>CM057455.1:839777500-841155000 GCA_016271365.2 Neoceratodus forsteri
ATCTTCTGATTCAAATTGTCTTTTGCAAGGTATATCTTCTGTTACTGCTTTATTTTTCTCTGGAGCAAAGTGTTTCTTACAGGGTATATCTTCTCTGAAATTATTACAGGTGGTGCTTTACAGGTTTTACAGTTTTATCTAACATTAGGATAAGCTTTCAGGGTTACTGCATTTGTTGTTGACTGATTGTTTCTGCTCTTACCTCCTTGTTCTTTCGTCCGTGGTTCTTCTTTTTAGGCAGGGGAAGGGCCCAGCCACCCACCCATCCCCCAACCACCCCACGCTACACTCCTTTTATAGGGTACCACAGTTGTGACATTTCCTGTGGCAGAGCAGGAAGGGGCGGATCAGTGGGGCCTCCACAAGGTGATCTCATTTACAGGGCACTAGTAATTTAACTTGTTATAACAAGTTAAACAAAGCACAATTAAACCATTACTTGCATTTTTTTCCTTCTAATTACTCTGACTAGGTTACAAACCCAGCAACTTATTTGGAATGGATTTCATTAACTGCAGGTACTGTGGAACAATTTTCAGAAGGACAGTCTTACAGGATTTAGGACACTGTCCTACATGCTGGGCCTTTGGAGATCTTAGGTCTCAGCTCCGGGCAGCATGGGCAGAGATTGCATTCCTCAAATTTCATATTGAAGAGGAAATACATTATAGGAACCACCCGCCATTTCCCCAGCATCCAACAGAAAAACCTCGACCGCAGAGGGTAGTTGGTCCAGGAGGTTGGCAGGTGGTTAGGAGGAACAAATCAGGTGCCCCATCACTCTCCTCTCCAACACATTACCTCCAAAACCATATAAACACTACAAACAGGTATCTGCCTCTATCTCTGAAATCAAATAAAGAGGCAGAAGACACTGCAGAGCAGGACACTGCTGCACAGGAGCTAGCACAACAATACTCACCCAAATCAGGAACCAAAACTAAACAAGCACAAGGAAATCCAAAAACTTCTGATCATAGGAGACTCCATGATTCGGGAGAGTTGATACCCATCTCCAGCCAGGGGTGATGGTCAGATGTCTCCAGGTACATCAGCATGGAGACACTGACCGCATTGCTAAAATTGTTCACAAAGCAGGAGAAAACATTGATGTCCTAGTACATGAGGGACTAATGATCTCACCACCCGGTCGTTGTGGAGACCAGGAACACCTGACTAGGCTGGGTGACAAACTATCATCTATTTCGTCCGGCATCTCCTTCTCTGAGATCCTGCCAGTCTGGGAGAGGGAGCAGATGGACGGAAGGTCAGAGAAGCGGAGATAGGGGAGCTAAACACGTGGCTCAAGGACTGGTGCCAGGAAAAGGACACAGATTTGTAGGGAACTGGCAACAGTTCTGGGAGCTAAAGTTCTTTAAATTTGATGGACTGCATCTGACTAAGAGGAGTCAGTGCATTGGGGCAGAAGTTTGCGTCTTTAGAATATTTAAACTAGCAAATGGGGAGAGGTGCTGCACCCATCGTCGAATGGGAAGAACACCCCTCCCCTCAGCTAGTGGTCAAACAGGAATTCAGCGTGTTTGCCATTCATTTGCATCACCAGGTAAGAAAAAAGGTTTGTCTCCCCATACGATGCACAGGGTAATGCCAAACTTCACCCAACAACTAACACTTCAAAATCTGGCCAATGGAAAATCATGTACACAATGCTCACAGCCTGGAAATAAGATCCCAGACCTGCAGGCAATAATGTCAGAGGCTAAACTGGACATAGTAGCAATTAGTGAGACGTGGTTTACCAGTAACCACACTTGGGAGACTTCAGTACCTGGCTATGTATGTTCAGAAGAGACCGAGAGGTGCAAAAGGGGGAGGAGTGGCCCTGTATGTTAATGAAAATATCAAAGCTACAGAAATTCAGAATACACATAAGGAGCCAGAAGAACTGTGGGTCACCCTGGAAACAGGAAATGGGACAGCCATAAGAACTGGGGTTGTCTACAGGCCCCAGACCAGAGGAGGACATAGACACATTACTGTTAGAAGATATACAAAACATGACAGCTAAAGGGAGGTTCTGATAATGGGAGACTTCAACATGCCAGATACAGATTGGTCAATACCAGCAGGAACATCTGCCAGAACTAGACTCATAGTGGATTCCCTGCAGGGGAGGGCCTCAAACAACTGGTACAGCAACCCACAAGAGACAGTGCTATCCTAGATCTAGTACTGACTAACAAGAGGATCACAGATCTCCAGGTAGAAGGTCACCTTGGGCCAGTGACCATCACATGGTATGGTTCAATTTGGCTACTACATCTAAATCATCCATTCCAAGGCAAAAATATGGGACTTCAGAGGAGCTGACTTTGATAAGATGGCCAACAGAGTTAAGCTAGCCCTGGCAAAAAGAAACACAGGTGAGGAGGTACAGGCAAGTGGGCAAGCATTAAGGATACAATACTTGAAGCAACATCCCATTGTGTTAGACAGAAAACGAAGTGCAAAGAAAGCGGAAACCACTTTGGTTCTCAAATACAGTAGCAGAAAAGGTCAGAGCCAAAGGCTGGCCTTCAGAAAATATAAGGAACACAGCGGGATGAAGATAGGGAGGCATACCAAACTGCCCTAAGGGAAGCAGGTAAGGCAGTAAGGCAGGCAAAGTCCCAAACTGAGGAAACACTAGTACGAACAGTAAAGAAGGTGACAAGACTTTCTATAGATACATCAGTGAAAGGAGAAAGTCCAGAGGGGTATTGCTAAGCTTAATGGAGAAAGGGAGCATGTGAGGAGGAGGACCCTGTAAAGGCATCTATCCTAAATAGATACTTTTGCTCAGTGTTTACTGAAGAGAAGGTAGGGCAGGGCCCACAGCTCAGCATCATGGACACAGGGGAGGAGGTGAGCACTACTCCCTTCACAAAAGAAAGGTCCTACAAGAGCTTGCTAAGCTCAGGGTGGATAAGGCAATGGGACCTGATGGCATACATCCCAGGGTACTTAAGGAGCTAAAGGAGGAACTAGCAGAGCCATTAGCAGAATTGTTTAGTGAGTCTCTGAGCACAGGAGAGGTCCCAGAAGACTGGAGAAGGGCTCATGTGATCCCACTCCACAAGAGTGGTAGCAGGGAGGAGGCGGGAACTACAGACCGGTCAGTCTTACCTCAGTAGTGGGCAAGATTATGGAGGCACTCCTTAAGGAAAGGATAGTGCAACACCTGGAATCCATAGGGGCACAGGATCCAAGACAGCATGGGTTTACAAAGGAAGGTCCTGTCAAACTAATCTCATAGATTTCTTTGACTGGGTAACCAGAGTGGTGGACCAAGGGGAGCAGTTGATGTCGCCTACCTTGACTTCAGCAAAGCTTTTGACACTGTTCCACATAGAAGATTGATAAATAAGCTAGGTAGGCTCGGGGTGGGTCAGAAGTTGGTCAACTGGGTGGCAAACTGGTTGACTGGCAGAAAACAGAGTGGTAGTAAATGGTATACAGTCAGAAGAGATGCAAGTCACAAGTGGGGTACCTCAGGGATCAGTCCTGGGGCCAGTCCTATTCAACATCTTCATTAGTGACCTCGCAGATGGACTAGAGGGTAAGGCTTGTCTCTTTGCAGATGACACCAAGATCTGCAACAGAGTAGATGATCCAGATGGTGTGGGCAGAATGAGAAGAGATCTGGATAAACTAGCAGAATGGTCAGAAGAGTAGCATGGGATTTAATGCAAAGTGCAAAATCATGCACATAGGAGAAACACAGAAGCCACTTATAGGCTGGGAGGGAGTTGCAGTCACAAAGGAAGAAAGAGACTTGGGCATCATCATCACTGATGACCTAAAATCATCCAAACAGACCTCTAAAGCAGTAGGTAAGGCTAGGGGGTGTTAGGGTGTATTAGTAGGGGTATCACAAGTCGTAAGAGGAGGTAATAATCCCTCTGTACAAGACATTAGTTAGGCCCCATCTGGAGTACTGCGTGCAGTATTGGAGGCCACACCTTCACAGGACATTAACCAAATTGAGGCAGTCCAGAGAAGGGCAACCAAAATGGTGCAGGGACTGCATCAGAAGACATATGAGGACAGATTAACGAGCTCAATATGTATACCCTTGAGCAAAGGAGGAGAGAGGTGATATGATCGAGACATTAAACACCTTAAGGGCATAAACAAGGTGAAAGAGTCTAACATGTTTAAATATAAGAAAAATAGCAGGACAAGAGGACACAGCATGAGATTAGAGGAGGCCGATTAAGGGGAATGTGAGGAAATTCTTTTTCACAGAAAGGGTGGTAGATGCATGGAATGGCTTACCACAAGAAGTGGTGGCTATGAATACAGTGCAGGGCTTCAAACAGGCATGGGATAGGCATAAGGGAGCAATACAAATGACTATGAATAGATAGGTCACTGACAGAGCAAAGGCCGATGGCACATTTATAAGATAGAAAAAGAAATGGGCAGACTGGATGGGCCTTGCGGTCCTTATCTGCCGTCAACTTCTATGTTTCTATGTTTCTATGTAATTGAGACTGTTCAGCACATTTCATCATGTTATTTCTCTTGATCTGGAGTCTGGCATTTTCAGGACACTTTGACAGCAGCCAGCTCTCATCTGGAGTACAGTGTGCAGTTCTGGAGAGCACATCTCTGCAATGACATAGACAGGATAGAGGCTGTACAAAGGAGGGCAACTAAAATGTTGCAGGGTCTGCACCATAAGCTAGACAAAGAGAGACTAAAGGATCTCAATATGTATAACTGCAAGGAAAGGGGGGGGTGATAGAAACTGTCAAGTACCGAAAGGGAATCAGCAACGCACAAGAGGGTAGCATCTTTCAGAAAAAGAGATGTGCATGAACAAGGGGGCAAAATTTTAAGATAGAGGGGGATGGATCAGGAGCAACATCAGGAAATATTTTTTCATGGAGAGGGTGGTGGGTGCAAGGACACATAAAAACTAATAATCAGTGTTATGGTGTGAGAACAGCAGTTGAAGCAATGACATAATTTGGAGATGGTGCACCTCCATGCAATCCAGGGCTGCTCCACATTGTCAATCCAGTGGTTCACTGGTCCAAATCACTCCACATCAGGCCGAAATCAGCATGTGTGGCAGGTATTCATTCAGGGTTGCCACTATCACCTGCAGATTGGGGAGCAGCCGCTGTCTGCTCCATGGCCTTCCCCCACTTGACACGATGTGCAGGTGGAGGCTGTGCTGCCACTTGTTGCCCAGCAGGGCCAGCAGTTGCATTCATGCCCTGTTTGGAAACCTTGGTCTGCCACTCTGCATGGTGGTGGTTGTATAGGTGGGTGCACTGACCACCTGTGCCCAGATGACTTCCCTTCAGGCCACAGCACACCACCACACCACACCACACCACAGAGATTGCACTTCACTATACTGGTGTCCACAGGCAAAAAACTCCCACATTAATGAGCTGTGGTGAGGACTGGGCAAAAGCAGGGGGTGGGCCCCAGATGTTGTTGGCAGCTGCTGCTGGTGCTCAATTGGGGCTGGGGTGGAGAAACCTGCTGCTGCGGCTGTGAATGCTGTGGCTCCTCCCTTACTTCCTGCTCAGCTGCTGGTGCAGGAACCATGGCAGATGGTGGTGCTGGTGGGGGGTGCTGGTAGGTGTCACCGGAGGTGGTGCTTCCATGGCACCACTACCACCTGCTTCAGGAAGGGGACCACAAGCCCAGAAAGTGCTCCAGTGCAGACATGGGGTGACACCTACATGATCTCCGCTACATGGAGGAAAATCGCCTCTCTCCATTATTGTCTCTTTCTCTCTGTCTCTCACACACACACACACACACACACACACACACACACACACACACACACACGCACAAATTAACAATTAAATACTAGACTGAAATTGGTGCACAATCACAACTCAAGACAACAAATAGGCTATTAAACTACAAACAGCTCAGCTAATTATGAAACAGATTTAAAAGGTTTATGAGATTTTTTGCTCTCTCTCTCCTGAGTCTCCTCTCAAACACAGCTCTTTCTCCCACACTAGGTAAGGCGAAAGTGAAAGTCTTTCACTGTCTGCATGATTAACTTCCTGCATGAAGCATGTGACCTGCAGACTGTGTCAATGTGATCTGAGGGCCATTACAATGCTCACTCACTCTGCCTGAAAAATAAAGTGGAGTGAAGTGGAGTAAACAATGCAAAGTCATTATGACATGAAGTCGGCAAAGTAGTGCATTTCGATGGCCATTTTGCATAGCTACAAACTGAGGCGGAGTGGGCTACTCTGCTTCTACTTCACTACTGGAGTTAAACTTCGCTGCATCTCTACTCTCCATGTCTAGGGGTATGGATGGAATATGTACATGGGAAGGGGGCACCCACAGCAGCAGAAACACTTCCAATGGCCATGTTACCCAGGCCCAGATATCACACACAGGGTCCCTTTTCCTCACTGGTGCTGGATGAAAACAACAGGTTAATGCATATTAAACAGTTCCTTTCAATAACGGAATGGCCACATGGAACTTGAAGAAATGACAGTGATCCCAAATTTATTAAATATATTCACACATACCTCTGGGGAGCATCAGTTAATTAGTGGGGAACACATAATATTTATAGCAGTCCACTATTTCAAGAGCATGACCATCCAAAGTGAAAATGATAAAAGCGTGACTTTTCACCTTTTTACAGGAGAGGGCCTAGCCCTGACTCCTGGAGGCCAACTCTTAGGATTTCCATGTTCAATGAGTTATGTTCATTTTCTGCACTACACTGCTTTCTTTTGTGAAAATATGAGGAGAACCAACTAATGGCTCCAGGGTCAATCCCAATATTTGCTAGTTTATTAACCAACACGCCATTATAATGTGCAAATTAGGATTTTTATTTGTTATTGTATGTATTCTGTGTTATAAATTGTATTGTGTTCTGTATGTATTTTTGACAAAGTGTTACGTGATGTCTTGCTTATATTGTTAAACTGCTGATTTTTGTATCCTTATTTATATAGGCAACTACTTTTTTAATGTAATATTGGACCTCCCTGAAAATGAGAAGTTTGCTTAACAGAGTAAATGAAACACCTTTCCTGTTCGTAATTATATGAATACAATTTATTACTACTACTACTACTATTAGTACTTCCAAAGTCCACCATGTTGAAGGCCTTGGAGAGGTCAACAAAGATGGCCCCAGTATAATGTCTGCAGTCTATAGCTTTGTTGACTTCGTCCAAGATCTTTGACACAGAGTAGCTAGCGCTGTGGTTTTTCCTGAGTCCAGTCTGTTAGAGGCCTTGAAGTTTGTTTTCTTCAATATAATCCTGAAGTTCTTTCAAGAATAATCTGTCTGATGTTTTGGAAATTATTGGGAGGAGGGAAATTGGCATATAATTTGTCATTTGCTTTGGGTCATCACTTTTTTTTTTAATCCACTTGTTTGTCCTCCTTGACCACAGAGGGAGAGGCTCCCTTTTGCCAGCTTTGCCAATCCCCTTCATCATCTATAGTCTCCCCCGGGGTTACTCTGCAGCTAGGGCCCCTTGATTGCAGCCCGTGATGTGTTTGGGAGGGGGAAGTCCATCATCCTGATACCTGAAATTAAGTCATTTGGTGCAGAGTGCCCCAGTGACTAGGCTGATGGGGCACAATGAGCAGGTGACATATGCCCCTGCTGTGCTGACCATTTTTCCTCCATGTTTTTCTCCCTTACATCCCCAGCAATGGCTTATTTGAGGAGAGTATATGCGTGGAGGTGTGCATATGTCCCGAGACCACAACTCCCTCCCACTCCCAGTGACTGACATCTACCTCCTTATGCTTTTGAGGGCTTACCACCAGGCATCCACATGGTGGCAGCCAAGAGCCAGTATGGCCAACCTCCCTGTTCTGGGAGAGGAGAGCTGCCTGGTGGCTGCTTAATCCTCACCTAGCCCCCTCTCCAGGGTGACCCCCAGCTACCTGGGCTCATTCCTGACCCTGGGTTGCTGATGTGGCAGGAGGTAAGGTGCTTGGTGCCACAGCCCTCACTGCCATTAGGCCAGCTGTCACCACCTTTAAAGATAGGAACCACTTTGGCCAGTTCCTACCTCTTCAATAGGTACCTGGGCTTCAAGGACCAGTTGAATCTGTATGTTAATGGCTTGGCAATTTGGTAAGCTGATATTGTTAGAAAACAACTGATAAAATCATTGCGACCTCCCCTCTTATTCTATTTCAGTTTTAACAACAGTAGAAGTATTGTATATCATACTCTTCAGTTTTAGAAAATTTAAGAGTCTCTATACTACTTTTCAGTATCTCTCCTTTTAGTTCATTAACTTCATTTTTGGTATAAAATTAATTTTCCATAATCTACCAAAAAATGAATTTAACTCTTCCACCATCACCTCTCCACCTAATAATTTTCCCTCCTTGTTTTAAAGGTTGATACGTGTCTTGACAGTTTGTTTTCCATGTACTCTAGGTGTTTCATTGTATCCCAGAATTTTATAGAGTCATTTGCTCCACAATGGTTTTATTTTAAGAATAATTCACTTTTGCTTGCCTGGCTTCCTTTACATACTTACTATGAGCTTCTTTGTAGACTTGCTAGTCTCTACTTGCTTGTGAATCCTAAGCTTTTTTCCACTGTTTATTTTGTATTTGCCTTAGTTTATTTAGCTAAGAAAGGGGAAAGCTGGGGTGCATTGTTTTTTCCCCACATTTCAGTTTTGTATTGGCATATGTTTATTGAATATTGTCTTCAGTTCATCTACAAAATATGCCCCAGCAATATCCAAATCAGCATTCATTTTAGATTGCTCTGTTGTACATCCTCCAAATCTTTAACACATTCCAAAACATCAGTTTTCTGAAGGGCCTGTAACTAGCAAGTTTATTAGAGCTATTGGGTTTCTTCAATCCCTTGATACTGTATATTAGCAATTGTGATAGCTGAAGAGACCAGCCCAAACTGCTACATTTCTATAATTATGCAGGTGGTCTGTGATAAAGAGTAAGTCAAGTAGAGCTGAATCTGTGGGATTCTTAATATTTATAAGCATATATTATGTAATAAATTGTTTTAATCCCACTTCAGTTGCAATGTTTTGTAAATACCAAGCTTTCTCATAGGTCTACCAATCCACTTTGAAGTCTTCTAGCTGTAGCAACTTATGTGAGTCTGCGTAAACTGCTAGGGCATCAGAGAGTTGAGTTATATTTGAAAAGGACAATTTGGAGGATCTATAACACATAAGCAAAATAATAGGTTTGACAAATTTTAAGCTATATATTCGCAGCATTCAGGGATTATTTTCAGGTTTCTTCTGTCATCAGTAAGTTCTTATGCATAATAAATTATTAGACATTCTTCTTTTTACTTCTGTCTGCTCTTAAAAAATTGTATCCTGGAATCTCTATGTGATAATAATCTATTTAGATATTTATCCATGTTTCTAAAAATAACATTATATCTGGTTCTTTACAGGAGACAAAGCCATGAATTTCATCCATTTTCCCTATGATACTTTGAACATTAGCATGCATGATGGAGGAACCTCTCTTATATTTGGAATTTCTATCTTGTTTAATAAGAGGAGGGCCAGGATTGGGGTTGATTTCCCCACACGCTAACAAGTTACTGACGACAAACATTTAAATTGTGCTATTGTTTGATTAATGAATTATCTCACACCTGCTTCTTTGATTTGAAAAACAAACTTTTTTGTTTGTATGCAATAATAGCTTTCTGCAATGATATCTGAGAGATATAGTCACTAACAAGACCCGTTAAATAGTTCCAACTCACAAAAGCACTAACTTAAATCTCATGTTCCAAAACTGATCAGTTGTGGTGGTGCACCTTGAAGAAACTCTCATCACCTTATCCTCCTGACTGTAGTTATGACTACTCTTTCCATTGTGTTCCACAAAACTTATGGGGCACAGTAGTAAGAGAAGTAACATTAGATGCTAACATTTATTTTACATTTTCATAAGTCAGAAGAAATGTAAGTCAGTTAAGTTCTTTGGTTATTAAATTACTCCTAACAATAAAAACATAATTAATGAATTTAAATTGAGTAAACCTTAAATCTAAAAACATGGATAAAATACTATAAGACACAATGTTGCTGAGCAAAATCCTGGATATAAAGCCCATTTAATTACTTACGTATGTTTGCATTTAAGGAATAATTCATACATACAAGGTCAACACTGCTCTCTAAAGGAGCAACAATGAGACAAATAACATAAAAAATGTTTAATCACCTCCTGGTGGCCTCCCACAGATGGACTCACACAGGATGACTCATGCCACTCCTGCATGAGTCAGTCATGTGGGCAGCTGCATGGGCAGCTGCACTTTTAAACCCATTGTTTCTTGCCCCCAATTACTTCTCCATTACTGCCTCCACCCTGGTAGCCCCCTGCTTACTGTGCCCTGGTGGCATCGATTACTTGTAGTGGTCTGGACATCAGGGCTCTCACGGGGGGTTAAGCAGTTAAACAGTCTGCTCACAGATACAGTAGCATTGGGCAGCAGGTATTCATCTTATGCAAAAGGCAACAGTTCTTAGCAACAATGAGGAAACATAATTGCAGTTTGGAAAAGTGCAATTTTGAGGACCCAGTGACCGAAAAGCAGTCTGTGGCCAAGTTTGTTGGAAGCAATTGATATAGAAACATAGACAATGATGACAGAGAAAGACAAAAGGTTCATCCAGTCTACCTAAGTTCCCCATTTAGCCCTTGAGCCCAATGTTCCTTCAGGGTCTTAGCCCTCCCCACACTCCTTCATTCTCCACCCTAATTCTGATTCCATGAGCAACTGCTATACCCTTCGTACCGTCCCAGCCATGCTTTAAACCACTAATGTTTTTTGTTGCTGTCTCTTGTTTCTTGTTGGAATTAGTTTCAAAAACTGGATGTAGCTGCAGAATGTTAAGATTTTTTTTATTACTTTAAATCCTTGAAAGGTTGATCAGGTTCCTTGAATAAAATGGGCTATAGGGTGAGCAACATGGGTCCATGTCAGGGCAAGCCTATAAAATTAACCTGATCATCTTCTTTGACTGGTTAACTAAGGCAGTAGACAAGGGCCAGGTGGCACTGGAGTATCCACTGGGGGAGATGAGGGGGATGTGTCCTCTTCAACATTTTCAGCTTCAGTTTTACTTATATCTCTACATGCATAACAGCATCACAGCACTGTCTGAGAAGAGTGTAATTCATAAGCCGACAGAGACCATTTCCTAGTAAAACTATTACATGAGCAACAACATGGCCATCTGCAGTACAAGAGGAGATAATTAGCATAACTTCTTGCAATGAATTATCTAAATTATCTAGTACTACCCACTCAGCTTGTCCCTGAGTTTCTCCTTTTGTACGCCTTAATTACTAGATGCTTCTTTATTGTGTCGATGGGGCATGAAGTCACTGTGGATTTAGAACCAGAAATCATTCATATGTGCACAGACACCCCCCATTCCCACTATGGTAGAGCATGCAGGAGGACTTGGAGTTTGGCTCATGAACAAAAAAAAAAATATTAGAAATGTTTGAGGAGAGGTGATGTCTTTAGACGAATTTAAGGGCTATTTTAATTTTAAACTAATCCAGGTCAGTTGTGGGGGTGGGAGGGGTGTTTATGCAGCAGTTCATCAGTGATGAGTGACTGAGTGACCCTGCCAGTTGTAACTCTGTATATGTGTGTGTGTGTGTGTCCTCCTTGCTCAGTCATCCCAATTTAGCCTCTTTCTTCCTCCCTCCCATCACTGCCTTTAGATTTATTACTTCCAAGAGAGCTGCAAGTTGAAGATGCAGCCAGCTCAAAATACAGACTAAATTCATATCATACTAGTAGCCTGTCTTTATGCAAATAAACAAAGAACTAAAGTTCCTTCTTTTTATATAACTCCCTAAAAGTCTGGTGCTGAGATGCTCTACAATGCAAATAATACTGTGCAAATTTAAATGTCAAATTTACAAACTGAAATGCAGTGATAGAACCCAAATCATGGGGAAAGGGATGGATATCTTCACTGGGCATTTACACTAGGTGAGGGGGAATCTGCAGCTAGGGAAACTATCAACTTCAACACAAAGGATAGAAACTTGCTGACTAACCCCACAGGACTGGGGAAAGTAGGGGTTATTGGAGGGGCCGCAAGGGGAAGGAAGCAACTGGTAATCAACAGATGAAACTAAAAACAGGGATAAAAGCAACCCCAACTGGTGCATGGAAAGGGGTATGCTTCAATGCCAGAAGCCTGGATAACAAAATAAGTGAACTACAGCTGGCAATGGCAGACACTCAAGTGGAACTGGTGGCCATCACCGAAACATGGGCCACAGAAAACAATGACTAGAACCTCTCAGTTCCCGGTTATACAGTTTAGACAGGATAGAAAGGGTGCCGGGTGGGGGGAGGAATAGCACTGTATGTTCGTGAGGGTATACTAGCAACAACTTTCTATATTATCAGAAGGGATGATATAGAATCCCTGTGGGTACAGCTCAGCACAGCACAGCATCAGAAAAGAAGATATACATAGGGGTAGTGTACAGACCTCCAGGTCAAGCAGACGAGAGGGATTCGGTACTCTTAGAAGAAATCTGAGATGCGGTAAAAAAGGGGGAAGTTGTGGTGGTTGGCAATTTGAACATGCCAGACATTGACTGGGGTATTTCAATTACTAGAACCTAAAAAGTCAGTCTGTGGTTGATGCCTTACAAGACTGTTTTCTCAACCAACTGATCAGCACTCTGACTAGATCAGATGCTAGCCTCGATGTGCTGTTCAAAAACTCAGAGGTGGTATAAGCTATAAAGGTTGGAGAGCCACTGGCAAATAGTGACCACAACTCTGTTTGATTTGAGTTGTCCCCAGGGGATGTAAAATCTCAATCCCAACAGGAGGTCTTGACCTTTAGTGGAGCAAATTTCAAAAAGATTAAGTCAATAACTAGGGGCAAACTAGCAAGGATCAAAGATAAAGTAGAGGTGGAAGACATCTAGGGGCTAGTTCAACAGGCCACAACATAGGCTACAAAACTCTAGGTCAGGTCAGTGACAAAAAGCAGTAGATACAAATGACTGATATGGTTCATAGACCAGGTCAAAACAGCAATTAGAATCAAAAGGGATGCTTTTCACAAACACAAACACAAAAGGAACCAGAATATTGATAGCTGGGATTATTTTACACAGAAGGGCAGTGAAGCCAAGAAGACTGTGAGGCTGGCAAAGGCAGAGGCAAAATTTAGGATTGCTGAGGGAATCAAGTCAGGCAATAAGCAATTCTTTTGCTACATTACAGAAAAAAGAAGGAAAGGTGGTGGGTAGTCAGACTCATTGATGGAGGCAAGAGCATAGAGGATGACAGGCAGATGGGCACTGTTCTGAACAGCTTATTCTGCTCAGTGTTCACCAAGGAGTGCATGGGGCCAATGCCTGAGAGTGGCATTTAAGCTGCAGATAGAGGGAACCCACATATGGGAACTACATCAATTATCCCAGACAGAGTTAGAGAGGCTGTGCTGAACCTAAAATTTGACAAAGCACCAGGGCTGATGGTCTGCACCTGAGGGTACTAAAGGAGTTGATGGAAGAACTAGCTGTCCCCTTGACACATTTGTTCAACCAGTCACTTCTAATGGATGTTGTGCCATGGGACTGGCAAAGAGCGGATGTGGTACCCCTGCACAAGGGAGGAAATATAGAAGAGGCTGGCAACCACCTACCACTCAGTCTCACATCTGTGGTGGGGAAACTTATGGAGACCTTAATTAAACAGGTTCTGGTAGAATATATAGAAAGGAATGGCCTCCATTATCTCAGACAGCATGAGTTCATGGCAGGTAGATCATGCCAAACAAACCTCATTTCTTTCTTTGATTGGGTGACCAAAGAATTGGATAAGAGCCACCCAGTTGACCTCCTATACTTTGAATTCAGCAAGGCCTTCGACTTGGTGACACATAAGCACCTGTTAAAACAGTTGGAGAACCTTGGCATTGCCGAGTAAATAGTCAGATGGGTGTGAAATTGGCTAAGTGATAGAAGTCAGAGAATGGCAGTCAATGAAATGAGGTTTAATGAAGGAAGTGCAACCTGTGGTGTGCCCCAGGGCTAGGTCTTGGACCCAGTACTGTTTAATATGTTTATTAGTGACATAGGAGTAGATATAAAGAGTACGCTCAAATTATTTGCATTCGACACAAAATTGGATGGTAGAGTTAAAAGCATGGAGGCAGTCAGGGACCTGCAAAATCCCTTACAAAGACTCAAAAGATGGTTCAATATCTAGCAGCTTATGTTAAATGCAAAGAAGTGTAAAGCATAACATCTAGGGGAAAGAAAATCCCAAACTGGAGTACTGGCTAAACAGGGTCCAACTCAGCAACTAGCAAGAGGAGAGAGAGAGAGAGAGAGAGAGAGAGAGAGAGAGAGACACCTTGGGGTCATCATAAATGATGCCCTGAAGCAATCGAGTCAATACAATAAATCTTACAGCAAAGCAAGTAAAATGCTGGGGTGTATAGGGAGAAGAATTGACAGTAGGAACAAGGAGATGATCCTCCCACTTTACAGGTCCTTGGTGAGGCCTCACCTGGAGTACTGTGTTCAGTTTTGGAGACCACACCTTAAGAAGGACAGAAATAGGCTGGAGACCATGGAGAGAAAGGCAACCAAGATGGTACAAGGTCTCCAAGGACTCCAGTATGAGAAACACCTGAAAACACTAAACATGTACTCACTAGAGACTAGGACAGAGGGAGATATGATAGAGATGTATGAATTCTTGTGAGACAGCAGTCATGTTCCCCACTCAGAATTATTCAACAGGATAGATGGCTCAACCATTAGAGGGCATGAGTGGAAGCTGTGGGGAGTGAGCTTCAGGAAGGATCTGAGGAAGTACTATTTTATGAAAAGATTCATGGATCCATGGAACAGCCTGCCAGCAAAGGTGGTAGGTACATTGACCTTGGCAGAATTTAAGAGGGAGTGGGATAGGTCAAGGACTCAGACAGTAACCAAGGGGTCAGAAACAGTCAAAAGCCGATTGGGGGGGCTAGATCCAGCGATCAGTAGTTGATTCTGGAATCTCTTGGGTAGACTATATGAACCTTTGGTCTCCTCCCATCATTTTTTATGTTTCTATGAAGAAATGACAGACCAATCACATAAAGAGCCATAACCATCATAAAGATCTGAAAACATCCCATAGATTAATATATGGTCATGGTCCCTCAGTACTGTTAGCACCTGACAGCCAGTCCCTGGGGTACAGTATTTCAAATAAGTACATATTACTTATAAGGAAAACAAAATATTCATTACTAAACAACAATTATACTATTTTAAATATAGAGGGCAGAATTCACAAAGGAATTGTGCTCGGTGCATCTTGGATGCCCCAGTGCAAATGTGATGTGCTGACTGCAAACTGTGGTATTCACAGAAGATGCACAGGGGGATGCTTCTGGTGCATCCCCTCTGTGAATACTACAGTTCCACCCAGCCCAGGATGCGCCAATGCAATCCCCTGGTCAGGTTGGATACAGAATGGGGAAGCACATCACCTGATGCGGTGCACCAAAAGCTGACATTCATAGCCACAGACATGCAAATGGGGCCATTTGGCATGCAAGGTGCAATGGGGCCACTTGCATGTTATTATGGCCCCATTTGCATACGCCATGCAGGGCTGCACCCAGTGAAAAGTGCCAGGTGTCCTGCAAGGGATGATGGCCACACACATAGAGCACCATAGCCCTAAGGACCCTCCACACTTCCCTGGCTAGACTGCCGTCTGCGTGGAAGCCCACATGGGTACCCTGGTGGTCCATAGGACACCCCTGCCCACAACCCTGGTGGGATGAAAACCTGTGTGGACAAAGTCCCTATTGTCATGTAGAACCCTCCCAGCCCACATTCCCGGTCAACAGCTAAGCTGACAGGCATAAGTCCAGTTGGTATGGTAGATCCCCCCTTCCTGCACCACCTGCATGCAACATCACCAGTAGTCCCAATGAATCCCTGGTGGCCCAGCAGCCCCCCACATCCCCACCCACTCAGGTACCCACACCCCACCCTGCTTTCCCCATCACAGCATGTAGGGAATGCCAGTGGGCAGCTCAACCAACCCGCATACTGCCATGGCTGCCTGCTGACAGAGCTGTCTGTGAATGACAGCTATTGTACAACTGTAAGCCCATTGGTGGACCCTGTTGACCAATGGTATTACAGTGTGTACTGTACTCTGTCAGTCACAAAGTTGTGAATGACAGTGTACAGTACACACTGCAAGCTCATTGGTCAACAGGGTCCACCAATGGGCTTACAGTTGTACAATAGCTATCATTCACAGACAGCTCTGTCAGTGGGCAGCTGTGGCAGCATGCAGGTGGGTTGAGCTGCCCGTCGGCATTCCCTACATGCTTGGATAGGGAAAGCGGAGTGGGATGGGGGTGCCTGAGCTGGTGGGTGGCAGCTGGACTACAAGGGTGGTGTTGGACAACAGGACTGTGTGCCACTCGGGTCAGGGAGGATCCATTGGTGCCTCTGTGCCACTGCTGTGTGTGGCACGCTTGATATCGGGTAGGACAGGGTGGGGGAGGTTTCACACATCCCAGTACTACAGCTGTGTGTGGCTTCCATTGGGGCACACTGGGTGGGGGGTGCTGGTGGTTGTAATGTGCCATGGCAGTGTGTGGCTTATGACAGGAGTGTTGGGCAGGGAGAGGGCATCAACTGGGCAGCCAGGTGTCTTGCCGTGTTGTCGGGCGTATCCGACAGAGCAGCGGGTGGGGGGGGTGTACACTAGACTGCCAGGGTGGGAGGCCTGCTGTACTGTTGTCTGCAGTATGGCAGCCTGCCTGTGGGTGGCCACCCACTTAAGTCTACTTGAAGTAGACTTATCTTTGGAAGATGCATCTCTGGACTTGCCCCAGGGATGCGCCTCCAGGTTGGGCTGTGAATAGGGTTGTGCACCGTATTCATGGGCACACCTCCTGCACAGCCCCGCCAAATGTGCCACATATTTTGGGTGGTATACGGTGCATCTGAGATGTGTTGGTGCATCAGGGATGCACCAGCTCATCATTCCCCTGCCAGAACTATGCCAATCAGTACACAATTCGGGGATGCGGCAGTGCATCTCTGATGAGCTGGGTGCATCCCTTTTGAGAATCCTGACAGAATGTTTTCAAAGCAGATCCCTCTTGGTCCAAACCCTACAGTCTATTTAAATTAATATTTTTCAATGTTAAATACATTTAAAAGCTCAGAGAAGTTTTTTTTTAATAAACTGACTCCAGAATTGTCATGAAGCAGCCATAGAATGTGCTGCAAAAACAAGCATGGGAGGGGGGGATTGTGATGGCACCTTTTTATTTCAAATTGTTTCCTTCCTGCCAGGGCCAAAAGGTTTCCAGAAAAGCTAGCTGGTACCAAAAGCTTATTGTTTGTTTATTTGTTTTGAGCTATAAAATGTGGTCCAAATAAGGCTGTACTATAGGTGTGGGTGGAGAATGTAGAGACTCACAGCAGGACTAGCCAGAAAGCCACAGAGGAAACAAAAGATTGGGAAGAAGCAAATTGTAACCTGGATCAGATATGGACTGTGTGTTGATCATTTGTAAAAGAATGCTGTGACCAAAGGTAAGAATCCTGGGAACAGTGAAGTGATTGTCTGCCTGGGCTGACACACTCTTTGCTCTCTCCCAACCCCTAGTTATTAAAACTGATTTAAAGTCTATATTTTAGTAATCTTTGATTATCAATTGATTAAGCATTTGTGCTTCACTGTTGCTGATTTTCAAAGTTTTTTTCCTGGAACACTGGAGACTGAAATGAAGAATCCACTGTCACACCACTTTCCTCTGATTAATCCGGAAAGAGAGAAGGCCTCTAACCAATTGAAACAATAATCGATGGCTGCTTCCCGTAATACCACTTCCTTGACTGTCATTACTGAAAATAAATTCCTCTAGGAATTTGGCACCCTTCTGAATACTTTACAGGTGCTCACTGATAAGGTTAAAGGTATCCGTTCTTCCATTGATACCATGTCACAGACAGTGCAGGACAATGAGGCCCGCACCAGTTCATTAGAGGATTGGAGGACTAGGATGGAACCTGAGCTGATTTTCCTCCATCAAAAATTCAGCAAAATGGAACTGCAGTTGAAAGATCAGGAAGGGCACAGTCGAAGAAATAATGTGGCCATCCTCAGGCTGCCGGAGATTGTAGAGGGTTTCATTTCTATCTTGTTTGCCCAGAAGATGTGTGAAACAATGGTGGGACTCTTCCCCAACTGTCCGGCTTACCTTCTTGAAAGGGTGCACAGCTCCTTATGCCCCATGCCTGCAGAAGGCTCTTCTCTTCGGTCATTCATATTTAAATTCCTAAACTATTTGGATCATCAACATCTTTAAACGGGTAAGAGATCTAAAGGAAGTAACATGGGAAGGCACCTGACTAAGAGTGATCCAAGACCTCCCGACTGCCATGCGACAAAAGAGAGCTACCTTTCATCAGACTGTCAATAAGCTGATAATTGCAAGTATTATATTCAGAGTTCAATACCTTGCTATTCTTCAAGTTTTCTGCAGCAATAGTTGGTGAAGCTGTGATACAGTGGAACAGGCTAATCATAACTCAAAAATGTGTTTCCTGATCTGTTTGAAAATCTTTGATTTGCTGACGATGTTTCCTGGGTAAAGTCTTCCGTTTACGTAAGAGTGCCTTAGTGTTTACTACAGACCTTGAGATATACTGATATTCTGCCCATTGATTCCTCAGGCTGTGTTTATTACTCTGATGTAATTAGTCCTAAAGAGCGAGTTGAAGAGACTGGATTTGTTCCTAACTGAATGGAGCTAGTCTGGAGCCGCTTATTGATTTCACCGACACCTGTCTGTATTTAGAGATGCAGCGAGTTTTTAATCTGCTGACGAAGTGAACATGAAGTGGCCACTTCATGTTGGTGGAGCACAATGCGAAGTGGGCACTGCAAGGTGCTCACTTCACGTTATCATTTTTACTTCACATTGCCATTATGCCTTAACGCGAAGTAAGGCAGAGTGAGAAGTAAATAGGCAGCCCCCCACACATCATATGGCTTACAGTACTGTAAGTCACATGCTTTAGCCAGGCAGGAAGGAAGTGAATCAGAGAAGCAGTTTCACTTTCTCCTTTGCATTTGCAGAGGGAGAAGGCTTTATTTAGAGGAGAGTAGTAGGGAGTGAAAGTGCTTGATTGCCGCTTGCCTTTGAGTAGTGAAGAAAACCAACAGCTTTTTTAAAAGCTATTTATTTAGTTTTTGTATTGCATTTGTGATTTTTTTTGTTAGTGAATTTTTTTTTATAAGTTTTGTTTTGTTTTGTGTGTGTGAGACTGTGTGTGTCAGTGAATGTCAATGTGTGTCTGTGTGTGTGTGTCGGCCCGGGGACTTGTGTTGTGTCAGTAAGGTAGGATGGACCCTGAAGAAGATGAGTCACCAGCCCATGGCCTCGGTTGGAGGGGAGTACGGACACAAGGGGGCAGTCATGTCATGCTGTACCGCTCCCAACTCCTGGTTATTGCTTCCCCCCATGTTGAAGCAACAGCAGCCGCAGCACCAGTGCCACCGGTGGCTGCTGTGCGTTCACCTTCTCCACCACTACCACCACCACTGGTAGCAGCTGTAGGGGCTCCAGCAGCACCCCCCACACCACCTCCACAACCACAGGAGGTGCCCCTGGAAAATCTAGGTGGTGTGACTCGTGCAAGGACTGTGTCTGGTCCCCACTGCAGCTTCTCAGTGTGGGAGTTTTTTAACTCTGTGGGGGGAGACAGCACAGTCCTGGTGTGCCATCTGTGTGGTGTTCTGGTGCGCCGTGGCCCCAGTGGGACACATTTGGGGACCAGTGGCCAGCTCACCCACATGCTCAACCATCACAAGGCAGAGTGGCAGGCTGCCATGGAAGAGGCCAGGCGTCCACCTGCTGGCCCTTCCATGGCAGTGGCTGAGGGTGCTGCTGGGGACAGAGTTGTGCCTCGCAGTCACTGCCGCAGCTGGAGGAGGGCCAGTACAGTAGCTGCTCCACCACCACCACCACAGCCACCATCACCACCCTCTCCACCACCACACCCGCTACCTGGATTCCCTGCTACAGTGGACCCCGCCACAGTCCCTGCAACACAGCATGACATCTCTCTGGTGTGGTGGCTCTGGAAGAGAACAATCAGAGGTCGGTGCTTTGCAGCAGCAGATCCACACAACAGAAGAACTGCAGCAGCAAATAGTTAGAATGCTGCACCTGCTGCTGGACCACCACAGCATTCCATGGCCACAGTAACTTACAGGATTGTTTTCTCCCCCCCACCCCACTACTGTGTTGTACTGTTTTTGTGTGTTTTTTTTCTTTATTGTTGTTTAATGATACACATTTTCCCTTCCAGGGGAATCTTTTTTGCTCCACATAGTGCAATACATTTCTATGAAAACCACCCATAATTTCATTACAGTGTGTCACGTGATGGAGGAACTCTCATTCTGAAAAGCCACCCACATTCTGCCTCCCTTCTCAGCAACATTAGGACGTGATGCCAGGGAGAGCACGTGTGCGTGCTCCATTACAGTGAATATCCAATTGTCCGGCAGCTTTCTGAATGTTTCTTCATGTTATAATGGTGAGTTTGTGGTGAAACGTGTGGGCACGTTTCCAGTAAGAAGAGCCTTGTTAGTGGAAATGTTCCCACATTTCACCACAAAGTGAACCTTGTAACATAAGGAAACATTGGGATAGCTGCTGGACATTCACTATAGTGGAGCATGCACCTCTGCTCCCCCTGGCATCACATCCTAACATTGCTGAGAAAGGGGGTCAGAATGTGGGTGGCTTTTCTGAACAGTAATTCCTGTCACGTGACACACTGTAATGAAATTATGGATGGTTTTCACAGAAATATGTTGCACTCAGTGGAGCAAGAAATATTCAAGTCGGAGTAAGGCCCCCACATATTAGGTCATGTGCATCACCATGACTATGTAATATGGTGAATCTCTGTAAAGGAGCAGCGCAACAATCTTTTGAGAACTCCGACCTATATTTTTTAATGTTATGTTACAACTTCCTTTACTTACATCCTGAGTTGGCTGACTGGAATGATATGAGAATTTGCAGTAGTTGAGTCTGCTGTACTACCTTTTTTCATGTGTGAACTAATGAAATGAGCAGTCATTTTAAATTGGTGCTGACCAGGTATTTGTCATTGTTTTCCTCTGCTTTTCTCCATCACATCAGTTAGTTGTTATATATCACTTCTGTTGTTAATTAGCAGTTATGCAGCAGGCAGTGTTTTATGACACCACAGAACAATGGTTATTGAAAAGTAGCTGCAAATAAATACAAACCTGGTCAGAACAATATTGGAAGGCGTGCTCCTTTTTTCTTCATACATGAAAAAAGTAGTCAACTAAGTAAAGCAGACATAAATTGTGAAAAGAAGTGTATCATTTAAGTCACGACTCGGAGGTAACTAGTGACTGTGGCAATGTAAAGTAGCATAAAAAAGTACAGTTCAAAATTGTCAAGACATTCTTGTAATGCTGCTTTAATTGTAATGTCAGTATGACATCATGAGCTCACAACAATCACACAACACACAAAAGTGGCACAGAGTCCCCAGATTTTTTCTGCAGGCCCAAATTGCATCCTCCTTGTGCGCAGAAAATTGACAAGTGGTGACAGTGAAATGGGAGTGTTTCAGCACATACAAAGTCCCCCAGAATTAATGGCGCACTCAGTTGTGCGCACAGTGATGGCACAAAGTCCCAGATTTTTTCTGCAGGCCCAAAATGCATCCTCCTTGTGTGTAGAAAATTGACAAGTGGTAACACAGTGAAATGGGAGTGTTTCAGCACATACAAAGTCCCCCAGTATAAAATGATGACCGTGAGAGTTCAGTTGCTGGTCCAATGTGTTCTGCGAGGCGATTCGAGCAAATGCAATGTGATCATCTCAACTGGATTGAAGGGTGCCCTTTGGCTGTACACTAATAGTAGCCTTGGTAAGTAGATATATATATATAGATATACGGTTGTGTATTTTGTAGGTGACGAGGGGGGCTGACATGGACATGTACTTATGGTATTGTTCTGTATCACAGGTCACAGAAACTGTTGGTGTGCACATTCCAGTGCTCAATGAGAATTGTGTGTGCTGAAATTGGAAATGGATAACTCTCAAGCACATGAAGGTAAGTATTTTTTGGTGGGGTGGGGAGATCACATTTGCAGGTTTGTCTGTAATGGTTTCTTATTTTGTTACTTCTTCACATATTTCATATGCATTCTTCTGGAGTCTGGTTGTTGTTAATGATGGTCATGGTCATCTAATGAAATGAGTTCTGCATGTTGCATGTGTGCCCAAGCCTGGGGGAGGGGGTGCCTGATGTTGAAGAACTTTTTTGGATAAGGCCAGTTTGACAGAACAACAAAGCATCTGGAAGTTTTGTAAAAAAAGCAATGAATGACTTCTTACAACTTAATTGTTATTTCCCACCCTGGTTCTGAATCTCAAGTCTGGTTGCTCTGAAACCCATATCTTGTCAACTAACGCAACCTGTGTGCAATATTTGCTGCAGTCTTTCCAAAACAATGAAGCAGATGAAATAAATCTTCATACTTACCAGAATGGATTTCACATGGATATTCCATCGGTTCCTCTCTGTACAGTACAGCTGCAGTACCATTCCCACCGAGTGTTAGCGATGGAGACTTTTTTGTTAACCTGTAAAAGAAACAAAATAAGTGTACTGTATGTGTTTTACCATTGCAGCTCTGAAAAGCTACAGAAAACAAAACATACAACTAAAGGAAGTGAAGCAGCTTAATCATGAGTACACATACTCACTTTATGGTTTAAATATTAAGAAGCTTTGTGTCTCTGGCTGATGGATGTGGTTGTCCGGACAGACTCAGGCTCAGTGGTGGCAGTGGGTAACAGCAGTTCTGGTGGTGGTGGTTGTCCGGGGGGGCAGACAGACTCAGGCTTAGTGGTGGCAGTGGCTAACATCAGTCCCAGTGGTGGTGGTGGTCAAGGGGGCATACAGACTCAGACTAAGTGGTGGCAGTGGCTAACAGCAGTTCTGGTGGTGGTGGTGGTCCAGGAGGCAGACAGACTCAGGTTCAGTGGTGGCAGTGGCTAACAGCAGTCCCGATGGTGGTGGTAGTCTGGGGGGTGGATAGACTCAGGCTCAGTGGTGGCAGTGGCTAACAGCAGTCCTGGTGGTGGTGGTGGTGGTCCGGGGGCACACCACCCTTTAAAAACTTCAGTTAAAACCTGCCAACATTAGCCACATCATCATCCTCATAAAGAAAGCTGCCCTTGCAGTCATCAATGTCTGAAGTCTGACCACTGAGAAATTATTTCTCCATTGTGTCATCATCTATGTCAGTGGTGTGCCATTTCAGGCAACCACTGCCAGTGCCATGAGGATGGTCCATTTCCACATCACCAAAACAACCATGACTAGGCCGGGGTATGAATACCGAGGTTGCAGTCTGTGCTGGTATGTGCGTCTCATTCATTCTAATGAATGTTAGCAAACTAACATTTTGTAGGAGACAGGTTTGTCCGATGATCCCTGACTATTACACCTGCTGAGCTGAATACCCTCTCAACACTTACACTGGAGGGTGGGCATGTGAGGTACTTCAGTGCCACTGCAGTCAGCTCTGGCCATTCACTGACCTTTCCACTCCAGTACAAAAGAGGATCTTCAATTATTGTCAGATGCCTGTTTTCAGACAAATATGACTCAACCATTCTCTGTGCCGCACTAAGTCCAGTTGTTGATGCATCATCCTGTTCTCCCGAATCATTTATTTTACAAATACCCACTTGGGACGAAGCCTCCCAAAGCAGGTTGATGCCAACCACTTTGGATGGCAGACCACCTGGAACTGCAGTCCCCTTCCCCTTGCAGGATATGCTTGATGGTCCTCCAGTTACACCTTCAGCTGGATTATGCTGCTGAGGTTTGCTGACCTTGGGATGTGACTTCTGTGCCCCATGAAACAAGCGCACCAGTTGACCACTGATATTTTTTACCTGTTCAGGCCCTTCCTCCAGTACTGATGCAATTCCACTTTTGTATTATGGGTCCAGCATTATTGCTATGGCAAAGTTGTCACTACACTGAATGCTCACATCGTGATGATTCTGGTCGAATGCTGTCAGCATGTGTTGCAGCAACATACTGCTACCACCATCTCCGGCAACATCAAGGCTATGCTGTACATTCACCAATGTCTGCCTCAGCACCCACAGCAGTGGAATTGATTGGCTAATGGAGGCAGACTCGCCACTCACTGCCTGTGTGACATGTTCAAAAGGCCTCAAAATTGTTATTACAGAGTCCATGAGGCACCACTGTTCAGTCATCATAGACATGGAGGCCCCAGAACTGTCACGGCTAGTGCGCATCACAAGATATTCTGAGATGACTTTGTATTGTTCATCCAACCTCTCTGCCATGTATAAAGTGGAATTCCATAGATTGAATGTCTTCCAGCTTCAAGCGGTGCTGAGGCAGGCTGTTTTGTATCTGCAACTGCTGCAGTTGGTCACAGGCCTTTCCAGATCTTGGAAATTGAGAGCGATACATTGTGCAATGGTCAGCATTTCCTTTACATCAGGGTGCTGCAGAAACTCCTGAACTACAAGATTTAAACAGTGGGCCATGCATGGAACACGAAAAAAAACACCATTCATGATGCATTTCACCACATTTGACCCATTGTCACTTGCTATGAACCCAGCTCTCAGGGACAGAGGGTTTAGCCATTTGTCAGTTTCAGTCAGTACCACGTCCAACATGTTCTCACCAGTGTGTGAACAGATCACATTGCAATTGCTGCATGATGTCGAATTCCTGGAAGATTGCTACTGCAACAATCCACCTTACTGCACTGATTATTCACACTACCAACATCACAAACAACTCCGGCACCTGCGCCCAGTGTGCAGTTATACACAAATATGAACTCCCCACTCTTTTGCCACTTGTCCACATATCCATTTTTAAATGGATGAATGGAGAGGAGGAATGTTGAAGGGCATGTCTTACTGAGTTGGACTCAGTGCAGAACAACTCGGGGACAGCATGGGTAGAAAAGTATGTCCTGGATGGCACTTTCCATTTTGGACAGGCACGTGCAGCAACCCACTGGAACCCAGAATTCTCCACAAAGGAGAAGGCCAAAAGATCAATTGCCAGCATTTCTGCTACAGCAGCATTAAGTTCATGTGACACTGTATGATTCGGGGATACTTCAGCTTATGCGCAAAAACACTCTGTAACGTGGGCTGACTTAAACGTTTTACATGGGGTGTGATCACAAATGGTTGTACTCTGTGATGAATGGCATTGGCAGGTGGTGGAGTGTGGACATTTGATGAAGACAGTTGCACAGGTGATGATGACAAACCCAGAAATGCTGTTATTTTGCCAGATTTGCCAACTGGGGTTGATGTACCACTTGCACTAGACACACTGCATTCACCACCACCACCACAAAAACTGCTACTCTCACCAGCACTGGACAACATTTCAAAATCATTATGGTCCTCCACCTCATCCTGCCTGTAGTAATCCTCTGCTCTTATTACCTCACTACTACACATGTTTAATTTACTACTGGACTTCACAGTCATGGAAGGGGATAACATGCTCACTATGGTTGCTGGTGATGAGGATGAATGCCCCACTGTGGTATTATCTGCCAGCTTGTGCTAGGTCCATAGTGCCAAGTGCCTATTCTTAAGATGTGTATGCTGTCCTCCTGTGCCCAGATGGCTCCCCTTTTTACCTCAATTCACACGCACATGACAAACCTAGCAGATTGCAACTGACTCATTATTTGCATCTTGAACAAAAAAATCCCAAGCAAGGGATTGTGATGCTTTGCTTTTAACATGTTCATGATGTGGCTTATTTAATTCCGTTATTTTAAGCACTGAAGTGGGGGGGGCATGTGATGTTTCAGGCACTGCACACCTGGACCGCAACTGACCACCATGACTACCTATCATATTTATTACTGGGTCATCAGCAGCAACTAAAATCGGTAGATCACAAGTTTTTACGGGGGAGTCCTGCAAATAGACTCAGACACAGCCACTTTGAATTTATTTTTCTCCGGTTCCCAACTGGGGTCAATAACATCATCATCATATTCATTAACGTCACACACATCCACATCTTCTGCTTGGATGCTAGCATGTGGACTGCATGTTGCAACAACAGCAACATCATTGTCATCATCACGTTCATTATCAGCATCTACACCACCATCACCTGATATTTTTTCACCACACTGTGAATCACTGCATGGAAAATGCGTGACATTAACTGCCACGATGGATGGAATATCACATTGTATGCTGTTGTTGACATGATTATCAGAATCCTCAGGTTCAGTTACTGGGATGTTACTGGGAAGTATGAGATCATCTACACTGCCACTCACTTGAACTGCTTCACACTCAATATTTTTGGATACGGTACACTGGTCGGAATTCAAACTTGACGCAACAATACTAATACTACCACCACCACTAACACCAGTAACACTAATACCACTGGTTGGGAAAACATCATCTCCTCCAACTATGAGTGAAGCTACTGATTGAGCTGTAAAAAACATTGCAGGAGAAATACCTTTCCTCACATCAGCAATGCACTTTTGTGTCTGTGTACTACTACCATGCCCACAGACTGTCTTACTGCCTGCATTGCTATGGCGAGAAACAGCTTTGCTTGCACGTCTCTTTGCAGGCATTTGGGAGGGGGGTCAACCACAATATTAAAACCAAATTCAGATTTTGATACGTTCACTCTCTGATTGGGGGGACGCTGGATGTGAAGCCAAAAAAACAACTGTAGCTTCAGCAACAGATAAGAGACTAGTCTGTCACGCAATGAAAACAACTTCAGTAACCAGTGGTGCTGATGGTCACAAAAACAATCCAATCTGGTAAAAAAATTCCTTTTGCACATGGGGTTGGGGGGGGAGCACTGACTGCAGTGCAGATTTTTATGGCAGAACAAACAGCAAAACAAAGAACAGATACCACGATCGCAGTACAAAATTAGGCAGTTGCAGTGGATAGCAGGTTCACACTGCTGCGCCTGCAATTACACTAGTCTGTGGCACAATAGAAGGTGTATTATTTGATGTCATGCAACACTACACACACACTCGCACACACACACACACACACACACACACACACACACACACACACACACACACACACACAGAACAGTTTGTCTACAATGCTGAATGAGTAATGCATAGCAAATGCAAAAGTTCAGCACTATGCCACGTTACATATTGTAATGTAAATAACCTGAAATTATGAACTGCTGCACCAGATCCACACAACAAACAGCAAGAAAATTTCAACTATTACTGACAGTATTACTGTGTATACATTAACACAGTCAGTTATATAACAAAAATATAACCAGAAAACAAAAAAATCACTATTTCTCCAATTTAACTCTACCTACACCACAGATGCGCCCCTCCCCCAAAGCACACTTTCACTGTCTTTCACTACACACACTCAATGTTTTAAATTAACATTCAAAATCCACACAAAACCAAAAATGCTCGATGATATCAGCATAGGAGGGTTTCCTACAATCGATGAACTAAAGTTGGAGCCCCCCAAAAAAGCAAAAATGCTTTTTTAATAGCTTTTAGAAGATTTCAATTACAGACAGCTATCAGAGCACACTGTCTCCTACTCCTTCCTACACATACTACCCTGAACTGAGGCTGTGCAGATCAATATAGTGCCCATGTGACCTGAAATCCCATGAATCACTGCAAAGTTCGCCTTCAGAGCTGAAAAACAAGGTGAAGTGAATTGAAGTGCATTGTCCTCAATGCACTTCACCTTAAATTTGGTGTCGTAGTGGTCTGGGAGGCAGAGTAACGCAAAGTAATTGTTTCCAATGGACTTCGCGTTCTTCATCATAATGCAAAGTACTCTGCTTCACATTGCAGAGCACTCTGTGAATCAGCCTTTGCTCCATGAATCACTTTGCGGATAGGATTGAGCCCACTTCTCCCACCACTAACTGTATTGTGCTCTGCGGTGGTTGCTTCTGCTGATTCCTCTTTGTCTTTAACCCTTGGAGCTTGTCTCAGTTTTGAAGGTGTACCTGGGATCCTAGACTAGTATGAACGATCTCCTGCTTCTTAAAGATCCATCATATATGAATCACCTATTCTGTTTCCTGGTCACTATTCTGTGGTGCAGAGATTGGTCCATTCACAATACTTCAGCATTGATGGTTGCAATCAGTATTCATCTTCAGTAAGTGCTCACTGAACTTGTTCTAAATTCATTTGGTTGCGGAGTCTGTGCCAACAATGGTTTTCTTCATGGCTTGGCAAGCAAATTTCTTTTAATGATTGTTATGGGGGTCTGTCATTGCTCTGTATTTGTCAACTGGATCCCATCCACCAGAGTCCACTTACTATGGAGTCTTGAGTATTTGGTTTTCTTACTTGCAATGTAACTTATGAGCTCCTCATTTTCCATCAGTTATGACTCCTTTGTGTGTGTGTGTGTGACGGGGCTATTACCCTGTAACTCCAGGTACATCTTAGTACTCCACTACTTGCCTATAATGCAGTTGCAACTGTTGGGATCTAGATCTGGACTTTTATTTGTTTGCTTTGATCCCATTTATGGCAGTGTTCATTTGTGTTGAAATCTGTTTTTAAATCCACTTGATGAAAGCACTACTTTGTGGAAATTCTTATTCATCAGAGGTCTGAGTTTTAGTAGTAAACATGATTAGCACTATATACTTGTACTCGTCATGCTTTCTCCCTATTAGTACTGCCTATGGAGTTCTTGTTTTATATTATCATTCATGATGACAGACTGCCTGAAGTACAAGATTACAGTGGTACTTTGCTTCCATTAAATTTCCTTTTTTTGCCAATAATTTTTATTGTCATACATCATATTTACAAAGTTCATACAAAAACAGGATGGTCATGTTTCCCAATTTCTTCATTTTGTTTTTAAAACTTATGAAAACATTATACAACAGTAGATGGGATTAAGCATTTTTTCAAAATGTTCTCTTTTTCTGTATATTTGTCTGGAGCAACAGCCATAACTGTATAAAGTACTCAGAAAAGTTTGCTTCCATTCTATTTTTTGGGAAAGGCTTCAAAAATGTATCCCATTTCCAATTTTTATGAAGTATTCTTTTAGTAGTTAAGTTAGCTTTTAAAACTAATCTATATTCTGATTTAATTTTGTAATCATTAAACATTTCTAAAATCACAAATTTAGGGTCTTTCCACTGTGGAATTTTAAAACTTATTTTTTCTAAAATCTTGAAAGTTTGTGTCCACCAAGAACAACTTAACTGACATTCCCAGAAAAGGTGTAGCATATCAGCCTTTATAGCTCCACAATGCCAGCATGAGTCCAGAATTCCTGGATTTATTTTATGTAATCTATATGGTGAGTAGTAGGCTCTGTTAAAGGAGAACTGTCATCTTCAAGATTTCTTAATGTCTGAAAACCCATAAACAACTAATTTGAGTGAACTATTGTGTTTATATGTGCCTTTGCACTCTAGAGTTATTCATATGTAAATCAACCTGTAATTAAGGGCTGGGGCAGCCATGTGTTTTAAGCTCCTGACAGGAAATTATGTCACCAAGGGGCGTGGCCCTGCTTTGACAGTAGATAATCCAACAGGTTAAATATGAAATTATCTGTTTTATTAAGTGTGTTTTAAGGTGTTATTAGAACACTTTCCATATTTATAATATTTGTTTTGTATGTGCATTGAAACTAATGAGTTATCACCTTTACATTTCAAACTGTTAGTAAAAATAATCCATCTACAGGATTTCTTTAACCTCTAGGCTATACTGCCAACTGACCATCAAAAACTACACATCTAAAGGCTGGATCTGTGGAGCCAACAGGTATTGGGGCCTCATATCAGGATTTCTAAACCCTGGTTGTGTTCATATCAGTACAGATTTCTGGGGCTGCCACAACACCAACTTCTGTCTTTTTGCATTCCCTCTCTTGCAGCATTTTCTCTTACAATTTTGGGTGTGAACAGGTCTACAAGATGCAAATGTGGCTGCATATCTACTGGCCTGGCATCATGAGACCATCCTTGAAATGTGTACATTTTGATTATCAGCTGACAGTACAGATTAGAAATTAAATCAAAGAGCTGTGAACAAGCTTCATTCATCTAGCAGAATGGGTTTTGATTCCTACATGCTCTATTTGTATATTGTGTGACCACAGCAAGTCACTTAACTTCCCTGTGCTCCAAAAACACACCCAGGGACAAGCTGCAGCTCAGTGTGCCTTTCCCTTACAAATTTATTTATTTATTTATTTATTTTAATTTTGGTAACCAAGCGGGTCCACTGAGACAAGTACCCTTTTTCAGGAGGGACCTGGGGAGGGGTAAGAAGGGGAGCCAAAGGTAGTGTACGCCGACACTTAACAAGAACAAGTAAAAAGGCAGAGTGCACAGACACTTCTTCAGCATTATCATATAAAGCAAATAATTAAAAAGTGCAAATAAACAGTGGACAATAGACAATTAAAGTACAGACAAAATATTAAATCAAACATCAAGTTGATACTGGTGGGGGAGTTTCAGTCTTCTCCTGAAGTATAGTAGGTTGGAACTCAGCCTAGAGCATAACAGAAGAGAATATGAGCTGGAGACGGTGGGGGAACATAGTGGGAGAGTAGGAGTGAGGGAGAAAGGGAGAAAAGTGGGAAGGCAGTAGAGGTATTGCAATTTAGTGACAGCTGCAAGTAGGAGGAGGAAAGAAGATTTCCTTGTAGAGTCTCTTAAAGTGAGGAAGAGAAGTGCAGGAGAGTAATTTGTGTGGGAATTTGTTCCATTTTTGAGGTGCAGCAACATGGAAGGATCTGTTGCCTATGGCTAAGTGGGATTTGGGGATGCTTAATATGGGGAGATGAGAGGATCTAAGTGTCCTAGAGAAGGATTTCATTGAGAGGAGATAGGAAAGGATGGGAGGAAAGGAGGGAAGGTAGATTAGTTTAAAGACAGTACATAGTACTGGGGGAAATCCATTTTGGCCTCAAAAGACGGCCAATTCAATATGCAGAGAACATTGCAGTGGTGTGCCTGAGAGCAGGAGTGGGCAGCAAAGCAGGCAGGTCTGTGATAGGCTGGCTTAAGTTTGGCCTGGATAGGGGTCCTGGCTGAGTGAGTAATAGGGGCAGCAGAGAAGAACCCAGGGAGAAGAGTAGTTGAGGCAATGGTCTTTCTAGGATGGGGTGAGAGATAGGGGGCAATGTGGTATAATAGACCATGTTTTTGATTCGTTACCTTGATGACATTTGTTGTGTGTGATTCAAGGGATAGATGCGCATCCAGAGTCAGTCCCAGGCATTTGAAGGAGCTCACTTCTTCTAGTGGCTCACCAGAGGAGGTGTGGATTACCGGGGGGGGGGGTGCTGTGAAGTTATATCGAAGAAGGTGTGACAGAACAGCATTGTTTTAGTTTTTTCTTTTAGTTCAGTACCAACAGATTCTCCTTGAACCAGTATTCCAGCTTCTGGAAATCATATTGATGATTAGTCTTAATAGAGGAGACATCGGTGTTAGACCTATATAGAATGGCATCATCTGCATATAGCTGGATCGAGGCCCCACCACAGTTCATAGGCAGCTTATTGATGAAGATGGTGAATAGGAGGGGCCCAAGGATTGATCCTTGAGGGACCCCATCAGTGAGAGGAGATACGGAGGAGTGAACACCACATTGTGACCTACCAGATAGGTAGTTAGAGAACCAGGTCAGAGAGGTGGAATCAAGGCTGAGACAGTGGGACTTTGAGAGGAGGAGTGGGTGATTGACTAGATCAAAGGCCTTTGTAAGACAATAAAAACAATCTGAGCATATGTTAGGATTCTGAAAACATTATTCAAACAACATGATGTCTTGCTGTATTATGACTATTGCAGATAGCCCCAGCATTCAAACTGCCCCGGAGAGTAGAGGGTTAATTTTTATGCAGAGCATAGAACGTTGAGCTCGAGCTCGGTTCAGACCTCTGTCTGCTGCACTTTGAAGTGCAACTGTCAGATTCTTTACTCCTCCTAACTGAATGGCTGCTTCAGAGATTTCTTCTTTGCTCATGGTTGGAAAATCAGTTAAAGTTTTACCGATTATTTTTTCGCAAGTTTCGGTTCAGATCTCTGTCTGTGGTACAGTAAGTACTAGGTAGCAAACTAGACATAGTAAACTTGTGGAAATTGTAAAAATTTATTTTTCGACCAGTTTGGCTGAACCAGCCGTTTAGTGATTTATATATTCTGTCTTTGTTTTTAAACTTAGAGGGTGGTTACCGGTCCTTATCGTTTTTAAAAAGAACGCATTTTTCTTGTGTTTTTTTTCCAATACCCGTGACACAGTTAGAAACCAATAAGAGTGTCTTGCCTGGTTCTTTGCCATAAAAAGGGTAAATTTGTGGTTAGGATGGCTATGTCTGAGAAACCCAAAAGAAAAACTGGGCCCACTGGGTTTCAACACTGCAGTGTGTGTGGGGAGGTCTTTGCTAAGGCTGATCCCCACACCACCTGTGTTTATTGTCTGGGGTTTGACCACCTTGATTCAGACTGCCAGATCTGTAAAAATTTCCCTAAGTCTACCATGGAAAAAAGATTTGGGAGGCTCAGGGATAAGGAGGCCATGAAGTCCCCTGACCTGGATGGCCAGCCCGTTTCGGTTCCGACCGAACCTGAGGGAGTGCCCTCTGACCAGGCCTATACTTCTTCAGGCAAGAGGAGAGCCGATCCTGAGGGAGCATTCCTAAAAAAAGAAAAAGAAAATAAAAATCGGCCAGTTCAGATTCAGAGACCCATTTTCTGACCACCGAAGAGATTGCCAATGCGATAAGCATTATAGAATTGCTTCGCCCGGTTCTGTCTGATCTGGCGCCTTCTGGCAGGTGCTCGGTTCGGTCAGTTCCTCAGGTTCAAAATTATGCCCCTGAAGATTTCTATGAACCAGATTTGGAGGGGGATGAAGATTATGACGATGATGACAATGGCAATGGTGTGGGAGATCTGGTTGAGCCCATTGAACCGGACATTTCCCCACACAGGCCTTCTGGTGTTTCCCCTACTAGGCTTTCTGAGTCCCCTTCCCACTACATGTTTTACAGGAAAGCAGCAGAAACCCTCCAGCTCCCTGTGGAAGAAGCTGTAGAGAAACAAGAGGAACCTGATTATGTGGAGATGATGGACATCCCAGAGTCCACGAGACTGTCTATTTCCCTTCATAAGTCTTTTGGGAAACAGACACAAAAGATTTAAAAAACTCAAAATTCTGTACCTCCTGTCGACAGAAGGATGGACAAAAGGTACACCTTATCAGGTTCAGGTACAGAGTACTTGTATCAACAATGCAGCCATGTTGGGGTTGTGCAGGTTGTAGCCTGTGATAAGGCTAATATACCCTTGGCTTCACACCCCCCAGATAAAGATTCTAGGAAGCTGGATGCCATGGAAAAGAAACAGTACATGGCATCTGTCTTGGGACTCAGGCAGGCTAATTATATGGCCTATGCAGCCAGGTACCATAAGTCCAGGTGGGACACTGTACTGGCACTGGCTAAGCAGTCCTCCCTCCAGCTAGCCTTGGAGCTGGAGGGGGTGGCTGCTGATGGGATTGAGGCATCTAAGGTACAGTTCCATGCTGCTGTGGACTCAAATGATGTGTTATCTAGAGTCATGGCTACATCTGTGGCTCTTCAGAGAATGGCTTGGCTCAGTTGTACTAGCTTTTTACAGGACACCCAGGCTAAGGCCATGGATTTCCCTATGATGGGTAATTCTCTGTTTGTGGAGCAGACAGAGAATTAGATGAAAAACTTGGATGAGTATAGAACCACCTATAGGAGTGCACAGGCCAAGGAAAGGCAGGCAACTCCTCAAAGGCAGCAGGCTAGGGGCAGGGGCAGGCCTTTTCATAGGCCTTTCTACCAAGCACAGGCCTCTTATCCCTTTCCTCAGAGGGGGTTCTTCAGAGGGAGAGGCAGAAGGGGGATGAGCAGAGCTGCACCCATCCCTCAACCTAAGGCTTCTGCCAAGCAGACACCCTGATGTGTCAGCCCGGGTTGACTCCCCCATTCCTGTAGGAGGTAGGCTGGCTTACTTCATCCAGGACTGAATGTCTGTTACCTCAGACAAGTGGGTCCTGGAGGTGGAAAGCCAGGTGCTGGTTCTCGGCTTCAAGAAATTTCCAAAGCTGAGGGCCAGATCTTTTCCACCTGCAAGTATCTCCGAAAACATTGCCCTAGAGGCAGAGGTTTCATCTCTACTGGCTCTAAAGGCTGTAGAGAGAGTTCCTACATTGCAAAGGTGTACTCCAGGTACTTTCTTACTCCAAAAAAGACAGGGGAGTGGTGACCCATCCTAGATTTAAGATACCTGAACAAACATCTTTTAACTCATTCACACCACAAGAGCTCTTTGAGACTTCCACCACTTGTGCCCCGTATACTCTTAGCACTGCATCCTAGGTCTTTCTAAGCAAAATCAAGCCATAATAAGCATGCCGCAAACAAATGTGAATACCTCTTGAACCGTAAGTGCTACACACAAAGTATGAGTGGCAAAGTTGTTCAGCAGTAACGTTACCTTTCCAATGGTGCTATGCAATCAGTTGTAATCAATTTAGTTTTTATTTTATACTAGCTGAAATACCAAACAACTGATTTTTTTCTGATTTTTTTCCAAAGTGCTTAGGTGATGCATGAGAGACAAATGTCAGTCATGCACACCATACCTTAAACAAATGCAAATAACTCCTAAAGTATATGTGGTAGACACAAAGTATCAGAGGCAAAATTGTTCAGAACAAAATAACCTTTCTAATGGTGTTATGCAATCAATTGTAATCCATTTAGTTTTTATTTTATAGTAGCTGAAATACAAAACAACTGTTTTTTTTTCAGATTTATTCAAGGTGCTTAGGTGAGGCTTGAGAGACAAATGTTAGCCATGCACACCATACCTTAAACAAATATGAATAACTCCTAAAGTATACATGATAGACACAAAGTATCAGCAGCAAAATTGTTCAGAGCAAAATTACCTTTCTAGCGGTGCTATGCAATCAATCCTAAGCGATGTTTAATAGATGGGTAAAAACTGCTGACTTCCTCAGATGTTTCTAGTCCTGAGTGAAAGTCAGTTGAGTACGTCTACAGGCATTATTATCCTGAGTGGCTATGCTTTCAGACACCACCTACAGATGTATCTAGGCATGAATGAGTTAAAACCACAATTCAAAATGGTTACTCTGCGAATAATCCTTCCCTCTCTAAGGCCAGGGGACTGGCTAGCCTCCCTGGACTTAAAAGATGCTACTTTCACATTCCCATCATGTGGTCCCACAGGAAGTACCTCAGGTTCAAATTGCATTCAGACCATTATCAGTTCAAAGCTATGCCCTTCAGCCTGACATCAGCTACAAGGGTATTCACAAAATGCCTAGCAGTAGTAGTGGCCTTTTTAAGAAGGAAAAATATTTCCATATTTTCATACCTGGATGACTGGCTCATTGTGGGTCAGTCCCCAGACCAAGTCAAGTCAGACCTTCAAGTGACTCAGCAAGTGCTCACTTCCCTAGGATTCCTTCTCAATATTCTCAAGTCAGTTCTCAAGCCTGTACAGCTCCTCACCTTCATAGGGGCAGAGTTGGATACAGTCAAAGCAAGAGCTTTTCTTCCCCTGGAAAGGGCAAGGGCTATTGTAGAGCTGGCTTCTTCATTTCAACTTATGGTCTCTCTGCCAGCAAGGCACTTCCTTCAGCTTCTGGGCCACATGGCAGCTTCTACAGCAGTGGTCCAAGGGGCCAGATTTTAGATGAGGGACATTCCATTTCACATGAGGGCCTTTTGGTCTCAGAAGAAAGAGTCTCTAACCAAATTAGTTCCAATGACCCAGACTCTGATCCAGGCTCTCCAATGGTGGCAGGATCAGGGCAACTTCAGGCAAGGAGTCCCATTCATCACTCAGTCTCACTCTGTGGTCCTAACCACAGATGCTTCTCTATCGGGATGGGGCACCCATCTGGGGGCTCTCACAACCCAGGGACTGTGGTCCCTTCAGGAATCCCTTCTTCATATCAATCTCTTGGAAATCAGGGTGGTCTTTCTGGCCCTGCAAGCTTTCTCTCAGTCAGTAGAGAACAAGGTGGTTCAGGTCAGGACAGACAACACTACCACCATGTGGTATATCATCAAGCAGGGAGGCACTTGGTCCGTGATCTTGTGCACGGAAGCCATGAAATTGTGGTCCCTAGCTTATTCGCTGCAGATCTCTCTGATAGCAGTCAACCTTCCAGGGCAGAATAATGTACTAGCAGATGCATTGAGCAGGATCTCCTAGGGCCATCACGAATGGTCCCTGGACCCTCTGATGTTGAAAGTGATTTTTTCAAGGTGGGCCACTGCAGAGATAGATCTCTTTGCAGCCCCAGACAATCACCAACTTCCTCTGTTTTGTTGCAGACCCCCAGTCTTGGGTTCAGTCCCTCTGGATGCTCTGATTTTGAACTGGGAAGGGAAATTTCTATATGCCTTCCCTCCCTTTCCTCTACTGTTCAAGGTTCTGGTCAAGGTAATGTCACAATTTTGCAAAGTGATTCTGATTGACCAAGACTGGGTCAGGCAGCCTTGGTAACCCTTGTTGCTGTCCCTAGCAGTCCATCATCCCCTGTCTCTTCCCAGGAATTACAACCTATTAACCTCCTCTCAGGGGAGGATTTGGTACCCCAATCTTCGGTCTCTCAATCTCAAGGCATGGCTCTTGAAGAGCTAGAGTATGCAGATTTGCATCTGTCCGAAGGGGTTCTGGATATTCTCAAAGCCTCTTGAAAGCTTGCCACCAGAAAAACTTACAACTCCAAATGAAAAAAAATTCAGTATTTGGTGTTCCAAGAAGCATATATCCCCAGACACTGCTGAATTGTCTACAGTTCTGGATTATATGGTTCATCTTAATGGCCTAAGCCTCAGACCAGCTACTGTACTTTCAAAGTACCTTTGTCAGCCATTTCTGCTTTTCTGTCAGCTGGAAAGCCTTCCTCACTGTCATCTCACCCTGTATTCTGTAAATTTTTCAAGGGTTTGCTTCATACCAGTCCCCCTTTAGGGATCCTACCCCTGCTTGGGATCTTAATGTTTGCATTGCTCAGCTTATGCAACCCCCTTTTGAGCCTTTGTCTTCAGCAGAGCTTAAGTACTTGACTTGGAAAAATGTGTTCCTGGTAGCTATTACCTCTGCCAGGCATATCAGTGAATTGCAAGCTCTGTCAATGGATCCTGATTTTATCTCATTCCATAGAGATAAGGTGGTCCTTAGAACTAATAGGAGATTTTTACCTAAAGTGGTTTCAGATTTTCATCTGAACCAATCTATGTCTCTCCCTGTGTTCTTCACTGATCATTCTTCTTCAGGAGAAAGAACTTTACACAGTTTGGATGTTAAAAGAGCCCTTAGTTACTACATTGAGCGTACTAAGGCCCACAGGTTTGACTCCCTTCAGTTGCTTCTCACTTATGAGGAAGTGGGCAAGGGCAAACCTGCCACTAAGAGGACTATTGCCAGGTGGATTGTCTCTTGTATTCAATTCTGCTATGAGAAGCTAGGTAAAATACCTCCCTCAGGCCTGAAGGCTCATTCGACTAGAGGTACAGCTGCTTCCCCGGCTGCAGTCAGGGATATTTCTTTGCTAGAGATATGTAAAGCAGCCACCTGGAAAACAGTCCATACATTTACCAAGCATTACTCCCTGGACATCCAGGCTAGGAGTGATGCTCAGTTTGGTACAGCAGTACTGCAGAGCCTATTACCAAAGTAGGTTTGATTCCCTCCTCCATGGAGGTACTACTTGGTAGTCTGCAATAGTCAGAATACAGCAAGACTTCATGTTGTTTGAAGAAAAAATTGCTCACCTTAGTAATTATGTATCTTCTAATGGAGTCCTGCTGTATTCTGACCTCCCTCCCTACCTCCCCTCTCAGAACCTGTTTTTTGGAAGTGATCTAGCAGGTTCAGTGTTGCACCCCGGGGTGTATTTGGATACTTCCTCCTTTAGGGAGGGGAAGTGGGTTATATTATTAATTTAACTGTCTTAAGTTGTTCACTACGTGGTTTTTGATTTTGGATTTCTTGACTTGAGTCTTTTGGGATCCAAAATATTTGGTTGCCATTTGGCTAGTAAAAATGTTACAGTTTCCACATAGTAGTTAGTTAATATTGGCTCGTAGGAATCTGACAGTTGTGCTTCAAAGTGCAGCAGACAGAGGTCTGAACCAAGCTCAAGCTCAATGTTCTATGCTCTGCATAGAAATTAACCCTCTATTCTTCGGGGCAGTTTGAGTGCTGGGACTAACTGCAATAGTCAGAATACAGAAAGACTCTATTAGAAGAAACATAATTACTAAGGTAAGTAATTTTTTCTTCTCTTTCTATTCAGATCTGATTTGAAAAGAAAACAAATAGGACACAATTACTTGTTTATTAATTGCAAAAACACATAGATGGACAACATTGTTAAAACATGCATAACCTAAAAGGCATACTGAGTTACAACTTGTTCTCAAATGTGTTTTGGGAGCACAGGGAGGTTAAGTGACTTGCTCTGACGATCAGCTGACAGTATAGCCTAGAGTTTAAAGCAATCCTGAAGATGGATGGGTTTTACCAACAGTTGGAAATGTAAAGGTGATAACTCAATAGTTTCAATACACATACAAAGCAATTATAAATGTAGAAAAGTGTTGTAATAACACCTTAAAGCACACTTAAAAAAAACAGCCAATTTTCTATTTAACCTGTTGGATTATCTACTGTCAAAGTAGGGCCAAGACCCTTTGTGACATAATTTCCTGTTAGGAGTCTAAAACACATGGCTGTCCCAGCCCTTAATTACAGGCTGATTTATATATGAATAACTCTAGACTGCAAAGACTTACAGATAAACACAATAGCTCACCCAAATTAGCTTTTTATGGGCTTACAGAAATCAAGAAATCCTGCAGATGACAGTTCCCCTTTAAGGATTTTTTTATTGAATGGCTCTATCTCTTCTAAGTTTATACTGTGAAATGAAGTTACCAGCTTCTTGCCATTGTTGCTGTGAACATTGTAACTCTAATTCCTTTCCCCATTTCATAAAAGTATTCCTATACTGTATATTATATTGAATGGTTTCTGTAATTTTTTGTTAGCCAAGTATATAGTTTTTTGGAGTTGATATTTAATATGTCTGACAGTTCCCCTTCTATCAGTTTATTATTAGTGTCTCTTTCCCATCTCTTGTAGTCTTTTGTACATAGGCTACTCAATTGATTGAAATATAATAGTTGTTTCTCACTTAATAAGAATGTGTCTCTAAATTGTTGCCGGTAACCCATGAAGTGGGTGCATGAGGAAGGGCGGTGTCCATTACATCGACTCCTTCCCGGTGCAATCCACTCATGGCGATGGAAAGGTAGGGCAACCGGATGAGGGGGTGGGCAAACTAGGTGACAGGATGTCACTATACGTACGCGCGCTGGGGGGTGGGAGCGAGCACAGTGAGTGTGGGCTGGGACGGGGTGAAGAGGCTGTAGGGGTGGCACTGCAGTTGCTGGTCGAGCTGCGTCATGGCATTGGGGAATTGGCTAGTGGCTGGGGTGGCTGAGGTACTGGCTTTGGGTCCGGGCGCTGATGCGCTTTTTTATTGCGCCCTGCCTGAACCTTTTTTTTTATTGCTTTCACCCCCTCCCAACATGCACCCACCTGGAGTTGAGAATCATTAAGTAGGGGGTGCAGGAGCTTGCCCCTTGAGGGGTGTAAATAGCCTGCCAGAAAGCAGTAAAAATCTGTTCTGGCGCTGTTGTTTTGGTGTGCCGGGGTTGTCAGAGTGCTGAAAATGTGTTTGGCACTCTGACTGAGCGATAATGGTGATCGCCTTTAGGCATTCACCATTATCACATAGACCCATTGTGGCCACTTTAGTTTGCTCCCTTTTTTGAAGATGTCTTGCCATCTTCTTATCCCTTTATTTTCCCACATTTTATTATGTAATGTTTTTCTTTCAATTTTGAAATTAGGGTTTTTCCAGTTTTTATTCATTGGGGATATATATGTTTCCCAAAAGACACCCTTAACTCAGTGCAGGTCAACCTTCTACAAGCCACTAGTATGGAAGGTGAATCGATCTTCGTTCGCATCACCCTTGGCCCATGTAAGCATCTCAACATTGGAGGCGTATACAACCCCCCAACCAATGCACGCTCATCTCTGGAGGCAGTCATAAGGGACATCTCCGATGAGGTCACCTCTGAGCTAATCATCCTGGGGGACTTCAATCTGAATTGGGCCCCGAAAGACAATCCCTCCATACTAGGGCTGGTTCAGGAAGCTAACCTTATGCAGGTTATCACAGGGCCCACCCGAATGAACTTCAAAATGGGTAACCATTCCACACTTGATTGGGTGCTTACTAGCAAACCCGCCAATATAACGGTGGCTGGCACCCTAGCGGATGCCCTGAGTGATCACTCCCCAGTCTTCTGCTCCTGGAAAAACAGGGCCCCCAGAGTCCCCCCGCGAATACCTGTGACATGGGACTACTCAAACTATCAACCTGAACACTTGATTGGGCTCCAATCAATCCCATTTAGGCAGCCAATCAAACTACTCCCCACAATGGAAGAGGCTACGGCCTTCTTCCAGGGAGCAATAATTATGGTTGCTGACTGCTTGGCCCCTTTGAAGAAATTCCACACCAAGGGGGAGCTGCTACAAGTGGATCACCCCTCAAGTGAAAACACTGATGAAAACTAGGGACACTGCTTGGAAAAAATACAAGCTCTCCTCCCTATCGGCTGACCTAAACCGCTACAAGACGCTGAGAAATAAGTGCAAACTGGCCATCAAAGTGGCCAAATGAGACTACCTCACAGATCTACAGAAAAAGAACCTAGGCAACCCTAGACTCTTTTGGGCTCACATAAACAGGCTTATAAAGGGGAGCAGGAAGACCGCTCACTAACCCATAGAGGTCAATGGCCAATTAACTAATGACAACCCTAGCATCACCATGGCTCTCAACCGCCAGTTCACAAACCTGGACCTGCTCAAAGCGGACTTTCCACCCCTCCTCCCAGTCTCGAATGATCCCATTCCCCAAAGCCTGGACCGCCCAACCTTCCACATCCGGCTTGTAAGGCCAAACAAAGTCCTCCCATTACTAAAGTCCCTCAAAATGTCGGGAGCTATGGGACCCGATGGCATCCCCCCTGCATACTAAGGGAAGGGGCCCCTGCACTCACCAGGCCCCTCACCTGGCTCCTCAATCGATCCCTTATCGCAGGTGCCATCCTGGAACAATGGAAACTGGCCCATGTAGTCCCCATCCACAAGTGTGGTTCAAGGGAGACTACCAACAATTACAGGCCCATCTCCCTGCTATCTAGCCTTGGTAAGATTCAAGAGAGACTAATTTACGGACAACTCTGGGACTACCTAGAGCTCCACCATTTACTTGCCTCCTCCCAGCACAGTTTCAGAACCAATCATGGGACTGACACCCGCGCTTATCAAGTTCTCCGCTGATGTTCTCAGAGAACTGGACAAGGGATCCTCCACCAGGGCAGTCTTCATTGACCTTTCCAAGGCTTTTGACCTTGTAAACCACAACCTGCTCCTTACAAAACTGAGCCAGGTCGGGTTAGACAGCCACTCCCTATTGTGGTTTAACAGCTACCTCACAGGGAGGACACAGAGGGTAAAATGGAAAGACTCCCTGTTGGAGCCTCTCCCCCTAATGGATGGGGTGCCCCAAGGATCTATCCTTGGCCCCCTTCTCTTCTCTCTTTTCACAAATGATCTCAGTAAACACTGTGGGGGTAGTTCAGTAGTACAGTATGCGGATGATGCAGTCATATACCGCCCCTCCTCTGATCTGAGAGATCTCTGCTCCGGGCTACAGGAAGACCTGGGTTCCCTTGAGCAATGGCTTGTCACCAACAGAATGATCATTAACCCTAACAAGACCAAGGCCATGCTATTTGGCCCAAGAACCCTTGGCCGGGACAGAAGCCCACATCTCAGGCTGATGGCCAAATCAGGAAAAAGACTTGAGGTGGTTGAATCGATAAAATACCTTGGCCTCACCCTGGATCAGTACTTCTCCCTCAAGGATCATGTCGACCAGGTAACCAAAAATATTCACGCCAAACTCGAGACCTTGTATAGGCAGAAAGACCAGTTGATACCCACGGCCAGAGCCTCCATTGCCACAAGGGTCCTCCTCCCTACCCTCTCCTATGCAGCCCCGGTGATACAGGGAGCTGCCAAACAAGAGATGAACAGATTACAAGTTCTCTATCACAAGGTGGCTCACTTCACCACCCTATCCAGCTCCCAGGCTCACCACTGTGACACTCTGTCTCAACTAAACTGGCCCTCCTGGGATGCCCGGCTCCAATACCTCCTATTCTGCCACACTCATAAACTACTCAGCCCATCCCCTCCTCCCAGCCTCACTGGACTTATTGCCCAAAAGAGAAACCCTAGGCTCCTCAGAACAATGGACAGAACCCTCCTCGCAGTGCAAAGGGTTAGAACCAAGGGGGTGTCGCTCGGGCCATCACAGTGCCCACCCTATGGAACTCCCTGCCCCTGGTGTTCAGGATGCTACCTCTACCCACACCTTCCACACAAGGCTGAAGGCTCATATGATGGTCACCTCCATATGCAACTGCTAAGTGAGAGGCTTCTAAGTGGAAGCCCACCCTCTCCCTCATATGGAAATTGTGACTATCACTGCACCCCATCTATATAGCACTGCACCCCATCTGTAGAGCTTACCCAGGAAATGTTAACTGCTAAAAAGCTACTATGTCTTACCTCTTAAATGTAACTGCTGAAAAACTACTATGTATTATGTTCCTCACTGTCTAGTGTAATGTACCTGTGCTGTATGCTACCTCATGTATTATTCCATGTAATTCCCCGGATCACCCCTTAAAAAGGGACCTTCAGGGCCCAGCGGACTTACCCGGTTATCAAAATTTAATAAATAAATAAATAAAAATATTAGTGAATCTGGCAATAACAGTTTCTTGGATGTAAACAAAATGTATTTAATATCTATTTCCTCCTTATAAACATGATGAACCATTAAATTTATAATGTCACAATCTATGTTGTTTTCTCCTTCTTTTGCCCATTTAATTGCCAGGTTTGACATAAAGGCCATATAACACTTTACAATATCTGGTCAAGCCAATCTACCCTTGTCTTTTGTTAAACATAGATTGTGCCATGAAATTCTTGCAGGTTTATTATTCCAAATGAGTTTTTTGAATAAGTTGTTTATGTTTTTAAACCAGGTAAAGGGTATTGGGTAAAAGTTGTCTGTAACCTGTAAGATAAAAGGGGAACCGCCACCACCTTAATTGTTTGGATCTTGCCCCATAGGGACAGTGGTATTTTGCTCCAACCTGTAAATGTATCCCTTAAAGATTTATATAATTCTTCATGATTTAAATCATAACATTTTTCTAATTTGTTAGTTATATTAATTCCTAAGTATTTCATACCCCTTTCCTGTATATTTGCTTTAATAAACTTTTGTATATATTTGGGCAGCTTTAGGTTAAACATAACCATTTCTGATTTTTTTTTATTAATTTTTGTATCCTGCAATCTTGGAAAATCTAATAATTAATATTTTTAGTTCTGGTAAACCTTTTTCTGGATCCTGTAATATTCCTTTATATTTCCTGAATACTGTATTTTAAGGAGCTTGGAACTATGTTTGCTGGGGTTTTGCTTTTTATTTTAAGACACCTGCTATGCTACGGACTTTGGGGGAATGCCTCTTATTTGATTATTTTAACAGCTTGTTAAATGTTCTGTATTGTTTTTGAGTCCCTGGGAATGTTATATGCTGTTTTCCTTTTCACACCTGGCTCCTCTGATATACAATATGGACAAAGTTGATTATTTTTGACTGATATCCTGCAAGAAAAGAAGACTCCTTTATTTTCTCTTTATTTGGTATAATACAAATATGCTTAATGACAAGTTTATATGATGTTAATCTATCTATCTATCTATCTGTATATATATATATGTGTGTGTATATATATATATGGGACTGGTATCAGGGCAACAGTCACTGCTGTTTGTATTTCCTGTGTAATAGATGAGAATTTTAATATATATTATAACTTTACTTAAATAGTGTTATTCCTGGTTCAGTTATTTACTGTCATTTTTTGGGGGAGGGGGAGGGTCTGGGTAGTCTCTCTTGGTGTAGATGGACTAACATCATGGACTGTGATTTGTTAGTAGGTTAGTCACCTGGACTGATGGTTGTAATGTTTTTTCAGGGTTGTTTTCTTGTGGGACTTTTTTTATAGTTTTCTGGGACATTGGGTATGGGGGTTTAGGGGTGGGTTCTGCTCATGGGCATGGTTTACTGCTACATATTGTATTATATGCTTGGTTATTCATTTTTGTATTAGTAGGATGGTCCCAGGCACACTTTTTTCGTAGGGAATATTTGTAGGTTTTCTGTGTTTTGTAATAGGAATGGGTAGCTTGTATCTTTTCACAGCTTGTAACATCAAAGGTGCTCGGGATAGCCTGAAGCGTTATATGGTGCACTGATATCTCAAAAAGCTTTGAGTGAGTGTTGTATTTTTACAGGAAACACGATTGTAAAGAGCAGATATTACAGGGTTTTGACAATTATGTGTGGGCCATGCTTATGGAGCAGGCAGTGGGAGAAAACAAGGAACAGTGGCAATTTTAATAGCCCACGAATTGTCTTTTCAACTGCATAAATAGTTATGGGACCCCGAGAGCAGATATATTATTCTGCATAGAAGTCTGAGTTTAACTTAAGTAGTCTTGGGGTCCATCTAGGGCACAACAAGGCTCCCCTCGGGTGCAGGTCATGAGGGTAAGAACACCCTTCCTGAGCAAGAATTCGGACCCCCACACAGGCATCAAGTGCAAAACAAGGCTCCCCTCGTGGGTACAGGTCGTGAGGGTAAGAACACCCTCTCTGAGCAAGAATTCAGACCCCCACACAGGCATCAAGTGCACAACAAGGCTCCCCTCATGGGTGTAGGATGTGAGGGTAAGAACACCCACCCTGAGCAAGAATTCAGACTGCCACACAGGCATCAAGTGCACAACAAGTCACCCCTCATGGGTGCAGGTCGTGAGTGTAAGAACACCCTCCCTGAGCAAGAATTTGGACCCCCACACAGGCATCAAGTGAGGGCAAGAACACTCTCCCTGAGCAAGAATTCGGACCCCCACACAGGCATCATGGTAATGAGCATTCACTAAAGGGATGAAGCACTGCAGCCACTCAGACATCACTAAACTCTAAGTCAGAAAAGGACTTTAATGGACTTTTGCTCTTTAAATTTCTTAAATTTCAATTTTCCTTAAAGTGCTTTTTCTGACCCCACACACGTTTTTTTCAGACAAATCTTTGCTGTTAGTGGCCGAGTCCATCGATCTTGCCTGCACCTTAAAAAGTTGTTTAAATTTTGGTGCCAATTCCCCAGTTTGAATTTATATATTAGTCAGAGCTTGTATCCCTGTGAGGTGAGCTGTAACTGCACACAGATTTTTTTTTTACTGCACAGTAGTTTGTAACACAGATTAGGGTGGCTAGTTTTAGGGTTTTGAACATTATTCTAAGGATTTCTGCATGAGACATAAACTGGATGTCTGAGCTACCAATGCAAACAGAACTAGTCACTGCACAGTAATTTTAGAGCAATTTACTAAAGTTATGGCATTTTGAGCTGTATTGATTGAATTGCTACATTGCATGATGGAGCAGCTACTGCTTATAGATTCTCAAACTGCACAGGTAGGAAAAAACAAAACAAAACAAAAAAACCTTGTTTAGCAGGAGAATTAAACTGTTTCTCATTTAAACCTCCCTGAAATTAGAGTCCTCCCTCCTAGTAAACACTCCCCCGCTTTGCGACTGTGCTCTGCATTGTGGCTTACCTTTTTAAACTCTCTCCCATTTCTCCCCGCAGTGCACAACAAGGCTCCTCTCATGGGTGCAGGTTGTGAGGGTAAGAACACCCTCCCTGAGCAAGAATTCGGATCCCCACACAGGCATCAAGGTAACGAGCATTCACAGAAGGACAGAAGCACTGCAGCCACTCGGACATCACTAAACTCTGAGTCAGAAAAGGTCGCCCAAGCACCCCTGCTCAGCTCATTACTATATAGGGCTAATCATGTGAGCTAGGAAAACCACCATCCCTGCTTGGCGCAATACTATATAGGGCTAGTCACATGAGCTATGAAAACCAATCAGCTGATTTTCCCATAGGCAGGTTATCAGTACCTGCCTCTTGTGGCCGCTATACCTCGCCCTAACTTTCTAACCCTTAGTTATGTGTAGGAAATTTCAAATAAACCAACAATAGGATACTGAGAACACAAAGAAGGAAACCAATAAAAAGAGAAAAAAAATAAAGTTCCCATACTTATTGGCACGCACCAACAGCAAGCTGGAATATTTCTTATTTGCACAGCTAAGATTACGGCTATACCCCACCTCCAAACACAATCAAACTAGCCAGCTTACAAATCTATTACACTGTACATGTCTTCCTGGATTATTTTCATCTTGGTGGCTCTTCTTCTCAGCATGCCCCCCCATTCCCCTTCCTTTCTCTTCACCACACCACCCTTTGTTCTATCTTCTCTCCTACCCACCTCATGTCCCACTCTCTGACCACCCCGTGGTTACTCCTGCTAGCATCACCATGTCTCACTATCCACCCCATCCCCTCCTCAATGCAACAGTCTCCAGAAACCGTGCTTTGCACCTCACTATATGGCCCAGAATTACTGCTTTTTGCCTGCTCTCATATTGAAAACAAGCTGCCCCACACTGCAGACCACTCTTTGCGTAAACAAAAGAAGATATTAAAATGTGCATTATTCAGGATCTCCAATATCCTTCTGCTACTCATGGGCAAAATATACCCAAACCCTGGCCCTGTTGCCACGACCCCTTGAAGACCAGGGCAATCCAAAGGACTCATGCTAGCCATCATCAACATTTGCAGTCTACAGAAGAAATTTGCCCCACTCCAAGCATGGGTTTGCCTCCACAACCCTGATGCCCTAACTGTAATCGAAACATGGCTACCACAGAGTACCCCAGATTCAGCTGTTATGTTGCCGGGCTATACTTTGTTCAGATCTGATAGGTTGAGGAAGAGGGGTGGGGGTGCGCTGTACATTAGGCCAACCTACAAAGTGTCAAAATTGAAACAATGACCCCGGGAGCTCAGATCCTCACCCTAATGGTTGCTGTTGGCAACTCTGGTAAATCTTTATACCTAATTTCAGTCTACATACCCCCTCATCGCCCAGCTCCCCAAAACATCAGAAATCATTGCCCTTGGTGATTTCAATACAAACTAGCATGTCCCCTAGACATCCTGTCTCAGGGATGCAGCCACAGCCTAAAATCTGACACAGATGGTACTTAGCCCCACTAGGGTAAATTACAATAGGGGCTCTAGTTCCCTCATTGAACTCATCTTTATGAATCATCCGGAGCAGATACAAGATGCCCAGATCCTTCCAGATTCGCTCAGTGATCATTCCCCGGTCACCTGTCGCTGATCAGACTGCTGGAAGTCCCCCCCCCCCCAGGATCTCCATATATCACCAAATAAAGAACGGATCCCTGGAACATTTCCTCAACCACCTGCAAAACCTTGACTGGTCCCCAACTGATCACCAGCCATCGGTGGATGCTGCCTTCCACTTCTTCATAAGCTCCTTCCAAACTGCATGTGATATCTTTGCCCCTTTAGTAAAGTGGACAGAAAAATCCCAATCCTCTCCATGGATAAACTGATCCCTGATCGACCAAATGAAGGCACGTGATAATCTATGGTACCTTGCCCTAGAGTCCGTTTGCTCTTCTGACCACCAACTGTACCATTCTGCTCAAAATTCCTGCACCTGGGCTATCCACCAGGCTAAAGCGGTATATTATCAGGCCAATCATACTGCCACCTGGCGAAATGGGAAAAGGTTCTGGGAGAATATAAAGGAACTCAGTGGTAAGGACCCCCTTCCATGCTGGTAATTGATGGTACTCCCACCCAAGACCCTAGTACAATAGTGAATGCTTTTAATGCCTCATTTTCTGACCTTGGTTCTATCCTCCCCCTGACTTCTTCTCTGCATCTACTGGCCAGTCCCCCCCCCCCGGTGCTCCAATGATCTCCCCTAGCATTGCGCGCACCTATCTCTCCAAGTTCATCAGTAAAACAAGGCAGAGTGGTGACTCACTCAATGCAAAGCTGCTCTCCCTAGTGCTTGACACAGTGCTAACACCCCTAACCAAAATACTCAACATGTCTCTGTGTCTAGGGCAGCTCCCTTCACTGTGCAACATTGTGGTTATAACTCCAGCACATAAAAATGTTGATTGTACCTCTAGGCAACTATAGGCCAATTTCCATCCTTCCTCCCCTATCAAAAGCATTGGAAAAAAATTGCTGCTGACCAACTTACTGAATACTTGGACTCACACCACCTACTGTGCCATCAACAGCACAGTTTCAGGAAAGGGCACAGCACAACTACCGCCCTACTGGAATTTACCTCCTTTATCCATGATGCCCTAGATCAGGGAGCCCTGGCTGGAGCTGTCTATATTGATCTCTCTAAGGCCTTTGACACTGTTAATCACCTGATGCTCATCAGCTCCCTCCTCTCTGTTGGAGTATCCCAAGAGACAGCAGGCTGGTTCTCCAGCTATCTCCATGGACATACGTAGCAGGTAAAGATCAATAATACCCTGTCCATAAACCTTCCTGTCTGATCAGGTGTCATCCCTCAAGGGTCCATCCTAGGCCCACATCTCTTCTCGCTGTACTTAAACTCCCTCCTGATGGCCTCCACTGGAAGTCTCCTCCTCTATGCAGATGATGCAGATTATCTTCACTTGGCACCCAGACCTGACCCAACTCCAAATGTCCCTGCAGGACTCCTTCACAGAAACAGAACTGTGGTTTGCCTTCCACAAGCTTGTCCTCAACTATAAGAAAATCAAGGTCATGCTGTTTGCCCACCCTCAACATAAACACTACATGACCACCCTCTCTTTACAAAATGTCCAGGGTACAACTCTGGAACCAGTTACCAGCTTAAAATATCTAGGGGTCACCCTAGACTTGGCCCTTACCTTCCGTGAACATTTAGCTGCGACTTGCTCTGCAATCAACACCAGAATTGGCCTCCTGTATAAACTCAGACCCTGTGTCCCTCCAGATGCCTTCTGACTAGTTATCTCTAGCTCCATCCTCTCCCTGGCAGACTATGGCATAGTCATCTATTACACCGCATCCGTCACCACTCTGGCCACTATTAAATGCTCCCTGAATAATGCCTGTCAACTGGCCACAGGCAGTGAATGGCTCATGCATACCTGTGACCTCTACCAGTGCTCATCATGGCTAAACTTTCAGGGGTGTCTTTTCTACCAGGCCTGCCTTCTATCCAAAAAAATTCAGCTGGGTCTATCCACCCCCAGGCTGTCTCTCGCTTCTGCAACAAAGCTCACTGAGATGGCCCACAAGACACTGACACTACTGTCTTTCACATCCCTTTTGTCAAGACAAGCGCTGGCCAAAGGTCCTTCCACTACAATGCTCCTCTCTGGATGAACTGAATCTCTGGGCCTACCCTATCAATCCCCAGGCTAGGACTCTTTAAAACTGAGCTACGTGGCTACTGTATATATTAACCAGCCGTAAATGTGATTGCAAGTGACTCCTTTTCCCTGTACTGACTATTCCCTCTACTGAATATGTACTTGATTTTATAGTCTGATTGGACTATACACACCACTGGTATTTGCTCTATATATTGTTATCTTGTTATGCACTCTGCCTCTTTATTATATTCAATGTATTTTGTCTCCTTTTTTTGCCTGTATTTGTCTTCATTTTCCGTATGACATGGAGCCTTTGTAAATGAGTCCCTGACTCAAAGGGTTGTAATTCTGAGACTTTAATAAATAAATTAAAGAAAATCTATGGACCTAATGTGGACTCTCCCTCCTTTTTTGTCGAACTCATTGCTCTTCAAGACCCTTTTTCCCATTTTCTGATTTTTATAGTGGGGATTGGAATCTTGTATTTGAACCAGACTTGGATTGTTCTGGGAATGTCTGAAAGGGGTTATCCCCAGGGCAGCAGGAACTAAGGGACCTGATTGATTCCACTGGGCTAGTAGACTCGTGGCAAGTCTTGCATCCCATAGATCATCAGTATACTTTTTCTTCTTCACCACAACAATACTTTTCCCATTTAGATTATTTTTTAATTAGCAGTGAATCCATCTCTGGTCTTTCCTATTGCAAAATTCAACCAATGGTAATTTCAGACCATAATCCTGTTACTATGACTCTTCACTCTTTGGGCTGGAGAAACACGACTCGGTCTGGCACCTCAATGCGCAATTCCTAAAAGACCCCTCTACTTCATTTGTCTTAAAAGATTACATTCAGACCTTTTTTATAACTAATGACAATTCAGTCCCTTAATTAGATATCTTATGGGGTGAGGCAAAATGTGCATTTAGAGGTGAATGCATTCGCCGGGCCTCTAAATGTCACAAAGCTCGTAGTGCAAAACTTACTGATTTGTTGCAAGAAATTGGAGTTTTAGAATCTTAGTCATCTCCCTCCATGCTTGATCCAGACTGATACCAATTACAGTCCTTGCAATTGCAATATGCCAGCATGCTGGCTGGGAAAGCTAAATTATTTATTTATTTATTCATTTATTTATTTTAATTTTTCACCAGGAAGGCACACTGAGCAACAGTTTGCTCATCTCCCGATGTGACCTGGGGGGAAGGGGTACAATGGGGATGAAATATTTTTAATTCAAGTTACAAAGATCAACATAGCATACAATTAATTAAGGCAGTTGTTACAAACAGTGCTGCATACATATGTAATTTGTGAGAAGAATTAATAAGTGCAATGGTAATAAGTGAACAAGTGCTATTGTGAAATAAGGGGTAAAGGAGAGAAAGAGAGAGAGGATGAGATGACAGATAGTGCAGAGCCATGTCCTGGAGAGACCACTTCAGGATGTGGGGAACCCAGCAAGGGGACAGGGGACTGAAGTATGGATTAGAGAGGGGGAGAGAGAGAGGGAATAAGTGTGATTAACACTTAGGAGGGGAAATAAGGCCTGACCCAAAAAGAGAACCCTTCAGGATGTAATGAACCCTGCAAGCAGGCAGGGAAGTTCTGGCAATTGTAAACCTTCCTGCAGTTAGGTGCTGTAATTATAGAGGGATAATGAGAGAGAAGAAATGAGAAATAACACCTGGGGTGGGATAAAACCTGATCCAAGGAACCCACCAGGCTGCTGGGGACCCTGCAAGAGGACCTGGAAGGCCAAGGATAGGTAGATGGGAGAAGAAAATGTGGCAAGCCTAGGCACTATAGGACCCCTTCAGGATGCTGAGAACCCTGCAAGGTGAGTGTGAAGGCTAGGGAAATGGGGGGAGAGAGTAGGGGAAGGGAGAAAGTTACGAGAACTAACACCTAGGAGGGGCTAGGGTCAGTAGAGGCAGTAGAGTCAATAGAGGCATTGGGTAAATTCCGAAGGGGGATGAACTGTAAGAAGCAAGTCAAAGGAAATTAAGGTGGGTCATAACAGGAACATTTAGGTGTAAGATAGTTGGAGAGGGCAGAGTTGATGGAATAGAGGGAGAAAGAGTGACAGATTTGGGGAAGTAGAGAGTTCCATATTTTAGGGAAAAGGCGAGAGTACCCAGACTAGCCAGAGAGGGTGGAGCAGTGGGGGGCAGTTAGTGTGCAAGTGTCAGTAGATCTGACGTAGTGGGAAGGAGGAGGGGGTATTATAAATGAGAAGGAGAGGTAGGAAGGGAGTTCACCCAGCCAGTGCTTAGTGGTGAATTTAGCCCAGTGTAAGAGGAGTCTACTTGTAAGGGAGGGGAAGAAAAGGGCATGATAGAGGTCACAGTGGTGGGTGTGAGAGGGAGCATCAAGGGCAAAGGGCATAAGGAATTGAAGAGAGTGACCAATCTGGTCATGGAGAACCTAGGAGCAGCACCATAGACTATGTCACAGTAGTCAAAATTGGGGAGGATCACCTTCTGGACAAGCTCACGCCTAGCCACAGGAGGGATGCAACTGCGAATCCTGAACAAGCCGCTAATCTTGGGGCACAATGTTTTCTTGATGGTGTCAATGTGTCCAGATTAGTTGAGGTGTAGATCTACTCAAACCCTAAGGTGGATCTACTCAAACCCTAAGGTATCTGAAGGATGAGGTATTCTCATGTAAATTACTGTCAAGAGTGTGGAAAGGTAACAGGGAGGGAATCCTAGAGAGTCTCTGCCTTGTGCCAACGCTCATGGAGACTGTCTTCTTGGTGTTGAGAAATAATTGATGGTTTACAAACCAGAGCTGGACCTTCTGGAAGTTGTGCTGCAAGCTGGATGCAACCTCAGCTGGGCATGAGCGAGAATGATCTTTGTCTTGTACCAAGGTGAAATATTTGGAAAGTGGGCAGAGGGCTGGTAAATTACTGGCACTACGATTGCAGCAACTAGAGGCAGGAAAGACTATACCTAGTATTCTTTCTAGTCTGGATGTATTCAAGTTCTAGTCTGGATGATACCATGATTACTCATCCCAGAAGAGAGCTGAGGTCTTCCATCAATTCTATGATTCTTTATATAAAGCTACCCCCCTTCATGACGACTTTGATAGATTGTCACATGAATACTTGGTTGACCTTCCTCTTCCCCAATTGTGCCCACAACAACAGGAAACATTAATGGGGCCTATATTGTTGTCTGAGATCACTCGTGCTATACAGCAACTCCCTCTCAACAAAACACCTGGCCCAGATAGCTTCACAAATAACTTTTATAAAACATACTCTACTGACCTTGCTCCTTTTTTAGTCTGTCTATTTAATTACTTGTTATCTTCCAGCATTACTGACTCGACTCTAACCCAGGAATGGATTATCCTAATTAAAAAAAACAGGTAAAGATGAGCAACTCCCAAGTAGTACAGACCTAGCTCCCTTCTCAATTCAGACCTCAAACTATTAGCCAAAGTCTTAGCTAATACACTTCAATTAGTGTAGCATGGTCTGATTAGTCCAGCACAGATGGGGTTTATGCCAGGTAGATTATCTTGAGATTACCTGTGCAAACTCCACTATTTAATGTCTGCATCCAGGGAGAGCAAGATTCCTTCTGTTCTGGTCTCCCAGAATACAGAAAAGGCCTTGATTGGGTCTCCTGAGCATTTCTCTTTAAAGTCCTGGAGCGGTTTGGTTTTCCCCCAGAGTTCCAAAAGTGGATACAGATATTATATAGTGACCTCTCGGTGCAATTTCTGTGCAATGGAGTTCTTTCATCTGCTTTGCACCTGCAACAGAGTACGAGGCAGGGCTGCCCTTTTTCCATGTTCCTGTTTAATTTATATTTGGAGCCTCTTATCCAGTGCCTCCTACTTAATCAACAAGTGCATGGGATCCTTGCGGTGAGGGTCATAATAAGCTATCAGTTTATGCTGATGATTTACTATTACACCTTGAGGATCCTTCCACTTTGATTCCAGGGCCATAGGTGAGATAAGAGGATTTGTTTTCCTTTCAGGTTATAAATTAAACTTGGAAAAATCTAAAGTGCTTCCCCTTAATAATTATGTTAATAAGCAGGAGGTCTTGGATCTTGGTTTTGCCTGGGAATCTCAAAATCAATTGTATCTGGATATCCACCTCACTCGTGATCCCTCTTCCTTATTCAAAGATAATTTTTCCCCCATTATTTTACACAATATTAAGTCTGATTTACAGAATTTTTCAGCCTTTCCTCTTTCTCTCTGGGGAATAATTAGTACAATTAAGATGAATATTTTACCCTGTTTGTCATAATCCCTTACTATGCTTTGCTCACATCTTCCAAAGTCATGGTTTTCCTCTTCAATCCTTCTTATGAAAAGGAGGAGCTGTGTGATGGGTGTACTTCAAACTGATGCTGCCAAAAGACCATTGGGGCCTCCATCTCCCCAATTATATTCTATATTATTGTGCCCTACATGTCAGTAACTCATTTCTGTGGGGTCATCCAGAACTTTGAAGGAAGGGAAATAGATATATCCCTCTGTGGTTATTTATTGAGAATGGCTTGTGTCACAGAACTGGAATATGTTTAAATAGCTTATTATATCTAAAGCCATCCATCCTATCCCCTGTTCTAAATACCACATCCTTATTATGATCCTTGAAAACACTTAAGCAGTTGTGTAGTTACTGGGGTTAGGATTGGTCAAAATGAACTAACCAACCTATTTTAGTAATCTAAATATTAAGATTGGCCATGGCCCCATACCTTTGAAGTTTTGTCCTCAACTTAAATATGTTACCTGTGATTCCTTGTTATTGAATGGTAGCTTTCTTCCTTTCCCTGTCATTAAAGATCACTTCTCACTCTCCTCCCCTTTTGTGTTCAAATACCTGCAATTGAAACATGCTGTTATGGCCCACCTTGGTAGAAGTTCTTTATTTGTCCATCAGAATTCTGTAATTCTGAATTCTCTTATTCTTTCTGTGCAGCCTCATTCAAAATCTAAATTGTACAAGCTATTCCAGGATGTATAACCAATGCATCTCTCTACTATAGGCATCAAGCCTTGTCTACGTCTGACAACCCAAGGGTCTGGAGATGCATTTGGCATTCTCTGTATAAATATGTAAAACAAGGCCGTTACCCTCTCTAGCAATTTAAAGTATTACATAATTTATATTATATGCCTTTGCGCTGCACTGTATGTGTAAACTCCCTTCTCCCCTGTTGACTAGATGTAGCAAAGCCGATAGTCACCTTAAACATATCTTCTGGGATTATGATAACATGTTCCCTTGTTGGAAGTCTGTCAGAATATTGTTAGATTCCTTCCCATGCTTGGAGATGTATGTCTCCCCAAAAACTTGTCTTGTGGCCCGATTTCCAGCTGAGCTAATTGAGTCGTGGAAAGCCCTCATGGCTCTGATTTCTATTACTGCTAAGCTAATTATTGCCCGACATTGGATGGACAAGGTTACACCCAGATATCATGAATGGCACCAAGAAATTCTTCAAGCCTTAACAATAGAAAAACAATTTGCTTCTTTGCATCACTGGCTAAACCTATTCAGGGACAGATGGGAAGCATTGCTTGCCTTATTGAATCATCCAGAGTGGTTACACAGGACACTGTCGGCCTAACTGTAGGTGGTTTTCCGAGCATCTTATAACTGCGTTTATTTTGTTTGCTGTTTTTGTTTTCAGTAATAGTTGCCGCTCAGGGTGGGGGGGATCTGTTTGACTTTATGGAGGGTGGGTCTGGGGTTTTATGTTATCTCATTTTTCTTCTTTAGGGAAAGTTATACTTGACTCAATCACATCTTAAACTTTGTAGTTGTTAACAAGGTACAGTTTGTTATTTGTTGTTATGTTTTTTGATAGCCAATAAAGTATATTTCACTACAAAAAAGGTAAGAATCATAAAATATTCAGAAAGTGTTTTTTTCCTGTAATTCTGATCTCGATGTAGTTATCGGGTATTGTTTTGTAACTTAAGGTAGCAGTATTTTAGTCAACAAAAAACCTCATCATATTTATTTTTAAGCAAACATTTCTTGGTCTGGCATCCTTAGGCATTCTTTGATTAATCATCTGTCTTTATAATTGTCTCGGATATTTTGAAAACTGTTTCATAGCTAATTTTGCAATTAATGACGTAAGTCATTAAAGATGGCCACACTTGCAATGTTTACAAATCTCATTCGTTGAGTTTGATTCATACTGTGAATGTATCAGGATGGTGTTTCACATGTTTCTAATGGTAAACAGCACAGCACCACTCCATGAAGGTATTTAGTTTTTCTTTTTGGCTGGCATTACATGGAAGTGGCAACTTTTCAAAACTTCTAAACTTTGAAATCCCATATCTAAGTTGAGGAATGGAAGAAAATCAAAAGACAAATGGAGAGTGATGTTTCTGCCATAAAATCATTATTGCTGAAAAGCTATATGATGACTACATAATGATTAACAAAATTGCTGCATTAATTAAGTTTTCTCTGAAGGACGTTAGAGTATTTTCCAAATTTGCTTTGATTTCACTTACTGCAGTGTGGATTGTTTTCCTGATTTACTGTCTTTACTTTTATTTGTAACTGTTAGTTTCCTTGCATCATATACAGTATTTGTACTGTTTTGCATTGTACTCTCCCAGGTCATTCCTGAAAATAGGCATTTCTATGTCTAGCGCACCTCCCCGGTCAACAAAAACAAACAAATAATTAAATAAACAAAATCTGCTCTCTGTTTTGAGGTTTAGAGGATTTGATGGGGCTAAATAAAGTCACAAATGGTCAAGGAAAGATGGTCTGTAATTTGTTCACCTCTGCTGAGTGGGTTGCCAGCTGAAGAGCATCACTGTCCATCACCTACAATAAAATGTAAAACATATAAATCCATTAAAGGCTACTTGTTTGGGTTCACCCACTACGGTGTGACAGGAAACCTGCTGACCATCATTAGGGTGAGAGTACAATGCCAACGGCTCTCATCATGCCTGGCAATTGTGCTGCCAGACCCCTGTTCGCCCAGTTCACCAAATGCCAGCTGCCCCCACATCCTATGAAACGTATCATGATCACCTTCACAGTGGATTTTTCTAGGGAAGAGGGTGCAAAACCCTTGTGGCACTGTCTATGCAGGGATGTCCAACGACCAGTTCACCACTGTGACAGGTGAAATGGTTACAGTGCCCTGATTGCATCACCCTCATTCTGTCATGCCATTGATGGGATACCACCTGGTTGTAATATGTCTACCTGACTAAGAAAAAAGGGACGGGGGAATTCTTTGGTCAAATGCTTGAAAGCCAGAGGCCTGATAGGATTAGTGTGTCCTTAGAATTTTGCAAAAAATGGAAGGATGTCATTTTATGGATGGGGATAATATAAAGGACCAGTTGGCTGGCTGTATGGACAAAATAATAAGGATCATTGCTTCTATTTCCTATTTGTTGTTGTTGTGTACAAAGTCAACCTTAGGCAGATTCTTCATGTTATACCCATCCATGAAAAAAAAATCTTTTTGTTTTTAATTTTATTGTGAAACAAATGATGTCTAATACAATTTAAAAAAAACAGGGATGATCCATTTGCCAGTGATATGGTTGCCTGATGGTGCTGGTACAAGGGATGCGGCTCATATGGTCCTGTACTGTAGATAAGTGAAGGTGCGTAGTCCTTCTCTTGCATTACAGTGAACTATATAGCATGACTCTGTATAGGCTGAGGTTTCAAAGTCAGTGGTGGACCTGGACCATGTGTCACTTACTAGGGCAAATGTAGAAGAGTAGGTATGGTTGGCAGACATTTTCTGTGTTTCTGTGTGAGGTTTTAAGGGGACAAGAAATTTGTGTTAACTGCCACCGTTTAGTAAATTTCCTATTTACAGAATGGAAATTCATATCTCCAAATGATCCACATTTCTTTGCACATGAATAAGCACTGATGTGAAAAGAGGTGTTTTTCAATTGCTTTTTTTATGAAGAACATTCTGCACAGTTCTTATCATGGTCATGGAATGAGAAATTTGGAGTTTTTACTATGTCACGGGTTGTGTAGAGAAGGCTAAGCATTAGCTGTTGATCTATCAGAACAATGTTTAGAGCTCTGTACACAAACTATGACTTAGTCAAAATTCCAGATCATTGGTTCCACAAAGCAAAATGTTAAAGAATGCCGCTCAAAAAAACAAAACCATGTAAAATACAATTTTTTACTTCACATCATGTTTTATTCAGGTACAGTTAAATATGGGTAATTTAGGGCTATTAATATTATGTAATAAGGGCATTACATACAGCTGCCATTTTGAAATAATTCCATGTCATCCTCAAAAGAAAAACAGCAAAATTGTGGCACAGAGGGTTGGTTTGTTGGACAAAGGAAACAGAAAGCAGGAAGGAAGAGAAGGGGTGGGCAGATGTGAACTGAATGAGTTGGGTGCTGTAGTGTTTCTGTGACCTTTTAAGGGGAATTTTGTGGCATCCAGGAAAGCATTTGCTGTGTTATGCTTAGACACAGGACAGCTTAGACTTCATCGATGTTCTGTTTCTTGTTCTTGTTTGTTTGTTGCTGTGAGGATCTGTGGGGGAGTCTTGGTTCATCCTGCTTTTCCCTCAGGGTGGTCAGTTTGTGACAACAAAATCTGTTGCTGTGGAAATGACTATAATACCACTGATGTCAAATGTGGAGTGTCCTGGGAAGGGGGTGGAGGGTCTGTCTGTGGACTCTGATCATGTTTTCATGCAAATGCCCTTGGCTTGGTAGTGGGGCTGAGGGATCTTCTTATAGATACAGACAGAACTGGTGAAATATCCCCTGACTGACTTCACCTGAGAGAAGTATTATAGGAGATTCACAGTCTCCCACGCTCTTGCCTGCAGGTCTGCCAGCTGAAGCACTACCAGTGTAACTCAGAGCAGAAAAGCCACATCCAGGTTTCATATCATTGGTGGCTTCTTCTAAATCAGTTCCCCGGGTGGATAACTATGTACTCCAGTGTGTAGGTGGGCAGAATTATTCTGCAGTCAGTGGATCTGTCCCCTCTCCCTCACAGCAGCAAGGAGTTGGGATGCATGGACCACAGACGGGAGCTTTTTTTTTTACTGTGAACAGCAAGGGCTCCACGGAGCTGTTTGTAGCCGGAGTAAAGCACAACTGATTTAGGGAACAGGAATGCAGTGCGCTCTTCACAGGCTGGGCAAGCAGCTATACCTGGCCAAGGGGCTATAACAAACTTGTTGCTTTCTTTTACTCTCTCTCATTTACATTAAAGGAAAGCAAGCTAGACCTCTTCATTTTGACACTTATCCAATTGTTTTCAGCAGCATACAGGAAAAAGTCAGGGGCCATTTGGTAACCGCAAGCTCAGTCTTGGAGAACTAAAGGAAATGTCACATGGTGATGTAGCCTGTGCCTCCAAGGTTCAGCAATTCAGGTACCATGGACAAAAGAGAACAAACACAAACAATAGTGAGGGGACAATAAAAGGATTCCACAAACCCACAAAGTGGCAAACTTCATCTGAAGGAAGTGTTATAGGAGATTCACAGTCTCCCATACTCTTTCCTGCAGGTCTGCCGACTGAAGCGCTACCAGTGGAACTCAAAGCAGAGAAGCCGCATCCAGGCTTCATCTCATCAGTGGCTTCTGCTAAATCAAGTTCACTGGGCAGATAACTGTGTACGCCAGCATCTACGGTGGGTGGAATTTTCCTGCAGCCAGTAGATCTGTACCCTCTCCCTCACAGCAGCAGCAGGGAGCCAGGCTGCACAGACCACAGAAAGAAGGTTTTTTTTTTTTTTTTTTTTACAGTGAACAGCAAGGGTCCATGTAGCTGTTCAGAGCCAGAGTGCAGAACAGCTGATTTAGGGAACAGGAGGGCAGCATGCTCACCATAGGCTGGGCAAGCACCTATACCTGACCGAGGGGCTATAACAAATTGGTTGCTTTTTATTCTCTTTTACATTACAGGAAGCAAGCTAGACCTCTTCATTTTGACACTTGCCTGATTGTTTTCTGCAGCATACAGGAACAGTCGGATATGCCCACCCTCCCTCCCTAATCCCACCCTCCCTGGATCTTCGTGATTAATAGGCATTCAGTACCACCCACATCACCTGATGGGGGGGGGGAATCCTCATTTTTATTTTGATATCCTTGATTCTCAATTTGTCCTCCATTCATACTCCCTTCCAAGAAACATGGAGGTTGCTACTTACGTATAAGTAGTCTGCTCTATCTAGGCCTTTTCTTTTTCTTTTTCTTTTTTTCCTTTTCGTCCACACTTCCTACCAAAAAACTGGAATCAGCACACATAACTTCCTGCTCTTTTTATTGACTACAAGCAGGATATAATATGATATACTACCTTACAACTAAAACAATGGACCTTGTCAGTTGCAAAAACTGTGGTGCACTGTACAATAGGGTCTACAAATGGCAATCAGGACCATGCCATGCCATGTGTGCTGCCCATCACAGATCTTGCAACCCAACTACAGGATTCTTGGACTATAATATATAACCTCCAATACAAGGAACTCTATAGCAGACTCCCTCAACCCCCACACCACCAGGACCAGCATATCAGCCAAGGGTTAGGACTCAAGGCAGGGCCAAGGGACTGGCTGGTGGCATGGAGAAAGAGGCATTATAGGAGGCCCAGGAAGAAAGTCACTAACCAGGAGCATATCTCAGCCATTCCAACCAAAAACAGGTTCTCACCACTGTTACCAATAATTAACACCAGAAGCAGCTCAGGCTGCATGGGACTGTGGGGACTTGGAGGACTGTGAAACCCTCCACCTCCTGGTACCTACTAGTGCGCTCAGAAGTCTTGTTAATATCTAAGCAAGTTGTCTGTATTCTGCTGCTATAGCGCTAGTAGGGAGGTATTCTGACTTATACATTGATGAAATATTGTACTGATTGTATTTGTTTTTAAACTGCAGTTAGCACCACACCAGAAGTATCTGCGCAGTCACTTCTGGTTGGCAACAATTTTAACACTCGCACCTGCGAGTGGGAGTGGGGCAAAACATGCAGTTTCACATGCGGAGATGCATGCAGAGACATGTGCATCCTGCGCATGTGTGTCTACCGTGTCCACCAGGTACACAGAAAAGTAGCGTTAGTCTGCCAAGAAGTGTGAGGACACAAACCAAATAACAACAGCAGTAAGTACCCTGAGTTTATACATTCGATGTATAACAGAGTTCATCATGCCATTTCCTGTCAATTGTTGTCAATCCTGTCAAATGTATGCTATAGGAGATCAAATAATGAATTTTATCTGTGACAGATACCTGTAAATTCATACTTTGGAGAACGACATTTTTCATCTTCATGCCTACCGGATTGTCAGTCCAGAGGTTACAGACTTAGAGAAGTACATCAATCTAATGGCATCTAAACTGGAACCCATGAATCTAGACTCAGAAGTTGATGTCAGTCTCCCTGAAATACCTGTAACTGGATCAACCATGCAAGGCCACAATGTGGAAGATGAGGCTGGGCACAAGTCCCCATTAAAACAAAAAGAAGTGGAGGCCAAGTATTTAACAGTGCCCCCGTGCTACCTCTACAAAATAGATATGATTTATTTAACCTTGAGAATGACACGGTAACTTTTAAAAAAGACACACTATCTGGAGACTCACCAAAGGTAATATCAAAAATAAAACAGATAACACCCTTAAAACCATCGAACTCATAAAAGCACACTGTCCCCTAAAGGCACCTCTCTACGATCTGACATAGTTCTGAATCATTCTTTCCCAGTGCTGCACCCTCCTAAAACAGATACAAAACCTAAACCAAACAATGCTCCCAAACAGGTCTATGTGTTGGGTGATTCTATAATTAAATACACAGATAGAGCAATATGTAACCCCGATAAGTTGAACCGTACTTGTTCTAGTTACAGGGGGGCCTAGGATCTCCGATATCACTAACATGATTAATAAAATACTTCATCCCAGGAAACTAACCCATTAGTAATTATTCATGCTGGAACAAATGATAAATAGGATTCTACTTTCTCAACTTAACCAAGATACTGCTGCCCTAAATAACATCCTGGTAGGCAAAGGTTGTGTCCCAAGAGCAACCCCCTACATTACCAATAAAATCAAAACTTTGAATGAATGGCTCAGGAAATGGTGTGTTTCACAAAAAATCACCTGCCTGACCCACTGGGAGGAATTCCACGATAGACCATCCCTCTTCTGTTGGGATGGTCTCCATCTAAGCAGGAGGGGAAGTAATATTTTGAGTAAAAAAAATCTCATCTTTCTTTACTAGTCATTTAAACTAGTTTCCAGGGGGAAGACTAGGACCTAACCCAGATATCTAACAACTGTTAATAGTAAATTCAAAGCATGTAATGTACGTTCCTCGAATGCTCGATCCCTCAACACAATTACAATAGCAGAGTTGGAAGCTAAAATACACACATTATATTTCATACTGGAAAACAGGAAAGTCAAGAAGGCAAAACCCAAGCTTTCTCCACAATTCAGTGATGGTAACACAAGTCACCAACTTCAGTAAGGTGCTTATTCAATCTAGTCTTAAACATTTCAACATTCACTGCATCTACAACTACCTTGGGTAATCTGTTCCACATTCTGATTGCTCTACATTTAAATACATTTTTTCTTATTTCTGTCCTACATGCTGTTTCCCTCAACTGCCTAACATGTCCCCTCAATTGATATATTTGATCCTTAAATTCCATTCCCATCTCCATTCTAATACTGTCATCTTTTAAAATTTTGAATAGAAACAGTAGATCCCCCATAACTCTCCTATCTCTCACGGTCCACAAACCCAATCTCTCCAATCTTACCTCATAATTTAAGCCTTCACACCCTGGTATGAACCTTGTATAGAACCGTTGTTGCCTTTCCACCATCTTAACATCTTTCACTAGGTAGGGACACCATACAGTTGAACAATAATCCAATAAGGGCCCAACCAGAGTCCTAAACAGTGACATCAGCACCTCCCTACTTCTAGAGTGAAATCCCTGTCTGATACTATTAACTAAATACATAGCTTTGTTAGATATATTTCTACTATGTGTGCTATTCTTCAAGTCATTTTGGATATAGATTCCCAGGTCTCTTTCACATGTAGATACCTTCAGTTTTATACCCTTCATATAATTCTACTGAACATTTTTCCTTCCCAAATGCATTATAATGCATTTATCATTGTTAAAGTTCATTCCATTTACTTCTGCCCATTCCAAAATTTGCATTATATCTCTTCCAAATGTTAACCTATCATCAAATGTATCTACTATCCCTCCTATTTTCACATCATCAGCAAATTTCACCAACTTACTCCAACTACTCATATCCAAATCACTTATAAATATGCTAAATAGTAATGTTCCCAACACCGACCATTGGGGGACATCACTCCCAACCCCCTGAGGTTCTGACAGCCAACCCCAGATCATAACCTGTTACTTTCTGTTTTTTAGCCACTGATCCACCCGTTTCACAATACAGGAGTCAATTTCTAATCTAATCAGTTTCTCAACAATTTTGTTGTGGGGGACAGTATCAAAAGCTCAACTAAAATCCAGCAATACCACATCCACACTTTTCCCCTCATCCACCCATTTATGTATATGTTCATAGAAAGTAATGAGATTAGTCTCACATGACCTACCAGTGACCTACCAGTGACAAAAACATGTTGGTTCTGATCTACTTTCCCCTTTTTTATCATGATGCCCTTAATAGCTTCACCAATAATATCCTCAATAATTTTCCCCACCACTGATGTCAGGCTCACTGGTCTATAATTCTCTGCCTGATCCCTTTTCCCTTTCTTGTATATTGCACCACATATGCTCTCCTCCACTCCGGCACCACACCCTCAGAAAGTGACCTTTGTCCCAACACTGTAATAGCTGTTACCATCTCATTTCTCAACTCTTTTAACATGTAAGGGTGAATCTCATCTGGTCCTGCCACTTTATACCACTTAAGCTCCAAAATCCTTTTCATCACTTTCTCTTCTGTTATTAATGCCTTTGGGTCAAGATTACCACAATTCTCCACCCTGATTTCCAACCTATTATTCTGATCTTTATATACAGAGCCAAAACATTTGGCAAATTCATTCACTATTTCCAGTGGATCAGACAGCACTTCTCCATTTCCTATTAATGGGCCTACCATACTACTTCCTCCCCTCTACCTATTTACATAGGCATAGAAAGTTTTATTGTTCTTATTCTTTGCCAGTCTCATTTCAAGCTGTTTTTTAGATTGTTTCATTTCCTTCTTAAGTTTCCTTACTATCTTTCTATACCTATCCTTATTTACTGGTGTCTTATCCTTTTTCATCTTCTGAAAGTGGACTTTCTTTTTTCTACAGAGTCTAACTATGTTCCTAGTTAGCCAAGGGCGCTTTTTTTCTTTATTATTATAAACTCTCCTTGGTGAAATATAATTCTCTTTGATCTCATTAAGTTTTTGTAGGAACATTTCCCATGATTTCTCTATATTATGATTTTTAATCATGTTCTCCCAATCTATACTCATTAATGCCTCCCTCATGGCCCTATAATCACCCATTTTATATAGGTATTGAATTGTACTACCTTTAGCCAGCGCAGTTGTCCAATCTAACTCAAATAATATAGAATTATGATCACTCATCCCCACTTGTGGCTGAATAGTAATTTGCTTAACAATATCGCTTCTATTTGTAAGAATGATATCTAGTATGTTCTCTCCCCTTGTTGCTTCTCATATGCATTGCTGGATACCTGTTGCCATTAACTCTTCCTGAAATCTACAAAATATGCTGTTACCTATCTGATTCTCTCCACATTTAATTTCTGCCATATTTAAATCTCCCATCATTACTACATCAGTATATTCTGCCAAACTACCTATATGTTTCAGAAATGCTTCTGTCTCTTTCAAATCCATATCTGGTGCTCTATAGAACACTGATACCCTACATTGTTTTCCTTTTATTCCTAAAAGTTCAATTGTTATAATTTCTACTTTCCCCAATTCAACTGTTTCCTCTACTCTCCTAATTTCTAGATCTTCCAGAACAAAAAGGGAAACTCTCCCCCTTATTCCCTCCCTATTTCTACTAATCAGATTATAGCCAGGTATATTTTGAGACCAACCACCTTCATTTCTTCACTAGGTTTCAGCAACCCCTACCATATCCAATTCACCATCTTTGATCAGAATTTCCAATTCTGATCTGCATGCTTCATTCAAGCTCCTTCCATTACAGAACATAACCTTTAAGGATGTTACCCCTTTAACTTTACTTCTATTTAACATCTTATCCCCATTCCCTTTTTTCGTCCCCCTCCCCTTTAGTTTAAACAATTCTCAATCTCATTTTTCAACCTCATTCCCAATATCCTACTACCCCTAAAATCTAGATGGAGTCCATCCTTACAAAACAGTTCATTCCTATTATTAAATGTCCCCCAGTGCCTAATAAATTTGTATCCACTTGATTCAGCCCACTTCAAAAGCCACTCATTTGTTAAGGCTATCCTTTTCTGCTTATAAGTCGATGCCCTGGGCTCAGGTAATATTTCCAAGATTAATATCTCATTCACCTTTTCCACTAATTTCTCCATCAACTTTCTGTACTCTTACACACCTCATACCACACTGGTGACCCGGGTTCGGGAGTGAGCCCGGGTCGATGGGGGTCGCAGGGAGGGAGAAGGATTGAGCACCCAATGGCTGCCTCCTTCTCCGGGGCCACACTCTCCATAGATACTGCCACCTGTTGGGAAGCTCAGGGTGGTTGGTGCAGCTCGAGGAGAGCTGGATTCAAAAAAGGGTAGACATTGGCAGAGGGCCAGCTTCGACATGTGCCTCCACGCACGCCAGCAGCCTTGCGCCTCATTGTACGCTGATGTCGGAGGAAAATCGGAGGAAAAGCCCTTCAGCCTGCCTAGATGATGTCCCTCAGAGCCAGTCTCACCACCCACTGACCGATCAGGCAGACCTCGCTGTACAGCACGCTGCAGGACAGAGGAGGTAAGGTGGGAACCTCTCCTCACCCCACCCGGGGGGGTAACCCGGGCCATCAATGGAGGTCTGATGGCAGTGAGTGTGGTACGCTAGGGTCATACCCTGAGTGTCAGTAAGGTTGGGAGGGTGATACTCCTTGGGGGACCGAAGGAGTGGAAGGTTGAGGGACAGCGAAAGAGGTGGGGGAAAAACAATAAGTAGAAAAAAAAACTTTCTGTACTCTTTCTGCATTTCTGACAAGGTCTTTTTTGCTATGTCATTAATACTTACATGGATCAAAGCAACTAGTTTCTCCCCTGCTGCCTTAAATATATTATCAGCCATATCATGTAAATCCAGGATCCCTGCACCAGAGAAACTACTAACCATTCTGTTCTCTTTGTCATTCCTACAGATATACTGATTTGTGAATTTTATAATTGAGTCTCCAATGACCACTACCTATCTCTCTACTAGATCCCTGTTTCTTCTTAGATTCCATCATAGTCTCCTTCCCCACCATTCATTTAGCCAACTTCTCCCAATATATTAAAACTGTTTCACACTTGTATTCCCTCATATACTACTTCTCCCCATCTCTTTCATTCTCCAGGTCTACATTTTCCACCTCCTCCACATTTTCATTTAACACATTTAAGTCCTGTTCCCCTCTTATATATCCCAGGACTGGTTGTAAAGGGCTACCCCCCTTCTTTTCCTTTTTGTTTTACTATTCACCCTCCTATCTGCCTGATTACTACTCCCTTCTTCCTCATTTCATTTTCTTTTCCCAGATCTGGGAATCTTAGCAGTAACAGAAACCTGGTGAGACTCTGATTCCCAATGGTTACAATTGATCCCAGGATTCAAACTTTATCGTAAAGACAGAGTACATAAAAAAGGTGGGGGGGGTTGTCTTTAAGTAAGGGATGACATTCTATCCCACAAAATCCCACACATTACCCTGACTGAAAGCATTTGGGTCTCTATCCAACTTAAAGGGCATCCCCAGGTCACTGTTGGGGTCTGTTATTGACCACCCTCAGCAGACCCAGCTTATACCAATACTCTATTTTCTGACATAAATCATTTAGCAACTAATGGCAATGTTCTCATTTTGGGAGATTTTAACATACCCACAATTAACTGGAGCTCTCCAATAGGATCTACACATCATGAAAAAAACCTGGTCTCTACCATCACTGATTTAGGCCTTGAGCAGCTAATCAAGGAATCTGTGAGAGGGAATAATACCTTAGATCTCCTAATAACTAATTCTAATAATAACATATTCAATCTCTCTAATCTTGACCCACTGGGAAGTAGTCATCATAAATCCATTTTCTTTAGTTTCAAATGCAAATCCCCAGCCCCCACCAGTGGCATACTTCTAAAACATTATGACAAAGCTGACTTTGATGCTATCAGCAAACACTTGAAGGATACTGATTGGGAAGACCTGCTACTGCACCTCCCAGTTGAGGAGGCATGGGATAGTTTAAAACATTACATCTTAGATTTAGAAAACATATATGTTCCCACTAAACTCAAATACAATAAGAAAGGTAAAGTTCCCCCCCAGTTCAATAAAACTACAAAGAAGTTAATTAAACATAAAGAAAAGCTTTATTCAGCTTTGAAAAAATGTTCCCCTAACATAAGAGGAAATCTTAGCACAATACAGGATTGCAGTGAAAAGACTCAAAAATGCCATCCTACTCTCAAAATGGAATTTGGAATTCAAAATTGCCCAATCAAAAGACACACAAATCACTATTTTCATATAATAACAATAAAAAAGAAGAATACTAAACAAATGAGGCCTCTGCCTCTTAATGAATCTATAATCACTAATGACAAGGTAACTGCTGACGAATTTAATAATTATTTCTGTTCTGTCTTTTCCCCAAATAATGATACAAATCCTCAACAAACAACAACTTCAAACAGTATTTAATTTCCGACTGTGACACTAGTACAGCTTTAAAAACACTAAAGATAACAACTAGTCCAGGACCCGACCACATAAACGCAAAATTTTTTAATAGAAACAGCAGATGCAATAACATTTCCCCCAACCATTGTATTTAATAAATCTATTAACCAATCTCTGGTACCACTTGACTAGTTAACAGCTATTGTTACCCCAATATTTAAAAAAGGTTGTCGATCCAAGGTAGAAAATTATCGCCCTATCAGTCTTACATCCATTCCCTGCAAAGTACTGGAAAAAATCATTAAATCCATCCTTGAAACTGAACTGCATTCACTATTCCATTTTTACCACTCCCAACATGGTTTTAGACAGGTCCATTCAACAACATCTAAACTTATCGCATTCTACAATAACATCAGTTTCGGTATGGCTTCTAACACACCCATGTATGTCATTTTGTTAGACTACAGTAAGGCTTTTGACAAAGTATCACACATAATATTGATTAACAAATTATCCCAACTGGGACTTCCTATCAATTTGGTCAACTGGATAGGAAGCTGGTTGTTGGCAAGGACCCAGAGGGTTAGGTTTAGGGGTGTTCTCTCCTAAGAAGGCAGTGTTCTAAGTAGGGTTCCCCAGGGATCTGTCCTTGGACCATCACTGTTTAACATCTTCATATCTGACATGCAGATAAATTCATGCAATACCCTCTCAAAGTTTGCTGATGATACTAAATTGGGGGGGCAAGGCAGACACTAACTCATTCCCACCAAATGATTAAGGACCTGCAGACCATTGAATCTTGGGCACATCAAAATGAGATGCAGTTTAACATCAAGAAATGCACTGTCCTACACTTTGGAAAAAACTATCCCAAACAATCATACAGTCTAAACAGTGTACCCTTAAAATCTGCTAATTTCGAGAAAGACCTAGGAATCATTATGAACAATAAGTTGACTTTCATTGACCATTGTAACAAAATAGCCACCACCTCTATTTCATTGCTGAGAAGGATAAACAAAACATTTACTACAACAAACGAAGAATGTATCATTCCTTTATACAGAACTTATATCCATCCTTACTCTGATTATGGGTCTCCTCTTTGGAGCCCCTACCTGGTAAAGGACATAGACAGAATAGAAAAGATCCAGAGAAAAGCCACCAAAATGGTTCCCCACCTAGCCCACCTAAGTTACCCTGAAAGGCTTCATAAAACAGACCTTCACTCCCTTGAACAAAGGCAAATTAGAGGAGACATTCTCTTTCTCTTTAGAATCCTTCAGTCTCCAACTTTAATGAACCAGGGTGGAGTTCAATTCGCAGAAAGAAAAACTGTACCTAGACAATAAACAACTTAATGTTAAAATGGCTAAAACAACTAGAAGATTACATTTCTTTTCCATAAGATCTCTGAGACTGTGGAACAAACTTTCCCAGGAAATTGTAGATTCTTAAACATTTGATTCTTTCAAAAAAAGGAATAGACATCTGGCTTAGCACTAACACAACATGAGTAACAAAGTCCCACAACATTGTGGGGGGGCAATCTAGATGGGCTTCAGCCTCATTTTGTCCAAAAATACCAAGTAACCATGTAAATTACGATAAAAACAAAAATGCTATTACTCAAAATAAAACCAAAAACAATACCAAAACCAGGACTTCCGGTTCTGCCCCGATGTTGATGGCTGCCTGAGGCAATCGCTCCTAAACACCTCCATGGATATTTCCCCTCTACCATTAAAGCTTCCTACAGAAAACCACCAAAAACAATGAATAAGAGGGGGAGTAATGGATCAGAGCCAGTGAAGACCTACAAAATCAAGGATTACATGGTGGATGCCTGCAGATCAGATTCCGAGGCCTCTGATTCAGACAGTACAGCTACACAACAGATGCACTCACCAGCTAAATCAGAGATCATGGCCCAACGTACACTGAAAGGCAAGAATAACAAAAAGATTAAGCTAGACACAATCTACAGTAGCAGCAACAGACATTGCCAGCTATTTCCTGAAATGTCTGTGATATTTCCAGAGAAATCTCCTGCTTTCTGCATTACCACAGTAGGGGCAGCAGAGAGAAACCCTTTAGAAATTTCAGAGCAGATACAAAACAATTATATGGAGAAATATGCAGAGATGTTACCTTGCTGGTGCAATGGGCCAACAACTCTGAACGCCAGATCACTGCCACAGAGAATTGAGTAGATGACCTAGAGACACTTGTACAACAACTCCAAGACCAGCAAGAATTGTTAGCTGCACGCCAGGAAGATGCAGAGAACAGGGTGAGGCAAAAAAACATCTGCCTCTACTGTATTCTTGAAGGGACTAAGGGGACAAAAATCAAAGATTTCATCCCAAACTTACTCAAAGCAGCTCTTGATTTACCAGATGGCCTGTCCCTGGACCTGGAGAGAGTACATAGAGCTCTGGCACCAAAACTCTCTTCCCCAATGGCCAGCCCATGTTCAATCATTGCTCGCTTTAACAACTATTCAGTCAAGAAGCAGATCTTGTTAACAGCCTGATGCAAACAGAAGATTTTCTGTGGTCAAATAAGATTCTGTATAGACCACGATTATGCACCACAAATGATGAGACAGAGGTATTAAGTTTAACACCCCTTACTCTGCAAAACTAACAGTGTTCCTGCCTGAGGGAAAGCTTGAGTACTTGTCAGCTGAAGAAGAGAGAAGCCCTAATGGAGAAGGGCATAGTCTTTCCAGAGAGACCACGCACTAACACGGTGCAGCCCCCCAGACAACCATGCTGGCAGAACATGCTTAAGAAGGCCTCTAGCCTGGAGAAGAATCAGAACAGCATGAAGGTGCAGGATTCATCAATGAACTCAGCTGAAGATGATGCAGAGAATCAAACCGCCACCTGAAATTTTGGGAACTGGCTCTTTATTTTGACTACAGCACACCAGGCTGTAAAATGAGGTACCAGATGGCAGCCTGGGAGAGGGAGAGGAGGTGATGAGCTAGAAAGAGAAGGGCCCTGAGCTGGGAGGTTGAGCTCAACTCTAGACCGCGCTGCAATTCATCGGTCTGGCCCTCTGTAACTGGATGACCTACTGTCACTTGTTGTGTCTCCCCCCATGCAATAGCTCTTCCCTGACCACATCCCCACCACCCCGGTTACTACAGCACTGCCGGGCATAAAATCATGTTCTGCAAACATATTGAACATTACCACATGATCCTAATTTGAACAGATAAATGTACAAGAAACTTCAAATCATGAAAAGAACTTGAGACTTGATTTGATCTCGGGGGGAGGGGGTTCCAGCATGATTATGCACTCACTATTTTGTGCCTGCACAGATTTACTTGGCAGTGGCCATGAACATTTCAGTAGTATTTTTATATACTACACTGCCTAACACCAGGGGACTGTTTTGTTTTACCTGTTTTAGATATACCAATCCGTAACATGTTTCAGTTTACCATTTTATTATTACTGACTCGAGGTAAAATTAATACTTTAGGATTCATGTGGAGGTCGAGTGCATTGAAGTGATGCATACTTCTGCTATCCATACAACTAGACCTATCGGGGCTTTTATTCCCCTATTAGCCCAGCTTTGGTTGTATTCTCACATTGCTTGCTCTTTTTTATTATGTTTGGATCCTCGAGACCCACAGGGGGCCCAGGACAGTGAATGCCCTGGATTTAACCTCCAGCCTGGGTTGAAGCTTCATTCCATCTCTGCTAGCCCAGTGTTTATAGGGAAACAGAATATAGTTTTCCCCAACTTGGAAGTCATATTTATTTTGTTTTATGGGATTTATCTTACCAGGCAAATGTTAACCATTCCTAGAAGTTTACTACATATTCTGCTGTTGTTTAAGGTTTACAGTTTATACCATGCCCAGTTGGCATAGCTGTTAATGTATTTTGTGTATTTCTATGCAATACTACCCAAGTCTTATGTGTCTAGAAAGGAGGTTCACTGGAAAGAGTATCTTATTGAGAGACACCACTATGAGATTTTAGAGCAGGGATTGACTGATTATTCTATGTGGGGGCCTCCACTATCCCCCAGATTCCCATTGGAATCCCCTATTTTGTGTAAGCATTTGCCTGGTATGTGGAGGTGGAGGGGACCAGGAATAGAGCTTGATAATATTATTCGATGTTAATGATGGCTAATACTTCACTCATTTTGTCATTTAATGTGAATGGCATCCATAATCCTATTAAGTGTAAACACTTACTGCAGTATTTTAAACAGAGCAAACCTGATATAATATTTCTGCAGGAAACCCACCTCTCTCAAATGGAACACTTCAAATTGAGAGCTTGAGGGTTTCAAGCAGTTATAGCCTCATCACACACCTTAGGGAGGAGATGGGGTAGAGCAATCTTGGTTCCCCATGGTGTACAATTTCAGATCTGAAAGCAAGTTGTGGATAAAGAGGGACAATATGTCATAGTTGTGGGCCAACAGTATTCAAGGTAGGTTACCTTAGCATCAATTTATCTACCCTTGGGGAGTACACCCTGAGTAGCATGAAAATTCTTTGATGAGTTTCTAACTCAGGCACAGGGCATGTATATAATAGGAGGTGACTTGAATGTTACCTTGAACACCACTTTGGATACTTCAGTGCCCTCTAAACATAGGGCCTCAGCACTCCAATAGTGTCTCAAGCACAACCTTCCCACCCTGGGATTTACAGACATATGGAGGCATTTTTTTCCTTCCATCAGGGCATACACCCACTACTCCCCCAAATCTAACACTTTGGCATGGTTGGACTATTTTTTGTCCTCTGTGGAATACTTGGAATCCATTAGAGACGTCTACACAGGGGCCTCCATATTATCTGATCACACTCCACTTTTTTTAAAAATAGAAGTCTCAAAACTGAAAAAACAAACGTTTCGGTGACTGAATTTACTTTATCTTCAGTATCCAGAGTTTATACAAACAGTACAGGAGCATATCCCACTTATCCTAGCAGATAATGATTCCCAGGAAATTTCTACAGCTATCAAGTGGGACACCCTCAAAACAGTTTTAAGAGGGGAGATTATTAAATGTTCTGCTCATAAGAAAAGGCAAAGAGAGGCCCTGGAAGCAGAGCTTCATAGAGACCTGGCCAGTCTTCAGGAGAAGCTTCATACAGGAGATCTCTCGGTTAAACCCCAGCTGTTAATTACAATACAGAAGCTTCAATGATTAATGGATCAACAAATTGAGCAGCAATTGCTTTATTTAAAAGTTAAGTCACAGGAGGGAGGTCCGAAGGGTGCTAGGAATTTAGCCAGATGCCTTGGGGGCCTAGGCAACAGACGGTGGTCAGTAAAATGTTGAATCCTGGGACAGGCAGATTTCTTCTCCAACCTGTTGCCATCAGACAAACTATGGCTGAATTTTACAGAAAGCTTTATACTGTGGAGGCATGTCAACAGTTAAATGGATACCTCCAAACAACTCCCCTTCCACGTCTTTTGGAGCACCAAGCAGAAGCATTGCTCAGACCAATTACGAGGGAGGAAATTCAAACTACTCTTAAACAGACCAAAACCCAAAAGGCTCCGGGCCCAGATGGATACCTGAGTGAGTTCTATCGAAAATTTCAGAAGCTACTGCTCCTGGTGCTGTTACCAGCATCTCGGGAGACACAAGAAGGAGAACACCCCCCGGAGATATGCTGAGATACTTGCCATCCCTAAACCAGGGAAGGATCCTACTTTAATGTTATCCTACCTCCTGATTTCAAGATTAAATTCTGATTATAAGCTTTTTATGTCAGTTCTAGCTCATAGAATAGACAATTTGCTACCTGCCTTATTGACCAGTGGGGTTTGTTGTGAAAAGACAGGCACATGATGCTGTCCGCCATGTTCTCCTACTTACAGAATATGCCACACAAAGAAAAATACCTTTAGCTCTTCACGGATTAGATGCCGACAAGGCTTTTGATTGAGTATCATGGCCATACTTATGGGCAACACTGAGAAAGTTTGCTTTCCCTCAGAAACTTATTGCACGAAATCCAAATCATATCTCAAATTAGATGGTTCACTCTCTTCCTCATTCCCACTCTCTAGGGGCACGAGACAGGGATGCCCACTATCTCCCCTTTTATTTGCCCTTCATTTGGAACCCCTAGCTGCCAATATTAGACAACAATTGAGTATAGAGGGGATCCCAGTGGGAGGCAGATCATATAGACTTACATTATTTGTGGATGATATCCTTTTAACCCTAACCTCCCCTGAAACATCTATTCCGGCGGTGTGGGAACAACTTAACACATTTAGTGACCTCTTGGAGCATAAAATTAACAGCTCAAAAACCAAAGTCCTCACTCCATCTCGACAGCTAAAAAAAGATTATTCCTTCCGGTGAAGCAGGGTGGAGATGAGACATTTAGGTATCAAAATTCCTTCAAATCTGATACTTTTGGAATTAGTCAACTTAGAGCCCATTACCTTACAAATTACACAAAATGACACAAATGTACCTGGGCTTAGTTAACAGGGCAGAGGCCATACCACAAAATATCCTGTCCCGTATACTTTTCTTTCTGCAAACCTTTCTCGTCTTCCCCTCAGAGGCATACTTCCGATCTTGGAACAAACTGATTTATAGATTTGTCTGGGGGGGGGGTACATCACATAAAGTACATATTGCTACAGCTTTCTCAGGCACAAGGAGGACTGGGCTTACCAAACCTGAAAGATTATCTGCTGGCAGCACAGACCTGTACTGCCCTTCTATGTTTAGCTACTGGATACCATTCACATTGGAAGGATATTGAGCTAACACTAAATGGGCTGTAGCCTTTTCCTCCCTACCTTGTGGGATACCCCTGAAGTGCCTCCCCCTAACACAATTACCTATACTTACCAGGGACTTCTTTAAACACTGGTTACATATCTTTAAGTCTCTCTCTCCTCTCAACATTAGAGAGATACTACCTCACAGATATCACTCATGATTCAAATCTCTGTACACCAGGGTTGACATCTCAACTCTAGGCCTGGAAATAGTATTCCATATCCTTCAGGTTCCAGGTGGTGGGCTCTTAAGGTATTTACCCCTTTTCCTACTTACAATCTACATATAAAATGCCGAGTAGCCAATACTGAACTTACGTGACCCTTAAAAAACAGCTTCTCCCATTGGAGGAAGCAATAGATTAACTGGCTAAATCATCATCCACTTTAGTTTCAATAATTATGCTCTATCTGAAGGGGGGGAATAATGGGACATATTATTAGTAATTTATACAAGGCACTAAGAACATATGGAAAAGATAATCTTAGAATGATTAGAGGGAGATGGGCAAAAGACTTGAATATACAAATACCTGAGGATCTGTGGCAAAAATCCACCCTACCCTACTCCAAAATCTCCTCTAGCACATATTGGAGAGAATTTGCATGGACAACAAGAATTAATTTTTTAGAACTCCAGACATTATAGCCAAATTTGGGAGGATAAGCAGGGGTCACTGTTGGAGAGGATGTGGTTCTTCCCTGGTGGGGAATTAGCATATTTTTTGGTCATGCCCATCCATACAGGTGTTCTGGGGGGAAATCTTAACAGAAATAATGATATCTTTGCCATTCCTCAGTGGATCACACCAGCCTTTGTCCTGACAGCGACTCCACCCACTGATATAAAAACTAACTGGACATCTTATCAGATAATAACACTATGTGATTGTGATAGCCCAAAAAGTAATCACCAGGATCTGGCTCACAGAAACAACCCCAGTTAAAGAATCCTGGAGATATTTAGCTTATGAGGTTTATAATATGGAACAAATTTTGTCTAGACTAAATAATAGAATTAAAACCTTTAATAACAGATGGAGACGATGGGTCTCCTATCAGTTGGAGCATTATCCTGAATTTATACCATGATGGTAGTAAATAAAATCATTTATATATTTAGAAGGCTGAAAGCCATGATGCTTAAGGCTATGTTGAGAAACTCTGAGGGGGTCACCTCAGGACAGGAATAAAGTGACTAATGAGGGACCACATAAATTAGCTATCTATGATGAACTGGTACACATGATGTTAATCCTACAGACAGGATTGTATGATTGTCTTTCTCTGTATCTTCATTAAGTTGGAGACTTGGGTACTGTAGTGATAGTATAATATGTTGATTATTGTTACTCCATTTTGTATGCTATTTCATGTAATGTATGTCATTTTATACTCCATTTTGTATTGTGTGACTCCATTTTACATGCTGCTTCATTTAATTGGTGTTTTGCTCTTTAGATAGCCTCATTATTATGTTTTGCTTCAGACAGTGTATTTTGCTGACTTGAAGGTCGCATATTATCAGGCAACCTGTTTTTGTAGTTTTGTTTAAACTTCTTAGCTCATAGTGTTCTAGGCACCCGGCCAGTGTTTGGAGCACAGTGACCTAACAGGTGTAGGGAATTCTGAGCAGTCCTTATGGTGTGAATTGCAACATCCTGGGAGCCCGCCAGCTTCTAGAATGTGGAAAACAACACTATGAGGGCTGCACGGTTATTTTAGCATAGAATAAGATATAAATGTAGCTTTCTCAATGCCTGGTTAGAAGCCTCCTGCAGGTGGACGATCGCTGTCAGGGGCCAGTTCCTGTTCGAGAGACTTCCTAGCCAGGCTGACAAGGGGCTTCCCAGCCATTGGAAGAGGGCTTGGATGTTGCTTTATTGAATCGGTGATGTATAACCTTTTGTATTATATTTTGTTATAATAAAGCTTTTGCTTGCTGTACTTATTGTATTGTTATTGTGTGTATGTGAGTGTGAGTGAGTAAATAGCTGCCTGGTTTGAGTTGGCAGAACATTTTTGGCGTAGTCGGCAGGATTCGAAAATAAAATGTCTATTTTTAGGAAAAAGGATGAGTTCTTTTTATTAAAGGTGTATTAAGGAAAAGTCTCTCAAACAAGCAACTGCACTGCCCTTTGTACTTGTAATTTGTGCTTGCTGCAAGTATATACTGTTAGAGCCAATGATGGCTTTCACAGTTCAGGCTGCTTTTAGGAGAAAAGCAGCAGCTGGTTAAGTAAAGTTAGATAAGCAACATCTAGAAAAAGAAAAATAAACTACTGTGGATGTACGCACAGTAGGTGACTACAGACGGGATGATTTGAAAATCCTCCCCCATGTTGCCTATCTGTGTAGTTTCAAGTTTTTCTGTATCAATTTCAAGTTCCCTTGCCTCCTATAGAGGCTGAAACATTTGATCCTAAACCCAAGTACTGGGGACCTCTACCAGATGGATCTCAACCTAGTACTGTTAAAGATTTTTGTTTGTTTTGTTTTTAAACTGCAAACCAGAGCTCTGGAAAAAGACTTGGTTTGGCAGGTTAGTATATCGGAAAAGAAGAAGAAAAATACCTTGGCACCTGGTAAGTCTGAATTGTTTATTTAAAGTTGTTTTATGTCTGTCTGTTTTATTTCTGTAATACGTATACTAAACAAGGTAATGCTCCATCTTTCTCATGCATATTTTCTAGCTTATATCTGTGTTCTGTAATTATGTTCTGTTGTCAAGGTTGCGAGATAGGATTGACTGCCTTCAGTGCACAACAGGTTACAGAAAAAAAAAAAAAGGAAGAAGAAGCTTCTTGGCCTCATAGCTGACTGTTTTAATTGGCTTTATTTTTAATGGAACATTTGTGCTGCCTAGATAGGGTCAGTGAAGATCTTTTGTTTGCTTGGAGCAGGTAGTGTTGATGGTGAAGAGTTATGACGTCATATAGATTGCAATGTGCAGAAAGAGTTGTAGTTTGCAAGCAACGTGCCAAGCCACTGCTAGGTGAAATGTAATGTGTTAACAGCTATAAATGGCTTTATCATACTTCTAGTTAAAACAGAAACTTTTTGCAAAATGGCAGAGTGCCATATTTTAGTTATGTGCCAAAAGGTGTAATCATGTTATACGAGATGTGTCCACTTACAGATGATGTGTTTAAACAGTGTTTTGTTCTGGAAAGATTTGGCATGGCAATATGTATAAATGTGTTGGTTTAAAATTGTCAGTGTTACAAGACAGGCAGGAGGCAGCACATATATCTAAACCACGACAGTTTTCTAATGGAACTATGGGCATTACCTCAGCAAATTGGTGTGAAACAATGTCAGTCTTATGTTGTGTTAAGTATTTCTTTTGTGTATGTGTATGTGTGTGTACTGTCTGGCCAGCAGTTTTATTGTGTAAAGATATTTTAATATTGGTGGTGTTCAAGGACACTACAGGAATGGCTGGGTTTGAATGACCCTTGCATGCACACTGTGACCTTTTGCATATTATTTGACCTTCTTGTGTTTCAACATTTTATGTTACTACCAGTTCAAACTTGATGTGTATTCCATGCCTAAAGCACAACTTTTCACACAAATGTATGTTTTCATGAAAGCACACCAAGAGTGAACCATGCAATTTGACTTTTTATTGCAAAACTAGTATTCTAAGTGAAGAGGAACAAACTTTTACAATTTTGAAAAAAGGACTATTACAGCTGTTTTTTGAGAGTTTACCATCTACAGAGATACGTACGTACGGTATTACCATCAATCTGGACATTTTGTCATGCTTAGGATAAGGGAACCCAGGGACGCTTGGTTTCTTTTATCCTATGGAAATAATCTTGTTTTATTTTTAAACTGATGTGTGTTTGTTTTTGTGGTTTGTCTGTGTTTCATAGCTAACCTTTTTATTGCTACAGTATTCGAGTTGTCTCTTGCACCTCGAGCTGTGTCTTCCACCAGTAGGAGCTTGGAGGGAGGTGGTAAGCTACCCTTCCTCCCTTCCAGTGTAATACCCACAAAGGTTGCAAGGTACATGTCATATTTATACTGATTCATGGTTTGTAGCCAATGGTTTAACAACCTGGCTGCCCACTTGGGCTAAGGATGAGTGGAAAATTTTTTCGAAAAAAATATGGGGAAAAGAACTTTGGCAGGAAATATGGACTATGGTGCAAAATACTCAGACCACTGTATTTCATGTTGATGCTCATTGTGCTTCAGATACACTAGAACGATGGTACAATTCTATTGCAGATGAAAAAGCTAAGATTCTTTCAGTGGATATTGAAGAAATTCAAAGTCAGCAGTTATCAGGGCTGGCAAAATGGGCACATCAAAAATGTGGACATTTGGGAGACAAAGCCACTTACAGGTGGGCATGTAGTAGGGGTGTACCTCTAACATTGGATTTGGTTAAAACTGTTATTGCTCAGTGTCCTATATGCCAACATGGGCAACAAAGACCAATCCCTCATATTGTGAAAGGACAATTGGGGAGAGCCTACTAAAATGGAAAGAGAATTTGATGAAGCATTACAGATTTTAAATAATAGACCAATTGGAGAATCTGAGACCCCTTAATGCGAATGATAACTCCTAATTTGCAAGTGCAGGCTTACTCAACTACAGAAACAGTGTTATATTGGAAATTACACTAGGAGCTCTGTTCTTGCAGGGCAACCCCAGAAGCTGCTGGACTTGATTTATATGCCTTCAAGAATACAGAATAAACAGCAGAAACATTCAAGTGATAGAAACTGGTATTGGAATACAAATTCCACCAGACATTTTGGTTGGATAGCACCTAAATCAGAACTAGCCTCAAGGGAATACAAATTTTGGGAGGGGTGATTGATTGTGATTACCAAGGAGAAGTGAAAGTAATTTTGTTGAATAGTAGAGAACAAAATCGGTTAATTCAACAGTATGACAGAGTGGCTCAATTGTCAATTATTCCAGTTAACAAAATGACCCCTATAAAGGGACAAGCCCCCACACTCTTAACAGCAAGGGGGGATAAAGGTTTTAGATCTACAGGAGGTTTTAACAATGGTGCCAAAATATGGGTTACAAACCCCAAATGGCCCTCCTGAACCAGCTGGAGGTGATAGCCACCGACGAGACAACACTGTGCTAGTCATCAGCTCAGGGAAAGAGATGGGAATACATGCCTGCACATAAAGGTTATCTTCGAGAATAATGAAATTTGTGTCTTTCTAGGTCCAGCAATGGATTTAAAAGGAATGCTGGTGTGTCTTATGGTCCATTTGGCAGAGCTAGTTACCCTGGAGGAAGGATTCAAAGGGTTAACTGTAATGACACTGGTTGTAAAGGAACCTGGAGTTGGAAAATGATACCAAAGATAGAACCCAGGGAACTTTAGCTGCCCATCCGGACAGAAGTGTGGTACTGAACATGACATTTTCACCAGGGGTCAATCTCTGGATGACAACTGGTGGCCCAGGACAATATGCCTACGAAACAGATGAAATCTCTTTGCAGAATAAGACTGTTATTAAATGCTGCAACTTACCAATAGTTGCATGGTGACTGTACAACATAGACTTGATTGCTGCATGAATCAAACAGACATTTTCAATGCAAGTATTACTTTGATTGACATAGACACGTTATTCTGCATGAATGCTACTGCAATAACTAATAGAACTACTTGGGCAGATCACATTACAGTGTTGAAAAATCATCCTGTAATTAGCAATGATAGTATAGTTAAGGTTCCATCCACATGTACATCAGTAGCGCAGCGGTATCAGAAAAATGTAATCCATTTTAACATAACGTTTCTGTTTAGTAGAAAATGCAAATATAAAAGAGCTTGGTATGATACGCTATTCGGTGGAGCAGGGGCAGGCATGGGAATTTTAAATAGTGTGGATATAGAAACACTGACTAACAGGCTTCAGGCAGCAGGAATTGATGTATTTAGCTTAATTAACTTACAAGCTCAATGGATGCCAACTGTTTTCTTACCCAAAGATTAACTTTGAATTATGATTTTGAGTTCTTGCAGTTATTTAATGCTTCACAGGTATGGGGAATGGGAGTAGCAGAAAATATTTCGCGATTTATTGATTGGACAGAATGCACAATGCGACATATGTATTCTATAATGCAAAGAAATAAGGCCCAGAGTGATTTAATGAGTAATAATGAATATGTGGAGGACCGTGTTCAAACATGGATTCCTAGTAATCATTGGATTGTAATGTCATCCACCACAGTAAAATGCACAGGTCCCTGATAATGAGCAGAAGCTTATTTTGTATTGGCAGCCCAATATTTTAGATCAATCAAGATTGAATATCTTTTTAAATAAAATTAAACAGATAATTCAGGAAACAGATGTAATGCAGGCTCATTTGGCAATAAGAAATAAATCATTAGTGCAAAGTCAGGTGCAAACTACGATAGTTAAAAATAAAATGATTGATTTAAGTTCCAAGATTCAACAAGAGACTACTCATTATTGGTGGGATATTTTTACAGGATGGTCTCCATCAGCTACATCCTATCATAATCATTGCTGTAGTGACAATTATCTTGCTTATTTGGACTTGTTACTTATCATGTTATATTCGTAGTAATTTTGCTATGGTACCAATATCACACAAATCGTATTCACAATAATCAAAGGACCGAATGTAGTGATAGTATAATATGTTGATTATTGTTACTCCATTTTGTATGCTATTTCATGTAATGTATGTCATTTTATACTCCATTTTGTATTGTGCGACTCCATTTTACATGCTGCTTCATTTAATTGGTGTTTTGCTCTTTAGATAGCCTCATTATTATGTTTTGCTTCAGACAGTGTATTTTGCTGACTTGAAGGTCGCATATTATCAGGCAACCTGTTTTTGTAGTTTTGTTTAAACTTCTGCTTAGCTCATAGTGTTCTAGGCACCCGGCCAGTGTTTGGAGCACAGTGACCTAGCAGGTGTAGAATTCTGAGCAGTCCTTGTGGTGTGAATTCAACATCCTGGGAGCCCGGCCAGCTTCTAGAATGTGGGAAACAACACTATGAGGGCTGCACGGTTATTTTAGCATAGAATAAGATATAAATGTAGCTTTCTCAATGCCTGGTTAGAAGCCTCTCCTGCAGGGTGACGATCGCTGTGGGGCCAGTTCCCGGTTCGAGAGACTCCTAGCCAGGCTGACAAGGGGGCTTCCCAGCCATTGGAAGAGGGCTTGGATGTTGCTTTATTGAATCAGTGATGTATAACCTTTTGTATTATATTTTGTTATAATAAAGCTTTGGCTTGCTGTACTTATTGTATTGTTATTGTGTGTATGTGAGTGTGAGTGAGTAAATAGCTGCCTGGTTTGAGTTGGCAGAACAGGTACTGAGAGAAGCTATATTAAGATGTAATAGATTGCACATAATGGATATGTATTGCATATTGTATGTTTCTATTTATGACAAAAAAATACCAAAACCAATTATGATAAAAACAAAATTACTAATTCTCAAAATAGAAACAACACAAATATAAACATAAGGAAACTTCTCACAATCGGGGATTCCATGATCCGTGGAGTGGAAAACCACCTAACACATAACGATAAAAGCGACATTGTGGTTAAGTGTCTACCAGGAGCATCTGCAAATAGGGACACAAACCACATAAAGTCAATTGTGTAGGAATCAGGGGAAGTAATATATGTAACAATACACTTTGGTACTAGACCCTGGAGCCGGCATCAGCCATCAGAATCATGGGCCTCAATTCAGGGCAGTTGCAATCAGCTGGAATTGCCCTGAGTTGCAGCCGTAATTGAGTGGAGTTGTACATTTTTTTAAATTGATGACTCCTGTAGTAGAATTAGCTTTGGGATTCCTCACATTTTATTCTCCCCCAGCTGAGCAAGTGGCTACTGCACACCCTGAAAGTCCCCTTCCAAGGGCATAGCCACTGATATGCCAGACACGCTGGAGCATTGCAAACATTTGTAGTAGGGGTAGCAAACAAGCCAGTCAGTGTGGCTCCTGGTGTCTGAACAATAAACTTTTTTGTTTGGGTTTCACTGGCTTTGCTGTGGCTTTGTCTTTGTTTTGACCGGTAGGGTCCGGGGGAAGCTGCAGCCCACAGCAGACATTTAGAGATCATTGGCTCAAGTTGGCTACAGTGTCAGGTAGGGGGTGTGACCAAGACTCAGAGGTGGTGTGTTTAAATTTTTGTTAAGAGCAGCCTAGTACTTAGTTTCCAAATCTTAGAGAGCCAGAGGAGTTATACGGATCCAAGATTGAGAGCTGAGAAGATCCATCACCCAGTGACCGACCAACAAAGCAACTACCAAGCGGAGCCAAAGCCAAGCAAGCCTGCCTGCCTGTCTGAAGGGAGAAGACATTTTGATTGTAGTCTGGATGTGGTGGTGTTTTGTGCCTTGCAACAACAGGAGAGTAGTGCACCGCACTGACCGCACAGCTCTGCTGGGACTGGAGTGAGCCTGGGAGTCGGGACTCATCTTAGGAGTCAGGAGAGAAAAGCAGACACTGACTGCAAGTCTACAACTGAAGCACCTGGAGTGAGGGGACAAACTGAAACACTTAAGCATGGGGGCACCAAAGCAGAGTCCATTCTGGAGTCAGGACAGGGGCACAATGTGAGGAGCATGGGGCAATATTGAAGCTGGTGGGAATAATACCTGACAAAGAGAAAGGCATTTGGTTTAACAGTCGTGACCGGATTGGCACCTTCTGGCACCTGCATCAGTCTGAAGTGAAATGAACAAGTCAGGTATTTGCAAAAGTAACTTCCACTTTTTCTTTATTTCATCCACTGTGTACCAACTTATAAACTTTGGCTATGTCCTTCAATATCCTATTAGGCTTAAACAAAGTTCAAATAAAATCTGTATTAAAAAACTATACATTATTACTGGCTCTGTTACATAAAACATTTCTATGCTGAAAACAAAACAAAAAACCTTTTGTGCCTATCTCCATCTCTATATTCATTTCATAGGTCATCCCCTCCTCTGTAATGTGGTATAAATACCACGCATGTCTGTTGCTCTGACTGCTCCTATTATTCTGAGGGAATGATTTCCCCCAAGACATTCAAGTGAGTAAAACTCTCACATAGGGGAACTGTCACTATATTGTAATACTGAGGACAAATAAACTTGGGTGTTCTTTTAGATTATTTTATTTAGCAGAATCGTAGAATTAACCTAAAATGAACAGAGGGATGGGACATTCCAGCCTTGTAAGAGAACATGTGAACAGTGATACAGATCAATGGTTATAGGGATATGAGACACAAGTATTTTTTTTCAGCATAGAACCGTATTACATGACAATGCCAGTAGTGATGTGAACTTTTAGCGCAGGTTTTATTTGAACTTCTTAAAGCCTGATATGATATTAGAGAACATTGCCTATGTTTGGAAACTGGTAAGGTACATTGTAGATTTCATACTAGAATATAAAATTGCATTTACCACTTTATTTGGTGACCAGTAAAATGCAAAAAAAGAGAACTGAAACAAAGTGTATTTTAAATCTTTGTGACTGCACATTCAGTCACTTCACTACCAGTCTAGTGTTGCTTGTAAAGCACCTTTGGGATACACTGTGTATGAAAAGCGCTATATAAATGACTGTTTTTCTTCTTCTTACAACAGTTCAATGCAAGTGTAGGTGGAGTTGTTAAAAATGATATATGCACATACTGTACATAGTACCTAAATGATACCACTGCTTCTAGGTCCTGAATTACATGCTGTAAGGGAAATGCTAACATGTGACTTTAATAGGATAATGTGCTGTATGAGATATTATTGGATACAGGAAGCACAATTAATGATTAGTGATGTGGCACTGGTTTTAATCTGTAAATTAACTTCTTCATAGTATATTGTTGTGTTTTATTGTTTGTTACACAGCAAAACAGTTTTCTCTCATTGCCCTAAGAACAAAGAGTGGTGCTTGTCTGATGTGAGGTGGTGCACTAGACCCTGTCACAACTGTGGTCCCCTTGTGGGTATCTAGTCAACTGCAGGTGGTAGGTTTATCACAGGCTCACCATAGCTTTCCTTTCCCTAAATGGGCATTAATCCCCGAGTAGATTCGATAGACCATAGGGCCTACTCTGCTGGCTTCTTAGTATGTTAGTATGTTAACACCATCCATACAGTCCCACCCTACATTCCCACCCTTATCCCACCTAGCTAAACAAAGCTTTAGATCATGTTTGGTCCCCCAAAAAACCTTAATAAATTACATAGTTTGAAAGGTGAAAATTCCAGATCATCCTATATAGAAATAGAGGTAGTATAGCATCATGCCTGTGCACTGTTTCCCCTGGATGGATAAAAGGATGAAAGGACACTGTTAAAGAAACATTTACTTTTGTTGGGACAGAGCACAGTAAAATCTATGCTTTTAAATACACTATAAAAATGTCACAGATTTCTATTTTCAAACCCCTTAGGTTTGTGAAGCCCTTACCCAAAGAAATCTTAGATGTGCTCCTGGCTCACTGTACAAAAACTTCCAGAAGTGCATGTCTCCAGTTGACTATAGGGTGGGGGCTGAGCAGCGTGTCTTTCTCTGCCAGGCTCTGTTCACTGCCCTGTGTATGGTGGTGAGAGTGTGGTGAGGTGCATGATGGCGTCAGCTGTTTTGTGTGTGTGTGTGTGGAGGTATGTCTGCTTTACTGAACATTTGCTGCTGTGATGTCTATGGAAAATAGAAGCCTGTGGTACAAAACAATGTGGGGTTCACTGTATGTGATGGCATTGCAGCTTTTTTTTTTTTTTTTGCATTGCAGATGTGGCAGGAATAATCAGAGTATTTCTTGGCTTGAATTGTTTCCTGTATAAGTGATCAAAATTTGACATTTTAATTGTGGGCTACTGCAGTCATTTGTGAGCTACTGCAATTTTGAATCACCTTGCCCTGCTGACTAGTGCAAAATAAGATTAAGTTTGACCCCTGTGAGTGGTTGTGATGTGTGTACAGAACTGGTTGTAAACCAAAGTGTGATTTATTAAGCAATGAGGCATGACTAGTGATTAACTGTCTTTTAGTTTCTACCTAGTGGTGTTATGTGGCATGAGATATGAAGTTAATAAAGTGACAAACTACTACATAATAAAATGCAACGATGGTGAAAGTTGAAAAAACTTTGTTGGATTTTCTTTAGTTAGTTGAAGTCACAAATTTCAAACTAGCTGGAAAAATCAGTCATAATGTGTGGTAAGTCAGTTACAATTGTTTTTTCAACTGATTCTGGGGTCTATTTGGTACCATGACTTGGCAAATCACACAGTTCTGGAGGCCAAGAACACTTAGAGGAACTGGCCAGCAAACTTTCTTTCCTTCCATCCAAATTAGCCATCTTAGAAGTGCTGCCAGTGTGGCAAATAGGAAAAGGCACCAAGCAAGTCAGGGAGGTTGAAATAGGTGAGATCAGTTCATGGCTGTGGGATTGGTGCCAAGACAATGGATACCACTACATAGGGAACTGGCATCATTTCTGGGAAAAAACATTTTTTAAATATGATGGATTGCACCAAAACAGAGAATGTGTGTGAGCACTTGGACAAAAAATTGATGTCTATACAGGTTGTTTAAACTGAAGAAAGGGAAATGTGTAGCAGCTCACACCCCTACCCTCACTGGGCTTGTCATCACTCCCCAAAACACCAGCTGTGTACATACCTCCCCAGAAAATAAACAGAGAAAACATCCACCCAAATTGGCAACCTCTATAATCTCTTGGATAGAAACAGCAAACTGGAGCAGTCCAGGAAGAGGGTACAACCTCATACCAAAAAGGGATCTCCGTTCCTGGAAGACAATGGTTGCATATGCTAGGAGCCAAACCAACAAACTTCCCAAACTCACAGCCATCTTGGAAGCAGAAAGTTTGGACTGGGTGGCTGTAACAGAATCATGGGTCATGAAAAAATTTGGATGGAATACAGCTATACCCTGTTACAACTTGTTCAGGAAGGTAGGCAGGGCTAAACAAGTGTGTGTGTGGGGGGCATGCCCATTTACTTTTGGGAATAAATAAAAGCCACAGAGGTAAAAGGGTAACCTGGGGACTTTGAGTCACTGTGGCTAACAGTAGATATTGGCAGGGAAAACCCTCCATAATTGGCATCGCGAACAGGCCCTCAAATCAAGGGGATAAAGGAGATAAAGACCTAATAGAGGAAATCCACAAAATAACTGATAAATGCAAAGTAATACTGGTGGGGGACTTCAACCTACCAGATATTAACTGGAGCACACTTTCAGCAGCAACAAGAAGAAGCAGGGACTTCTTATTGCCACTACAAGGCATGGGACTGTGCCAACTTGTTAAAACCCCAACAAGGGAAGATGCCATTCTTGATCGGGTCCTCACAAACTCTAAAAGGATCAAGGATATTGATGTGGTGCTATGTGGGCAGCAATCACCATCGCATGGTGAGCTTTAATGTAAACATAACACAGCACACCAGCCACTCAAAGATAAAGGTGTTAGATTTCAAAATGCCGATTTCAAAAAAATAAGAAACAACATAAGAAACCATTTAATGGAAACAGAGGATGAGAAGGTGGAGGTCATGTGGGGGAGACTCAAGAGAGCAATCAAGACTGCCACAGATCAATGTGCCAGATGGGTCAGCAAAGCAAAATTAAAAATAAATCCTTTATGGTTTTCCAAGGAAGTGGCTACCATAAAGAAAAAAAGAAGGCATACAGCATATACCAAGAAACCAAAACTAAGAAAGACTGGGAGTCATACAAGGAAAAATTGAGAGAATCCAACAAAAAAATTAGAATGGTAAAATCCCAGACAGAGGAAAAGATAGCAGAAGGGGCAAAGAGAGGAGACAAATAATTTTAGATACATTAGGGAACATAGGAAGGCAAAATGGGGGATAGTAAAGATTGCTACTGAAGAAGGGAAATGTACCAAACATGACCCAGAGAAAGCCGAAATCCTCAACAGTGCTCAATGTTTACTAAGGAGGACTCAGGTGATGGACCAGCCCTGAGAAAATACAACACCCCAGGACCAGGGGTAGACAATAGTCCCTTTACAGAAACTGAAGTATGGGAGGCACTAAATAAATTAAAGTGGACAAACCTATGGGACCAGATGAACTGCACCCCAGAATACTTAAAGAACAGGGGGCAGAATTAGCAACCCCACTGGAATATATCTATTCACAAAATTCTCGAAGAGTGGAGTGGTGCCGAAAGACTGGAAAAAGGCAATAGTGGTTCCTCTTCACAAATCGGGCTGCTGGGAGGAGGCTGGTAATTAAAGTCTGATGAGCCTCAGGTCTATGCAGGCTTTTCTAAAAAGGAAAAATATACTTAATAAGTTTCAGTCGGGATTTAGCCCAGAACACGGAACCATTATGGACCTGTTAAAGGTTACAGGGGACATTGTGGAATGTATGGACAGGAGGATGCCAGTGGGAGCTTTTTTTATCGATCTTTCAAAAGCATTTGACACCTTGGACCATGGCATCCTCCTGTCCAGACTGAGAACCTATGGTGTATCTGAGATGGCAGTCAATTGGTTCAGAAATTACTTGAAATTGAAACAACAACAAGTAACCATAAAGGACTGGACCTCGGTATTGAGGGAAACTGTCTCGGGGGTGTACCACATGGATCCATACTTGGACCTATCCTGTATAATCTATATATGAATGAATTACATTTTTTACAACAAGGGTTACAGTATCACTTATATGCTGACAAGACAATTATCTATGCATCTGGATCATCACTGGGTTCAATTCAGTCAGTATTGCAACAAGTTTTTGATTGCATACAGGATTTCTTGTTGAGCTCTAAATTAGTTTTAAATGAAAAAAAAAATCACAGGTTATGTTGTTCCACAAGGGCAATGGGGTTATAACTGAACAAAACAGACTTCAAATTGTGACTGCTACAGGGACTATATTAGAGCAAGTAGATAGTTATAAATATCTGGGGGGTTTCTTAGATAGATGCCTTAAATGGGATATTCATATTGAGAACACATTAAAAAAAGTAGGGAAATGTTTAGGATCCTTGTATAGAATTAGAAATGATATGTCCCTTGAGGTTAGACAACTTGTAGTGGCTGTAATGATATTACCCATATTGGAATATGGAAATATTGTTTATATGGGTGCCACAAAAAGGGCAGTTGTCCATATTGGACATTATGTACAATAAATTGGTAAGATTTATATTAAGAGTGCTGAAAATGACAGATCAGAGATGTATAGGGAGTTAAATTGGGTCTCCCTGCCCCAAAGGAGAATCCTAAGGACAATTATATTTATGACAAAATGTATCTTGGGGAAGGTCCCTGATTATATTGGAGAGGGCATTGGATTAAAAATACCAAATATGGAATTACGTTCTGCAAACAGTTTGGAATGTGTGATACCAAGACGAAAAACTGTTTTGTGAAAAAATAATTTTGTATGCTTTGGCCCTGAATTGTGGAATAAATTACATGGGAACTTAAGACCAGTGAATAGAGAATTTCAGATAAAACTGATAAAAGAGTGGTACATTAATCACACAAACATAGATGTGGAATTGACATAGTGGTGAGTAGGGAAATGGGAATTAATTATCATAAACAATGGTCTAGAGATTATAAGGGGGTATTTAAAGAAAAAAAAAGAAATGACTATTTGTATCTGTCTGTATTTTGTATTGTTTTTGTTGATTGTTATGACTGAATAAAGATATTTTAGAAATGTAATTGTTAATGTTATTTGTAAAAGTCCAGTTATAAATAGAATAATAGATAGGTTACAGTGAATTACAAGGCTGTAATTCCATCGAGAGGTTCTGGGGACATAGATAACCTCGAGAGCGAAGCTCGAGAGGTTTCTATGTCCCCAGAACCTCGAGATGGAATTGCAGCCGAGTAATTTACTGTAACCTATTTTTAATTTTTTGTAATATATGGATCCGATTCCGAAAAATGTGCTGCTTTTAAAATTCTGGTGAACTGGGCTGGCTGCCTGTTGCACTGAAGAAGAAGTGTCGCCGGCTGACCCACGACAGACAGTATTGAAGTTGTGCCCGGATTTGTGAGGAAAGCTTTACTTTAATTTGGTAATCCTACCGTTTATTTTCTTTGTTCATCCAGCAGGTAATCCACTTTTCTGAGAAATAAATATAAAAAACAAACTGGGCATAGCTCGAGTTGCTCTCGCTAAGCACGAGTAAACGTCCACCATGTTTTCGCGTTTGGTTTGCCCGCCTACTCAGAAAGTGTGCCAATGGCATTGCACGTTTACATTGGGTGCACAGACTGGAACGTGGCACCATGGCAACCACGTTTGTGTGGCAGGCAAACTGGCACATGCTCTGTGGGATTTCAGTGATAGTATTATCGTTTCAGCTCTGAACGATAGTATTATCATTCACTGCTGATAATACTATCAACAACAACCAATAGTATTATCGCTTGAGGAAGGGTAGAATTATCCGAAAGGGAGTAGTGCATTATAGGGATTTTTTTGTATGACTTTTGATAGTATTATTTTAACAATCCATATATTACAATATGATTAGGGTTTCCAGTTTTAGGTTATAACCGATAAACACCGATAAAACACCACCGTGGTGAAAATCGGGAAATCAGTTATAACCGAAAAACACCGAATTTCATTGTGTCCCCACTCTTCCAGCTGACCAACTGTGAGCTGGATATGTGGGTGGATCGTGTTTTTTGTATTACACCTTTCACTTGTATGGTGGAAGAGAGCTCTAATACTGTGCTGCTCCTAGCTCACCATCACCATCTACATATTTATATATGTATAGTTCTACAGTTATGGTGCACTATTTTGTAAAACTAATGCAATATTAATATGGTGCAATATCTATGGTGCTAATATGCAATAGTCATGGCACACAGTTTGAAAAAGTGTAATATCCATTTTTTAACTTAAGTGAATAAACACTGATTTATAAAGATTTTTGTCATCTGAGAAATTGATTGCACCTAAAATAACAGATTTTTAGTCCTTCTGAAAGGGGGAGAAAAATGCTGAAAATAAACACCTTTTTTCACAAAAAATAAACACCTAAAACCGGAAACCCTAAATATAATGTGGTTAATGTATTTTATCTAATCAATGTAAGAGTAACTGGTTCGGGCCAATTGGACCTCACTGTAAATGAGCCTCAGCTCAGTGATGTTATCCATATTAATTTTTAGTATGAATAAAAATTTTACCTACCTACCTACCTATCTTGGGGAAGCTAATGGAGACACTACTCAAACAGAGGATCATAGCATCCCTCGAAGCTAGTGGCCAACAGGACCCAAAACAGCATGGTTTCACAGTGGGAAGATCATGCCAGACAAATCTGTTCAAGTATTGTGACTACACTACAAAAATAGTGGATGACGGTGGGGTGGTAGATGTGATCTACCTATACTTTAGTAAGGCCTTCAACTCAGTTCCACACAGAAGGCTGGTAAAGAAGCACGAACACACATAAGTTGGTCTGGATGTAGTCAGATGGGTACAAAATTGGTTACAAAGCAGAACCCTGAGGGTGCAGGTTAATGGAATACTATCAACAGAGGGCAGGGTGACCAGCGTTGTGCCCCAGGGCTCAGTGCTGGGGCCTCCGCTCTTCAATGTTTTTATAGCAGACATCACTGAAGGACTGGAACAGAAGGTGTGTCTGTTCGCAGATGACACCAATATATGTAACAGGGATGACACCTCAGAGGGAGTGTGCCAGATGGAAGCTGACCTCAAGAAACAAGAAGAATGGTCTTGAGAGTGGCAGCTGAGATTTAATACCAAACAGTGCAAGGTCATGTACATAGGAAAAGGAAATCCAAAAAAGGAGCATTACCTAGGAGGTGAAAGGCTGGCTTCCTCAAACCAGGAGCATGATCTGAGAATCATAATCCCAGATGATTTGAAAGTAGGTACGCAGTGTGAGAAGGCAACATTAAACACCAACAGAATGCTAGGCTGCATTGGGAGGGGAATCACAAGCAGGAGGAAAGAGATTCTACCACTGTAAAGATTGCTGGTTAGGACTCACCTGGAGTACGGTGTCCAGTTCTGGAGGCCTCACCTCAGAAAAAACATTGACCGGGTGGAAACAATGCAGAGAAAGGTAAAAAAAAAAATAATTCTGGGTCTGTAGGGCATGTCTTATGAGGAAAGACTGAGGGAAATGAATATGTACTCTTTGGAGCAGAGAAGAGAGAGAGAGGAGATGATCGAAACATTCAAATACATAGACAGCATAAACAAGGTACAGACACAGGAACTCTTTCACTTCAAGAAGGCATCAGGACCAGGAGACATGATCTCAGGCTGCCAGAAGGTAGGCTCTCAACCAACACCAGGAAGTTTTTCTTCACAGAAAGAGTGGTGGATGCCTGGAACAGTCTGCTTACAGAAATTGTGGGGGCAAATACTGTGGTGGGGGGGTCGTGCCCATGCATAACCTGCACAGCCCGATATTCAGTCCGGGATGTGCAGAGTCATGCATGCGCAACCCCTACCTGCGCCTGCACAAAGTTAGGCCAAAAAAAAAAAGGAACAAATGATGGCCACCCACAGGTGAGCTGCCGCATTTCAGGGTACAACAAGGCAGCTGTCACCTGTGGGTGGCCACCCGAGTTCCTGCTGCCACTGGCAGTGCCCCCCATGCCCTATCATGGGCATCCGTGTAAATAACCCCCCCCTCCAATATCCCTGGTGGTCCAGTGGACCCCTATGTGCCCGATCACGGGCATTTGTCTACAAAACATATCCCCGTCCAATATCCCTGGTGGTCCAGTGGGCCAATCACTGCCCGATTGTGGGCATCTTTTAAATCACCCCCTGCCAATATCCCTGGTGGTCAGTGGACTGCACTCCTCTGTCGCAGGCATTTGTAAAACATTAAAATTCCTATTACCCTGGTGGTCTAGTGTACCCCCTCCCCACCTGCCCACTGGGCCCACTGCCCCCCTCGGTCAGCCGGTGGTGGCAGCACCCCACCTGCCTGCCGCCCCACTGCTCACCGACGGACAGCTTGGTAGGGCTGCATACCCATTGGTTCACAGCATGAGCCAATAGGCGTGCAGCCCTACCAAGCTGTCAGTTAGTGGGCGGTGGGGCGGCAGGAGGTTGGGGTGCTGCTGCCTGCTGGCTGACTAGGGGAGCAGGGTAGGGGCACAGGGCAGGTGGGAGGGGGTACACTAGACCACCAGGGTAATAGGACTTTTTATGTTTTACAGATGTCCGCTGAGACAGAGTGCGTCCACTGGACCACCAGGATATTGGGGGTGATTCAAAAGATGCCCATGATCGGCAGCGATCGTGTCCACTGGACCACCAGGGATATTGGATGGGGGGGTGTATTATACCAATGCCCGCGATCGGGCACATAGCAGTCCACTGGACCACCAGGGATATTGGACAGGGATGTGTTTTGTAGACAAATGCCCACGATCGGGCACATAGCAATCCAATGGACCACTAGGGTTATTGGACGGGGATGTGTTTTGGAGACAAATGCCTGCAATCAGGCACATAGCAGTCCACTGGACCATCAGGGATATTAGACAAAGATTATATTTTAGACAAATGCCTACGATCGGGCTGAAGGGGGTGTCGGTCCCCAATGGCTGCTACCTGGCAGGGCATCAGGTGCAAGTCATCGGGGATCGGTGCACCTGCATGCTAATGGGATGCACATGAGGCCATAATGACATGCAAATGGCCCCATGTGTGCCTTGCATAAATTATGGCCCCATTTGCATGTCCCCTTTTGAATATCGCAGGTGCTGTGCATGGCGCAATGGCACTTGTGCTAGCGCATCTCCATGCTCCACTCTGGCCACTTGTGCTGGCGCAGTGCCACTGCGTCATGCACAGTGGGAGTGGACAGGGTGCGATATTCAAAGCTGCTGTGCCATAGTGCAGCTCCGTTGAATATTTCCCAGGCCACACCCCTGCACAACCAAGATGAGCTGCGCCCAGGCTTGCGCCACAGCCTGGCGCAGTTTGAATATCCGGGCCATTAGATTTAATTTATGTAATCTGTCATCACAGGTGAGATGTTTATTTGAAAATAAGGATTTTGTGATTCTCCTTTATACCCTTTCGATTCTATTAATGTCTTTATGCAAATAGGGGACCAAAGTTGGGAAGCATAATCAAGATGTGGACGTACATATGTGCGATAAAGTGGAAAAAGGATTTTAGGATTTTTGGAAACAATATTTCTTTTAATTGACCACCAAATTCTGTTTGCTTTATTTATACTATTTGAAATTGGAGTGTCAAAATTTAAATTTAAATCTATCATATCACCTAGATCTTTTTCACATTTTTTATTCATAATTAGCTCATTATACAAATAATACTGATATTTGGAATTCTTTTTTCCAATGTGTAAAACTGTACATTTTGAAATATTAAATCTCAAATTCCAATGTAATGACCATTTTCCTAATATGTCCAGATTTTTTTGGATAATAGCAGAGTCATTTGGGTGTCTTTCAATATTTACAATTTTACAATCATCGGCATACTTTATAATATTACTTTCAATGCAGCATGATATATCTGAAATGAAACATTGAAATATTAATGGTGCAAGTACTGAGCCCTGGGAAACACCACTTGGAACAGGAATCCAAGAAGATCTATACCCATCAATAGACTCACATTGTCGTCTATTTTTGAGCCAGTCTTTAATCCAATTAATAAATACCAGACTGATTTTTAACGCTTGTAATTTTTAAATAAGAGCACAAAGTGGAACTGAATCAAATGCCTTCTTAAAGTCTAACAAAATCACATCACATGGTATATGTCAATCAAGTTTGTCGCTGACATAGTCATAAAAACTGACTAGATTAGTGACAACTGACCTTCCTTTTTTAAAACCATGCTGAGTGGTATCCAAAACTGATAAACTTGAGGACAATTCATCCTTAATAATTCATTCTAATATCTTACATGTTACTGAAGTAAGGCTGATAGGACGGTAATTATCCACCCGACTCCTACCACCCTTTTTAAACAGTGGAGTAATATATGCTTCTTTCCAATCAGTCAGTACTAAACCAGTTTTTAAACTGTTATCATATATTAAATTTAATGGTAGACTAAAATAGTCCTTCATTAATAACAACATATCTCCAGATATGCCATCAGTGCCTGGGGGTGAGGCTTTTTTTAATAGACTCTAGTTTCTTTTTAATACTTTCCAATGTTATTTCCATAGGTTCTTCTGTAACATCAATATTAATTTCATTATATTTTGTTATATTATTAAATGATTCACAAAAGTTGGAATTAAGATTATCAGCCATCTTTATTTTATCATTAATGTCTATTCTGCTTATTTTCAAAGGACTCACTTTACAATCTTGTTTTTTTAATGAATTTATATAACTATATAGTATTTTATTGTTTTCATTTTGTGCCTGGTTGGCTATATTTCTTTTCAAAATTCAATTTTGATCATTTTATTTCACTTTTACAATTGTTCTTTAACCACTTAAGGGTGGTTAATAGTTTAATACATTTACTATCTTTGTATTTCTTAAATAATTTATTTTTCTTTTTAATCATCCTAATAATTTTATTAGATAACCACTTAGGACGATTTTTTATTTTTCTCTTCCTAATTTTGGGAATAAACTTTTTAGCAGTTTCTAATATTACTTCCTTAAAGACTGATCAAGATATATTAATATCATCCAATGAAAATAATTCACTCCATCTGATGTTAGACAAATGAACTGCTAAAGCTTCTTTATCTACTTTATTATATTAACAGACTTCAGTAATACTATTTGGATTTGAAAAGGGAAATTGCAGATTAAAGGTAACTGCATTATGGTCACTATTGGCTAATGGAGCAGATACACAACACTCATAGATTTTTAGAGGTTCACTACCTAATACCACGTCAAGTATGTTTAACCCTCTGGTGGGGAAAACAACAGACTGGAGTAAGTCTAATTCACTACAGATTTTCTGAAAATCTTTTGAAGTATGAATTGCTTTTTTATTTACCCAATCAATATCTCCTAAGTTCAGATCACCCATTAATATAATGTCCCCCAGATCTGCTGCTGTTACCATTTCAGACATGATTTCATTTAAAACCTGCTTATCTGAGTTTGGTGCTCTGTAATACAGCCCTAAAATAAAGTATGTATGACCTAAACCTATCCTTGCCCATAATGATTCCACTAAACTATTGTTAACTTTAATTTTACTAGATATTTCAATTGCATTTAAACCTGAATTTACAAATAAAGCGACACCTCCCCCTCTATGATTCTCTCTACCCAAGTGAAATAATGAATAACCTGGAATGGTGGTAACCCATTCAGGATTATTTAGCCACCATGTTTCAGTAATACCAATCATATCAGGACTATCAGCTACCACCCTAATGATTAATTCATCGAATTTTTAAATTAAACTTTGTGCATTAAACAATTGAAAGTTCAATTTAACTGTACTCTTATTTCTATTGCTTTGTTGTTTCTCTTTCAGATTACCCCTTAATAGTTTAAATGTAGTGATTTCACTGAATGTTCAAAGTAGCTACATAATTCACTTAAACCATTTCTATTCAGTTGTAACCCATCTTTTGCATACAAATCTTTATTATTAATAAAGACTTCCCAACAATCAATACATTGAAAATGTTCCTTTTTACACCAGTTATACAATCACGCATTAATACGTTCTATGGTGTGATTTTTTTTCCCAATTTTGCAGTTGGAATAGGAAGAACATTTGAAATAAAGATTTTATAATTCTTAAATGCAGCAAGCTTTCCAAGTTCAGTGATATTAAAGCAGATGTCTTTTTGATTGTCATTTCCTACATTGTTAGCCCCTACAGGAAAAATAACATTTGAAGGTTGTGTAATCAATTCTTCAATCTTTCCAGTAATATATTTTATTTTTGCTCCTGGAAAACAATATACTTTCAGGTTGCTATTATAAAACATGGTGCTAGCATGCTTTACAATAGAATCCCCTATAATCAAAGTAGGTAGAGTTGGGTCAAAAATCTCATAAGAAACACTAACATTACTACCAACAACAGTTGGGGAAGGTAGCAAGGCACTGTCAGTGGCTCAGTAGGTAGCACACTCGCCTCTGAGGCCGGGAGATTAGAAGGCTGCTGGTTCAGTTCCCACATGTGGCACTTGGGTTAATATCCTAGTATTGACACTGTAGTGAAGCATGAGAGGGGTTCTGCACTTCTGAGGTGCCATCTTTTGGATGAGACATTAAACCAAGGTCCCATCTGCCTGGATTGGTGGTAGTCCAGGTGGATGTTAAAGATCCCAGTTATCGAAAAAGAGTAGGGGAATTTTCCTGGTGTCCTTGCCAAATTTCCTTCATTCACTAAAAATACCATCAACAGCTTAATCTGGTTCAGGTCAGTTGGCATTCATCTTTATTCCCCTTCCCCCAGGTTGTGCCTGAAAATAGGCAGGATTTGTCTACTGCACTTATCCGGTCAACAAAAACTAAATAAAAAATAAATAAATAAAATCTATTTCTAATTTCTATTCCAGATAGCGGTTCTATTTCATTGTTTGGGATACCAACTGCTCTGCTTCCTTTTAAAAAAAAAAAAATATTTTGTGGTATTTACACCCAACCATCTTCAAGTTCCATGTTATCATCTCTAGGACATTTAGTGGAGGAAGCAGATAAATAAACATCTTGCTGAATTTGATCACATAGTGCTGGACATTGACTCTTTTCTAATTTGTTTGGGGTGGTAGTAATAGTTGTGTTTAATGAGAGTTGTACATTGTCTACTTCATTCTGTTCTATTTGAGGAGAAACTCCTTCATTGGATTCAGACGATTGGAGATGACCTACCATATTATCAACAAAACATTCAAGAGCTCTTAACTCTTTAATAGCATTTAATTCTGATGATAGCCTTGTGATTCAATTTTTCAATGAATTCAGATCAAGACAATTAGGGCAATCTAGTGCCTGTGAACATCCATTATTATCTGTTATAATGCTAAGAACATATTTGCAATGCACACAGCTACTTAACATATGACCTGTATGCAACATGTATGACGGGATGTTTTCCATAGTGATATCTAATGTCTATTATTTTATATATCACTGATTATCACACTAAAGTCTATATGGAATGTATCAGTTAATAAAAGGTCTTTATAGCCAGGCCCTAGTTCTGCTGTTCCACTGGATACGCTTATCACACATGCAAAACATGTGTGTCTCTGCATGCAAAACCGTGTGATTGCTCACGCTCACTCTGTTCACAGTGCAAGCATCTTAAATAGGTATTGGGAACCGGAAGTCACAGCATGTGACCAATGTCGGGTGTCTCATACCTAGAAACCAGGCATTAATTACAGCTGATGTCAGAATAGCCCCCTTGTACTTTTCTGAACATTTTTCCCTGTCCACAGCCCAGATAAGGGCTGGTAATCTGCAGGTCTTAAGGTTTAATATAAACAAAACTCCCCTTAAGAACCACACAACTTGTGTGGAACCAGAGCCTATCTCCTATTCAGTGCACAGATCAGTTCCCACTCACAGGTAGCACAGAGAGTTGTTGGTAGTTAAACTTTGTGCAGGATATAGTCAGGATTTTAAGCACCAGACATGCAGAAAGCAGAACTATGCTCACCAGCAGAGCGAGCATCTTAAATAGGCATCAGGACACAGAAGTCACAGCACGTGGCCAGTGTCGGGCATCCCATACCTAGCAACCAGGCATTAACTACAGCTGATGTTAGAATAGCCCCTTTGTACCTTCCGGAATGTTTTTTCCTGTCCACTGGGTTGAAACTGGAAGGCATTTTCCTCTGTGGTTGTAATTCTAATGATAATTAGATTTGTTTTTGTTTTGTTTGGTGCAATATTAGCCACTGCTGAGCAATTTAAAGTCACAAATTGTAGTGCAAAATAACTGTGATCTACTGAGAATTGAACTCAGGCCTCCAGAATTGTTTCCAGTTCTGTTACTGCTCCAGTTCTACAGGCTTTGTAGTTATCCTAGTGAGTGTTTCTGATTTACACACCGGTAGTAAGTACCATTTTACAGATCGTGTCCTTGCTCAGTTTTTCCATTTTTGGCAAAATGCATCCATGTGGCAATATTGAACTTCATGATTTTAAGGGGACAAACTACATCACATAGTTTTAAAATGGTACTTAGAGAATCACGTGATGTCTTCCATGAAGACAGATGCTTCTACAACCCACTGTCACCTCAAGGCTATCAAATTCAGTGAAAACCTAACTTTTAGAGTTCACTAACCAGCTCACCTCGGTTTCAAAATTTGCTGAGAGCTCCAGGACTTCTCCGGTGTTACAATCAGCTCAAGGAAGGTGAATACATCGGAGGAATGGAGGCCGAGATGAAACAGGACCTCCCTGCATGCACACTGCCTGCAACTCCAGACAAGCAGTCTAAGCAGCCTAGGACTCAGAACGCTGCTACAGACAAATCATCACAGGCTCCGATCACCTCTACACTACTCTCCGAGGAAAAATTTTTAGCGGAATTGGCTCTGCTGAAGACAGCATTTCAAGACTTTGCCTCTGATTTAAGATCCATCAAAGAAGAGCTAAAAGACACTAACCGGGCAATCACAGATGTATCAGCGCGCACATCCCCTGTAGAAAAATGGTAATCCAGGATGGAACACAATATATCTTCCCTGCAGCAAAAACTTGGCAAGTTGACGCTAAAACTAGAGGATCTGGATGGCCGAAACAGGCACAATAACTTGGTTATTTTCTGCCTTCCAGCAGAAGCTGAAGGGCATTCGCCAGTCCTCTTTGCACAGAAGTTACTTCTGAAGATCGCCGGCACCCCACCACATACTGCCTTGTACGTAGTGAAAAGAGCCCACAGATCTTTAAGACCTAGGCCAACTCCTGGATCCAAGCCCAGGCCATTTATCTTATGCCTACTTAGCTACCTGGATCATCAACATGTTCTAGTCACAGTTAAGGAATTACAGGAGATCAAATGGGAACATGCAGTCCTTAGAATCTCACAGGACCTCCCCATAGTCACAATCCAGAAGCGAGCCGAGCATCACCCTAGCATCATTAAGCTGATTGCTGCCAGTATTAAATTCCGGATGCTATACCCAGCCAGGCTGTCCATAATGCATCAGGGTAGCTGGAAGTCCTTTGATAATGCCGATCAGACTGCCCGAGAACTGGCAATCATGTTCCCGGATCTGTTCAACCCACTCTGATCCCTTACTCCCAAGTGATAAGAAAATAGGGAATTACAGTGGTTTTGACGTGATCTTTAACAGGTCTCTAAATGTGGACTTAGTGGGTTGTCTTGTAAGGAGGTGAAGATCCTGTCCACCCTGCCTGCAGTATACATTTTTACCCTGGGGTTATTTCTCAAGTTATTCGTGCTACTTCAATTGAGATCTTGCAGTCCTCGTTAGTGGAAGTGCTCATTTTGTTTTATCCTTTCTGATCCAGGGTTGATTTTGTGGTCTTTGGTAAGCTTGCTTGCCCCAAAGTGTTTCCCTGGCCCTTAAATATTAGCCATCCTCTCGAGCCTTAATATGCATCCTCACAAATGTGTGAATAGAGGCGCCGACCAAAGACGCGCATGCTCGCAGCTCTGCTAGTCAATTGTGCGAGTTATTGTCTACAAGCACAGTGAGGAGTAGTAAATAATTAATAAACTGGTAAATTACATTTTTGCTGTTTTTTATGAAGCCCCAACAAGCATTGTTCATTTTGACCTTTGTCAGTAAGATGGGATTTTTTCATTGAAGTCATGTAAATCGGTTATGCTGTGGCTTGGATCATTGGTGGCTCTCTCACTGGTAACTATGATTAATATATTATTATCACCAGGGCTTCTGTTTCCCTGACAAGTGTATGAACAGCTCCAAATACTGTTTTATTTGTTAACTTGTTATATTAATAATTAAGGTGATGGGATTTTTAAGAATTGCCTAGTACACTCTAGTAAATCAGTGTTTTTTTTTTCTTTTCTCTCCTCGTAGTTAAGGTTATAGTGTTGGACAGGGTTTGTTATCAAATACAACTTTATTTAGGTGTTCTTCTCTATATATTTTTTTTTTTTATTATTATATATGGTTATGTTGTATTTCAACTGAATGAAAACGTAATTTGAGACTAATTAGTGTTTTAGGTGGCTGTTAACCCCTGTTACATTTATATTACACTTCCAGTTTAATGTTGTTAGGTAGGAACTATGTACAGTTATTGCATCCTCTCTTTGACTGTTGTTAAATGTTTCTCTGTGATTTATAAAACATACTTCAATCACGGGCTTGGGGAAGGGCCGGGGGGAAGAGCAGCACTGTCTAGTCATAGGAAGCAATCATGAGTCAGACATTGGGTTTTGAACTTCCCATGTCAGTTTCCCAGTTTGTTTGTTTTTTTCTCTTAATAGTGAAATGTAGATTGGGGAGATCAAGGGTGAACTTCCAGAGATTTGGAAGTCAGGGTTTAAGTATACTGAGATGTGGGGTGGGGGGAAGTAGATTAATAACACAAGGGATGTCTGCCATTGGGTTGGGATTAGTTGTTATTCAATCAGATGTTTGGATCTGGTGTTCTCCTGATAAAACATATTTTCCTTTTCCAGGTTTAAGTTTTAATTATGGCTGGTCTTAAATACTGTTCCTAGAATATAAAAGGAGCACAGACCCCAGCTAAGAGAACCAAAATTTTACTTCTTCTTAAAAACCTACAAATAGATGTAGCATTTCCACAAGAGACACACCTGTTACCCAATCAAATAAATTATTTATGGAGAAACTGGGTGGGTCAGATATTTGGCTCTGGAATTGACTCCTGTAAAAGAGGGACAGCTATTCTTATATCCAGGAGAGTCCCTTTCTGGCTTATCCACCAAATTGCTGACCCAGGAGGCCGATATGTGATTTTCAGGGCCCTTTTAGGTCATTCAGAATTAATATTAGGATCCATTTATGGACCGAACAGTGATGACCCAGAAGTTTTTGCCAGTCTTGTTACCATCCTTGCCCCCTGGACTACATTCTCAATAATTTTTGGAGGAGATTGGAATCTGGTCTTGTCTAACCAATTAGATAGATCTGGCCAGGTAAGGCAAAAATCCTCACCAGGACAAAATGCACTATTTGAGCTAATGCACTCCCTTGGTCTTACAGACCCTTGGAGGCTTTTGCATCCAGACAGTAAGTAATTTTCATTTCATTCCCTTCCTCACCACTCTTTCTTCCATCTAGATTATTTTCTCATCTCAGTAGACCACTTGTCGGATGTCTCCCTGGCATACTATTCCTCTAAGGTCATTTCTGACCACCATATTGCCCATCTCCTCATTGAGGTTTCCCCTAATATGCATAGAGACAAACTCTGGAAATTAAACAATCAGCTCCTGAAATCTGATGAAAAAATACAACTCCTGCAAACTTTCATTTCTCATTTTATGGAATTTAATGCCCCTTCAATGACTAAAAAAGACTTTCTATGGGGTTCTCTGAAATGTGCACTGAGAGGCGAATTGATCCGTCTGGCAACTAAGCATAAAAAGCAGACAGCTGCAGCCCTCTCCACAATCCTAACCCAGATAGAAGAACAAGAACATCACCTTTTACCCTCTGCTCCAATAGAAGACTGGAAAAAATAGTAGATTCCCTGCGTGCACAATATAATCAATTATCAGTGGAAAAGGCCGAATTCTTAATACTCCGGTCTGAAGTATCGTATTTTGATCAAGGGGAAAGGGCTGGGTGGCTTATGGCCATTTGTCTTCGTATTCAAATGGCCAATAAGATAGACACCTCTATCTACTCAACTATGGGTGTTCTACTTACCTCCCCCCAGATATTGTGAATGCATTCCAAGAATATTACCGGCATCTATATACAGCCACAACACATTTCTCCTTGTCCCAACAACTTGACAACTTTCTCCAAGATGTTGATTTCCCAGTATTATCAGCCTCACAGATCAATATCCTGAAAGCTCCACTTACCTTATCAGAAGTTTGTGAAGCCATAGATTCCCTGTCAAGGGATAAATTGCGTGGCCTGGATGGATTCTCATCAAATTTTTATCAAGCATTTAAAGAAACGATTGCTCCTAGTCTCCTAAAAACTTTTCAATACATCTTTAAAAAAGGTATATCTGATACCTTCCTGACTAAGACCATCATAATTGTTCTTCCTAAGTCTGGTAAAAACCCTCTCCTTATTCCCAACTATAGACCAATTTCTCTAATTAATGTGGATCTTAAGATTCTTGCCAAAATACTTTCATCTAGACTAGATCAGGTCTGGGAATCTCTTATTAGTAAAGAACAAGTAGGGTTTGTTAAAGGGAGATTATCGTCCGATCTCTTTAGAAAAGTAGCCTACCTTTCCTCTGCATCCAGGGTCCTTACTACATGTGCTGCTCTGGTTTCTCTGGAAGCAGAAAAGGCCTTTGACAGGGTTTCTTGGGATTATCTATTTTTATTATTAACCAGATACCATATCCCTCAAGAATTTATACAATGGGTTAAAATTTTGTATACATTACCATCAGCTCAAATTTACTGCAATGGTGTTCTCTCTACACCCTTTACTTTATCCCAGGGTACCCGACAAGGATGCCCCTCTCTCCTTTCCTTTTTAACTTGTATCTGGAACCACTTGTTAGGAAAATCTGGGATATTAATTGGTCGCTCGGAATACAAATTATTGGCTTATGCAGATGATTTACTCCTGCATATCACCAATCTTACCCAGTCCCTCCCAGCAACGTTTCAAATTATATCGCAGTTTGAGGCAATTTTGAATTACAAGTTAAACGTGGGAAAAATGAAAGTTTTTCCCCTTAACAAATTCACAGTGAGGAGTGACATTGAACAATTGGGCCTAAGCTGGAATACTGAAACATTCAAGTATTTAGGAATCCTCCTGCACCCTACTTCCCACATTATGAAAAAACTCAATTTAGATGTTTTATACAAGACCCTATCAGATGATTTCAAGCGATGGTCAAAATTACCTATCTCTTTATGGGGATGTATGAGCATAATAAAGATGAATGTAGTACCTCGGATCTTATACCCCTTGCAAATGTTCACTGGGGCCCTTCCACTATCGTGGTTTTCACAGATGCATAGCATCATTAGTACCTTTATATGGCAAGGAAAAAAAGTTAAGCAAAATTATCTTAAACTTACGCACCAGAAAACTGATGGAGGCCTTCAAGCCCCTAACTTATATATATATATTATATAGTTATCCATCTGGCGAGAATCCGATTCTGGTTACAACCCTCAGAAACTATCCTAGAATCCACGTATTGTCCCTCCTGGGTCAGAACTGAACAGGCTTTATGTTTGGATAATGGCATTGACCCTACGACTCTTCCTTTTATTGCTAGAAAGAATCTCCCTAAATTCTTACAGGACACACCACTATATGCCCTACTTCACACTCAGCTTCAGTTAAATAATTTCCTTAGAATATATGCACACAGAGATATTGCCCAACCCCTGTTCTTTAATCCCAACCTCCTAATTTCAGGGATGACAATTAAACCCCACCTCTTTTGGCCAAATATGGGTGTGAAAAGGGTAGACCAATTGGTCTGTGAGCAGAAATTGCTCTCCTTCAAGGAGGCCAGACTAATTTTTAAATGGTCTACTAATCAAGTGTTTAAATGTTTTCAAATATTCCATTTATTAGTGTCTCACTTTGGCTCAGGGGGTTGGAATAGCCCCCAATGTCTACCTTGCTCTCATATATCAAATCTCCCCCTACATCTTACATCATTTCCTATTCATATAAATTCCTTCTAAAAAAATTGCTACCCTAGAAGGTCAGAGGTTTTATTGGTTGGATAATATTTTACCACTGAATTCTCCATCTAGGTCTTGGTCCAACATCTGGAAATACCTAAATAAGTATATTAAGTGGGATAGGTACAGACTCATGCAATATTACATTAACCACAATTTATATTACTCACCATCTAAACTTTACCAAATGGGGGTATTACCTTCCACCCAATGTTCAAAGTGCCAGAAGGCACCTGCTGACTTATTCCACATGCTATGGTCATGTGATAAAATTGCTTTCTTTTGGCTGGATATTCAAAACCATCTTAACCCCTTACTTATTTTAGCTGACAAATTCAATCCTGAAATTTGTATTCTGGGGGATTATATGAAGGTACAAGGGTCTCAACAGAGAGCCCATATGGCTTTAATTACAGCCTGTGCTAAAAAAGTAATATTAAGGCATTGGTTGGACTCGTCTACCCCCCTTTACTTAGAATGTTTCAAGGAAATTATGTTTGCTCTACAAGCAGAGTTCATAATTGCAGGAACCACAAATAGACTGGTGAGATATAAACAAAAAAGGGAATCACTGCACACTCTTATATCGATACAATAAACCTTCTCCATATTCACCCTTACTGGATTTCTTCATGAAGGTTACACTCCATATGGAAAAATCTCCAAGCCAGTATTTCATAATTACTTTCTTCATAAATTTTTTTCATAAAAACCAAGTGGCAGACCAGGAGAGGGTGGGTGAGAGGGTATGGGGGGGTGAAGACATCTTAATCAAAATATAGGTTCTTATGTATGGTAATTTGATCAAGAATGCTATAACTCATGTAATTGATTGTTATCAGTTGTTTTTATCCCAGCATTGTCATGTTGTCTGTATGGATTGCTGAGTGGGCGGATAGGGATACTGGGGACAAGGAGACACCCTGGGGTGAAATGGGTCCAGGAAAGGGGTTCTCCCTGGCTGGTTCCCATACCCAAGGGTTCTGCTGGTGGTCAGCAGGTAGCACAGTCATCCTCGGATTCCCATCCTACTCGGGTGGCATTATGCAATGCTAGGCCTATTGAAAACAAGACCGCTATTATAGTGGATCTTGTTGGAACATCAGACCTGGCATGCATCACTGAGACTTGACTGGATGAAAATTCTGGCCTAGTTCTGGATTCAGCAATTCCAGCCGGGTACTCAGTGATGCACCACCCTAGAATGGATTGTAGGGACGGGGGGTGTTGCCATTTGTTTTAGATCAGAACTGGGCCTAGTGGAAGTACCAGTGAGAACTACAAATTCCTTTGAATGTATTATGGGTGAGGGTGTGGGGTGCAGGATTCTTCACATCTACCATCCACCAGGTGATGGGAATATTTTCCTGCAGGAAGTCGCAGACTTCATTGTTGACCTGACATTGGGATCCCCCAGATGGTTGGTTCTGGGGGATTTCAATGCCTGGGTCGATGATGAACTCTCGCAGTTTGGTCAAGACTTCCGCCAGTTAATGATTTCACTGGGCTTCACACAGGTTATTTCCTCCCTGACCCATATTGGAGGTCATTCATTGGACTTGGTGTTCCTACTGGGGATGGAGATATCCGATTTGGTGGTGGAACCAGTCAGATGGTCTGACCATCATTCCATTGGGTTCGGTTTTGGGGCCACCCCTAGTAGGCCATCCCCTATGGAGATGGTCCGGTACTGCCCTTTGAGGGGTGTTTTCCCAGATGGCCTAATGGTGGTGCTGGATCTGTCTGGTTTTCTGAGTGATTGCATGGACCCAGGAGACTTGGTACTCGCCTAAAAAAAGGCAGTAACAGGAGCCCTGGATTCCATTGCTCCTGTTCATGTTCATCCCCTCACTCTTCGCCCTAGGTCTCCTTGGTTCGATGAGACTCTAAGGGAGTTGAGGAGAGTTGGACAAAGACTGGAGAGATGTTGTCGGAGGTCGGGCTTGGATTGTGACAAACTTAGTTTGATGGACCATTATGTGGTCTATCAATCAGCTATCTCTCGTAAGAAGGCAGAATTCCTGTCCAGAGAGATTGCTGATGCACAGAATAGACAAGCTCAGCTTTTCTGGACCTTGGACAGATTGTGCAATCCAATTTGTCTTCAGCCCAGAAGAGCTTTTTCTCAAGAATGGTGTGAGGAGCTTGCTCAATTCTTTTCAGATAAGGTTGCCAAAATCAGGTCCGAGATCCGCTTGACTCTCTCTAGTGGGAATTGTGATGGTCAACAGGAGATGTCAGACACCGGTTTTGTGTGGTCCGACTTCAGCCTTCCCACAATCAATGACATTGTGATGATCATCCGATTATTGCGTCCGACCAACTGTGGTTTGGACCCGGGCCCTAAACGTCTCTTAATGGGCTGTGTAGATAAGATTAGCCCGGTCCTGGCTGAGATAGTCTGGAGGTCTTTGGAGAGGGGGATTTTTTCAAATCCTCTGAAGGAGGCTATGGTTCAGCCCCTTCTTAAGAAATCCTCCTTGGACCCGGACTGTCTGGCTAACTACTGACCCATCTCTAACCTACCCTTTGTGGGAAAGGTTATTGAGAAGGTGGTCACATCACAATTGGATGATCATTTAACCAGCCACGATGTCTATGATTCTCTCCAGTCTGGATTTAGGAAGAGACATTGTACCGAGATGGCCCTGGTTCGGGGTACTAGATGATCTCCTGATAGTGAGAGATCGAAGGACCTGTTCTATCTAGCGGAGTAGCCATATATGTAAAAGCTGGTTTAGTTGTATCCTGTACTGCTGCAACATCTATGCCCAAGGAATTTGAGTGTCTATCTCTAAAAGTCTCTCTCCCCAATACAGCAGCTTTCCATTTAATTGGATGCTACAGACCCCCCTCTGCTGAACACAAGCTCTTATCCCACCTGGAAAACCTGGTCATGTCCTGTACTGAAGAAGTCATTATCATAAAGGGACCTGAATTTCAACTGGCTCACCCAGGCAGCTACACCTCTGGTATCATTCTGTGACACCTATGGGCTCACACAGTTAATTAATGAACCAACAAGATTAAATGCAAGGAATAGTAGTAACAGTACTCTACTTGACATCATGCTAGTGAGTAAACTACATCTATTCACACATGCTGGAGTGCTCACATGCGACATAAGTGATCACTGCCCCATCGCAGGGGTAAGATCCAACAGCATTAAAACAGATCCTGCAAAATTCCTCATGAGGAGATCCAAGAAAACACCAATATTGAAGGATATCTGCATGATCTAGCCTACTCTCCACACTGGCAAAAGTTCTATCTTGCACATTCTGTAGAAAAGCTCAGCAGGTGCTAAATAGCATTGTAATAAATGCCCTTAACACCCATGCCCCAATCTCTAGTATCCGAATAAAAACAAATCCTGTCACTGGTTTTCAGCTGACCTCAAAGCTGCACTGCTGGAGAGAGATAAACTTTGGAAAGTAGCAAGAAAACTAAAAATATCATGGACTGGATGATCTTTAGGAAAGCCAGGAATAAATGCACCAGGAAAGCTAGGGATGCAAAGGCTGCCTACTACCTGGCGAGCTCGACTCCTCCTACCATAATACTGCTAGATTTTGGGGCACCATCAAGGGTATGATGGGCCAGGATGTTAACAACCCCCTTCCAACCCAATTACACAGTAACTATGGCCCCATTATTGGCACAATGGAAATCCTGGATGCATTCAACAACCACTTCACAACAGCTGGCCTTGCCTTTGACTTCTCCCCAGCTAACCTATTAAGGGATCAATTAAGTTCCCACTATACTGGTGATCAAAGAGTTGACTCCTCCTTTAGCTTCAAACCTATACTATTGAAACAAGTTGAGGATCTATTATGGCATCTGGATACCAAAAAAAGTGCAGGAGCAGATCTTCTGGACCCAGTCTTTCTAAAGATTGTGTGTCATGTGCTTGCAGTCCCCCTAACTCACCTCTTTAACCTTTCCCTAAACTCTGGCTCTATTCCCACACTGTGGAAGACAGCCCGAGTGGTCCCCCTTCTAAAATCAGGGGACCCTATGGATCTTAATAACTACAGGCCCATTTCCATCCTACCTGTGTTATCCAAGATGCTGGAGAAATTAGTGAGTATTCAGTTAAGGGAATATCTGGACAATGCTAATCTATTAAATCCAGCTCAATCTGGATTCAGGGCCAAACAAAGCACTATCACTGCATTAGCCAAGGTCACCAATGATTGGCAAACCGAATTGAATAAAAAGAACGATGTCTGTGCAGTATTCCTGGACCTGAGCAAAGCATTCGACACTGTGGACCATGAACTGCTACTCTCATCCCTACACTCCATTGGCCTAGATCCATCCTCCCTTAAGTGGTTCAGATGCTACCTCTCCGGTAGATCACAGCAGGTAAAAGCTGAAGGTGACCTATCCCCATTAAGACCACTGTCAAGAGGAGTCCCCAAGGCTCTATTCTGGGTCCTATCCTTTTGCCATTTATATAAATAAAATTTGATTCAACCCTTACCAAGTCCTCAGTACATCTCTTTGCTGATGACACTGTACTGTATGTTAGCAACCCTTCGCCTAAAGTTGCTCATGAAATCCTACAAGCAGAATTCTCCCTGTTACAACATCAGCTTCTCGAGAAAAGCTTCTAAAATGCAAAGAAAACCAAAGCAATGATGTTCACAAACCAAAACTCCACCAACACATCCTCTTCAATCAATCTCCCACAGCTATGCACTATACTTGGAGAAAATCTGGAGTATGTTGAAAATTTCAAATACCTAGGTGTGTGGATTGACAACAGACTTGACTTTACTCAGCATCTAGAACAATTGCTGAAAAAGCTTCGCCTAAGGCTTGGCCTCCTCTACAGATTAAAACCCTTCCTTAACAGAGATTCAAAGACGAGATTAGTCCAGGCCATCTTTCTATCAGTCATTGACTATGCAGACTTCCTCTATAGTCACTGCCCCACTCCCTACCTTCAAAAGTTGGATACCTTACAGTATATCATAGAGCAATAAGGTTCATTACAGACCTGCCATATAATACTCACCATTGTTCTCTCTATGACGCAACTGGATGGGTTTCCCTTCCTGTCAGGAGGAGCAGAAATGCAGCTCTATGGATCTACAGAGCTTTATTAAAAAACTCCCAAGCTATATCCTGGACTGCTTCAACCTGACCACCCTAGCTCCTATGCCCTAAGAAGCAACAATATCATCCTGCTCAAATTGCCCAAAGTCAACACCAAAATAGGAGGGCAGCAATCAGCTATTCTCTAGCCATAGCATGGAACACCCTACAAAATCCCTTAAACTGTCCATTATCATTCCATTTACATCCTTCAAGCAGCACTGTCAGCCTTCTTCACAGAGAAATGCAGCTGCTATCGCTAGAGATAGAATAGTCATCCCACAAAACCATATTCCAATCACATATGGCATATTCCTTCCAGCCAGACACCGCCAGTATATGGCACCCAATATTCCCTTCAGCATCCTTGTACTCATTATGTGAGTGACTGTCATGATCCTCATTGAGATATATATGTACTGTACATATTGTAGATGTTAGTTTAACTTTCTCTTAGCCAAGCTTTAACATGTGAATTCTCTGTATATTATTGTTATAAATAACATTTTCTTTTCTTCTGTATGTATAACTGTCTCATAAGTATGTGATGTAATTGATGTGCATCAACTCGAACCTTGACCTTATCAGGTCCATCTTGTAAATGAACCTTGTTCAATGATGATCGCCTGAATAAATAAAGATTTGATTGATTGATTGATTGATTGATCTTGGTCCTTCTTGATCTCTCTGCAGCATTTGACACCATGGACCATGATGTGCTGTTGGAGCACCTGCGGTTTATCTGTGGGCTGTCTGGTACAGTCCTCAGTTGGTTTCGATCCTTCCTCGAGGGTAGGACTCAGGGGGTGGTGTCTGGGATTTTTTCCTCAACATCATTCCCCCTATCCTGCGGGGTGCCGCAGGGCTCCATCTTGGCACCCATGTTGTTTGCTGTGTACATGCTGCCATTGGGATCGATCATTAGGCAGTACAGTTTGAGTTTTCACTGCAATGCAGGTGATACTCAACTGTACATGTCCTTTTTTTATCTAGCCAAGATGCTGCCTTTTCGGTTTTTAACAACTATCTTGCCGAAATCCAGGACTGGATGATTGTGAGTTTGCTGCGGTTGAACCCAGAAAAAACTGAGGTGTTGGTCGTGGACCCCGGTCGCCGGGAGGCGGGTTTGTTGATGGGATCTCCCTCGGGCTTATGGCTCGGGGGTGTCCAGCTAACTACCTTAGACCGGGTGCAGAATCTGCGCATTATTTTTGATAGCTGTTTAACGCTTAAATCACAGGTGTTGGCAATTGTCAAAGCCTCTTTTTCCCATTTGAGGAACATTGCCTGAGTGAAGCACCTGGTTCCTCCTGATGATCTTCCTGCACTGGTCCATGCCTTCATTACCTCCCGTCTTGACTACTGCAATTCCCTTTATCTTGGGCTACCGGGGGTTGATATTCGCCGCTTTGCAGCTAGTGCAGAATGCGGCTGCCAGACTATTGACTGGTTCCTCTAGGTCCAGTCATATAATGCCAGTGCTCCACAGACTACATTGGCTGCCAATATGCTGGCGTATCACCTTCAAGGTCAGTTTGCTGACCTATAAGGCCCTATATGATCAGGGACCTGGCTACCTGAAAGATCTCCTTTGTCCCTACTGTCCCCTCTGCTCTCTCCGATCCACTGACGAACGATTGCTAGAGATTCCCAGGGTTCGTTTGAAGACCTCTGGGGCCAGATCTTTTAGTTTTATGGCCCCGACTCTGTGGAATTCTCTACCTCATCAGGTACGAGACTGCACGACCATCCAAACTTTTAAGGAGCACTTAAAACATATCTTTTTAAAAATGCGTATAATGATTTTTAAATGTTATTAAGTTTGGATAATTTTATTGTTTTTAGTAATATTGTTTTATTATGTGATGTACAGGTGCCTTGGTTCTAGAAAGACGCCTTTTATAAATAAAGTGTTGATTGATTGATTGATTGATTATATATCTAAATGAATAAAGTTTATTAAATTTAAAATGATACTTAACAGAAGAGTGTAAATCAAAAACAATCACTGAGGTTATCAATAAACCCATATAGATGGAACAAGAACACAGCTTGAGTCAATATTTAAAAAAAAAATGCTTCCATTTGGAAACAAACTCTGTTCAGAGCCGATACAGCTGTTCAGAGCATTTCAGAGGAATCATGGCTCTTGCACCACATTTTAAAAAAGCCACTCAGCTGGAGGAAAAAGAGCTGTCACCATGCTGGAATGTGCCATACTCAAGACTGCAACAGCAACAGAACTGTGCATGCACAGTTTGAGTCAATTACATAGAAACATAGAAACATAGAATTTGATGGCAGATAAGGACCGCTTGGCCCACCCAGTCTGCCCATTTCTCTACCTAATGGATAAGCTGCAGATCCTAGTTAACCAACAGCCTACTTCTTTCTACCCCCACCCCCTAGAATTGCCTTATGACTGTACCATGCATGCTTGAATTCAACCACTGTTTTTGACTCCACAACCTCCTCCTGAAGGTCGTTCCATGCATCCACAGCCCTCTCTGTGAAAAAATAATTACTTACATTACCTCTGAGCCGCCCCCCCTCTATCTTCAAATTGTGCTCTCTTGTTCTTGAACACCTCTTTTTTTGAAAGTTGCTACCCTCTTGGAATTTGTTGATTCTCTTGAGGTACTTGAACATTTCTATCATGTCCCCCCTCTCCCTCCTTTCCTCAAGGCTATACATATTAAGGTCCTTTAGTCTCACTTCATATGTCTTCTGATGCAGACCCTGCACCATATTAGTTGCCCTCCTCTGGACAGCTTCCATCTTGTCTATGTCCTTCTGGAGATTGGGTCTCCAGAACTGCACACAGTACTCCAGATGGGGTCTCACCAGCTGTCTGTATAGAGGGATAACAACTTCCTGTTTTCTACTGGTGATGCCTCTCCCTATGCATCCCAGTATCCCCCCAGCCCTCCTTACTGCCCTATCACATTGCTTGCCCACCTTTAAGTCATCTGATATGACTAGCCCCAGGTCCCTTTCTGTTTTTGTTGTTGTTAGTATCTCACCCCCATTGTGTACTCTTCCTCTGGGTTTTTGTTTCCCATGTGCATTACCTTGCACTTCTTAGCATTAAATCTAAGCTGCCATACATTTGACCATTCCTCTAACCTTGCCAAGTCCCTTCTCGTCCTTTCCACCCCACCTTGTGCATCAACTCTGTTGCAGATATTTGTGTCATCTGCAAAGATACATACTTTTCCTTCCAGTCCCTCTGCAATGTCGCTTATAAAGACATTGAAGAGGACCAGTCCTAATACTGAACCCTGCGGCACCCCACTAGTAACCCCCCTTTCTTCAGAGTGGACTCCATTTACTATTATCCTCTGTGTCCTATTCTCCAGCCAATCCTTTACCCAGACTATCATCTTGGGACCCACTCCCAGGCTGGCTAACTTGTATATTAATCTTTTGTGTGGGACTGAGTCAAATGCCTTGCTAAAGTCTAGGTAGACTATGTCCACAGCCCCTCCCTGATCTACTACTTTGGTCTCCCAGCCAAATAAATCTATTAGATTCATCTGGCATGACCCTCCTGCTGTGAACCCATGCTGCCTTGGGTCCTGTGCCCCTCTGGCATCTAGGTACTCGACAATTCTATCCTTCAGAAGTGATTCCATCATTTTCCCTATCACTGAGGTTAAACTAACAGGTCTGTAGTTTCCTGCTTCTGCCCTGCTCCCACTTTTGTGAAGGGGAATCATATCTGCCCTCCTCCAGTCCTCGGATACCCCCCCATCCTCCCATGATTTGTTAAAGAGGGTAGTCAGTGGTGTCACTAGTTCTACCCTTAGTTCTTTTAGAATTCTGGGATGAATCCCATCAGGCCCCATTGCTTTATCCACCTTCACCATCTTGAGCACTGTGGCCTTCACTTCTGTAGTTGCAGAAGAAAAAGTAGTGCCATGGCAAAGAGGGTGTGTTTATGTGGTCCATGGAGGGGAAGGGCCACATAAATAACGCCATTGGAATTTCACCTGAGCACTGTGGAAGCACACTAGACAGTGGTCCAGTCACATGCTTCCACAGTCCTGTAGCAAAACTATGTGATGGCAAAACATCTGTGAAGCTCTGCCCACACAGCCATAAGAATGACTTTCTGGTACTACATAGTATATTTCCTGTATTTAGTTTCTGTTGACCAGGAAAGGAGGGCTAGGCATTGTTGCTTCCAATTTTCAGTTTCATCCTGGGGTTGGGGGGGATTACAGATGCAAACCATGTGAAATTAAATCAGATTAAGCTGTTTGTGGTATTTTTTTAATTCAATATACTTTATTCAAGTTTTATACATAGTTCAGAAATGTATTTCAAAAATCAGTCTGAGTTACAGAAACATAAAGTATTTTCAAGCTATGAGACTGTGCGCTAAAACATTACATACTAAATTATAATCAAAATTAAAATTAAAAATCCCTATATAAAAAGTCTTAATTTATTCCCTCCCTATTTGGTACCAAGTGTATGAATCTAATGTTGCTGACCCACTAAACATTGAGAATGAGTATGTGAAATGAGAATCTAGGGTTTCCATTCTACTAATAAAGCATCATGAGCACCCCATTTATCCAGATAAGACTGCAGTCTATTATGCATCATGGCTATATGTTTTGCTAGTTGGAGAACCAGGAGCATTTCTTTATGCCATTCTAACACAGTGGGTAAAGTGTCATTCACCCAATGTCTCATTATTACAAGTTTAGCTACACTGGGTGTTAAAGCCATATAGGCTTTTCTCAAGTTAATTAGTCCTGAAGGAAAGCGATTGAGCAAACAGATACTGGCAAAAATAATGGTTCTAGTCCCAATAGGGGATCTAATGATTTTTTAATGAATTGCCAGAATACCTGAGTTTTTGGGCTGGTTCATAACATATGATATAGATCTCCATGTGCACCAAGACATTGGTGACACTGTGAAGAGTTAAGTTTTCCAATCTTGTTGAGTTTTATTGGAGTAAAGTATAAGTTATGCATGATATTATATTGGACTAGGCATAGTCAATCTTGTTTAACATATCTATATGAGTTAATCCACATTTGTTGCCAGATTTCAGTTTCCTCTTTGTTAGAAAGTCTATGCACCCAGTGATAACAAACACCTTTGGGTAGCTGGGTATCTAAGACGGCAATTCTTTATAAACTTTAGAAACTGAGTGTGGTTGGTCAGCTATATGAAAGAGGAAGGATAGTTCAGCCCGGGGGGGGCCAGGTAATGATATATTGTTTAGAAAGGAGACCACTGTGTGTCTAATCTGCCAGTATTTAAAGGAATTTCCAGTTGTATGGTGGAAGTTTGATTGAAATTGAAGATAAGGGAGGGTTTTACCATTGGGATCAATATCTGCAAACCGGAGCCCTATCAAGGGAGTCCAGTATGCTGAGGAGATGGGTCTATTCTGGGTTTGGAAATGTGGGTTATTTAGTAGTGGTTGATCCAAGGATCTATGTCAATCTAAGTTCAAATGCCACTGCACCTGATGTAGCGCTACTAATGACCGTCCAATTGGAGTTTTCCAGAGTTTTCAAGGGTATATTTTGGAGAGGAATGCATCAAGGCTGAGAGTGTGAAGGAGTTATTGAGGGCTACCATCTTCTCAATGTCTAACTAAAGGGGGGAATATGATCCTGCATTTCCCTCTCCTGGTGTACGTACCCAGTATGCTAATTTGCTGATGTGGCTTGCTCCATAGTAGGTAAAAAAGGACAGGAGGGAGAGGCCACCTTGTGATTTTGGTGCAGTAAGCTTATGACAGGCTCTTCTAACATTTTTCCCTTTCCATATATATTGGTTTACTAGCTTTTGGAGAGACAGGAACCATGATTTGGGGAAGAAGCCCAACATACTTAAGGGGTAAAGAATTAAGGTAACATATTTATTTTGACTGTGCTAATCCTTCTCTGTAAAGAGATTGGCAGTGCACTCCACCTTTCAAGATCTGTATTTATTATGTTAAATAAACTGGTGAAGTTTTCTTTCACCATTGTAAGTCTTGTATATCAGATGGCATCAATTTGCTATTCAATGGGAAAACACTAGTTTTAGAAAGATTTAGTTTATAGCAGGAGACTTTTGTAAAGGAATTGATTTCCTGTAAGAGGACTGGTATGCCAGTCTCAGGGTTTTCCAAGTGTAATAATAAATCATCAGCATAAGCTGATAGGAGATGTTGTTGTGTCCCCACAGTGATTCCATGGAGATTTGGAGATGTGATTAATCTCTGAATAAGGGCTTCTAAGTATAAATGAAAAAGGAGGAGACAGAGGGGACAACCTTGTCCGGTGCCTTGATGTAGTGGGAATGAACTAGAAAGAATGCTGTTGCACCAAACACAGGCTGTTAGGGATGTATAAAGTAATTTAATCCACTTAATAAATAAGTGTGGTAAACCAAAATGGGATAGATCTGTAAAGGGGATGTCCCAAGAAACACGATCAAAAACTTTTTCTGCATCTAGTGCAATAAGAGCAGCTTGTGAATCCAAATTATTGGTTAAGGAGAGAAGGTGGAGCAATTGTTGCATGTGGTCACTAGAGGATCTACCTGACATGAAGCCTACTTGCTTGCTACATATAAGCTTGTTCATTAGGGGCCCTAAACAGTTAGCAAGCATTTTGGCCAATATTTTAATATCCACATTGAGCAGTGATATAGGAATGGTAGTTTTCTGGATGATGGGGACCTTGACCCAGTTTGGGGATAAGGGTAATGAAGGCCTCAGAATAGGAGTGGTCAGAGAATCCATTCTCATGCCATGAATTAAAAATATTCATCAGGAGTGAGGAAAGTTCTGAGTTGTATAATTTGTATAAATTAGTCGAGAGGCCATCTGGTCCAGGAGACTTGTCAGAAGGGGGTTGTTGGCTTGCTAGTTTAACTTCCCTTTCCTTTATGCAGTTTCCTAGTAAGGAGGTTTCATTTGGAGATAATTTAGGAAGAGTTAGGAGGTGAAAATAATTCTGAATATCCTGTTCCGATGGGACTTCATCTTCTGAGACAGTATATAAGTTTTGGAAATACTGTCTGAATCCCGAAGCAATTTCTCTCGGGTCTGTTGTTATGGGGCCATTTTTAGTTAGGTATAAACCTGATATGGACTGTGCCATTTATGCCTACTTTAGTCAAATGACAAGAAGTTTACTAGCCCTTTCTCCAGTTTCCAAGTATTTGAGTTTGGTTCTCTTTAGGGAAAGTTCTGCTTTTTGAGACATCAGATCTGAAAATTGGGCATGCAAGTTATGTAATGTAATCCAATCCTTTTCCAAAGAATGACAACTAATATCCTTTTCAAGTGACTTAATTGAGTGGAGGAGATCATCAATTTGTGATTTGAATTGTTTAGATCTGATGGATGATAGGCGGATGCATTCACCCCTTAAAGCACATTTCAGAGCAGAACAGACAATGCCAATTCAAGAGACTGATCCCAAGTTAGTCTCCAGAAAAGAGGAGATGAAGTTTTTGAGATGGGTCTTAATGTGAGAGATTTTAAGTAGTTGATTATTTAGGCTCCAAAGGGAGTCTTTCCAAATTCCTGGGCCTAGGATGTAAGTAAGAGAAACAGGGAAGTCATCCGAAATAAAACGTGGGTGTATATTTGCATCCAATATGCCAGGTAAAATATGGGAGCTAACTAAGAAGTAATCTATTCGTGAACAGGTATGGTGGGGGGGGGGAGAAGGTATATTGCTTTTCTGAGGGATTCAAGACTCTCCAAACATCTATTAATCTCACTGCAGATCTTTAAAGACTCTTTGTGCTGGTGATAAGCCAGACCTTTTAGGGTCTGATCTATTCAACTGGAGTTGAGGAGTAACATTCCAGCCTCCGCACAGGACAATAGTGCCAGGTGAATTGCTGACTACCAGGTCCAGCAGAGATGTAAACAATTTAGGAGAGTCAACATTAGGACCACATATGGAGCCTAGCAGGATCTGATGAGAGTATAGGGACCCACGAATAAGCAGGTAGCATCCATTAGGATCCCTTATCCCTTGCTCTTATTTAAAGGGGACATTTTTGTTAACTACTATGGCTACTCCTCCCCGGTTAGTAGACCCTCCCACCCCAAAAGCTTGTCCATCCCAACCTTTACACAACAATGGAGTATTTCCCCTCTTGAGGTGAGTTTCCTGTAAACATGCAGTATCGGTGTTTAAATGCAGCAGGTGTGTTAGGATGACTTGCCCTTTACATCTATCTCTGGCTCCTTTAACGTTCCAACACACTATAGTACACAGACCACACATTTGTGACGAGTAAATCAGTAATATGAATAATAAAAGGGGAACAACGGATCTAAATATTTGGATATCTGAACATATGGTACCTATTTTAGTCCAGTAAGATAGCAACAGACTTTCCCTGTCCCCTCCAACCCTCCCCAATAACCCTTTCAAAGTAAACTTAATAACTACCCACAGTTCTTTTAACTGCACTGACTTATTAATTCTGTCAAGTGATGTTATAACGCAAGCCCACAAGTATTCAACATCCCCCCATCCCCTTCCACTCCTCATTACATAACTAAAAGGTAATCCTTGTTAATAGATTCTAGCATACTATCTAACTAATATTTAACTTTAAAGGCAATTTAGGTCAATCAGAATTTGCATTTCTCTTGCACACTAGAAAACGAAACACTAATAATAAGCTAATAGGATAAATTTACTAATTAACAGGGATTTTCCCTTTTTCTTTTCCCTCTTGTGATATAAGAAGAGCATTGAGGAAGCTATTAACATCGAAAATAATGAGCAAATAATGGAAGGGAGTAACATATAAACAAAATGAGGCAAGGCACTGTGTCAGACCACAAAAGATCAAGCCAAATAAATCTTCTCTAATGTTTTTCAGAGGAGGCCATAGTTCCCAAAGTCAGAAATGAAAGAATAAAGGTGTTCTGAGCACTTAACTGAAGTTAATTTTGCTGTTACACTGCAATGATATGGATCGGACTGCCTTTACTATGTCGGTCTGCTCAGACTGTTCGTCCGGTGAGTTTATAAGTGAGTGGTACCACAGGGTGATAAACAAACTCTGATTCTTCCCTGCATTAATACTTGGAGTACTTAACATCATTCAGCAGCTACACTTGTAAACTTCTAGCTTCATTTCTCCATGTCTAATCCTCTGAAGTCCAAACAATGAAATCACTCAAACTAATCAGGCAGTGCTTTCTTTAGCTCATGCAGAGCTTGGTTTTGAATGTCATAAGATTGCATTTGGTCTCCGATTTTAACTTGAAGTATTGCAGGATATTTCACTAGGAATGGTTACCCTGGACAGTTAATTTGGACACAAGTGAATGCAATTCCTGATGCTTGATACAAATGGATTATGGCAACTCTTACGTAATACACATTTTTTTGCCTTCCCATTATACCTCCTGAAGTGTTTTTACTTTGGCCAGTATATGCTGCTTATCCATAAAGTTGAGCAGCTTGAAGATAAGAGGCCGAGGTGGGGAACTAGGAGGAGGCGGTGGACGAAGTGCCCGGTGGACTCTCTCAATCACATAATTATGCCCATTCAGTAAGAGGCCTGCAATTTTCTCACAGAGCTTCTGTAGGAAAAGGATCGAGGAACTACCTTCTTCTAGCTCCTGGATTCCACTAACTTAAAGACTGTTTCTTCAGCTTCTGCCCTCTTAGTCCTCTAGTTTTTCCTCTAGTTTTTTGACTCTCCTGGTAGTAGTAGTAGTATGATTGAGTGCCATTCTATCATGCTTTTTTTCCACAGAGGACAGTCGAGCTTCAGAGTCCCTGACTCTTACTGTGAGAGATTCAGTTGTGGTTTTAATACGATGTAATTCATCTTTAATGCTAGAAACTGAATCCTGTATTGGCCGCATTATTTCCAAGAATCTTTCTTCTGGGAGTGGTGTAGGTCCAGGAGTCACCTTTGTGGATTGCTGTTTAGGCCCCTTGGGAGCTTTGTCTTTCTCGGGAGACGGCGGTGGAGAATGCCACGGTGGTGCCTTGCACATATAGACTTTCATTTTTTACGAAGCTGCAGGCACCAGTAGGTCTGTATGTACTTATTCAGCAATCGAGATGATAAGTCTCCCTCTGATTAAGTGGTTTAGCAGCATTTTTCCATGGGAGTAGAATGGAGCGGTAGGAGCTTGCTGTTTACAGTTAGGCTGCCATCATGTCTGTTTGTGGTATTTTTAATGAATGAGGAGAAATATGGCAAGGATACTGGGGCAAATCCCTTAATCTTTATGAGAAGTGTCATGGAATCTTTAACATTCACTTGACCAACCACCAGAAGTGGTAGATGGGACCGTGGTGGTTTAATATACCACTTGAAAGATGGTACCTCAAGAGTGCAGTACCCTGTAAAGCTGCACTACTGTTTCAGTATTTACTGTAGATTTATATGAACATACAAAATTTGTCAGCAGAAAAAGGCAATTTGGTCTAGCGAGTCTGTTCAATTATGCAGCTAGCAGCCCTATTCTGCAGCTGCCCCTCCCTCCTCATCCACCCCTCCCTTTATCCTCCATCTTGCCCTGTCCCAGACCCTTTTGAAGCAGCCCACTGTTTTACAGGCTACTACCTCTGCTGGTAATGTGTTCAACATGTGTTTTGTCCTCATTTGTAATCATCAGTGTGCCATATCTGTACCCCAAGTTCATGATGTGGAGCTGCCCAGAACCCACAACCTTCTGATCTTTGAGCTCTGAGGCAAGTGTGTAACCTGATTATGTTTTGTTTATACAAGTTTATTTTTCTTGATTCTAGCCATAGTTTTTTATTGCATCTTGATGTATTTAACTAATGAATTTTATCCAAACAATTGCTTTTGCTGATAATGGAGATAGAGAAGGAGGAAGACGATGATGATGATATTGTTTTAAATGATAATTTTTGTAACATAGACTAATAAATTTGTGACTCACAAGACTTTCTCCTTCTATCCTTTGCCTTGCAGCAAATTAATAAGAAAAATAATGCAGTCTCCTGTCTGTCTCTGTACTACAGAGAAAGTGTTACTTTTATTTATTGAAATGTTTCACCAAGAAAGCACACTGAGCAACAAGTTGCTCGTCTCCCACCGCGACCGGGGGGGATGGCTAAAGAGGATGAAAAAAAATACATACAAAGTGCAATAAGATATCAGTTACATTCAGTGAACATACAGTTGGCAATTGAAATACATCCACGGTGCAAAAGACAACAGTTTCACTACAATGAACATGCAGCCGGCAATTTACAGTAGGCAATTTAGAGCACTGTGAGAGGAACAAAAGGACATCACAGACATGTATCTCACACTAAAAAGGAATACAGTAGAAGGGTTTACTATAGTATTGACAGAGCAGGTAAATACAGCAGAGGTGGCAGTAGCATAGAGGTGCATAGGTAATTAAGAAGAGCATGTGATATAGGTGAATTAATAAGTGACATGGGGAGGGGGGTTGAGCAAGTTGCTATCAAGTGCAATGGGAAGAACAAGGGGAGGAGAGATGGGAGAAAGGGAGTGAAAGCCATACCCAGAGACTCAGCAGATATTTAGAATTTTGCAAAGGGTAGGACCACTAGACAAGGCTTGGGGATCTGGTGAGAGCCAGGAGGAGAGGGGATTGCGCAGGAAGGTATACAAGTGCAATGGGTGAGAAAGGCGAAGCAGAAAGGGAAGGGAAAGACAAGTTCAAGGGCCTGGTAAGGATGCAGGGAGGAGGGATGGGAGAGCTGAACCCTGGGGCCCCTCCAGGATTTTGAGAACCCTGCAAGGGGTAGGGAAGGCTGAAAGAGATAGGGGGCCCTGTCAGGATGCAGGGATGAGGGAAGGGAGAGCTGAACTCTGGGGCCCCTCCAGGATGCTGAGAACCCTGCAAGGGTAGGGAAAGGCTGAAGAGATTAGGAAAGAGGGGAGGCCAAGGGGACAGGTAGGTAACAAGTGCTAAAGGGAGAAAGGGGTAAGAAGAGGGGGAGGAGGGGAAGGAGCCATGCCCAAGGGTACCCTTTAGGTGTTGAACAACCTGCAATGGGGCTGGGGAGGCAAGAAAGCAGGAAAGAAAGGGAGGAGGTTAGACAAGGAGAGGAAGGGAGAGAGGAGAGCCAAGCCCTAGGGACCCTTTCAGGATGCTGGGAACCCTGCAAGGGGGCAGGAGAGGCATGGAAAAGATAAGGGGAAGGAAAGAATGGACTAGGAATAGAGATCAGGTTAAGGTGAGTCAAGTCAGATATGAGGACATGATTTAAGGAGGGTCAAGTGCGAGAGTCGGTAGATCTAAGGGAGTGAGAGGAAGGGGGATGAGTGACAAAAGAGGAGGAGAGGTTGCATTGGTGTTGGCACAAATGGCTCGGTAGAGCCATGTCCCCCCAACTTTTTAGTTATGGTTGCACCCATGCCAGATGGTTGATATTCTGTGCTTGGATTTCAGCAAGGCCTTGCACTTCGTGCCCACAAGGGATTGATCAGGAAATTGGAGGATCTAGAGGCAGGAAACAGATTAATGAGATGAGTGGTTAACTGGCTCAGTGAAAGGACACAAATGGTGGTGGTGGAAGAGAGCACTCAGGTACAATGAGCATAACTGGTGGTGGGCGAAGTGCCTAAAATTTGCTAGGAGTAGTATTTTGCGTAGAACCCAAATTTTGCTTACTACTCCGCAAAGCAAAGTGAATAACTACGCATCTCAAAGTAACGTGAAGTTCCCATTGTTCTCTATGGACTTTGTATTACTTCACCTTGTTTTCTATTGACTTTGTGTTACTTTGCTTTGTTTCTGTGCTCTTTAAGGTGAATTTTGCAGTGAATCATGGGATGTAAAGTCACACGGGCTCTATATTGTTTTGCACAGCCTCATTCATTGTATTGTGTGTAGTGGAAATCTGGAGACAGTTTGCTCTCAGAACTCTGAGATTCAAAGCCTCTAAAAACCTTTAAGAATGCCTTTTGGCCACAAAATTTTATGACACAATTTAGTAGATTGATTGTAGTAAACCCTGATGTGGTTATTTCATCGAGCATTTATTAATGTTTTGTGAAAACTGAATGTTAATTTAGTTGATTCAGTCTTTGTACTGAGAGACACTGTAGAAGTATGCTTCAGGGGAGGGGCTGATCTGTGGTGTAGAAGGGAGAGTAGTGAGAAATGCATTTTTCCAACCATTGTTGGCTACTGTTTTATTATTTTTGTGTTCAGGTAGACACAGTAGTACTTCACTGATTTATTTATAAATATTTTCTGTTTGCTGGGCAGTTTCAGTATTTTTACAAGACTGTCTTGTTGTACTGTACTGAACAATTAAAGTTTCTTTGCCTGACCTTTATTCTGTGTGCATGCTTTCAATTGATCTGCATTTCATTGTGGCACTGCAATAGCAGCACTCTGAATTGTTAAGCCTTTCTGCAATTTATTTCCATGCTTCCTTGTAGCTAGGTACTGCATCTCTCCCCCCACCATCAAAACAAGGTATTGTTTTTTGACTGTTGGCTTTTTGAAGATTGGTTAAGGATTGAAGGACAGGTATTGTGTTGTGCCTGTGCAGCTGCATTTAGTGTTTTGTTTCCCAGCCACCTAAAACTGATGAAATATCAAGTTGCTGTAAATTGCCTATGTCATCTGAAAAAATGCCCATGAAGAGATGGCCAGGCTAATTAGTTTTTGGCTGTGGTGCTGCTGCCAAGACTATTAGCAGTGGAAGTTGTTGTAAAGATGAGTCAGGTTCATCAGTGTCTATCAGCGGTAGCAGTGTTAAGAGTGGTCGTGGCCGTGGTAATACACAAGCAGAAGGGAAAGGTAGTAGTTGGTGCAAGTAAAGGGATTTGTCCGACTATGTTTTTCACAGCGAAATCAATCACTTCAGTCCTGGCTGGAGATGGTGCTGTCCCTGCTTGTTAGTAAAGTTAGTGAGGGCATGGTTGATAACAACATGACCTCATTTGGGAGCTGGAAGAAAAGAAAGTGAAGATGGCTGTTTGTAAAGAGTCTGTTAACCAATCGTCCCCTGCTCAAAGTTCTGCTGTAGCTGTGTCTGTTGATGATGACCCTGAATTAATTGTCATAGATTGTGATGTTCAGTTAAAAGTCCAATTATGCACAACAGCAGAAATCATGCATTGCACCCCCATTTCATTGCCACCAAAAGTACAGTTACATATGCAGCAGCAACACCAGCAGTGACATGTGAAGAGTAGGGCATCCAAATCCCTAGTTTGGGATTTTTTTGTACAAGATGGCAACAATAAAACAGTGTCAATCTGCCAGATTTGGCAAGTGCGTGTGAAGTGTGGTAAAAAGGGTAGCAATTTGGGCACTGGGGGCCAGCATACTCATCTGAAGAGCAGGCACAAAGCACTGTGGGTGAGGTACCAGAGGGGAGCTAATGCCATAGTTGGGCATTCACCCTCAGTCAACTTAGTGAGAATGGTATCCCCTTCCATCAGTGTAAGTAGCCATGTCAGTAAAAGTGATGAAATAACACCAGAGGCTTACTACAGGCATAAAGAGGATGATGATTTGGAATGTTCAAGCAGTGGTCAGAGTAATAGTGGCAGTCCATGTATTAATTCTACTACATCAACCCCTGTGCTTAAAACAAGGAAAATAACTGCATGTATTGGCTTGTCACCTGTGCACCCACCATCACACATCCAAGGTATCCCATCCATGTAAATTAGTAGAGTAGAACCATTTGGCACACCACGTGTAAAGCAACATACAATGCATCCCACATTGAACAGCCTTTTTGTGCACAACACTAAATACACACCTGGTCATACAGATGCTCATGAATTTAACGCTCCCATAGTGGAAATGCTAGGAATTGACCTTTTGCCATTTTCCTTTGTGGAGAATGCAGACTTCTGGCACTTTGTGGCATGCACATGTCCTAAATGGAAGGTCATGTCCCAGACATATTTTTTCACCTGTGCTGACAGAGTTATTTTGGATGGTGACAGAGTCTGTAAGACATGCCCTTCAACATTCTGCATCACCTTACATTCACTTAAGCATGGATATGTGGACACATGGCAAAATGGCAGGTAGTTCCTATCTGTGTACTACTGTACATTGGGCACAGCTTCTTGGAGTTGTCTGTGATGGTGGGATGGGAACACAGTGTAATAAGTCAGACTGTGGTGGTGGTAGCAACCGTCATAGCATTAGACAGCATGCCACGCTTGCAATGTGTAGTATAGCAAGGTCGCATACAGGCGAACACATGCTAGACTTGCTACTGACAGAAATTGTTGAGTGGCTGCACCCCCTGTGCCTAAAAACTGGCTTCATAGCTAGCGATAATGGATCAAGCATTATGAACATACAAAACATAAGAAATTTGCCAGCAGATAAAGGCCTAAAAGTCTATCAAGTCTGCTCGAATGTGCAGCTAGCACCCCTTATTCTGCAGCTGCCCTTCCCTTCCACCCTTCCCCTTCATTAACCCTCCCCCTTGTCCTGTCCCATCCCCTTTTGAAGCAGTCCACTGTTCTACTGGATACCACTTCTGCAAGTAACGCATTCCACCCAGCCACCACCCTCTCTGTAAAAAAGTGTCTCCTCATCTCCCTCCTGAACCTTCCTCCCTCCGGTCTCATATCATGGCCCCTAGTGTCCCTCCCCTCCCTTACTTTGAACAGCTCCTCTGTACCTGTCTTGTTTATTCCTTTCATGTACTTAAAGGTTTAAATCTTGTCCCCCCATCCCTCCTCTCCTCCAGTGAGTACATGTTCAACTACCTCAGCCTCCTCTCTTATGATAAGTCCCCCAGCCCCTTGATCATCTTTGCTGCGCTGTGCTGTACTCCCTCCAGTAACTTAATGTCCCTCTTCAGATACAGGCGCCAGTACAGCATGCAGTACTCCAGGTGCAGTTTAACTAATGACCTATACAGTGGCAGAATCACCTCCTCCCCCCTCGAGGATATACCCCTTGCAATACAACCCAGCATTTTGTTGGCCTTTGCAGCTGCCTTCCTGCATTGTTCTGAGTTATTCATTGACCCTGTAATGAGCACACCCAGATCTTTCTCCTCCTCCTCTATCTGGGCTAGCTGCACTCCCCCCAGCTCATAACTCCTCCTTGGGTTCTTCATCACAAAATGCAGCACCTTGCACTTTTTGGCATTAAACCCCAGTTGCCAGGTCTCTGACCAGGTTTCAAGCTTTGCCAGATCATCCTGCAACTCCTGCCATCCCCTTAGGTCATCCACCACTGCTCCTACCTTGGTATCATCAGCAAACAGACAGATCTTGCTCTTGATGTACAATGATATGTCTGCAATGAATATCCCAAATAACACTGGTCATAACACCGAGCCCTGTGGAATACTGCTCGTCACTACCCATGGGAGTGATAGCTCCCTACCCACCACTACCCTCTGTTGCCTTCCCTGAAGCCAGTTTGCTACCCATCTCACCAGCTTTGCACCCACCCCTGTGCCTACTAACTTACTTCCCAGCCTTCCATGTAGCACCGAGTCAAATGCCTTACTGAAGTCCAGATACAGGACAGCCACTGCATGGCCCCTGTCCAGTTGCCTAGTTACCCTGTCATAGAACTCCACCAGGTTGGTTTGGCAGGATCTGCCCCATATGAAGTCATGCTGTCTGCTGTCCTGTAGTCCTTTGACCTCTAGGAGGGCCACCAGCCTCTCCTTCAGGATAGTCTCCATTAGCTTACCCATGATGGATGTGAGGCTCACTAGTCTGTAGTTTCCCGGTTCATCCTTGGGGCCACTCTTGTGGAGGGGCACCACATGAGCCATCCTCCAGTCCTGAGGTACACACCCTGAATGTAGTGAGGCATTAAATAGGTCTGCCAAAGGTCCCACAAGGACCTCTGCCAGTTCCTTCAGTACCCTGGGGTGGATGCCATCTGGGCCTGGCGCCTTGTCTATCCTCAGTGCCTTCAAACCCTCCTGAACTCTACCCTCCATGATTTCCCCATCTGTCACCCATTCCCCCCCGTTTCTGCCATTTTTCCCCCCCTTGGGTGTCACCCCCCTCTTCTCTTTAGTAAATACTAAGCAGAAGTACTCATTTAATGCTTCTGCCTCATCGCACCCTGCTTCAGCCCAACCCCCCTCCTTCCTAATCCTTACTATGTGGTCCTTACAGCTCCTTTTCTCCCTGATGTACCTAAAGAAGTCCTTTTCCCCATTCTTAATGCCTTGTGCCAGCCTGAGTTCCGTAGATGCCTTGGCTCTCCTTACTGCCCTTGTCACCTCCTACAATTCTGTCAAGTATTCCTCCCTGTCCTCCCCAGTTCCTGTTTTTTTGTACTTCCTAAATGCAGCTCTTTTCCTCCTTACCTTTTCCATGACCTCCTTGCTCAACCAGCTCAGTTTCTTAGCTCAAGCCTTCTTGCTCTGAGTCTTGCAGCAGGTTTTGGTGGCCTCCACTATCCCCAGCTTTATGAGCTCCCACCTCTGGTTAGTGTCCATACTAGATTGAATTCTGGCCAGGTACCCTTTTACCACTTCCCCCATCCTCTCAAAGTCAGCCCTCTGGATGTCCAGCACTCTTGTGCCAGATTCCACTCCTTCCTTGCCCATATCCATTGTGAGCCATACTGAGGTCACTCCCTGACAGTGGTTCCTCCACTGTAAGTTCTCTCACAAAGTCCCCATTTGCCAGCACAAGGTCAAGGGTATTCCCTAACCTGGTTGGTTCACTGACCATTTGCAGCAGGAAGCTGTCCTGGAAGGCATCCAACAGTACCTGCTCCCTTCTGTTCCTGGTTGTTGGGGTACTCCAGTCCACTCCTCGCATGTTGAAGTCCCCCACAATCACCACACTACCCTTCTCTAAGGTCCTCCTGATCTGTCCCACTAGTTCCCTGTCTAACTCCTCCATCTGAGATGGCAGCCTGTACACCACTTCCATTCTAAGAATCCTATTCTTGGAATCCTGTATTTGCATCCAAAGTGACTCCGTACTACCCTCCTCCCCTTCCTCCCTTACACACTTCAGTCCTTCCTTCACATATAGTGCCACACCCCCTCCTTTCTCAATCACCCTGTCCCTATGAAATAACCTGTACCCTGGTACAGACAGGTCCCGGCCATTGTATTGGGTGGTCCATGTTTCTGTGATGGCTGCAATGTCCACCTCTCCCCTCTGCCATGAGCACCTGTAACTGCATTTTTCCTCCCAAGGCTCCTAGCAATAAGGGTAACCACCTTCCACCCTCCCCGCCCATCCTGCCCTCATTTACCAGCATCACCAATAGTATTTGCCATTTGTCCCTTGTCACTGTTATGGGGGGTAAGCTCATTTCGGTTCCCAACCTGTGGTCTCTGCATGTCTCTTGCCCAATTGCCACCCCCCGCTCCTAGTTTAAATTCCCAACTTCCTCTATGTACTCTTCCATCCTCTGTTTCAACATTTATTTCCTCCTCACTCAAGTGTAGTCTGTCCTGGCATAGACACTACTGTCCTCCCAGGTCCTTCCCACCCCCAACAGCCCATACCTTTGCACAACACCAGGTTCTTAGCCATCCGTTAAATTCCTCTATTCTCAGCTTTCTTGTTGTGCTTGCTTTGGGCACTGGAAGTATCTCTGAAAAAGTTACTGATCTTCCTGTCCCTCACAATTGTCCTAGTTCCTCAAACCTCCTCTGACTATATCTACTGTCTTGTCAGCCAGGTCGTTATCCCAAGATGTATAATTAAATGAGGCTTGTCCCTACTCCTTCTAGCATATTTCAGAACAGATTGTCCCACCTTTTCCGCTGTCATTCCTGGCATGGCCTCCACCCAAATGTGACTATGCCTCTCCCTTGCTTCCTACCTGACTCCTCTTAGTATTGAGTCCCCAGCACTAAGATTCCACCACTCTTACCCCTGCTTGCTTCCATTCATCTCCCTCTCTCATTTCCAGCTCCTCTTCTTCCTCCTGCACATTATTTTCCCCTTTTGCCCCTGTTGCAATTCTCCCATCAGAACTTCCCCCCGCTCTGGTTTGGTCCAGGCATTTATCAATTACTCCTCCAATTTCATCATTTCCCTCATCCATCTTCTTCCTCTCTTGCAGTGCAAAACTATTTTCTGAAGACCCTTCACAAATGCTCGCTCCCTCTCTCTTCATAGTAACCTGTTCTCTCCTTAGTGAAATGTATCAGCAATGGTGGCTTTGTGAGGGTTCGCTGTATGGCCCACTGTTTAAATCTGGTGGTACAGGAGTTTCTGCAGTACCCCTGAAATAAAGCAAATGCTGACTGTTGCATGCTGCACCTGTGCCCACTTTGCACTTTTGAACACTGACTTTCTGCCTATTTAATTGCCTCTCTGAATCATGTGACCTGCAGACCTGCAGAGACAGTCAGGCTTGTGATCAGTATCTCAATGCCTGTCACTGGTTACATGGTGGGGGTGGAGGTGCAATGGCATGAGCATTACAGCCGACGACCCCTAAGTCAAACCCCCAATGCCCATCAAGACTCTTCAGGGTGGGGCTTTATGGTTGAAAACCCTAATGCCCGGGCATTTGTTGGTATTTTCACTGCAAATTTTCAACATGGGCTTTTTGGGACTGTACCTCATGAATAGTGGCATTATCATTTCATTACTCAATCCTCAAAGGTGATTTTGCACAGCAACTGCGTCATTCAGCACAACAGGTATGAAAACACATTTCGGGTAGGATGGGAAAAAAAACAACTGTACTGTTCATGAGGAGGTGTGAAAAAACTAGCAATGTTGAAAACCTGGAGTGAAAATATGAAAAACTGATGAAGTTACAAGCATGCATAGAAACTGCATAACACACGCTAGTAATGCAGACTTTTTTGAAATTTTTTTACCAATATTTCAACATGGTTTTTATGGGATATCCCCTCATGAACAGTGGCACTGTGATCTCGTTAATCTGTCGCAAAGTTGATTTCGCACAGTGACTGTGCCATTCTGCACCACAGGTGTGAAAACACATTTTGGGAAGGATGTAAAAAATGCCAGCTGTACTGTTCCTAAGAAGGTGGGAAAAAAATGGCAATGTTGAAAATTTGGAGTGAAAATATTGAAAACTGGCAAAGTTACGGGCGTACATAGAAACTGTGCAACACCCACTCATAACATAGTCATTTTGGGGATTTTTTTCACCAGATTTGCAACATGGCCTTTTTGGGACCCCATCTCATGAACAGTGGCACTGCCGTTTTGTTACTCATCTGAAAAGGTGATTCCACAAAGTGACCGTGAAATCACCTTTCGGGACCGAGAAATGAAATGACAATTCAAGCATTCATGAGGTGTGATCCCAAGAACCCCATGTTTTAAATGTGGGGCCAAAACTCCAAAAAAGTGACTGCAATAGCAACCTAAGCTGTAGCCCCCCATTGATGTCATTATAAAGCTTACAGTTATTTTTTTTCAGTTCGTGATTGGCTTTTGAAGAGTTCAGACATGTTCCTGCTCCACAGAAGATCACTGCGCCGGAACCCTGGAGGTAAGTATGAGGTGAGGGTGTGGGGATGGGGTACAAAGGGAGGGTGGGGATGGGGATGCAGGCCAGGAAGACAATGAGAGACCTTTTTTTTAGGTTTAAAAAAAAAAAAAACAGTAAGGGACAGTTTTCTTCATTTACAGGATAGAAAAAAATGGCACACTGACGTGGGTTCCCAGTGTGCCACAATAGTAGTGGGGACAGGGGGGATGCCAACTCACAGACTGGGTCCCCCGATGTTGGTAAGGGACATTGATGGGCTGGGGGGCTCATATCTGACACCGGGAGTGAGCATCCTGGTGTCAGAAAAGAAAGAGGAAATTGTTTAACCAGGAAAGACACACTAAGGGGGTGTCCCTTCATATGGAATGGGCGCCCCATGTTGGCTTATGGAGACTGTGTGACAGGTGGGAGGAGTTGCCATATTTCAGCAAACTGGGGTGGGCTCCCAGTCTGCCCCTAAATGAGGGAGAGGGGATATGCCGACACAGGATTGGGCACCCGATGTCGACTTTCCCCGGGAGTGTGTGGCTGGTGGCAGGAGCCACCAATTTAAATAATGAAAACTGTTTTGCTAGGAAAGGCACACTAGGGCCAGGGGCACAGGACAGCAGCCAACAAGAATGAAACTGTGCCCATGCATATTACTGTGCACTGTAATGCATATAGGCGGAGAGTCTCATTGGCTGCATCTGTGTTCTTGGTTGCTAGTAAGGGGTGAGCTGCTGCTGCAATCAGGGATGATGAAACTGTCCCTGACTGAAGCAGTACATTTCTTTTAGGTCCAGCATGCTCTCTGAAACTGCCATCATTGGCAGTTTTTCTGTTGATTGGCAGCTGTGGGACAGGCCCCTGAAAGTGTGAGTTGCACTGGCCACACACTGCCACACCTCTGCAATGCTCTACTTACCTCAACATGTTTCTTGTGCACTGCACGTACAAGCAAACGTAAAAAGGACTTGGGGATAGACATTACTAGTGACCTAAAACAGGCTACACAGTGTAGAAAGGCTGAAGCCAAAGTCAACAGAATGCTGGGCTACATTGCTGGAGGGTTCACAAGCAGATGGGACATTATCCTGTGGGTGTATAGATCCGTGGCGCAATCTCATGTGAAGTACTGTGTGCCATACTGGAGCAGCTACCTGAGAAAGAATATTAGTCGGTGTGAAACAGTGCAGAGGTGGACAACAATGATGGTTCAGGGACAGCATGATAGGGCATATGAGGGCAAAGTACAAGAACTCAGCATGTATTCACTTGAGGAAAGGAGAGATAGATGGGACGTGATTGAAACCTTCATGCACATGAAAAGTATAAACAAGGTGGATATCGGGAACCTTTAACATTTTAGTGATAACAAGACCACAAGAGGGTACAGTTACAAACTGGTGGGGAGGAGTTTCAAGAAGAAGGTCAATAGACAATTCTTTACAGAATGAGTGGTGGCAGGGTAGAATGAGCTCTGATATGAGATAGTTGATCAGAAGTCTGTGGGTGGGGGTTCATGAAGGGGTGGGAAAGGGTCAAAGAAGGGTCAGGGTTGGCCAGGAGGGGTGGTGGGGCCCATTGTGATCTATAGAGAAGAAACTCTCCAGTTGAGCAGACTTGATAGACCAAAAGGCCTTCTGATGACTAATCATACTGTATGTTTGCAAGTTCATATCCTGTTTTGGATACAAATTACTAGACATGCTGCAGATGTAAATGACAGGCCAGGTTAAACTCAGGCAGCAACTCTGTACATGCATATTTATATCTGAACTTGGAAAACTGGATATAACTAAATCAGAGTTTTGAAAATTAGACTTAGCTGTATCCTAGATTTGAAAAGAGGACATTGAGACTATTTGCTCCTATTTCCAAATGTTGTACACAGGAAATTGCATATAGACATAAAGCCTGATTCTATAAGCACCCCTATGCATGTCGCAACTTGCGACATGCAAGTTGTGTCAAGGACCCTGTGACCACTTCTGTAAGGGGCAGGGTTCCTGCAGGTAAGTCCTGCAACTTGTGATGCTCTAACAGGTACACAAAAGGAAAGGCTTACCTGAACAGGTCAGAGCAAGCCTCAGGACAGTACAACACAGGATGTATGTTACTGACACCGAACCATGTAAAATATGCCCCGCAGAGCTCACAATGCTCCCATGCCCTGAACCTTGAACTGTGGACAGTATGCCCAGCAGGGCTCATAATGCCCCCCATGCCCAAATCCCGATCGTCAGCCAGCCTGCCTGCAAATGGCAACACATGCCAGAAACACTAGCCACATTCATATCATCCCTGGTAGACTGTTGCCCCTTCCCACCTGGCAGTGCCAGCCCAAACCACTTCCCCCTGACCCGTACTAAGTCAGTGACTGGCACAGCCCACCTCTCACCACAATGGCTAGCCACTGACTGCGCTCAATATGAGCGCATACTACTGTATATAGTATGCACTCAATGAATGAATGAAAGTTCATTCATTGAGCACCTCTATGTGCAGTAATAGCTCATATGGAGCTCAGTCAATCGCAGCCATGGTGGTGAAATGATCTGTCCAGTCAATATGTAGTATGGGTCAAGGAGAGCGGGTGGCTAGCACTGCTGGGTGTGGGGCCACTAGACTACCAGGGAGATCAGGGGCTATATTGGTGTCATTTAACATACTGCAGTTCCAGGGCTCGGGGAGTAGGAGAGAAGGGGAGCTAGCCCTGTGGTGCTTTTACAGTTATTATGGGGGATCAGGCATGGACTGGGGTGTGTTGGCCTTGGGGAGGGCATTTAATATGTATTTGGGAGATGGGGCAAGGGGAGTGCTGCATGCCTTGCTGGGCGTTGCTTTGTCTGTAGGGGATGGGGCATGGGGAGGCACGCTTAACTGTGCGGGGCCGTACCATACCATGTTGTGGATTGGGGTATGGAGTGAGGGCACATGTCTTTTGAGCTGGTCTGGTGGCAGGACTGCACAACCCTCAGAGGAAGTAAGTAGTCTTACACCATCTAAAAGCTGGTGTAACTGTACTTTGGTGGATGTCCTCCAGGGGTTGTTTGAGAATAGCAATCCCAGGGACTTGGTTGCTGCCCTTTCAGAATAGGGTGCAACCGATGCCGTAAACCCTCTAGCACCATGTCACAGGGGGTTTAGGGCATAACAAGTAGCATGTCCACTTTGGCACCAGCAGCCTGTGGCTGTGGCCATAGGATGCTTTGCAGAATACTATATGTTGCAACTGCTGCTGTAACTTGGTACTTGTGCCATTTATTTTGGCACAAATAAAGTTACGCTGGGCATATCCAATTGAGAATAGGACCCATAGGCTTTCAAAATCCCCCCCAGCCTTAATGTTACACTATTTCATTTAAGCATTTTTGAGTTTATCACAGAACATTTTTCTCTATTAGTAAACAAAAAACAGCACAAGCCTGTCTGGTATTTTCAAAAGTCATCAAATGGGCAAAATTTCTAGTCATGTCAGGTGGAACTTTTAAGATTTATAAAATGGACACAACTTTTTGGTGTGAGTTTCAAAAATCATAAAATGGATGCTGCTCCTTGTTACATTAACATCAGAGACTGCCCTAATATGTCTACACCATGTTCTAGCTGGCCGGAGCTATTTTCAAGAGTTGGACTTATCTGCAGTATTATACTACTGTATTGCAAGCTGTTTCATGATATTATCCAACCAGTACTAAATTTAAAATACTAGACATACATGCAAACAATAAATCAGGTTGCATCAGGTCTGAACTCAGTGTCCAAGCATATTTGTATCTGAACTTTGCAAACTGGACATAACTAAATCAGAGTTTTGAGAACTGGGCTTATTTATGTCCAAGCTTTGAAAACTGGACTAAGGGGCAATTCACTTATGTTCAAAGTTGTGCAATAGAAAATTGCATCTTGACATAGGTTTTGCAAATCCCTCTCCAGTCCAGCCTGTTTGATGTAAACAGGCACTAGGGTGGGTGAAACTGCAATTTCTCCACCTACATCTAATGTCTCGTGATGCACAGAAGACAACAACAAAATGTCACACTTCACAAAGCTATTTTACAAGGCAAAGAGGGTCTTAGAAAATCTGCTCAAACATTTATGAGATATTACAAAAGTTCTGCAACATGGGAAAATAGTAATTTGCAGAATTCTGTTTCTTAAATTCTAGCAGGATTTGGGGGGTTAAATTTCAATTTACAGTTGTGCCATTATGTGGTAAAATGTTCTGGGACTTACCATGCAGATTATTAGAGCTTGATTCTCGAAAGGGTATGAATACTACAAACCCTGGGTACGCCAAACACACAGCACATGGGGTTTGCAGCATTCCGGGGCAGCAATCTGGATTCTCAATCACTGAGCCTCTCATGCTCCACATGCGGCGAGTTAGACCAGCTTTTGCTGGTCTAACTATGCTGACCTTTTTATGGTGTTTGAGCCAAGTGTTTGGGGCAAGCCACAGTAAAAAGGGTAAAGTGTCGCAAAGGCACATGATCTACAAGAATAGGGTGCACCGTGCTCCGACGTAGTGTTCAGGGCAGTGCAGAGTTTGTCGCAGGGCTTGTGAAAGCCCTGTGTCAACTTTCAAGAACTGAGCCCTCAGTGTCTGTTCAGATGCAGCTCAGTTCTTAGAGAGGTTGTGCCCCAGACTCTGCAGTTTATTCAACATTAGAAGGTTAGAAAATCATCATGAATATTGTGCAAAACAGCAGCAAATTGAGCTTAATTGCTGGAGGAACTTATTTTTGAAAACACTTTATGTGTAGTTTATGTTTTGTTCCTGCATTTTAGTTTTTTGTGGTTGAAGCATTAAAAGAAAGAGCCTGCAGACATCCTGAAGCCTTTTGCATTGTGGGACTAATTTTCAAAAGAGTTGTGTTTGCCGCCAAAGATTTGTGACAGAGAGTTTGACACAAGTGGTGACTTGCATCAAACTGTGCCGCAAGTGCAATTTTAAAAAGAAGTTTGCTGCCACCCCCATGGTGCAAGTCCCTTGTGGCAATGCAGCACAGTTGTGCCAACTCGCCCCAGACGTAACTTTGGATCTGTGGTGGAGCCAGTGTACGGGGCTTGCACCATAGCTTTGGGCAAACTGTCATGAAATTAGGGCACTGTTGCAATGTGTGTTCAGTGTTTTAAAATTTGGCGCAAGTTGTGGCAAACCCTTGGATGTAGTTGCAGCAAACTTTGTGGGGACACAGGGTTTGGTTACAAGCCTTGTGTCCCCATTTGAAAATCAGGCCCTTTGACTGTTGGGCCTTACAGTGCAGCAAACTACTACTCTGCATAGTTAATTTAGTCTGCTATTTTAAATATAATTATTATTTTATGTAAAAACAGTAAACATATTGTTACACCAATTTTTAAGGCAGCATGCATAACCATGCTGTCCTATGGCTATGAAGTAGAAGAGGAAGGTGGATAGGAAAGCTATCATGTGTCCCTCCACAGTGCTACGGTCATTTTCCCAGCATTGGCTTTCCACTGGCCCTTCCATCTGCAGACCTGACAACCCCCTCTCCTCCCCCTCATGCTGGAGCACTGAATAAATAGTTCTCTACATTTTTTAAAAACACAGGATTTGATCTCCTTTTTCAAGCATATGCTGCTGTCAGTTTCTTATCAGGCTGGCACTAGGACCTTGAGGAATTTGAGTCACACAGGCTAAATGGATTGTAGTTTCTGAGTCAGAGTGCAAAAGTCTATGTGGAACTCGGAAGAAAGTAAACTGAACTGCAGGATTTTTAATAACACATCTAGGTCAGCAAAAGCTGCTGTTGGTACACATCACCTGAGAGACTGTAAATGTTTCTTCTTTAACTTAAACAGCTGTGACATTATACATTCCAAATGCCTGTTTAACAAACAATTTAAGATCAATGGCAAATGGTTTGTAGTGTCTTGTTGTATTGTGCCTTTTTCCAGTTTTGTTCCTGGTAGCAATACTGTAGCTGTTTGGGGAAATGATTTTATTGTGAACACTAATTCTCCTCCTGGAGTTTCAGCCTCTAAAAAAGGAAGTCAGAAGGAAGTCTGTTCTATGTTCAACATCTTTCTGCCTGGTCAAACAGAGCTGTAAGGACATCATATGGGTGCTACTTTGCATAATTGTCTCTATGGAGACCATTTATCAACACAGGAACTCTGAATAGCATTCCAGCAGGTTAGTTCAGTAAACAACAAAGTATGCCTGCCACTTGTTCAGAGCTGAACAGCAACGCAACTGCCATGTGTCCGGCCAAGCACGCCAAAGGTTAAACAGTTATCAGCCCCCCTCACAAAATACTGGTACACTACTAACATGCAGCAGGACCTTTCTGAGCTGTTCAGCAGATAGATACAGGCTCCCAGAATGATACCGCACATGATATCATTAGTACAGTAGCCTTAGTGGAGCACAATTGAGAAGACCATGCACAGTGCTTTGGGTAAACTCACAATAATAGGTGACAAACTATTATTTCAAAACCAGTTTTAATAAAACAGCACAAGTGCCATGTGGAACTATGTGGCTAATGCAGCAGATTCAATAGCCTGGTTTTTAAATTGCAGACATTTTATGTATGTATGTATTTTTTTATTGAATTTTGTTGACCCACTGAGACTAGAAGTCCCTTTTTCAGGGATGACGATACAGATAGTAACCAACTGAAACTGAACCAGATTAAACTGTTGGTGGTATTTCTAGCGAATGGAGAAAATTTGGCCAGGGCACCAGGGAAATTTCCCCTACTTTTTCTGAGAACTGCCATGGGATCGTTAGCATCCACCTGAACAACCACCAGAACAGGCAGACGGGCATTTGGTTTAACATCTTATCTGAAAGACAGCACCTCAGGAGTGCAACACCCCCCACATGCTGCACTATAGCATCAGTATTGGAATATTTCCCAAGTGCCTGGTGTGGGGATAGAACCCACAGCTTTCTGATCTCCCAGCCTCAGAGGCAAGTGTGCTACCTGCTGAGCCACTGACACTGATTTAGTGTCAGTGGCTCAGCCACTCAGCCTTGGAGTAACAACTCTTTTACAAAGGGTCTAGATCCATTAAATGATGCAAAGACAGATATTGTTGCATTCACAGTACAAATAGAGACATAGTTCAATTATCAGTACATGATTGAATTCACAGAACAAAATACAAACATACTTGAATTATCAGTACAGTAAGTAACAAATGAATAGAAAACAACCATGTTTCTTATGAGTTTCATTGAGGGTTAATACTAAGTTCTGTATGGCATAAGGAAGTATATGAGAGAGAGGAAAATGGCTGATTTGGAGAGAGAAGTGTGGAATATTGCAGCCCAATGGAAGCCTTGTCACATTTGCTTTACAGCTTTGGAGCTGAGTAACAGGGAAGGGTGCATGTGAGATAGTGTGGTAACGTGGGAGAAGGTGGTTAGAGAGGGGGAGGGAGGGAGAGGGGAAGGAGGTAGAGACCAAGTAGAGGAGGGGTGGTATCATGAGAGAGGAGATTGATGGAGAAAAGGAGGGGAGGGGGAGAGAGGGGCAATGAGGCATGAGACAAACAAGAGAGCACAACCACTAGTGGAATAAGAGATATGGAGCATGAGGTAGCAAAGTTTGGGGAACAGGGGGGAGTGAGTGGGGAGGAGTGAACCACGTGAGTGAGACCATGAGTAGTTGCTAGAAGGCAGGATTGGTGCAGGTTCTGGAGAACTGCTCTGAACAGTTGAGCACTCAGAAATTATTTTGCAGTAGAAACTGCATAAGTGCAGCTGTGATGGTTGCAGGGTTAACAGCATTTAGAATGTTAGCTGGGCTCTCATTAAGCCACAGTGGAGCATGGGTAGGAAAAGGATCCTTGTCAAAGAGCTGTTCTTTAGAGTGGGACACAGAGCAGGTGTAATTGTTTATTTCTGCCATTTGCCATTGATCTAGAGCTGTACTAGTACTGAACAGTGGTCTTGTGAGTGGGGGGGGGCTAGGATGTGGGTTTTCCTACTCCTAGCAGGGTGCTCAGCTAAAGACTTCAGATTCTTACCTTCCAGACACAGATCTAAGGGACTATAGCTGCTAGTCTTTTGTGGGTACACAGCACCAGTACTGAGAGACTGCGTGTAACCCCCCCTCTTGGGGGGGCTTACCTGGTAGTCCTCCCATATGTCAGCTGTACCTCTTGGGCATCCTCACAATGAATCCCCCAGGTCACCATCATGCCCAAGTTCTGTGACCCCGTCGAGATTCCCCAGGCAGCCTCATTATCTCATTTGAGCCTGTTGGGCTCCCGGAGCACATTCTGCGAGTGGCCGGTATTTCAGCCATGAAGCCGCTGTTTGCACTTTCGAGAGGCACTGTTGGCGACTGCTGGTTGTGGTCAAAAGTTGGAAGGTGTTCTCATGGATCCTGGCCTATAGTATTTAGGCAAAAAGGTACGGGGGACCTAGAGTAAAAGCAGGGAATGTGTTTTTAATTAAGTAGAAGGCAAGCACCTATAGCACTGCCTCTGGGGCACCAGTATTAAAGGGCACATGAAAGGGCAGTGAAGCCCTAATGAATATTAATGAACTGCTGTGGGTTTTAGAAGGGTGCTATATTTGAAAGACATCGACACAGAAATTAGTCACGTATGGGAGAGATTAATAAATGTGTTTAAAAGAGAAATGCTGGGATTATGTTACTGTAGGGAATTTATGAAAGAATAAGGTTTATTCTGGCTGCACCAGGCCGGTTATATTGGGACTGCAATAAAATGTGTGTTTGGGACTATGCAGCAGTCACCATTTCATGGCAAAATAACCAGTCAGGAGCCTGGACCTTTGACCACAGACTTAAGGGAATTAATAAAGACTTGTGAGAACAAAAAGGAGCACCTTTTCTAGGCACCAAAAAGCAAGCCAATTAAGAGACTGGGACAGTTTAGGATAGTTTTGACAGTCAATGAGATTCCTGGACCTTAACCCCATATAAAAGGGGGTAACTGCTGAAACAGTGGAGGTTTGCCAGATCTGCCCGGGAGTTCGGAGTGTGAGCCTCTGAGGAGCCAGTCACCTCTCAGAGGTTAGACCTGGTGGACGTAGACTTTTCTTGGTGGTTAAGTCCACGGGATCCAAGGTGCATCAGTTGGTGCAAGCTGCAGCATGCAACAAGTGGGGATTCATGCAGCAAAAGGCAGTATTGCGCATCAGCCTGCAAGCTACTGGAAGGACCAGAGAGGAACCAGCAGTACCCTTACATAAAATGTAATCTAGACAGACCATCTTAGGGTAGCTGGTTCATTCCACCGGGGTGTTACACAGACGAAGCACACTGATGAGTCCTAGTAGGATGAAACATGCGTATGTGTCTTCTGTTGACACCCTTTGCAGACTGTCTGAGAGGCCTTTTGGCACCATGCATTTTTGCTTAAAGTTGAACCAGCATAATATTCTATGGTGATTTGCATATACAGCCCATGATGCTCTGCATTATGGGGGTATGTGTGATTTTGTATTTCTTGTAATCCTTACATATAGATGTGTAAAAGTTGCAAAAGTTTTTGTGCGGCTAGCCAGTTCAAGATATCCAGTTTGCTGTTTTTACTCATTGACTCTGCTAAGCCATTCGGCATTGGGCTATGTGAATTCAGCCTCAGTCATTTGCTCCTGTATCACCAGACCAGCTGCTGTATGAGGACCACGAGGGAACCCTCCCCCCACTTCAAGAAACATCTCCACAGGTCTTATTTCATTGGCTCATCTCCAGTGTCTGGGTACAGTGAGTAAAAATCAGGGTAGCTCCGAGACAAACTTTAATAATCATTGTGGTACCACCTAATCTCCATTTCCTTGCTAGTTTAATGGACCAAGAGAGTGACCCATCCAGCCACCAGACACAAATAAAACTGCATGCCAAATCATCAGGTCTTTCATCAAGGGTCCCAACAATGGCTACAACCCTGGGCACCATTTAGGCTAGCTTGTTTTCCATCTAGGCACCTAGTATATGTATAGAACTGCAAAGTGGAACTAAATGCATGCCAGTATCCTGGCTCAAACCAATAAGGGTAAAATCATTTGACCAGATTTGTCCCTTCCTTGTTATGCTCCCCCTAAATAAACCTGATTGGTGTTGCTGTGCTATGTTGCCTCCTGCAAGTTTACTGGTGATCTGTTACTGTGCTTGGAATATTCCTCAATATGCATGCCTGGTAACCTTTGTTTGCAGGGGCTCCAGGAGGTAACACTGAAGCCCAGATTATGGTAAGTGAGAAACATATGAGCATATCATTAATGCCTGTTGACAAATGTAATGTGAATGTTGTGAAAGACTACTGTTTGTTCCAAGGTATAGAGTCACTAGGTGGGGTAGTCGGTAGTTAGAGCTTCCCAGAGGGCTACAAAAAATTTAATAAATACCCACTGAAACCTTACTCTGAGTGGAGCTACCAAAACACTGTGTTTACCGTGGTAGAGCAAACCCTGGTACTAGCTAGTTACAAACCCAGGCCCCTCAACCTGTGGATAGTAATACAGACAGGGGTTGAAACCCCAGAAAGTGCACAAGCCTATTTAACAAGCAGTGTAAAGTTTAATATACAGAGTTGCACTGGTACTGGAAAAGTGGTCCTGTTCGGGGGCTGGGATGTAGGTTTTCCTACTCTTAGCAGGGTGCTCAGCTTTAGGGCTGGTCACTGGGCAGGAATGTCTAGAGGCAAGGAAAATTTTATTTTTCAGGTGCCCAATACCAGAGACTCTGGGCACTGCACAACAGCAACAAATCTATCATAATATGACAAAGAAACATAACACATTTTCAGTCTATGAATTATCCCTTTCATAAATTAAAATCAGTAAAACTAGAAGCGGGTAAAGGGGGAGAGGGCCATCTTGTGGATGGTATGGCTCACTCCAGGGCTCTAAGTTAAGTTTTGCAGCCACTAGCCAGCATGTCTAGTGACTGGGAACATTTACTAGCCCCACAGACTCTTCCACTAGCCCAGCTGAAGTACTGTACTTTTTGGTTACATTGTGCAGTACCAACCTTCAGGGCTAACTGAAGGAAAATCTTACTAGCCTAACACAAAATCCACCAGAATTTGACTAATTGGCCTGTACAGGTTTCGACCACTGCACTCTCTGCAATGGGTTGCCAGTACTTAAACAGCTTATTTTCAAAATGTAATGACTGAGGTGTGGTCAGTTCTGGGGCTGCCAGTGACTGGTTGTCAATGCTGTGACTGTTGGGGGCATTGCTGTAAGGGGACATGTAAGTACTACAACTGTTGAGTGTGGTTCAGAGGGAGTGTTGTGTTAATGGTGGGGGTCAGCACTTTGATTGTTGTGGTTGGGGGTATCTGTGCTTTGACAGTTGTGGGTGAGGAGCCAGTGCAGTCATTATCAAGGGATGGATGGTCAGTGCCGTGACTGTCAGATGGGAGGCAGGACTGCAAATTTTGGCAGTGGGGGAAAGTGTTGTGATTGTAGGGGTGGGGATTACTGCTATGTCTGTCTGTAGAGGGTATCAGCCCTGTGACTGTTGTGGATGTAGGGGGACCATGCTTTTACTGTTGTGGTAGGTAGTGCTGTGACTATTGGGGTTAGAGGTATGCACTATCACTGTTGGGGGATGGGGATCAGCACTGTGACTGTCAGGTAGGGGGCCACTGTGACTGATGGTGGAATGTGTTAATTCTGTGACTATTGAAGGGTGGCACAGTTCTGTGACTGTTGTGGGGGAGTTTGAGGTGGCAGTCCTGTGACCATTGTGGGTGAGGAGGCAGTGCTGTGGCTGTTGTGGATGGGAGTCAGTGTGGTGACCATTAGGAATAGTAGGTCAGTGCTGTCTTTGTCAGGGGATGGGAATTAGTGCTGTAACTGATGGTAGGGGGTGTCAGTTCTGTGACTTTTGGGGTTGAAGTGGCAGTGGTGTGACTGTTGGGATTGACGATCAGTGCTGTAAGATGGGGCTAGACTGCAGTACCTTGACTTGTGAGTTTGCTATGGGGGAATGGGGAATTATGCTGTGGGTGTATGGTCATTGCTGTGACTACCAGGTTGGGGGGTTGGGTAAGAGAGCAGTTCTGTGACTATTGGGACTACTGAGAAAGTATTGTGACTCTCAGTGGTGTGGATCAGTGCTGTGACTGCTAGAGGTGGGTAGTCATTGTCAAGATTGCCAGTGGAAGGTGTTAGTCCTGTGACTGTCAGTGGTGTGATACAGTCCTGTGATGGTGGGATTCAACCCTGTGTTTGTGGGGGAGAGGGTGATACAGTCCTGTTACTGTTAGGGGGTACAGTTCTGTGACTGTGGGGGTAAAAGTCCTGTGACTGGGGGAACAGTACAGTGATTGTGTGTGTGGGGGGGTCCAATCCAATGACGGTTGGGGGAGGTGGTTATTGCTGTGACTGATGGTGGATGATGTCAGTACTGTAACTGTTAGAGCAGTGGTACAGTCCATTGATTGTCAGGAGGAGGGCCTGTTATGTTACTGTCAGGGGTAGGGTGTCATGTATGTGACTATCAAGGTAAGAGTCATTCCTCTGACTTTTGGGAGGTCCGCTTCTGTGCAATTCTACAACTTTGAGGGACAGTTAGTATTTGAAGAAAATTGTACATGTTGCAGGAAGGTTGTATAAGGTGCCAAAGTAAGTGACTGCTTGAGGGGGGATATTGTGGTTCTGACTGTGTGAGGTGGTCATCAATGCTGTGATGTAGTGTTGTGACTACTGGGAGGAGTACTGCTGTGACTGTCTATGGAAAGTGTCATCCATGTGACTGTGGGGGATAGAGGTGTAGTGATATCATGGTGATGGGGTGTAGTGCTGTGATTGCTGGGAATGGGAATCTGTTCTGTGACTGTCAGGCATGGGTGCCCAGTGCTATGACTTACATTGGAGGGTGTCAGTCCTGTCACTGTCTGAGGGGGTAAAGTCCTGCGACTGTCAGGGGTGGTATGGTCAATCCTATGATGGTCAGTGTTGTGGCTACTGTGTAAATAGTATAGAGTGGTGCACAAGTAAAGGAAAAGGTGGTGCATAAGCAAAGCAGCCAGCTTGTAATAAGAAAAGAAAAGAATGATCAGCACTCCCTGATTCAGCTTTACATGCAAAGTGCAAGATTTATTTTCCGGTAACATGTATGGCATGCACCCACTTGGGCCAGCACCAACATGCAAGTCAAGGTGAAAACACAGGAACAGCTTTTCCAATAGTAACAAACATTTCATTATTCTGTTTTTTTGGGTTTTGTTTTTGAAACTCATGGTAAACAACTGCTGATGTTAGCATAATACTTAAATTAAGCTTGTCTCTGTCTTTTACTTCATTTAATTTCAGTAATCCCACTACAGATATATTTTTTACCTCTTACACTGTACTGTACTATACTCATTTAATCTCTCTCTCCTTTCTGTTGTTCTCACTACTGTATTTACTCCATATTAAGCTTCTCTTTACTTTCGCAGGTCTCACAGGATGTGAACTCCTTTCCTATCAGATAAGTATTACAATATATAACCTGTCTTATCCTTCCTAGTAACTCTCTAAGAACTGAGGATCCTTTGTAACCCCTTTCCTCTATTTTCTTCGACAGGTTCAAGAGATGCCATCCCTTTATGACTCCTACCTCTGGCTCCTTAGTACCCTAGTGAGAGACCCTGTACATTATTACCTATACTAGATAGGTTTACTGTAACAGTGCATCTGCACCAATTATGGGATGGTTGTGTATACTGTATGTGTTAAGGTCATACATACTGCAGTCTTTTCCCTCCTCCATAAAACTTTTAGCTTTGCCAGTTGACTTGGGCAGGCTCTCAGCCCTATCCCTACCTCTCCTGTCCAGCATTCCCTCCGTCCCAAACCACAGAGTCCAAAGTTCCCATGGATTGCCTCCCTCCCCCATATTAGGGTTGCCAGAAAAGGAAGAGTCATCCTCATCCCCACCAAGTCAATTACATCCACAACTGAGCCAGTCATCCAGGTGTTCATGTGGGACACAAGTAGCTGGGTAGGGCTTTATGGAGCCTGCACTAGCCATTTCTGTATTTTTCCCTGTCTTGAGTTCCTCTGTTTTCCTGGGGGAAGCCAAAGGTCAAGTCAGCATGCCTTTCCATGAAGAGACAGGACGGTTATGTGAAGAATGTTCAGTCTGCTTTCCAACCAGTGGCAATCTGGCATATTCCTGAACTTGGCTCACTGATGTGGCAGGCAATAAGGCACCTAGCACCTCATCCTTCCATACCACTGGACCCGAGAGGCCTTATACTGCAGCAAAATAATTATTTGTTTCTACTGGGATGGGTGATTGGACAACAATGGTGCCACTGCACACCAGGAAATTATTTTTTTTATTAACAGGCCCAGCAGTAAGAGAGTGGGTTGTACTTGTAGACACCAGAGAATGTGTTCACTTTAACAGGGCCAGCAATCACTGTTATTGGCTGCCAGTTTTAAACAAAATATTGAGCTGCTTGATGTTATATATATGAATTCCCTTGTAGATCGCTCCTAACCCCTATAAAATGTATTTACGTACTTGATGAATTTTGTTAACCAGGTAGGACTGCTGAATCTAGAAGTCCCTTTTTCAGGGGTGACCAGGGTTGGGTACAGATGGCAACCAACTGCAATTGAACCTGATGAAGCTGATGCTGGCATTTTACTGAATGGGAGAAACTGGCCAGGACACCAGGGAAATGCCCCTGTTCTTTTCAAGGAGCGTCATAGGATCTTTAATGCCTACTTCAACAACCACCAGACCATGCAGAAGGGACCTCAGTTTAAAACCTCATCTAAAAGATGGCAGCTCAGGAGTGAAGCAAACTCCTCATGCTGCACTACAGGGCATGTATTGGGATTTAACCCAAGTGCCTGGTGTGGGTATAAAACCTATAGCCTTCTGATCTTCTAGTCTCAAGGCAAGTGTACAACCTGCTGAGCCATTGACACTGAAAATAGCATTATGCTGCCTTGTTGGCTCTGACCAGATATTGTTTTATGGGCCGTGATAGGGGTGTTTTGCTTTGTCAGGGCCAGCCAAAGGCATGCTATAGGTGTGGGGAAATGGGGCACATCAGTAGTCTCTGTAATAAACTAAAGTGTACTCTTTGTGGAGATCTGGGATACACTAATGGCCACTGCTGGAATGAACAACAGTGTAACCTCTGTGATGTAAAAGGGTATTCATACCACTCTTGTCCCTGGGTGGCTCACAACCAGCCTAATGAAGCAGATACTGAGGAACAGATGTTGCAATGGCACAAAGAATGAGGGGTAGAACCTTTCCTAATCCCGCCACCCCAACTGAGACTTCTCACAGCATGCAGACAATAGCCCCCTCCCCAAGGCCCCAGCTTAGTTCAGACCATGAAGAGGTGACTGTCTTCCGTTCCTCATCAGTACCCCCCCCCGATACTCAGGTTGCTCAGGAAGAAGGAAGGACAGCAATAGAGCAACAAGAGAATGAGGGCATGCAGATTGAAATGCCCCCCACCCCAACCTCTTTCTGGAAGTAGAAAAAAAATAAGAAAGCAGTCAGATGATGACAAAATTGGTCACAGCCTAAATCCAAGGTCTTGAGAACTACAGGAACCCCAGTGACCAATAGTTTAAGCCATTAGAAGACTTCCAGGGAACCTCTGGGAATGAGTCTGATGATTCCTCTGTCAGGTCATCCTTACCAGATGGGGGATCAGAAGGAAAGGACCCCTTCCCTGTAGGGGAAGCTGGCCCAAGCAAGATACAACCTCCCCACTGAGGATACTGTCAAACCTAAGCCAGTTAGACTCACTAGAAGGTCTTCTAGAAAACCTCCATGAATAGGAACCCCCTACTCCCTGTAAAGTGGAAACCCCTGTGACATTCTACTCACTGAATGTGAACAGTGTAAAGAATCATAGGACGAAAACTGCTGTGTTTTCATTTCTAAGATCTATGGGTATGGGGCTTTTTCTTTTATAGAATACGAGATTACATACACTGCAAGATCTAAGGGAAGCAACTAAATTATGGCATGTTGGACCCTGTTACTGGTCCATTGGCCCTGACCCTTGCTCTGGGTTGGCAATTCTAATTTCAGGAGTTAGCTTCCAATTAATTAAGGTCCTAGATGTATCACCAGGTAGAACTCTACTGGTAGAACTCAAAATTCATAATGTCTTGCTCCGCATTATTAATATCTATGCTGCACAAACAAAGGCAGAAAGGATAGAACTATTTCAGCTTCTTCAACCATACCTGCACTCCTCCCAAACAGTGGTATTAGGAGGTGATTTTAATTGTAGCATTGATTGAACAGATAGAGACAAGAACACTAAAACAAAAAAGTTTTTAGCGATATGGCCTGTCTGAAAAAGATAATCCAAGCAGCAGCTTTGATTGACACACATACTACATCATCAAGGGAAGCGGAGCCCACATTTCACAAAGGATCTTTAGCTACAAGGATTGACTATTTTTTTATTTCTTCATCCATACATGTCCACACAGCAGATGTATCAGTGTCTGAATTTTCAGACCATAATTTGTAACAAATCATCATAGGTAACACAGGACACACTTCTTATGGCCCAGGTACCTGGACATTTAATTCCTCCTTGTTGGAATCCCCTGAAGTACAACAAGAAATTGATTATTTCTTAGAGGCCAGAAAATCAGTCTATGATATGTATGATAACCCCCTCCTTGTGGTGGAAGCACATGATAGTAGATTTATCAGCATTATTGAAATTGTACAATAAAAATAGAAGGCATACAGAATACCACCGCTACTTGCAGAATAGGATGCAACTACAAAGGTTGCTGTCTTTATCATATAGTACAGGCCAGAATTTTAATAAGCAAATTGCTAACATAAAAAAAAGCGATGGTAGACTTTCATCAGTCACAAGCCCAGAACCTACAGAACCAGCAGAGGTTCACGAAACAAGGTAGGATAGAGTACACTTGCCCCTATGACACTTGCAACAACAATGTGAAAAGGAAACGTATGACAGGATTGTGGAATGAACACCACACCCTTTGTGAAGATCTACCTGGTATTAAAATAGTTGTCTATCAAAATACACAATGCTTGTATGCAGCTGGTCATTCAGGAATCCAGGACAACGAGACCTTATTTAGGGATCTGGACAATCCTGTCTGCTCAGCAATACATAATGACTTACTAACACAATGTAAACAACCAGCAGAGGTTGATCAAGCCTTAAGCACTCTGGCAGGTAACAAAACTCCAGGAAGTGATGGGTTGACCAATGAATTGTACAAATATATAGGGAATAAACTACAGGAGGAACTGGCTCTGGCATTTACTCAGATTCTCAGAGATCATAACCCCTCACTGAGAATGACCACTGGACAGATAACATATATTTAAAAAAAAAAGGCAATGGGAATTATGCACAGAATTGGAGGACCATTTCCCTACTAAATAACGATTTCAAGATCCTGGTGAAAATTTTAAACTCTAGGTTATTAAAAACAGTGGGACTATTTAATTTCCCCACCCCAAACATGCTCAGTACCTGGCAGGAAAATTTCAGACTATCTCATTCTTCTTAGAGAATTATTTGAGCAAGGCTAGATAGGCAATACAAAGGGAGTAGTGCTATCACTGGATCAGACCAAAACATTTGACTCAGTCTGTCTTGGTTTATAATGGGCAGTACTGCAGCAATATGGGATGCCTGACATATTCATATCCTAGATACAGTGCTTATATAAAACAATGACAGTTATATCTATGGTACAAGGCTGGAAGGGCCCAATGTTTTGTGTTGGGAAGGGTGTCAGACAAGGGTGTCCCATGAGCCCCCTCCTTTTCACCTTCTGTATAGACCCTCTCCTTAGAATTTTAAATAAATCTACTGTACTTCAACATATTCAGCTTATGAACACTACTCTTAGATTTACCACAGTAGCTTATGCGGATGACTTATATATTCTAGTGCATGATTCAGGGTCTTCGATGGCAGCAATTCAGGTGTGTGACCAATATAGTAATTATGCTGGATTTAGTTTGAATATTGCCAAATGTGTAGCAAAACAACTGGGAGCACCTGACTCAACTGTTTCTCAGATTCGATGTATCTCTTTGACAGCAAACCCAGTCAAAATCCTAGGTAATGTATTACCTAAGGTTCAGAAAATGATGACAAAATTAATTGGGAATCAAAACTAACACAAGGACAGCAACTAGTTACCAACTGGAACAAATGGAAACACAGTAAGCAAAAAGAGGGTGTATTTAGTCAAAACCTTTTTACTGTAGTTCCCCTCTTTCTCTGTGTTAGCCATATTTTTTCCAACACCCAAACAGTTAGAAACTACACTGTTAAGCATTTTTTCCAGGCTATATGGGGGAGTAGGTTGAACCCCATAAAAAGGAATCTGACTTACTTAGATGTCAAGCAGGGAGGACTTGGGGTGATTACTCCCATCTCCTTTTATTTTAGCATATTTTTGTATACCATTATTAGACCCCTTCTGGTGTTTGCAGGTCAAGAATGGCCCCCCGTTTTTGTTATCTACTTGCTCACCTTGGTTGTCCCAATGGGAAAGTGGGAGGTTAAGGGTTCTGCAGAAGTCCACAGCCATCCCAGACTATATCAGGGAGTTTTTTTTATAAAACTTAAGCATTGGCAGATTACTAGTACTATGGTGATTACAAAATCCAGAAAGGATGTCTATAAAGTGGTGCAGAAGAATTTTTTACATTTCCTAGTTGCTCCTCAAGGTATGTTTCTTCTTTAGTCCTATTAGTTGAGGATCCAAGGATTCTGGATAAATTGTGGGACTTACACTGGCTCAGTTGCCACGAGAAAATCAATACCAAACCGAACCATAAGCATAAGCAGCTCCAAAAATGGTATTGTAGCAGACCAGAGTGTATTACACAAATAAAAACTATACAGCACCTGTTTTTCCCATGCTGTTATATTCAGGAGTTTGGGCACTACTTTCCACAGAGTGGCAGGCTCCATGGTTTAAGTCCTTGTGATATGAGGCATTGATGTATGGACACTATAGTCTAGGTCAAGCCTTGGGCTGGCATAAAAGCACATTACATGTGGTATCACTGGTTATTAAATGGTTCATTTGGAATGCCAGATCTTTATTTACTCTACAGCAAGAGCAGATTGATAATTTGGAATTAATTCTCAAAATCCATTGTGAACTTCATGTTATTTTTCTAAAAGAAGTGACAATGTTTCCAAGCAATGTCATAAGGGATCTTTGGAGAAACATGCCATGGGTGACCAATTCTCATGTTCCAGTACCTTGATTATGTAGTTGATTGTTTGATTAATCAGATATTGTGCCAGGGAATAGCATGTCCTTAAATTCTTGTTTTTGTGACTGGCCTATTGTATATCATGTCAGGCACTGATTTAGGATTTTGTGTACAGCTACTCTGTACCCCCGTTTCTTGTTTATTTTTTTGTCTCTTCTTGTCTTCCTTCCAGTATGATTAGACAATACTGACTTTTTGGTTTATGTATGAAGTTTCATTGTATTATTTTGTTATATGCATGAGATTGCTTGTATGATTTATTTTCTTTAATAAAAACCCCTACTCTTTTCAAGATGTGCCATAGGATCTTTAACATCCACATGAACAACCACCAGAACATGAAAAAGGACCTCTGTTTAACATATCATCTGAAAGATGGCTTCTCAGGAGTGCAGCAACCCCCTCATGCTGCACTACAATGCCAGTATTGGGATTTAACCTAAGTACCTGGTGTGGGGATAGAACCTACAGCCTTCTCATCTTCCAGCCTCAGAGGTAAGTGTGCAACCTGCTGAGCAAGTGACACTAAAAATAGCATTATGCTGCCTTGTTGGCTCTGACCAGAGTTTGTTTAATATTGCAGTGATGTCCATGCTGTGCTTTGTCATACTGCATCAATGTACCCTCATTTACGTGCACATGCACAGTAGACAAGCATAGCATGGCAACACAAACATAATGTAACTGCATATGTGTGTGTGTGTGTGTGTGTGTGTGTGTGTGTGTGTGTCTCATATACTGTACCACTTTACATGGTAGACAATGCCAGTCAACACTGCAGCATGGAGAGAATCTGCATACTTCTTTAAATCTCAGATTTCAGTCAGTCTTAATATTTTCTTACTCTGCATATAGGTGTTTCACATTGTGTCCCATCAGCATAGTGGGAATCTATGTACCTGTTAGAAATTCCAGAATTAAGACTTCCAAAACCTTCCGACTCCTTATACAGGGTTATTGAGCTATTGAGCAAATGAAGATGCTGATCAGTTTATAGCTGGCAGCATAAAGGAAATCCTTGTACCTGTTAATATGCCAGATTTGCATCACAAAACTTTCTGAATCCACATATGTGCACTTTCCTTTTTCCCAATAGCACAAAGGGAATCTCTGTAGATGTTTCAAATTCCAGATTTAAGTCTCTTAGTTTTCTGACTCCACACATGTACATTTTGCCTTGTGCCAGCAGCCTACAAGGAATCTGTGTACCTGTTTAAATAACCACATTAAAGTCTCCACAAGATTTCTAACTATACATATGAGTGTTTTGCCTGTCCCAGTGGTATAAGGGGAATCTGTACACCTGTTTAAAAAACAGAAATATGCCTATAAAGCTTTCTGACTCAATATACATGTGTATTGTCCTATTTCGCATATATACTGTAACTGTCATTCAGTTTTGTAGCCAGCAGCATAGAAGGAATCCCTGTACCTGTTTAAATAACAAATCTCTCAACATTTACTGACTGCACATCTGGGGGTTTACCCTGTCCCAGCAGCATAGTGGGACCCTTCATACCAGTTAAAATTCCATATTTAAGTCTCCTTACACTTTCTGACTCCACGTATGGGCATTTTGCCCTGTCCCAGCAGCATAGAAGGAATCTCTGTACCTCTTTACGTCATTTTTACAGTCTTATCCTCACTCCAAAAATCATGTAGCATGGTTGCTGAAAAATGTCTGCTTACTGTCTGCTGCCTTTCTGCTCTCCAAACTTTCCATCTCTAGGCTCAAAGTAAGACCAGATCCCCAAAAGCTCAGCAACCCCTTTTGCATTTGTGAAGGGAGGTATTTGAGCACTTGTGATGTGCAGATGTCCTGTTCCAGACATGTACGGGGAGGTCTCTATGCATTCACAACCCCTGCAGCTGATCCCTCTGCACCTGATCTCAAAATGCACTCTGTTTGTTGGTGACCATTATGGGAGCAGGCCAAGGGGTGGGCATGGATATGCACTGCATTCTAAACACAATCTCTGCAGTGCAGAGTGTCACTGGAGGGGGCAGCTATACATTTTCCTCATCTCAGTCATCCAAGCTCAGTGAGTCCCACTGTCTCCCACCCATAGGCACATCCATGGTAGGCTAGAAGCATAACTGGCACTAGCAAGAGTGTTTCCAATAAAAGTCACAGATACCCATGGGGAAATGGCAGTCCTTTTAGGGCTGTTGTATCTCATCATTCTATTCATCCTGGGTAGTCATAGATCAACTGGCAGACCAGCATGGGCATCTGATTAGATGCTATTGTCCAGAAAAATCTGTTCTCACCCTTGCCAACCTCCTTCCCCAATGCATGGCTCTGCACTAGTAGAACACAGCAGTCAGGGGCTCTGGATGCTCTCCAGTGTGGACTTGCATCAAGGTGCACAAAGCTGTGGTCTGGATATGTTCAATTGAAGTGTATCCCAGTGAGAGGTGTGTAATATTCGCAAAATTCACTCTCAGAACTAAATTGCAGTCTGCCAAATGTGTGAAGTGTTGATTTTGCAAAGTTTTCAGCAGGCAAAGTGACACTTTTTCAACCAAAGCCATACACATGTGCCTACAAAGTTGCTACATCACCATGACTTCACCTGTCTTCTCCTGAAAAAGTGCCACTCACTCAAAAAAACTCATTGTGAAGTGTCAAAGTGGGCAATTCATGATGTTCTTCACAAAGGCAAAGTTTGCAACTTTGACAGAATTTCACCGGCAAAGTAAAATTTTGCAAATAACCTAATCCTGGCCACCTATGTTAATCAGGCGCTTAGCCAGTTTTTTCTGTCTCATTAAACACTCTCAGAACAAGTCAGCAGAGTGGCCTGGCAGTAGCGCAACCAATCACCACACTAGTGATCCAGGTTCAGAAGCAGACTTGGTTGACGGTTTCAATCTCACTCATTCTGTCTCTCACTCTTTCACCCTTTCTTTTTTTCCATCTCTCTAGCTTGCCCAGCAATGGAAACTGTTCAAATACTGAAGGGCTGGTGAATTCAAAGACTCTACTATTACAGGATATTCAGTCCTGGAACTGCTGTTATTGCTTAGGTGCCAGTAGAGGAGAAGCCCAAGGGGCACATCCCAATAGCCTCCTAATGACTGCAGAGCAGGAGAAATCTGCAGCTGTTGATCTGTGCAGTGCTGTGTCGAACAGCCATATGGTTTAAAGTTGAGCTCAGATTACCCTCCTGCTCTTGAGTACCCTGCACTTACCTTGCAGCCTGGTAGCACTCCTCCCCACTATACCGCACTACATGGTTTTGATGACATGACCCAGCCATAAGTGCAGTCCTACAATAGCAGCAAAAAACTAGGCTGGTTATACTGTACTATTCTTTACATCTAAAAAGTCAGTGTGTTGGTGAAATAACAAGGTTTGTAATACAGTGTTGGAAGTACAGGCTGAATACAGAACTTGGCCACGATATTCCTAAAGTTAGCTGCAGTACAGTAGGGCAAAAAAGCAAGTGGCTGCCATATAATTAGATGGGAGGTTCTATTTAAAACTTTTTCAGCTCCCAAAGGTTATGTCATGTATTTCCGATAGCAATGTTATCCATTTAGGGTAGAGGATAGTACATTAGATTAAGTGTAAGAAATACTAAATAGCTTATGAACAGGAGGCAACGAGTAGTGATCGGGAATTTCACCTTCTCCTCTAGCCTCCTGTCATGTGGAGTACCTAAGGATTTGGTCTTGTCACCAATGTTGTTTGCCGTGTACATGCTGTCCCTGGGTGAGGTCATTAGAAAGTATGGGTTGGGGTTTCATTGCTATGCTGATGATACCCAACTGTATCTTTCCTTTGCCCCGGAAACTTCTAGTGTGGTAGAAGTACTAAACAGCTGCCTCACGGATATAAATGACTGGCTGTCCTCCAGCTGGTTGTGACTGAACCCCAACAAGACAGAGGTACTGGTTGTGGTGTCAAACAAAAGACAGAACAGGTTGCTCTCTGGCATGGAAACCAGTTTATTCCTGGGATCTGTGCCACTGAGGACTTCCTCTAGGGTGCAAAACCTTTGTGTGACCATTTGACAGTGGATTGTCATTTGATTTTCAGGTGTCATCCATTGTCCGGACAAGCTTTTACCATCTTAGGAATATCACCAGGATCAAGCCCCTAATTCCGTCTATGGACTTCCCCACCTTGGTGCATTCCTTTGTGACATCCAGACTTGAATGCTGGAATGTGCTCTACCTCAGGGTCTCTGGAAGGAACCTCCACCGGCTGCAGCTAGTGCAGAACGTGGCCACTTGGCTGCTAACTGGGCAGCTGAAATGTTGTCAAATCACTCTGTTTTTGTGCGGTCTGCACTGGCTGCTAGTAAGATGGAGGATTTTCTTTAAGATGGGCTTGCTCACCTTTAAGGCCCTGTGTGGGCAGGGTCCTGGTTACCTGTCAAACCTTCTTAGAGCTGCCATCCTGGTCTGCTCCCTCTGGTCCTCCTCTAGGGGCCTCCTGGCAATTCCCAGGATGAGTCTTAAAACCACCAGCAAACAGAGCAATTAGTGTCACCTGCCCTGTCCAGTGGAATTCACCTTCTCCACCAATTTGGTGGGCCCCTTCAGTTGAGGTTTTTAAGGCCTTCCTCAAGGCCTTCCTGTTTAATCAGACCTTCCCGGACCATAGGTATTAGTCCTCCCTGCGTACCCTGCTTTTCTGTTTGAGTTTCAGCTTTTATAGAGATATTTATTAATTATGTTTATGTATGTTGATATTTTATTGTTTTTATATTAATTTGTATTATTGTATTAATAGTATGTTTTTGCTGTTCGGTGCCCAGATCCCCTGGGATTGGGTGCCAGAAAAATACATTTTGCATTGTCTTGCATTGCCTTGGATACTGCAGCTGATCCAATAATGTCAGTAGAGGCTGCAGTGCTCCTATATTACAAAACATATAGGAGGTCATACTACGATAAGGTGCTTAAAGATAATAGCTCAGTGTCATGAAATACAAAATATATTACTCACCACCTTTTGTTTAAAGAAAAGACCCTGTTCCATAAATATTATAAATAACTTTTTACCATCTTTATTTAAGATGCTGGGGTAAAGAAACATGCCTTGATGTGTTTGGGATAATACCTTTTTCAAGAGATGTGTTTGAGCCACAGCAGACCCACCTTCTTAGACCAGTAATACAATGCCATGGTTGATTGTCAGAACCAATGACCTTTTGGTTAAACTGTGACAATCATAATGTGCAGATTTGTGAGTTAAAACATATAAGTTATTTAAATGCAACCCCTACCCGGTATGCTGTCTCCATCTGACAGCTCTACCAGGTGGGCTGGGTTTGGGGAGGAATATGTCACTCAGCACATAGGCTAGGTTTGGCTACTCTGCACAGGGGCACCCAAATAACTCTGAACACAGGAAGCAGTAACTGTAATGTCCAATACCAGAAGTGAGATTCTAAAGTGTGGCTTTTATTCACATCCAAACAGAATAAACAAAGCATAGATGGACCCTCACGGGGCTACACTCCTTGTAATGCAGATTAAAGGAGACCAGAACACATCCTCATCACTTTAGCCCTCAGGCTCTACAACACACTGGCCACACAGCCCAAAATTTACGCTGCTTTGGGTTTTCTCTGGCTTGGCTCCCTTGCCAGCCACTTGGACACTTTCCATATATCCTAGAAACATTTACTGGTAGCTCCCTAAACCACCTAAGAGCCCCTCTGCTCCATAAGGGAATCTTCCTCATAATCCCACGTCTAGGTACTTTCCTCAGGCACTGGCCAAGTACCTGAGAGAAAGCAACAGGTGTCTCAGAGCAAATCCGTAGAGGTGAATTTGGTTACTACTGATGGGGGGGGGGTCTCCCACCTCTCGCTCACACAATTCATACCCGGCCATTTCTCTGGACTGTAACACCTCATCCTTTAGAATCTTTGCTGTGTAGATTCCTTTTAAGTGTAATTCACATTCAATCTACTGTCTTTACATCCCATTTGTGCTGGGCTTGAACATACTTAAAATAAGTGGCACTGTCCATTACTCTAGACCCCCCACAGAGTTAAGCAGTCCAAACTCCACATCTTCCAACTGTACTTGGCTGTCTTTTCCTGACCCCACAGTATCAGTCCCTTTAGTTTCCTTTTGTTTCAGGTGAAAAACACATGGCCCTTTTGCAGAGCGAACTCACCCTTCGGTTGCAGGTGCCCCACAGGTGTTTCCTCCCCAAGGAATTTCTTACAGAGCTTCTGGTGCCTCAGCACAAACCTAACAGGCAGCTTCTTTCCTTAGCCAGACCAAGGGGGAGTTGCCCTTGGAAAACAGGCAGATACCTTCACCCCATTCCCACAGGGATGGGGCACTGATCCATTGAGAGCAGTCTCCACAACTTCAATAATAAGTTCCTGTGTTCCTCTTCAGGTGGAAACACACACCTAACACAAAAGTAGCTCTGTAACAGCTTAAATCTCTGAGGGCCTGCACTCAGCAAAGCACCTCTGCTGCACTCTACAGACTCTCTCTCAGACTGACTTCAAATTCCCAAGCGTTGTACTCTAACCTCCAACTGCAACATTCCAGTGTGGCTTATGCAGCTGCTACAGTTCTAAAATGATGCTATCCCTCAGTCTCAGCTGAGACTGAGAACAGAGTGAGACAGTGTGAAATCCATTTAACTGGAGTTTTCCAAGCTGCCTTCCCTGCCTACCACTAGATCTTACTGGGATTCTAGTAACCCTGGACAACAGGGGGTTACATAAATACAAACACTTATTTAAAAAATACATCTTAAACATTATAAATACACACTGAAATTTAACTATACATCCTATTGCTTAAAGAAGCAAAAAGCAGTCTTTGATAAAGTACAAAAACTAATAGTAACCTGCATTGGAGGATCCCAAACCCGATGCCATCTTCAAAGCTCTACTTGTAGAGGTGAATCTCAATAACACAAAATACTTCTTAACCATTTAACCCTGTAATATGAGTAAACACATTATATTTATTGGCCAATGCCATAATTTCCATACCAGAGCTCAAAACAGGGACTAAGATGTGCATGTCATTCAAGAATCTGTATATGGAAATCCTCTGCTCTTTGAAAAAAAGGGTGGTGGGCAAGAGATGAAATACAAATTGTAAAATTGATACCAAATCAAGTGGCGAAAGAAGGATTTGGACTACTGTATTCTTAGAAGAGCAGGCAATCTGACACAGAATAGGGTCTCAACAGACATAACTCATTGTTAAAGATGTTTAAATAAATTATTTTATTAATTCATTTATTCGTTCATTTTTAATTTTTTTGTTCACCAGATATACCGATGTCTGTTTTCAGGCATGAGTTGGAAGAGTATAATTCAACAAAAAACAGTGGCAAGATGATAATACAAAACAATGGTGATACAATAACAGAAGACAAGGTCATGTCATATGAGCTGAAAATGACAGTTACAACAAAACACAAGCACAATAAACACACAAGTACCTGTCATATAACTATAATAATTTCCAATACTAATTGTATTTTGGCTATATTATGAGGACTGCAGTGATTTCTTGTGTGTTATCCTTGCTTCAGCCTTCATGTGTATTTAAGCAGGCCAATATTCATTGCAAAGTGCATCAGTTTATTATTTTGCAGTAACGTTTTATGTTTCATGGGCACTAATACAGTATTGGGATAATTACTTAGTCATATTTAGTGGTAAAATTAATTTTAACATCTACCTCAGTTTACAAATCACTGTCTGCACATTTTCACATTTAATTGCAGAACTTTTGGGTGGGACAGGTATGCTGAGCCAAAGCTCATTTCTAGGTGTACTCTGGAGGAACATATTATAGGGACTGATAAAAAATAAAATAAAAATAGAGGTAAATATTTAAAAGTCAATGGGAGAAATGTGATGTTAAGCACTTGGTCCAAATATCCATCAGCAAGAATAATAAGTGTTTCATTTTCTGAAATAGGAAACACAAATTAAATCTTCTGAAAATTGTCAACTTAACATACACAGTTTCCTTACCTCCACAATTTCATTATTTATTTGCAGTCTTATTGTCACACTAAAGAAACAAACTAGAAATAGCAGGGTTGGAGAGTGTGATTACATGATTTTTTTTTTTCATATTTTAATTTGGCGAACTATACTCCTTACTGAGATATAACGTTTTTTTTTTCTTTAGAAAAACAACGCGATAAAGGAGGTGTAATAATAAATTGAGTATGGCTATGTTGGTGTTTACTAACTTGGTATGCAATTTAAAACAAATTATATAAGAAACTCCATTTTAACTTCAAATCAGCTTTCACAGAAGGGTTAACCAGGAACAAACATTTAATGTAAGATGTCTATTTTTACTATATATATTTTTTTCAAACCACTGTGGGAAACAAGTGTAAATGAACTTTTCTTTATTTGTTCACACTGCCTTTACAGAAGTATGCTATCATTGTAGTTTTCACAGATATAGCATTTTATACTTAATCTTCAGATGAGAACCTAAACTATATAGCTTTATCAAGTTCATTATTTGTATTTAATCTGTTACTCTGTTTATAAAAATATTAGTAAATTCTTAACAACATAAACTTGCTAAATTATGTTTGGTGTATCATTTACTGTAGTGATCCTATATTCTGACACAATTTTGACAGGTGAGGAATCAGGGTCACCCAAGAATTGTCTCTTGTGCCCTGTATCCTGTTGTGTGCTCTTTTGGGACAGCTGCAGCAGCAGTAATTATATATGCTGTGCCCCAAGTGAGACAGCCATTAGCAATATTATGTCTGGTGTCTAGTGGCACCCCCACCCTCCAAGCCCAACTATAATGTGCTCCCCGGTGTCTAGTGGCACCCTCACCCTCCAGTCCCCACTCTTTATAATGTTTCCTTGGTGTCTTGTGGAATCCCCAGCCCTCTGATTCCCATTCCCTATAATGTTTACCTGGTGTCTAGTAGCACTCTCCACCTTCCAATCAACATGGGACATGTAATAATGAACTGTCCTTTGACCGTTTTTTTTTTAACCAGTAAAAAATAAATTGGTCCCTCGTTGATCTGACCCCATCCTGACCTCCCACTGAGCAGTCACATGCTACACCCCCAGTACACCCCCCACACACCATCATGCTCCTGAACAGGTCACATGACAAAGTTCCACTCTGTTATCAAGATGCAGCTTACTGCTGGAACAGGCAACTGCAATCTGAAAACTAAGGTAAGTGTCATTCAATATGTTTCAATTGGTGTTCTGAACTTTGATGCATAACTTTTGCAGTTGTGTATATTTTTACCCCAAATTTTCAACATGGCCTTTGTGATGGTGGAATTATGCAAATCAAGCATGAAAGGCATTTTCATGGTGACTTTGTGAAATCAACTTTTGGGCGGGATTGCAATTTTTCACTGACCTTGTTTGTCAGATTAGGTCATAAGATGGTTATGTTGAAAACTTGTGGTGAAAATATTTAAAAATGGCACAGTTTTGAGCATACATTGAAATGTTGCAATGCACACTCATAACTTTGGTCATTTTCACTATTTTTACCCAAAATTTTCACACAGCCATTTCTTCACATCACCTCAAGAAAGTGGCAACTGTCATTTTTCAAATCCTGGCCAAAATGTGTTTTCACACCCGTGGCACAGAATGACATTGTCACTGTGTGAAATAGCCTTTTGGGAAGGTTTTCAAAATTCTTTCCACCCTCATTCCTAAGGTTGGTAATAAGAAGGCTATTTTGAATATCTGGGGTTGAAATATCAAAAATTGCACAGTTATAAGCGTATGCGGAAATTTTGCAATGTACACTCATAACTCTGGAAATTTTCATTATTTTGACCCCAACCTTTCACCATAGCCACTTTTTCACATCACCTCATGAATGTGACAACTGTCATTTTTCACATCCAGTCCAAAATGTGTTTTTGTAACTGTGCCATGGAATGACGTTGTTGTTGCGTGAAATCACCTTTCAGGAAGGTTTTGAACTTTTTTCCACTGCTATTCATGAAATGGGGTCATAAGAAGACAGTTGAAAATGTGGGGTAAAAATATTACAAAACAACAAATTTATAAGCGTACGTTGAAATTTTCCAATGCACACTCATAACTTTGATCATTTTACATGGACAATGCCCCTTTAAAGCAACATAGCAGCCTTGTTGTCTCTGATCAGAATTTGTTTACAGATGCTTCACATCTGATTTCTGATGACCTGTATTCTTTCATTGGCTGAGTAATGGAGGGAGGAGGGTGCATAGTGCCAGTTAGTGGGAGGGGCTATACAACATACAGTATGAGGATGGGACTGGGGTGTTAATTTAAACAGGGATTACCTGTATTCACAGTGGGGTGGAGTAGAACTGGGGTGTTAACTCATTATACCCTGGGTGGCCATTTTTTAGCAGGAGAACCAATGGGTGGTTCGGACTTCATACAGAGCTATTGGGTACACTGAGTTAAGGTAAATAAGGTTTACTCACATTGGGGTAGAATGAAGGCTTTTTTTGTACTAATGAAAGCAAGCAACAAGCATCCATATATAATCTTCAAAAACTTCTTTCAGAAATGGAGGTGGGTGTTATAAGGGTGGGGATATCAAGGGATTGTTCTGTTGGTGTGGGAGGGGGCAGTTTTATACTGCAGGAGGGTGTGTTTTTTCTTTTTAAATAAACAGGAAATAAAAAAAGACAGTTCACTATGCATTGTTGTGGTGAAGTCAGGAACTTTGCCCAGCTATGCATAGTGTGAAGTTCCCAACTTGGCCTCAAGTACATGGTGACTTAGAAAATTTGCAACAGTACTACACACTACCAGCTACAGTAGATTCAATGAGAACAGTGAGTTGCTGAGGAGAGAACTGCCACTACAGGGAATACTTCTGACTGCTTCAAAGATCCATACCTGAAATACTGCATATTTATTTCTAAAAGTATACTGTATCTAACTGGGATACTCAGTCCCCGAACAGCCCAACTGGGATGCCACATCTCATTATCAATGAGGCCCTGCTTCTACCTGCAGTACTTTTGCAGCTTGAAGAAAATATAAGGAGTTAGGTGAGTTGTATCTGTCCATCAGCACTTTAAAATAAACAGAAAAACTGAAAAGTTAGGATATGTTCCACCTTTCATAGTTTATGAAATGTCAAATAACAAGAAAGATATATCACAGGAACAGTGTGCTGACTTTTATTTTCTGTGTGTGTGTGTTGCACAGTTTAAGCTGTTGCTTTCTGTGTACTAACACAGTAGCCCCATATTTTCTCAATCTTCTTATTTTAATTAGAAATGTATTGCAAATAAAGGTCCTCTCAGTGCATGTAACACATGAGTTAGGAGCAGTTCACTGTTCGTGAGGTGAAGGGCTGTAGTAAATATAATATATTGGCTAAGCTATAATTCCATATATTAAAAGAAGGGGTATTGCCTGGTGTGATGATTATGTATTCATATAAATGGCTATAAACCACCCTTTCTTTGCTCTGAATTAGAGTAGATAAGTTTCACACTTACGATATCTAAATTGTAAAATATAATTACACTTTCAAACATGGGCATAAATTACTGTAAAAAGTTTTGTCTTTTATGGTTCTGGCTCAGGGAGTTAGAGTTTTTTACTGCAGCAGTAAAAAAAAACTGGGACAAATGAACCACTGTGCCTCTGATTTACATGTTTTAAAAAATGTGACCATGTGCAGTAGTCAGGGTGCCAGCTGTAAGAAACACATTAGATTTTATTATTGTGATTCTGAAGAATTATCTGATATCAAGGCTAAAATATAAAATCTCTTTAGAGCACAAACACATACTTTTTACTATCCAGCATAATAACTGACAAGGTTGATGCCACATCTGGTTATGACATGTGCATCAGACATCACCAAGCCCAAGTATACAGTAAATTCAGTTCTGTTTCCTCTTACACATTGGTATTCACTTAGTGAAATGCAACATTTTGTTTTCAGTGTGGTCTTACTTTTACCCAATTTAATAGCAAGATGGACTGACACAACGAAGCGATTCTACATGTACAGTAGATGATAGTATACTATACTATTTCTAAAATGTTGCAGCAGAATTACTCTTACCCTGGTGCAGGACTAGCAATAATGTTGAAGCAGGAGAGCTGGCATTCAAGAGACCAAAATCCAAGACAAAAAAATTGCAAACATGACCCAGTCACTGCTGGGTCCTTAATAGAGATGCAGCGAAGTTATACTATGTCCAAGAAGTTAATGTAAAGTGCCCAACTTTACATCCGAGTATCATTATGCAAAATTTCCATTAAAAGATTGAAATTTGCCTCTAATGGACTTCACATTCTAAAACTTCACATTAACTTTGGGTTACATTTTGAGAAGGTGAAGTTTGTGAGAAACAGCCCACAAATCACATGTCTGACTGTCTGCAGGTCACCTGATGCAGGTAGGATGTGAATCAGGCACCACCCCTTGCTGTTCAGCCACCTTTCTGAATGCACTGTGCCCACAATGACCTTCAACCTTGTTATGCTCTGGTTTGCAGAACTTTGCATGTGATGTCTGTGCCCCATAAACCAATCAGGCCAGCTGTCCAGTGAGATTTTGAACCTGATCATGCCCTCCATCCAGTATGGATGGAATGCCCTATTTGTAGCATGGGTCTGGCATTGTGGCTATTCCAAATCTGGGAGATTGCCAAATGTTGGCGATGTGTCTATTGCTGTGTAAGACTGTAATCATATGTTTGAGTAATGAACAGCTTGACCTATCTCTGGCCACATCAAGGCTAGGCTGGAGATTCAACAATGTCTGCCTCACCACCAGTAGCAGTGAAATGACTTGACTAATTTATGCAGTGTCACCACTAACTGCTTGGTGGCATGTTGAAACAGCCTCAACATTACTATTACTGAATCCATGAGTCACCATTGCTCAGTTGTCATAGACACTGATGCCCCAGAACTGTCACGGTGACTATACATGACAAGGTACACGGATATTGCTTTGTATTGCTTGTACAAGAACTCTGCCATGTAAAGTGTGGAGTTCCATCTCGTGACTTCAAGTTTGAGGTGGTACTGAGGGAGGCTGTTTTAGATCTGCAGCTGCCTAAGTTGGTCACAGGCATTTCCAGAACATGCAAAGTGGGCATAGATGTGGGGTGCAACAGTCAGCATTTGCTTGATTTCCTTGTACTGCAGAAACTCCTGTACCACAAGATTTAAACAATGGGCCACACAGGGAATCCTTACATAGCCACAATTGCTAATACATTTAACAACATTGGGCCCATTATCACTTGCTCTGAAGTCAGCTTTTAGGGACAGGGGGTGCAATCACTTATCAATTTCTGTCAGTAGCAAATCTAGCAAGTTTTCACTTGTGTGTGATCCTGTTACACTATGCATTGCAAGTGTGGCATGCTGTCTAGTGCTAGGAAGGTTACTATCACCACAGTCTGACTTATTACAGTGCTTTCCCATGCCACCATCACAGACAACCCTAGGTTGCTGCACCCAATGTGCAGCAATACACTGATAAGAACTACCCTCCATTTTGCCACTTGTCCAGATATCCACGCTTAAGTGAATATAAGGTCATCTAGAATGCTGAAAGGCATGTCTTACAGACTCTGTCATGGTATGATATAACTCAGGGACGGCACATGTGGCAAAGTATGTCCTGGACAGGATCTTCCATTTAGGACATGCACATGCCACAAAACCTTGGAATCCCACATTCTTCACAAAGGAGAATGGCAACAGGTCAATTGCAAGCATTTCTGATATGGCAGCATTGAGTTCAGGTGCAACCACATGATTTGGCAGGTATTTACTGTGGCACTCAAAAAGGCTGTACAATGTGGGTTGCATTGTTTTGTGTTTTGCACATGGTGTGCCAAACACCTCTTGTTTGAACTTCCATGGATGGGGTGCTTTTGACGTAGGATGGTGGGTGCACAGGTGACAAGCCAATAAGTGTTGTTATTTTACCTGTTTTAAGCACAGGGGTTAATGTAGAATTCCTACATAGACCACCACTGCAACTCTGACCACTACTGAACATTCAAAATCCTCCTCCTCCTCAAGCCTGTAGTAATTCTCTGGTGTTAATTCACTACTTTTGCCTACATAGCTACTTACACAGACTTGAGATAGGGATACCATGCTCACTAAGGTGGATGAGGAAGAATGCCTCACTACCGCTTCAGCTCCCTTCTGGTGCAGAGTCCACAGTTCCATGTGCCTGCTCTTGAGATGAGAATGCTGGCCCCCACTGCCAAGATGGCTACACTTTTTACCATGCCTCACACATGCTTGGCAAAGCTGGAAAATTGCCACTGTTTCATCTTTTTTTCATCTTGTATGAAAAAATTCCAAACTATGGATTTTGCTGCCCTACATTTCACATGATGCTGCTGCTGCATATGGGATTGCAATTTTCATGGAGGTGAAATGGGTGGTGTGCTTCATGATTTCAGGTGTGCTGCAAACTTTGACTTTGCCGGAACATCACAATCTATGAATATGACTTCAGGGTTATCTATAGACACAGCTACATCAGAAGAACTTTGGGGGGGGGGGCTTCCTAACAGACTGTTTACCTACAGCCACCTTAACTTGCTTTTTGTCCAGTTCCTATATACTGTAGGGTCACAAGCATGCAGCAACATCATCATCATAATCCACAAATTCATTTAGGATGCAGTCCTGTGGAGATATTACAACTGCAGCCTCAGTATGATAGTCCACACTTTTTTCATCAACATCTGGTTGTTTGGATGGCCTAACCTGAGGATCTCTGGAAACATAAGACTGAATCATGATGATCAGGATCATGCTCAACTACTGTAGGGAGTGTGACATCAACTACACTCAAGTCTTCTGACTGCACAACATTTTTGCCACCTGATAACTTTGCCTGTGTTGTAGCAAAACTCCTCCTGTTAACAATGCCGTCACTCACTTTACTACCAGTGACACCAACATCTCCAACCAGCATTGAAGTGACTGATTTTGCTGAGAAAAACTGAGTCACAGAAATCACTTTACTTGCAGAAACAACTACCTTTCCCTCCTGCTGTGTACTACCACGTCCACAACCACACTTAACACTGCTAGACCCCAATGAACCTGCTTCATCATCACAGCAACTTCCACTGCTAGCATTTGGAGGTACACAAGCAATAGTCTTCTTGGAAGCAGTGACACAGCCAGAAACAACTTTGCATGACCATCTCTTTGTGGGCATTTTTTAAAATTACACAGACAGTCACCAAGAAAAGAAACACATGCACCACAAAAAGTGATTTTTCTGGTCTTGTCTGTTGATGTAACAAATTTAAGAGAATTCTCAAGAAAGTACAATAACTAAAATACTGCAATAGGTATTTTTTGTTATGTCTGTTTTTGTTTGTTTAAATTCTATAATATGCACTGAGAGAGAGTATTCATGGTACTATGGGGAAACAAATGATACTGGTACAGTGACAACAATTTCAAGAGACTTGAACAGAGATAATTATCAGCAACATTATAGTTTTTCAGTTTGTGGTGGATGGGAAGCCAAAAAACAACAATAGTGACTTCCAGATGGAAATTGGGCACCAAAGAGATGTAGCCACATAGGCACAACAAAACCTTAACCAGTCTTCACAAATCCCAAAGTGAAAACAACAATACCTTATTTTTCGGGGGGTGGAGGTTACAGCAGTTGTTAGATAGAAGCAGGAAAAAATACCACAGACAGGCAGAGAAATTAAAAATACTGCTATTACGGTGGCACAGTAAAATGTGTATGACTTCATGGCATGCACACAGATTAAAGGTAATGCGCAGAAACTTTAACAGTTCAGTAATCTACAACACAGTCTTTTAAACAGCCTACATACATGCACAACAAACAGCAAAAATGTATCAGCAATTACTAGAAATATTACTGTGTGTACCTGTGTACAGAACTGAGCACACCAATACTAAAACACTAGTCAACAAGAGTTGGAAAGATTGCCTTTCACACTGTGGTCTGTGACTCTCCCTTCTACACCACAGATAAACTCCTCCCCTGAAGCACGCTTCTGCAGTGTCTGTCAGTACAGACACAGAATGTACTAATCTAAGATGTAATGTTGATGCCAAATCAATAAATGCTCGATGATATAAACACACAAGGGTTTACTACACTTGTTGTATTATATTTGGGCTCAAAAGTTTAAATGAAAAATGCTTTTTTGAAAGTTTTTGAAGGTTTGAATCTCAGAACTCTGAAAGAAAACTAACTCCAGCTTTTCAATGCACACTACACCGAACTGAGGCTATGCAAACCAATACAGAGCACATGTGACCTGCTACCCAAAGAATCATTGCAAAATTTGCCTTCAGGAGCAGAAAAAAGGTGAAGTAAGGTGAAGTAATGCAAAGTCCATGCAATCCTACAGCAACTTCACGTTTCCTCAAGAGGCAATAGTTTTAACTCTGCATTGCGGAGAATTTCACGAAATTTGAGTCATACGTGAAATACTCCACATAGCGGAGTTGAGTGACTTCACCCATCTCTAGCCCTTATACAACTTTTTATTCAATATTTCATTGCAACCTCAAAAGGTTTAGTCATGAGGTGTTGTCCGTTCTGATTAGTAGTCTAAAATTATCATCATATAAAGGATGCAGACTATGGTCCCACAAGCTGCTTGCTTTTAATGCCAGTTTCATTATGTCTCTGGGGCATATGGCTCGTTCCAAGTCTGAATGGGAAATTATGTACTTCCATAGTCCATTTGCCTACTATATTATGCCACATCATTCTTCACTACAGAGTTGACAGGTAGCTAATATTGTAGTTATCTACAAAATATGATCCAGCTTTGTATAAAAAGCATTACAAACTACTGTAGCTTCATTTTTCAATTTATAACCATACTGAAAGATGTTTGCAAGCCAAATCACTTTTTCTATATTTTCTTCACTTGTTTAGAAAGAAACCATCGATTATAGTTTTCTGTGAATGTCTACAACATGTAAACCAGTGTTTATCAGCAGTTTACATGTTGCTGAACTTCAGCGGTAGATAGGATTAATATTTTCCAAAAGAACATGTGTGCTAAAAAACATTATGCTCTGGACAGGAACATTCTTGAAAGCTGATTGGTCAAAAGCTTTCCATGCCCTTACTTATTTTCCTTCACAAAGGAATCAGTAGAAACAAGAGCCCTGAGCACAGTTTGTTTACATTCACTGCTATCCCTATGCCATGTCAAAACCCTTCATCACAGAAGCCACTTACCTTTGAGCACAACACGATTCCAGCCCTCATGAACTTCTCTCAGCCCCTGCAGCTACACTTACAACCAACATCTGCACTGTCCATCTTCCTACTTCGATGAAACACAGCCTACAACCAAAAACTACAGACAACAGGAAGCACAGTTCCTGCAGAGTGATCCCCTTTCTGACATCAAGGGAAACACAGTGAAGAAACAGGTATATTTTCCATTCACACTGCTACCAGTGTGAACATAGCTTTACACTCTACAATTTAAAAAGACAATAACAGCCATTCACTTGCATTGACTCACAGTAGTTAACATTAACTGAGCTTTTAGCTGTATTTTGTATATTGCTGTAATTTAGATTTGTATTATTGTATGGTATATGTTATATGTGTTATATTATGAACTAAGGAGCATAAACAGAGGAATCTGATTGGCAGAGAGCTCTTTGAAGCCGTGATGTTATTGGGCTACATTATCACGGCTTTAAAATAATTCCGGCACCACCAGCCTCCTTGGTCTGTTCTGTCTGAGAACTATTTTTTCAAAATGTACTCCTACATCACCCAAAAACTTGTTCATAAAATGTTTAAAAACCTGTTTGTTTTATTTTTTTTTATTTATGAAAATTCAAACTCAGTTCATAATAGCAATAAGTCACTCCAGGGTGTGGTATATCATGGGATATCGTCACTTCTCAGGTCATTGGACGCACTCGGCCTGCGGCCTCATGCCCAACCACCCAGGGTGTGATGATATACCATGATATACCACACCCTGTCGTGCCTTATTGCTTAATTATAAAGCACCCAGAGTCCTTGGAGATGGGTGCTATATAAATAAAATAGTTATCTATAGGTATCTATCTATCTATCTATTAAAATGTATAGTTTATTGAATTTATTGTAGTTATATTAACTATTTGTTGTATGATAGTTATTTAGTATTTTTTGACAAGTTAACATTTATTACAGTTAACATGATTAAATAAGCCCCACTTCATAACTCAGTCTGGCATCTTCTTCCATGACCCAAGTGACCGTTGTACCATAGCTTATGTGAGGGCTGTCCAAAACCCATCTCCATCTATAGATATATCTTCAAAAGAAGCTGTCATAATTGTGACCACTATGCCTTCCTCTCAGACCTAAAGTACTCCAGGTGTCAAGATGTCTGCCTAGCTTCTTCAGTGTCTGAGGCCTAAGAACTATTCCAAAATATTGTCATAGATGTTATACTTAGAAATGCACCATTAGTTAAAATTAGAATTAGGAAAAAGTCATGCCCTTGGTTTACCTACAGCCTAAAAGCTGCCCTATGTAACAGGGATGCCCTTTGGAAAAAAAAACACATAAATCCAAACAGCCAGCAGACTGGGCAGCATTCAGAATGGCAAGGAACCAATGTTCAAAGTTTATTAGGACCGATAAAGCTGATCATTTCTAATTGGAGGCAGACTCCTCAGCTAACTACCATGCTAACTGCTGAAGAACTTTGAACGATACTGAAGGGCACAGCCCAGCCAACTCTCTCCCCACCAAAATCTCATCTGGTGGTTCCTCCACTGTCAACAAGCAGGCTATTTTAGACCTTCTAAACAATCATTTCACCACTGCTGAGTTAGCCTTCAATACTTCTCCTGCTAGTAAACTGCATGTTCAGATCAATGCCCCTGACTCGGCCTGTCTATCCATAAATGCCCCAGTACAAGAAGCAATACAGTATTCTCATTCTGCCCTATCACTTTTAAGCAAGTGGATGATCTTCTTCTCGGTCTTGATACAAAAAAAGCATGGGCACTGATCAGCTTGCTCCTTTCATCTTAAAGCTAGGATATCATGTTCTGACTACGCCTATCACCCACCTCTTCAATATGTCTCTTGCCCAGGGTGCTCTCCCATTGGTGTGGGAAATAGCACAAGTAATCCTGCTACTCAAGTCAGGAAATCCAAGTGACCTCAATAACTACAGACCCATTTCTCTTCTTCCCATCCTCTCTAAATTAGTTGACAAAATAGTCAGTTCACAACTAAGAAAACATTTAGAATCATTTAACATGCTTAACCCCGTACAGTCCAGCTTTAGACCAAATCACAGCACTGTATCTGTCCTTGCCAAGATGACCAATGACTGACAACTTGCTCTCAATTGTAAAAAAACATGTATGTACTTTATTTCTTGACCTGAGCTAGGCATTTGTCATGACCTATTACTGCTCATTCTTTGTAACATTGGTCTTAATTCCTCCACATTGCGATGGTTCACTTGTTACCTCATTGGCCATCAGCAGCAAGTCAAGGCAGGAGGGAACTTCTCCCCACTGAAAACACTCCTGAGAAGTGTGCCACGGGTCTATCTTAGGTCCACTACTATTCGCAACCGATACTAATAATATCATCTCTGGAATCAACTCAACAAATGTTCACATTTGTGCTGATGATACCATCCTCTACATTGCCAGGCTCACCCTTGAACTTGCCTGCAAAGAACTGCAACATGAATTTAACCTGTTGCAGAAAACCTCCTACACCTAAAACTTGTGTTAAATGCTAAAAAACAAAAACAAAGCCATGCTCTTTTCCCCTCATGTCAGCTCAATAAACCATTGTCCTTTATGTGCTTCACCACAAATCACAACCCTTTTGGGGGAGCCACTAGAGTTTGGGGACAAGTTTAAATACCTGGGCTTCTGGGTTGACTGCAAACTTTCCTTCACAGATCATATTGAGGAACTGTCAAATAAGTTAAAACAAAGACTAGGTCTCTTTTTCTGAATTAAACACTTATTAACACAGGATACCAAAACAAGACTGGTGCAAACTACTTTCCTCCCTCTCCTGGACTATGCCAAAATTCTTTATGGCTACAGACCCAGCACTGCATTAACCAAGCTCGACACCCTATATCATAGAGCACAAAGTTTCATTACTGGAGCTCCATACTCCACCCATCATTGCTCCCTCTATTCCAAGCTAGGCTGGAAGTCACTTAAATCCAGCAGACTAAAAAATGCAGCCACTTGGACCTACAGAGCACTTACCAACAACTTCCCCCAAAATATTCCAGATTACCTGCCAACTAGTACCTCTGGAAATTACTCCCTGAGAAGCCTCTCCTACATCTCTCTTATTACCCCTGGAGTCAGAACACATGTTGATAGATCTTCAATAAGTCATGCCCTTCCTGTCCTTTGGAATAATCTCCAAAAACACCTGAAGCTTGTCAACTTTGTTAAAATGACCACCTTTAAAACTCTGCTAGCATAATTTATCAAAGATCCCTGTAACTGCTACTCTTAACCTCATGTATGCCTGGAACTTTTTATGCTTGAACTATACCCCATCTCTCATCTTGTATGACTTTCTCCTGTTCCTCTCCCCTTTTCTTCATCCTACTTTGCCTATCTACCCCCTACACCCATGCTGACTTGTTTCCACCTTTCAACTTATTAGGGGGTCTCATTTTGTCTTTTCTTTTTTTTTTATTTAGCTGTATTATATCTGTATTACATTGTGTTCTATAATTATTGGATGACTCCATCCTGTTCTGTTATTCATTGCTGACTTATGTTCACCTTTGCCCAGGTACACCTTGTAAAAGAATCTTTCTCAGTGGTGTTTCACCAAGTAAAATAAAGATTGATTGATTGATTATAGAGTCTAACATTGGACTATTTTATATACTGATGTACTTCTCTAGTTTAAAAATAGTAAAAAAAAAGAAAAAAGTTAAATCTGTCTTTGTTTTTTTTTTTTACTTTACTGTGTGGTCCAGTGAATAATCACAATAATACACTCCAGGGAATGCTTTGTCATAACATATCAGTACTTCTCAGGTGCATAAGGTACTTGAATCACCTCATGCCACACAATGAATCCAAGGCATCCTGATATCCTATGATAAAGTACACCCTGTCATGTACTACTGCTTAATTATAAAATGGGTTTCAAAAATAGTGAAACATGATTGACTGAGTCATCTTTACCTGTGCTGTTGTCTTAGCACAACAGCACTGGATAAAAATCCAGCAACATCCTCAACATACAATCAATACTAACCACACATCTTGGACCCTGTATGCTATAACAAACATGGCTGCCACCTTTACTCACTTAAAACTTTCAACATGGCCATAAAAATAAAACTGTCTTAACTAAAAAAATAAATTAAATGTTGTTCGCACTTGTAATCCTATTGTTACACAAATATACATACATTTAAAAATGAAGTACAGTAGTACTTATAGTTTTAATTACTGGTGTTTGTTGACCATAAAAATAAAAAAAACCTTCCTAGCTGTACCTGCTTACCAAGGAAATTTTTGCTGTTTAATCTGCTACAGATAAAATACAACACCTGGTTCCATCTAAGGCCTTCTGTTGTATGATTGTAGCGGTGAACATTATGCCAGTAGAACTGAGAAGAGGTATGAATTCTTGCATTCCATTCTTAGCAAACATTCCATTTGTTGAGTGCAGGAAAGAAAAGAAACAGGATGGGGAAAAGGGGGTAGAGATGTGTAAAAAAAAAAAACACATTCCACAGGCAGAATTTCTGCAAAAGTCAGATTTTCACTTCCGCAAAAGTGTGGAAATCAAATTAGCAACTTTTGAAGAAATTTCAACTTAGAACAGTGGAATAAATGTGTAAATTGCAGATTATTGTAATAAACTGCAGAGAAAAAAGTCAATAGAACTGATCACGGAACTACAGAATAATTACATGTATTGCAGAGTAATTCATCAAACTGCAGAAAATAAATTCCTCAGAACTGTTATTCCACAGTTTATGTGTATTTTTCTGCAGTTCAGTCAAAACATTATGTGGAATATGCTGAAAATCCAGCAAATACATGGCGAAGCTGGCCCACCAGTGCAGTGGCTGGATTTCCATCTGTAATACCAGCAACCTGGATTCTGGAATGAGCCTGGACCACTGTAGGGATGGCCGGGGGGAGAAGGCTCAAGCATCCAATGAATGCTCTCCTTCTTCGGGGGGGGGCAAGGTCCACAAATTGCCTGACCCTGAGCAGAGGTTTGGGGTATGACAAGTCCTGCAGCAGCAGGAGGGGTCCGTCCATGACGTGGAGTGGACATTGGCATGTAGTGCCTTGATGTCAGGGGCACAGCTCACGGGGAGAAAAAGGGAAAAAGCTCTCCAGATTATGGGGAGATGGAGCACCAGGAACAGACCCCTCATGGCCTTGTACTGACCTCCTTTCCAGCTCCCGATGAAATCTGAATTGTAGGGATGTACCTGCCCCACCTCGTCCCCGACCGAGGGAAAATTTGTGGCTCCATGGGGTGAGTGCAAGAAGGGTGAAGGTTGGTGGCAGAGCCAGGGGCTGTCTCCATAGGTGCTCCTGATGAAGTGGAGTCTGTAGAGAGGGGGTGGATAAATAGAATAAAAAATACACATTGGGAAGATTTTGATCTCTCCAATGGTGGAAATTCAGAAAATTCAATGAAATTTCTCAATTTTAGCAAAAGTTCCACAAAATTGGAATTCGCAGCTTTTGCCCATCCATAAAAGGGTGGAAATAATATAAAGAAGCAGGAGACAATGTGAGAAAACAGGTAAATGGGGTAGATTGGGAAAAAAAAGGAGGGTTTAAGCACTAATTTAAAACATGTATTTTGCTGTTCATAATATTTGAAACTGAGATGACATGTCATAGATACATAGATACTGATGGTAGATAAGGGCCTTTGGCCCACCTTGTCTGCCCAATTGTGCATGTAATTTTGCCTCTTTAAGCTTCTCTTACACTGGGTTGTCCCCTTTCCCCAACTGGTAGGATCCCCCAATGCCTATCCCATGCATTCTTGAATTCCATATTCGTTCTCCCCCACCTCCTCTGGCAGGGCATTCCACTGGTCCACCACCCTTTCCATGAAGAAATACTTCCTCATGTTACCTATGAACCTCCTTCTCTCCAATTTCATCACATGACCCCTAGTCCTGGAACATCTCTTCCTCTGAAAAATTGTGTTTTCCTGCACCTTGTTCCTCCCAGAGAGGTACTTGTATGTCTCTATCATATCCCCCTCTTCTCCTCCAGATAGTACATATTTAAGTCCTTCAGCCTGTCCTCATAGGAATCATGATGCAAACTCTTTACCATCTTGGTTGTCCTCCTCTGAACTGTCTCCACCCTGTCTATATCCTTATGTAGTTAAGACCTCCAGAACTGGACACTGTACTCCAGGTGGGGTCTCACTAATGTTTTGTGCAGTGGAATTATGACCTCCCTTTTCCGGATGGTGATGCCCATGCCTATGCATCCCAGCATCCTACTGTATTTGTTTTACTTGCTGCCTTGTTGCACTGACTCCCAACCTTTAGGTCATCAGAGATGATAACCCCTAGGTCCCTTTCCTGCTTGAAGCATGCTATATCCTCCCCCACAGCTGATATATTGTTCCAGGGTGTTTGTATCCCAGGTGCATTATTCTGCACTTTTTTGCATTAAATTTCAACTGCCACATCCTTGACCATTCCTCAAGTTTTTGCAGGTCTCTCTTCATTCTATCCATTCCCTCCAGTTTATCCACTCTGTTAGAGTTTTGTGTCATCAGCAAACAGGGAAATGTTCCCTTCTGTGTTGTCTGTAATGTCATTGATACAGATGTTGATGAAGACTCGACCCAGCACTGATACCTGTGACACTCCACTGGTCACCCTTCTCTCTGCAGAGTGACAGCCATTTACAGTACCACCATCCTCTATGTTCTGCCATCCAGCCAATTCCCCACCCATTGCAGTACTGTACTACTCACACCCATATTGCCCAGCTTGTTTAACAGCCTCCTATGGGGCACAGTGTCAACAGCCTTACTTTTGTCTAGATAGGCCACATCCACTGCCCCCCAATCCACCTTCCTTGTCACCCAGTTGAAAAATTCAATAAGATTAATCTGGCACAACTTCCCCCCAGTAAAATTATGCTGCCTTGGGTCCTGTAGACTGTTGGCCACAAGGTGTTCTGCTAATCTCTCCTTCAGTAGTGCTGCCATAATCTTCCCCACTACTGAGGTAATACTGACTGGTCTGTAGTTTCCCATTTCCTCTCTGTTTCCGCTCATGTATAAGAGGACTATATCAGCAGTTCTCCAGTCTTTGGGTACCTCACCTGTTTCCAGTGATCAGCTAAACAGAGCTGCCAAAGGTTCAGGCACCATGCCTCTGTGCTTCTTCAGCAGCCTGGGGTACTCCCCATCTAGGCCCATAGCTTTATCGACTCTTATTCCTTCCAGTTCCTTAGGACCTTTCCCATGGAAAGGGACTTGCAACCATTTCTGTGCCCTTCCCCCAATTGTACTGTCTTCTGGCCTGCTACCCACCCCTTCTACTGTAAAAATTGAGCAGAAATATCTGTTCAGTATGTTTGCTTTACTGTTGTCATCCTCAACACTACTTTCAACCTCATCCATTAGCCTACCTATCCCTCCCTTTGCCTTCCTTTTTTCAGTTATGTACCTGCTAAAGGTTTTGTTCCCTCAACCCGCTGTTTCACAATGTGCTCCTCTGTCTGAGCTTTGGCTTCCCTTACTATCCTCTCTGCTTCCCTTTGTTGCTCCTGATGGCTCCCCCTATCCCCTTCTGCCTGTGTCTTTTTGTATTACTTGAATGCAATCCATTTGGTTTTCACTTTCTCTGCTACCTCCTTGGAATACTATAAGGTTTCCTCTTCTTTTTCCCCTTGCTAACCTGCTCAACACATGACTGTGTTGTTCTTGCTATCCCTGTTTTAAATACTACCCATTGTTCCTCCACCCCAATTCCTTCCCAATTCCAGCTAGTGTTTCTTCCAAGCATTTCCCCATTCTTCTTAAATCTGCCCTCCTAAAGTCTAGGATACATGTTCTAGTGTGACAGGGATCTGTTCATTCAGTTATTTCAAACCACAGTGTCTGGTGGTCACTGTTCCCTAGGTGCTCCCCCACTGAGGCCCCTGTCACACTGTCCCTGTTTGTGAGTACCAGGTCCAGTATTGCCTTCTTCTGAGTTGGTTCCATGACCAATTGTTTAAGGAAGCCACCCTGAAGGGAGTCCAGGATAAATCTGCTCCTGGCTGCAGCTTCTGCTGGTAGGTTACAGTCAATGTCTGGCATGTTGAAGTCTCCAACCAGCACCACCCCCGCTTGTCTGCCATTCTTTGGATAGCAAGCATCAGTTCTCTATCTGTGTCTTTCACCTGGATTGGTGGTCTATAGACTACTGCCTTGCGGATGGCTGCCTCCATTTTTCTTTCAAGTTTAATCCACAGTATCTCCTCCCCTCCTTGTTCCCCTTGGATGTCTGTGGCCTTAATGTTATCTTTCACATACAGTGCCACTTCTCCCCCCTTTCTTCTCTTCCTGTCTCTCCCGAATAGGTTATAGCTGGGTATGTCTATCTCCCAGTCATTGTTATCATTACACCAGGTTTCAATGCTAGCCACAATTTCCAGGTCTGACTGTGCCATAGCTTCCTCCAGGTCCTCCATCTTGTTGCTAAGGCTCCTGGCATTGGCACACATGGATCTCCATAGTGTAACTTCCTTCCCCTGTTTTGTTGTCCTGTACCACTCCCTTACCAAGTGATCTTTTTGCCTGGCCCACCCGGCATTCCGCCCTTCTGTTGTATTCTGCCATCTGACTGTCTAGCCACTCCTTGGTTATCTGTGTCCCTTCCATTCTTCTCTTAATCCATCTTGTGCACTCTGCATTACTGTGATATCCCCCTCGGTCCCCTGTTCCTTTGCTAGCTTCTGGGGTTGGGCAATCGGCTTCCTTTCTTGCTGGCCTGCTACTCCCCTTGGCTAGTTTAAATGCTTGCCAATGTAGCATTTAAACTTGTCAATGAGGATTTGTGTTTCTCTTCAGTATGTATGCAGGCCATCAGGCCTGAATAAGCTCCTATCCCTCCAGGTGGTTTCCCAGTCACCAATGAATCTGAACCCTTCCTCGCTCAACCAGTTCTTTGGGCATGTGTTAAAGTTTCTGGGGGGGGGGCACCCGTGCACTCACCCATGCTTTTCACAGATAATACTTTTGAAAAAGTGACGGAGATAGCTATTTCCCTGAGACCACTCCCCAGCCTTCTAAACTCCTCGTACACTACTTTAGGTTCCCCATTTGCCAGGTTATTAGTTCCTAGGCGGATAATGACATCCAGTTCTCCCTCCCATCCTGCCTTCCTGGCAATCCACAGGATCCTTCTATCCCTCCATGCCATGGCACTTGGTAGGGACATCACCTCCCTATCCTCCCCCTCTCCTCTTCCTAGCTAAATCACCTTCACAATAGAGTTCCCCACTAGGATTTGGTTCCTCCTCCTCTTCTGGGGTCCACTGTTCTCCCCTCTGAGATCACATTTCCAGTTGATCTCCACATCCATCCTTTCCACAACTATGGGTGCATCAGACTAGCTGTCAGCAATTGCCAGTGCGGCATATGAGTAATGTAGTGGAATAGGTTTTGGGATGTGTTTCTGCCCAACAGTCATAACCCTCCCCAAGCCCACTGTCATCCAAGTGCTTCTCTTACTTGGCATCCTTTGAGGCAGCAGCTTTAGACTAGATGGGGTCTGGATGGGGTTGAAGGTACACATGAGCCAGTTTACCTCTGCTCTGAGTCTGTCATCCTCTTCCCTCAGTCCAGAGAGGTTCCTGCAGATAGGGCAGGACTTCAACATCCAGAAGGTCTGCTTGAATATGACTGCCCCACACCCACTGCATTGCACCACTCCGCACATTATGCTACACTTAATCTGCTATTTATCTAGCTGTCTGCTTCTGAACCCTTCCTTCTAGGTCCCTTTTTTTTTGTTGCTTAGCAGTTTTGTAGCTAGACCCCTTTTCTAAGTTATTTAGTATAGTAGTACCCCTTTTAAATGTGCATGTTGTTACTGTTGTCTGTACTGCTCCTCTTGCTTCATGGTGTTGTCTGTACTGCACCCCTTGATCTCCTTCTAGGTCTGTTTTGTTTGTTGCCTAGCAGTTTTGTAGCATGACCCCTTTTCTAAGTTATTTAGTGGTCCCGCTTTTAAATTTGTTTGTTGTTACTATTGTCTGTACTGCTCCCCTTGCTCTCCTTACTGAGGCTTGACCCATTCTACTCAGTTATTTAGCTGACCCCTCTTAAAAAGTGTTTTTTTAATTTTTTTTACTTTGTGTGTTACCTGAACTTAGGCAAGAAGTATGTGCTGTGCACTACCTATAAAGAGATGCTGGACCCATGCTCTACATAAGAGCATGAGCCCTGGGGTGGGTGGGTTGAGGGGTGGGTGGGATTACCCTTGGACTGAGAAAAACAATCTGCCGAGGACCCCTCGCTCCTCCTGAGGCTAGATTACCTCCCTGGCAAACAAGTTTCACTAAGTAAAGAACAACATCAAAAGCAGTGAACCAAAACACTTACTTCTACCTACTTCCACAAGCTCCTGAATTATGAACTGAATTCAATGTACCTGGGTAAATCAACTCCTTGCTTTGAGGCAGCTGACAGCTGTTCTCCCTTTCAACTCCTTCAAATCAGTGCTGGGATGTGCTGAGACAATTTATTGGGGTCAATGAGCATTTTAAATAAGCCATGAAAATGTTTAACATTTTATTTCTGTGCATGGTGAATGCAAATCAGGATTCCAAAATTAAATCTTGGACCCATTTTATAATTACATTAAGACACTTCAGGGTTTGCTTTGTGGTATTATAATGACACTTATTGAGTGGTTGAAAGCACTCAGTGCTGCCTTGTGCCTCACAACACACCCAAGGTGTGCAGGAATTCTACCACAATGCACCCCCTTTCATGTCTTAGTACTTAATTTTGATTCTGCTTATAAACCACTATCAAGATAAACAAATGAAAGTCAGAAATCAAGTCATCATCATACTCAAATTCTTTATTATTGATCTGTTGAACATTATAATTAAAAAATTTGCCTTGTACTATAAAACATATTTAAAACATGCCCATTTTGTAACATACCAGGGGCCTGATATTCAGAAAAGTGCAAAGAGGAGTGCAAAGGTTTACACTGCACTTATATGCAGTTGGAAAGTGCACCGGCATGCATCAGTGGGCTGCTCTCCATGGAGGAGAGAGGAGGGCTATGCCGTTATTTAATTAATGAAGTAAAGGTCTGCCTCTTTGCAGATGGCACCCAAATCTGCAATACAGTGGTCAGTCTGGAGGGGGAGGATGGGCAAGGATCTGAAAAGACTGGCAGAGTGTTCAAGGATTTGGCAGCTGGTTTTAATGCAAAAAGTGCAAAATAATGCACCTAGGCCACCAAAACCCAGGAACTGCATAGAAAATGGTCAGAGTGATACTGACAAAGACTAAATAGGAAAGAGACCTAGGGACAATCATGTTGCATAGCCTAAAGATGGCAAAGCAGTGAGGCAAAGCAGTCAGAAGGGAGAGTGGGATGCTGGTGTGCATTTAAAGGGGTATTGCCAACATGAAGAGAAAGGTGGGGCTGCCCCTCTATAGACTGCTGGTAAGACCCCAACTTGAGTACTATGTCCATTTCTGGAGACCACATCTCTGGAAGCATATAGACAGAATGGAGGTGGTCCAGAGAAGGGCTACCAAAATGGTGCAGGGTCTGCATAAAGAGTCTAAAAAGGAGATGCTAAAGGAGAGTGATATATGTACACCCTAGAAGAGAGGAGCATGGGGGTGGTGCACTTTGTGCCATGGATGACCACATGTGGCAGTGCGTCATGCCAGGATTCTGTGTACATGCGGCCATCCTGTGGTTAGGGAGGTTGGTCATGGGAAAATGGCTGCTTGGTTGACCAGATGATGATCGCTGAATTCACCTCCCACCACAAAGCCCTGGTGGAACATCTTCTGTGTGATGCTCCCATGGCCCTTTGTAATGGATGAAGGTTGAACCCATTCTCCCCTCTCTCAGGTCCAGGGAGGGGGGCTCTTCTGATGAAGGGATATGCCAGACATGAAAAAGTGGCATGGACTCAGGATGGCAGCAGATGGTGAGGGGGGATGTCACAGTTGGTGGGGGGTCTTAGGTGGCCCAAAGAAGTGAATGGTCAAGGAGTGGGGATGGAGCATAAACAAATAAAGAAAAAAAAAATGCCTGAAACAGGCACAAGGGAAATGTAGGAGAAGGGGGAGAGAGACCGCACCATAGAGAAAGTAGGATCTGCAGCAAAAAATGAAGGTTAACAAAAATGGGCAGGTTGGGTGGGCCCAGTTGCCGCTATCTGCCATCATATTCTGTTTCTATGTAGAATGGAACAGGAAGACATGCTTAAAATGTAATAAGGGAATTGTTCACCCTCCAAGCAAGGTACAGGTTGGAACCCTGAATATTGGTATCTATCCCTGGAGGAATATCGCTTGATCCTGTTTGATAGTGTCTCTCAAACTTTATGCAGCAATCCAGAAGTCTTCTAGAAACTGCTGCCAAGAAATTAATGCTAGGACTGACCTCTGCTTGACATGTTCTTGATGTCTCACTTTAAGTAAAGTTTAGTCTGATGCAGAGATTTCTTAAGAGTTGATCTAAGTTTTGAGAGAGGTCTTAAGGTGCTGTGATTTTGCTATCTGTCCTGAGCGCTGTGCCTCTTCTCTTAGAGCTGTAAGTCTATGGGCTGCACCCTTGATCTCAGTGTCTCATTGAGCCTGCTGAAGTGCCCCCCCAAAAAAAACTTGCTTCAGAACCTCCCTGACATTTCTTTTTTGTTCCAGCTCTTTGCCCCAGTGTTAATCAGAGCCCCTTCCATGACTGTATTGAAGCTACTGCTCTCTCCTGTTGAGCATACTGCAGTGTCCTCCCCAACCCCTAACTTGCTTCAGGGCTTCTCTGCTTAAACTATGTCTGTTTAATTCTCAGACCCTCCCAAACTGTTAATTTCTCTTTTGTTTTCTGACTGCCCTCCCCTCCAATCCTGCTACTTAATTTTGTCCTCTCACTTTATCTCACCAGGGGACAACTCTACCCTTTCAGGCTCTCTCCTCTCAAACAAACTGCATTCAACAGTTTGGTAAGCAGAACAAAGAGAAGCTGCGCAACGCTCACCCTCCAAGCAAGGTGTGGGTTGGAACCCTGAATTTTGGCATCTACCCCGGAGGAATATCACTTGCCACTGTTTGCCAGTGTTTCTCAAACTGTATGCAGCAATCCAGAAGTCTTCTAGGAACTGCTGCCAAGAAATTAATGCTAGGACAGACCTCTGCTTGACATGTTCTTGAGTTCTCACTTTAAGTAATGTTTAGTCTGATGTACAGATTTCTTAAGAGTTGATTTAAGTTTTGAGAGCAGTCTTAAGGTACTGTGATTTTGCTATCCACCCAGAGCACTCTGCCCCTTCTCTTAGAGCTGTAAGTCTGTGGGCTCCACCCTTGACCTTGGTGTCCCATTGAGGCTGCTGCAGTGCGACCCCCAAAAAAACAAAACTTGCTTCAGAACCTCACTGAATGTTCTTTTTTTTTTCAGCTCTGTGCCCCTGAGTTAATCATAGAACCTTCTACGATTGGATTGAAGCTACTGCTCTCTCCTGTTGAGCATACTGCAGTGTCGTCCCCAACCCCTAACTTGCTTCAGGACCTTACTGCTTAAACTATTTCAGTTTAATTCTCAGCCCATCCCAAACTGTTAATTTCTCTTTTGTTTTCTGACTGCCCTCCCCTTTAAGCCTGCTATTTAATTTCATCCTCTCACCTTATCTCACCAGGGGACAACTCTGCCCTTTCAGGCTCTCTCCAGTCAAACAAACTGCATTATGCAGTTTGGTTATCAGAAAAAAAGAGAAGCTGCCCGACGCTCACCGTCCAAGCAAGGTACATGTTGGAAACCTGAATTTTGGCATCTAGCCCTAGAGGATTATCACTTGCCCTAGTTTTCCAGTGTTTCTCAAACTTTGGGCAGCAATCCAGAAGTCTTCTATGAACTGCTGCCAAGAAATTAATGCTAGGACTGACCTCTGCTTGACATGTTCTTTATTTCTAACTTTTAGTAATGTTTAGTCTGATGTTGAGATATTTTAAGAGTGAACTTAAGTTTTTGAGAGAGGTCTTAAGGTACTGTGGTTTTGCTATCTGCCCTGAGCACTGTGCCCCTTCCCTTAGAGCTGTAAGTCTGTGGGCTGCACCCTTGACCTCGGTGTCCTATTTAGGCTGCTGCTGTAACCCCCTCAAAAAAAACTTGCATCAGAACCTCCCTGCCTGTTCTTTTTTTTTCTAGCTCTGTGCCCCAGTGTTAATTAGAGCCCCTTTCATGACTGTATTGAAGCTACTGCTCTATCCTGTTGAGCATACTACAGTGTCCTCCCCAACCCTCAACTTGCTTCAGGACTTCCCTGCTTAAACTATCTGTTTAATTCTCAGCAACTCCCAAACTGTTAATTTCTCTTTTGTTTTCTGACTGCCCTCCCCTCCAAGCCTGCTATTTAATTTCGTACCCTCACTTTATCTCACCAGGGGACAACTCTGCCCTTATGGGCTCTCTCCTCTCAAACAAACTGCATTCTGCAGTTTGGTAAGCAGAACAAAGAGAAGCTGCCCGACGCTCACGCTCCAAGCAAGGTACTGGTTGGAACCCTGAATTTTGCATCTACCCCTGGAGGAATATCACTTGCCACTGTTTGCCAGTGTTTCTAACACTTTGTGCAGCAGTCCAGAAGTCTTCTAGGAACTTCAGCCAAGAAATTAATGCCAGGACTGACCTCTGCTTGACATGGTCTTGATTTTTAACTTTAAGTAATGTTTAGACTGATGTAGAGATTTCTTAAGAGTTCATTTAAGTTTTGGGAGATGTCTTAAGGTACTGTGCTTTTGCAATCTGCCCTGAACCCTGTGCCCCTTCTCTAGAATTGTGGGGTATGTGGGCTGCACCCTACCTCGAGTCCCATTGAGGCTGCTGTGTGCCCCCCCCAAAAAAAAAACTTGCTTCAGGACCTGCTTGCCAGTTCTTTTTTTTCCATCTCTTTGCCCCAGTGTTAATCAGAGCACCTTCTATGACTGTATTGAAGTTACTGCTCTCTGCTGTTGAGCATACTGCAGTGTCCTCTCCAACCCCTAATTTACTTCAGGTCCTTACTGCTTAAACTATTTCTGTTTAATTCTCAGCCCATCCCAAACTGTTAATTTCTGTTTTGTTTTCTGACTGCCCTCCCCTTTAAGCTTGCTATTTAATTTCATCCTCTCACCTTATGTCACTATGGGACAACTTTGCCCTTTTGGGCTCTCTCCTCTCAAACAAGCTGCATTCTGCAGTTTGGTAAGCAGAACAAAGAGAAGCTGCCCAGCGCTCACCCTCCAAGCAAGGTATGTATTGAAACCATGAATTTTGGCATCTAGCCCTGGAGAAATATCACTTGCCTCCATTTACCAGTGTTTCTCACACTTTGGGCAGCAATAAAAAAGTCTTCTATGAACTGCTGCCAAGAAATTAATGGTAGGACTGACGTTTGTTTGACATGTTCTTGATTTCTCACTTTTAGTAATGTTTATTCTGATGTAGAAATATTTTAAGAGTTGACTTAAGTTTTGAGAGAGGTCTTAAGGTACTGTGGTTTTGCTAACTGGCCTGAGCTATTTGCCCATTCTCTTAGAACTGTAAATCTGTGGGCTGCACCCTTGACCTCCGTGTCCCATTTAGGCTGTTGCAGTAACCCCCACCCAAAGAAACTTGCTTCAGAACCTCCCTGCCTGTTCTTTTTTTTTCCAGCTCTGTGCCCCAGTGTTAATTAGAGCCCCTTTCATGACTGTATTGAAGCTACTGCTCTCTGCTGTTGAGCATACTGCAGTGTCCTCTCCAACCTCTAACTTGCTTCTAGACTTCCCAGCTTAAACTATTTCTGTTTAATTCTCAGCCCTTCCCAAACTCTTAATTTCTCTTTTGTTTTCTTACTGCTCCCCCTTTAAGCCTGCTATTTAATTTCATCCTCTCATCTTACCTCACTAGTGGACAACTCTGTCCTTTCGGGCTTTCTCCTCTCAAACAAACTGCATTCTGCAGTTTGGTAAGCAGAACAAAGAGAAGCTGCCCAACGCTCACCCTCCAAGCAAGGTACATGTTGGAACCCTGACTTTTGGCATCTAGCCCTGGAGAAATATCACTTGCCCCCATTTACCAGTGTTTCTCACACTTTGTTCAGCAATCCAGAAGTCTTCTATGAACTGCTGCCAAGAAATTAATGGTAGGAATGACCTCTGCTTGACATGTTCTTGATTTCTCACTTTTAGTAATGTTTAGTCAGATGTAGAGATATTTTAAGAGTTAACTAAAGTTTTGAGAGAGGTCTTAAGGCACTGTGGTTTTGCAAGCTGCCCTGAGCACTGTGCCTCTACTCTTAGAGCTGTAAGTCTGTTGGCTGCACCCTTGACCTCGGTGTCCCATTTGGCTGCTGCAGTAAGCCCCCCCAAAAAATCTTGCTTCAGAACCTCCCTGCCTGTTCTTTTTTTTTCCAGCTCTGTGCCTCATTGTTAATTAGAGCCCCTTTCATGACTGTATTGAAGCTACTGCTCTCTCCTGTTGAGCATACTGCAGTGCCTTCCCCAAACCCAACTTGCTTCAGGACTTCCCTGCTTAAACTATTTCTATTTAATTCTAAGCAACTCACTAACTGCTATTTCCTCTTCTGTTTTCTAACTACCCTCCCCTCCAAGCCAGCTATTTAATTTCGTCCACTCACTTTATCTCACCAGGGGACAACTCTACCCTTTCGGGCTCTCTCCTCTCAAACAAACTGCATTCTGCAGTTTGGTGAAGCAGACAAAGGAAGCTGCCCGATTCTCATGTTCCAAGCATGGTATGGGTTGGAACCCTGAATTTTGGCATCTACCCCTTTAGGAGTGTCACTTGCCCCTGTTTTCCATTGTTTCTCACACTTTGTGCAGCAGTCCAGAAGTCTTCTAGGAACTGCTGCCAAGAAATTAATGCTAGGACTGACCTCTGCTTGACTTGTTCTTGATTTTTCACTTTAAGTAATGTTTAGTCTGATGTACAGATTTCTTAAGAGTTGATTTAAGTTTTGGGAGAGGTTTAAAGGTACTGTGATTTTGCAATCTGCCCTGAGCCCTGTGCCCCTTCTCTTAGAACTGTAAGTCTGTGGGATGCACCCTTGACCTCGGAGTCCCACTGTGGCTGCTGCAGTGCCTCCCCAAAAAACTTGTTCAGAACCTCCTTGCCAGTGCTTTTTTTTTCCAGCTCTTTGCCCCAGTGTTAATCAGAGCCCCTTCTATGACTGTATTGAAGTTACTGCTCTCTGCTGTTGAGCATACTGCAGTGTTCTCTCAAACTCCTAACTTGCTTCAAGACTTCCCTGCTTAAACTTTTTCTGTTTAATTCTCAGCCCCTCCCAAACTGTTAATTTCTCTTTTGTTTTCTGACTGCCCTCCCCTCCAAGCCTGTTATCTAATTTTGTCCTCTCACCTTATCTTACCAGTGGACAACTCTGCCCTTTTGGGATCTCTCCTCTCAAACAAACTGCATTCTGCAGTTTGGTAAGCAGAACAAAGAGAAGCTGCCTTACTATCACCCTCCAAGCAAGATATGAGATGGAATCCTGAATTTTGGCATCTACTCCTGGAGGAATATCACTTACCCCTGTCTGCCAGTGTTTCTCACACTTTGTGCAGCATTCAGAAGTCTTCTAGGAACTGCTGCCAAGAAATTACTCCTAGGTCTGACCTCTGCTTGACATGTTCTTGATTTCTCACTTTAAGTAATATTTAGTCTGATGTAGAGTTGTCTTAAGAGTTGATTTAAGTTTTCAGAGAGGTCTTAAGGTACTGTGGTTTCGCTATCTGCCCTGAGTGCTGTGTCCCATCTTTCAGAGCATAAAGTCTGTGGGCTGCACCCTTGTCCTCAGTGTCCCATTTAGGCTGCTGCAGTGCTCCCCCCACAAAAAAAATTGCTTCAGAACCTCCCTGACATTTCTTATTTTTTCCAGCTCTTTGCCCCAGTGTTAATCAGAGCACCTTCCATGACTGTATTGAAGCTAATGCTCTCTGCTGTTGAGCATACTGCAGTGTCCTCTCCAACCCCTAACTTGCTTCAGGGCTTCTCTGCTTAAACTATTTCTGTTTAATTCTCAGCCCATCCCAAACTGTTAATTTTTCTTTTGTTTTCTGACTGCCTTCCCCTCTAATCCTGCTATTTAAGTTCGTCCTCTCACTTTATCTCAAAAGGGGACAACTCTACCCTTTCAGGCTCTATCCTCTCAAACAAACTGCATTCTGTAATTTGGTAAGCAGAACAAAGAGAAGAAGCCAGACGCTCAGCCTAAAAGCAAGGTACGGGTTGCAACCCTGAATTTTTGCATCTACCCCTGGAGGAATATCACTTGCCCCTGTTTGCTAGCATTTCTCACACTTTCTGCAGCAATTCAGAAGTCTTCTTGGAACTGTTGCCAAGGAATTAATGCTAGGAGTGACCTCTGCTTGACATGTTGTTGATTTCTCACTTGAAGTAATGTTTAGACTAACGTAGAGATTTCTTAAGAGTTGATTTAACTTTTTAGAGAAGCCTTAAGGTACTGTGGTTTTGCTATCTGCCTTGAGCACTGGTCCTCTTCTCTTAGAACTGTAAATCTGTGGGCTGCACCCCTGACTTCAGTGTCCCAATGAGGCTGCTGCAGTGCCCCCCCAAAAAAAACTTGCTTCAGAACCTCCTTGCCAGTTCTTTTTTTTTCCAGCTCTTTGCCCCACTGTTAATCAGAGCCCCTTCCACGACTTTATTGAAGCTACTGCTCTTTGTTGTTGAGAATACTGCAGTGTCCTCTCCAACCCCTAATTTACTTCAGGTCCTTACTGCTTAAACTATTTCTGTTTAATTCTCAGCCCATCCCAAACTGTTAATTTCTGTTTTGTTTTCTGACTGCCCTCCCCTTTAAGCTTGCTATTTAATTTCATCCTCTCACCTTATGTCACTATGGGACAACTTTGCCCTTTTGGGCTCTCTCCTCTCAAACAAGCTGCATTCTGCAGTTTGGTAAGCAGAACAAAGAGAAGCTGCCCAGCGCTCACCCTCCAAGCAAGGTATGTATTGAAACCATGAATTTTGGCATCTAGCCCTGGAGAAATATCACTTGCCTCCATTTACCAGTGTTTCTCACACTTTGGGCAGCAATAAAAAAGTCTTCTATGAACTGCTGCCAAGAAATTAATGGTAGGACTGACGTTTGTTTGACATGTTCTTGATTTCTCACTTTTAGTGATGTTTAGTCTGATGTAGAAATATTTTAAGAGTTGACTTAAGTTTTGAGAGAGGTCTTAAGGTACTGTGGTTTTGCTAACTGCCCTGAGCTATTTGCCCATTCTCTTAGAACTGTAAATCTGTGGGCTGCACCCTTGACCTCTGTGTCCCATTTAGGCTGTTGCAGTAACCCCCACCCAAAGAAACTTGCTTCAGAACCTCCCTGCCTGTTCTTTTTTTTTCCAGCTCTGTGCCCCAGTGTTAATTAGAGCCCCTTTCATGACTGTATTGAAGCTACTGCTCTCTCCTGTTGAGCATACTGCAGTGTCCTCCCCAACCCCCAACTTGCTTCAGGACTTCCCTGCTTAAACTATTTGTGTTTAATTCTCAGCAACTCCCAAACTGTTAATTTCTCTTTTGTTTTCTGACTGCCCTCCCTTCCAAGCCTGCTATTTAATTTTGTCCTGTCACTTTATCTCACCAGGGGACAACGCTGCCCTATCGGGCTCTCTCCTCTCAAACAAACTGCTTTCTGCAGTTTGGTAAGCAGAACAAAGAGAAGCTGCCCGACGCTCACGCTCCAAGCAAGGTACTGGTTGGAACCCTGAATTTTGCATCTACCCCTGAAGGAATATCACTTGCCACTGTTTGCCAGTGTTTCTAACACTTTGTGCAGCAGTCCAGAAGTCTTCTAGGAACTTCAGCCAAGAAATTAATGCCAGGACTGACCTCTGCTTGACATGTTCTTGATTTTTCACTTTAAGTAATGTTTAGACTGATGTAGAGATTTCTTAAGAGTTCATTTAAGTTTTGGGAGATGTCTTAAGGTACTGTGCTTTTGCAATCTGCCCTGAACCCTGTGCCCCTTCTCTTAGAACTGTAAGTATGTGGGCTGCACCCTTGACCTCGGAGTCCCATTGAGGCTGCTGCAGTGCCCCCCCCAAAAAAAAAATTGCTTCAGGACCTGCTTGCCAGTTCTTTTTTTTCCCATCTCTTTGCCCCAGTGTTAATCAGAGCACCTTCTATGACTGTATTGAAGTTACTGCTCTCTGCTGTTGAGCATACTGCAGTGTCCTCTCCAACCTCTAACTTGCTTCTAGACTTCCCAGCTTAAACTATTTCTGTTTAATTCTCAGCCCTTCCCAAACTCTTAATTTCTCTTTTGTTTTCTTACTGCTCCCCCTTTAAGCCTGCTATTTAATTTCATCCTCTCATCTTACCTCACTAGTGGACAACTCTGTCCTTTCGGGCTTTCTCCTCTCAAACAAACTGCATTCTGCAGTTTGGTAAGCAGAACAAAGAGAAGCTGCCCAACGCTCACCCTCCAAGCAGGTACATGTTGGAACCTGACTTTGGCATCTAGCCCTGGAGAAATATCACTTGCCCCATTTACCAGTGTTTCTCACACTTTGTTCAGCAATCCAGAAGTCTTCTATGAACTGCTGCCAAGAAATTAATGGTAGGAATGACCTCTGCTTGACATGTTCTTGATTTCTCACTTTAGTAATGTTTAGTCAGATGTAGAGATATTTTAGAGTTAACTAAAGTTTTGAGAGAGGTCTTAAGGCACTGTGGTTTTGCAAGCTGCCCTGAGCACTGTGCCTCTACTCTTAGAGCTGTAAGTCTGTTGGCTGCACCCTTGACCTCGGTGTCCCATTTGGCTGCTGCAGTAAGCCCCCCCAAAAAATCTTGCTTCAGAACCTCCCTGCCTGTTCTTTTTTTTTCCAGCTCTGTGCCCCATTGTTAATTAGAGCCCCTTTCATGACTGTATTGAAGCTACTGCTCTCTCCTGTTGAGCATACTGCAGTGCCCTCCCCAAACCCAACTTGCTTCAGGACTTCCCTGCTTAAACTATTTCTATTTAATTCTAAGCAACTCACTAACTGCTATTTCCTCTTCTGTTTTCTAACTACCCTCCCCTCCAAGCCAGCTATTTAATTTCGTCCACTCACTTTATCTCACCAGGGGACAACTCTACCCTTTCGGGCTCTCTCCTCTCAAACAAACTGCATTCTGCAGTTTGGTAAGCAGAACAAAGGGAAGCTGCCCGATTCTCATGTTCCAAGCATGGTATGGGTTGGAACCCTGAATTTTGGCATCTACCCCTTTAGGAGTGTCACTTGCCCCTGTTTGCCATTGTTTCTCACACTTTGTGCAGCAGTCCAGAAGTCTTCTAGGAACTGCTGCCAAGAAATTAATGCTAGGACTGACCTCTGCTTGACTTGTTCTTGATTTTTCACTTTAAGTAATGTTTAGTCTGATGTACAGATTTCTTAAGAGTTGATTTAAGTTTTGGCAGAGGTCTTAAGGTACTGTGATTTTGCAATCTGCCCTGAGCCCTGTGCCCCTTCTCTTAGAACTGTAAATCTGTGTGCTGCACCCCTGACCTCGGTGTCCCAATGAGGTTGCTGCAGTGCCCCCCCCCAAAAAAATTGCTTCAGAACCTCCTTGCCAGCTCTTTTTTTTTTTGCAGCTCTTTGCCCCAGTGTTAATCAGAGCCCCTTCTATGACTGTATTGAAGTTACTGCTCTCTGCTGTTGAGCATACTACAGTGTACTCTCCAACCCCTAACTTGCTGCAAGACTTCTGGGTTTAAACTATTTCTGTTTAATTCTCAGCCCATCCCAAACTGTTAATTTCTCTTTTGTTTTCTGACTGCCCGCCCCTTTAAGCCTGCTATTTAATTTTGTCTTCTCACCCTATCTCACCAGAGGACAACTCTACCCTTCCGGGCTCTCTCCTGTCAAACAAAATGCATTCTGCAGTTTGGTAAGCAGAACAAAGAGAAGCTGCCCAACGCTCACCCTCCAAGCAAGGTACATGTTGGAACCCTTAATTTTGGCATCTAGCCCTGGAGAAATATCACTTGCCCCAGTTTGCCAGTGTTTCTCACACTTTGTGCAGCAATCCAGAATTCTTCTATGAACTGCTGCCAAGAAATTAATGGTAGGACTGACCTTTACTTTACATGTTCTTGATTTCTCACTTTTAGTAATGTTTAGTCTGATGTAGAGATATTTTAAGAGTTGTCTTAAGTGTTTAGAGAGGTCTTAAGGTACTGTGGTTTTGCTATCAGCCCTGAGCACTGTGCCCCTTCTCTTAGAGCTGTCAGTTTGTGGGCTGCACCCTTGACCTCAGTGTCCCATTTAGGCTGCTGCAGTGCCCCCCCCCAAAAAAAACACTTGCTTCAGAACCTTCCTGCCAGTTCTACTTTTTTTCCAGCTCTTTGCCCCAGTGTTAATTATAGCCGCTTCAATTACTGTATTGAAGCTACTGCTCTCTCCTGTTGAGCATACTGCAGTGTCCTCCACAACCCCCAACTTGCTTCAGGGCTTCCCTGCTTAAACTATTTCTGTTTAATTATCAGCCAGTCCAAAACAGTTAATTTCTCTATTGTTTTCTGACTGCTCTCCCCTCCAAGCCTACTATTTATTTTCATCCTCTCATCTTATCTCACCAAGGGACAACTCTGCCCTTTCAGGCTCTATCCTCTCAAACAAACTGCATTCTTCAGTTTGGTAAGCAGAACTAAGCGAAGCTGTCCAACGCTCACCACCCAAGCATGGTACGGGTTGGAACCCTGAATTTTGGAATATGGCCCTGGAGGAATACCACTTGCCCCTGTTTGCCAGTGTTTCTCATGCTATGTGCAGCAATTCAGAAGTTTTCTAGGAACTGCTGCCAATAAATTAATCCTAGGAATGACTTCTGCTTGACATGTTCTTGATTTCTCACTTGAAGAAATGTTTAGTCTGATGTAGAGATTTCTTAAGAGTTGATTTAAGTTTTGAGAGAAATCTTAAGGTACTGTGATTTTGCTATCTGCCCTGAGTGCTGTGCCCCTTCTCTTAGAGCTGTAAGTCTGTTGGCTGCACCCTTGACCACGGTGTCCCTTTGAGGCTGCTGCAGTGCCCTCCCCCAAAAAAAACTTGTTTCAGAACCTCTCTGACATTTCTTATTTTTCCAGCTCTTTGCCACATTGTTAATCAGAGCCCCTTCCATGAGTTTATTGATGCTACTGCTCTCTGCTGTTGAGCATACTGCAGTGTCCTCTCCAACACCTAACTTACTTCAGGACCTTACTGTTTAAACTATTTCTGTTTAATTTTCAGCCCATCCCAAACTGTTAATTTCTCTTTTGTTTTCTGACTGCCCTCCCTTTATGCCTGCTATTTAATTTCATCCTCTCACCTTATCTCACCAGGGGACATCTCTGCCCTTTCAGGCTCTCTCCTCTCAAACAAACTGCATTCTGCAGTTTGGTAAGCAGAACAAAGAGAAGCTGCCCAACTCTCACCCTCCAAGCAAGGTACATGTTGGAACCCTGAATTTTGGCACCTAGCCCTGGAGAAATATCACTTGCCCCCATTTAGCAGTGTTTCTCGCACTTTGTGAAGCAATCCAGAAGAGTTCAATAAACTGCTACCAAGGAATTAATGGTAGGACTTATCTCTGCTTGACATGTTCTTGATTTCTCACTTTTAGTAATGTTTAGTCTGATGCAGAGATATTTTAATAGTTGACTTAAGCTTTGAAAGAGGTTTTAAGGTACAGTGGTTTTGCTGTCTGCCCTGAGCACTGTGCCCCTTCTTTTAGAGCTGTAAGTCTGAGGGCTGCACCCTTGACCTTGGTGTCCCATTAGGCTGCTGCAGTAACCCCCCCAAAAAAAACTTGCATCAGAACCTCCCTGCCTGTTCTTTTTTTTTCCAGATCTGTGCCCCAGTGTTAATATGAGCCCCTTTCATGACTGTATTGAAGCTACTGCTCTCTGCTGTTGAGCATTCTGCAGTGTCCTCTCCAACCCCTAACTTACTTCAGGGCTTCTCTGCTTAAACTATTTCTGTTTAATTCTCAGCCCATCCCAAACTGTTAATTTCTGTTTTGTTTTCTGACTGCCCTCCCCTTTAAGCTTGCTATTTAATTTCATCCTCTCACCTTATGTCACTATGGGACAACTTTGCCCTTTCGGGCTCTCTCCTCTCAAACAAGCTGCATTCTGCAGTTTGGTAAGCAGAACAAAGAGAAGCTGCCCAGCGCTCACTCTCCAAGCAAGGTATGTATTGAAACCATGAATTTTGGCATCTAGCCTGGAGAAATATCACTTGCCTCCATTTACCAGTGTTTCTCACACTTTTCGCAGCAATAAAAAAGTCTTCTATGAACTGCTGCCAAGAAATTAATGGTAGGACTGACGTTTGTTTGACATGTTCTTGATTTCTCACTTTTAGTAATGTTTAGTCTGATGTAGAAATATTTTAAGAGTTGACTTAAGTTTTGAGAGAGGTCTTAAGGTACTGTGGTTTTGCTAACTGCCCTGAGCTATTTGCCCATTCTCTTAGAACTGTAAATCTGTGGGCTGCACCCTTGACCTCTGTGTCCCATTTAGGCTGTTGCAGTAACCCCCACCCAAAGAAACTTGCTTCAGAACCTCCCTGCCTGTTCTTTTTTTTTCCAGCTCTGTGCCCCAGTGTTAATTAGAGCCCTTTCATGACTGTATTGAAGGTTACTGCTTCTCCTGTTGAGCATACTGCAGTGTCCTCCCCAACCCCCAACTTGCTTCAGGACTTCCCTGCTTAAACTATTTGTGTTTATTTCTCAGCAACTCCCAAACTGTTAATTTCTCTTTTGTTTTCTGACTGCCTTCCCCTCCAAGCCTGCTATTTAATTTTGTCCTGTCACTTTATCTCACCAGGGGACAACGCTGCCCAATCGGGCTTTCTCCTCTCAAACAAACTGCTTTCTGCAGTTTGGTAAGCAGAACAAAGAGAAGCTGCCCGACGCTCATGCTCCCAGCACGGTACGGGTTGGAACCCTGAATTTTGACTTCTACCCCTTTAGGAATATCACTTGCCCTTGTTTGCCAGTGCTTCTCACACTTTGTGCAGCAGTCCAGAAGTCTTCTAGGAACTGCTGCCAAGAAATTAATGCTAGGACTGACCTCTGCTTGACATGTTCCTGATTTTTCACTTTAAGTAATGTTTAGTCTGATGTAGAGATTTCTTAAGAGTTGATTTTACTTTTGGCAGAGGTCTTAAGGTACTGTGATTTTGCAATCTGCCCTGAGCCCTGTGCCCCTTCTCTTAGAACTGTAAATCTGTGTGCTGCACCCCTGACCTCGGTGTCCCAATGAGGTTGCTGCAGTGCCCCCAAAAATTGCTTCAGAACCTCCTTGCCAGCTCTTTTTTTTTGCAGCTCTTTGCCCCAGTGTTAATCAGAGCCCCTTCTATGACTGTATTGAAGTTACTGCTCTCTGCTATTGAGCATACTACAGTGTACTCTCCAACCCCTAACTTGCTGCAAGACTTCTGGGCTTAAACTATTTCTGTTTAATTCTCAGCCAGTCCAAAACAGTTAATTTCTCTATTGTTTTCTGACTGCTCTCCCCTCCAAGCCTACTATTTATTTTCATCCTCTCATCTTATCTCACCAAGGGACAACTCTGCCCTTTCAGGCTCTATCCTCTCAAACAAACTGCATTCTTCAGTTTGGTAAGCAGAACATGCTTAAGCTGTCCAACGCTCACCACCCAACATGGTGCATGGTTGGAACCCTGAATTTTGAATATGGCCCTGGAGGAATACCACTTGCCCCTGTTTGCCAGTGTTTCTCATGCTATGTGCAGCAATTCAGAAGTTTTCTAGGAACTGCTGCCAATAAATTAATCCTAGGAATGACTTCTGCTTGACATGTTCATGATTTCTCACTTGAAGAAATGTTTAGTCTGACGTAGAGATTTCTTAAGAGTTGATTTAAGTTTTGAGAGAAATCTTAAGGTACTGTGATTTTGCTATCTGCCCTGAGTACTGTGCCCTCTCTTAGAGCTAGAGTCTGTTGGCTGCACCCTTACCACTCTGTGTCCCTTTGAGGCTGCTGCAGTGCCCTCCCCCAAAAAAACTTGTTTCAGAACCTCTCTGACATTTCTTATTTTTCCAGCTCTTTGCCACATTGTTAATCAGAGCCCCTTCCATGACTTTATTGACGCTACTGCTCTCTGCTGTTGAACATACTGCAGTGTCCTCTCCAACCCCTAACTTACTTCAGGACCTTACTGTTTAAACTATTTCTGTTTAATTTTCAGCCCATCCCAAACTGTTAATTTCTCTTTGGTTTTCTGACTGCCTTCCCTTTATGCCTGCTATTTAATTTCATCCTCTCACCTTATCTCACCAGGGGACATCTCTGCCCTTTCAGGCTCTCTCCTCTCAAACAAACTGCATTCTGCAGTTTGGTAAGCAGAACAAAGAGAAGCTGCCCGACTCTCACCCTCCAAGCAAGGTACATGTTGGAACCCTGAATTTTGGCACCTAGCCCTGGAGAAATATCACTTGCCCCCATTTAGCAGTGTTTCTTGCACTTTGTGAAGCAATCCAGAAGAGTTCAATAAACTGCTGCCAAGGAATTAATGGTAGGACTTATCTCTGCTTGACATGTTCTTGATTTCTCACTTTTAGTAATGTTTAGTCTGATGCAGAGATATTTTAATAGTTGACTTAAGCTTTGAAAGAGGTTTTAAGGTACAGTGGTTTTGCTGTCTGCCCTGAGCACTGTGCCCCTTCTTTTAGAGCTGTAAGTCTGTGGGCTGCACCCATGACCTTGGTGTCCCATTTAGGCTGCTGCAGTAACCCCCCCCCAAAAAAAAACTTGCATCAGAACCTCCCTGCCTGTTCTTTTTTTTTCCAGCTCTGTGCCCCAGTGTTAATATGAGCCCCTTTCATGACTGTATTGAAGCTACTGCTCTCACCTGTTGAACATACTGCAGTGTCCTCCCCAACCCCCCGCTTGCTTCAGGACTTCCCTGCTTAAACTATTTCTGTTTAATTCTCAGCATCTCCCAAACTGTTAATTTCTCTTTTGTTTTCTGATTGCCTTCCCCTCCTAGCCTGTTATCTAATTTTGTCTTCTCACCTTATCTTCCAAGTGGACAACTCTGCCCTTTTGGGATCTCTCCTCTCAAACAAACTGCATTCTACAGTTTGGTAAGCAGAACAAAGAGAAGCTGCCCAACTCTCACCCTCCAAGCTAGGTATGAGATGGAATCCTGAATTTTGGCATCTACCCCTGGAGGAATATCATTTACCCCTGTCTGCCAGTGTTTCTCACACTTTGTGCAGCAATTCAGAAGTCTTCTAGGAACTGCTGCCGAGAAATTACTTCTAGTACTGACCTCTGCTTGATATGTTTTTGTTTTCTCACTTTAAGTAATATTTAGTCTGATGTAGAGTTGTCTTAAGAGTTGATTTAAGTTTTCAGAGAGGTCTTAAGGTACAGTGATTTTGCTATTTGTTCTGGGTGCTGTGCCCCTTCTCTTAGAGCTGCACGTCTGTGGGCTATACTCTTGACCTCGGTGTCCCATTGAGGCTTCTGCAGTGCCCCCTACCAAAAAAATCTTGCTTCAGAACCTCCCTGCCTGTTCTTTTTTTTCCTGCTCTGTGCCCCAGTGTTAATCAGAGACCCTTTCATGACTGATTTGAAGCTACTGCTCTCTCCTGTAGAGCATACTGCAGTTTCTTCCCCAACCACCAAATTGCTTCAGGACTTCCCTGCTTAAATTATTTCTGTTTAATTCTCAGCCCCTCTCAAACTGTTAATTTCTCTTTTGTTTTCTGACTGCCTTCCCCTCCAATCCTGGAATTTAATTTTGTCCTCTCACTTTATCACACCAGGGGAAAACTCTGCCCTTTCAGACCCTCTCCTCTCAAACAAACTGCATTCTGCAGTTTGGTAAGCAGAACAAAGAGAAGCTGCCCGACGCTCACCCTCCAAGCAAGGTACAGGATGGAACCCTGAATTTTGGCATCTACCTTTGGAGGAATATCACTTGCCCCTGTTTCCAGTGTTTCTCACACTTTGTGCAGCAATCTAGAAGTCTTCTAGGAACTGTTGCCAAGAATTTAATGCTAGAACTCACCACAGCTTGACATGTTCTTGATTTCTCACTTGAAGTAATGTTTAGTCTGATGTAGAGATTTCTTAGGAGTAGATTTAAGTTTTGAGAGAAGCATTAAGGTACTGTCATTCTGCTATCTGTTCTGAGTGCTGTGGCCCTTCTCTCAGAGCTGAAAGTCTGTAGGCTGCACCCTTGACCTCGGTGTCCCATTTAGGCTGCTGCAGTGCCTCACCCCCAAAAAACTAGCTTCAGAACCTCCCTGACATTTCTTATTTTTTCCAGCTCTTTGCCCCAGTGTTGATCAGAGCCCCTTCCATGACTGTATTGAAGCTACTGCTCTCTGCTGTTGAGCATTCTGCAGTGTCCTCTCCAACCCCTAACTTACTTCAGGGCTTCTCTGCTTAAACTATTTCTGTTTAATTCTCAGCTCCTCCCAAACTGTTAATTTCTGTTTTGTTTTCTGACTGCCCTCCCCTTTAAACCTGCTATTTAATTTCATCCTCTCACCTTATCTCACCAGTGGACAACTCTACCCTTTCGGTCTCTCTCCTCTCAAACAAACTGCATTCTGCAGTTTGGAAAGTGGAACAAAGAGAAGAAGCCTGACTCTCAGCCTAAAAGCAAGGTACATGTTGGAACCCTGAATTCTGGCATCTAGGAACTGTGGCCAAGAAATTAATGCTAGGACTGACCTCTGCTTGACATGTTCTTTATTTCTCACTTGAAGTAATATTTAGTCTGAAGTAGAGATTTCTTACAAATTGATTTAAGTTTTTAGAGAAGCCTTAAGGTACTGTGGTTTTGCTATCTGTCCTGAGTGCTGTGCCCCTTCTCTTAGAGCTGTAAGTCTATTGGCTGCACCCTTGACCTCAGTGTCCCATTGAGGCTTCCGCAGTTCCCCCACCAAAAAACTTGCTTCAGAACCTCCCTGACAGTTTTTTTCCAGCTCTTTGCCCCAGTGTTAATCCGAGCCCCTTCAATGACTGTATTGAAGCTACTTCTCTCTGCTGTTGAGAATACTGTAGTGTCCTCTCCAACCCCTAACACACTTCAGGACCTTACTACTTAAACTGTTTCTGTTTAATTCTCAGCCCATCCCAAACTGTTAATTTCTCTTTTGTTTTCTGACTGCCCTCCCTTTAAGCCTGCTATTTAATTTCGTTCTCTCACCATATCTCACCATTTGACAACTCTACCCTTTTGGGCTCTCTCCTGTCAAACAAACTGCATTCTGTGCAGTTTGGTAAGCAGAACAAAGAGAAGCTGACGCTCACCCTCCAAGCAAGGTAATGTATGGAACCCTAATTTTGCATCTACCCCTGGAGGAATATCACTTGCCCCTCTTTTCCAGTGTTTCTCATACTTTGTGCAGCAATCCAGAAGTCTTCTATGAACTGCTGCCTAGAAATTAATGCTAGGACTGACCTCTGCTTGACATGTTCTTGAATTCTCACTTGAAGTAATGTTTAGTCTGATGTAGAGATTTCTTAAGAGTTGATTTAAGTTCTGAGAGTGGTCTTAAGGTACTGTGATTTTGCTACCTGCCCTGATCCCTGTGCCCCTTCTCTTAGAACTGTAAGTCTGTGGGCTGCACCCTTGACCTCGGTGTCCCATTGAGGCTGCTGCAGTACCCCCCCAAAAAAAACTTGTTTCAGAAACTCCTTGCCAGTTCTTTTTTTTTCCTGCTCTTTGCCCCAGTGTTAATCAAAGCCCCTTCTATGACTGTATTGAAGCTACTGCTCACTGCTGTTGAGCATACTGCAGTGTCCTCTCCTGGCCCAAACTTGCTTCAAGACTTCCCGGTTTAAACTGTTTCTGTTAATTCTCAGCCCCTCCCAAACTGTTAATTTCTCTTTTGCTTTCTGACTGCCTTCCCCTCCAATCCTACTATTAAATTTCATCCTCTCACTTTATCTCACCAGAGGACAACTCTGCACTTTCGGGTTCTCTCCTCTGAAACATACTACATTTTGCAGTTTGGTAAGCAGAACAAAGAGAAGCTGCTTGACGCTCACCCTAAAAGCAAGTTACGGGTTGGAATCCTGAATTTTGGCATCTACCCCTGGAGGAATATCACTTGCTCCAATTTGCCAGTGTTTCTCACACTTTGTGCAGCAATCCAGAAGTCTTCTGGGAACTGTTGCCAAGAAATGAATGCTAGGACTGACCTCTGCTTGACATGTTCTTGATTTCTCACTTGAAGTAATGTTTAGTCTGATGTAGAGAGTTCTTAAGAGTTGATTTAAGCTTTGAGAGAAGCCTGAAGGTACTCTGGTTTTGCTATCTGCTCTGAGTGCTGTGCCCCTACTCTTAGATCTGTAAGTCTGGGGGCTCCACCCATGACCTCGGTGTCCCTTTGAGATTGCTGCAGTGCCCCCGCCAAAAAAAGTGCTTCACAACCTCCCTGACATTTCTTATTTTTTTCCAGCTCTGTGCCCCAGATTTAATCAGAGCCCCTTACATGACTGTATTGAAGCTATTGCTCTCTTCTGTTGAGCATTCTGCAGTGTTCTCCCCAACTCCTAACTTGCTTCAAGACTTCCCTGCTTAAACTATTTCTGTTTAATTCTCAGCCACTCCAAAACTGCTAATTTCTCTTTTGTTTTCTGACTGCCCTCACCTCCAAGCCTTCTATTTAAGTTTGCCCTCTCACTTTATCTCACCAGAGGACAACTCTGCACTTTCGGGCTCTCTCTTCTCAAACAAACTACATTCTGCAGTTTGGTAAGCAGAACAAAGAGAAGCTGCCCAACGCTCACCCTAAAAGCAAGGTACGGGTTGGAATCCTGAATTTGGCATTCTATTCCCTGAGGAATATCACTTGCCCTGCTTGCCAGTGTTTCTCCTCACTTTGTGCAGCAATCCAGAAGTCTTCTAGGAACTGCTGCCAAGACATTAATGCTTGGACTGACCACCGCTTGCCATGTTCTTGATTTCTCACTTTTAATAATGTTTAGTCTGATGCAGAGATTTCATAAGAGTTGATTTAAGTTTTCAGAGAGGTCATAAGCTACTGTGATTTTGAGATCTGCCTGAACGGTGTGCCCCTACTCTTAGAGTTGTAAGTCTGTGGGCTGCACCCTTGACCTCGGTGTCCCATTGAAGCTTCGGCAATGTGCCCCCCCCAAAAAAACTTGGTTCGGAACCTCCCTGCCTGTTTTTTTTTCCAGTTCTTTCCCCCATTGTTAATAAGAGCCCATTCCATGACTGTATTAAAGCTACTGTTCTCTCCTGTTGAGCATACTGCAGTGTCCAACCCAACCTCCAACTTGCTTAAGGACTTCCCTTCTTAAACTATTTCTATTTAATTCTCAGCCTCTCCCAAACTGTTAATTTCTCTTGTTTTCTGACTGCTTCCCCTCCAAGCCTGTTATTTAATTTTGGCCTCTCACCTTATCTCATCAGGGGACAACTCTGCCCTTTCAGGCTCTCTCCTCTCAAACAAACTGCATTCTGCAGTTTGGTAAGCGGAACAAAGAGGAGCTAACTGACGCTCACCCTCCAGGCAAGGTACAGGTTGGAACCCTGAATTTTGGCATCTACCCTTGGAGGAATATCACTTGCCCCTGTTTGGCAGTGTTTCTCACACTTTGTGTAGCAATCTGGGAGTCTACTTGGAACTGCTGCCAAGAAAATCATGCTATGATTGACCTCTGCTTGACATGTTCTTGGTTTCTCACTTTAAGTAATGTTTAGTCTGATGTAGAGATTTCTTAAGAGTTGATTTAAGTTTTGAGAGAGGTCTTAAGGTACTGTGATTTTGCTATCTGCCCTGAGCATTGTTCTCCTTCTCTTAAAGCTGTAAGTCTGAAAGATGCACCCTTGTCCTCGGTGTCCCATTGAGGCTGCTGCAGTGCCCCTCCCCAAAAAACTTGCTTCAGAACCTCCCTGCCTGTTCTTTTCCATTAGCAGATTATATCCTTTAGCCACTAAAGGGCCCAGTTATAAGCACACTTTCCCAATCCAACACAATATAGTTCCTGTCTCATTTCACTTATTGTGTGGTCAGTATATCACTATTCATCTTTCTCCCCCCCTTCTACTGATTGGTACTGTTTTTTCCCATTTGCAGCTTATAGTCTTCACCTACTAAAGGGGTTTTCCCCCAACCATTCCAAAGCTGCTGTACATCTCCTTACTCTCTGCTGCTCCTGGCACTCTTCCTTTACTGCTCAGCTGCTATGGGTACCTACACTCCATTACTAAGTCTTTCTCCTTCATCCTCTTTTTATGGACCTCACACAGACTGAGGCACCTTTCCTCCACACTAGGCACCTCATCCCCAGACTAACCCACAGGGACTTTGTCCTCCCTCACCCTCAACACACCTGTGACCCCCCAACACCCCCACTCTGCCAACACTCCCACTCCCTCTTCCCTCCAAGGCCTGACCTGGACCCAGCTCTCCCCTGCCATTCCCTCCCTTTGCACTTTATATATCCCATGCACCCTGATTCTAAAGTCCTCAGCTGGCTGTGACCCAAGGGTCTCCATCACCACAGGCCACTAACCAGAATAATTACACTGCTTTTATTATTATCTTGTAATGTACACCCAAACCCAGGACCTATTGCTTCCAGTCTCTCTAAACCCTGTACTGCAACTGGCCTCCGCTTTGCATCCTTAAACATTTGCAGTCTCCTAAAAAAATCTGCTGCCCTCCAGTGTTGGGTCATTCAACATCAACCTGACATAATTGCACTGGTAGAGACTTGGCTCTCCAAATCCACCCCTGACTCTGCTATCACTCTCCCTGGATATTCCATCTACAGGGAAGACCGAGTAGGCAAACGCAGTGGTGGTTGCGTACTACTCGTATGGGACTCCCTTAGAGGTCAGGCACTCCAGCTCCTAAACTTGAATATGGATCCCAAGCCCTCACCTTAAAAATCACACCTGACCCCACCCAAGGCCATCTCTTCCTCATGGTCTCCTACATACCCCCAAGGAATCAAAACCAAGCGAACCAGTCACTCACTGACTATCTCACATCTCTCCCTCACAATGTGGAGGAAGTCATCCTAGGTGATCTCAATGTTAACTGGCTTGCCTCCACTGCCTCCCATATAAGGGACTCCTTTGCTGTCCTGGATATGTCCCAGTTAGTCACCCAGCCCACCATATTCAACCACTCTACTGGCACCAGCACTCTCCTAGATGTCGTTATATCTAACTGCCCCTACAAAATCCGGGATGTCACTTTCCTCCCCAACTCTCTTAGTGATCACTCCCCAGTCCTCTGTCTCTGGTAATCCTCCACTCTGAAGCCAGTGTTCCAGGCCACTCTGTGCTGCTGTTTATGCCCCAGCAGCCTCAGAAAATTAAAACAATACCTAGCCCAGCTAGACTGGTCCCCTATCCAGCATGCCCCTGACAATGACTCAGCTCTTGACCACTTCACAAATGCCTTCTGTAAGGCTTGTGACCTTTTCAGCCCCCTCACCATGATCTGCTCCAAAAAATGCAGTGCCCCATGGATCACCCCATCCCTCCTCCAGAGATTCAAAAACAGAGATAATCTCTGGCACATTGCTGTAGAATCTGGAAAGGTGTCTGGCAGACAGGCCTACAATGCATAATGCAATAAGAGCACTTGGGCCATTAGGTGGGCCAAGGCATAGCACTACCAGACCACCCCTACTTCCCCTTGGGATTCAGCCCACACCTTCTGGGATAATATGAAAGAGCTAAATGGGAAGTCCCGCTCCCTTCCACCATCTCTGCTCTCCATCAATGGCACCCCAACACAGATCCACTCCTCATATCTGATTGCCTTAACATTGCCTTCTCTGACCTAAGCTTGGTACTCTCCAGCAGCTTCTTTGACCCAATCCCCACCTCTCTCCCTCTGGTCCTGCATCACCCACCATTGTATCTGCGCACCCTATCCCCCCAAGAAGCCAGGGAGCACCTGCTAAAAGCTTTAGGCAGCAATAAACCCAGCAGTGACCCCCTCAACTCCAGGACCCTCCATATGTCTTATACAAAGTCCTAATCCCCCTGACTGACCTTCTAAACCGGTCTCTATACGTGAGTCAGTTCCCAAGTGCTTGGAAAACTGCTGAAAACATATCCATACATATTTTTAAATTTGATGGACTGCATCTGACTAAGGAGGGAGTCAGTGCATTGGGGCAGAAGTTTGACATCTTTGCAGAATATTTAAACTAGCAAATGGAGAGAGGGGTGCAGCACCCCGTACATCAAATGGGAAGAACACCCTTCCCCTCAACTAGTGGTCAAACAGGGATTCAGCATGTTTGCAGTTCATTTGCATCACCAGGTAAGAAAAAGGTCCCTCTCCCCATACAATGCACAGGGGAGCCAGAACTCACCCAACAACTAACACACCGAAATTTGGCAAATGGAAAGTCATGTACACAAATGCTCACAGCCTGGGAAATAAGATCCCAGACCTGCAGGCAATAATGTCAGAGGCTGAACTGGACATAGTAGCAATTAGTGAGATGTGGTTTACCAGTAACCACACCTGGGAGACTTCAGTACCTGACTATGTACTGTTCAGAAGAGAACGAGGTGCAAAAAGGAGGGGTGGAGTGGCCCTGTATGTCAATGAAAATATCAAAGTTACAGAAATTCAAAATACACATAAGGAGCCAGAAGAACTGTGGGTCACCCTGGAAACAGGAAATGGTACAGCCATATGAACTGGGATTGTACACAGGCCTCCAGTACGGGGGAGGACATAGACACATTACTGTTAGAAGATATACAAAACATGACGGCTAAAGGGGAGGTTCTGATAATGGGAGACTTCAACATGCCAGATACAGATTGGTCAATACCATCAGGAACATCTGCAAGAAATAGGCACATGGTGGATTCCCTGCAGGGGGAGGGTCTCAAACAACTGATACAACAACCCACAAGAGACAGGGCTATCCTAGATCTAGTACTGACTAACAGGGAAGGGATCACAGATCTCCAGGTAGAAGGTCACCTGGGGGCCAGTGACCATCACATGGTATGGTTCAATTTGGCCACTACAACTAAATCATCCCATTCCAAGTCCAAAATATGGGACTTCAGAGGAGCTGACTTTGATAAGATGGCCAACAGCATTAAGCTAGCCCTGGCAAAAAGAAACACAGGTGAGGGGGTACAGGCAAAGTGGGCAAGCATTAAAGATGCAATACTTGAAGCAACATCCCACTGTGTTAGAAAGAAAAGGAAGTACAAAATAAGAAGGAAACCACGTTGGTTCTCAAATACAGTAGCAGAAAATGTCAGAGCCAAAAGGCTGGCCTTTAGGAAATATAAGGGAACACAGCGGGATGAAGATAGGGAGGTGTACCAAACTGCCCTAAGGGAAGCTGGGAAGGTAGTAAGGCAGGCAAAGTCCCAAACTGAGGAAACACTAGCACAAACAGTAAAAGAAGGTGACAAGACTTTCTATAGATACATTAGTGAAAGGAGAAAGTCCAGAGGGGGTAATGCTAAGCTCAAAGGAGAAAATGGGGCGTGTGAGGAGGAGGACCCTGTAAAAGCAGCTATCCGAAATAGATACTTTTGCTCAGTATTTACTGAAGAGAAGGTAGAGTAGGGTCCACAGCTCAGCACCATGGACACAAGGGGGAGGGAGGTGAGCACTACTCCCTTCACAAAAGAAAGGGTCCTACAAGAGCTCACTAAGCTCAGGGTGGACAAGGCAATGGGACCTGATGGCATACTTCCCAGGGTACTAAAGGAGCAAAGTTTGGAACTAGCAGAGCCATTAGCAGAACTGTTTAGTGAGTCTCTGAGCCCAGGAGAGGTCCCAGAAGACCGGAGAAGGGCTCATGTGATCCCACTTCACAACAGTGGTAGCAGGGAGAAGGCAGGGAACTACAGACCAGTCACTCTTACCTCAGTAGTGGGCAAGATTATGGAGGCACTCCTTAAGGAAAGGATAGTGCAACACCTGGAATCCATAGGGGCACAGGATCCAAGACAGCATGGGTTTACAAAATGAAGGTCCTGTTAAACTAATCTCATAGATTTCTTTGACTTGATAACCAGAGTGATGGACCAAGGGGGAGCAGTTGATGTCATCTACCTTGACTTCAGCAAAGCTTTCGACACTGTTCCACATAGAAGATTGATTAACAAGCTGGGTAGGCTCAGGGTGGGTAAGAAGTCAGTCAACTGGGTGGCAAACTGGTTGACGGGCAGAAAACAGAGAGTGGTGGTAAATGGTATGCAGTCAGAAGAAATGCAAGTCATAAGTGGAATACCTCAGGGATCAGTCCTGGGACCAGTCCTCTTCAATATCTTCATCAGTGACATTGCAGATGGACTAGAGGGTAAGGCTTGTCTGTTTGCAGATGACACCAAGATCTGCAACAGAGTAGATGATCCAGATGGGGGTGAGCAGAATAAGAAGAGATCTGGATAAACTAGCAAAATGGTCAGAAGAGTGGCAACTGATTTAATGCAAGAAGTGCAAGACATGCACATAGGGAAGAGAAACCCTGAAGTCACCTATAGGCTGGGAGGGGAGTTGCTGGCAGTCACAAAGGAAGAAAGAGAATTGGGCATCATCATCACTGATGACCTGAAATCATCCAAGCAGACCTCTAAAGCAGTAGGTAAGGCTAGGGGGATGTTAGGGTGTATTAGTAGGGGTATCACAAGTTGCAAGAGGGAGGTAATAATCCCTCTTTACATGACACTGGTTAGGCCCCATCTTGAGTACTGTGTGCAGTAGTGGAGGCCACACCTTCACAAGGACATTAACCAAATTGAGGCAATCCAGAGAAGGACAAGCAACATGGTGCAGGAACTGCATTAGAAGACATATGAGAACAGATTAACAGAGCTCAATATGTATACCCTAGAGCAAAGGAGGGAGAGAGGTGATATGATCGAAACATTCAAACACCTTAAAGGCATTAACAAGGTGAAAGAGTCTAACATGTTTCAATATAAGAAAAATAACAGGACAAGAGGGCACAGCATAAGATTAGAGGGAGGCCGATTAAGGGGTAATGTGAGGAAGTTCTTTTTCACAGAAAGGGTGGTGGATGCATGGAATGGCATACCTCAGGAAGTGGTGACTATGGATACAGTGCAGGGCTTCAAACAGGCATGGGATAGGCATAAGGGAGCAACACATATGAGTATGAATAGATAGACCACTGACAGCAAAGGACAATGGCACATTTATTAGGTAGAAAAAGAAATGGGCAGACTGGATGGTCCTTGTGGTCCTTATCTGCTGTCAACTTCTATGTTTCTATGTTTCTATGAATGGGGACTGATACACCCCCAACAATTACTGGCCCATCTCCATCCTCCCCCCACTTTCTAAAGCCCTTGAAAAAGTGGTGTTGATCCAGCTCTCTGAATACCTAACCAAGTATGACATTATGTGCCCAGAGCAGCACAGATTCCGCCCAGGACACAGTACAACCACGGCTCTCTTGGAATTCTCCCAACACCTGCATGCTGCTCTCAACTCTGGCAGCCTTGCAGAAGCGGTGTTCATTGACCTCTTCAAGGCCTTTGACACTGTCTATGATCCCCTTCTACTTGACTTTCCTCACCAACTTGGCTTCTCTGGTGGTCCCATTTCCTGGTTCTCTAGCTACCTCTCTGCTAGATCCCAGCATGTCAATATCAGCGGCTCCCTCTCCAGCACTCTTCCTGTTCACTCCATGGTCCCTCGGGGCTCCATCCTGGGTCCAATACTTTTTAGTCTCTACCTCAACACCCTCCCCAGCTCATGTACCAGTAAAATGCTCCTCTACACTGATGATGCAGTCCTCGTTGCCTCACATCCCCATCCCACCTCCCTCCAATTATCCCTCCAGCAAGCTTATAACCAAGCCGAAAGGTGGTTTGGAGACAGCAGACTGGTCATTGACCTAAAGAAAACCAAATCAATGCTTTTCTCCCACCACCAAAATAAAGTTAAAAATACCCCCCCTTGATTATCCCCAGCACTTTGCACCTGCTAGAACAAGTGACCACATACAAATACCTAGGCATCACATTCGATACTGCCCTCTCCTTCAACATCCACATTAATGCCATGTCAGCTGCCATTAACTTTTGGATTGGCCTGCTATACTGGCAGAGGAACTACCTGCCTCAGGATGCCCTCAGGCTGGCCATCACCTCCTCCATCTTGTCCCTCATGGACTATGGCTTGCTCATATACACTGCAGCTGACAACACTGCCCTCTCCAAAATCCAACTCTCCATCAATAAGGCCTGTAGGCTCCTGACTGGTGCCCTCAGCTGAACTCACATTTGCCTTCTCTATACTACCACCAATCTTCTCAACTTTGAGGAGTGACTGCTCTACCAGACCTGCCTTCTTGCTAAGTAATCTCAGCTAGGACCCTCTCCCCCGGGGGTCTCCACCTCCCTACAGCAGCCATCTTCGTCCATCACCACCCGTAGCTCTGTTAAGGCCACTTTCAAGATGCCCAGAACCAAGACCTCTTTTGCCCAGAGATCCTTCCTCTACCAAGCTCCCACCTGATTCAACTCCCTCCCTAGCTGCATCTCCAACTTGCCAAAAATTGGCTCCTTCAAAACAGCCCTTCGGAACCATATCTTTAGTACCCGCTGTTGTAGGTGCAACTAACCGCCTGTTGTAACCTGTGGTTCCCGCCCGCCTTGTCCCCTGGCTTGACAATGTCCACTGGACAGCCTGTCCCTCCCCAGACCTACCCCTTCCCTACTAGGTCCAAACAGGGATGTAACCCACTGTCTTCTCTGAGGACCTCCTATATCCATGAGTGTAACTCACAATTTTGTAACATTGAGAGTGACCAGAAATTGAAGCTAAACCTGAGAATATAACTTTTTTTTGAAACCTGTTGTGAAAACTATTTAAATAATAACACCAGGGGGCTAAGAATAGGGTTGTCATCTGCTCCCTATCCTAAAGCTCTGTTTGTGGGCACTGTGGGATACTGGAGGACTGAGTGCACTTTTGATACTTTGCAGCACCAGTCTGTCCCTTCCTAAAAGCACTGCTCATAGTTTTCGAGGACTGTAACACCCAAAATCCTAATTCCACACTAGGAGAAGCCTTTTTAAAGGCTAGTTACTTTTACTGTTATTTTAAATCGTAGCACAAAACCGGAAGTAGTGGGAGAACGCACTTCCGATAATCGGCGTAAAAGAAGCTCTTAGCAAGCAGGGGCGTGCAGGGAAGACCTGTGAGCACGCTGCAGATGCGATGTCTACCTTTGGTCCACCGGGACACCAGGACCAGGCAATCTTATCAAGATACATCCACCTAAGGTAATAAACCCACAAACCATCACCCTTGTATCCTCATTATCTTAGATCATAAAGAAAGCAAATAAAATGTGTTCTGAGTGTAAAATGTATGCCACTGGTAAACAAGATTCAAAGTTCTTATGTGATAAATGTATCCTAGTTGGGAACTTACAGAAGGAAATTAAAAAACTGCAACCAAGTGACAATATTAAAGCACTAGAAGAATACATTGACCATATGTCATTACTTGTGGAGGCTAATACCTCCTCCTCAAAGTGTCTGAGAAACTCCTTTTCCAATGATCCACCACTTAATTGCTTACCACTTTCTATTCTAGCCAAACATCCAGAAACTACCTCTACCCCTTTAACTACTATTACTAAGAACTTAGCTGACCATCCCATAGAGGCCGAGAACTGGACTTTAATTTCCCCAAAAAGGCATACTAAAAATAAACCTGTTGCCAAACCTTATATGATTCCACTTTCAAATTCCTTTGAACCCCTCCCCGAATTGGTTGAGGATGACTGCAGTGATACCCTAGGTATCATTGAACATGTAACTGACAACCTGAACAAAGGAAGTCCTAAAATGCAAACAGATCACAAAGTAATAGTGACCTCAGCACTTATATCTTCTCAGGTTACCAACCCCCTGAACACCCCCCCCTTGAGCCTCAATCTCTGCATACTCCTGATATGTTTATTCCAAAAAACAGGTATATGTACTAGGTGACTCCATAACAAAATATGTTGACCGAATAGTCTGTAATCATGACAAAGAAAATCAGACCAGCTCTAGTTACGGAGGAGCAAAAATAGCGGACCTTACAGCAATGACAAAAACAATTCTGTCAGTTGCTGGAGAAAATCCCCTAGTGGTTTTCCATGTTGGTACAAATGACATCACGTGGTCCCCACTCCAGCAGATTAAACAGGACTATGTGGCTCTATGTAAAGTATTAACAGATCGTGGTTGCAGTATATGTCTGTCTGAAGTTTTACCCATTCCAAGAGCAACTAGACACATTAACACTAAAATAAAAGCATTAAATGAATGGATTCATAAATGGACTTATCGGCAGGGCATAAGCTGCTTAACCCATTGGGAGGAATTCAATGACTTCTGTTGGGATGGCTTGCACCTCAGCAGAAGGGGTAGCACAGTTTTAGGATGAAAAATAATAACTTTCATAAACAACCATTTAAACTGATAGGAAGGGGGGAGATAGGGGCATGCCCTATCTCTTGTAAAGACAGTCCATGTTTATCTTACTGGACAAATCTCAATATTATTTCATTAAATGCCAGATCACTAACAATCACCAAACTTGCTGAACTTGAAATTTTAGCTAAAACTTTAAATTTAGCTCTAATAGCAATCACTGAAACCTAGGGGAACACAGATAAAAAGTGGAGAGCAGAAATCCTTGGTTTCAAGTACTACTTCAAAAACAGAGTGGACACAAACAAAGGAGGTGGGGTCAGTCTGTATGTTCGAGATGATATTCCATCATATGAATCAGCAATTATTGTACATTCTGAAAGTGTTTGGGTCCATATCCGACCCACCAGTATCCATCAATTTCTTTTAGGCACCTGTTATCATTCCCCTTCCTCTGATATTGATCAAACTAAACAACTTTGCAGTGAAATTACTCAAATAGTTAACAAAAATCCAGTTCTTATTTTAGGGGACTTTAATCTTCCAACTATAAATTGGGATGCACTATCTGGTATTAATAAACACGATGAACAATTCTTGTCAGTTATAATAAATATGGGACTTATTCAAAGCGTAAATGAATCAACAAAGGGGAATAACATATTGGAACTAGTTATAACCAACCTGGAGACACATATATCTGATATTCAACTACTCAGCCCTCTGGGAAATAGTGATCACCTGTCCCTTTTCTTCTCCATCCAATTGCCCTTATTACCAAAAACAAACAAACTAAAAATAAAACAATATAATAGGGCTGACTTTGAAGTCATTAACCATCAGTTAAAATCACTTAATTGGGAACAAATAATGCATCCAATGACTACTGAGACGGCCTGGAGCTTTTTAAAAACTAAGATACTGGATCTTGAAAAAAAAATATGTCCTGGACAAACTTAAGTACAACAACAAAGGGAAAATCCCCCCATGGTTCAATGGTAATATTAAAACATTAATCAAACAGAAAAATAAACTGTTTTTAGCATTAAAAAAATATTCATCCAACCAGAAAAATGTCATCCTCCTCAAATATAGAGAGGTGGTTAGACAATTAAAGAAAACTATCATACTGGCTAAACATAATTTTGAATTTAAAATTGTGCATACTAAGGATTGTCATAAGGCACTATACACTTACCTAAATGGTAAGAAAAGTAATAACCATATGATAGGCACCCTTGTCTGCAATGACATGACTATAACATTGGATTTAGAAACAGCTTCAGAGCTAAACAAATATTTTTCATCTGTTTTTACTCCAGAACCTACTACCATTGCACCTATTGTAGCAGATTTTAAACTTGAACTATATGAAATTCTCTTTCAGGATATTCAGTGGGTCATTGACACCCTAAAACAGTATACTAGTTCTGGCCCTGATAATATTAGCTCTAGGTTTCTTATAAAGACAAAGGATACAATAATCCCCCCTTTGATTATTATTTTCAAAAAATCACTATATGAATCCTCAGTTCCAGTTGACTGGCGCACAGCCACTGTCACACCATCTTTAAACAAGGGTCCCATTCTAAAATTGAAAACTATAGACCCATTAGTCTTACATCGATACCTTGTAAACTCATGGAGAAAATAATTAAACATCAACTTGAAAAAGAAATGTCTACATTAAAAATGAATGATGAGTACCAACATGGTATTAGAACAGGATTTTCGTGTACCACTAACTTGATCACTTTTTACAACTATATCAGTTCCAACCTTGACTGTAAAATACCTACAGATGTCATTCTTTTGGATTACTGCAAGGCTTTCGATAAAGTATCACACGGTATTTTGGTCAATAAACTTAATCCTTTAGGTTTCTCAGCACCTATCATATCCTGGATAAATAACTGGCTGAATGACAGAACACAAAGGGTTAGGGCGAACGGTGTACTTTCAGAGGTGAGCATGGTGGCTAGTGGTGTGCCACAGGGAACCATCCTGGACCTGGTGCTGTTTAATCTTTTAATCAGTGACATGCATGTTTCACCACATAACATAATGGTTAAATTCGGAGATGATACCAAACTTGGAGGAAAAGTAAACACCCCTGTAAACTGTGATAACTTAACACTGGATCTTGCACTAATTGAACAATGGGCCAGTGTAAATAAAATGCACTTTAATATAGCTAAATGTGCGGTACTCCATTTTGGAAAAGATAACCCTAAACAAAAATATTACTTGAACAACAGCATCATTAGGACATCTTCGATAGAAAAGAATCTGGGTATTATGGTTAATGATAAACTATCATCTTCCTCACATTGTTCAAAAATTGCAAATCAAACTAATGCAATACTGCACAGAATAAATAAAACATTTATTTCTAAATCTGAAGAATGTCTACTAACTTTGTATAGGTCACACATAAGGCCCTATCTTGATTATGGATCTCCATTTTGGAGCCCTTACTTAAAGACAGATATAAACAAAATTGAACATATTCAACATAGAGTTACTAAGCTAGTACCACACCTTACTCACTAGGAATATGATACTAGATTAAAAAAAAACTGGATTACACTCTCTTGAGTGCAGACGAATTAGAGGTGATCTTCTACAACTGTTTAAAATACTTAAATCACCTGATCAAATGGATCAATGTGCTATTGCTTATTCAGTAAGAAAAATTGTACCAAGGCTGCATAACAGACAATTGGAAGTGAAAAAAGTAAATAACAACAAGAGACTAAATTTATTTTCCATTAGATCACCCAGACTATGGAATAAATTACCCCAAGAAATTGTCGATTCAACAACTATATCAATATTCAAGAATAAATTAGATAAATGGGTGAACGAATGGGACATTGGCAAATGATCCATTAATATGGAGGACAATCCTGATGGGCTATTAGCCTTCTTTTGTCCTAAAAAACAAGTAAACCAAGTATGTAACCTAAGTAACATACAAACTACTACTTTATGTAACTTGTGTATCTATGTTAAATGTTCCTTTTACTGCACTTGTAATGTTATCCTCTGTTTTAATCTGCACTGTAATAACTGTCTTGATGTCTTCACCCCGCTACAAAGTGCCTTTGTAAATGAGTCTCTGACTCAAAGGTTGTAAACCCGATTTGTAATGAATAAATTAATAAATAAATAAATAAATAGAGCTGCAGCAAAATTTTATTTCACTGGCGCAATTACAGCAAAATTGCCAATTTTGCCCAGCGAAACATTTCGCGTAATTAGGGCCTTTTGGTGAAATTTCACTGCCCAATTTCACCTTCAATTTTGCCTTGTGCTTCCATAAGGTGAAATTAGGTGAAATTGGGCTTTTCTGTCTGCTGGTGGTCACATGGTTGAGTCTAAACAGGCAGGAAGTGAGTGGTTCATCTCCTGTGCTACATATTTCGAGAAAGCAGGCATCATCTATACTCCTTGTGACTGCAGAGTACATTTTTATACATTAACTACTTAATTTGTGCAGTTTTTTTCTAACTTTTTCTTGTTTGTCTTTGTCCAGTTTCATATTTTAGTACCGGTGGATTGTGTGTGTGTGAGTGTCTGTGTGTGTGTATGTGTGTGTGTGATTCCGCCCCCCGCTCTCTCTGTCTCTCAGAGTCTCTATCTGTGTTTCTTTTTTTTGTTTGTTTTGTTTTAATTGGTGGTGTTGGTGGGTACAATGGAGGAGGGTAGAGGCAGCTGGGCACCTGTGCATGCATTTCAGGTGACCATTAAAAATGGAATGCCACAGAAGCAGGAGGCTTTTGGCCCCAGCACCAACACCCAGCAGCAAAAAACTGTGCCCCCTCACCAGCAGCAGGAGGCAACCATGGCTTATCCACCTCAGCAGCAGCAGGAGACAGTGCACCCTCCCTGGCACCAGGATACTGTTCCCCTGCCCCAGCAGCAGGAGACTGTGCCCCCTCCCAAGCAACAGTAGGACTTAGTGCCTGGAGCATCATCTACCACCCCCTCCTTCCATGGCCCTGTCATCCCTAAGTTCTCCTGTCAGGGATTTTTTTATGCAAGTTCAGTAGGTGACCCGGTGGTCATCTGCAATCTATGCAGGCAAGATGTGCATCATAGAAAGTGCGATTCCCACTTCAGGACAACTGGCCAGTGTAGCCACATGGTGCACCACCATCTGCTTCTATGGAACCTCAAACTGCAGGAGGTGGTGACAGCATCAACTGTAGCAGTCGGGAGCAGTGCAGGTGTGAGCACTGAAGGGTGTGAGCAGGAGGGAGTCATGGCTGGACCTGTTAAGCATCCTCACTGGGCTTGCCGGACCAGACAACAGCAGCAGTCTGCAGTAGCATCAAGACCCCTTCAAGGCCCCCCTGTCCAGAGCCAGCAGCAGCAGCAATACAGGCAACCCCTGCCTCACCAGCAGTGCCAGTAACACATGTGGATTTATCAGCTGTTCTGTCAGAAGTCTGACATCTTCAAAAGGAGTTCAATGATTTCAGACAGGAATTTAGTGATGCCAAGGGGGGAGATTGCTAAACTCCAGTGTGATGTCATCAAAATCAGGGGCATCCTGTCTGAACTGTGAGGTGGCCCCACTGGCAGTTAATGTAGCAGCACAAATGTATTTGTCTTTTTTGTTTTCATTTTTCTATCCTTTATTCTGTTGTTTGTATGTTCCCCCTTAAAATAAATAAAAGCAACAAAAACATCTGTTCTGTCCTCTTTAATCTACATCCTTAAGTCCTCTTGTTTCTTTATTTTGTATGTAAAACAATTTGTTTGACCATTGCTGTTGTGCTTGTTACTGTCTTATGCTCCCTTTGTAACTCAGTCCTTTTTATTGTTCTCTCTCTATTAATTCTCCCTGCTCATTGTTTTTTTACTCTTGTCCTCCTGATCCTGCCTGCCATTTGTTATGCTTATTCTGTACCGTGTCTGTGTACCTTCCCCTATTAAACACTTTATTCCCTTATTATTTGTGGTGTGTGTTACTTCTTAGAGCTGGTTACACTGACAAGATTACTTTTAACAACATAATGGTGTGTAATACAGTTGCATTCCATATATATGGAGTTTGCAAATGAAAGGCCAGCTCCTGCCAAAGGCAGTTAGCCGTCTGGGCCTTGTGCATAGAGTGCATTTATTTTTAATTCAAATACCTTGTGTAAGTTGCTTCAACTCAAAGTTAGAAGTAATCACCACAGCACATGTCTATAAAGTGCTCATTCTTTATTCAAGTCTCGAATGTGGCAAGTAAACAATGTAGAAAGTGCTTCCATATAATTAAGATAAAAATGCCCAATCCCCCAAGGCACCATCGTTCCTGTTATGTCACACCTGATGTATGCATTTTTCAGATGTGTGCTTTGTGTGTGAGAAAGCACGCATGTGTAAAATGCACCAGGTGTGACATAACCTTTGATGTATCATGAAATACGGTGCCTTGAGGGAGTGGGCATTTTTATTTTAGTTATATGGGAGCATTTTTTACATTGTTTACTTGCCACGCTGGAATAAAGAAAGAGTATTTTATTGATATGTGCCATGGTGAGCACTTCTTACTTTGAGTTGAGGCAACTCAGATGAGGTATTTGAATTCAAAAAATACAGACTCTGTGTACAAAGCCCTGATGGCTGATATTCTTTGACAGGTGCTGGCTTTTCCTTTGCAAACTCCATATATGGGGAATGCAACTGAATTGTTAGTCAGTGTTATATTTTGTGAAAGTTATGCTGAAGACATCACCTGCTCTTTAACGTGTTTCCTCCTCCTATCCACAAATGTCAAGTATTGTGCCTATTAAAAAAGTTGTTTCACAATGCTATGTGATGTTGCATCACTTATTGTCGTGTGCAACATTCCGAATATGTAACACATCTGGTGCTGCCACTGATAACATGCCTGAGAATTCCATAAATGCTTCCCAAAAAATGTGACATTAAATTGAGTCAGAAATCAGGTCTCAGTCATCCTGTTAGATGGTGTGCCCCCAGCTCCTGGACCTTAAACTGAAGCTTCTGCCACTGTTTACAAAGGATTACAGGCCTAATCCTGGTGCTGCAACTGCCCAGCATGCCCCAGAAGTCCAGAAATGTTTCCCAAAAATGTCATATTAAATTGAGACAGAAATCAGGTCTCAATCATGATGTTAAATGGTGCCTGCCATCCACCTGGACCAAAACATGATGTTTCGCTCACTTTACCAAGGATTTTAGGCATCATCTTGTTGATGCCAGTGCCAAACAGGCCCTAGAAGTCCTTAAGTGTTTCATAAAAAATGTTACATTAAATTGAGGCAGAAATCTGGTGTCAGTCATGCTGTTAGATGGTTCACATCCACCACCAGGAACGAAATCTGCTGTTTTCTGCACTGTTTATAATGGTTTTCAGACCTAATCTTGGTGTTGCCACTGCCTAACATGACCCCGAAGCCTAGAAATGTTTCCCAAAAAACGTTACAGTAAATTGAGACAGAAATCAAGTCTCACTCATGATGTTAAATGATGCTTGCCATCTACCTGGACCAAAATATGCTGTTTGCCCCACTGTTTACCAAGGATTTCTGTCCTCATCTTGTTGCTGCCAGTGTCAAACAGGCCATAGAAGTCCAGAAGTGTTTCATAAAAAAATGTTACATTAAATTGAGGCAGAAATCTGGTGTCAGTCATGCTGTTAGATTGTTCACATCCACCACCAGGAAGGAAATCTGCTGTTTTCTGCACTGTTTACAACAGTTTTCAGGCCTAATCTTGGTGCTGCCACTGCTTAACATGCCCCAGAAGTCCAGAAATGTTTCTCAAAAACTGTTACAGTAAATTGAGACAGAAATCTTGTGTCAGTCATGCTGTTAGATGGTGCCCCCCCCATCTCCTGGACCTCAAATTGAAACTTCAGCCATTGTTTACAAAGGATTACAGGCATAATATTGGTGCTGCTACTGCTGAACAAGCCCCTGAAGAAACAGACTGAAGCTGGACAGTATCACCCTCACCACCATCAGCTCCACCTTGAGCAGGAACAACAATCACACCTGCAACTTTTTCCACCTCCTCCTGGACCTCTGTGCCTTCACTGGTGTGAGTGTCTCCCTTATTCCCAGTATCATCCCCAATAAGCATGCTAGCGACAGATTGGGCAGAAAAAAAATGACTCACAGACTTGAAGCCACTTCTAACTTCAATTTTGCTGGCATTTGCCACCACAGCAGCACCAGAGCCCACAGAAGGTATTGCTTCAGAAATAGGTTTGCTTACTGGAAGTTGAACTGTATTTCTGCTTTTTCCAGCAAACATCTTTGAGCCACCTTCCACCTGGTCACCTTTCCCTGAACTGGAACATCTCTCAGCAGGCATATTTATATGCTTGCTCTATTTACCTTCCTCTGGAAGTATATGATTATGTATTTCTATTGAATACATGTGATGTAATGCATGCAGTACTGTCTGTAAAGGGCAAACAGAAATCAGAACAGGTAGCAGCACTGTAGTCTATACAACTACCTACAACTGCTACTGTAGCATATTCTAGTGTTAAAACACTATTTTATTTTTTCAACTACAAAAACATGAATTTAGTGACACAGGGAAGCATGATAACAGAAGTAAGTAACTTTGAATACCAAACCGACAGAGAACACCACCACAACACGATGTGCAGTAACTCTGAAAAAATACTTGAGTAGTTCTTAATAAAATGTCAGTTTTTAAATGGAATGGTTGTTACACAACTTGATAATAACCAGGAAGGCACAGGTAGGTTCACCCAAACTAAACTGTCAACCAACCGCACAGAACACCTCACAGTCATAATATGATCTATGGTCTGGATAAGTGGTGTCTGGAGAAGGCAAGTACTGCAATGTGTTAGTACTTACTAAATTCAGTTTTGGCTTATAGATATATCAGATGGAAGGGACAACTAGATTTGAAATGAACAAAGTCGCCTCCAACAATCTCTCAGGGATCACCACTCTCTTGAAAACTATGTAGTTCTTTATATAGTACGGGTAAGGTAGTAAACACCAGTGGTGTAACAGGTAGAAAAGGGTTAATATGGTAAGTAAATAAAACAGAAAAACAGTAATGCTGCAATGCAGAGGCTAGATTACGTTATTAATTTCTGTGAGCAATTCAACTATGCAGTGTACCTGGAATGGACACGTGTTCAATGTCCAGGAATACTTCCAATACAAAAATAAAGCAGTAAAGTGATTAAACAAAGGGAAACAGGAACATAACTACTCAGAATGAGTAACTTTTCAAATAAAGTTACCCAAAAAAGGGTCAATATGTAAGAAAAATATTATAAATAAGTTGCACACCAACAAGAATATTAAGACTTAAAAGAACTCACTCACAACTTGTGAAAACTCTGTCAAATATTAGGAACTGGCCTGCTCTGTTTTCACACACACACACACACACACACACACACACACACACACACACACACACACACACACACACACACACACACACACACACACACACACACACACACACACACACACACACACACACACACACTCTCCACAAGGTCGACCCTCCCCCACTCAACTCCCTCACCGACACAGGGAAAAGTGAAAACACTACCTAAGTTTAACTAAGTATTAGCCAAATATACCAAAACATGCAAAAAAGTCTTCACTAGTAGCACTAGGAACAAAATGTACTGTAGATTTGGAGAAGAATTAGCTTTCAAAAATAACAAAGAAGTTTTTGAAGGGTTTATTGGCTGTGATGCACCACATTGAACTGCTCTCTGACTAGAGATGGGTGAAGTGACCGCAATTCACTCCGTGAAGTGATTTGCGGAGTGAAGGTGAATTTGCGGAGTGCTCCACAACGCGAAGTGGAGTACTTCACATTGTAATGGGTAACGCGAAGTCCATTGAAAACAATGACTTCAAGTAACTCCGCCTTCCCAAACCATTACTCCACCAATTCTTAAGGCGAAGTACATTGAAAACAATGTACTTCACCTCACTTCACCTTGCTTTTCAGCTCCAAAAGTGAATTTTGCAGTGATTCATGGGATTTCAGGTCACATGGGCTCTAGATTGTTCTGCGCAGCTTCAGTTTGGGGTAGTGTGTGTAGGAAGCTGTAGGAGACAGTCTGCTCTGAGAGCTCTCTGTGATTCAAACCTTCTAAAAGCTGTTAAAAAAAGCCTTTTTAAGTCTTTTTTTTTTTTGCTGAAATTTAGTTCATCGATTGTAGGAAAACCTCCTGTGTTCATATCATTGAGCGTTTATTGTTTGTGTGTGGATTTTGAATGTTAATGTACAACAGTCAGTCTGTGTATTGAGAGACAGTGGAAGTGTGCTTTGGGGAAGGGGCATATCTATGGTGTAGGTAGATTAACTTGGAGACAAAGAAGGTTCTTTCTGTTTTGGTGATATTTTTCTTATAAATGTGTTAATGTACACACAGTAATATTTTCAAGAATTCTTGCCATTTTTTTGCTGATTGTTGTGGTGCATCAGTGCATAATTTTAGTTTGTTTAAAATATGTGGTTCTGTTACTGAAGTTTTCAATTTGCTACGCTTTACTTGGTGTGTCTGTGTGTGAGTATGTTTGTGACATGTGTCTTCAAATCAGACACCTTTTATTGTGCCACATAGTAATTTCAGCAGTGTGAACCTGCTATCCACTGCAGCTGTGTAACTTTTGTACTTCTTTGTGGTATCTTTACTGCTACTAGTACTAGTGACTGTTACTGCATAAGTGCAGTACACTGCCCCCCCGGCCCGCTCCAACCGGCAAAGGTATTCTTTTCCAGATTTAAATTTCTGATGGTGAGCACTGGCTAAGTGTTGTGCCTTTGTGTCTGCATCTCTTCAGTGCACAGCACAATCTTAATCTGTCTGTGCATTTGTATCTCTTTAGTGCCCAATCTCCATCTGTAACTTAAGTCACAGTTGTTTCTTTGGCTTCCTTTCAGAGTACTGGACAGGTGTGGTGCATAATTCTACATGTACATTGTACTCATTAATATGCGTTTTTAAGTCAGGACCATCATCACGAGTCACTTGTGATACAAATCACATTCTTCATCATCACGGTCACAAATGCAGTCACAAATCACGGTTCACGATCACGTCATGAATCACAACATTATTTTTTTTACTAGTTACTTGGATGTATTGTAAGCCTGTTTTGTAGTATCTCTCCAGGTTTCACCACCCCACCATTGTACTCATTGATACGTGGTTTTGTATCTGGGAGTTTTAAGCTACAGCTCATTGGGGAAGTACAGCTGTAGGCATTCGCATTCCCAGTACAGTTTCATATTGGTTATCTCACACCATCGACACCGAATCACGTTCTTCATTATCACGGTCACAAATGCAGTCACAAATCACGATTCATGATCACGTCACGATTCACAACATTCATTTTTTTTCCAGTTACTTGGATGTATCGTAAGCCTATTTTGTCATATCTCTCCAGACTTCACCACCCCACCATTGTACTCATTAATACGTGTTTTTAAGTCGGGGTCCTGGGGAGTTTTGTGCTGCAGCTCATCGGGGAAGTACAGCCATAGGCATTCGCATTCCTTCCTGTACAGCATGTGAGTTACAGTACTATAAGTAGTGGTGGGCGAAGTGGCCTCAATTCACTCCACGAAGTGATTCAGTGAGTAACATGGAACCCTCGGAGTACTCCACAATGTGAAGCGGAGTACTTCACTTCATATTGAAGAACGCGAAGTCCATTGAAACCAATGACTTTGCATTATTCCGCCTTCCCCAAACCACTTCTTCACCAATTTTAATGTGAAGTACATTGAAATTAATGTAATTCACCTCACTTTGCCTTGTAATTGAGCTCTCAATGAAATTATGCTGTGATTCATGGGATTGCATGTCACATGGGCTCTAGATTGTTCTGCACAGCCTCAGTTCTGGCCCGGGTAGTGTGTGTGTAGTGGTAGCTGGAGACAGTTTTCTCTCAGAGCTCTGTGATTCAAAACCTCTAAAAGCTGTTTAAAATATATTTTTGAGTCATTTTTCTTACTCAAAGTTTACTGATTCAATTTTAGGAAATCCTTCTGTGCTCATATCATTGCATCATTATTGCTGTGTGTGGATTTGAATGTTAATTTAGAACAGTCAGTCTGTGTAATATGAAGTGTGCTTTGAGGGAGGGGCGTATTTGTGGTGTAGGTATATTAACTGGAAGAAAAATGCAGTCTTTCTGTTTTGGTTACATTTTTCTTGTATAACTGTGTTAATGTCCACACAGTAATATTTTCAGTAAATCTTGACTTTTTTTGCTGATTGTTTTGATGCAGCAGTGTACAATTTGTCTGTTTATAACATTTGGTTATATTACTAAATGTTTTCAATTTGCTACGCATTACTTGTAGTGTGTGTGTGTCTGTGAGTGTGTGTGTGTGTGATACGTGCCATTAAATCAGACACCTTTTATTGTGCCATGGAGTAATTGCAGCAGTGTGAACCTGCTATCCACCACACTTGCATGAATTTTTTATACTGCTTTGTGGTATCTTTACTGGTAGTTGATTGTTACTGCCATGCACTAATCCCCCAACTGGCAAAATATATTCCTTTCCAGATTTGGATTTGTGACTTGTGTGCACTAGTTAGGTGTTGTTGTGCCTTTTCATATGCATCCTTGAGTGCTCAGCGCAATCTTAATCTGTCTGTGTGTTTACAATGCACCATTAATTCTGGGAGACTGCATTTCTTGTTAAGCTCTCATTTCACTTCATCAGCACTGGGGAATTTTCTGGACACAAGACAGTAGTATTTCATCAGCACTGGGGAATTTTCTGGACACAAAACAGTAGCACTTTGGGGATGCACATTAATTCTGATGACTCTGTGTGTGACCACTGCACACATGACTGAGTGTGCCATTAATTCTGGGAGACTTTGCATTTCTTGTTATGCTCTCATTTCACTTCATCAGCACTGGGGAATTTTCTGGATACAAGACAGTAGCACTTTGGGGATACACATTAATTCTGGTGACTGTGTGGTTGGGGTACTGCCAGTATTGTTGTTACTCCATCTTACTTCACATTTAAAGTGGAATGACAATGCAAAGTAATAATAACAAGGTGAAGTGAGTCTTTCCTATGGGGCACTCCATGTAGCAAAGTGCCCACATGAAGTGGCCACTTCGCATTCACTTCGCAGGTGGATTTTAAATTCGTTGCACCTCTATCTCCAACTCAACATACAATATACTGTGAAGGAAACAGCCTGCACATGATATTTCAGGTATTTACCCACAATGCATTGCAAGTTTGCAAGCAAAATTGAAAAGCATTGGCAAAATTAGCAAAATTTGGCAAAATTTTGCATTAAGCAAAAGTGCCATCCATGGCAAAACGACATTTCGCCTAGGCGAAAAATTTCACGTAATGTGGAAATTAAGCAAAATATTTTGCTAGTCAAAATTTTCCAATTTCACACAACCCTACAAGGGAAGAGACAAAAGAGAAACAGATTAAACAAAGAGAAAATACACAGGTAGAGGTCAAGAAGGGTAAGGAAAAAAGGAGAAAGGACAAAGGAATTCAAACTACTCCACAAACTGAACTTAAGCAAGCTTTTACAGAGTGTCAGATTTACCCTACAAATGGCTCTGACTTGGTGAATACTGAGCATAATTTTGTAAGATAAAAGAGAGGTCTGCTGTAAAAGGAAAAGAGATTCAAGTTTAGCTAATAGTCCAATTATCTATTTCAAACGACTTCCTAAAATAAGAAATGAAACCCCCATGAAGCTTAAAATCAGTCTACAACATCTTTATTTATTTTTATTTATTTATTTAGCTTTTGTTGACCGGGTAAGTGCACTAGACAAATCCTGCCTATTTTCAGGCATGACCCGGGGGAAGAGGGATACAGATGCATGCCAACTGACCTTGAACCAGATCAAGCTGTTGGTGGTATTTTTAGTGAATGAGGGAAATTTGGCAAGGACACCGGGGAAATTCCCCTGCTCTTTTCGATAAGTGCCATGGGATCTTTAACATCCACCTGAACTACCACCAATCCAGGCAGATGGGACCTCGGTTTAACGTCTCATCCGAAAGACGGCACCTCAGAAATGCAGCACCCCTCTCATGCTGCATTACAGTGTCAGTACTGGGATATTAACTCAAGTGCCAGATGTGGGAACTGAACCCACAGCCCTCTGATCTCCCGGCATCAGAGGCGGGTGTGCTACCTACTGAGCCACTGACACTGCTAAATCACACATTGCACACATTGCATCTTAAATCAATGAAGAAAATGAGCATAACTTGGGAACACCTCAAGACAGTCAAATAAGTACAAAGGAAGTCCACATAAGGAGTTTGTTTTATCTTCACTCATGCTTGCACGCCAGCCAACATATTGCAGTAGTAGCAGATTTGGAGGTGCGGTCACTGTGGGTGAATGCAGGGCACGCATCAGTAGGTGCACCCCTCATTCGCCAATAAGGCAGCTGCAGGTGCAACATGTAAACTGGCCACCGGGTCTAAGAAAAGGTCCACTGCAATGAGAGCCAAGCTCGTCATGCAGCCATCTGCCTTTTCTGGTGAAGCAGTTCAATAAACATGCTGGCATTCACTGCCGCCACACAGATCACCGACTTCAGGGGTGCCCAATACCCCTGTCCGCATGCCCTGACACACTTCATTTGCCAATGGGGAGCCCACTCCCCATCGGCATAATGCCCCCTCCCTCCCATTTCATGTTTGTGCTGAGTGGGTGCCCAATCCCCCTCGGCATCATGTGCCCCCCCAACAGTCTTTCTTTGCCAATGGGGGGACCAATTCTGGTCGACCTTAGTCACCCCTTCCCAGTCTAATTTGCTGATGGGGGAGCCCACACCCCATTGGCATAATGTCCCTCCATTTGTTATGTGCCAAGAGGGTGCCCAATCTCCCTTGGCTCTTGTTCAACACTCAGATTGCATGCTGGGAGCCAACCCCAGTGTGCCAAATGCCCTTGTAAAAAAAAAAAATTCCGCGATGTTTTTTTTTTTTCAAACCTGTAAATCAGAAAATGGTCCCTCGCAGTCTGTCCTGCTCCCTCCCTCAACCTGCACCCACCCTCTGCATATCCCACCTCCCCACACCCCCCCTCACCCCAAACTTACCTCCAGAGCCTGGTGTGACGATCTTCAGTGGACCAGGAACAAGTCTGCACTCTTCAAAACCAAACTGAAGAAATGCTGGTAAGCTGGTTAATGGCATAAATAGGGTTGTTTCAGCTTTGGTGCATAACTCGGTCATTATTTGGAATTTTGGCACCAACATTTCAACATGGGGTTATTGGGACCTCTCCTCAAGAAATCAGTCACTGTCATGGTGTTATTCAGTCCCAAAAGGTGATTTTGTGGTCACTGCGTAGAATCACTTTTCAGGACTGATTAATGAAGTGACAGTGCCACTGTTCATGAGGGGGCTGTCAAAAGCCTATGTTGCAAATTTGGTGACAAAAATCCAAAAAATGGCTGTTTTACGAGTGTGTGTTGCGCAGTTTCCACGCATGCTCATAACTTCATGAATCTGTAATATTTTCAGTCCAGATTTTCAACATTGCCATTTTCTCATACCTCCTTATGAATAGTACAGCTGTCATTTTACATATCCTGGCCAAAATGTGTTTTCACATCTCCAGCGCAGAATAGCACGATTGTTGTGTGAAATCAGTTTTTGGGACTGTTTGACAAAATGACAGTGACACTGTTCATGAGCAGAGGTCCTAAAATGCCTATGTTGAAAATCTGGAGATGAAAGTCCATAAAAAGACTGTTACAAGCATGTGTTGTGCAGTTTCCACGCACTCTTGTAACTTCGCAAATTTGCAATATTTTCATGCCAGATTTTCAACACTGGCATTTTTTCACACCTCCTTATGAACAGTACAGCTGTCATTTTTCACATCCTGCCTAAAATGTGTTTTCGCATCTATGGCATACAATGGTGTGGTCACTGTAGGAGATCAACTTTTGGGACAGATTAAGAAAATCACAGTGCATGAGGGGAGGTCCCAAAATGCTAAGGCTACTGGTACCCAGACTGATTTCCAGGCCTACAAAACAGCAAGGAATGCATGTACCAGAGCAATCTGCCATGAGAAGGCTAACTATTACAGGAACGCCTTAGCAAGCACCTGGAATGACGGGAGTAAATTCTGGCATAACCTTGCTGAAGTGACTGGAAAGGATCCCAAAACAACACCCAAAATGTTGAACATAGATGGTACCATCACTCTTGACCATGTAATCATTGCCAACACATTTAACACCACTTTTGCTGACCTTAGTCACTTGCTACCCCTTAACTTTTTTGATCCCACCACAGTCAACTCAGCTCCTGTTAGTTCAGGTTTGACACCAGGGCACCCTCCTTTCCATTTCAAAGCAATCCCGGAAAGCATAGCTAAAAAACACATTCTTAAAGTGCTTGGAAAGTCTAGGGTCAGTGGCGATTCACTGGATATGAAACTTCTCACCCTCACCATTGACGAAGTCCTGCTCCCACTAACCAAAATCCTCATCTGTTCCCTCATGCTCTCCCAGTTCCCTCAAAAGTGAAAACTGGCAGTGGTGACTCCAGTCCATAAAAGTGGTGACAAGACTCTCACAAACAACTACAGGCCTATATCCATCCTCCCTCCTCTATCCAAAGCATTGGAATGGATAGTAGCTAATCAGCTCATGGAGTACCTTGTAAAATACAGCCTGCAATGTTCCCAGCAGCATGGCTTCTGCAAAGGACACAGCACTACCACAGCACTCCTCAAATTCACCACACATATCCATCATGCACTTGATCAGGGCCAGTTGGTCGGCGCCTCTTTTATTGACCTGACTAAGGCATTTGACACTGTCAATCACTCCATTCTCCTCAAACAATTATCCCGCTTTGGTCTTTCAAGTGAAACTACTCCCTGGTTTCAAAGCTACCTCAGTAACTGGACCCAACAGGTCAGGATCGGTGAATTCCTCTCATCATCCCTACCAATCCACTCTGGAGTACCTCAAGGTTCTATCCTGGGTCCCTTGTTATTCAGCATATTCCTGAACAATCTCCCTGCCTCCTGCCATGACAGAATGTTACTGTATGCAGATGATGCCGTAATCTTCACTTGCCACACCGACCCCACTTCCCTTCAGTCTCTACTACAGAAACGTTTCACAGAAGTGGAAGACTGGTTTTGCTCACATAAACTCATCCTTAACCACAAAAAAACTAAAACAATGTTGTTCCATGGAACCCACAACAAGTACAAGGACCATGAGCTCATAATTAACAACCACAAAGGCATCGATCTTGAGCAGGTAGTTATGTTTAAATATCTGGGCCTGACCCTTGATTACTCCCTGTCATATATCAAACACATTGACAATATTGCTAAAACTGTGAACTCCCATATAGGGCTACTATACAAGCATAAACATTGCCTAATAGCTGAAGCCTTGAACCTCACTATACAGAGCTCTGTTATCTCAACTATTGACTACGGGCTCATTATCTATGGATCCGCTACTGATACTGCACTCCGGCGCATAGCTGTAGCCCTTAATAAGGCATGTAGACTCCTTATTTCAGCTGCCTGCCTTTCTTACATGTTTGACATTTACGAGCAGGCTAACTGGCTCCAGCTATCCAGCAGGCTAAAGTACAAGACCTGCATCCTAGCTAAGAAGACATCACTGGGCCTTATGTCCCTTGCAGTTGAATCAATATTGACCCCGCAGCGTGTCCTCTGCCTAACTAGAAGATCGGACAGTCTAACCTTTACAATATCTCACTGTCAGACCTCTCAAGCTCAACGTTCTTACCTTGTCAGAGCCTCCACTTGGTTCAACTTGCTACCTATAGAAATCTCCAACATTGCCACAATTGGTGCTTTTAAGTGTAAACTGCATCAACACCTCATGGCTAATGCCTTCTGTGATTGCTTCTTATAGTCCCCTACAGGCATACTACCCTCAAGCATCCCTCCTCACTGCCTCAGATCCTCCTCCTCTCCTACCCCCCATTACTGGGTATAGGATGAATCTGTCTCCTTTTCTTTTTCATCCCCCCTTTCCTCCTCCCTTGCTGTTTTCCATCTACCACATACCCAACGCATCTCCCTCTCTCCCTCTCTCCCTCTCTCCTCTCCTCTCTCCTCTCCTCTCTCCCTCTCTCCTCTCTCCCTCTCTCCCTCTCTCCTCTCCCTCTCTCTCTCTCTCTCTCTCTCTCTCTCGCTCTCTCTCTCGCTCTCTCTCTCGCTCTCTCTCGCTCTCTCTCTCGCTCTCTCTCTCGCTCTCTCTCGCTCTCTCTCTCGCTCTCTCTCTCGCTCTCTCGCTCTCGCTCTCTCTCTCTCTCTCTCTCTCTCTCTCTCTCCCCATACCACCCCTCACTACCACTCTTCTTTCTCTTTTCTCACTAACCCACTTCTAACAAAGCTTCACTGAGCCATCTATGACTTGTACTGTATAATTAACTCACAACACAATTTCTTGACAATGCCTTTGGCTGCTATTATTGTAACCATACTTGTCGTTTTAATTTTTTTCTAAGTTCCATTGTAATGATCATGATATGTTTTGTACCTTATTGTCCTTATTGCCTTGACATGGAACCTTTGTAAAAGAGCCCTCAGCTCAAAGGCGTCATCTGAAATACAAATAAATAAAAATAAATAAATAAAAAAAACATGTGGGGTACCACAGTGATCAGTACTGGGATCAGCCATATTTAATGTATTTATTAGCAACATTGCAGAGGGTCTAGAATGGAAGGTATGCCTCTTTGCAAATGACGCTAAAATCTGTAATAGGGTAGGCACTTCAGGGAGAGTGGAAAAATTAATAGTGATCTAAGAAAGCTAGAAGAGTGGTTGAGGGGTGTGGCACTAGGATTTAATACAAAGAAGTGCAAAATCATGCACTTGGGTACAGAAACCCAGGGGCAGAGTACAAAATGGGGGGGGTGTAATATTAACCACCACTGAACAGGAAAGGGACCTGGGAGTAATCATATCTAATGACCTTTAAGTGACCAGACAGTATGATAAGGCAGTGGGGAGAGCTACTGGGATGAAAGAGTGCATAGTGAGGGTCATGATGATTAACAGAAAGAGAGAGGAGATGTTGTCACTGTACAGATTTCTGGTGAGACCTCACTTAGAGTACTGTTTCCAGTTCTGGAGACAACATCTCTGGAAGGACATAGACAGGGTAGAGGCAGTCCAGAGAAGGGCAACCAAAATGACCGGGTCTGCATCACAAGCCCCATGAAGAGAGACTGAAGATTTTCAATATGTACACCCTGGAGGAAAGGAGGGAGAGGGTTATATGATAGAAACATTCAAATATCTCATGGGTATAAATAATGTTCAAAACAGTAGCATTTTTCAGAAAAAAAGATGCTCAAGAACAGGGGGCACGCTATGAAGAAAGAGGGGGGAGACTCAGGGGAGATGTGAGGAAGTACTTCTTCATAGAAAGAGTGGTGGATGCCTGGAACAGCCTCCCAGCAGAGGTGGTGGGGCAAAAACAGTAACAGGCTGCAAAAATGCATGGGATGATGATAAGGGAACCTTTGAGGTAGGGAAAGGTGGGGGGTAAAGCTATAGATCATGTAGGGTCTGCGGTGTTACAGTAGGTAAGGAAAATGGGCAAACTAGGTGGGCCAAGCAGTCCTTATTTGCCATCAATATCTATGTTTCTATGTAACAACATTTCTTGAGAGACAAAAGAGAAAAATAACAGGTATTACAGTGTTCTCCTCTAGAACAAAATATTACTAGGGAAGGAATACCAATCAGAAAAAGATAAATAATATTATCACTGAAGACTCAAGAGGAAATTGATGTCTTACATAACCCTTTCTGTTCTCTGCTAGAAAAATGAATTTGCAGTATTAGAAGTTGAGGAACCTCTGTTAAGTTTGGATATGGAAGAGTCTGAGCTGTTTGGCTCAGACTGAATACTGGAAATGGCCTTAGATCTCCATGCAACTGCAATTTAAATTTAAGAAGCTGGAATATTGTGATTAACTTCAAATAAACCTGATGATGATGTATGGATTAACTAACTTAGAATGCCTGATGTAATTGCATTGCAGGAAATCTGGCTAAATAAAGAAATTGATCTTACTCTACAGTGGTGTTTTAAAAATGTGATATTCCAGCAACAAAAGCATGTAATAAATGTAGATTCAGAGGAGGTCTAATTACCCTTATTTCTACAAAAGTAGACTGTAGGGTTGAGGTATGGGACCTCAACCAAGATTACTGAATAATAGTTTCTGTTACTCTATTTTGGGAAAATGTGATCAATTAAAGATTAAAGTAATGGAGATGGATACTGTGTACCATTTAGTCATGTTTGGTGACTGGAATGCAAGGGTAGGTAGCCAATATGAAACCAACTGTAGTATAACACTGAATTACCCAATTTGGGCCTTAAACATTTCTGGTAGGATCTAACTTGATAGAACAAAATCAATACATGGGGAAAGTTGTTAAACTTTATACTTTGCTGTGGTGGAAATAAATAATTATACTTATATATTAATACTTATAAACATGTTGAGACTTTTAAAGTGGTTAAGGAGGAGGCCTGAGACCACTATCTGATTTTTCTTACATTTAATCTAACCCAGAATATGTCAGATTCTTTAACTAAAACAATCAAATGTGATGATGATGCAGATTGGCACCTTATATTAAGAGCTAATTAAAAATAAAATGGAACCCTTTAATGCCCAATAAAATTATTGAATTACTGAAGTCAATTGAAGATTATAACCTCAGAGAGAATTTATTACACTGTCCGGATCAGGAAGTATTAGAATGTTATGAGGAACTGATGAAAAACTTTAAACTAAATGTGAACTCAGGCAAGATTACAAACCAAATCGAGTGTCATAACAGCTAAAACCCCTTGGTATGATAATGAGTATTTAGAACTTAAAGCTACACTTAGTACAGTAGCTAGAAGATGAAATTCCAATAATATTGGAAAACACTGGTTGCTATTAAAAGGGAATACAGCAATGTACTACAGCAAAAGGCAAGGGACTATAACACATACTAACATAGAAATATAGAAACATAGAAACTGATGGCAGATATGGACCGCTAGGTCCATCTAGTCTGCCCATTTTCCTTGCCTACTGTAAAAGCCACTTGCTCTCCAGTTTTACCTCCATGTTCCTATTGATAGGGTTCACCTATGCCTGACCCATGCATGATTGAACCCCCCCCCCACTCTGTTTGTCTCCATCACCTCCACTGGGAGTCTATTCCATGCATCCACCACCCTTTCTGTGACGAAATACTTCCTTATGCTACCCCTTAGTCTACCCCCTTCCAACCTCATGTCATGCCCCCTCATTCCTGGACACCTCCTTTTCTGAAGGATGCTACCCTTCAGTACCCTATTTATTCCTTTTAGATATTTGTCAGTTTCTATCATATCTTCCCTGTCTCTTCACTCTGCAAGGGTATACATATTGAAGTCTCCCAGTCTCTCCTCATATGACTGTTGGTGCAGGCACTACACCATCTTTGTTGCCCTTCTTTGAACTGCCTCCACCCTGTCAACATCCTTACAGAGATGTGGATTCCAGAACTGCAAACCATATTCCAAATGAGGCCCCACCAATGATCTGTACAGTGGCATCACCACCTCCTTCCTTATAGGTTCATAGGTAGTTTACAAGCTCAGTGGGCAATGATGCTTTTTATGAGCTTGCCACCTCTCACTGGTGGAAAATATATTTTCTTTGACCCATGTATAAATCTAGTTTTCTTTTAAAAATACTTACAGATTTACTTTCAACAACATCCTCGGGTAATGCATTCCATATTAATAGGACCCTGTCAGTAAACCACTGACATCTTTTATTTGTCCTATTTTGAGCTCCGCTTAATTTTTTATTATGAGACTTTGTGTATGTCATAGATAGATCTGGACATAATCCAATAGTTTCAAATATCCTATTATTATTAAAGGCATTATAAACTAGAATCAGATCCTCTCTTAGTTTCCTATACTGCATAGAAAAAAAGCCCCAGATTATGCAATCCACAACTATAATTCTGCCCCCTGACTTCTTTGATTTTCTTAGTAATTCTGTATTGCACACCTTCTATTAATGTATTACTTCTAACCAAAGATGGACCACATACTGAAGAACAATACTCAAGATGTGGCCTAACCAAAGCTGAAAAAGAGGGATTATTACCTACTCACTTCTACTTTTAATATTTTTTTAAATACAGCCCAAAATCTGATTGCTCTTCTTAACTATATTAGTAGTATGTGTTTCAAAGGAAAGATTGTTAGAAATAGTGACCCCCAAATCTTTTTCATTATCAGTTGTCTATAATATTGTGTTGTTAAAAGTGTAAGAAAAACATTTGTTTCTCTTACCAAGATGCATCACTTTGCATTTTTGTGCATTAAATAATAATTTGTTTTTAATGGACCATGATTCTAAATATGTGAGATTTCCTTGGAAATTCTGTGCAGAAGTTTGATCACTTACAATGCCTCCTAGTTTATAGTCATCCACGTATTTTACCATCCAACATTGATTATTTAAGGGTAGTAAGTAAGATAGCATAATATTGAAAAGTATAGGCCCCAACACAGATCCCTGAGGGATGCCACTAGTCACACTCTCCCATGATGATAGATAACCCTTCAATGACACTTGTTGTTTCCTATCAGTTAGCCATGCTTTGATCCAATTTACTATTCCTTCTGCTGTTGATACCTCACCCTATGCACCCCAGCATCCCATTAGCTCTCTCCACAGCCTTGGCACATTGTTTGGACACCTTTAAGTCATCAGATATGATTACCACCAAATGCTTTTCCTGTTTCGTGACTATCAGTCCCCCCATCATGTAATCCTCCCCTGGGTTCTTGTACCCCAAATGATTGATTTTGCACTTTTTCACATTAAATCTCAGCTGCCACACTCTGGACCATTCCTCCAGGTAATCTAGGTTCCTCTTCATTTTTTCCACCCCTCCTGGAGTGTCCACCCTGTTGCAGATCTTAGTGTCATCTGCAAAGAGGCACACCCTCCCCTCCTTGCCTTCTGTAATGTCACTTATGAAGACATTAAACAGGCCTGGGACCAGGACTGATCCCTGTGGCACCCTGCTGCTTGCCCTCCTTTCGTGAGATTAAGCACCATTACCATGACCCTCTGTCTTCTATCATTCAACCAGTTCCTAATGCAGTTTACCACCTTGTGACCCACTCCCAGGCTGACAGCTTGTTCACAAGTCTTCTATGTGGAATGGTATCAAAGGCCTTACTGAAATCCAGGTAGGTGACATCCACTGCTCCCCCTGATACACGACCTTAGTCACCCAGTCAAAGAACTCAATTAGATTTGTTTGACATGACCTTCCCTCTGTGAATCCATGCTGTCTCAGATCCTGTCCTCTGCTGGCTTCAAGATGTTCCACAATCCTTTGTTGAAGTAGTGATTCAATAATCTTCTCCACTATTGAGATGAGGCTAACTGGTCTGTAGTTTCTAGCCTCCTCCCTACTGCCACTTTTGTGAAGAGGGACTACATCTGCCCTCCTCCAGTCCTCCAGAATCACTCCCGTATCTAGTGACTCGATGAACATTGCTGCCAGTGGTGGAGCCAGCACCTCCAGTAGTTCCCTCAATATTCTAAGATGTATCCCATCCAGTCCCATTGCACATATTGCACTTATGGGGTGAATTCAAGAATTTATTAAGCAAAATGAACTAGTTACTTCTGGGCTTTGGTAGCCTGAGGAGAAAGTAAAGTCACTCTGAATATATAGCAGTGATTTCTGCAAGTAGATGAATCAAAGATTACACTAATTTTTTGGCAGTGATAATGGATAAAACAATGCCAAATTATGAAGTGTGCAAGTCCCCTCTTAAGCAAGTTGCTTGCCCATCATGGGAGGAATGAACATTTATGTTACTTTTAACACTGATAGCCAAACAGCTGAACTATTTCAAATAATATTGAATCGAGGGCCAAGACTTTATTCAAGGTGTTTAATTATATAAGTAATAATGTAAGGGTCCCTGAGGAATTGTTAACTGCAGAACTGTTACTGATATTTAAATATGGTAAAATAGATTAGGTAGCAAATTATAGACCAATCTTTACAACGTATTTCTGCTAAGAGTTTTACCCATATTCTCCTGGAAAATTATCAACTTGGGTAGAATAAAAAATATTTTGATTGATCACCAATTTGGTTTTAGAGAACAATATGGTACTCTTAATTATATTTTAATTTTGGATCATCTTAGAAGAAAAGTTAAGGCACAGTGAAACACAGGTCTGTAGTTTACATTTATAGATATGCAGGCAGTTCTCACTAATGTGGATCAGAAAACATGGTGGGGTATATTAAGTAAGGTATCCCATGAATACAGTGAGTCAATTTTAGTGACCCAATTTGGGCAACATGAAAATAGCAAGCGTAAAATGGGCTATGTGCTCTTAACAGCACAATGTGAATTCAACATGTTCCTTTCCATCTGAAGGAGTTATTTCATTGAGTATATGAGGCTTTTTTTTGTCAAGCAAGTTCTGTGCTGGCCATTTGGTGTACTGGTTACAGTCACTGCCACTGTGCCTGGTGGACCCGGGTTTGGGACTGGCTATGGGGGATACTTTTTTGGAGGGTGGTTCTGAGTTATTTACAAAGTTTTTATTTCCCCTTGTTGACCTCCCATTCCTCCACCCTTCTGACTTTGTCCACCCCAAACTTCTCCCACACCCTGAAATGCATCCCCCCCAGGGTTCATTATATTAATTTGGGGGGCTTACATCGCAGCATATAGACAAATTCAGCACTGGTCACTGTTTGTGAAGCACATTGTAGTGCTCATCGCCGTTTTTGTCTTCACCATTAGGTGCACTGTTTTCATTGGCACTCTTTTATAGTTGACAATATCACATAGAGCCATTAAGTAAATGGAATACAGATGATAGACTCCTTGCTTTAATACAGTGCCTTCATGCCAACACAAGTATCCAAGTTAGATAGAGTAGCAGTGGTTATCTCATACATAAGATCGTAGTGGTTAAAGGAGTAAAGCATGGATGCCTCCTTATTCTATTACTTTTTAATATTTACTTTATATAGACCAAATATTATATAATTTGAATAGGGGAAAAACAGATACTGCTTAAATAAATGGAAAGGGTGTCAATATACAGGAGGAACAAAAAAGGCCATATACCGGGTTGTTGATACATTAGACCATTTAAAATACAGTTGAATACAGCAACATTTTGGTTGTAAATTGATCTGGGAACTTATGTTTTAAATGTTATACGAAAGGTGATGCAACAGAAGAGTTAACAAGTTTTACATACCTTGGAGTAAATATTTATGGAACTCATACTTGGAAATATCACACAGAAGTTTCCAAAAAAAGAGGTAGACAACTTGTCCTCATAATCAATACATTTTCCAAACAGTATTTAAATATTTCAGCTGAAGCCCTAATAAAAACTCATGAATAAAAGTTCATGCTTGCCTGCTATATGGGGTGGATATTTGGGGCTTTGCAAATACTCTAGAGACATTGGAGCCTAGTCATAATTTATTCCTATGACTACCTGGGACTCTGTTGTCTGGGAAGTGGAGTTAGGGACACCTAGCAGGGAAGAGAGCGAGGTCAAGTGCCTCCCAGGAAGCATTACTTGGTGGGATGGGAAGTGGATTCACAGGATCACTATGACAATAGCTAGGAGGGAACAGCTGGATGTTATTGTCCACCTGGGAACCAATGATCTGGCCAGAAGAAGGGTGGAGTTAGCCACAGTCCAGGAGGATTCAGGAAGCTGGGGGGAAACCTGAAACAGATAGCAGTCTTTGTTTTATTCTCAGAGGTGCTACCTGTCCAGGGCACAGGGGAAGCTAAAGCACTCTATATCCATACCTTCAATTCCTGCTTAAAGGATTAGTGTGGAAGGGAGGGTTTTGGCTTCATAGGGACTGGGGCCCAACCTGGGCAGATGTGAGCTTATATAAGGAGGATGGCCTGCATCTGTCTGAGAAGGGGACCTTGGTCCTTTGTGAGAAGTTTAAATGCTTCAGCTGTAAGCATTTAAACTAGCCAAGGGGGAGAGCCAGGAGGGGTAGGAGGCTTAGGAACACCCCCCTATGGGAACATGCAGGAACATAAGTTGACTACAGGAACAGTTAAAGAAGGCAGGGAGAGGCAGGCAGGTGAGGAATGCATAACGAGGGATACAGGGGGGTGAGAGCACATAGGAAAGGAAACCAGGTTGGGGGGAGACACTGGAGAGGGAGAACAAGAGCAGAAGGAGGGCAGACTGTAAAACATGGAAGATCATGCCAAAGAATGCCTATAGCCTAGAAATAATGTCCCAGACCTGAAGGCATTGTTGTCAAATGCAAACCTTGACATAGCAGCAATAACAGAGACATGGTATTCTGCTTATCATGGATGTGAAGTCAGTATACCAGGCTATACACTGTTGAGTAGAGACAGGGAGGTTAAAAAGACTGGGGGAGTGGCCCTGTATATCTGAGATGGTATAAAGGCTACAGAAGTTCAGGAAAGACAGGTGGAGGCCGAGGTAATGTGGGTCACCCTGGAGTCAGGGAATGTAACAGCAATACACACATGGTGTGATCTACAGACCTCCAGCACAGAGGGAGGAAGTAGATAGAGAACTAGTGGATAACATACATGACATGGCAGCTAAAGGCAAAATCCTGCTACTGGGGGTTTCAATATAGTGGACGTGGATTGGGTCACCCAAGTGGCTGCTTCAGCCAGAAGCACAGCCATCCTAGAATTTCTGCAGTTGGTTGGACTCAGGCAGCTGGTGCATGAGCCAACCAGGGACAAGTCAATTCTGGACCTGATAAGGACCAATGGGAACAGAGTCAAAGAAATACAAGTGGAAGGGCAGCTGGGGTCCAGTGACCATCACATGGTGTGGTTCAGCATGGAGACATGGACTCAGTTAAGCCACACAAGGGAAAGAGTATAAGATTTCAGAATGATGGATTTCACTGAAATAGGTAGACGTATACAAGCAGTCCTGGAGAAGGGAAGGGTAATAGAGGGGGGTGGAAGAACAATGGGAGAAACTGAAAGGAGCCATAATGGAGATAACAAACCAATGCATCAGGATAGTGGCTTAAGGGAAAAGAAGAAGGAAACTACTATGGTTCTCCAAAGAGGTGGGGGACAAAGTCAGGGCTAAAAGTCTGAGTTTCAGGAAATATAAGGGGAGCCAAAAAGAGGAGGACAGAGAGGTTTACCTTGAATGTCTAAGGGAAGCAGGAAAGGTTGCTAGGAGGGCAAATGTGCAGATAGAAGAGGGTTTAGCACTGTCTGTAAACAAAGGGGATAAGGCACTTTATAGGTACATGAGTGAAAGAATCAAAAATGGGGAGATTATGAGGCTCAAAGAGGAGAAGGGAGATTATAAGGAGAGGGATCTGGACAAGGCAGAAATACTGAACAAATACTTCTGCTCAGTATTCACTAAGGAGGGGGAGGTTCAAAGACCACAGTTGGGTTACAGAGGCAATGGCGGGGGGTAGAAGTGGACACTAGTCCATTCACAGTGGAGAGAGTTCTGGAAAAACTCACAAAGCCAAAGAGGGATACAGCTGGGGGCCAGATGGCATCTACTCAAGGATATTAAAGGAGCTGCGAAGGGAACTAGCAGCACCTCTGGCGGCTCTGTTCACAGAGACACTCAACACGGGTGTCATTCCAGAGGGCTGGAGGAGGGCACATGTGGTCCCACTGCACAAAAGCGGCAGTAGGGAGGAGGTGGGGAACTACAGGCCAGTCAGTCTCACCTCAGTGGTAGGAAAAATCATGGAGACATTGTTGAAAAGAAGGATAGTGGCACAAATGAAATCCAGAGGTGCTCAGGATCTGAGGCAACAGGGATTCACAGCAGGAAGGTCATGTCAAACAAATCTAATAGATTTTTTTGATTACATGACTAAGGAAATAAATCAGAGAGGGGCAGTAGACATCACCTACCTAGATTTCAGCAAAGCCTATGACATCATCCCACATAGAAGGCTGATTAACAAGGTGGGTAGTCTGGACATGGGAGACAAGGTGGTGAACTGGGTTAGGAACTGGTTAACAGACAGATCAGAGGGTGGTAGTAAATGGGGTACAAATTAAGGAGAGGGGGTAACCAGTGGGGTACCACATGGATCAGTACTAGGACCAGTCCTGTTCAATGTCTTCATTAATGACATTGCAGAGGGGCTGGAAGGAAAGGTCTACCTGTTTGCAGATGACACCAAGATCTGCAACAGGGTGGATACTCCAAAAGGGGTGCAGAAAATGATGAGGGACCTGGAAAAGCTTGAAAGATGATCAGAGATGTGGCAACTGAGGTTCAATGCAAAGAGGTGCAAAATAATGCACCTCGGTAGAGGGAACCCTGGGGAGTGCTACAGGTTGGGGGGGAGCTAACTGTCACCAAAGAGGAAAGGGATCTAGGGGTCATCATCTCTAATGACCTTAAGGTATCAAAGCACTGCACTAAAGCAGCAGGGAGGGCCAGTGGCATGCTGGGGTGCATAGGCAGGGGTATCACTAGCAGGAGGTGGGAGGTGGTGATGCCATTGTATAAAACATTGTTAAGGCCTCAACTGGAGTACTGCATGCAGTTCTGGTGGCCACACTTGTGCAAGGTTATAGATAAGGTGAAAACTATCCGGAGAAGGGCAACAAAGATAGTGCAGGACTTGCACCACAAAACATATGAGGAGAAACTAAGGGACCTTAATATGTACTCACTAGAAGAGATGAGACAGCAGAAGGACAAGATTGAAACTTTCAAGTACCTCAAGGGCATAAACAAAGTGAAGGTGGGGCACCTTTTCCCAATGTAAAGAAAGTACTAGAACAAGGGGTCAGAATATGAAAATGGAAGGGTGTAGATCAAGAGGTAATGTGAGGAAGTTTTTCTACACAGAAAGGGTAGTCAATGCTTGGAACAGTCTGACACAGGAGGTAGTGGGGGCAAGCACAGTGGAGGGGTTTAAACATGCCTGGGACAGGCACAAGGGAAGCTTGAGAGGGGAGGGAGTGATGAAAAGCCGTTGATCACATAGGGTTAGTGGCCACATACAATTTATAGGACCTACCAGCAGACTGGATGGGCCTGGCGGTCCTTATCTGACAACAATTTCTATGTTTATCTTTTGGTCTACCACAATTTGTCCTTGCAGAATGTTTTGGGCAGAATTTGATAGCATGTCAGTTAGGGCCTTGGCATAAATAAAACTTATTTATTCTTTCTTATGAATAATGAAACATAATAATATCTTATTACAATTTTGTTGATATGAATCACTGGAGTTATCTGGAGACAGACAAGTATAAACTATTAAACATTAATACTGATTTGAGGAATTAAATAAGATCAAATAATATGGCTTTCAGTCTTTATTTTTTTATTTTTTATTTATTTAGTAGGATCTAGGATTAAACACCTTTGAGCTTAGAGCTCTTTTACAAAGGTTCCATGTCAGTAAGAGGGAAGACAGAATTACAAGGGTTCAAGCAACATAGAGTATAAGGCATGTACAATAATTACAATGGATTATTCAAGCAGGTTTATACTATAGAGGGTAAGACACCCTTGAATTGCATATCCAGTAAGTTATAGGAGAGTATAGTTGCAGATAGTAGAAGGTTGGGATATAGTTCACTGAGGCAGTAGTTAGTGGAGAGAAAAGTAGGCAGTAGAGAAAAGAGGGCTAAGAGATGATGGGTGGGGGATAGCAGGGTGGGAAATATTTGCTGCAGTCATGGACCTTGTCAAGTGAGAGGTGGGGGGTGGATGTAAGCGGCTGGTGGCCAAGCAGAGTTGCAAGCCACCAAGTGGAAGTTGGGGGAGAGAGTGTAGGGGTGGTAGAGATGGCCTGGGCATGCCATGGTGGGAGCCGCATAGAGGTAGGTCAGAGCCCTGTGGCAGAGGGACTAGTGGTAACAGTCACAGGTGCTGGATGCGGAAAGCTGCTGGCATAGTAGTCTCTTGAAGGGGCCCAGAGTAGGTTGAGTGGAGATGTCTTGGCTGAGGACATTAAACCAGAGGGGTGCTCTGTAGCCAAAAGAGCACTGACCCTGCATCATTCAAAGACGAGGAACATGGTAGAGGTGAGTGATAGCACTTCTTGCCCGTTATGAGTTGCTGCTGTGTGGCTGAAGTAGGTTTGCTATGCCATAGGGAAGAATACCTAGTAGTGCCTTTTTTGCCAGCAGGCAGGTTTGGTAGTGTAACCTCCAACTAAGTTGGAGCCAGCCCCTTTGAGCATAGAGGGCACAGCTATGGGTGAGACGCTCAGCTCCTGTGGGCAGCCTGCAGGCCTTTTTCAGTGCTACCGATATTCTGCGGAGGGCGGTGGGACTAGCAGCACCATAGATGACCAAACCGTAGTCTATGACAGAGAGGACGGAGCTGTTGATGGCTAGTCTAAGAGTGTTTGAGTTGAGACAGTGCTTGTGCCTATGGAGGAGACCAATTTTGTAGTTGACAGTCCTAGCCCCATTGCTGATGTGCTGGTTGTAGGCCATACTGCTGTCAAGTTTGACCACAAGATATTTAAAGTGCTGGATATGTTTGAGCAGAGTTCCAGATCGTGTACTAATGTTGAGAGAGTATGACTTGTACTTGCTTCAAGTGCTGCAGAACAACATGGTTTTGATTTTTTTGCTCTTTAGGATATGTTTGTGGTCCTAGAACCATTCCTTAACAATCCTGAAGCTATGCTGCAGCTTGCACTCAAGATTCTCTGGATCTGGGCAGTTTGAGAAGATTACTACATCATCTGCAGAGAGTAGCATCTGCTGTGGGCAGCAGCACAGTAGATTGTTGAGAAAGATACTGAAAAGGAGCGGTCCCAATATGATGCCTTGGGGGACCCCAGATTTTACAGGCAGATAATCGGAGAGGACATTGTTGATTTTTACTCTTTGTGTATGTTGTCCTAGGTAGCTTTTGAACCAGAGGGTTAATCTTGCAGAGAGGCCAATGGAGGTTAATTGGTTTAAGAGGAGGGACTGGTAGACAGTATCAAAGGCCTTTGAGAGGTCAATGAATACTGCCCCTGCTAGGATTCCTTGGTCCAGGGACCGGTGAATAAATCCAGTGAGTTCAAATAGTGCTGTGGAGGTACTGTGTCCTTTATGGAAGCCATGCTGCTCTGAGCATTGGATTGAGTATTTTACAAGATATTTGACCAGCTGGTCAACCACTATGCATTCAAGCACCTTGGAGAGCGGTGGTAGAATTGAGATGGGCCAGTAGTTTGACAGTGATACCCTATCTCCATTTTTGTACTCAGGAGTCACAATGGCTGATTTCCACAGCTGTGGGAATTGCAAGTGGCAGAGCGACATGTTCAGGATCTTGGTTATGGGATGAGAACTTCAATAGTGAGGGAAACAAGTTTGAGGTCCAGTGTGCCTGCACTTTGTCTCAATTTCCCGAGCACTTTAAGGAGGTATTTCCTGACTATTGAGGTGGTAAGTTTCTTGAAGTAAAAAGGAGGGGCTGAGTGAGGACAAGCATCTGTAGTAGAGGTGTTGGAGTGTGGAGGGTCTTCGAAGAAGTCTGGGGGGGGAGTGCCCCAGAGAGGTCTGAGAATGCTTCATTGAAGGCATTGGCTAAGGTAAGTGGGTCCTGGGTAGGGGTTCCCTGTATATTGATTAGGTTCAGTGCTGATTTCACATCCTTACCTAAGACTTCCTTCAAGTTGGTCCAGAAGTTTTTTCCGTTACCCCAGGAGGCAGTAAGCGACTCCTTGTGGTGTTTTGATTTGGCCTGGTGTATTTCCCGGGTGCAGGCATTTTTGGCTTGCTTGTAGGCTAGTATGTCTATAGTAGAGTACACAGTAGAGTACAAAACAAATTTTCAAATAAAAAACAACAAATGCAGTTCATGCCTAAACTCTGCAGTGAATTCAGTATTGTACAGTATGTGATTTACATTCCTGTTATGTGTTCTTGCTTGGCAACTTTGACTGGCAACATTTTCTGCAAGTGTGCAATGCATCTGTCATCTGCAGTATCTTCTTGTTAGCATCTTCCAAAGTAGTTTCATGGTATCAATGAGTTTTTGCTTTGTCCATGTTGTTTTCTTTCTCCTGATAAATGTTTTCATGGCATGCCACACCATCTCATTTGGATTCATAGCTGGAGACTAGGTGGGGAAAAAATATACTATGCGATGTCCTCTTTCTTTTTTGTATGGTGGCTGGTCAGTACATTACTTACTCAAGTGGCATCCTAACCCAAATAATTCCAACAGCTGCAATAGCCCCTACTGATGCAGTGTGTTTAGGGTCATTGCTTTGAAAGAATTAATTTCCATCCAAATGTTGCTTTCTTATGTATTTTCTCACTTCTTCCATGATGATCTTTTCCCTGATGAATTCAGCATCTATGATTCCTTTGGGATTCCGTGTCATAATGGCTCTCACCAAACAGTGATCGCCATTAGAGCAAGTGTACGTTGCTGAAAAGCAAAACAGCAATGTACAGTCCCAATGACAAGGACAACAACATGGGCAAAAACCAAAAAGTATATTAATGTGGGGGTTATAGCCCCCACACCCCCTTACTTTAGATTGTCAACTCCAAAATGCAAACAAATAGTTTCCAAAATACAATGCAGACATTAGCTCTCTCAAATACATGGGGCTTGAATGGATCCAACAAACCCAAACGGGGGTGATAGATAAAATCTGCTTTTGGAGAGGGGGGGGGAGCGAGAGAGAGATATTGGATTTTTGCAATAAACGAAGTAAAACCAAATGGCCATAAGGACTCTAGGGACCTCAAGCCATACCTGAGAAAGAATAAATTATAATATGAGTGTACTTTAGTTGGTCTTGCTGTCTGACCTTTCTGTTGTTTCTGTCTCTTCTCTTTCTTCCCCCCAGCCCCCTGCCTTACCAAATATACCCTTCCTTTTCCTTTCCCACTCCAAAAAATTGCTTTCCCTTCCCCACCCCATCTCTTAACCCTATCCCCTTCTCATCTCCCTCCCCTCCCATCTTTTCATTCCCTGAACTATCCAGACTCTCCAGGTATTCCTTTACTGTATTTGGATACATACAGAAATGCTGCATGAAAAGAAATGCCTACTGATTGTAATTTTCTTTCTTTTTTTTTTTTTTTTTTTTTTTTTTTTTTTTAAGGGAACACTTGCTTATGCTGCCTTTTCAAATTTCAGAGACATGGTCTACCCCAATGGATTAACTATTCCTTGACATCCAGAATGTTCTCCATCTTTCTCCCCTTCCCCCTCTTTTTCTTTTAAACATTATCTGAAATTATAATTCACAGTGGCAATTTTTGAATCAAAATGAATTAAAGTGCTGCATCACATTTTAAAGCATAAAAATGATGATCACATTTGATAATAAATTATGTTAACACTGCCATTGTTGTTTACATGTTGATGTGAATTGTTTAAATTGTCTAAAGCTAGTCTTGGTATAGCCATACCTGTTATTGTAGTTACTAATATAAATAATAGTTTTTATTTTGAATTTTTGTGATATTATGTATTTTTTCAAATATTCTTTTGTTTGTTAATTTTAGTTTTTAAGTAACTGGCATAAAAACCTTATAACAGGGAACTTTCCTTTTAAGTAAATTAGAAAAAGTTCTGATAAAATGTAAGAATGATATAATTAATGATGTCACAGACTCAGAACAAATGAGTGTGGAAAATGTGTATGATTTAGGCAATGCCCTCTAAGGATGGCTTACAGCCAAAGCGTTGGGGGAGTATTGATTGGGTGACATGCAGCTTGACTCTCAAAATAAATTATTTTTGTTTCATACAAATGTGAGTATGAGAATTATTTCTGTTTGCTGTTAACTATTGGAGTGATGCCTGTACTTTGGACTTCTGCTGCAGTTAGGGTTAGCTGCCCTTACTGAGTGCCCCACTCTCCTAGAAGCACAGGTAAACACTCTGAATTGCACACATTAGGCCTTGGGGAAAGCAGAGTTGGGATAGGGTGTTTCAAGTGTGCCCCCAGCCCACTGTCTGTGATGGAGATCCTGGTGCTCTTCAGAAACACTTTAACCTTCCTGATGCTTTTGCCTTCAGCCCTCATCCTCCTCATGGTTGTGCTGATCTCCCCTGTTATCTTCTTGATCACTTTCAATGGTAGATGTGATTACAGTAAATGAGTGTCAAGTTATGGAGGTTCATCGTTTATTTGGAAACATCAAAGGGTTCCACATCACTTCAGCTTTGGTCCAGTGTGATGCTGTAGTGAACCTATGGCACAGTCATGCCTTGGGCCACATCATAAGACACTGTCCAAGGTCAAACTACATAAGGCCCCAAAAGGTACCATACTGCCAGGTGTACTGTACATTTTCTGAAGAATTGTCAGTGCTGTATCATCTATCTATTGCCCCATGGACAAGACTGTTTTCTATGGGAGGAAATCATAGGTGGTAGCATCTCAACTACTAAGAAGAAGTCTCAGCCTGGCAAATAAGACACCATCTGTGACCAGACTGCCTGCTAGCTGAGGAGAACTTTGAAAGACAGAATAAATGCAAATGTAGGATATCCATGAATAAGAAGACACCAATGCGGCCAAGGACAAAGGTATCCAAGGTAATGTAAAATACAGTTTATTTTCTTTTTGCATCCATATAATGATACAGTAGTATCACTTTTAGCTATGCTGCACCATTTTTCTCAGTCTTCAAGCATGTTACATACTGTAAACACAAAACATTTTAATAACAATAAAAACAAGAAGAGAAATGCATCAACTGCAGTAAAAACATATTGATGAACAAAAGTGAGTAACTTGAATTATAATTAAATGTCAATCATTAACATTACAATGTATATTATGTGGTTTATACTGTGTTCTCCAAATGAAATGTAACTTGTTTTTGTTTCACCTTATGGTGATGGGATGTTTTTTTTTTTTTAATTTCAAACAATGTAAGCTTGTTGATAAAATGGGTGACTTTGGAGCATCAAGCAGCATCAAAGAAAATACTGTAGTGACAAGATGAAGAAAATATTACTCACAAGGTACCAAATGATAATGCAAGGGAACAACAGGTAGAGGTTGAACAACAAATTTTTGAAAGATAATTTGAGACTGAAAGCAAGGAGGAACAACCAGAGGTTACCCAAGAAACAAAGCAGGAAATTGAAGAGAACCAAGTTGAGTTCTACATAGTAATGGGTTGGAAATCAAGGAGAAACAACCAGAGGTTAATACAGAGATGGAACAGGAAATGGAGGATAAAGTAGAGGAATGAGAGGAAATTCCTGGTGTGTCTGAACAGGCACACAAAGAGCCTAGGTCTATATTCAGAACTGAACTATGTAACATGGCAGGAAGTGTAATGAGCCTCAAGAAAAAATATGGATCTGTTGCTCCAGCTGTTACAGCTGCACAGTGGCATGCACAATCCAGCCCTTTCACATCAGTGTAAGTCATCATCAGCTGTCTCATTTATGCCTCTTTTGAATCTGATGTGCAGATTCCAAGCAGTGGCAGCAGTGATGGCAGTGCAGTAATAAACTCTGACAGCTCCACACATATGCTAGCAATGGCTGCTGTTGAGTACAGTAACATTAATGGCATCCTCCCCACATGAAATGCAGTATGTTCCAATAAGAGATGCAAGAGAACTTGAACTAGTGACAATGTCAAGTGGCAGGCTGGAGCATCTGCCATGTCTGGTTTTAAGGTAACTAATCCCTGAAAGTCAGAATTATCCTTGAGAAAAAAACATAAATTGTAATGGGAGCAGAGGAAAGAGGTCCATACCCATTGCCATACACCATTACTTGTTAATGGTTGTCAGACAGCACTTGGAATTGGCAGTAGCCACATGAAATTAATAAGAGACAGAATAAATGAAGAGCTGTGGAACCCATGAAAGGAAATCTTTGTTGGTTGAAAAGTTTATTGATCGACTAAAAACCACTGCAATGCTAAAACACGCATACAAAAATATAAAAATACATTAAATACATAGATTTGTTCTAAACATCTATGGGTTCAAATAAGTAGAAAAACCACCCATCTGTGAAAAACACTGGCATGTAGCCAATCCAAACAGCATAATATACAGTATTGAAGGGGACATACAGTTATGACACTAAGCAGTACAGAGCACTTTAATCAAAAAGCATAGGGATGAATGAACAATTGTGTGAAAAAATTCTATGCTAAAAACATGTAATTAAGAGTACTAGAACACTTATAGTCCCAAATCCTAAAGAAAAATGACTCTTTAAAATAAAATAAAATGTCCATGTCTTGAGTGGGGACCACTTAATAAAAAAATTGGTATCCAGACAAGACAAAGCATTAGCAAATGAATGAAGATTTGTATGTCATCCAGAAAACCTAGAAATCACACACATAAGAAATATTCCCATAGGGCTGAGTCCAAAGACTAATAATAAATAACTCATGCATATAAAAATCAGAACCAGTATTTCACAAAAAGACAAAGTTATTTTTTTCTTAAGAAATGACATAATAAAGTACCATGAATAGCTGATTTTTCTGCACAGCAGAAGGGTTTACTTTTTCTCACATGTTTAACAATGAAGAAAGAATTGACAAGCTGATTGAGTATAAGCAAAAAACAAGGCAAATCTTCTGGACTATGAGACAGCACTACTGGAACTGGATTATTCCAGGATACACTCATTTTACTTACCATGAACATAGGAAAAAGAACATTTCAAATTTTCTGGTCCACCTGCTGAACAAAGGATGGGGACATCATATGTGCTGGGGATATTGACAATTCTTGCATACAGAATATTATCTGGAAAGATTTCAGATTTGTAAAGACATTCCTCTTACCTGGATCAAAAATACAGTCCAAGTAATATCTATATTGAAACCAGACATCATTTACAACATAGCAAGGAGAAACTTCTGATCTAGCAATCATGTCCAAATCAGATCACTGATTAACTAGCAAATCCTGTTCATAATGTATTTTTTATACTTAGGACTGATGAGAATTCCCTGTTCAACATAATCATATATTGTAGATTGATAAGATCATACTTTTTCAATAATGCTGTAACATAAGAAAGCCAAGAGGACAGCTTACAGCCCTTTGCAAACCAGTGTTCATTTTCTATTAGGCCCAATATCATCATTAGAGGACTTAGTAATTTTTATCCAATAGCCTGATACAAGGAAATATACTAAAGTTTTAAAGCAGTCCAGACTAACCTCCACCCTAATATAGGCTGTAGATATAGATCAATTTAGTTTAGTTTATTGTATTAAAAAAAACCTTGAGCTAAAATAACCCCTTTCAAAGTTGTCCATGTCACATACAGTCAGACAATATAAACAATACAAGACCATAAAAACTAAACAATATTTAATTTACAAACACATTCCAATTTGTTTGTAAACCAGTGTAATACATCATTTGTAAAAGCAGTTAAAAGTGTTTAAACCTCAGATCTCAAATGGAAACAGATTCCAGACCTTTGCTGCTCTAATAGAAAAAGACCTTTGTCCCAAGCCTGTTCTCCCATACAGTACCTGATGTCTTTCACAAGCCATGTTCCTGGTAAGAAATATATTTGAAACATGATGTGACTCAGAAGTGACTTTTTACACATAGTTGCAAGATTGTAATCAATTCAGAGATGAAGTGGCAGCCAATTAAATGCAGTATATAAATGACACCTATGACTTTCCCTTTTATACTTTAAGGCAAATCTATAAGCATTATTCACAGCAACATTATTTTTTTTCAGAGCAGTATTACAAGTTGATGAACAGACAACTAATCCATAGTCAACAACAGAAAGAATTAGATTAGTAACCAGTAATTTTTTAACTTCAGGAGTGAAATTATTCTTATTTCAGTAAAGTAGACCAATCCATTTGTTGATACTCTTTAAAACATATTCAACATGGCATGTGAAAGACAACAATGGATATAAAATGGCCCCCAAATATTTAAACATTTGACCGTGCTCAATACCCTCACCACTAGGGGTGGTAATAGTCAGAGCTGGACATTTACCAAGATTATGCCTAATACCAATTAAAATAGCCTTGCTTTTTTCACATTAATAACCAAGCCATTTTACTCAAACCAATCCTAAATTAACTTAAAATCAGATTGCAAACACTTCTGCATCTTATCAAAGTTCACCCCATTTAGGCATGGATCTATTAATTTGAAGAGAAGAATTTAATAATTTAACTGAAAATTTTTCTTTCAAAGATGTCATAGGGAGACCAAATTTTAGAGCCATACAGAGACTGCATTTCAATTCTGAAGAAAGTACTTGCACTAAAGGTCTAATGCTGTTCCATCCATTAAATTTTCTTAAACCAGGAAGTTTTTTTTTTATTTTAGTTTGAGTATTCAGAAAATGTCACTACAAAGAACTGTTAGATGAAAAATGGATATCTATATTTAGAGACTGGTATTATAAACAGATTCTCTACCCTCCATTTAAGACAGGTGTTAGTGTATCCAGCAAAAACCATCTGGCTTTTATGAGCGTTGATAATAAGGGGGCTAGATTCTAGAAGGGTGACACAAGTTGCCACGAAACGTAACTTGCGCCACCTGCTACTGCGACATTGACCCTGCACCCTATTCTAGAAGGGGCAGGGTCATTGCAGCTAATTTCTGTGACTTACGACATGCGGCCAGGTACGTCGAACTGTGGGCGTACCTGGCAAGCATGTCACAAGCCACAACAGTTGTGCGGTGTGGACAACCACCCTCCCGTGCCTGACCCAGAGTCACCAGCCACATATGCGGCATTTATCCTGGTAGTCTAGTACCCCCCCCCAAACTGTATAACATAAATTAATTTCTGAGCACGTCTGTGCAGTAGCGCTAATACTGCACTCAGTTGGTGGCTGGCTGTGGAGATGAGAGGCGGACTGTGCCAGTCTCCAGCTGGGAATGGGTGGGGGTGCTGGGTGGGCTGGTATGGCTGGGTGGGGGCCAGTAGACTACCAGAGAAATGGGAACTCTTTTTTTATTCATGTACAGTTCAGGGGGGCACTAGACTACCAGGGCTGGCTTATTTCATATGCGGTGGGTGACTCACTGTTCGGGGCACAGGTTGTGGGATGGCAGCACCGCCCTGGGCAGCTTCTGCCAACGGTTGTTTTGAGGGGAGCTGGGAGTATGGGTAACCTTGTGGGGCCCTGCTGGGATGTGTTGGGCATGGGGGGGCATTGCATTGTCCGCTGTACAGTCAACAGGTTTACAGAACTCCTGGGGGCATCCATAAGTTATACCAGCTAAATGCTGGTATAACTTACATTGCTGGATCTCCTCCGGGGGTTCTTTTAGAATCCTGATGTGAGCACTTTGTGGCTGCCCTTCTAAAATGGGATACAACTACTGCCGGAAAACCCCCTAGCGTCATGTCACAGGGGAGTTATGTGGCATAACAGTTGTTCGGTGCAAGTGTGTCACAGACCACTTTGTAGAATCGTGCATGTCGCAACTGCTGGTGTAAGTTGCTGCATGCGCCATTCTGCTTGGTGCAACTGCTGTTATGCCAGGCATAACACTTCTAGAATCTGGCCCAGAGAATGTTTTTGTGACTCAACTGCAAGACAATGAACCATTTTTTTTGTTAAGACTGGGACCAAAAAGGGACAGATTGTTGGTGTAAGTGAGGACAGGAATCTCCATTAAATACATATTTAGAGGATCAGAAATAACCTTCAAATGTGTCCCAAGAATGTGATCAATGTATATATTAATAAGGGTTAAGGTGAGTAGACACCCCTGATGAACACATATTTATTGAGAATTTTTTCGAAGACACTGAGACAAGGACCAAGTCTGACCCTTGCCCTGGTCTGACTATAAAGCTTGGAGATGCAGTGGATTCCACTTGTATGTCATTAAGATGTATGCAAAAAAAGAAAAAACTGACGTCCTGATTCTTGCCCTATTCCAGTGTTGTTAATTATTTCATTGCACTATTTTTTCATGACATGCCACAGAGCAGATCCCCAGAAGGTCTTTGCTTCCTCTTTGATAGTTGCATTTAGTTGTCATTCCCTTGCAGCCACTAGATTGTTCCGCATCGCTAATCCACTAATCACCAGGCAAATGCCAGAGCCTAGTTAAACCTGCCACCCTGCGTCATAGTGATAGTGATTTTTGTTAGTTTTCTGTCCTGATTAACTCACAGAGGGTAATGGACTGATGCCAAAGGATCTGACTTCAAAAGTCATGCTACTCACTGAAAGCTCACTCTCACTTGCTGCAGTGGAAGTCGGCCAACATCAGTAGCTGTTCAGTTTAGCAAAAAAAAGAGGTATGTACTATGATAAAGGATGTCATTACACAAATTGCTTAAAATAACATTTAACAGCATTTAAGATGACTTAGGTGTACAGTATTTGTGAGCATGTGAGTAATGTTTGTAAATGGGTCCCCAATGATTTCAATATGCACCCATTCATTTATATGGCATTCTGGTTGTTTGCACATTCTGGTTGTATGCACAAATTAAGCTTGTCCTGGGTATGTGCTTGCACCAGGAATCCACTGTACTAGTAATAAGGGCAGGGCTGATGCCTCTATAATACAAAAGCTGTCAGATTATGTTCAAAGATATAGACTCAAAGGCAGAGCTGTAATCAATATAAGCAACACACAGCTTTGCCTGTGGATCAAAACATATTTCTCCTAAAGATTCATGAGAATAAAACAATTATGAAGTGTTGATCAGTGCTTCTTAAATCCAAACTGCAATTTAGACAAGCCCTCAGGGCTAAATCATGGCAGACTAGATGGGCCGTAGGGCCTTTCTCTGCTATCACATTTCTGTGTATCCAGAAGACTAATTTGCTTAAACATACTGAGGTTAGCTTTGTTATCCTTACTAAAGATCAGAACTATCTCTTCACCTTGCCATGAATGATGGAAGAAATGTTTCCCTACAGTATACATTTATTGAAGAATAGCAGGAGAAAGCCAGACCATAATAAAAAGAATACAAATATATCTCTGTATGAACCAAATTGGGACTAGGAGCCTTATTTCCTTTATGGAAGTAAGAGCAGAATGTACTTCAATAATAGCAAAAGGTTTAATTGTACACTGATCTGAAACACTTCAGGAAATATCATACAAAAGGGAGTCAAAGTGCTCCGCCCAAACTGAAGCAGGAATATAAGTATCTATGCAAAATAAAACATTTGAAGTTTCCCTAGCAGATGCCAGAAGCTCTGGTATCATTCTTAGAAATTATAGTAAGCATAATACCCACTGTTTGATAGTATTTCATTTGTTTATACTGCAAAAAAAGTCTTATAAGCATCCCATCAGCATTAATAGATCTACAATTTCCCTTCAGGGATATTTTCTGGCAAATTTAATCTTAGAAAAAGAGCTTGAATTTCTTCTTTCTACAATGACAGTAAAACCACACATATATAAGGTGACGTTTAGGTTGAGAATCAGTATACAGAATAGAATGTATTTGAACACAGAGGGATTCCAGCAGATCACACATTTCAGCAGCAACTTGATGATCAAAGTCCAGTTGTAACCAGAATTCTAAATAAGTATCAGAAACATGTTCTATCTTAAGAAAAAATGCCTCATTCTATTTAATTTTCTTCTTATTTCAAATGTCCACATTGGAAAGGGAAATACTTGCATACTCACAAAATCAGATTGCCTATTTTGTGCCTATTTAAGAGATAGGGGCAGATGATCATTCTGCGCTCTATGTAGAATAAGCACTCCATGTATCTACCATCCCTAGTGACAAGATCAACAACAGATGCACCTGATGGAGTGAGAGAAATGCTAGTTGCCCACGTTAACCACCTGGCAGCATACCATTCAAAGGATAAAAATTAAAATCTAATATAAATTTAATTAAACTAATGACAGTGTTGTTAGTCTCATCATCATCTTAACAAGAATTCAAGGGCATCATGTAAGAAATGTCAAGCTGCAGTGTTATCAAGAAGATCATCAGATGCACCAATCCTAGTATTGAAATCCCCTATTTTTAGGATTGGAGCATTGATGATGATCTCAACGTGGCAGGACAGTGTGACAAGGCAGTGGGTAGAGCCAATGTGATGCTGGGGTGCATAGGGAGAGGTAACGCTTGTAGAAAAAGGGAGATGGTGTTTCCACTGCAAAGATCACTAGTGAGATCCCACATGAAGTAATGTGTCCAGTTCTGAAGATCACATCTTAGAAAGGACATAGGCTGGGGGCTGTTCAGAGGAGGGCAACTAAAATGATGCAGGGGCTGCATCAGAAGCCCTATGGAAAGAAATTAAAGGACCTGTGTAAGTACAGTATACCCAGATGGAAAAAGTGAAAGGGAGGAAATGAAAGATACCTACAAATACCTTACAGGGTTAAATAAGATACAGGAGGTGAGTCTGGATACACAAAAACAAGAGGGCATTCAATGAAGAGCTGGAAGAGGGAACATTTTTGAGAGATGTGAGAAAGTACTTCACTAAAAGAATGGTGGATGCCTGGAACAGTCTTCCAGCAGAGGTGGTGGTTGCAAAAACAGTGGTGGGCTATAGCTTCAAGCATGCATGGTATAGGCACAAAGGAATCTTATTTGGGAAGAAAAAGGGGGAAGGAAGGCAGAGATCAAATAAGATATGTGGTGACATGATAGTATAAGCAGGGACAAATGGGCAGACTGGATGGGCCAAGTAGTCCTTACCTGCCATCAAATTCTGTTTTTCTAACGCAAATTTAAAGAAGCCAGAGGGACACAAATATTAATCAAGATGAATGAAATATTATAAACACTGACTGAAATAATAAGAAAAATGTCCATGGACTTTATAAATTTAGAGGCAACATAAGTATCAATTTTAACAAAACATGTTAGATCCCCTGAGGCCCTACCTATCTTGCTATCTTTTTTGGGTGGCACCTGAAATACCTCAAAATTATTAATGCTAATGGCTTGGTCCTTGGAATGGCAGGTTTCTTGAAAACTTAGGATGGCAATGTCCAATGAGAAACCTGTCCACCTCCGATCCCCCATTTAGATTTGAGACCAGCAATGTCATAAAACAGCATATGATCAGAACAAATCATCCTGTGAGCTTTTAGCGGACATGTGAAGAACAGGATTTCTGTTTGGAAAAGTATTACTTAGTCACTGACAGCCTGCTAAAAGATGAAATCTCTTTGTAGTCCAAATCACAAAAGAAAGTGTCCCGATAGTGGAAAGAGTGACTGCATGCATGGGAATATTAGCTTTACAGCAATTATTAGGGACAACATAAACACCCAAGCTGTTTAGAACTCTACATTTGACCAAAACTCTCTGTCTGCAATATCATTAGATTTGAAAAAGACATTCACTTGGATGCCATCAAAGTCTTATCATCTCGTAGCACTAATTGCCCATTTATTTCCCAATGATATTTGTAAGTAAATAGAAAAGAATGAGCAAACTGATTTAATTTACTTACGTTTTACCTGAAGGTCTCCTGAACCTCAAAATACTTAAAATAGATGACAATTTATCACATTAGGGAGCATTATTTGCATAATAAGCCTTCTGGCTATTTACATGTGTCAGAATTAAGTTACATTTCCCTAGCAAGTGGCCATTATTCCAAAAATAATTGTCCTTCCTATGGGTGGAGGGAGCACTGGTACTATAACTATTTGATTTTGATTTTTGGCCTCAGCTATCTGACATATTATTTTCCCCATTTTACTTACATTGACACTCAGGTCACAGTTAAAACATAATGGGAGCACAGTGCTTAAGGTTTTCTATTTACTAGCTTGAACCATACTGAAATAAATGCAACACAAAATCAGATATATGTGTAAAAAATATTTCACATTATACTATCAATAGTCTGAAACCACAGCCCCCCAAAATATGTGTTCTGACTTAAAAAATAGAAGGAAACCTGATCTCAGATAAGCTGGTCAAGGTCTAATAAAATCTTGATGCAGTAAAATAGCTGTAAGAGCTACAAGTAAAGGCAAAACATCATGTAAAGGCCAGAAAAACCAAAACCTTGATTAAACATTAGTAGAAAAACAAATCAAGAAATGGTCCTTACCATGGGAAATAATGAAACCAACACAGCAATGAGGTCATTAGAATTTACGGTGAGCTTGCAAAACAGTCAAATAGAGCAGAAGCCAGAACACTACTAAAAAAACATTGCACACAAAACGTTTTTTTAACTGCAATAGTGAGTGATGTGGTATGAGGCAGCACAAAGCAGAATGGGACCCTATCAATGAACAGCAAGTAGACACATAGGGCTGGTTATTCAAACTGCGCCATTCTGAGGCGCAAGCCCTTACGCTGCTCAAAATAGTTGTGCTGGGGTGTGGCTGGGGCGATATTCAACAGAGTTGCGCTATTGAGCAACTCCTTTGAATATCACCCCCAGCCACAGCCACTGTGCATGGTGCAGTGGAACATTCAAGATGAGGTGGCACAAGTTCCATTGCACCATGCGCAAATTTACGATATTCAAAAGGTGACATGCAAATGGGGCCATAATTCATGCAAGGCATGGGGGGGCCATTTGCATCTACTTATGGCTCCATTTGCATGCCATTAGCATGCAGGTGCACCGATCGATGACTTGCGCCTGGCGCCCTACCAAGGCAGCAGCGGGCGAGGACAGCGCTACCAGCCGATTGCAGGCAAAAAAGCCGTAATTCACACCCCGACTGGCCCAATCATGGGCATAACTGTAGTAATCCCCACCCCGACTGGCCCGGTCGTGGGCATAGCTGTAGTAATCCCCATATCACATATCTGGACTGCCTTGTATGGTATGGGCTGCCGCCCATTGGCTCTTGCTCTGAACCAATGGGCATGCAGCCCTATCGATCAGTCGGCGAGCGGCGGGGTGGCAGGTGGGTGGGGTGCTGCCACCCGCCGGCTGACGGGTGGGGGAGCGGGGTGGTGGGGGGCCACTAGATCATCAGGGTACTTGGACCTGGGGGGGGCTGACTCTAATGCCCGCAATCAGGCTTCGTGGTCCACTGGGCCACCAGGGATATTGTTCTGGAGGAGTTGAACTCTGTTCTGCCCACGATCAGGCTAGTGGGGGGTGGGCATTACTACTGGTTTGCCCACGATCGGGCCAGTTGGGGGTGGGAATTACTACAGTTTTGCCCGCGATTGGGCCAGTCAGGGGGGATTAGTACAGTTTGCCCTTGATCGGGGCCAGTTGGTTACTATTATGCCCGCAATTGGGCTGCAGGGGCACAGGGAGAGTGGAGGGCCACCACAGGTGGCAGCTGCTGTGTTGTACCCTGAAATGTGGCAGCTCACCTGTGGGTGGCCCTCGACTTACTCCTTTTTTTTTTGCTCAAAGTTGTGCAGGCGCAGGTTGGGGGTTGCGCCTGCACAACTCTGCACAGCCTGGCTGAATATCAGGCTGTGCAGTTTATGCATTGTTCCTCCCCCTCCGGTTGAGCATGCCTTCATTAGCATTGCGCTGTTGCTCAGTATGACTTGGGAGGTGCAACTGCCTCCTGCTGAATATGGCAGAATGGCGCAATTTTGGACTTACGCAGGTGCAACCCTTTTGAATATCCAGCCCATGGTGTATAAGCCCACAAAATATAAGTTAAAAAATAACATATATAATATTAATAACTTTTAAAATCCTAAATAAACCTTTGGGGGTTCAAAATGTAAAATTGTTATGGCAATCCGGAGTGACTATGGCAGGGCATTAGTGTACAAACAAAATCACAAAAACTAAACACTACCCACAAATATATTATTTAAATTAAGTAAACCAAACAGGCTTTTTAGTACTTAAGTGATCCATCACAAACAAAGTAGAAAATCCAATGAAATATTAAAGAGTCGCTATACCCCAAGTCCAACAAATACGTGGGACTAAAAGTTTTGTCAGGGAGAATATACAATCAAGTTCTGTTCACAGCACTTGTCTGCTTCACCATGGCTTGGCACCTTTTGGCTCCTAGCCACTCACTGCCTGCTCTTCTCCCTCAGAAAATCCAAGATTCCTCAGGGAAATTGCAGATGGGGGATCCACAGTTTCCTCAGTCCTCAATCCACAAGACTTCTGTCCTGCCTAACCCACTACACCTTCTTTCTTTTTCTTTACAGAGCCAATAGTTTGGTGCTTCAGCTAACTTGCTCCATTGGCTCTGTCAGCTCCATCAAATGCTACAATCTCCAAATGCATCCAACGACAGCTGTGGACAGCCACTGCAAGGGAAGAGAAACTGCAATTCAAGATAATAAAATCAACAAAATATTATAATACCTGCAAAAACAAAAGCCTTTAAGCAATGATGGTGTACCTGCTAAAAAGTGCAATCAAGCATTACATTTTAGAGCAACACTCTCCTACTCAGAGAACAGGGTCAGCAGCCATCTGGCACAGGAAATTTTACAAATACATAGGTACAGTTCATTATGTTTGCCTGTAATGTGATTTGAATTAAAATCTAAAACTAAAATTTTGTGTTGTTATGGTGTTTATTATTCCAAATTATTGAGGTGTCATATTATTAAACCTTGTCAGGCAACATCTGGAGGTGTGATTTCATATTTGCAAATCCTGAGGGTGGGGGGGTGGAGTTTCAGTTGAATCCCTGGTTTGTAAATGCCGACGTTTCTTATACTCATTAAAGGACACTGTGTAATAAGTATCCAAAATGGCTGTTAATAGAACATGATTTGCACAATTTTTAGGTGATGTAATTGTATGTGATGTGTTTCAAAGTGACGCACCATTAAACAATGAGATTACTGCATCTATATGTGGTTTTGAAAGGTGCAATATGGATTTATCACATAAAAAACATTTAACTTTAATGTATGAAACCCTACTTCTGGTGGTCTTTAAGGGACTTTGGGTAAAATATATCCCAAATGGCTTGTTAATACAACTAAAAATAGCCAATTTATGGGTGCAGTAACTGTATGTGATGTGTTTCAAAGTGCTTCACCTTTAAACTGAGATTGCTGTATACAGTTTTAAAAGACACCATATAGATTTATCCCTTGAAAATAAATGTAACCCTATTGTATAAACCTCTGCTTCTGGTGGTGGTTAGGGGATCTTTTGAATAACAACCATTGTCAAGGGCTTGGTAATACAACCAACACAGATCACTTTATGGGTGAGGACTGACAAACATGACTGAAGTGTGCATTTCCCCTCTAAATTGTGGATAGTATGGACCCTGTATCCTTGCATACTGGAGTGCGCAAAGTCTTCACATATATTCTGAATCTCCATTGCACATTAGCAGTGAGCAAGATGAAATGTATGCAGTGACCTTACCTCTGCTATGCGGCCCTGTGCAGATCCCTTCCAGAGGCTAAGGCCACCCGAGTGATGGGGACAGTTGCGGTCAAGGTTCTTGAGCCTGAGGAGTAGGAACATCATGTGTTGGAGGATTGTGCATGGGCATTGAAATAAAAATACATTAACAGAAAATGGGACTGAAAACAATGAGGAATACAAAAGGGAATCCTGCTGCTTTGTACAGTACAAAAAAAACTAAACAAAAAAATTAACTTCAATGTAGAGTAAAATAAAGTAACAAAAGTAAACTAAAACTTAAGTTAAAGTAATGCCAAATAATGTCAAATGAAATTATGAGCCAATACTTGTTAATACTTGTTGTCAGGCTATTTTATTACATGTCTCAAGAGAATGTGTTCAGTAAATGTGTTCAGTGATAAGTTAAAGTGGATTTCATGGGGCCATATGTATGGTGTATGTAAGCTGAGTGCAGCTTGAATGTCTCCTGCTAGGTTCTGCATTCATTTCACAAACACCATATAGAAGCAGGTATATCTTCTGAATTTACTGTATTGTGGTATTAAAATGAAATTCAATATACATATGTATATACATGGTGTCCCCTAAAGTCCTCTTAAATCCCAAGATTTAAAAAGAAAAGGTTAAAGAAGTTTTTGAGAAGTGAATCTGTGTGGTGTATTTGGAGCAGAGTGCAACTTGAACATTTCATGGCTGGGTCTGCATTCCCTTCCAAACACCATACTGAAGCTGTTATAACTTTTGAATTTCTTGCGGTACAAACATGAAAGTTGGTATACAGGTTTTCCAAGGTGTCCCTTAAAGTCCATTTTAATCCCAGTTAGTAAACAAAAAATGATAAAGTGGTTTCCAATGGATATATCTGTGTGGTGTATGTGAAGCCAAGTGCAGCTCAAATGTTTGATGGCAGGGACTGCATTCCTTGTACAAACACCTTGCAGAAGCAGGTATACCTTTTGAATTTCTTGTAGCTTAAGTGGTTTTCCAGGGGTGCATTTATTTGGTGTACTGCATGTAAAGGTGGTTAGACACCGTACTTAATACACTGTAGGGGAAAGCAGGTTTGACATTGTACCCAATTCTCTGTAAGGGGAAAGCAGGTGGATCACTGCGGTGCTGGTGCATGTGCATATTTAACAGTTGAAAATGACACACTGTGGTAGTGATCAACATTTACACTGAAATATAGTGGCACAATAATGAATAAATAATATCAGTGCTGCAAAGGTGATGTGCACTGAGTGTAGAGATGTGGCACCAAAATGACATGCCACTGCATGATCAGGAAGCAGAAAAAACATGACCAAAACTGTATATACATGCTATCATCATCCCTAAATCCTTTTCTTCCAAAGTGCCATCCTGAACCACCCCTCCCATTTCATATTGCACTCTTGGGTTCCTTTTTCTGAATCTGCATTTCTTCACACTTTTTAGCATTAAAGTTCAGCTGCCAGATCTTGTACCAGCTCCCCAACATGCCCAGATCCTTCCTTAGTTTCCATCTTCCTTACTCTGTGTCCACCCATGTGCAAATCTTTGTGTCATTTGCAAAGAGGCAGAACTTACCCATGATACCTTCACCTTTGTCATAGATGAAAATGTTGAAGAGGACCAGTCCTAGTACTAATCCCTGAAGTACAGCACTGGTCACTTTTCTCACCTCTGAAAACTCCCCATTTACTAACCCCCCCTTTTGGTCAATAGCTCCATCCAACTCTCTACCCAATTTACCATCTTGTCCTCTACCCATGGTCCTTAAGCTAATTGACCAGCCTTGTGTGGGGGACTGAGTCAAGGTCTTGCTGGAGTAATCATATATAATTTGCTTGCTTCTTGCTGAAGTAATAGATAGATAGAAGATATAAACTTTATTGCTGCTTGCTTCTTGCTGAAGTAATGGTATACCATATAAATTGCCTGCCTCTTGTTTGCTGCTGCTGTGGTAACCCAGTTGAAGAACTCAATCAGATTTTTCAGAAAAGATCTTTCCCTCATGCTCCCATGCTGCCTTGGATCCTGCAGCCTATTCCCTTCTAGGAAGTCCACTAGGTCCACCCTCAGTAAAGCCTCAAAGGATCTTCTCCACTATAGTCAAGCTGACTATCCTATAGTTCCCAGGCTCATCCTCTTCCCTTTCTTGCATAGAAGAACCACATTTGCTTTTCTCCAGTCCCTAAGGATGGCAAGCAACATTTTGCAAATGTCTGCAAGTGGCCCTAATACCTCTGCTACCTCACATAGCATCCTTGGGTATAAGTTGCAAGGTCCCTTAGATTTATTTACTTTCAACCCTACAAGCTTTTCCAATACCCTTTCACTATTATCTGGACCTTTGCCCCAGTTTTCCTGCTGTCTCAATGTATAACCCCATGATCCGACAGTGGCTCATCATTCTCCCTTAGCAAACACCAAAGACAAATAGTTGCTCAGTATCTCTGCCTTCCCTTTGTCCACCTCCACCTACCTCTCATTGCTCTCATGTGTCAGTATGCCTCCTTTGACCTTGCACTTCTCCTGGATGTACTGGATAAACACATTATCCCCATTCTTCACCTTATTGCCAACCACAGCTCCTTCTCCACTTTGGCTTCCCTCACCTTCCTGGTGGCTTTTCTTATTGTTTCCAGATACTTCACCCTGTCTTTCTTCTTTTGACAACTTCTTTACTCAAATGCTTTCCTTTTGGTTTGTTCTGCTGCCTTTATAGTGACTGTGAACCCCTTTGACCTCTTAGCATGTTTATCCTTTGATACCTTTGGAATGGATCTATCTGCTGCTTCTATCATAGCCTTTTTAAATACTGCCCACTTTTATTCTCCACCCTCTACCTTCAGTATGTCCTTCATGCTATTCTCCAATTTTTCCCTCATTCTGCCGATGTTAGCCTTTTTCCCATATACGTTTAATTCTCCGGGCGCATTACAGGCAGCTTCTTAGCCGTGTTTCTGTATCACTCAGTCGGCAACTGCCTCCCCGGTCCACCGAGATCCATATCCCCAATAGATTGCCCCCTGAGGTGGGGCTGGGAAGGGGAAGGCAATCCTCCCCCAGCCAGAGACCCCATGTCCAGATTTGTGGGTTGGTGAAACACTGAAAGTGTGGGGCGAGGGCACACAGGCAAGGCTTCATAGAGCCTGTGACTGCCATTTTCCAATTTTCTCCTCTGTGTTCCTGCCACGGCGGAAGCATATGTACATGGACACATACACATACTATGACTGCAGTACATCCCTTCATGTCGTTCAAGCTGCCAACACTTCCTCCAAGCCTCCAGCCAGGGGCATCCAAGAACCAAGATGACAAGGCTCCCCCAGGGAGAGGAGAGCTGTCCTATAGACATTCAGTCCTCTCCCTCCAGGTTGACCTCTGGTGAGACAAGCTCATTCCTGAACTCAGGTCACCGGCATAGTGAGAGGAAAGGCTCATAGTGTCTCAGCTCACTGCATCATGGGGCTGGCTCTGAAGTTCACTTTTTTAAAGTCCCACACCCTTTTTTGTAGTACCCCTTTGCCTTTCCCTACCTGGACCTTGTCTACTGTCCTGTCGCTGTTGGAACTGAATGGTTCCAGCACTACTGTGTTATGAATCCTCTCACCAGATACAGCAGTGCCTCTGCTCTTCCTGGGCCCTGAAATAATTGCACTAGAAATTCCTTCAGGCAGGCAGGCATCCACCAGAATCTGATTCCTAGTACTATTCACAATTTAAACTTTCAAGTCCATGTCCAATACATTGAAATCCCTAACCACTACCACTTCCCCTAGACCTGCTCTGCTCTCAAGTGTCTCTCCCAGTGCCCTGTCTATCCCTTGATCCTAGCCCAGTGGCCCAGTGGCCGGCAGACCACCGCAGTACAAATTTAGTTCCTCTTACCTGCTTCTGCTTGTACCTACATGGTTTTCAGTTCACCACAGGATTTCCAATTCACCTAACTTCCCCACCAGATTACAAATTTCTATTGCTTCTATCACCTCCTTAACATACAGCACTAACCCTTCTTCCCCTGTCCTTTGTCCTGTCCTTTCTAAATAGAGTGTAGCCTGTTCCATTTATGTCTCAGCTATTGTTTGAGAATTCCCGTATATCTGTTACTGCCACCAGGTCATGACCCCCCACGACCAGTGCCTGAAGCTCTGTTCTTTTGTTGCCAAAACTTATAGCATTAGCACATGCCATTTTCCAGCATTTCTCTCTAGCCATCCTTTTTCTCTTCCATGAGTTTCCATGATCCAGCTGAGTTCAGTGGGGGAAGGCCAGATAGGCTTTCTTTGTTTGTGACCTTTTTTGCATGCCTTGCCACTCTGACTTCATCTGCTAAGGCTCTTGCTTGCTCTGGGGTTGATACATTCCTACTGAACTCCCACATTATGGGAACATACTCCTGGGACAGTGCATGTAATTCATGAGTTGAGAATTTAAACCTGGATGACTAGATGATGACATCCTGCAAAACAGTGCTATAGGGTTCTGTGACAATTGCCCAGCTGACACTATTGCTATGATGCTGTGGGACTATACACTGCTATACTGTAAACACCTACTGTTTCTGTGCACATCCAACCTGAAAAACCTAATGTCTGTAGTGTTGCTGCACCATGCACATTCATCAGTATAGACTGTGACTATGTGGAGAGTGTCCACCTATATAGCGGGTCAGTAATAAGTGCATAAATGACATACTAATGAAGATTTTTGTCTTGATGGTAAAACAGGTCAACTTGCATATTGCATACCAATATATACATTTTTGCAAGTCTCTCTAATGCCTATAGTGAGCATTAAACACTTTAGTGCATCATTGACTGCTGCCACAAGATGGTTGCAGTCATATGCAACAGTGGCATTATTGCAAACACAGATGATGTATTTCCGTTCTGCAAATCACTGTGGTTGTTAATGCATGCACAATGTTTGCATCCACAAGCCCTGATGTATGTTATTCTGCATGGTAAGTAAGTAAGTAGAGGTCTATTTAGTTGAGTGCTCAATCCCAGAGGCTCTGGGCACTGAACAAGTAGATAGGAAACACATAACAATAAATAACTTGAAAAAAGATAATAAAATAAACATGTTAAAGAACAAGCTAGGGAATTATATATCTAGAAGGTGGAATTTAAACTAGAAGGGGGGAGGACTGGAGAATTCAGGACTCCTGAGCAAGAGGGGAGGGTGCAGGCTCTTCCCCCATTCTGGAGGGGTACAGGAGCTGAGGAATAGGGAACAGTCTGGGAAGGGATGGAAAGTTGTCCTGATTAATGCCTGGAGCCTGGGAAATAAGATACCAGAGTTACAGGCATTGTTGGTGGGGGGTTGTGGATGTAGCTGCAGTCACTGAGACTGGGCCACACAGACCACAACTGGGACATGAAAATTCCTGGGTATACCACACTTAGAAAGGACAGGACAGAGGGTGGGGGGGCTTGCACTGTTTGTTAGGGATGGGATAGCATACAGCAGAGAGGAGGTGGGGGAAGAAGACGTGGAGATGGTGTGGGCCTTGTTACAAGATAGTGAAGGAAGGAGAGTTAATCTGGAAGTGGTTTACTGGTCACCTATGCAGTCAGATCACATGGATGGGGAATTCATTGACAACTTGAGAAAGAATTGCAAGAGATGGGGTAGAAATGTGATTAGGGAACTTCAACATGCCAGGAACGGACTGAAGTTGCATGGTGACTCATCAGCAAAGGAGCAAAGGGTGCTCAACGTACTCCAGGATGAATTCCTGACCCAGCTGGTTGAAGAGTCAACTAGGGAGGGGAACAGCCTGGACCTGGTTGTAGCCAATGAGGAGCAGGTCAGGGATCTGGCAGTGGAAACCCCATTGGTTGGAAGTAACCACGCCACAGTGTGTTTTACCTTGGAATTGAGGAAGGAGAGGAACCAAGCAAAAACCACAGTGGTGGACTTCAGAAGGGAAAATTTTGGTGATATGGCAGATATACTCAGGGAGCATATACAGTACATAAAAAATCAGGATGGACACGGTGGGGGTAGTGGGAAATTCTGAAGAGGTGAATCCTTGAGGCCACAAAAAAAAATGCACCAGGTCACTAAACAAGATGGCCAGAGCCAAGAAACTATTCGGGCAAGGGAAGTCCAGGAGGTTGTGAGAAATAAGAGGTTGAAGGTACAAATGCTCCCATAGTAGGGTAGACCTTTAGGAGAATCATAGGATTTCCAGGGAGGTTAGCAGAAGGGTTAGAAAGGCCAAGGCAGATAAGGAGCTTAGATTAGCAAGAGGGATCAGGGTTTGGGAGAAGAAATTCTTTAGATATGTTAAGGAGCAGAGGAAAGGGGAGGGAGAGATAGGAAAGCTGAGAAAGGGAAGTGTTGAACGATTATTTCAGCTTGTCTTCACTAGGGAAAAATATGGGCCATTGCCTCAGAGAGGGAGCAGGCAAGGTGGTATGGGGGGTCTCTCAGATGAGGAGATCCAGGTGGGAAGGATAAGGGAGGCTCTCATTTGCTTGAGGATGGATAAAGCTCCATGGCCAGACATCTTCTACCCAAGAGTTCTGAAGGAACTGGCAGATGTTCTGGAAGCTCTAATAACAGAACTATTCAATTCCTACCTCTAATCAGGATGGCTACCTCTGGACTGGAGGTTGGCCCATGTCGTGTCTCTCCACAAGAGTGGACTTCAGGATGAACCGGGAAACTACAGACCGGTCAGCCTGATATCCATGGTGGGGAAATTGATGTATGCCATCTTGATAGAATGGATGGTGGAGTTTCTGGAGGTAAATGGTTTTCAGGATGAAAACCAACATGGGTTTGTCCAGGGGAAATCGTGTCAAACAAACCTGGTTGAATTTTTCAACTGGGTGACATGGTTCCTGGATGGAAGAAAGCCAGTTGATGTCCTGTACCTGGACTTCACCAAGGCTTTCTATTCAGTCCCTCATGGAAGGCTAATTCAGAAATTAAGGGAACTGGGGGTGGAAGAGAAGTTGGTGAGGTGGGTATCAAATCGGCTTAGGAATAGACAGCAGAGGGTGGTGGTATGGGGCAAAGTCTCGACACCCAGAGAGGTTATCAGCTGAGTCCCACAAGGTTCAGTTTTGGGACCTATCCTTTTTAATGTGCTCATTGCGGACATTGGGGTGGGGGTTGGTATTTAAATGAGTTTATTCGCTGATGATACTAAATTGGGGGCAGTGGTGGATAGAGAGGAGGGAAGGAGAGCACTACAGGAAGACTTGGAGAGGCTGGAAACCTGGATCCACATGTAACAGTTGGGGTTTAACACACTAATGTAACATTCTGCACCTTGGTGTGAGGAACCCAGGGTATACCTACCACTTGAGTGGATACAGGTGACTGTCAAAGATGGTGAAGGATCGAGGAGTGATGATTAATGCTAAAGGGAACTACTCAGAGCAGTGCAGGAGAGCAGCGGATAAGGCAAACAAAATGTTTGGGTGTATTGCCAGGGGGTTAACGTCAAGGAGAAGGGAGGTTATACTTGCCCTGTACACCTCACTGGTAAGGCCACATATGGAGTACTGTGGGCGGTTCTGATACCCCCACCTAAAAAAGGACATCACACTGCTGGAGATAGTCCAGGGAAGGGTGACAAGGATGACTAGTGGTCTGGAGGGGTTGTCATATGCAGATAGACTTAGAGAACTGGGCATGTACTCTCTGGAGGACAGAAGGGATTGGGGGATATGATAGAGGCCTTGAAATATCTGAAGGTGTTCAACAGAGGGAACACAGGTTCTTCTCAAGTTGAGGGAGGAGGAGAGTATGAGAGGCCATAGTTTAAAGTTGGTGGGGGGGGGGGTTGATACAGCGGGGAGGTGAGGGTCATTATTTCATGGAAAGGGTGGTTGCACCCTATAATGTAATGCCGGATGATCTGGTAAAACTGGGAACTGAGGGAGGTTTCAAGAAGGGTTGGGATAGGCACAGGGGAATAGTATGGGAAGGGGTTATAGTGAGCACCAGAGGAGATCAGGGTGCGGAAGTGGACGGGAGGAGTGAACTAATGGGGGGAGGTAGAGCAGCTACTGTGCATTAACAGTGAGCTGCGTCGGGCAGACAAGTTAGACCGTTAGGCCTAATCTGCTGGCAACTATGTATGTATGTAAAATTAAATGTAAATAAAAAAGTATCACAGCATTTACTAGGTTTATAGATCTAAAAAGCTTTTCTGCAAAGATGCACCTTTAGGCCCTTCTTGAATGCCTCCACTGACAGGGCCACCCTCAATGATTTTGGTAGTGAGTTCCACAGCACAGGGCCCACCCCCTCTAATGATTGGTTACCAGAGGACTTTAGGCAGGCCCTGGGAACCACTAGGAAACCCTCAGTAAATGAGCAGAGTGAATGCCCATGGCAGGCAGGAGTTAGGAGGTCATTCAGGTAACCAGGGCCTGATCTATGTAGGACCTTGTATGTGAGCAAGCCCACCTTGGAGGCAGTTCTCCACCTAACTGGCAGCCAGTGCAGTTTGTGCAGGACTGGGGTCATATAATAGGACCTCAGAAGGCCCATCAGTAACCTGGCCACTGAGTTCTGCACTATATGCAGTCCCCAGAGAAGCCCTGTGGTGACCCTGAGGTATAGCGTGTTGCAGCAGTCAAGGTACGATGACACAAATGCATGTACCAAAGATGGCAGGTCATCAGATGGAATCAAGGCTTTAATTTGGATGACATTCCTCAAGTGGTAAAAATGACTCCTGATGATGGATGACAGCTGGACCTCAAGTGTAAATCCATCATCTAGGATGAAGCACAGATTTTTGACATTGGTGGACACCACCAAGGGACAGAGCCCAAGAAATAATCCTTGTTCCATCCCAGCAACATTCACATCCTGCTGGTGACCAGTCAGTCACTAGCACCTCAATTTTGTCAGGACTGAATCTCAGCCAGCTAGAAGACATCCAGTCCTGGATCTCAGCTAGACACTTGTTTAGCACTTCCACAGCACCATCTGTTCTGGGTGCATATGACATGTACAGCTGGATATCATCTGCATAGCAATAAATCCCAGACTGTACCATCTGAGGATCTCACCCAGAGGAAGCATATACACTACGAGCAAGGCAGGTGACAGGTTCAAGCCCTCGAGAACTCCACAATGCAGGTGTTTTGGGCAGGATTTGAAATTTCCCATCAATGTCCTCTGTGTCCTATGTCATGGTGTATCTGTATCATGAAGTTCTTGATGTCAGCACAGTATATTTCTGTTGTGGCTTCAAACACAAGCACTTATAAAATGTGCATTGGTTTGGTTCACAGATATGTCAGTGTTGTTCAATGTAGGTGTTGTCAGCACATGGTGAAAGACATTGCAGACATGTCTGATGCAGGGAAAGATGTGTGATATTAGGCAATGTTGTGTAGTGTTCACAGAGGAGAAGGAGCTCACAGTCCTAGTTAGGGAGATGACAAAGGAGGAGGGGGCACTGTTTGGTCCAGGGGCAAAAAATCTCATGGGAGGACAAGATCACCATGTGAGAGACATGGCATGGAGGGTGTCAGGGCAACAGGCATGTCTAGGGCACCTGCACAATGCCAACAGAGGCATGATGTTCTGTGTCACTAGGAGGCAATGTGCATGGAGGATCTTCAGGCAAGTAGCACCACACAGACTCTTAGCAGAACTGGTATGGCTTTGTCATGTGTATGTGTGTGTTTCATAATGGAGAACACATTCCAGGGTGCATGGATGTCATGGTCACCCATACGCATCTGGCAGCTGTTATGCACAAGGCATAGCCAAGTATGGCATCCCCCGATCTCCTGGAGCTTGCATCACTGCCATGTGAATACACAGTAAAGATGGTATGATTCCACAACCATACTAGTATTTGCAAATGCAGGACATATGTAATGTGAGGGAAGGGGACTGTATGGCTTTGTTTCATGAGCCACCAGATAGACTGACATGTGTGTCAAGCCAAGTGACCATTGTGAGGCATTGGCAATGCTCAATCTTGTGAGCACAGCACACAGCCATATACGGCTTCAATGCTGTTATACTCCATTCCAGTGGCATATACTCTTAAGTAATCAGGAGACACCTGTATGTGCCACAGTGACATTGATGTTCACTATAGTCCTATCCCTCAGGACACAAACTGTATTTCACAGATGTATTTCTGCTATGACCATATATATGCATTATGCATCACCCGTTTACCCATATATGTGTTAACGGTCCATATGGTTGTTAGAGGAGCTCATCTAGTCATCACTGGGAGCACTACAACTCACCTCTGGGGCACTGTCATACACAGGTGGGATGTGGACTTTACACAGAAATGTATGTTATTGTGCACTGCACTGACAATGGTGGCAACCCTCATTGCCCAGACATGCATTGGGGTGTCACACAAAATGTACCAGTCGTCTGTGTGTGTGTATGCATGCCTGCTGTGTCGGGCCACAACATCACATAGGCACTCTTTCCACAGGTGTGTGGATATGCTGTGCATTGGAACAGCATACATAGTGAGTGACAAACAGAGTCACAGATAACTGTGTGCATGTGTACACACACATTGGGCATGGCTGTCCTGCATCCACATGTGGCTCTTTGTTTCAGTGGCATGCTTTGTTCAGGTGGTAGTGTGTCTGAGCCATGCAGGTCCAGTTGTGCTGTGCTACAGTATGTTGTCTATATTTTTATGATGGTATGTGCTTCTTGTTCCCACAGGCTCCATCTTAGATACCTTGGGAAGAGGACCAGGGAGCCCAGCCAACCAGGACCATCCTGGGCAAGATGCAATAGGAAGAAGAGGGACTGAGACAGCAGTTACCTGGAAAGCATTAGAGGGGACCAGTGCCCAAAGGTGATATCATTGGGTGATCATGTACAACTACGCAAGGTGGTATGTATATGAGTATTTACAGCAGACCTCATACTACATGATCCTAACTTCATTTGCTGTTCTGTATTTTTGTATTGTCATGGTCATGTTGTCACATGTAGCCAGCCTGGGTCAGCTGTAGGTGTGCAATCCAAACACTTGTTTTGGATATACAGCCACTGTAATGTTCAAGAGGAAGGACTTTCCAACAGTTCACATAGGTGACTGCTCGTGGTGCTACATGCACTGTTATAGTATTGTGTGTGGTTTTGGTACTGTGTACCTATGGTAACTGCACAATGGTACACACTGTCATCTCAGGAAGATACCATGTTCATTTCACAACATTCATACATGTGTTACAAATATGAGTGCTGTCAGGTGTTGCATATGCTGCTCTGTATCTTCAGCATGTTGGTACATTGTGTCCATTGTACTGTGTATGCATGTGTGGGTCTTGTCATTCTAACTGTACATCCTTACACCACTGTTGTGAGTTCTGCTGTGCTGTGTGTTGCTGGGGTGAAGGGTGTGTATTCATCATTCTCTATGCCATGCAGTGAGTCTGATTTGTATAGCAATACTCCCAGCATACATTTCTGCAGATGTCTCCATACTGGTCATAGTGCTTACACAACAAACTGAGAGTCCAGTGCACCCCATAGTAAATCTGAATAGTTAGTTTTTCTGCCTAAATTGGGTAGTTTCTTACTTTTATCTCCATGGATAAGGGATTCTCTTAACTACCATTTTACATCTGTAATGTGAACAAGCCAAAGCACCAGATGCCATGGTTGAACCCCATAGTTTGATCCTAATTATGAAATGCCTTCAGTGGCTACTCCTGTATAGAGTGCACTGCCTAGATTGGCTCCTTTAAAGGGAAAATATTCTCAATCTATTTTCAGTATACCTGTGTAGTTTGTAGGCATTAATTATTCCCTTGTTTGCATCCCCCTAATTTCATTCTCATTTAAATATAATGAGTTTACTGCACTCTGTTTTGATCTGGTGTGAAAACCTGTTTGTCTCCATTGCAAAGGTCATGACCCCACTCATGCAAGCCTTCACAGGAGTTGATGATTCGTATCTGCACATGACAGCAGAAGTTATATTTTCATTCAGTTCTGTTGAATGTCTTGTGATGTCCCTGTATTTTCTTAAAGCATTTTTTTTTGTAACCCAGATGCAATTTAAAATACAGACAGCAGGTCACTTACTATGCCTTGAAAAGTTCCACGGCCAGCACAAGACATGAACATAGGGACTGCAGTGGATAGCAACAGCACTAAGCAATACTGTATAACTACTGCAAGCTTTAGCACTAAAACATCTTAAAATTCCAGAATGCCTTACATGAATCGGGTCATAACCGTTGGAATGGAGTCAAGCAGGTTTTCACACAAGACTTAATTACCTTCATTTACATTTAAATCCTGATGAAATTAGGAGGGTGCAATAGAGGCAATCTTTGTTTATTCCTATAAACTACACAAGTGAACAGAATAAAAGGCAGAAGGTTCCTTCCCTTTAAAATCAAGTACTTCCACCTAGGTTATTCAAAGGTGCTCAAAGGGAGGATGCTAAATGAAGTACCACACAACCATCAAACTCTAAACAAAATCCCAAAACAGTACACTACCCATTTATATTCACAAAGTTCAAATCACATTTTTGATGAGTAGAGATGAAGCAAAGTTAAATTACACTGTTGAAGTTGCCACAAACTGGACAAAATTTGCCTTTCTGAAGTTTCAATTGCCCTCACCAACTTTGACTTCACCAAAATTGGCAAATTTTCACCACAAGACAGGCAAATCAACCATTTCACAGGCAAATTTTACCCACTTCACCTATTATTTCACCTACTTCACCTATAATCTGCACTTTGCAAAGTGTGACCTTTGCAAAATTGCACTTTGCAAATTTTGCGAACTTTGCTGATAACTTCACAAAACAATTTTTGGCAATTTCACCCATCTCTACTGATGAGGGATGCTACTGGGTTTGTAGTTCACACTTGATGGAATATAAAAGCAATATAAGCAACATAGGAAGTCTTATAAATAAATGATGATGAAGGTTAAATAAGAAATCATCACATCACTGGAGTATAAGTGATTTTGAAGGGTGCCATGAAACCAATTCCAGTTTCCTTTCTTTGGTGGTCTATTGTTTATGCAGGATCTACTGTAGTAAACCTCTTGTCAGTTTGTGATTAAACACTTGACTTAAATGTTGCAGGGCATTCCTCATTGCATTAAAAAATAAACTTTAGAAAGTGAAGTATTTTCTCTTCTAAAGAGAGCCTTGTTAACTTACAACAGGGGTGAGTATTCCTCTCAAAGTTCAAAATTAATTGTGCCATTGTATTATAATTTACTCTACTTTAATACCTCTGGCCCAATGGTACTGTATGATGGCAATTGATTGTACTGCCATGCAGAAAATGTGGGTTTGATATTGACATCAGGGCTCCCTCCTCATGTGTAGGGTTACAGTGTTCTTGATGTGCTGCATGGAGTTACATGCTTATAGGCTAGGGATGTCAGAAGTCATTATGTGCCACAGTGGCTTGATATTTTCAGTTGGGAGATAGGGATATAAGGGGAATATCACTGCATGCTCATGAGCTGGAGGAAAACCTACTTTGAGATTAGCACATTAATAAAAAGGGCACACCCTCACTATGCTTTGGAGGTGGTACTAGCTACTTGTTTTTGTTCAAATGGTAATTATGGTCCAGTAGCACTCCAGTATTATCTGAGCTCTTTGCTCAACTGAGACCCATTTTGCTTTGTTATGTTTGGACTACTACCGATGGGATAAGGCAGAAACATTAAGGCTCTGCCTAATATGTGGAAGCTGAAGATCTTGCAGTACTATTCCAGGAAAAGCAGGTGATTAGCATCCAAATTCACATGCCCCCAAAAGTACAATTTTCCCTACAAACAATTGCAGGGATAATGCCTCTTTGTAAATAGACATGTGAGACGAAAGTCCTACCCTGTGAACTTTTTTAATCTCATAGCATGAACTTTCCCAAGCTGCATTACCACAACTCAACAATACCCACTTTAAGAGGCCTGCCTTCTCCAGTTAAATGCATCTCTGCAACTACTCTATGACAATGCCCACTTACTGGTCACTAGCAAATGAATAATTGTAAACTCTGCCCTTCATGGTTTGTATTCTACATTTCCTTGTGTCTCTGATGCTCAACATTCCTCTGCCCCTATTCAGCTGAGGTCTGAAAACTACTGTACCTGTATTTATATGTTGGTATCTACTTTAAACAGCAGCTCTGGTACATTTTACTCACAGCTTCTGTACAGAAAGGGTCAAGTCAATGCAGCAGCATGCTAGGTCATTAAGAAATGGTACTGGCCCAGTTAAGAGTCTCCTATTATTTACTCGATATCTTAAGCTGCAAGACAGTGGCAAGAATTAAACCCAGGTATTAGAGGCTGAATGACAGTAGTAATATTTCTTGGAAATCCTAGCAGCCTTAAACATATCCCTAGTGGTTCTCATCAAAGAAGACCTAACGGCTATAACCAAAGACAGCACTGAATAAATTACAAAATACCATAGGGCTACAGCAGGCAATGGAGAACAAATTAAAATATGACATGGTCAAAGCTCTGTATCATTTGTTGATAGTTGGGATTTAGGAAGATTGCAATTAGGAAGAAAAAAATGACTATATTTAAGTCTAATGCACTCATAGGAAACCCAAGAGAATTACAGGTAGAAAAACAACAGAACCTATATAAGATAGAGTGAGTGACTGCAGCTCTGATGTTTAAATCTGTAGATTTGTGTTGACTTAGGAATAAAGATGATTGCCTGAGTACTGAATGAAATCAGCGTGACTTTATGGAATATGGATTTCTGGTATCCATGGCATCAATAAGAGCTGAATACATGGGAAACTATTGACTAAACTTGACCTATTCTTGCTTAATATGTCTCTGGGAATAAATACTATATCTGTCTTCTAAATTATTAAACTTAAATATTATAAATGTAATACTAGATAGTGCCACTCAAATACAGATGGTTACTAAGCAGAAAGACAAATATTACACAATAGCATAGTACAGCATAACCAGAGCTATATGAATCTTAAATTCGTACTGGCAAATGCTTTACCTTGAATGATACAGTACATTCCCACAAAGATATGCAGTTTAGTAAGTTTCTTTGTCAGCTATTGTATCTGTATTTATTTTTTGCCATTATTTTAGAGGAAGAAGCTCCATTGAGCAGTGCTTATTAACAAGGAGGCCCTGATTTGGACAAACAGCAGTGCAGTAAATTAAAGTCATATCATATCACAGAGAATAAAGATAACAAATAAGCACAATATAAAATGGTTAATATACAGCAAGGGTACATGGTATAAATAAGGTCTAACATAAGTAGAGCATAATACAGAATAAAACTTTATACCTAGGTGTCAAGTGCAAACAAGGGGAAAAATAATTCACAGTAACAGTGATGGCAGAAGAGCAACCCGTAATACTATTGTGTTGAGAGTCTATCAAGTACTGTACATTTGTCCATGTAGTTAGTTTCTAGTAACACACTGAATGAATGGAAACTAAACATTGTATTCAGTTTTTGTTGGCTATTTGTTCTAGAGAGTAGGGGCAAGCCAACTAAATGCCATTTTGCTGTGCAGTAGTTAGACTGGTGCCTGGGGGCCTCCAAAAGAAATACATTGTTATTCCCCTTACATTGTACAGGCATGAGGATCTTTGAAAATCAATCCCATGAGATATGGTGGCCAGGCATTTCAAAGGGTTTTGTATGACCAGGCGTATAGGGTGTTTAGTCTGCTAGTGGTAAGAGAGGGCTAGCTGGCTGTTGAGCAAAGGGTACAGTGATGGGTTCAAGGGGGCAGACTAATTGTGAAAGAAAATGTTCTTTCACACAAAACTTCTAGTTTTCCAAGGAACAAAGCAGCAGCACCTCTATAAATTAGAGCACCATAATTGAGTAGTTGCAGGAATACATCTTGCACTTGCCTCTTTTTCTTGCCTGTGCAAGGAAGAAGCAAAGTTTCTTTCTACAGAGTAAGTCAAATTTCGGGCAAAATTTCATACAGAAATTTTAGATTTTGGTAATTAAGGACAACCTACAGTCTATCCAAAGACCCAGATATTTAAAAGTATCCAACAGCTACAAACAGTCACCAATAAGGGTAGAGATGCTGGGATTGGGAGGTGCTTAGTGATTGTTTGCTGTTCAGAGTAAAAACCATAAACTTGGCTTTTGAGGGTGTGATGGACATGTGACCAGATTAATGCATTAATTTCTTTTGGTAATGTATTTTGTAATGTAAGTATGATTCTGTCTTAGCTTCTGCTATTTGCACAAGGGGACATGAAAAATATGGCTTACAGGGTCACATGTTCAGACAAGTCTTAAGGGGAATACTGATAACTAATGAGATAATCAGGGGGTGTACATCCTGGGAGATGTGAAGGTGCAACTTTGAACGCCTCAGACATCCTTGAAGGCAGAGATTCTGTAAGGCAGATGGTAGAGTGGCAGACTAAACACCTCAGCCAGCTTAAAAGGAAAGAAGCATGGGGCTACACACCTAGACTATATTCAAGGCAGAATCATAAAGTGGACAGAGCACATTTGGGTGAATGAGGACATCCCTTCACACATCCACCCATCTGGGGGTGGGCATGGGTAGCTTGTCACTCAAAGCAGATAAATCACCTCCCCACAATCAGAAAGAATATAACAGAGAAATGAGATTCATTTCTCTCTCTTGGTCTGGAACAGTGGCGTCACAAGGCTGTTTTTGGTGAGGCTGAATCCCCCCTAATGTAAGCTCAAGCCCCCTCAATCATGTTCCCTGAAAATTTTAAAGACTCACAGCTTCACTGCATGCTGAGGAAAAAAAGAAGCCATGGCTTAGAGTCAGCACTTTATAGCTGTACCACATGGAGTGCACTTTCCTTTTTCTTTGCCTGACCCGGATCCTCTGGATCCCATTGAGATCGTTGGTGGTGCTAGTGGTGGAGGTCTGGGAGCCCTGCTCCCACCCAGTGTTTTGGTTGCCCCTGAACAGTGGCAGGGTGGAACTTCAGTGGTCCAGGTGCTGGTTTCTGCCCAGACACACTTTGCTGCTGCACTTCATGGTCCATCTGCCCAAACTTATCCCCTCTTGGTGAATGCCGCATGGACCGTGATCAGCTGGGTGCTCAGGTCCATGACTGCAGCGGCACTAATTTACTGTGGAAGGGAGATGAGGAAGAGAGCTGAGCAGGGGCACTCCACCACCAATGACCACCAAAGTGGACACCGTCGCATCTTTCAGAGGGATGGGGGGGCTACATGAGAAGGATTGCAGTCGGGGGTCATCTCAGGGGACTGCAGCAAGAAAGGGGTTAGAGGAGCCCACAAAACAGATAAACATAAAACCAAAAAAAAATGGTAAAACTGAAGGCAGAAAATAAAGAGGACCCCCCCCAAAAGGGCACCACACCACACAACCAGCACAGAAGGCCAGGCAAAGGGATGGGAAGCAACCTGGAGCCCCCACAAAGGGGAAGAGAAAGAAATGTAACAAACCAAAGAAGAGAAAAAAAAAAAACCACTACAGCAAAGCTGGGCAGGGCAACAGCCTGCTGACCAGCAAGTGGCACTAGAGGCAGTAAACAAAGGTGAAAGAAGAGGGGACTGCAATTTTATTTTGTTGTTTAAACCAGGTATAGCACACTAAACTGAAAGCTTTTTTACAGGAGCGACCTGGGAGCACAACAAGGTTAAGTGACTTGCTCAGGGTCACACAGTATGCAAGTGGAAGCTGTGGGATTCAAACCCAGATCTGGTCTGCTGGATGTCACCAAATTTGCAGCTCAGAGCCTTAGATCACTGCGCTATACTGCCTCCTGCAATGGCAGCCCCATGTGTGGCAATACTTAATGTCAATGCCAGAAAAAAAACAGAACGCATACTGGAGAGGGGAGACAGGGAAACTGCAATGGCAGCCCCAAAAATACACAAACCATGCCACACTTATTCTGTAAAATAACAGGAAGCAAACTAACAGACTTGCCAAGCCATTTTTATTGAAACAAAAGAGAACCTGGGTGAGCTTTACCCTCATCACTTTGCATCTGAAATGTGATGCTTGTGCTACATGCACTACTAGACACCCAGCGTCAGGACCCCCCAGAAAACCCCAATACAAAAACTGCAAACCAAGGGAGCAGAGAACTAAAGGGAGCTCACTCTATGGAACTAGCTGCTGCTAGCCATCAGGAGAACTGCTGGTCCATTTCTGGAGCTAAGGTGTGACTGCTGCTGCTGCTGGAGATCTCCGAGGACCCCTGGCTATAGAGAAGCAGCCATCCAGGAGCTACAAACCCGAGCTTCAGGTAAGCCTCCAGCCATTTGTACTCCTGTGCTCTCTAATCTCTCAGTCACCCAGTCCAAAACTGCCACTGGCTAGCAGGGAAGACCTTTTCTAGCCTAGAGGTGGACCTGGCTTTTGGACAGATGACTGGGTAGCTGGGAGCTAAGATCAGCCCATTTGGCTGATTTATGGCCCCTTTAGGCACTGGTCGGAGACCTGGTCTGGTCAAGACAAAGGATCCAGTGCCAGAAGGCTCCAGGAGGGGAGGAGGAGGGGATAGAGACAGGAAAGGGTCAGCCAGACAGTTTGGTCAATAAGCCAGCTGGCTGTGCATGGGGTGGGTGGGGATTTAACCCTTTCCCTCCCTGAGTCCTCTTTGGTCTGCTTGCCTGGCAAACTTTGGGGCACTACACTCGTCCACTCACAAGTCTGATGGAGAAAAAAGAAAGCAAGTCTTGTGAGCGAACTGAGTGCACTGGTGGCTGGCTGTTCTGTACTGTGCTGTCAACAAAGAGAACATTGGGACAGGAGTCAGGACATCACTATGGGAGAGCTCAGAACTTGGGGCAGGGATTTGTCATCATCACTCCCAAGTTAGTTGGATCCCAATCTGACAGGGATCACGGGGTGGAGGGGTTACAACAAATGCACTCTGCCTCTGCTAATCTCTTGGACTCTATTCAGTGAGTTCAGAAGCATGAGAGGTTTAGCATGCCTTGCCTTGTAGGAGGGAACACATGGACAGGACTGGGAGCAATTGACATAAACTGGGTTTGGGATTGGTGACCACCTTTTATTAACTGCCATGCCAACACAGTGAGCATTGCTTGCACAGCAGGTGCATTTTTCAGACAGGCACAGATGTAGTACACATCTAAAAGGCTGTGCAGCATGAATCTTTACACAGTTATTTGGCAGTTAAGAGAAGGATGATTTGTGAAAAAAAATTTTGATTTATATAGCACCTTTCATACAGACTGTATTCCTGAGTGCTTTACAATCCAAAGAGGGAGGGAGAGAATTGTTCTGCCTTTCTGTATAGCAACCTACATAGACACAATCATACAAGTCATCCCCAAACTCCTTAGAATCCAGGAAGAGGGGGAGTGGAGGGATAGTTTGCAGCACACAGGGTGATGCAAAGACTACAGTAATTGATGAGAGAGAGAGAGAGAGAGAGAGAGAGCATGCAGAGAGATTAAGGGCAGGAATGTTAAGTGACTTTTTCAGAATTATGCAATGTGGAAGTGGTGGCTGTTTGCTCTGGGGTCCTGTAATCTTCCCAGCAGATCTGCTGGGATAATGGTTTCAGTCTGGTCTCTTACTTGCTCTAGGGTCCAGTAACTTTCCCAGCAGATCTGCTGGGATAATGGTGTCTGAATGGTCTGTTATTTGCTGTGGGGGACTGTAACCTTCCCAGCAGATCTGCTGGGATAATGGTGACTCTTTCCGTTGTTCTCACTGGTCCAGTAACCACATTTTTGCACATGTACCATTTAATAGATGTCATGATAATCAGGCTTCTCAAACATATATTTACCATTAAAATGCAGGAAAAGCCACCACTTGAAGATAAAAGTCTCAACATTTTCTAGGGGGGGGGGGGGCATGCCCCTGGACACCTCTAGATTTGTTAGGATTTTAACTGTGATGCATTAGCCCCCCAGACTTTATACCTCTGGTGACGCCCCTGGTCTGGAACATCAAGATGAGAGCCCTGCTATATAAAGACTGACGGGTAAGATAGCACAGTGAGGGTCAGTGCTTCTGTAGCTAGGGCAAGTAAAGGATTCTAGATAAAGACAGTTCAGAATGTTGCTGTACACCAACTATATGTTAACTTGATTTATTTTCTGTTTCTTACTAAATGTGCAACACTTGTTTTCTTGTAAATACATCCTGTTGTAAATACTTGTAGTATTTTAGTACAGCTTCTATTTTTTATAGAATCAGTGACTGCTTGTTTTATTTAAAAGGGTCATTTTACTATTTCTGCTGGTCTCTGTTGGCATTCAGTCTTCAAAGGGGCGCTCTGTCCACAGTTATTGTGTTGACCTTCCTGATCTTGAGCAAGGAGGAGGTAAACAACATGTTTCCTGGTAACTGTTAATAAAAAACACATGGTGGCAGTGAGCAGGAAATTCCTGGTGAGTGGGATTTCTGTTACATTGGTGGCAGAGTGGTGTTATCTGTGTAATAACTAGTACCAGTGCAGAGCAGTGTACAGTGTTCTTTCCTGTGAGGCAGGAACTCTGAGAGAGAGAGAGAGAGAGAGACACAACACACTAGTGATGGAGTGCCAGCAGAAATATACCTTTTAGCAGTCAAGAAACAAGATTTCAAAAGTTGCATTGTTTACAACTGTTTATTTTCTAGACAAATTAGTGCAGCATAGCAAGAGCATATGAACTCCTCAAGCTATGTAAAATGTCATGTACAGCAGCTCCTTGAGCTGTGTGCAGTAAGGGGGATTGTCCATGAGAGCATGACAAAGGAAGCACTTATGAAAAACCTGTTGGCACATGGCCGGATGCAGGAGGGGCAGATGGTCTTAAATGAGCATGGCCCAATACCCGATCAGCAGACAGTCACTGAGGACAGTGACCCAGGTAGTGAGACTGAAGTCACAGCAACTGAGCAAGGGGGCACCTTGTGGCACAGCTGGGGGAGCTGTGCAGTCCAATCAACCTTGGCTGGAGATCCTGAAAGCAGAGCTTGCACTGAGGGATGCCAAACTGCAGACGAAAAGGCTGGAGGCAGAAAGGGAGAGAGCAAGGCTGGAGGCTGAGGACAGAGAGAGGGACTGGCAGCATGAAATCTGGATGCAGGACAAGCGAGCAAGCCTGGAGGCAGAGGAAAGGGAAAAGATTCGCCAGCACAAGATCCTGATGCAAGAGGAAAGGCAAAAGATTTGCCAGCATGAGATCTTGATGTGAGAGAAAAGAGAAGGAATGAGCAGAGGGAGAGAGAGAGAGAGAGAGAGAATGAGCGGAGTGTGAGAAATAATGACAGCATGAGATCAAGTTGGTGAAACTGCACCAGCACACACCTTGGGAAACCATAAGTAAAGGTGAAGGGCATTCAACCCACAGAGCCACAATTAATTCTAAAATGTTCCCACAGTACCGAGAGGGAGATGATCTAGATTTGGTTTTAAAATCATTTGAAAGGGTTTGTAGGCAATTTAGATTAGATAAGGCTTTGTAGATTATCCACTAGACCCTATTACTTACTGGCTGTGCTTTGCATGCATTTGCTCAAATGGATGATAATGATTACATGGAGTATGATAAAGTTAAAAGAATGTTATTAAAACATTTTAAACTAATTCCCGAGGCCTATAGACAGAAATTTAGAGAGTTATGAAAAGGCCCAGGAAACAGCTATGTAGAACTGCATGTCCAAATTTGTGCTTACGGTATTTAGACCATTGGGTAGATGGGGCTAAGGCAAGGACTGTAGAGCAAATTAAAACTTTAATCTTAAGGGAACAGTTTCTAAAAATTGTACCTGATGACCTGTGCATATTGGTGCTGGACTGGGCATGCAACTCCGCAAAGGAGGTAGCAGAAAGTATTGATTTGTATGTGGCCAGCAGACCACATTCGCAATGTAAGAACTATGGGGATGGGTCAGCACATGGTTTTAAGGGGACTCAGGGAAGGCAGGCTAAAGGAAACAAGCCTGCACCCAAGCCCAAAACATAACCCACTTGTTCTAAAGAGAACAAGGAGCCGGGGCAAAGGAATGCTGGATTTGCCAGAAAGTGGGACATCTATCCTAGGACTGCCCTAAAAACAGGAGTAGAAGGCAAAAGCCTGTAGGAGGGGGTGACCAAGATAGTACACCACAGTGAACAAACTCTGCACACATTGCAGTACCACCAAACTCCACCAAGCATATGCACCCTATTCTAGTCAATGGGACGGTAACACAGGGATTGAGGGACACTGGTGCATCCATCTCCATGATAAGGCAGGATCTGATCCAGGCAGAACAGATTCTGCCGGGGCAGTTCTCCAAGATTAGGGGAATCATGGGTCCAGTGGTCTGAGTACCAATGGCTTGGGTCTTCCTGAGCTTGCTGGGCATCCATGGGGTACAGAAGGTGGGAGTTGTACCTGATATCCCTGTGGATGTGATCATGGAAAATGATTTTGACCTCAGGGAAAACCTAGTGTGTGTGTTACTACCCATAGCAAGGCAAAAAGGCAAGCTTCTGAGAGGGAGGAGGTGGTGACACAGCCTGTGAAGATCCATCCCTCAGCAGCTGAGGAAGTGGCTAGTGTGGGTAAAGGGCTAGCTAGGAGTAGCAGCCATTAGCCCCAGTTACAATCAGAGGTGGTTGCCACCAAGGGCAGCTTTCCTTCTGAAGGGGAACTAGGAAGGGTCAGATGGGAGAAGCTGAGCAGGGTACAGCAAGCTGATCTTATCCTACAGAAACTGAGAGACAGCAGACAGTGCTGTGGTGGCCTCTTAAGGGAGGGAAAAAGTCAGTTTATTGGGAAAATGGGCTGCTTAGCGTACACCTCAGAGGGAGCTAGAGGGAAAGGTACTCCAGCAACTGGTAGTCTCCTGGGACTACTGAAAGCAGATTCTGGCCCTGGCCCATAATATTCCTTTTTCAGGCCACCTGGATATTATCTGCACAAAAATGTGGCTTGCCAATAATTTCTTTTTGTCAAGCATGTACACAGATGTGGCAAATTACTGTCCAACTTGTCCACAGTGCCAGCAAGTTGGAAAGGTCAGGGACAAGGTGAAGACAGCTTTGGCACCCCTGCTTACTATTGGTGAACCTTTTAAGAGTGTAGCCATGGACATAGTGGGGCCCCTAAGTACCCCAAGTCACACAGGCAAATGGTGCATATTGGTTGTGGTGGATTATGCAACCAGGTATCCCGAAGCAGTGGCCATGTCCTCCATTGAGGCAGAAAAGGAGGCTGATGAGCTCCTGGGAATCTTTAGCCAAATAGGGTTTCCCCAGTAAATTTTGTTAGACTGGGGGAAAATTTCATGTTGTCCTTAATGACCAGTTTGTGGGAGAGGTGTGGGGTGAAACAGCTCCGGGCTTTGCCCTATCACCCAGAGACAAATGGCCTGGTCAAACGATTCAATGGGACCCTCAAAACTATGCTCAGAGCATTTGCTGACCAGCACAAAAGGGAGTGGGGCAAATATTTGCCCCACGTAATGTTTGCATACAGGGAAGTCCCACAGGAGTCCACAGGGTTCTCACCCTTCGAGCTTCCGTTTGATCACAGGGTGAGGGGGATCCTAGATTTAGTAAGGGATGAATGGGAAGGTAACCATGTGTCCCAAGGGGTGTCTGTTGTGGAGTACATCCTAAATTTCAGGGCCAGGCTTAAGAAGCTAATGAGGATTGCCCAGGAGCACTTAGCCACTGCACAACAGCAACAGAAAGTCTGCTATGACTGTGAGGCCAGAGCCCAGGAGTATGAAGTCAGACAGCGAGTGATGGTACTTGTCCCAGTCTGACCATAAACTGCAGGTAGCATGGGAGGGCCAATTCTCCATGATCAGGAAACTGAGTGATTTTAACTATATAGTAGGGCTACCTGACAGAAGGCACAGGCAGAGGGTATATCATGTGAGCATGATGAAGCCCTACTATGAGGCAGGGAATGATCCTCACCATGTGCAGCACACCAGAGGAGGAGAATGCGGCTGATCCCCTGGTGGACCACCTTGGGAAGCCCGGGAGGAATCCTTAGTGAATAACCTCACCCTTTCAGGGCAACTGACACTGGACCAGGCCATGGAGATGAAGGGGGTGCTGCGATATTTTGGGGACATGCCTCCAAGAAACCTGGAGTGGTGCTCAAAATGCCAATGCAGATGGACTGTCAAGGTGGGCTAAGTGTATAACATGTTTCTTTAGGTGCTTCCTAGGCCCTACATGAACGGCAGTGTCTCTTGAGGGTTGACCAATAGAGACACCTTCATTTCCCAAGGGGAGGGAGATGTGATGGACATGTGACCAGTGTAATGTATTAATTTATTTTGTTAATGTATTTTGTAATGTAAGTATGCTTCTGTCATAGCTTTGGATATTTGCAAAAGGGGACACAAAAAATAAGACTTACAGAATCCCATGTCCAGACAAGTCTTAAGGGAAATATTGAGAACTGATGAGTTAATCCAGGGTGTACGCCCTGCCAGATGTGAGGTGCAACTACGAACACCTCAGATATCCTTAAAGCCAGAGATTCTGTAAAGCAGATGGGGAGAGTGCCAAGCTAAACACCTCAGCCAGCTTAAACAGCAAGAAGCTTGGGTCTACACACCTAGATTATCTTCAAGGCAGAATCATAAAGTGGACAGAGCACATTTGGGTGAATGAGGTCATACCTTCATACACCCACCCATCTTGGGGTGGGCAGGGGTAGCCTGTCACTCAAAGTAGAGAAATCACCTCCCAAAATTGGAGAAAGAATATAACAGAGAAATGAGATTCATTTCTCTCTCTTGGACTGGAACATCAAGACAAGAGCCCTGCTATAGAAAGACTAGCTGGCGGGTAAGATAGCACAGTGAAGGTCACCGATTCTGTAGCTCGAGCAGATAAAGGATTCTAGATAATGATAGTTCAGAATTTTGCTGTACACCAATTACTTGCTTTATTTTCTGTTTCTTAGTAAATGTGCAACCCATTGTTTTCTTGTAAATACATACTGTTGTAAATACTTAAAGTATTTTAGTAAAGCTTCAATTTTTATAGAAGCAGTGACTGCTTCTTTGATTCAAAAGGGTAATTTTATTGTTTCTGTTGGACTCTGTTTACAGTCCATTTCCGAAGGGGCACTCTATCCACAGTTATTGTGTTGACCTTCCTGACCTTGAGTGAGGAGGAGGTAAAAACAGATTTCCTGGTTCCTGTTGGTAAAAACCACAAGGTGGCAGTGAGCAGGACATCCCTGGTGAGTGTGATTCCCATTAAAGAGGGCTCTGAGGAGTTTGGAGGAAAACAAATTAGGTTGTAAAGCACTGAAAGCCAAATGAAGTTTATTCAGTGCAGCAGTTAGAGAAGAGCTACATTATATATGCAGTAGTACAGTGTCATCAATGTAACAGTGTAAGTTAGCATCCCCTATCTCTGCCCCATGATAATTTTTCCATGTGTTTTAGTACTGTTCAAGAGGATGATGTTTATATGACTGGAATGGATTTGTGTTGTGGTCTTATGTTTTATGTTATTTATAACAGATACAGTATATGTATTGCATTTATTATACAGGCTCTCCAAGCCCTGAAGGGGCACTTTGAATACATTTAATTAACAAAATAAAACAAACCATTTATGTAAATCATAAATGAAAGCAGTCCTCATACAGACCCTTGTGAGACACCCTTTTACAGGGGAGAACAGGAGTATGAGAATCCAACGAGTTTCAGTTGCTGTTTTCAACCAATTAAGTACTTTCTAAGCCAAGACACAGCAGGGAAACATAGAAACAGACTTTGATGACAGATATAGACCACTTGACTCACCTAGTCTGCCCATTTCCCTACCTATTGGATAAGCTGCAGATTCTAGTCAACCAGCAGCCAACTTCCTCCTTATTCCCCTCCTACCCCCTCCTACCCCACACTATAATTGCCTTATGATGGTCCCATGCATTCTTGAATTCCCCCACTGTTTTTGACCCCACAACCTTCTCAGGAAGGCTGCTTCATTAATCTACCACACTCTCCATGAAAAAATACTTCCTCATATTGCACCAGAGCCTTCCCCCTCTATCTTCAGATTGTGTCCCCTTGTTCTTGCACATCTCTTTTTCTGAAATATGCCAACCTCTTGTACATTGTTGATTCCCTTGAGGTACTTGAAGGTTTCTATCATGCCCCCCCCCACCTTCTTTCCTCAAGGGTATACATTTTAAGCTCTTAGTCTTTCTTCATACAGCTCCTGGTGCAGACCCTGCACCATTTTGGTTGCCTCCTCTGGACTGCCTCCATCCTGTCTATGTCCTTGCAGAGATGGGGTCTCCAGAACTGCACCTAGTACTCCACATGGAGTCTCACCAACTGTCTGTACAGAGGGATAACAACTTCCTGCTTTCTACTGGTGATGCCTCTCCCTATGCATCACAGAATCCTCCCAGCCCTCCTTACTGCCTTCTCACATTGTTTGTCTACCTTAAGAACATCTGATATGAGTACCCCCAGGTCCCTTTCCATTTTTGTTATTGTTAGCACTCCCCCCCTCCCATTGTGTACTCTTCTCCTGGGCTTTTTTCCCCCAGATGCATTACTTTGTACTTCTTTGAATTGAAACTAAGCTGCCATACTCTTGACCATTGCTCCAACCTTGCCAAGTCCCTTTTCATCCTTTACACCTCTCCTTTTGTATCAACCATGTTGCAGATCTTTGTGTCATCTACAAAGAGGCATACTTTTCCTTCCAGCCCCCCTGCAATGTCATCTATAAAGACATTAAAGAGTACCAGTTCCAGTACTGAACCCTGTGGTACCCCACTCATAACCCCTTTCTCCAGCGTGTGCTCCATTTACTATTACCCCCTGTGTCCTGTTGTCCAGCCAATTTGTTACCCAGGCTACCACCCTGGGACCCACTCCAAGGCTGGTTAACTTGTGTATTAATCTTTTGTGCGGTACTGTGTCAAATGCCTTGCTAAAGTATAAGTAGACCATATCTACAGCCCCTCCCTGGTCTACTACGTTGGTCACTCAGTCAAAGAAATCTATTAGATCCGTCTGACATGACCTTCCCGCTGTGAATCCATGCTGCCTTGGGTCCTGTGCCCCAGTGGCCTATAGGTAGTCGACAATTCTATCTTTCAGAAGTGATTCCATCATTTTTCCTACCACTGAGGTTAAACTAACAGATCTGTAGTTTCCTGCTTCTGCCTTGCTCCCACTCCTGTGAAGGAGGATCACATCTGCCTTCCTCCAGCCCTCAGGTGCCACACCATCCTCCCATGATTTGTTAAAAAGTGTAGTCTGTGGTTTCACTAAGTTTCCCCTTAGTTCTTTTAGAATTCTGGGGTGAATCCCATCAGGTCCCATTGCTTTATCCACCTTGAGTTGTAAGTTCTTTCAGGGCCCCTTCTTCTGTGAATGGACTGATATCAATCCCCCTGCCCACAGTGCTTCTGTTTGGTTTAGGTACCTCCCCCTCTTCTTTTGTGAATACTGAACAAAAGTATTCGATCTGTATCTCTGCCTTTTCATTGTCACTTTTTGCTCATCTCACCTCCCCTTTATTAAGCCTCACTATCCGTCTCCTTATCTTTATGCAATCCCTAATGTATCTATAAAAGGTTTTATCCCCCTTCTTAACTGGGATGGCTATCTTTTCCTCAGTTTGGGCCTTTGCTATCCTGACTGCCTTCCCCGCTTCCCTCTTCTTTAACTGATGCAGTTCTCTGTCCTGCTCCTTCTGTGATTCCATGTACTTCCTGAATGCTATCTTTTTCTCCCTAACCTTCTTTGCCACCTCTTTTGAGAACCATAGAGGTTTTTTACTTAGGTTTTCTTTTATTCGGCTTCACACAAAGTCTTGTTACCTCTATGATGGCAGTTTTGAGTTTTCCTCATTGTTCTTCCACCCCTCCTTCCTGCCCATTTGCTAGTGCATTCCTTAGGCATTCCCCCACTTTGCCAAAGTCAGTCCTTCTAAAGTCCAGTACCCTCACTTTTGTGTGTTTTGACTCCACGGTTGTGTTTATCGTGAACCACACTGTGTGGTGGTCATTTGTTCCCAGATGGCAACCCACTTCTAAATCTGTGATCCTCTCTCTGTCCCCATTTGAGAGTACCAGGTCCAAGATTACTCCCTCCCGAGTGGGTTCCAACACTAGCTGTCTGAGACATGACCCCTATAGGGCATCGAGAATGACTCTACTCTTGGATGTGGCTGCAGTAAATGTACTCCAGTTCACATCTGGCATATTCAGGTCCCCCATCAACAATATCTCCCCCTTTTTCTGCCATTCTGATGATGCCTTCTATCATTTCCTTGTCCATTTCCTCACCCTGAGATGGGGATCTGTATACAACCCCTGTGCCAATTGTGGTGCCACTACCCGCCTCCAAGGTGACCAACAGTGCCTCTTCTCCTCCCTGTTTACCCATTAGTTTTGTTGCTTTGATCGCTTCCCTTATGTAGAGAGCTACTCCTCCTCCTCTTTTACCCTCCCTGTCCCTCCTGTAGATTGTGTACCCATGGTCCTCTGTATACCATGTTTCTGTGACTGCCATGATATCCAGGTGTCCTTCTTTCATCAAGGCCACTAACACAGAAAGCTTGTTACCTAGACTATGGGCATTGGTACTCATTGCTCTCCGTTTTATGATGGTCTTACCCTTTTTTTGCCCAATCTCTGCCCTTACTGCCTTAGCCTGTTTCTCCATTTACCCCAGTCTTGCTCCCTATCAACCTCTGTACCTTGAAGCTGATACCTAGAGTATCTCAGAAATTTTATGCAGTAAGATGGGATGGTCAACGTAGTTGAAAGTTTTTCTGTGATCACAAAAAAAATGGCCACATTTGTATGTTACTGGACCAGGGTAGAAATCCAGTCACTGAACCTTGACTAAGGCATTTGAAGTACTGTGCATACCTCTGAAACCTGATTGTACTGGAGTGATTACTTTACTTGGTATTACTTGACATGTTTAGACAAAAGCAGGCATCTGCCCACCTAGATTGTCTCCCACTCCTTGGTGGGTAAATTAATCCCAGTTTACAGTCCATTTCAAGTACTTATTCAACCCATATTTGAAACCAGTAAATGTAGTTGAGTCTACCAGATCCTTTGGCAATTAGTTCAAGACTCTTGCTGCTCTAATGGTAAAATAATTATCCCTTTTGCATGTATTTACCTTAGGGAATGGTTCATTGTCTATCATGGGACCTGAAATTGATTTTGTGGATAGTGAATTCAAGACTGCACTGTGCCATTAACTGAGTTATGCAATATTTTGTTCAGTTATAGTAAGTCTCCCCTCTTCCTTCTATCCTCTAGGGTAACCAATCCTGTTTTTTGTAATCTCGCAGTGTAAGTCAGGTTCCTTAATTAAGGGATTAATTTTGTTGCCCTGCACTGGAATCTCTCCAATTTATCAATAGCCTGTCTTAAGTAAGGACTCCAGAATTGTGACCTATACTCCAGGTATGGGCAAATCTATGCACTATGTAGGGGCAGTATGCAAGATTCACTTCTGGTAACAAAAGTACATTGTACATTCTTCAACAGCCTGTTTGCTGTTTGGGCTACTTTTCTACAATGGTCTAAAGCAGACAATCTGTTGTTAACAATGATAATGTTGAACTGGTTAAGATGTTCACACAGATGATCATTAACCATTTTTTCTAATAGTTTAGCCATGGCAGGAAGTAAGGAGGTATGTGTGTAATTGTTTAAAGTGGCATTGTCACCTGAATTTTGCAGCTGAATTATATGATGGCTAGACAACAGAGGGTGGTGGTAAATGGTTCTCACTCTAATAATGGGATAGTGGCCAAAAGGGCACAGTACCTCAGGTCTCAGGGCTTGGACTGGTCCTCTTCAAGGTCTTCATAAGCAACACTGCTGATGAGCTGGAAGGGAAGGCATGTGTCTTTGCTGATAATACCAACGTCTGTAATAGAACAGATATTCCAGATGGGGTGAAGGGAATGAGTAGAGACCTGAGGAAACTGAATGAGTATTTGAAGGTATGGCAGCTTGGTTTCAATGCCAAAAATGCAAAATCATGCACCTAGGGCATAGAAACTGAAGGGAAGCATATACAATGGAAGGAGAGGTATTGTTAATAAAAACAACAGGAAATAAACCTTTGGATTATTGTATCTGATGACCTCAAGGTGGTGGGGCAATGCAACAAGGCAGTTGGCTGGGCCAGTGAAATACTGGAGTGCATTGGGAAGGGAATAACCAGCAGAAGAAGAGAGGTGGTGTTACCACTGTATCCACCATTGGTGAGACCCCACCTGGAGCACTGTGTTCAGTTCTGGAGACCACATCTCTGGAAGGACATAGAGAGGATAGTGGATGTCCAGAGAAGAGCAACTGAAATGATGCAGGGTTGCATCATAAGCCCTATAAGGAAAGACTGAAGGACCTTAATATGTTCAACCCGGAAGACAGAAGGGGGGGTGGGGACATGATAGAGACCTATAAGTACCTCACAGGGCAGATCATGGCACAGAAGAGGAGTATTTGTCAGAAGAGAACGTGCACCAGGAAGGGAGGGCATGCAATGAACCTGAAAGGGGGGGACTTAAGATGGATGTGAGTAAGTACTTTTTCCCTGAAAGAATGGTGGATGCCTGGAGCAGTATCTCAGTGGAGGTGGTGGGCTTCAACCATGCAAGGGATCAGCACAAGGAGACTTAAGAAAGGAGTGGGTTTGCTGGAGTTCAGGTAGGGTCTGCTTTGACAGTATAGGCAGTGATGAACTTGGCAGACTGGGTGGGCCAAGTGGACCTTATCTGTTGACAAATTATATATGCTTCTATGTGCTGTTTTTCGGAGTACTGGTATTTCATTATTACTTATCGAAAGACTGAGGAAGTCAATTAGGGATGCAGTCAGTGCAAAGTCTCAAATTCTTAGAAGGAAAGGTTTGAAGTTGTTAGCACCAGAACTTTTCTTGGGGTCTAAATTTTAGAGGCATCATTTCATCAGCTCAAAAGGGAATAGGCTGAAAGTAACAGGGGCCATGCTGTGATTTCTGGGTTTAGATTGTGCAGTCTGATAGTGGGAAAGAGGTAGCAGTTGAGTTGTCAAATATCATTCCAGCAGAAGCAAAGTGAGAGTATACCTCCTTCACTATAATCTGCTGATCAGTAATGATCTTTCTGTCAACACGGAGTTGTTTAGGCATGGTTGAAGGTATCGTTCCTCCTTCCAGTGCCTTTACTGACTTCCAGAATTTTGAGAAATTATTTCTATTTTGTTCCAATAGTTTCAGGTAGTAATTAGGTTTGGCTAGCCAAATTAATTTGGTGCACTGATTCTTCTTTTGCATGAACGTTTTCCAGTCATGTGATAGTTTAGTGTACCTCACTTTAGTCCAGTTTATGTCACTGTACTTGGAAGCTATTTTAGATTTTGACTGAACAAGGGACAGCTCCTCTTGCTTTGCCCTTTGTCTTACAAGGGGTGCGTGTCTATTTATAACTCTTAGCATTTGATGATTAAAGATTTCTGTAGCTATCTACACCAAAAAAGATAGGTAGAACTTCTGTCAGTTAATGGTCTTTGGGTCACATAAGTATTCTAGCTCACAGAAATGAGTAAAAGGTCTTTTGTATGTAAGTGTAGCTGAGTGATCCCTTCCTTCATGTCTCTGATGTACACCACAGCACTGTGATCTCTGCATTCCTTACTAAGCACAGCAGTGTGGCAGATTTTCTGAGGTCTGTTAGTAAGAATACTATCCAGAATAGAGGAATTTATGGGATTTTGGGGGTTAGGTCTTGTAGGTTCTGTAACAAGCTGAATTACTTTATGCCAAGTGTATCATTCAACAGCTTAAGATCCCTTGGTTTTGTAGTAAGCCAATCAAAATTTAGATCTCCTAGGATTATGGTTTGGTTATCATGATTGCAGAGAACTGCAGAAAATGGTTCAATATTTCTCTTTCCCCAACAGAGGTATGTAGCAAGCTATTACTCCGGAATTAAAAATGTTCACTTATTAAAAATTAGCATTGTGTTCTCAGTACGATATTGAGCACTAACCTAATGCTACAGTAAACAAAGTTTAAAACAAACTTTTTTGAACGGCATTTTAAAAATGTTGATATTCTGGCATAGTGAAAATAAGAGGTGGGAGTAGAAGGAAATTGAAATTGGTCGTCCGGGGCAGTGGAGCCACAAAACCTGGAAAACTAAAAGAAAACAGTTATGTTATTGCATGTTCTCTAGTATAGCTTCCATGTTTTTTTTTTGTCTTTTTGATGACCTCATCTGGCTTGAATTGTGCTAGTGTTCTATTTAGGTACAGTATAGTGTTCCAAACCCCGAAAAGAACAGCATGTTGTATTATTATGTTACATGTTACACAGGTACCCACTTTTTTTTTTTTAGGATTACAGTACCTCATTCAAGCACTGCAAGTGTGCCTCTGCGATTCCCGTTTGCTCAAAACCACGGATACAGTCATCTCTCCACTCCTTCAGTTTGAAAAAAAGGCCAACACCAGTCACTCTGCATGGTTAGATTTTATAGATGACATCTTGAGATCCATCTTAATGTCATATGGTTGTGATCCAGCATTAATTTGTTCTGTTATCAGAACAGTGTACCACTCTGTGAAAGAAATCTTCAGGAAGTGTTTTAAAAGCTTATTAACCGGCACATCCAGTGGTTTTAAGAGGTCAGTACATGATGCTGAAATGAATACTGGCACTACCTGCTCACTCTAGTGTTTCTAATACAGCTGGGGCCAGATATTCAAAACATTGCCCTGGGGCTAAATTAGCACTGCTCGGAGGGCAAACTTAGTCCAGAGCAAATAGCCTGCTATATTCAAAAGGAATAGCCCCATGCTAAACCCATTGAATGTAGCATGCAAAGGAAGCCGGGCAAACAGGGCCTGGAGTGCAGGACAAAAATAGCCCAGCAATAAGACAGCACTAAATATAGCTCCCAGGCAGGCAGTGCAAACACCCACAGAAACACAGTGCAGAGTTGATATTGGCTGCTCGGGAATACATGCAAAGAAAAACAGCCCTGAATGTGAACACAGGCACAGACAGCACCACAGTACCTATGAATGCCAAGGAACAACCAGGACCCACAAGGGACAATCACAGAACAGTACAAAATGCCCAAAATACCCAAGCCCCCCAAAAAGACACAGAACACAGGAATGTCATCAAAAAGTAAGTATAATTCAAAAAGTCAACAAGAAAGGCATGATAACAGGAACAGCAATGGAAAACACAAATTGGCCAAATACAGCAACAAACTACAGGTAAATAATTAAAGGAGGACAACAGGGCAAGGAAAAAAAACAGTAAAACGGGCAAGAAACTGAAAGGGCCATATAACAATGACAAACAAGATATGCAAGCAAAACCATAACTTGTTTACAATATATACAGATGTACAGTGGCAGCAGAAATCTAGGGGGGGTAGGGAAGTGGACACAGAACAAGGGAGGTCAACAGAATGGGACAAACTGAGGACAGGCAAAGAGGGTTTGGGGGGTCAGGAAGCAAAACAAGACAACGGGACACAGTTAGGACTGGTTGCTCGAGGGTGCTGGGAGCCATTCCTCAAGTATAGTCACTACCCTCCTGGTCTCTGAGATTATAACGGCCTGCTGTTCTATCAGTATCCTTTGCTGATGCATCAGTCAGCGCAGGAGCAATTCCCTCATATCTGACTCCTCTGGATCGGTGGCCGACAGGCATGACCAGTGTGGACCTACAGGAGAAAGGGGGACCATGTCAGGATGGGATACTGACAAAGAGGCACAATGCAAGCCCATGTGGCACCACATGGGTGGACAGCATGCCCCAACAACCATGCCCACGTGACAGTACAGAACAATACACAATGCACACCTGACACGTGCCTGCAGGATGCGGCAGGATGACATAGGCAGCAAGTACCTCCCCAGTGTAGACGGTCATGCGTGGATGTATGCTGACAACACCACAGCACAGTGGACACCACACAGCACAATGGCATGCACAGTGAAACAGTGCAATCAGACAGCCAGTCCTTGAGATGTGAAAGACAATGGGCCAACTCACGACATACACATGAGATGACATGTTGGGACATGCTGCCCAGAGGAACAGAGCTATGATACACAACACAGGTGACACCCACCAGAGAAAGGGGCACAGCCACAACACAGTATGATGGCATGCAGCCCATACTGTGGCAGAGCATGGCATGTGGCAGTGTCACCACCCACTTCATCAGCATACACAAGGCAGACATGCATGGCCACTCCCATGTAACACAGGGACACAGGCTATGGGCCACCAGTGGCAGGACAGCAGTAGGCTGAACTCACTCCCAGTACAGTGCTGCACAGGTGGCCATGGTATGACAGGGCCCCTGCCCACCAGTTGGAACAACACCTACCACAGGAGCTGAAGCACAGCACACCATGCCACCACAGTCAACCAGCCCCTGCACCCCCCATGCATGACCAGTGTACAAACACCAGGCACTGCAGGGACAGGAGAACACCAGCCAGTAGAGGAACATGGTCCCCCGCCACAGTGGTATGAAACAGGCATACATGACAGGCAGAGGCACACATGTCTGTATGGCACTAGGGCCCCAGACAGCCCCCCCCCCCAGAGGCACAGTGTACGTCAACTGCCCAACCCATGCTAAGGCCCACCATGATTTACCAGTGACCATAATGAAATACCCACATTGGCAGGGTGATGCCGTCTAGATGCCACCCCACAACCCCCTGTAATGTACAGTGTGAGAAACGCCAGTATGTACCTACAATACACCTTGCAGTACCTCAGAATCCCTAGACCAGATAATGAGAAACACACATGCCATGTGAACATCAGAACAGTCAAGCAGGGCTATATATCCAGGACCTGTGTTCTATCTGAAATCCCCCCCCCCCGTGCAAATCTCACTGGGGACTGTTTGTTAATTTGTAAAGTGCATTTTCCAGTTGTCACTGAAATACCCCCCTGTGAAAAACTCATTTGGGGACTGTTTGTTAACTTCTAAAGTGCATTTCCAGCATGCAGAATTTCAGTTTGCCCTGCTAGTAACCACCATAAGCCTTTCTTTTTTGAATCACAATAGTAATCTGATAGCCCACAGCCCATTTGCTCTTCTCCCCACACCTACTGCCAGCCCGCCCCCAGCAAGTTAATCATTTTTGCCTGTGCTGCATATTTAATCCCCTCTCTCTCTCTCTCTCCCCATTCTCCCGCAGAGACCACCCCCCTCCACCGAGGAGACCGGAGGTGGCGAGAGCCTGCCCTGAAGCCCTCCCTGCCCACAGAAGCCCCGAACCCGAGACACACCAGGTAATTTCTACCTTAATCCAGGCTGCTGCCACCACCGTTGGCCATCTGGCACCTTTTCTGAAACGGCCACAAGCTCCCCTGCACAGCACATGAATCCCGACCAGAGTAGCACCTCGAGTTGCTGCCCAGGCTCAAACGGAGCAGAACTGTTACTTTTGTGCCTGATTTTGAAAGTTTTAAAACGAACCGGCTAAAACTATTTGTATTTGCCTGTAACTGTATTTAAAAGCTTAGAGTCACTGCAAGCCCAGGACCTGTGTTCTATATGAAATCCCCCCCTGTGCAAATCTCACTGGGGACTGTTTGTTTAAAAAAAAAAAAAAAAAAAATGCACTTTACAAATTAACACCCAACTTCTCCATTAGCTCCTTATATTGTTTTGCCACTAGAGGGAGCCTGATTAAGTTCGAGCAATTTGCTCCAACTCACTTGTCACATTTTACTGCTCTCTAGTAGCTGTTTTCACTTGGTGATTTATATTAAAGGAGCCCTTTGCTGTCTCTTTCCTCTCTACCTCACTCCTTTCTCTAGTCAAAAATGTCCCCTCCTCCCTTCCTAGCGTTCCTCATGGGAATACTTTGCCTTCCTATCCTCTTTGAGCTTTACTGCTTGAACACATCAACAGCTTCTGCCAATACTTATACTCAGTTTGACTTCTACTACTCCAACATGCTTGCTACTGCCACTCCACTACCTCTACCCCACTCTGCTCTCATCAGCAAACGTATTAGCCCAATAGTCAGATACCTTCACCTTCATCTGAAGCCGCCACCCTGCATCTCTATCAGGGCGTACTTCATCACCCCGCTATGGTTACTAACCTTCTCTCTTATACTATCCGGCGACATTGAGATCAACCCTGGTCCATCTCTGCATCCCGTCATAACCTTGCCCCCCCCCCGGCCACCACTCTTTCGTCCACCTGAATGCTAGGAGCCTTAAGGCCAACCTCCCTGACCTCCAGGCTTGGATCTATACTAACGTCCCGGACGTCCTCGCCATCACAGAAACCTGGCTTAAGCCCACAGTGCCTGACTCTCAGTGCCACTTTCCTGGATACAACATGCTTTGTATCGAACGTCCTGGCACTAAAAGGGGAGGTGGCCTTGCCCTCTACTTCAAAACTCACCTAAACATTACCCTTCTGCAGGACCCCCTCCTACCAAACTGAAATCCTACACTCCCTACTGCTTCTTGGGGGTGTAAAGAAACTCCATATTTTTTGTACTTATATCCCCCCAAAAAAATGCTACACAAGGCATCACTGAACTCCTAGGGTTTCTGCCTACAGTTACAGGCAAGAATGACATTATCTGCCTTGGTGATTTTAACCTTGACTGGTCCGAGAAAAACTCAGCTAACCTATCCTCCTTAGCTAGCAAGGCAAATCTATCCCAGCTCATACATGAACCCACAAGGGTCTCATGTGGGGGCAACTGTGCCACCCTCCTTGACTGGATACTTACTAACAGGACTGGAATATGTTGCTCAGCCGTGTGTGCTACCTGACACAATTAGTGACCACTATCCCATCTACTGTGTCGGGAACACTGTCATTCCTCCCCTCCCTGCTAAAACTGTAACCTTTCCTAATCTCTCCCGCCTAAGTCATGAGGACTTCTTAACTGACCTTAACCAGGTTGACTGGTCCCCTCTCTACCAAACAGAGGACATTAACATAGCCACAGAATATTTCAACTCCTTCCTCCTCTCTCTTCAAAACCTTCACATCCCAGTCACCACACGTAGGATGGCAGGGAAAGTAACCAAGTGGCTAACACGCCCCTGCTTCAACTTCTCAAATCTAGGGACAAACTTTGGTCCAGGTGGAAGATCTCCCACCTCCGTGCAGACTTTGAAGACTATCGTTGCATTCACGTAACAACTGCAAAAACAAATTCGTATTGCCAAAAGCACCTACTATAGGAACCTACTAATAACATCCTCTACAAACCGGCGCAGGTACTGGTCCAAAATTAAGGACATTCTGGGCAACGACAAGCAACAGAATCCAGCTGACATGAACATTCAAGGTGTTCACTGCACCAACCATGTCACCATTGCCAACGCCTTCAATGCCCTTTTTTCTTCTCCACCAGTCGCTACTCTAACTGGCCCACAACCTGACTGTCCCTCTTCTCCTCCTTCGCCCTCCCACCCCTCCCTTTCGTTCTGGCTCCAACCACATACCTTGAAGTTCGCAAGCTATTTAACTCCCTTCCGGCACGCGGGGGTCAAGAGCCTGAGGGCATCCATCCTTGCATACTTAAGCAGTATGCACCTTGACTGACCAGACCTGTCACCTGGCTTTTTAACCTCTCGATTCGTACGTCTACTGTCCCATCCACCTGGAAAACTGCCAGAACCATCCCTATACACAAAAAGGGCGATGTCAAACTCATGTCCAACTACCACCCTATAACTCTTCTGCCCACTCTCAGTAAGCTGCTTGAAAAAAATAGTCCACCACCAGCTTGCTGCTCACCTTGACATGCTTAATCTTCAAACCCCGTGCCAACACGGTTTCCGGCCCGGTCACAGTACCACCTCTGCACTTACACAACTTACAAATGACATCAGAAATAATACGGACCGTGGGCTACTCACTGGGGGTCGTTTTATCGACCTGTCTAAAGCCTTCGACATGATACACCATCCTCTCATGCTAAAGAAGCTCCAATCCATTGGAGCATCTGACCAAGCCCTCTCCTGGTTCCATAGCTATCTTGACAATCAGACTCAGGTGGTAGCATTCACAAGGCCCTTTCTTCCCCCCTAAACATCTCCCATGGAGTTCCCCAGGGATCCACTCTTGGACCTCTACTCTTCTCCCTCTTCCTAAATGATATTCCCACCATGTCCCAGCATAGCTGCACTCTTATGTACATGAATGACCTTGTTCTCTACTCTGGGTCAAATAGGTTGCTGCCATCAACTCCACTCTCACTAATGACTTCCAATTCCTGCAGACCTGGCTCTCTAGCAACCACCAAGTCCTGAACCTAGAAAAAACCTGTGCTATACTATTCGGATCCTCTAAGAAACTGTCTGCCCCTGCGAACAGGCTCCGGGTTCAATGCCTTGATGGCTCCCTCATCTCAAACACCGAGTCCTTCAAGTACCTTGGGGTCACTTTGGATCCCACACTTTACCTGTCTCAACATGTCAATATGGTGTGCCGTGCCGTCAATGCTAAAATTGGCAGAGTTTATAGCGTGCGCCACTCCCTCACTCCTTCCGCTAAACTTTCTGTTGCGAGAGGTATTCTCTTACCCCAGCTCCAATATGCTCTGCCCCTCCTCTTTGCTGCAAACTCTGCTACACTCCACAAATAGTACACTGTCTACAACAACATCTGTAGATTCGCCTTAACTGCCCCACGTCTTACCCATCATTGTCTCCTTTATGCTGGCTTAAATTGGCTGTCACCTAAGGATATTCGAGCCTGCTCTCTGGGCTGCTTTATCGACTCCCTGTCTAGACCTCCCTGCCCTGTCTATCTTGCCAACCTCCTGACTCCTGCCTCACACACCCATACCCTCAGGTCTTCCTCTGCCCCCATGCTCTCCACTAGACCTTGCATGACAAAAATGGGTGAACAGGCATTTGCCCATTTTGCTAACAAATTCTGGAACTCACTCCCCCTTATGGTGAAAACTTCAGCCTCCCATCGAGAATTCAAAAACTCGCTGTTCACCCACCTCCTAGCCTCTGGCCAATGCAAATGCTCTTAATTTGCTCTGTCCCACTGCAGGCTGTCAGGTCTGACCCCGAGTACTACACTAATGTTCTCCCATGCAATACGCTTGTCTAGGTGGCTATGAACCTTGATGTCTTTACTGTCCTCAGCTGTCTTATGGTTACCCTAATTGCTTTATTTTACATCCTTATTATGATCTATGCCTAAAATGTACCCTTCTGTAACTATTACTGTGCTACCCAATGTATATCTTGTTTTGCTCCTGTACACCTATATTATGTCTGTGCATTTCTGCATATTGTAACCAATGTCCTGTGCTTTCCCGGGTCGTGCCTGAAAATAGGCAGGTCTGTTGCCTAGCGAACTTAACCGGTTACCAAAAGCTAATAAATAAATATCGCAATGGCAGCACATGCCAGTACAGCACATAGGCCCCGAGCAGTCCTCCCCCAAGCAGGAACAGTGTATGCCTGCCACCCATCCAGACACATGCTGCACTTTGCCAACACAGTACCACGTTGCACATGCCATGGTACCAGGCATACAGCTGTGCACATGGTGGGACCAGCACTGTCAATCCATGGAAAGACCCACCCATGTCACATGCTGTGCAGTGTGTAGACAAACAGTGTTCTCATGCAATAGGCTGCAATCATTGTTGCTGCTCTCTTCCACCCACTGTGGCATTGGGGGCACATTCCGCCTGTCCCTGTTGGTTCCTTGGGCACCCTCCTGGTCTGCACACCCTGTGCTGGTCTACCCAATGTGCTCTCCAGTGGGAAGAGGGTACAGCACCATTACTACAATGTGAGCCCCCGAAGGTACTCCACAGTAGTGTCCATGGTACACAGGATATCCCACAACATCCCCTCCTGCCACTGGTGGCATGGCACAGCACATGCACATGTGTCCTTCCCCCCCCCGGCACACTGTGTCACCCATGCCATGCCCTGCCCTGGACAGGTGATGCCACAATGGCCCATTGCATGGGCACTGTGCACACAGGGCAGCTCGGGATGGAAATAGTGCCATGGACCATAGCCACATGCAGGCAGAAAGTGGCATGGCACACACACAGAGGTGGGGGTGTGCCATAGGGCTAGGCTCCAACCCTCCCAGTTTTCTGGTGTGCAGCATGTCACTGCTGCAGTCAGCCCTCCTGCCAGCATAAATAAGCACAACAGACTGCTGGGGGTCAAGTGTGGTGGGGGTATGGAACAAATGTGCATGGTATGGTCCATTTAAGCACCAAATTGCTCCACAGAGCATCTAACACTCCAGAACCTTTGGGGGCTTGGTAGCCCCCCCATCCATATACCTACAGATTTCTGCACAATCAGCACATTACCAACAAAAGTACCCAATGAAATCAGCAAAGCCCAAGTGCTCCCTTGGCTGATGTGTACGGGGTGACAGTCACATGCACAGGCACACCTCCCAACACACAGACACACCTGAGGAACTGCAGGCACACACACACACACACACACACACACACACACACACACACACACACACACACACACACACACACACACACACCTGGGTGTGGTGCTATCCATCACCTACCTGTCACAGGCATTGTCCCATCATGCACCATCTGCCGGTAATGCTCCAGCTGGTGCCACTGCCCATGCCATAGGTCTATTTATCTGTGGTGGCACTTATCCCCATCCTGCGCAGTGCCCATTCTGGCTGTCAGGTGATGAGTGATCGATGCCCACACCTGTCGCCATGGAAGGTCCCCAGCTCTAACCTCCCCAAACAGCCATCTGTGCCTCTGCTGCACCAGCTCCACTAGGTTGGCTGTTTCTGCCTCACCCCACCTCCTGTCCCTCTGCACAACTGCCCTCTGTCTCCTTCCTGCAGACAAGCCTAATCACTAGCTGCACCACCCTAAAACTACAGTGGCACACCCTGCAGCAGTACCAGTAACAATGACTAGCGTTGCACCGTTGTGTGGTATAGTGTCGCGCAACCCGGAGGTGCATATAATGTGCATGCATGACCCCACCATTACCCTAGCGATGACATGCCATGCATGCACACTGGAGCCATGCAGTGACTTTAGCATGGCACCCACGTGACAGCGCCTCACATGTGGTGTAAGCATGTGCATAGTGCATATGCACTACACATGTGCCACGCCTGCATGAGGGCCCGTAGTGCAGCGCTAATATCACAGCACAGCACTGTGTACCACCATAATTGCCTGGCACTAACCATTTGTCCTGCGCTAATTCTTGTGATATTCAAAGGCTTTATGTAAATGAGGACACTTGTGAATGCAGAGGGCAAACATGGTGATTAGCATATCATTACTCCCTCATTTGCATGCTCAACAGGCTGGATTGCCCGGCACTGTTATTTAAGGGCTAACAGTGCTCCACCTGTGTTGCTGTTAGGGACTGCAGTGTTGTGGAGGAACGTGGAAATAAACATTGTGTGCAGGATTTCTCAGGAGCTAGAACCACAACATGCAGGTGTGAACATCACGCAGGCCAGGCTGTCATTCATTATAAGGGTGTAGGCGGGGTCACACATTATACACACATGTGTACAGTCATGATGCGTGCCTGTCACATAACATATGCCTTTCTATTGACATCAGCAATCTACATTGCAGACTCTCAGGTGCTGTAGCCCACTGAGAGGTGTTGCTGTTCAAACGGCTATTGGCCAGGGGACAGATATGTGTAGGAACTGTTAGAGGGTTCATCTGGCAACAGTCAGCTGTGATTGCATGGGGGTAGCATTATGCAAGGATGTGTACCATTGTCACGGGGAGGGGGGTAGCTGTTAGTTATTGTCTGTACATCACACATATACCTAGCTACACCACAGGTTATGACAGCCAGCACATGGTACAGGGTGCTGGGGGTACGCATGCAGGGGTGCTATCCGGCCTATGGCTGTGCTGTCCATGTTTGTATATGCACCCAGCACTGTAGGCCACCATGATGCAAGACAGCAGTACAGGCAACTCTGGCACTGTCTACACAGTACACACTGGTATTGCCATGTTGCATTGTGAGGGCTACATAGGCACCGCACAGTGTGCCATGGCTGCAGGCCTCATGGCAACAGCACTGCTGCAGTGGGCCATGTGTAGTCTGGGGCAGCATTGCAACTGGTGGCCTTTGGGCCCTACAGTTGCTGTAGGGCATGCTACAGCACTGCACTGTTTGGGACCTCAGTCCACAACCCCCCATGGTGTTCATACTGCAGCTGCCTGCAGGTCACAAACACAACTGTACTGTTGCATGTTGTGCCACCATGCTGCTGGTACAGGTGTGGGTCCGACACGGTGTGCATGCTGTGTGGCACACACACTATTTGCACAATAAACTCCTTGTGGTGCTCATTACATTTAGAATGTCCAGAGTGGTGCATGTAGCCACAATTCAGATGCAAGAAACAATAGAAGCTACATGTCTCAAATGCTTACGCACCGACCCATGCCCTTATTGTGTATACAAACTTCAAGAATTGCAAACAGCTTACTTCGCTGCATCAAGTTACGTTTTGCACACACTGTACACCCCTGTGAGTAACCAGTGCCATCTCCTCTGTCCCACACAAGTGATGCTGCCAGGCGGGAGTGTGTGCGTGAGCACAAGTTCTCAGGGGATGAGCTGAGAGCAATGGTCCATGCCTTCAAGGAGAGGGAGCAAGCAATGAGGTGCAACAGGTCCACTGATGTAGTGGTCCACAGTATGTGAGTGGAGATAGTGGCAGAGGTCAATGCCATGGGTGGCCATGGATGCAGCATAGATGACATTTGCAATTGCTGGAATGACATGCTGTGACGGGCCAAGGAGGAGGAGGCCCAGCATGTACAGGACTTGCTGCAGACAGGAGGATGGCAGCAGAGCATGGAGCAGTGGGACTGGGACCCGATAGTGGCATTGGTTGCCTCAACCCTGAAGCTTGTGGTGGTTGAGGGGGTTGAAGGTGGTGGGTGTGAGACGCAGCTCACACCACCTAGGGCAGGTATGTACACAGCATGTGATCAACAGTGACTGCATGACACCTACGGGGGGTGTGGGACACCATCCCACTGTCGTGGCACATACCAGACACACACATGGGCTGGTCACAATGTATTTGCGGTGTGCGTTCAGCTTTGCAGTGTGCATGTGTTGGTAGTGCACACCTTGCACCAGGGTACAGGTTTCTCAGTCTGTGTGTGCTGTGGTTGGAGGTGTGTGCATGGAGGCTTCTTCATCATTCACATGGACAGCACTGCGCGGGGTGCACAGTTATGCTGTAGGGCCAACACTGTTGGGGGTTGCATGGCATGGTGGAGGGCTTGGTGTTCCTTGTGCTGTACTGGTTTCTGACACTGTTCTATTCTATTAAAAGTGCAGGGTGCACATCCAACCATGGGATGGGTGGTGCATGGCACAGCAGCTCTGGAGGCTTAGGAGGATGCTACAGGGGTGATGCCATCAACATCTGGCATGGGTGCCAGCTGAGGGCGGACGGCATGTGGCCATGGTACACATGTGGCAGTGGGTGCTATTGTGGCTTCTGATGATGAGGATGATTACCTGGATGTAGATTGTGGACTGGAGGATGCACAGGTCACGGACCTCAGTAGTGGGGAGGTGGTCATCCTCACAGTGAACAGCAACCATGGCTCTGAGGACACAGAGACTGATGTTGATCTGCCTGCGGGCGGCACTTTGGGTAGGAGAGGTGGGGTGGAACCTGTAGGGGACTCACACATGGCTGCATTGCAGGAGGGGGTGCACAGGCACATGGTGGTGGTGTACAGCAACAAGATACAGGCCATGGAGTTGTCCAGTGTGCAACATTGGACATGTGCTGCCAGCCACAGGGTGCAGCGCAGGCCCTGCGACAGGCACCACCCCCTGCCAGGCCACTGCAGCTGCAGCAACAGCAACCACAGCAGCTCCAGCCACCACAAGCACCCACCCAGCTACCCCAATGTACCCAACAGCAGCCACCACCACCCTCAGGCCAGGGCAGTGTGGCACCCCCAGGCCAGGTTGGACAGAGTGCCCAGCCTATGCTCCAGGCTGCCCTGTTGTCCCAGATCACTGCATAACAGGATTTGCACAACTTTTGTAGGGAGGTGTGGCATGAGCTATCCCAGTTGCAGGGGACTGTGGGCTCAGATCTACTTTGTGCTGAGCAGCAGGCAGCGGAGTGCATGACTCGCATCCTAGGCACCATTGAGTGGGGCTTTGGGTAACTCACTGCAGATGTGAGGGTGCATGCAGAGGTGATGCGCACTGCCATCATGACTGTTCAGCAGGGCACACACACCACACAGTGCAGCTGCTCCACACGTGCACTCTGGCGTGCTTCCAGCACAGCAGTGTGGACACAGGCTCTTCCACCCCCACATCCCGGTCCTCCACTGGTCAATCATGGCATTGTGGCCAGCCACCCACTATGGCCGGGTCTTCTTCACATCGTGGTTGCAGGCATACCACTGTCCAGTCATCACTGCAGTCCTCTTCATCCATTTCATCCACACAGAGCACTCCAAGCTCTGTGCCCCATACACAAGGGGAATGTCATGTTCGTGGTGGTAGGCACCAGAGATAGGCACCACTGGCATGCACAGTGAGTCCTTGCCTCACACACACATGGTCACCTACCCACACACAGGCTTCCACACCCCATAGGATGTCACCAGCCCCTCTACCCCATCACCGCCTGCACCCACCATAACTGTCTACCATGCTTACATGTGTGACAAGCACTGCGCACTGCTCATATATCCACATCACTTGTACATACTTCCATTGTGTGTTGTGCCAGAGGGTTGCACTGTCTGCACTGTTCTGTACTGTACTGTACTGGAAATGTGCACATATTAAAGGCACTATACATGAAATGTTGGCCATCTGTGTTGTGTTCACTCACCGTCCCATCTGGGCTAGTGTTTCGATGATGCCACTCCTGTGCTCCAGGACCCTGCATGCCATACAAGGATCTCTCCTCTAGAGTTGCTGTACTATCCCCCTGACCTCTGGCTCTGGTTCACTGTCCAACTGTTCCTCAGGTTCAGGTGCATGTATACCATGGTTCAGCACCATGTTGTGTAGCATGCTGCAGGCTAGGATTATAGGTCATACCTTCTGAGGCCTGTACTGTAGGGCACCGCCTGTGGTAGTTGAACCCCCCCCCCATGTGAATAGTGCTCAGCTGAACCTGACGTTTTCTTCTTCTCTCCTACATCTGTTCCAAAGACTGTTGCGCAACAGCACTTTATTCCTTCATTTTATGTCTTCCTGTCTCTTTCTAATCCCCCCCCTTTCTGTGTAAAACATTCAGAACATGCTGCAGTCAGACTGGCCATCTGGTGCTGTGTATTACAATTTAAACTATTTTTCATCCCCTTCCTATTTCTGCTCCTCTATGTCATGGTCCAGTTAAATATAAGCACTTTTTCTCTATACTGCCCTTAAATGTGCAGACTTAAAGAATGAAAGTAACTAAAGGTCTGTAAACAGACTTGGTAGGCAAAGTTTTTTTCACAATGTAAAAAGCAAGCTGGGATTGACAGTCAAACTTAAGAAATTACCAATGCCAGTTTAAATGTTTTTCTTTTGGATATGTACAGGTGCAGATTGGAATATCCTGTTCTTGAAAAGGTTAAACAGTTAGCAAATTAATTAAAATACAGGACAATAGAGAAGAACTAAAATGTGGTTTACCTACACTGCTCCCAGGAGTATCATGTCTCCAATCAGTGCTGGTGTCCTTGCAAGGTGCTGTCTCCTACAGAAAGTCAGCAGCACCTTTCTCCCTTCTTTTATATGCTGCAGCTCCTAGGTTACCTTTAGAAAAGGGGAGGAGTTGTCTATAATGCAGCCCACTCTGCAAGAAATGTACAATCATATCTGATACAGCATTAGGGTGTTTATATTAATGTCATAATAATGGATTATTTGTTATGCCTTTCATTTATGTGTATTCTAAGTAATTGATTGTACAAAGAAATAAGAAGAGTTCCTGTAAATAGCTTAATAATTAGGTGGGGCTTTGAGCTAAGGGGTGGAGCTCCACTCTTTAAAAGAAGCCAGCCTAGATCCTCAGGTTAGATGCTGTTAGGGAGAGTTCATGTGAGGACTGCCTGCTCTCTGTTATACTGCACAAGATTATGTTCCACTGCTAGACCCTTAGCAGGGAAGTGGTGCTGGTTTCAAGTTTTATTTTGTTTGTTTATTATCAGAAGTTCGCTGCTGTAAGCTGTTATTTTTTTTTTGGATTTAATTTTTTTTTTTGTTTGTTTAATAAAAATCATACCATTTAGGTATGTTGTACCAAATTTGTTGATTCCTGTGTGACCTGATTTGTTCAACCCATGACACCGCCTGACTGGTCTATGCTACGGAATCACATCTTTAACATGCCAAAGACCTTCTCTGTGATGTTCCTGGTTGCAGAGTGTGCCTTATTGTGCCTCTCTTTGGCCAATGTGGCCAGCCGGGGTACTGGTGTGAACAGTCAGGGTCTCAGGGGATAGACACTGTCCCCTGTGGAGTGATGTGAACATGTTAGTGTTGCTATCCTGCTGTCTGCCCATTGCACATGTGCGTCACCTGTATTGCTGTTCCACTGCCCCTTGCCCCAGCCTCCTTCCTGACTACCCCCACCTGTCCCCGCTGCCACTGTGGTGTGTGCATGTTGTGGCTGCACATACTCACCAACAAGATGCCCACTGGGTATCCTGCCCTCCTCAAAGGCCTGGCACAGCCTTGATTGGTGCCATATGAAGGCACCATGGGCACTTCCGGGGTACTGTGCAAAGACATTGCTAATGCACCCTGTCGCATCGCACACCACTTGGCAATTGATGGAGTGATACCCCTTCCTGTTTATACAGATGTCACTGTCATCACCAGGTGGTGCACAGATGGGAACATGCGTGCAGTCAATGTCACCAAGTACTGCAGGTAGGTGTGCAACTTGATAGAATTGCTGCATGGTTTCTCTGCGCTCAGCTGCTGTACTGGGGAATATGATGAATTTGTCAGCATGTGGCAGAAAAGCATCTAGAAACTGGAAACTGGGTCAGGATCAGGAGGTGCGAGGTGGCAGACTGCGATACCCAAATGGTGTCACCCATTGGGTGTTGGAATGTACCAATGGCTAGGAAGCACATCACTGCCATCACCTTCTCCTCCACTGTCATGGCATGGCTGCGTCTGGTGTTGGCCTGCAGCTGCTCATGCAGGATTTCACATAACTGCCTCATCATTCCCGTGTTCATCGTGTACTGGCCAGTGATGTGCTCATCAGGCAAGATCTGAAAGCAGACTCTGGGCCGGTACCACCTGTGTGCAGCATATCTCCTCCTTGGCCTGCGATGTGGGCCAGGTTGGACCTGCTCCCTCTCTTCCTCCTCCATTACTTCCTCCATTATCTATATCAGCACTGCATTGCTAAAGAATGCCATTGTGGTTTCCTGCTCTGACCACTCCCCCATGTGGACTGCCCTGAGATAAGACCTGCCTTTTAGGCAGCACCGTGCTATGTGTTGCACAATGTGGCCTTGCACGGCACTGTCCCTTTGAATATCCCATTGTGCCTGTATGCACGTTCCCACCCTCTCACTTTGCCCCTTGCATACAATTAAGTTTAGCCCAGTGCTAATGCTGTTTGCTTGTGCTATTTTTCCTTTTGCATATGGAAGACCCCCACTAACCCAGTGCTAAATCTGCACAAACGGTTTGCGCACTGCACAAAGTTTTTAATATCTGGCCCCAGGTATTGTGTGTGCCCAGTATAAGACCATAATGAGAATAGTGCGCTGCTCCGAGGGAAGAACATTTTTTATATCACACTCTCATTGCAGGGTTTGAGTTTACAGTCAATAAATGACAACATTGTATCTGTATTTGCCCAGTAGTTCTCAGTTTGTGTTATGCTCCAATCAGATGGAAAGACGATGTTAGACAGACTGGCTAATGTTTTTCCCTGATAAATTACCTGGGGGGGGGCCAGAAAATTGACAGCCAGTGTACATCCCAGAGGGAGATCTGCCTTTTATCTCCAAGACCTGTGACCTCCACCTGCCTGGCCCTGGACTCCTCCATCGTCTACTGGCTACATGGCACCAGATGCACACCTGTTTCATCAATATTAATGACAAGGGCCAATGGCACTAGCTCCTGTCTGCAAATGCAGCTGATGCAGGCAGTAAAGTTAGACTTTAATTGTGCAAAGTCATTTGGGTATTTTGGGCCAGCCTTTGTCCCCTTTCATTTAACAAACACCATTCGATTAAAATATATGCCAGGCCCACTGCCTGGTAATTTTGAATGATCCACCATATTCTGCCAGAAGGTTATGTTTCGTTGCTCTCACTACTCTCACTGCTATGGCAGCAACAACTCTGGCATTGACAACTGCACCATCGGAGCGAAGGCTTTTAATGATTTTTTTCATCTCATTTTCTACATCTTCCATTAATAAAGTGATACGGCTGCCTGGCTTGGTCGGCAGGCTAGGGTTTAATAATAAAAAAAACACAAGAAAAGAAGCACACAGCTGTAATGGGTGCTAACTTGAAAGAGACTTGACAACAACACAAAAACCAAGCAGCAATACTGGTGACAGTAATAAAGCAATGAATCAAGTCAGGCATAAAATAACTGCAAAAATGCAAAGGAGCCCACGACTACTACTCCTGGCACTTCGGGTCTAGATCGAGACCCTTTCTCGAGTATGTTTGTGCTTTGTTACCATAGAGACTATAAAGACTAGAAAGCATTCTGATTCATTGGACTGGGAAAGAGAACTAATAGTGGAGGACAACAGTTTGTCTTTAATATAGAGGGCGATTCCCCTTCCCCTAGTGAGTCTGTCAAGCTAATATAGCTTGTAATCCACTAAGGAGATTACAGTGAAATTGATAACACCGCTGTGCCAAGTTGTAGTAAGCAACACGGACATACAAGCATAAGATTTTGCAAGCAGGAGAAGGCCACAATGGTTGAGTCTGCCCATTGTGGAGCTCATGCAGCTGGTGTTACATGACACTCTGTCCCCGCCCTCATAAGTGTGCATTAAATTCAGCAAAGTGTCCCTTATATAAAAAGTGTTAAGTCAAAAGTGCATCTAAATTTTAGCCAGGCTACTCTCTACTAGCCCTTTTTCCTGGCCTCCCACCACCTGCACTTTTTATATAAGAATATAATTACACAAGTTATATGAATGGGAGGGAGCAACAGCTCATCTAGCCTGTTGGCTGTTTTTTTTAGTGGATGGTGCCAACAAATCCTACCCACTGAAGGTATGTGCCTAGTCTGCTTTTGAAAATATTTAAATTATCACTGATCACTATCTCCTCTGCTAGTGAATTCCAATGCTTCACCACGCTCTGTGTGAACCAATGGTTTCTTTTTCTACTCTTAAAATGTCTGCCATTTAATTGAAATTTGTGGCATCTAGTATCCAAAATATTTACTTTAAATTCTAAATCTGGAGAGTCCCTCAAATCAGAATTCTGCACAGACTTACAGATGGTTATGAATTCACCTCTCAAACTTCTCATCTCAAATGAGAACAATCCTAGGTTTTCCAGTCTCTGTTTATAGTTCATATCCCTCAGACTAATTATTAGTTTAATAGTTCTTGTTTATATCCTTTCAAGCTTGGCAATATTACCAACATCCTGCAGAGCCCAAAACTGTCCACAGCACTCCATATGTAGTTTCTCCAGAGCTCTATACATGGGCAGCACCATATTTTTATCCCTACTCATAATGTACCCTATACACAAATGGTGCTGAGTGTCCACATGTGCATATCACAGGTGTATAGCCACTCCACACCCATTGTGCCCCCCACACGGGATCCACCAAGGGGGGGTTGCAGCCACAATGCACCTGCTCTCCCAGCCATATGGACCGCAATGCACCCAGGGTTGGGCAGAGGGCATGCCAGCACTATGCGCCATGCACCAAGGCATGTAGTGCTGCCCACTGGAATGCACTGGGGGCACAGGGTACATGAGGGAAAACCCTGCTGTAAGCCAACTACATGCTCTATGAACACATTGGGAGGTGCTCGATAACAGGGCAAGTAGCCCACCCACACTACAGAGCCACTGCATATGGCTGCCCTGTGCTTCACACCCACCACACTACACATCGGTCCCCCCCTCCCAGTACAATCCCCTGCATGGGCAAAAGTCACAGTTGCTGCCCTAGCTGAACGGCACCACCTGCCCACCCTCCACTAATGGTGGGGTACAGTTCCTCCCCCTGCATTGCCAACAGACATTCCCTCACCACATCCCTGTGCACCTCTCTGGTGTCATCAGAGGGCTGGCAGCATTGCCCTCCTTACACCACCAAAGCTGCCAGACCTCGAACATTCGAGGGGTGTGCTGCTAACACACAGTCCTATGTGTATGGGATTCCCTTTGGGTCCCAGTCCAGGCATCCGAGTAGATGCATGGCTAGGTCAGTGAATCCACCCCAGGCCACCTTGCAGAGTTCTGTGTGCCGGGAAGGGGTAGGGCTGCGGACGGGTGGTGTCTGGTGGAGAATACCACCAATGCGCACCTGTCCATGGGTGAAGACCTCCACAGGTGAGTCATGCACCTTCAGTATGCATTACCTGCTCTGCAGTGAATAGAGCCCAATATTCCTCATCATGCATCCCAAGATCATGTTACATTTTGCAACTGTTTTATTACAATTTAGTTAGATCATATGTTCTAAACATAATGTACATGGGATGTGTGTTACTGTTAAGAACTGACTACTACTCTGTGCAGCATGCTATGTAGTTGAATGCTATGGAAAGCAACTGAGAAATCAGCTGTAAGTTAATTATAATCAGCAACTGAGCACATTCCATAATACCTGGATTATGGACTTGTTTCTTCACTAATGCTGCTAAGCTGAGCTCTGCATCTGTTATTCCAGAACACATTATTACCAGCAATGTCTTGGAAGAATGACCTACTGGTTGCACTGTGCAGGAGGTACCCATCCAATTTAGAAGGATAATAGCCCCAGAAACCACATTTTATGGATGGTATGAGTTTTCAGGTTAAAGATATACCCATTTAGTGATTTGATACAGTCAATACTTAATAAATATACTGCCCGAGGCTAGCAGTGACAGTAAATTTAACAGTCGGACTATGTGACACCAGGCCTGATCATTGACTGAAATTGTAAGGTCTACCCAGAGTTGGGCATAGCAAAGGCATGATGATAGCCACATCAATGGATTGCAAAGTAAGGGCCACACAGACAGGGTGCAGCTAGGGTACAGTAATAACCAATACACCCAGTTACTCCTATTATGAAGCCTGCTGTGGCAGCTATGGAGTATTATTTACCATAGAAATGGTGGGCATGTCACAGGCAGTGCAGGTGAATTGTGAGATACAGACAAGCACTGTATAACAATCTTCCATGACAGGCTACCATCATTCTGTATACTGTAGTCATAGTGCATTTGGAAATGCACCCTGGAGAGGGCAAGGTGACTAGCAGGGTGCTGAAGGGATAAATATTAGGCATGGTCCTCTTCAATGTCTGTATTAGCAAGGACTGGATGGAAAGGTGTGCCTATTCGTGGATGACACAAAAATCTGCAATAGGATAGACACACCGAAGGGGTGGGGGGGTTGTTGAAAAAATGAGGGAGGATCTGAAGAGGTTAGAAGAATGGTCATGGGTTTGGCAGCTATGATTCAATGCAAACAAAGTGCAAAATCATGCACTTAGGGCACAAAAATCCCAGGGGAAACATACCAGCTGGGGGGGGGGCAGTATTAGCAGTCACAAAACAGAAAAGAGACCTGGGGTTATCATTTCTGATGATCTGAAGGTAGCTAAACAGTGACAAAGCGGTGGGAAAGGCTAGCAAAATGCTTGGATGCACACAGTAAGGTATCACCAGCACAAAGAGGGAGGCAATAGTATCCCTGTATAGATCGCTGGTGAGATCCCACCTCAAGTACTGTGTACAGTTCTGGAGGACCCATCTCTGACAGGACATACTGTAGAGGGGGTGGAGGCAGTGAAAAGGAGGGCAACCAAAATGGTGTAGGGCCTGCATTAGAAGCCCTACAAAGAAAGACTTAAGGATTTGAATTTGTACTCCCTAGAGGACAGGAGGTAATGGGGGGGTATTATTGTGTCATTCAAGTACCTCACAGGAATAAACAAGGTACAGGAAGGTAGCATTTTCCAAAGGACAAAGAATCACAATATGAAGCAGGGGGGCAGAGAGGAAACATGAAGAAGTACTTCTTAGTACGGGCGTAGAAGCAAAAACAATCTCTCAAGATCCTGGCAGAAATTTAGAAGTCCCAAGTGATGTAGGAGTACTGGCTATGCTGTCTGTATTGGAACTTGGCACCTTTTAGGTACAAAGTCCTGGCCCTGCCTACTGCAGCCTGATTGACTACAAGATCAACTCCATGGTCCCCCCTCTATGTCTGCTATTCCCAGTGGTCTCTGGAGCTGGAGATGATTAGTGGGAGAGGAAGAGGCACGAACAACCTCTCATGACCTCAGTAGGCATTGAAAAAAGTCCCTAGTGACCATTTACTAGACAGTGGTGTCATTTAGTTTTTTAAGGTTGCAACTGAGACCAACATGAATTCAGTGTTCCTGTGATGTTGTCCATTAAAACCCTTAGTAATGCTTAAAACAGTTTTGCATTAATTATGGACAAATGAGTGTGTGGTAAACATTCTGGGCTCAATTTTAAGAATCTCCATTACATCGGTGAATGGTGTGCCAAACCACCACCTACAGCAAACCTGGGTGCACCAGTGAACCTGGGCCTGGTTTTACAAAAAATGGGGTCCCAGGTTTGCCACAAACTGACAGCTGTGCTGAAGAAATGTCACATGAGGGGGATGCCACAAGCCTTGGATCAGGCTTGCAGCAGCTGCAGCCAGTGATGGCGACCCACCAGCCAGTCACCCTGGTGGCTGGTGGGTCATCCTGGGCACAGGGTTCAGGCTAGGGGAGAGGGAGAGAGGTGGAAACTGCCAAGAAACCCCAAGTGAGGCAGGTGCACAGGCAGTGCAGGCCACATGGGGGGCAGACACACTAGCACCACCATGGGGAGAGGGGTGTTTGAGGGCCCATACGTCATACCTGCCACAGATCACAAGCTGCTCCAACAATGGTTCAGTAGGTATTGGAGCTGTACTAACACCTTTGCAAGGAGGGCACAGGGTCAGCTCCAACAAATGAGCACTACAGTAGTGGCACATAGCAGGTTAGACAAGCTTCAGGCTGGTCTAACGGCAGGGCCACTGCAGCACTGCCCCAGTGCAGGCCCCTTTCTGCCATGGTGCACTTGTATGGCTGTCACAAGGACAGCACAAGCCAAGTTGGTGTAGGCAACTCCACTCAGTGGTGCAGGATGCCTTACAAAATTGGGACTGTCAAAAGGTGTGGTGCAAAGGAGCCCTTTGCACCATTTCTGCTTTATGCAAGTCCTTTGCGCCAGTCCCAATCATTTGAAATTCAGGCCTTTTGTCTATGGTTAATTTATCTATATACTCTTGGCACGTCGGTCAGGGTACCTCACAAGGAAAATATGAAAAACAGTCAGGAAAACAGCTACAAATCACACAGGGTACAGGGCTGACATGCTGCATGTTCCTTTTTGCCCTAAGTATTTCCACAATTTACAGTACATCACGCGTCAGCATGCCATGCTGTGGGTATTATGCTGCTGGTTTTTCAGTAAGTGTTGATATGGTGGACACAATATATGAACTGTAGTTTACTGCTATGGGTCTCTCACAGGTTCATGTTGAACTAACCATTGCAGTCCACAAACACTAGGAACGTGTCTTTTTTTTTGAAATCCTGTCCAAAATGTCATTTTGTGGCACGAGTGTGAAAAGATGTTTTGAGCAGGTTTTTGGAAAAATGTCATTTTCATGAAGTTACGGCAATGTCATTTTCATGAGGTGAAGGGAAAAAATGGCTATGTTGAATATGTGGGGTCAACATCTGGAGAAATGGCAAAGTTATAAGTAAACACTGAAGAATTTCAACATGTCTTCGTAACTTTGTTGTTTTTTTGAGATTTTGACTCCAAATTTCCAACATTGCCTTTTTATAACCCAACCTTATAATTAAGACAGGAGGAATTTTCTAAATCCTTTCAGAAAGGTGATTTCATGGGGTGGCTTTGGAAATATATTTCAGGGGAATTTGAAAAATTACACCTGCCTTGTTGATGAGGTAGGGAAAATTAGCCAGTTTGAGAATGAGATGTCAAAATCTGGAAAAATAGCAAAGTTATGAGTAAAGGTTGAGAAATTCAAATATTTATAACTTTTTCATTTCAGATCAACCCCAAATTTTCAAAATAGTCTTTTTATTACCCCATCTTATTATCAAGACAGGTGAAAGTTTTTAAATTCCATCTGAAACATGATTTTACAGAGAGACTGCAAAAACACATTTCAGGAGGAATGGAAACATTACACTTACCTTTCTTATGAGGTGGAGCAAAAAAAAAATTATGCTGAGAATTAGAGATAAAAATATTACAAAATGAGAACACTGTGTCCTATGCGTGAAGCACTGTGCGCACACATGCATAGTGATGGTCATAAGTGCTAGCAGGTGCACCGAGGCACACACCACAGTAAAGAGGCACATAGCAGGTGAGTAGCAGGAGTGCTGAACAGTACGCCAACACTCCACAGTGCTAGTATGCAGGGGCATGGCCATGCACCCACGTGCATATGTACATGCTATGCCTATGCATGACAGCACATATGTTAGAATGCTGTGCAGGTGGTGTCACATAAGATACTCAATGTAAAAGGAGGTGTAGCATGGTGCACTGCAACCCTGAAAGGCAGCACATGCAAATGGTTTGTTGCACACAGCCACCCAGGCACAGATGTGCATGCATGCCTGTACCGGCGGCACACCAACATGTCACAACCATGGGAGCATGATGCCGGTGACATGGCTGCCACACTGCCATGCTGCACCATGGGTATTCCTGCCACCCACATGCACCACGGGGCTGCCACACAGATCAATGGCAAACATGACGGGTAGTGCCAGCCACACAGCATACCACTGCACTGTGCAGATGGCACACTGCCAGGGCCACAGGTCTGCACTGGCGTGATTCCGACCAGTGCACGGCAGCACTAAGACACATGCCTGAGGCCTCCCCCAACAGGCCAGCCACCTCCCAACAGCAAGGCAAGCAGCCCCTTCAAACCCTCAACTGAGAGACAGTGAACACACAGAGTATGGAACAAAGGTATATTTAATGCAAAATGTAGAAGTACACAATGGTACATTACAAAACCACTCCCACCCTCTAAAACACCCGCAGGCAGCACCAGTCAACACCCTGACCCCTTCCCCCCCAAGCCAGCACACCCTGAATCACAGCCCTCTAGGCCTCTCCAATCCAGCAGGCCTACACACAGTCCACCAACAGAAGCACAGGGATCACCCTATACTCTCCCCAGTCCATGTCCACAGCCACCCCAGAGCCATGTCTAGTCATGCTATGGTCCTCCTCCAAGCTACACAGGCAGGTGTCCATTGGCTGGCATCCCCCTCAGGCAGTGGAGGCCACAGCCAGGGCCTGTTCGGAGTAGACTGTCCACTCTCCTGCTTGTTGTCCTCCTCCTCCTCCATAGTCCCTTGTATCCTCCTCCCTCCATAGTGGAGCACCATCCTCTTCACAGGACCTTGGTAATGCTGAAAGGGAAAGGGAGAATCATCAGTCCAGCAAACACCATATGTACAGCAGACAGCACACAGGGCACATGTAGGTATACTCACCGGTGAGGGGACATAGATGTCCCAAGCCCTGTAGTCATCACCCTCATAGTAGAGGTCACCCCTCCTGCTCCCTGCAGGATTAGGAACCATGGCAGCCACTCCCAGAATCTCAGATGCTGTGCAATCCTGGACTGGATGAACACCTGTGCCCCATCTGGCTGGACCTGTAGTATGAGCTCAAGACATGCAGGAATACCAGTCTGGTCCTGTGAAGTGGAGGAGAAACTCATGAGCCCGAGACATGCAGTGCAAGACATGCAGACCCCCGTACCACAAGCACAGCAATGCATACATACCCTCTCGAACACTCTGATGGCCACAGGTTGCCATAACCACTTCCATCCGCATAGTCCCTCTTGGCCACCCTGAAGAAATGCCATGGGAACATGGCCCTGTGCTCCACCATTTTTCCTGCCATGATGGCAACAGTATGCACCGCAACAAACTGCACATGGCGCTGTTGCATGCCAGTAGGAGGAATGCCACCACAAGGCCCCACACACTGACAGGCATACCAATGGCAGGGCAGCAGTACTTGGGGGACTGACAGCACAGGTGCACCGCTGGACAAGAAGCCCAAACACAGTATCGAGATGTGTGTAAGCGTGCTAATGCACATCCGCCTATTTTTTTATTTTTTTTTTAATTTTAAATTTGTTAACTGGGTAGGGACACTGGGCTGAAGCCCTTCTTCAGGTCTGACCTAGACAAAAAATGCACAACAATACAAGACAAAGTACAAACAATAATAAATATACAACAATCATTAATAATCATCAGTCGTTGCAAGTACAAGTTGCTAATGTCAGTAAATACTATTTAAACCTAAACTTAAACCCTGGGTAAGAACTGATGGTTCTTAAGAAAAGAGGTAATTCATTCCACAGTCTAGGAGCCTGACATTCAAATGAGCGAAGACAATTTTTGTTTTCAACAGAATGGGCTACCAAAACTAAACCCCTGATTTGATCTTAGGTTGTCTTGAACTTCATGTACCAACACCAAATCAGACAAAGGAGACAAACAATTATCATATAAGGCATGATGGACCATATTACCTAAAGAATACATATATTTAAGCTGAGGTGACAACCAGCCCAGAAATGAGTACAAAGAGCAATGGTGGATCATGACTGGAACATCTAAAACTAAGCGGCAGATATTATTGTGAGTAACACTCAAGATCTGCCTCTCCCTCGCACCCAATTTGTTGTACAGAGGGGAAACATAGTCCAAGTGAGGCATTAAGATCCCCATAGCTAATATTTTATGGGAATCATAGAACAAATATGACTGAACTTTATAAAGCTGCCCCAACTTGCAATGGATTTTTTTCCAAACCAATTTTACTTGAGAGGAAAAGGTTAAATAGGGAGCAAGTAAGACTCCCAGGTACTTAAACAATCTGCTCAAGTAAATTACCTTGAGCATCATGAATTGACAAACGTACACTGTCACTAAGCTGAGCGGAGCTACCAAACACCATAACTTTAGTCTTTCTTACGTTCAAAACCATCATATTAGAAGACATCCAACTGCATAATCTTTGGAACTCTAATTTCAGAATCAAATTTATATGTTCAATAGATTGACCCTGATAATACAAAATCAAGTTGTCAGCATTGAGAAGACATTTACTCATACAAAATATAGAAGGAACCTGGTTAATAAACAAGGAAAATAATAAGGGACCAAGGATGGACCCCTGGAGTACTCCACACACAGTAGGACAAGAAGTTGATGAAATAGAGCCAATAGAAACATATTGAGACTGACCCTGCAAAAAATCACAAATAATAGCCACTGCTGAATCAGACAACCCCAGATCAGTGAGTTTCTGATAAAGCAAGAAATGATTTATCAGGTCAAAAGCCCTGGACAGGTCCACAAACACTGCCCCAGTTAGCGAGCCATCTTTGCAGCCTTGTAGGACAGCATTCATGAACCTGACCAGGGCTGTACCTGTCCCCCGATCTGAGCTCGCTGACCACCTAAGATGACATGGACCATGACCGCGTGTGTTCCATAGATGCCTCTGCAATGTGGGACACACATTACATCGAGCACTTCTGCCTACCATGGGACATCATCACCATGCTGTGTGACTGCATCCGTGGTGCTGTGGAACCATGGACAAGGCAGTCAAGATCCTTAACAGTGGAAATGAAGATGCTATGCGCCCTTGGATACTATTCCACAGGATTATTCCAGCATGTCACAAGGGACATGGTAGGTGTGAGCCAGTTCTATGTGTCCAGGGCCACGGCACAGGTGATGGATGCCCTCCTACATCATGTGGGTGAGCACATCATCTTCCCACACACACCTGCAGTGGTAAGTAAAACAAAGGAGGCATTCTACATACTGCTCAGCATGCCTAATTCTGCAGTGCCATTGATGGTACACACATTGCCATCCTCATGCCTGCTCCTCATGCCTGCTGCTTGTGAGGAGGCCTACAGGAACAGAAAGGGATACCACAGCATCAACTGCCAGCTGGTATGTGATGTTAAAGGCATCATAATGGATGTGTGCCAAGTACCCTGGTTCTGCACATGTCTTCTACATCCTTGATGGCTCTGGCATGGGTATGTACATCTGTGCTGGATGGCTTGACAGATGGCTGCTTGGTGAGTTGCCTACACTATACTGGGTAGTATGTCTCATAGGTCTGTAACACTGCCACTGACACGTTACTCCCCACACATGCAGGTGACAGTGGATATCCACTTTGGACTAATCGGATGATGCCTTTCCATGCCCCTGCCACTCCAGCTGAGGTTGCATACAACTCGTCGCACAGACAGACATGTGCTGTAGTGAAAAGAACCATCAGACAGCTGAAGATGCATTTCAGATTCCTGGGCCATACTGGCGGCATCTTCATGATGAGTCCAACAAAGGCATGCAAAGTGTTCACAGTGTGTGCCATGCTGCACAACATCGTGAAGCGTGCAGATGTGCTTATGCCAGCTGGTGCACCCGATGCCCCAAAGGGCAATCGGGATGCCTCTGCCGAGGTAGCACCTGTCTTAGTCCAGGGAACAGCAGAAGGCCATGTGGCCTGGCAGGCACTCATGGAGGGCATGTTCAGGTGCTGATGGCACACCTTGCATGTGGCCAGTGGACACTGACATGGCCATAGCACTGTGCCCTTGCAAACCATGGTGCCAGGGGTACTGCAGCAGGGTGCATGGCACACTGGCCCTGTTGTATCATACTGACAAGGCCTGCTGGTGCGTGATGATATCATGCCTGAGTGCATCACATAGTGGGTGGGTGATCGTGGGCAGGGGACATGTCTGTGTGTTAAACTGGTGTGCTTGTCCATGGCTATCCACTCTCGGGTATACACTTACCCCTCACATATCTGATGCATGTTTGGGATACTGCACACCTGTGCTGTACAGCTTCGCATGCTGTAGTAGTGCTACCCAGTCCTATCTTTCTCCGTACATCCCATGAGTTGAGCTGTGGTACAGCTGCCACGTCTGCATGCAGGTGGGCACATGTGTGGTCCTGCCCATCCATGAAGTTTGCCACTGGCACCATCAGCAATGGTGCCCTCGCTGCTGGTGCTGTCCACACACCCCTGTCACATGGCGTGTTCTGGGGTTGCTCCACTGCCACTGACCACTGGTGCAGTATGTAGTTCAGGTGGCTGCAACCCCTCAGCCATGGTAGGGCATGTCCTGTCATCCACCGGATGCTACATGGTGTTGCCATCCACCTCTGGCCCCAGTGTGCATTCAGGGAATGGTGGTTTGCACTGTGTGGCCATGTCAGTAGCCTCCGGACATGCAGGTGGGCCCTTGTCAGCCCTGCCATATGTGTGTGCCGCAGCATCTCCTCAATGCCCTCCAGTGCCACTGCACACCTCAGGATGGCCGTGTGCATGCTGCGGTTCACCATTGTCTGGGCTTCCACTGTGGTGGTGTTTCTGTGCTGTGCCTCAAGTCGGTCATGCTCCAGCTGCTGGTGTTGTTGGTACTGACCTTCCATGTATGTGTGTGCAACTGTGCTGCCTGTTGGCATGTTTGTGTGTGGTTCGAGGGCCCCTCATCCTCGCTGTCAGTGTGTGTCGGCACTGGTGCATTTCAGTGGCCTGTGCAATGGGGTATATTATCATCTGTGCATGTATCAGCAACTGTGCGTGGTGCCTGGATGGGACGTTCCACCTGTACCACCCCGTGTGTGTGTGTCCATCCCCACTGCTGTGTCACTGCTGGTCCTGCTGTCCTCCTCCCCTGGGATGAGTGTGCTGTCCTCCTCACTGGCCATCTTCACCGGGGACTCCAACTCTGGACCCACACATGGTGGGGAACAAAGGGCATGTAAGGTTGTCGCACATATCACACACCACAGTCCCCCCCGGGTGTGCATATGTACCTTCTGCCTCCGCTGAAGGGTGTTCAGTCACTGATCAGCCTCTGTCAGTGATGTAGGGGTGTGTTCCCTGGTGTCCACCAGGGCACAGCGCTCCAGATGTATGCTACCTGTGGGTACAATGCATGGGGGTTACTGAGGCAGTGGTATCACTGGGTTGTCATGGCCACATGCATTTATGTTGACATTACCAGTCATCATGTCTACCTCTTCTGTCTCACCATAGATGGTGACCTGTGTCAGCATCTCCACAACAAGGTGCTCCAGGGGGAGTCAGCAGACTGGCCATGCATGGTGACCCAACACCCATGCTACTGCATGTCCTTCCTCTGGCAGCAAACTTCTGCTTCAACATCATGCTCATGTCCTGCCACTTATGCTTTATCACTGCCAGGGTCCATGCCTCAGGCCCGGCGGCATTTTCGGCTGCCTGTATGTCCAGCCATAGCCTGGACTTGACCTCTGCTGGTATTGTCAGAGCCTCTGCACCATACAGCCTGCTATACTTCTGGCATATGTCAGTCACCATGGTGGCAATTTGGCCGCTGCTGAAGTGGGTGGCATGGGACCATCTCCTGCCCCATGCACAGCCACAGTCACATCCATGGGCAGCGCTGTCCCTTCCTCCATTGCTTTCTTCCTCATCCTCTGCTCCCACCTCCACATCCACAGCGTGTTCCACCATCGCGTACTGCTGTTTACTCTGCATGGCATTCCCAGCCTTGCATCAGTGTGGGGGGTTCCCTCGACATACATGGTGGGGTCATGGGGCATTCCTGCGTATTGCAGGCCCACCTGCTCTGCATATGTGGTGCATTCCTTGGCTCAGCTTGCCCCACCCACTGCACGTACTGTTCTTCATGAAAGCTGCATTGCTGATGTCTGCTGCACGATGCACAGCTGTGCATGTCCACTATATTTGTTTCCTGCGTATTCTCCTTGCTTTCGTGCATAGGGCCCAATATGAGTAAATGTTCAAAACACATTAAAAGCACTTAATTGAACTTACCTTGTTTTCAGTCAGTTTGCATTGGAGCTAAGGAGAAGCATGATCTTTGAGAGGGAGCAGCAGGACATTTAAGATGGCATGCTGGATCATATCTGTAAGTAAGAGATGGGGGAATGTTGGATGGTGGGTGCTAAGAGGGGAGTCTGGGTTGGGGGGGTTGGTGTCAGGGCATAGACAACAATGAATGGTTTTCCTTGTTTCAGGATGAAACAAAAAAGAACTATGAGGGTCTTTTTTTTATTTTTATAATTAGGAACTGACACTGGGGCACAGAAACAGAAACATATACAATAATGGCAGAAATAGACAAGTTATCCATCCAGTCTGCCCATATTGCCTTATCAAACCCTTGGACCTATGATTGCATGGACTGCACTGGCTGCCAGTGTGATGGAGGATCACCTTTAAGGTTGCATTGCTGACCTTTAAGACCCTACATGGACAGGGACCGGGTTACTTGCAAGACCTTCTTCGGCCTTACTGCCCCCTCCGCTCAATCTGCTCCAGTGACAAGGGATTGTTAGAGGTTCCCGGGGTCTGTCCTCAGACATCAGGTGCTAGGGCTTTTTCTGTTGTAGCCCTGTGGAACTCTCTACCTCATCGGATTCGAGAGTGCCTGTCCACTGACACTTTTAAATCCTCATTAAAAACATATTGTTGTTGCTAGCCTTGCTTGTAGAAAAGAAAGCAGCTAACTAAAAGAAGCTACATTTTCTTCTTAATTTAAAACTTATATCTCAGTAGGAGTCAGTGTCAGTTAAGATTAAGTAGACAGATAACTTTATTAGAAGTAGAAGGGGTCTTATTTAAGGTTAAAAAAGGAAAGAAAGGCAGTGTGTGTTCTGTGCAGGGAAAGGTACTGTATCAGGTGACTTTGCTAAACCAGTAGGAGGAAAGAGAGCTTACCTGGGGGTGTGGTTTAGACACTAGAAAAGCAGGTGAGTCAAATTACAACTTCCTGTTGCTAGCTTTGCTTGTAGAGCAGAAAGCAGCTAACTAAAAGAAGTTACATTTTCTTCTTAATTTAAAACTTATATCTCAGTAGGAGTCAGTGTCAGGTAAAATTAAGTAGACAGATAACTTTATTAGAAGTAGAAGGGGTCTTATTTAATGTTAAAAAAAGTAAGAAAAGAAAAGAAAGAAAGGCAGTGTGTGTTCTGTGCAGGGAAAGGTACTGTATCAGGTGACTTTGCTAAACCAGTAGGAGGAAAGCGAGCTTACCTGGGGGTGTGGTTTAGACACTAGAAAAGCAGGTGAGTCAAATTACAACTTCCTGTTGCTAGCCTTGCTTGTAGAGCAGAAAGCAGCTAACTAAAAGAAGCTACATTTTCTTCTTAATTTAAAACTTATATCTCAGTAGGAGTCAGTATCAGTTAAGATTAAGTAGACAGATAACTTTATTAGAAGTAGAAGGGGTCTTATTTAAGGTTAAAAAAGAAAGAAAAAAAAGAAAGAAAGGCAGTGTGTGTTCTGTGCAGGGAAAGGTACTGTATCAGGTGACTTTGCTAAACCAGTAGGAGGAAAGAGAGCTTACCTGGGGTGTGGTTTAGACACTAGAAAAGCAGGTGAGTCAAATTACAACTTCCTGTTGCTAGCCTTGCTTGTAGAGCAGAAAGCAGCTAACTAAAAGAAGTTACATTTTCTTCTTAATTTAAAACTTATATCTCAGTAGGAGTCAGTGTCAGTTAAGATTAAGTAGACAGATGACTTTATTAGAAGTAGAAGGGGTCTTATTTAAGGTTAAAAAAAGAAAGAAAAGAAAGAAAGAAAGGCAGTGTGTGTGTTCTGTGCAGGGAAAGGTACTGTATCAGGTGACTTTGCTAAACCAGTAGGAGGAAAGAGATCTTACCTGGGGTGTGGTTTAGACACTAGAAAAGCAGGTGAGTCAAATTACAACTTCCTGTTGCTAGCCTTGCTTGTAGAGCAGAAAGCAGCTAACTAAAAGAAGCTACATTTTCTTGTTAATTTAAAACTTATATCTCAGCAGGAGTCAGTGTCAGTTAAGATTAAGTAGACAGATAACTTTATTAGAAGTAGAAGGGGTCTTATTTAGGGTTAAAAAAAGAAAGAAAAGAAAGAAAGGCAGTGTGTGTTCTGTGCAGGGAAAGGTACTGTATCAGGTGACTTTGCTAAACCAGTAGGAGGAAAGAGAGCTTACCTGGGGGTGTGGTTTAGACACTAGAAAAGCAGGTGAGTCAAATTACAACTTCCTGTTGCTAGCCTTGCTTGTAGAGCAGAAAGCAGCTAACTAAAAGAAGCTACATTTTCTTGTTAATTTAAAACTTATATCTCAGCAGGAGTCAGTATCAGTTAAGATTAAGTAGACAGATAACTTTATTAGAAGTAGAAGGGGTCTTATTTAGGGTTAAAAAAAGAAAGAAAAGAAAGAAAGGCAGTGTGTGTTCTGTGCAGGGAAAGGTACTGTATCAGGTGACTTTGCTAAACCAGTAGGAGGAAAGAGAGCTTACCTGGGGTGTGGTTTAGACACTAGAAAAGCAGGTGAGTCAAATTACAACTTCCTGTTGCTAGCCTTGCTTGTAGAGCAGAAAGCAGCTAACTAAAAGAAGTTACATTTTCTAATTTAAAACTTATATCTCAGTAGGAGTCAGTGTCAGTTAAGATTAAGTAGACAGATGACTTTATTAGAAGTAGAAGGGGTCTTATTTAAGGTTAAAAAAAGAAAGAAAAGAAAAGAAAGAAAGGCAGTGTGTGTGTTCTGTGCAGGGAAAGGTACTGTATCAGGTGACTTTGCTAAACCAGTAGGAGGAAAGAGATCTTACCTGGGGGTGTGGTTTAGACACTAGAAAAGCAGGTGAGTCAAATTACAACTTCCTGTTGCTAGCCTTGCTTGTAGAGCAGAAAGCAGCTAACTAAAAGAAGCTACATTTTCTTCTTAATTTAAAACTTATATCTCAGTAGGAGTCAGTGTCAGTTAAGATTAAGTAGACAGATAACTTTATTAAAAGTAGAAGGGGTCTTATTTAAGGTTAAAAAAGTAAGAAAAGAAAGAAAGGCAGTATGTGTTCTGTACAGGGAAAGGTACTGTATCAGGTAACTTTGCTAAACCAGTAGGAGGAAAGAGAGCTTACCTGGGGGTGTGGTTTAGACACTAGAAAAGCAAGTGAGACAAATTACAACTTCCTGTTGCTAGCCTTGCTTGTAGAGCAGAAAGCAGCTAACTAAAAGAAGCTACATTTTCTTCTTAATTTAAAACTTATATCTCAGTAGGAGTCAGTGACAGTTAAGATTAAGTAGACAGATAACTTTATTAGAAGTAGAAGGGGGTCTTATTTAAGGTTAAAAAAAGTAAGAAAAGAAAAGAAAGGCAGTATGTGTTCTGTGCAGGGAAAGGTACTGTATCAGATAACTTTGCTAAACCAGTAGGAGGAAAGAGAACTTACCTGGGGGTGTGGTTTAGACACTAGAAAAGCAGGTAATTCAAATTACAACTTCCTGGTGCTAGCCTTTTTTCTTACCAATTGTCCTCCATCCCACCCCTCCACCCACACACCCAAAGCCAGTTCTACTTTTATAGCCACTGGATTTAACTGTCAACAGGAACTTCCTGTTTGGCAGTAGGAAGAAAAGGATCATAGAGAAACATTGGTTTTGTCAACCCTGAAGTAGAAAAAGTAGCTCACTCTCCCGCCTCCCAGCTGCTGGTAGTTTGATATTGAGCAAGGAAGAAGGAGACTACTGAAGAAGATAGGAAGCTGCTGTCCCAGAACAGGAAGGGTGAGAGTTGTAAGGAGAGGAGAGAGTAAGCATCCAGAGAAACAGGAGAGGGGACACAGAATAAGACATGATAGGAGTGGTGCAGTGCAATGGCTGTGGGGCAGCAGTGTTCCGGGAGACATTCTGGAGGCTGCGATGCTGCCCTATTTGCAGGCACCTCTCTGGTCTGAAAGAGGAGGTTGCCCGTCTTCAGGCTGACCTGGCTAGGATTCGTGAAACCTCCTCCCCCACCCAGGGACCACCAGGACCAATGCCACTACCTCAGAGGTTGCCAAGAAAGAGGAGAGGCTGGACCAGGGTGGGCTCAAGGAGGGAGAGGGTGGTGGAACAGAGTTGCATCCCTCCAGCTGTACCTCTTCACAATTCATTCACTCTTCTGGTGGATAGTGGTTCCCTATGGAGGCACCTGCAGTGGAGACCAAGGGGATTCTGGGAACCTTCACAAAGAAATCCAAGGAGGGTGGCATGGGACCTCACAGGGGAAGGAAACAACTCCTGGTGGGGACTCAATCATTAGGGGGGTAGAATTGGGGGAGGATGGGGAGAGGGAGGTAAGGTGCCTTCCTGGCGCCATGGCTTGGAGGGACAGGAAGCGAATCTTCAGGATCGTGGGAGGAGCTGCACGAGGGAGGGAGCTGGATGTCATTGTCCACCTGGGGACAAATGACCTGGCTACGAATGGGATCAGAGGAGTGCAAGAGGAGTTTGTAGAGTTGGGAAGGGGCCTTAGACAAGTAGCGCATATGGTAACCTTCTCGGAGGTGCTGCCTGACTATGGCAAGGGAGATGCTAGGGCACTTCTCACCAGGGAATTCAATGAGTGGTTGAAAACTGGTGGAGCTCAGGGTTTGGCTTACTGGGGACTGGGAGCCACCTGGAGGAATGCAGACCTATACTGGTGCGATGGTCTGCATCTGTCCAGGGGGGGAACCAGGATCCTAGGTGAGATGTTTAAATGCTTTATTGGCAAGCATTTAAACTAGCCAAGGAGGGAGGCACTGAAAAGAAGCTGGGAAATCTGAGCCTCCCCCACAAAACATGGTGACTAGTGAGGTAAACACCAAGGTACAGAAGTTATTAGGGAGCAGAACAGATTTAAATGTAAAAAAAGGCAAAGGCAGTAAGGACAGAAATGGGGCTAAAAGGGGTAAGGCTATCAAAAAGTGGAGGGTGATGAGTATCAATGCCCGTAGTCTGTGTAATAAGCTCCCTGAACTAGTGGCCTTGATGGAAGAGCGTTGCCTGGATATTGTAGCAGTCACAGAAACATGGTACACAGAGAACCATGACTGGGATGTCAACATACCAGGATACACAATCTACAGGAGGGACAGGGAGGGTAAAAGAGGAGGAGGAGGAGTAGCTCTCTATGTAAAGGAAGGGATCAAAGCAACAGAACTAAAGAGTAAACAGGGAGCAGATGAGGCACTTTGGGTCACCCTGGAGACAGGAAATGGCACCACAATCCGCATGGGGGTTATACAGACCCCATCTCAGGGGAGGAATGGACAAGAAAATGATAGAAGGCTTTCTTAGAATGGCAGAAAAAGGGGAGATATTGTTGATGGGGTACCTGAATATGCCAAATGTTAACTGGAGCACCTTTGCTGCAGGCACATCCAAGAGCAGGGTCATTCTTGATGCCCTACAGGGGCATGTCTCAGGCAGCTAGTATTGGAACTGACTCAGGAGGAGCAATCTAGACCTAGTACTTTCAAATGGGGATGGAGAAAAATCTCAGATTTAGAAGTGGGTAGCCATCTGGGAACAAGTGATCACCAAACAGTGTGTTTCACCGATAAACACAGCCATAAATCAAGCCATACAAAAGCAAGAGTACTAGACTTTAGGAGGGCTGACTTTGGGAAAATGAGAGAGTGCCTCAGAAAACACTAGCAAACAGGCAAGAAGGAGGGGTGGAGGAACAATGGGGAGTGATCAAAACAACCATCACAGAGGCATCAAGCCTTTGCGTAAAAAAAATCAATAAAATACAACGAAGGAAAAAAACGCTATGGTTCACAAAGAGGTGGCAGGGAAGGTTAAGGAGAAGAGGGCAGCATTCAGGAAATATAAGGAAACACAGAAGGAGCAGGACAGAGAACTTTATCAGTTAAAGCAGAAAGAGGCTGGGAAGGTAGTCAGAATAGCAAAGGCCCAAACCAAAGAAAGGATAGCCAATTCTGTTAAGAAGGGGGATAAGACCTTTTATAGATACATTAGGGAGCAAAGAAAAACCAAAGGAGGGATACTGAAGCTTAATAAAGGGGAGGGAATGTGGGTAGAGGGTGACAGTGAAAAAGCAGGGTTACTGAACGAATATTTCTGCTCAGTATTCAGAAAGGAAGAGGAGGGAGAGTTACCTAAACCAAACAAGAGAAACAGTCTGAAGACGGGGGTCGATACCAGTCCATTTACAGAAGAAAGGGTTCTGAAAGAACTAATAAAATTGAAGGTGGACAAAGCAATGGGGCCTGATGGGATTCACCCAAGAATTCTAAAAGAACTAAGGGTAGAACTAGTGACATCGCTGACTACTCTCTTTAACAAATCATGGGAGGATGGGGTGGTACCCAAGGACTGGAGGAGGGCAGATGTAATTCCTCTTCACAAAAGTGGGAGCAGGACAGAGGCAGGAAACTACAGACCAGTTAGTTTGACCTCAGTGGTAGGGAAAATGATGGAATCACTTCTGAAGGAAAGAATTGTTGAGTACCTAGAGACCATTGGGGCACAGGACCCGAGGCAACATGGATTCATGATGGGAAGGTCATGTCAGACGAATCTAATAGATTTCTTTGACTGGGTGACCAACGTAGTAGATCAGGGAGGGGCTGTGGACATGGCCTACCTAGATTTTAGCAAGGCATTTGATACAGTCCCCCACAAAAGATTAATATACAAAGATAGCCAGCCTTGGAATGGGTCCCAAGGTGGTAGCCTGGATAAAAATTGACTAGACAACAGGACACAAAGGGTAGTAGTAAATGGAGTACACAGTGAAGAAAGGAGGGTCACTAGTGGGTACCGAGGATTCAGTACTGGGACCGTCCTTTTAATGTCTTTATAAGTGACATTGCAGAGGAACTGGAAGGAAAAGTATGTCTGTTTGCAGATGACACAAAGATCTGCAACAGGGTTGATACACAGGATGGAGTGGAAAGGATGAGAAGGGACTTGGCAAGGTTGGAGGAATGGTCAAATGTATGGCAGCTCAGATTTAATGCAAAGAAGTGCAAGATAATGCACATGGGAAACAAAAACCCAGGGGAAACGTACACAATGGGGGGTGAGATACTGACAACAGTAAAAATAGAAAGGGACCTGGGGGTAATTATATCAGATGACCTAAAGGTGGGCAAGCAATGTGAGAAGGCAGTAAGGAAGGCTGGGGGGATACTGGGATGCATAGGAAGAGGCATCAATAGTAGAAAACAGGAAGTTGTTATCCTCTGTACAGACAGTTGGTGAGACCCCATCTGAGTACTGTGTGCAGTTCTGGAGAACCCATCTCCAAAAGACATAGACAGAGTGGAGGCTGTCCAGAGGAGGGTATCCAAAATGGTGCAGGGTCTGCACCAGAAGACATACGAAGAAAGACTAAAGGAGCTTAATATGTATACTCTTGAGGAAAGAAGGGAGAGAGGGGACATGAGAGAAACTTTCAAGTACCTCAAGGGAATTAACAAAGTCCAAGAGGGTAGCATCTTCCAGAAAAAGAGATGTGCAAGAACAAGGGGGCACAATTTGAAGATAGAAGGGGGATGGCTCAGGGGTAATGTGAGGAAGTATTTTTTCACTGAGAGGGTTGTGGATGCATGGAACAGCCTCCCTGAGGAGCTCGTGGAGTCAAGAACAGTGGGAGACTTCAAGAATGCATGGGACAGGCATAAGGCAGTCCTAGGGGTGGGTAAGAGGAAGTAAGCTGTTGATTAACTAGGATCTGCAGCTTATCTGTTAGGTAGGAAAATGGGCAGACTAGGTGGGCCAAGCGGTCCTCATCTGCCGTCAAATTCTATGTTTCTATATTTATTTGCATTAGCATTTGGGGATAATTTTTAGTCTTATGACTGCTGCCTTATTATTATTTTTTTAATGTTTTATCTGTTTAATGTTGTTCTGAATTGCATATGCACTGTAGTTTTTGAAAAGTGCTTTAGAAATAAATTTTGATTTGATTTAATTATCCATATAGGGTACTAGCTCTCACTAGCCATCCCCCTCTTTCCCTCCCCTCTTCTGCTGCCCTAAGTAACCACAATGCCCTTTACTCTGTCAGAGCCATGCTTGAAATCATTTTTGGTTTTTGCACCCTCCATCTTGGCTGGCAGACTGTTCCATGGTTCCACCACCCTTTTGGTAAAATAAAACTTCCTCATATCCCTCTTGAACTTCCTCCCATCAGTTTACACTCATGCTGCCATGTCATTGAACTGTTACTCATGCTAAATTGTTCTTGCAGTTCTCCTTGTTTATTCCTTTCATGAACTTAAAGGTCTATGATATTACTCCTCTCTTTCTCTAGACAGTGGATATTGAGTGCCTTACGCTTATCCTCCTAGGTTCTGTCCTGATGGTCCTGAATTATCCTGGTTATCCTTTGTTTCATCATCTCTAGACTATCCTTATATTTCTTCAGGTGAGGATTCCAGAACTAGGCACAGTACTCCAGGTGCGGCCTAATTAATGAACTATAAAAAGATAGTAACACCTCTTTTTCTTCTACTGTCAATACCCATTCACATATATCCCAGCATCCTGTTTGTCTTACTTTAGGCCTTGTTGCAGTGGCTTGAGTAAGAGAGTCCTTAATGATAACTCCTGGATCCCTTTCCTCAGCTGTAGTTCTCAGCTTTATCCCCCAATCCAGTGCTCTCTCCTGGGGTTATTGTGCTCTAGGTGCATCACATTGCACTTTTTGCCATTGAACGTCAACTGCCAAAGCTTAGATAACCTCTCCAGTCTTTGCAAGTCACTCTGCATCTCCCTAATTCCCTCATTGTTATCTACCTTTCCACAGAGCTTAGTATCATCTGTACAGAGATACAACCTGCCCTGGTTTCTTTTTCCAGTGTAGATGGTAAACATATTGAAGAGGACAGAATCCAGGATGGATCCCTGTGGCACCACACTCATTACATGCCTCTCTTCTGATTTGCCACGAATAATCACAATCCTCTGCTGTCTCTCCTTCAACCAATTTCCTACTCATTATATTCCTTGCTGCACCCAGATCCTCCATCTTCTTCAGCAATCTTCTTTGAGACACCAAGTTGAAAGCTTTTGTTCTTTCTTTATTGATGTATTTACTTACTTATTTTAATATACATTGTTATTTACAGGCCGTTAAAGAGTCAGCAAGTGGCATTCTACAGAAACAATGCTGCACATTCATGTGCTTCCACAGGTCATTAAGTCAGTGAGCTCTAGTGGTTTTCTGGCATATTGCAAGAATTCAGACTAGTGCAAAGTGATGTTCATGACTATTATTCATGGTTTGTCACTCACAATAGTGTGACCTGACACAAACTACCACTATATTTTACTATGGAGCCTCCTATGAAAGCTGTCTTATTGCCACTTTACCCAGCCTTTACCTTCTTCTACAATGCAACTCATGTGCACGACAGAGCAAAATGTATGGATATGGCTTCACTGAAAGTATCCCACATTACCAAATTTCACAAAACCCATGAAAATAACTTTCATTGCTGATTTTATTATGGAATTTTTGGATGCTTGTAACTTGGCCAGCCTTTGAGCAAGAGAATAGAGAGTTGACACACACAGCTTCTGTTTTTTTCATATTGTTTTTTTCTCCCGGCCAGAAGCTTATCTCTGAGAGATATACTGTGTTCACAGGGATATGATCTGATCAGGCTGAGGATAGCCTTTGGCTGCTGGGTTTTTCTCCAAGACTTTTTTCTTTCCCATCTCCTCTTGTGGGGCAGTGTCTCGGTTAGCCTTGCACACACATAGCTTCCTCTGCTGCAGGACCAAGCTCCTTGGTCCAGCCAGAGGGGTGGCTGTATTAGTGGAACCTGCCCCCAACCCTCCCTGACTGAGATGCACAGCCAAGCTGCAACTATCTTGGCTATGGTCTGCCTCCCAACATGATTTCCCGGGTTCGCTTCCGAGCCCAGGTCATCAACATGGCAGTGTGACACTCTGCTGCTGAACCATGGAGGTGATCTCGAAGCCTAATATTTGGGGTCAATAGGGGCTTAAAATTCTTTAGTTTACATAACTGAGAAATGTAATTTCAAAATCTTCAAATGTTTGGAGGCATGCAACTCAGTTAACTTTAAAGACAGATATCTCAAACTAGGTAAACTTCTCCATGGACCTTGGAATTGCATTGTAGCATATGGGGTACATACAGTATTGGACAAACATGGTTTAAATTAGATGGAGATAACTGAAATCCCAAATTTGACAAGATTTAGTGAAATTTTCACAGAATTGTTGCAAAATTTCACAGAAGCAAAACTAATTTCATCAGAAGTCCACTGGTGAAAGATACATTTCACCCAGCTTTACAGTAATGCATACTATCAAGTGTTCCATAGTAGGTGGCTACATAGAGCAGGTGGACTACTCCACCATCGACCATATGTTTCATGCCCTTCCCCTTGGTACTTTGTCAGATCAGATTAATTAAAGAAGTATTGCTGTGGTGTGACTGATTTACAATTTCCCATGGGGGAGGAGAGTACTGACTTTTCTTTGCTGCAAGACCCTTGCCATGGCTGGTACCCCCAAGGCTGAAAAGCTTTCTATCTGGTCCTCACCACCTTGAGATCCCATTGGGATGAAGCCACAGAGTCTAGGGTGGCATTAGCCTTCTTGATAGTGGTAAAATGTCCTTCCATCCAATGGCTGATGAGGTCGGTGCTCAAGAATGGGACAAGAATGGGACATTGGCCAGCTTGTGCTGAATGTCCAGAGTAAAGGTAGACAGCCTCAGTCAGGGCATTTGACACATGGACATGGAAGTAGCTATAGAGTAATCACAGAAGTCAAATATGTCCAAAGTTTCTGGAGCTGGCGTTCAGCCAGTATGCAGCCCTGGTATCTGATCTACTGAACGATGACCTGCTTGCTAGTTGGGTGCAAAGGGAGAAAATTCCTAGTAAGCCAAAACATTGATTGGTGAATGTTAGCCATCCTAATGGCATAACTGGCCTGCCAGAGACCCAATGAGGAGGTTGCATCGAACTGCTTGGCAAAATGATCCAACTTCATGGATTCTTTGTCAGGTGGTTGATCTGTATCCCCCCTTGCCTATTGACTTCTAAAGGCAGAGTCAGACACCAAGCACTCCATAGAGGGATGGTCAGAGAACCATGAAAGGCAGCCTGTGGGAACATTCGTGCACCTATCTCACAGAAGGGTGCTGGGCAACATGCTGGGTGCTGCCAAAGGAACAGAGCCAGTCCCAAAATAGCCTCAGCAGTGGGGAATTTGACACTCAGGAAATTATCCCTGTCTAGGATGCCAGTGAATCAGTATTTAACCCACATCTGAACTGACTCCAAAGGGACTTTCATGGATTCAGAATCAGCTGAAGCAGAGTTTTAAAGGACGTTGAGCCTGATTGAAATTATTAACTTTCTGAATAATCTCAGTTGAACTGTTCATTCATGATTAAAGCTGTCAAAGACACATCCTCCAAGTTCAAGGTATCCTTGAATTCTACCCTGGTCTGTTTCTCATTGTGCTGAACACTCTATAGCCATGGTAGACATAGCTGGATAACAAGTCGAGCATGCCAATAGCTGGGTGGAACTCATATGCGGGTACCCCAGTGTGCATCTGTGGAGGAGGGGGCTCCACCACCAGTGGAGGAGAGTTAGATGCAACCAACTGCTTGGTCACCAACTGGAGAACAGCCACTGGGGTAGACTAAGGGACCACTGATCCAGGGACCAGATCCCTGTCCATCCCAATGAGAGACCACTGTGGTCAAAGCAGATCCCCATACTTACAATAAAGACAGTGTCAACATCGATCCTCCCTTGAGGTCGATGAATCTAATGAATGTTAAAGTCAGTGTTAATCAGTCAAGCAGGATCAGGACTGAAGGACCAGTGTAGCTCACATGCTTCAGCATCAAGACCACAGTGAACCTCGAAGCAGTGCCCAGAGGCATGGCCACCTGGGTAGACACCTGCTGACTGAACTGGGTTCTCCTGTGTGATGGCCCAAATAACTGGGATCTGTGAGATCAATGACTCCTCACCAACCTCCTCTGACAGCAGGTCAACCAGTTCAATACATTTCTCAACCAGCTGTTTGACTGGAGCACAGCTCACAAGATCCAGTTGGGTTGCCACAGGAACCTTGACCTAATCCTCAACTGATGGAAGCTCAACCAAGGCTTACCAGTCAGGGGAATTAAGGGAGAGGGAAAAGCATGATATTTCCCAGTCCCACGATTGACAGCACTGGCACTTCTTAAGCTGATTATGGTAGGGCAGATTCTCCCCATAGGACTGGAGGGCCAAAAGCATTCCATAGCAATCATCCATAAAAGGCCCTCAGATGCTGTGCCCAGTAAGGACCAATGCTGAGACAGAGTATGAGTCCATTCTGGTCTTTTCACATCCTCTAGGCTGCATATTGGGCCACCAACCCATCAGCTATTGATGGCATTTTGTGTCCTTGGGCCTACCAACGTATAGATGAACCTTCCTTTCCTCCAGCAATGATGGGTGCATGGCCAAATAACAAGGATATCACCAAGTCAATACAGCCATGTGTGGTGAGAGTTCATGAGTGAAATTTTTTGGCCAGAATGCACACAGAGCTTGAACTTGGGTTTCTGCTTTTTCATCACAGACATCATTGATGCGCAGTAACTGAAAGACAAGAATAGTATTATCAGCTGAAAATTTTATTCAAAAGTCAATGTTCACCAAAGAAATTAGTGCTTGAACTCAGAATCCTCTACACATGTAGAGTTGCAAGGGAGGACACCTGTCCCTTCCAGTGGAAAAGAAGATCTGACATCAAGGGGCAGAGCTGTAGGATATCATCACATAGGGGAAAGGAAAAGGGAACATTTGTTTAACCAAGAGCAGCACACTAAGCCAAAATGTGTTTCTAAATGTGACATAGGAGCACACGGAAGTTTAGTGACTTGCTCAGGATCACACAGTATGCACCTATGATGCTGTGGGATTCAAACCTAGGTCTCCAGATCTGAAGCTCAGAGCCTTAACGCACTGCGCTATACTGCCTCCATAGCTGGAAGATGTCCAGTGACTCAGCTGTCTCCAGCTAGACTGCCGAAGTGTGACTAGTACACTGTATCCTCGATGGTTGAAGAAGGGGAGACACATGACCAGTTAAAGGCATGCCAGTTTAATGCTTGTAATATCACATTGGCACTCTCATAGCAATGGCAATGTGAAAATAGAGGAAAGAACACATAATCTTGCAGTATGATGCCTAGGAACATTTGGGCCCTGCCCCACCCTTTCAGCCAGCACACAGGGGTCCCCTGTCACCTATCATTGTCTATAGGGGGTGTAGGGTTCCTGTCATGGGTGGTAAGCTATGAGGCAGGTAAGAGAATCCCCCAAGGTTCTAAATAGGAGATGGGGCTGGTAGTCACTTAATAGATAAAGGGGTACATAATTGTGAGTAGAATAAACAAATGGTATTTAAAAAATATGTATTGATGAAATGACTTTGTGGTGTCAAGCAGTTAATGGGGACAGCATTTTTACACTGGCAGCCTGGGTTTTTGGCTAGCACCTGGGATGTCAGAAGCAGAGTCTGGGAGGAAGGGTGAAGAGGGTCCTTGTGAACACTTTTCTCCCACTGGGTTGGCAGCCCAATGCACATCTCATTGAACAACATCTACAGTGCCACCCATCAGGATCAAGCACTTATCACAGTTTATGCTATTATATCTTGCAGGATAAGTCAGAAATTGAATGTAATCTGATGGCAAATTCTTCCATTTTTCACATTGCAAACAGTGAGATCTCACAAAGTGTGTTTGATCCTGGTGGATGGCAATGTATGGGTGACATGATAATGGTGGCATTAGGTATGTAGGTGAGTGCACTGTGCCAGGCACCACCTTGTAGAGTCATGAACATGTAGTTCAAGGAAGTAGGGGGGGTGCTTAAGCAGTAAAAACATCCTCCTATTGGCATAGAATAATTAACCCACTCTGATGAGGCATAAACATGCCTTCTCTTTCCCCATGACCAAACTGGCACTGAATCTTACAACCTCCTCTTGCAGTGACCATGCAAGAAGGTGATAATCAAAAGGAACAAGGCAATTCAGATGGCAGTGACTATGATAAATGAAAGAAGCAATGACAAATGTACAGTCGAAATATATACCAATATAATGTACAGGCGATATAGATAGCCAAAGTACATTGTGATATACAGGTGATAAAGTATTGTTGGCATATATTGATAAAAATATACACTGGTTCAGTAGGTGTAGTTGAGCAAATATAACAATGATATGCCACTATTATGTTTCGTTACAGATATATGACATTCATGACTGAAGATACTAGTGGTTGTTCCAATAAGGAACAAGTACACCCTTTTCTATATAAGGAGAGAATAATGAATCACTTTTTTGTAGTTTGATTAATCACAATGTGCTTTATTACTATCTACACATATGTGCAGTATATTACACAGCATCTGCTAGGCTCTGGGGTTTATTTGTTTACAGCAACAAAGCACTATACTGCAGGATCACTTACCCTGTATATAAAGTAAGATGGAATTCTTTTTTAATTGGTAGTCCTGTAAACCTATGCTTCTGACAACCGGGCAATTACCCAGTTGTTAAATGAATTAATTTAACTGGCAGTATTCCAGCTCTTTGATTGAAATACATCAGTTGACCAGTTCAAAACTGCATTGGGAACCACATGGCATGGCAAGCACAAGAAAGGAATGATCAGCGTATGTATCTGTTGTTTTATAGTCTTCATTTCAATTCTATTTCTTTTAAAAATGGTTTCCCAAAATGGCAGTAGTGAATCATACCCCAGCCTATCCCCATCGCATTGTCATTGTGTTTAGAAGATTACTCTCTTTACCTCTCTCACCTTACTTTTCCCTTTACAATGCATACAGATGAGAATGGCTATGCTACATCTATAAGAAAGCTCTCAGTGGCACCTTCAAAGTACCTCACATGATTAAGCACAAAGAAAAGCACAAAGAAACATTTATTAAAGTACCAGTAAAGTTATTTTTTAAACTAAAAATCAATCATTAGCATTTAGCCAAACAACACCAAGGAATGGCAGTCACAATTAACAGTCTTCATGTGTTGTCCCTCAGAACTAGGTTCCAATGCAGGAGTCAGTGGATATACTGGCAATATATATTTTAAACTTTCTCTTTATGCATCGTTCTTGTCTCTAGCATCTGCCTCTGCAGCAGTTCCCATAACACACCCAAACCACTGCACTCGTACCTGCAGTCCCCACCCTCAACAAAGCCATGACTACCCACCAGTTGGGGAAGGGGAGGATTTACCCCCAACATATCTTGTATCATCAGGAGGTACCGCTGCTGGTGGGGTGAGGCCCAGGTATGCCAAAACCCGGTGTTGGTGTTGGGGCCATTTTTATTGTTTCCCACAGCACTCTAGGATGCAGGCACATTAAAGATGTAACATGGCACCATATGCCTGGCTGACAACCTTCCTCCCATTCTGCCAAACACTGCAGTAGCAGTTGTGGTCACCCAGGTGGTAGCACTGCAGTAAAGGCAGGGCTGAAAGTTCAGAAACTATTTAAAATAATTAAAGAAAGAAAGATAGATATATATGAAGTTGATAGGTATACTTGAGATGCCTCTCACAAATATATCAGTGTTGCCCCTTGTGTTCTTAGGATGCCGAAGCTACTCACCTTTGACTTGTATTTATATCATCCTAAGGATATGTGAGGCAGCACTCATTTCCATACAAGTCATCACAAAAGTACTTGAAAGCTTCTCTGCAGCCTGTTTGTTTGTTTATTTAGTTAGTTAGGTATTGATTGATTTGTTTGTTAGGTTGTTTGTTGGTTGGTTGCTTGCTTGCTTGCTTTTTTGTTAAACAAGATCAGTACTCTGAACAATTACAGGTATATGCCAATTTTCAGGTATGACCCCAGATAGTACAAATTCAGGCATTAGGCAGCAAACAATACCAACTACAATGTAAGAAAAATGTAAATGCAGAATCACGGCAAGAACAATAAATAACATTTAGGCAAAGCAGTTAAATGAATATAACACTAAATGCAAGACAAATTGAGAATACGTAAGATTAATAAACAACACCAAGTACTATAGTATGTCAGTAAATATGAATGCTGAATTACAGCAAGACAACAAATCTCATTAGGCAAAACACAGAAGTGAATATTACAGCAGATGCAAAACAATTTAGGCTTGAATATAATTAATGGTTACAACACAGGTAATTTTCCAATGAAGTGCAATGAGAGATCGAAGACATAGTGGGGGTAGTCCCAGGTCATCAGTTATGAGGGGGAACAGAAGCTATGCCACTGGGTAAGTGGTATGGATTAGGGGCAGTTACAGGCAAAGGATATAAGGAGATGTTTCCTTAGAGCAATCTTAAAGGATAACTGAGTGGATGAGTTGCATACTGAAGGGAGGAGGAGAGAGTTCAAGAGCCTAGGAACAAATGAGGAACTGCAAATTTGTTGAAGGGTAGAGAGGAAACATTGCTGGATCTGAATGAATAAGGTGGGTGAACATTTTGTGTAAGAGAGATACAGTTAGGGAATCTAACCTGAAAAATAAAGCACCACAGTGATTAGATATGAGAAGCAAGGGGGTACAGCCAGCTTAGGGAGGACTACAGTGTGCAGTGATAAGTTAGTCAGGGGTAAGACAAAGCAAACCAGCAAATAGTATTGTAGGTCTCACCCTATTTGTGTATGTGTGTTTTGGAGGCATTTAAGTAGACGAGTGAATGGTATTGACAGCAGGGGAGAAGAACACCTTGTGGTATGGCTAACCTTGCTTTGGGAGTGAAGAAGTGATGGAGATGGTAGGCTAGGCCTAGACTCAAATGAAGAGATTTGGTGATGGTAGAGATGTGAGTGAAGAAGTCAAGAGCAGAGTCAAGGGTCATGCCAAAGTATTAAAGCTCCTCAGTGATTCAATTCAATTCAATTTTATTTTTAGCAGGATAACACCATTGAGACAGCTCATTTGCAAGGCGGTCCTGGAAGGACTAACATACACAGGAGGTACATAGAATTAATAATCACAATGGCAGATTCAACAACAGTGGTAACAGAGAAGTGGTACAAAACAAGTAATGTGCAAGTACAGCTTACTTAGGTTCCATACATAGAAATCAGAGCGGCAGATATAAAAACATTGCTAACTGTACAAGGGATAGGAGACAGATGATGTGCAGGTACAACTCAAAATAATTACAGAAAAGAAACCTACACTAAAAAGAGTGAAAGAACAGGAAGAGTTGCTGGAATGAGGTGCAAGAGTATGGCGAATGGGCAATGAGAGAGCAAGAGAAAAATAGGGGAAAGGAAAATGGTGAAAGGGTAGAGGGATAAGCAAAATTTTGAAAATGAAGGTGCAGAGAATAGGGAGTTAGTAGAAGGTATTTAGAATTAGTGTAAGATGCAGGTTTGGAAAAGAGGAATATACTAAGGGATCCCTCCACTGAAGAAGAAAGGAAGAACAGGTAGACTGTGGGACACATGCCACCAAGGAAGCAAAAAGTGCAGGAAAGCCTGTTTAGGAGATGAGCCTGTTATTTTGCAAAGCAAGTGCACTTGTCCTTTGTCTGCAAAGAGAGTTTAAGCAGAGACTTAAAGGTACACATCTCAACAGTATGCGTAAGTTTTAGTGTTTTTTGTAAGGAGTTCCACAGCGTGAGTAGTGCATATCCCATGGATGCGGATTCAAAATGGGGTGTCAGATGTAATACAGCAGATTTTTCTGAGGGGATACCTGCAAGGGAAGCATTAAAAAAGGTTGCAGATGTAAGGGGGAAGCATCAGACTGATGGCTGTATACACCCAGAGGGGCACATTGTGCCAACTCCCAGTATTTAGAGGGGGCCAATTAGTTCTTTAGATAAAGGGAACAATGGTGGGTGTTGAAGGGTGTATTTAGGATAGATCTCAAGGCTCTGTGATAGAGTGTGTCTAGAGTACTGAGGACAGTTTTAGGGCATTGTCTGTAGAGGAAATTCACATAGTCAATTAGGAGGAGGAAGGTTGACTGGACCAATCTTTCTTTGGCTTCATAAGTAAGTAGGTGTTTGATGCGATAGAAGTGTTCAAGTCTTTGGTGCAGTTTTCTAGCCAGTTTCTTAAGATGGGTAACAAAGGAAAGTTTACAATCCAGCCAGAAACCTAGATAATGTATTTGAACTTCTCTACTACTTTGAGTGGTTCCCCCAGAATTGTGATGATCTGTGGTTTAATATTCAAGGAGTGGGGAGTTGGCTGTTTGGTATAAGGGGAGAGAAGCATAACTTTGTTTTTATTGGCAGTAGTAGTTTCAGTTGAAACAAATGTTGTTGGAGAAGGTCAAATTTGTGCTGCAATTCAAGGCAGGCAAGATGTAAGGAGGGCCTAGCAATGTAGAGCACAGTGTCGTCCCCTCTTTGGTGCTTGCAGTGTTAATATTAAAATCAATATCATTGATATAAATAGCAAATAATAGTGGCCCCACGATGGACCCCTGAGGAACTCTTCTCTGCAAAGGTTTTAGAGGTAAGAATGTGCAATGACCTTTTATCCTCTGCTGTCTATCAGTAAGGTAGCAGGAGAACCATTTTATAGCAATGTTGTCCAACCCAAGGTTACATAGCATTGTTAAAAGTATTTGATGGCGGAGAAATATGAGCCATTGGAGCACCGAATCGATAGTGAGTAAGTGGCTTGTGAGACTGTATGCCTTTGATCCAAAGAACATGGCTTGTGCTTTGTTTTAGGCATTGAGAACTAGTTTAGTCTGTTGTTAACAAGCCATGTGTAACTGTGGAAGAAGTCAAGGTGGAACACACTGTAATAACCTTCTCACTGTTGCCAATGCGTTCAACTCACATTTCACTGATCTCTCCCCCTTCCGTAACTCACACCTCTTCTGTCCAGGACATCAAACCCACTGCGTCCATCCTTGCTCACCTCCCCCTTCTTCCTAAAAATAGTCACTAGAACTGAAGTCCGACACCTCCTCAACTCCCTCCACCTTGGCGCCGCTCCCAATTCAGACAGGACTGAATCTAAGCTACTTAAGCTTGGGTCTCAGTTTCTCTCCATCCCCATCACCCACATCTTCAAACTATCTGCCACATCTGGTGTCATCCCATCTCTGTGGAAAGTCACTATGATAGTCCCTGTACCCAAAAAGTGTGACCCCAATGATATATTGCAGTACTGTCCCATTGCTCTCCAGCCCATACTTAGCAAGCTGCTTGAAAAGATAGTTGCTTCTCAGTTTACAACTTAACTGCAAACTCATAACCTACCTACCCCTTGCCAACATGACTTCTGTAAGGATAATAGCATCATCACCACCATTGTTAAGTTTACTGATGACGTTAAGTCCACAATATATAAATGCTCTCTTACTGTTGCCATCTTCATCTATCCAAGGCTTTTGACTTTGTAGACCACTCACTCCTAACACAAAAATGAGTTGCCCTGAGGGTCTCTCCTCAGGTAACTAACTGGCTCTCCAGCTATGTAACCGGATGGAGCAAATGTGTCAGATTTGGAACTGCCTCTTCATACCAGCTGCCCATCACTGATGTGTCCCTCAGGGGTAAATCCTAGGCCCACTCCTCTTCTCAATCTTCATAAACCACCTCCCATCCATCTCTATCTCCTGGTCAGTAATAATGTACGCCAACAACATTTCCCTATATCGCAATGCCCAAAGCTCTCAACATAGCAACACCCAACTATCTAAGGACTTCAATCACTTTCAAAACTAGCTTGAGGCCAACAACCTGGTACTCAATGCATCAAAAACCCAAGTAATGCTATTAGGCTCCTGGACATGTAGATCATCCTGCCCTTGCCTCATGGACGTCAGGTGTATAAATGGCTCCCCCTCTCAATAGTTGAGGAGTTTATTTGCTTAGATGTCACCCTTGACCAGGGGCTAGACTTTAACCTCCACATCTTGAATCAGTGTAAGGCTACAAATTCTCAAATCAGCCTAACCTACTATCTCAAACACTTGCTCACACCTAATGCCTGCTTGGCCATTTCCTAGGGTGTTCTCCTCCCTTGCCTAAAGTAAGGTTCACCTCTCTTTACAAATGACCCCTCAACTTATTTACACAAGTGGGACATCGCCTATAACAATATCTGCAGCTTTGCACTCTTACCATGCTCTCTACTTCTCTTTCAGGTGGCTATCCCCCTCCACCTCCTGAGGCTATGTCCTTGGTTGCATCATTCACAAGCAACTCCAGGCTCACTCCCCAGCCATACACATCCCACTACTGCCCAGCTCCTGTTCCACCTACTCCCTTAGGTTCCTAGACACTACCTCGCTCACCATACCCAAATGTTTGACCAAGATAGGTAAGCAGTCCTTTTTGTTTTGCTCCCAAATACTGGAAGTCTCTCGAACTGTCCACTGCTCCACCAGCACCTTCTCTTTCAAAGTTGCCTTCAGGTCATACTTCATCTGATTCATGACTTGCAACTGTTTTCAAACACCCTGACCACAGTTACTTGATCACTGCATAAACTGTTCTTCACACCTTCAGAATGTCTCGATCACAACTGACTTTATTACCTAAATAAGTATTTGTCTACTTGTTATATGCTCTACTGTTCTTGTCTATAAATTTATGCACTTGCCTCATTATAAATGTTCATCTTTCTAATTATTTGTCACCCTGCAATATTCCTAACTGTATTTGCCCTCACCCTGAAACTGTTAGTTGGCCATGTGTGTGTCTTGCTTGATTTTAATGTACTTGTATCTTGCTTGACTTTATGAACCTGTGTTTTTGACCTAATATTTTCTTGTGCTATGTGCTCTCCCAGGTCATTCCTGAAAATAGGCACTCCGTTGTCTAGTGTACCTACAAGGCTACCACACACCAAATAAATAAACCTGAGTATTTAGGAGATAAGGGTGAGGGGGCTCTGGAATAAGGCAATATTGTCAGCATACAGAATAGTTGAACAAGAGGTAGAGACTAATGGAAATTTTTTAAAAACATGGAGAAGAGAGGTGGCAAAAGGAAAGAGACCTGGGGGACACCACAGTTGATTGGGACAAGACTAGAAGAGACATCACCAAATTTAACCAGTTGCTGCTTGCTCAATACTTAACTGGCAAATCTGGCAGAGTCATATGTGGAGAGGCCAACTCAGTTAATTTATTGCAAAGGAGGGTATGGTCGATGAGATCAAAGGTTTTGGAAAGATTGATGAAAATTGTTCCAGTGAGCAAACCTTTGTGTCAATTTAAGTCATCATGCCATTAGTCAGCTGGACTAAGGTGGAGGTACTATGCCCTTTGCAAAAGACATGTGATATGAGATGATGAGGCTATACTTCTGTTGGTATTCAGTTGGCTGGGTTGCTACTACCGTTTCAAGTAGCTGTTGCCAGTTAAAACAGCAGTTCAAGTTTCACTAAAAATGTTGTACTTACTGTATACCATTTTATGACACTTTAGATTGCCTTACTTCTCCTGACATGTTGTAATATGTCTTTTTCACCCATTTTTTGTCTGGCTTTAGCAAACAGATTTTACTTTTGAAATAGTTAAGGTCGAGATCAATCAAACATGGCTGCCTCCAGATTTCTTCGATAGGCTGAGCTGTTTTTTTTGCATCCCTTTTCTTCTGACTGAGATGAACTATCATGCAACAAAAACTGTTCTCTAATTTTATGGTACAATAGGAACACCAGGACTGATTCCAGACTGCAAAAAATAAGCTTTAACATGGTGAAAAAGAAATGAAATGTGAAACAGAAACATAGAAGGTGATAGCAGATAAGGACCGTTAGGCCCACCTAGTCTGCCTATGATCCCTGCCTCTTTCATATATCTCAGATTCTAAGTGATCTGTGACATAGAAACAGAGAAATGTAGACTTTGATGGCAGATAAGGACTGCTTGGCCCACCTAGTCTGCCCATTTCCCTACCTACAGGATAAGCTGCAGATCCTAGTTAACTAATAGCCTATTTCTTCCTACCCCCCCCACAAAAATTGCCTTATGTCTGTCCCATGTATTCTTGAATTCTCCCACAGTTTTAGACCCCACAACCTCCTCAGGAAGGCTGTTCCATGCATCCACCACCCTCTCTGTGAAAAAATACTTCCTCGCATTGCTCCTGAACCACCCTCTTTATCTTCAAATTGTGTCCCTTTGTTCTTGCACATCTCTTTTTCTGAAAGATGCTACCCTCTTGGACTTTGTTGATTCCACTGAGGTACTTAAAAGTTTCTATCATGTCCCCCCTCTCCCTCCTTTCCTCGAGGGTATACATAATAAGCTCCTTTATTCTCTCCTCATATGGCTTCTCTTGCAGACCCTGCACCATTTTAGTTGCCCTCCTCTAGACTGCCTCTATCCTGTCTATGCCCTTGCAGTGATGGGGTCTCCAGAACTGGATGCAGTACTCCAGATGGGGTCTCACCAACTGTCTGTACAGAGGGATAACAACTTCCTGTTTTCTTCTGATGACGCCTCTTCCTATACATCCCAGTATCTCCCAGCCCTCCCTACTGCCTTCTCACATTGCTTGCTAACCTTAAGGTCATCTGATATAATTACCCTCAGATCCCTTTCCATTTTTGTTGTTGTTACTACCTCCCCCCCATTGTTTAATCTTCCCCTGGATTTTTGTTTCCCAGATGCATTATTTTTCACTTCTTTGCATTGAATCCAAGCTGCCATACATCAGACCATTCCTCCAACCTTGCCAAGTCCCTTCTCATCCATTCCACACCTCCTTGTGTATCAACCCTGTTGCAGATCTTTGTGTCATCTGCAAAGAGGCAAACTTTTCCTTCCAGTCCCTCTGCAATGTCACTTATAAAGACATTAAAAAAGGACTGGACCCAGTACTGAACCCTGCGGTACCCCACTAGTAACCCCCCTTTCTTCAGAGTGGACTCCATTTACAATTACCTTCTGTGTCCTGTTGCCCAGCCAATGTTTTACCCAGGCTACCACTCTGGAACCCACTCCCAGGCTGGTTAATTTGACTATTAATCTTTTGTGTGGGACTGTGTCAAATGCCTTGCTAAAGTCTAGGTAGGCCATGTCCACAGCCCCCTCCCTGGTCTACTGCTTTGGTCATCCAGTCAAAGAAATCAATTAGAGTCATCTGACATGACCTTTCCACTGTGAACCAATGTTGCCTTGGTTCCTGTGCCCCACTGGCCTCTAGGTACTCAACAATTCTTTCCTTCAGAAGTGATTCCATCATTTTCCCTACCACAGAGGTCAAACTGACAGGTCTGTAGTTTCCTGCCTCTGTCTTGGTCCCACTTTTGTGAAAGGGACTCACATCTGCCTTCCTCCAGTCCTCAGGTACCACACCATCCTCCCATGATTTGTTAAAAAGGGTAGTCAGTGGTTTCACTAATTCTTCCCTTAATTCTTTTAGAATTCTGGGATGAATTCCATCAGGCCCCATTGCTTTGTCCAGCTTCAGTTTTAGGAGTCCTTTCAGGACCTTTTCTTCTGTGAAAGGACTGGGATCGACCCCCCTATCCAGATTGCTTCTGTTATTTGGATTAGGCACCTCCCACTCCTCCTCTTTTATGACTACTGAGCAGACATATTCGTTCAATATCCCTGCTTTTTCATTGTCCCTCTCTGCCCACCCACTGTCCATTCTATTCAGCCTCACTATCCCTCCCTTTGTCTTTCTATGCTCCCTGATATACCTATAAAATGTTTTATCCCCCTTCCTAACTGAGTTGGCCATCTTTTCCTCAGTTTGGGCCTTTACTATTCTGACTTCCCTCCCTGCTTCCTTCTGCCTTAACTGGTACAGCTCTCTGTCCTGTTCCTTCTGTGTTTCCTTATACTTCCTGAATGCTACCTTTTTCTCCCTGACCTTCCCTGCCACTTATTTGAGAACCATAGTGGCTTTTTCTTTCATTTTGATTTGTTTATTTGCTTCACACAAAGGCTTGTTGCCTCTGTGATGGCAGATTTGATGTTTCCCCATTGTTGTTCCACCCCTCCTTCTAGCCTGTTTGCTAGTGCTTTCCTAAGGCACTCTCCCATCTTGCCAAAGTCAGCCCTCCTGAAGTCCAGAACCCTCACATTTGTATGGTTTGACTCTGTAGCTGAGTTTATCATGAACCACACTGTTTGATGGTCACTTGTTCCCAGATGGCTACCCACTTCTAGATCTGAGATCCTCTCACTGTCCCCATTTAACAGTATGAGGTCCCTCATGAGTGGGTTCCAAAACTAGCTGTCTGAGGCATGCCACCTGTAGGGCATCGAGAATGGCCCTGCTCTTGGATGTGGCTGCAGCAAATGTGCTCCAGTTAACATCTGGCATATTCAGGTCTCCCATCAACAGTATCTCCCATTTCTCTGCCATCCTGGGAATGCCTTCTATCATATCCTTGTCCATTCCCTCCCCCTGACATGGGGGTCTGTATATAACCCTTGTGCGGATTGTGGTGCCATTTCCAGTCTCTAAGGTGACCCACAGTGCCTCCTCTTCTCCCTATTTAATCTTATGTTCAGTTGCTTTTATCCCTTCCCTTACATAGAGAGCTACTCCTCCCCCTTCTCCCTTCCCTGTCTTTCCTGTAGGTTATGTACCCTGGTATGTTAACATCACAGTCATGGTTTTATGTGTTCCATGTTTCTGTGACTGCTATGATATCCAGGCAACCCTCTTCCATCAAGGCCACCAGTTCAGGGAGCTTGTTGCCCAGACTATGGGCATTGGTACTCATTACCCTCCATTTCCTGATGGCTTTACTCCTTTTTGCCCCATCCCTGTCCTTATTGCCTTTGTTACTTTCTCCATTTACCCCTGCCCTTCTCCCTATCGACATCTCTATCTTTGTGTTTACTTCACTTACTACCCTGACTTTTTTTGGGGGGCTAGGATTTCACTTCTCCTTTCCAGTGCCTCACCCACTTGGCTAGTTTAAATGCTTGCCAATGAAGCATCTAAACCTATCACCTAGGATCCTCATTCCCCTCCTGGACAGATGCAGACCATCATGCCAGTATAGGCCTGCATCACTCCAGGTGGACCCCCAGTCCTCAATGAAGCCAAATTCCTGAGCTCTGCACCAGTTTTTCAACCACTTATTGAATCCCATGGTGTGGAGCACCCTAGTCTCACCTACGGCATAGACAGGCAGCACCTCCGAGAAGGTTACTGTGCATGCTACATGTCTAAGGCCCCTCCCCAACTCTACAAACTCTTCCTGCACTGCTTTTATCCCTTTCATAGCCAGGTCTTTTGTCCCTAGGTGGACAATGACATCCAGCTCCCTCCCCTGTGCAGCTGCTCTGGCGATCCTGAGGATCCACTCCCTGTCCCTCCAAGCCATGGCATCAGGCAGGCACCCTTACCTCCCTCTCCCCTTCCTCCCCCATTCTACCTTCCTAACAATGGAGTCCCCCACCAGGAGTTGTTTCCTTTCATGTGGGGTCCCGTGCCACTCTCCTGTGGGTCTCCTATGTGGAGGTTCCCAGTGCCCTCCTTGGTCTCCACTGTGGGTGTCTCCATAGAGGAACCACACTTTGCCAGAATGGCATATGAATTGTGAAGAGGTACGACTGGAGGGATGCGCCTCTGTTCCACCACTCTCACCCTCCCTGTGCTCACTTACCCCCTTTTTCCTGGACTAACTGAATTTGGAAACAAATAATGAAATGCAGGGATCCGCAGTGAAGTGGTGGAAGGGGCTAAAATGCATAAAGACCTGCATAAATATTTTTCAAACATTAACTGTTGTGCTGAAAAATAGTTTCAAAATGTTAGTACATGTAATAAAAACATATCAGCATAGTTACCAAAGATCAAAAGTGATGCTAGGTATATCAAGTCCCCCCCCCCACTGACATTTCCCTAGTTTTTCCGTCCTGCTCCTTTCTCATTCCTGCTATTGTATTTATAAGTCAGTTGATGTCAAGCATTGTTGTTGGTGCATCCTCATAATACTGTACTAACATGGGAACTGAACAGAATTTCTGAAACTGATATTAGCAAAGAGCATGGAAAGATAAACAAGGCAGGAGGACTCAAATTTCTTGCAGAAGATCTGCAGCTCATTCTCAGGTCATATCAGATGACCTAAAGGTGGGTAAGCAATGTGAAAAGTCAGTAAGGAGAGCCAGGGGGATACTGGGATGCATAGGGAGGGGCATCACAAGTAGAAAAAGGGAAGTGGTTATCCCTCTGTACAGACAGTTGGTGAGACCCCATATGGAGTACTGAGTGCAGTTCTGGAGACCTCATCTACGCATGAACATAGACAAGATGGAAGCAGTCCAGATGAGGGCAACTAAAATGGTGCAGGATCTACATCAGAAACCATATGAAAAGAGACTGAGAGAGCTGAATATGTATACCCTTGATGAAAGGAGGGACGGGGAGACATGATAGAAACTTTTATGTACCTCAAGGGAATCAACAAAGTCCAGGAGGGTAGCATCTTTCAGAAAAAGAGATGTGTAAGAACAAGGGGGCACAATTTAAAGTTAGAGGGGGATCGGCCCTGGGGAGTGGAGGAAATTCTTTTCATGGAGAGAGTGGTGGACGCATGGAACCGCTTCCTGGAGAGGTTGTGGGGTCTAAAACAGTGGGGGAATTCAAACATGCATGGGACAGACATAAGGCAATTATAGTGGGGGGTTGCAGGAAGTAGGCTGTTGGTTAACTAGAATCTGCAGCTTATCCAATAGGTAGGGAAATGGGCAGACTGGGTGGGCCAAGTGGTCCTTATCTGCCGTCAAAGTCTATGTTTCTATGTAGTTCCAGCTCAGCAGCCTCTGACTGTAAAGATCAGAACATGTCTCAGGCTCAACTCCGGTGACCCTGATTTTCAACACTAAAATATTAACCTTTACTGCCAGGTGGGCGATGTTACACAGAAACATAGAAAATGATGGCAGAAGGAGACCAATGGTCCATCAAGTCTGCCCATGAGTTCCCAAGACCTGGGTCCTGGGTCCTAACTCCCCCCCTTATGGTTATTGTCCTTCTCTGAGCTAATGATCCCCAATTGAGTCCTTGCTCTATCCCATCCCTGGGAAATCCTGTCATGGCATTTGCTCCCATCACCTCAACAGACAGGCTGTTCCATGAATCTATGACTATCTCTGAGAAGAAATGCTTCCATAATTCCCCTCCTTAAGCTCCCTCCATGCAGCTTCTGTTGAGCTGGAGACCCTGGTGAAAGGTTATGTGTAAGACACCATATTAATACCTGTCAAGAACTTGAAAGTATTGATCATATCCCCTATCTCACTTCTTGTTTTGAGCAACTACATATTTAGCGACTTTAGATGCTCTTTGTATGAGAGTCCTTGGAGGCCCTGAATCATCTGTGTTGCCCTTCTCTGTGCAGTCTCTAACCTGTTCCTATCCTTCTTAAGGTCGTGTCTCCAAAACTGGACACAATACTACAGGTGAAGCCTCATCAAGGATCTATAGAATGGGAGGATCACCTCTCTGCTACTGCTATTGATTCCTCTTTCTATGCACCTTAACAAAATTGCCCAACAATGGATAAAATGTTGGTGGGCAGTATCAAGAGGGGTTGGGACAGGTTAAGGGGAAGGGATACTAGGAATAGGGCAGGAGGTGCAGTTGCATTATTAGAGGCAAGCTGCACACTCAAGCAGACTCAATAGACCATGAGGCCTGTTTCTGCTAACAATTTCATATGTTCGTATCAAAGCAGAGGAGGTCATCTGGGATGGCCCTTGTCAAGCTCTTTAGTCACCCAATCAAAGAAATTAATGAGGTTCATCTGACATGACCCTCCTGTCACACACTCATGCTGTTTGCCATCCTGACGACCATTATTTTTCAGATATTCCACTAGGTCATGCTTGATCAAGGTCTCCATAAGTTTCCTCACAACAGATGTGAGGGTAACTGGTCTGTAATCAACCTCCTCTTCCTTGTTCCATCTTTTTTGTAGTGGCACCACATCTGCTGTTCTCCAGTCTCCTGGCACATCTGTCTGTAATGATTGGCTAAACAAATATGCAAAGGGGTCAACCGGTTCATCAGCCAGCTCTTTCGGCACTCTCAGGTGCAATCCATTGGACCCTGGTGCCTTATCCACTTTGAGGTCTTCTAGTAACTCACTGACCCTGCAGGTGGTAATTGTCTGTGTTTCCATTTCAGGGATCCCTGTATTGGCCACTTTGAGGCCACTTTCCTGGCATCAGACCAGTATTCTCCTTGGTGAATACTGAGCAGAAGAAATTATTCAGAACAGTGGCCTTTTGTCCATCATCCTCGATTGTTCTGTCTTTATCTACCAATCTTACTATCCCACTCACCTTCTTACTCTGTTCCTGAAATATTGCAAAAAGTGTTTATTCCTGGATAGAAGAGTTGCAATAATGGATTTTTGCAGAATAGTCATGTAAGGGTTTCTGGGTACAGGGTTACAAAAGTGAAAGAAATCTCTCCAGGCATCAATGTTTGCACTTCTCACTAGCCTCTGACTTCTTGCCCTGAGGAGAAATTTAGCCTAAATCCCCAAGACTCTACTGTAGGGTGGGAGATGAAGGGAAGGAGTTATAGAGTTAGAAGGAATAAAGACAGGAGGTATGCAAAGGCAGCCATGTGTCTGATTGGAGTGGTAAAAAAATGAAAAAGAAGAATTTTAAAAGGCTAATGGAATTGGAGGATTTTGTTATTAAAAGTAAAAGGTAAACATGTATGAAATCTTTTACTGTAATAAAGTGTGAGGTCTGAAGTTGTCCCTGCACTGAGCTATGCTGCTGCTTTACCACTATTGCAGATCTGTTGATACCATACTTGAAAAGTTATTTCTTTGCATGACACACTCAATTCAATGCAAAATTAAAGATTTGATTAAGTACATGTGTCCTATCAGTGAGTGGTAAGATTTTAAATTCTGTCCTGTAATTGCAGATTGTCATCGATGTTAGAGCACTTGAACAGAAAACTCTGAGCTTGCATGCCATGTACCATGATAGTCTCAGAAATGCCACTTCCTGCCAGCACAGTGGCAGCATCAGAGAATGTTGTTCTACCATATTGGAGATCTGCATTCAGATCTGAGACTGACTCCCCTTCAGTAGGCAGGTGGAATCATAGAGGAGCTGGGGAGGCAGCACACTGAGGCTCAGGGGAAGGGACTCACCCACTTCACTACTCAAGCAGCAACTCTGTTGGGATTGATGGAGGTTGGCATTGACAGTATGGTTGACTGTGTAACACTGCTCATCCTCTCAGAGGCTAGAGACTAAATGGGCAAGTCCAACAGGGGATGTGGGGATCACATTAAGAGAAAAATGCCTACACCATGAAAAAAACACCAGTTTGCCAGCCCTCCATGTCAACAGTATCCTCACTCCATTCTGCCTCCCTCACCTCCAGCCAGTAGAACATATAGTCAGCATCAGTATTCTGGGGATTTTCCTTGTGGGGTGGCTGGGGAGGAATTAGAATCTGAAGAAGAGTTCTGTGACAGTGATAGGTTGTTCTGATAAACAGCAACCCAGACAATGGCAGACTCAAGAAGAAGAACAAGAAGCAAGAAGGTACAGCAGTTGGGAGATCAAAAACATACTTAAAAATATGGCACCCCTCTCCTTTAGTTTGGAGATGTCTCCATTTCTAGATCAAGAATATCTACAGTATATTTGACTTCTCAGAGCACTGAGTGAGACACTACAAGATGGCCACCTAGCTTCTAAGTAATTTAAATAATGTACTGATAGAGAACAGCCAGCTGAACATTCTGGTTGTTGTATTTCCTTGGTTGGGTCAACATTGGCTGAGTTATCATACAAGGCAGTTCAAGGGGAAGTTCTGACTCCTGAGCGGGAATGGTGGCAGCCACAATGTGAATGATGGTGGGTGGCCTGACTGACCTCACTGAGCTCAAACAAATGCTCCAAACACTGATCGTTGCCACCTCTGCAATTAGAAAGTCAGTGTCAGATGTTGAACAGCTGGTGAAGGAGACTGCAGGAAGAGAGGCATTTCAGAGAGCATATGGATATGAAATACCTCAATGCATCACAGGCTGAAATATCTTTGAGACCCAGATGGGCAGTGATCATGAAGGGAAGCCAAGCCAAAAAAGCAACCACAGCAAACTGAATGGGAGACCCTCTGAAAAATCAATCAGCTTATGGCAGGACTGGACTCAAGAGCCCCAATACAGAGACATGCTGAACTGCCTAGTACACAAACTGCAGACAGTGCAGAACATTTAATATTTATGTTCCTTTTGTTTTCTTGCTCAGGTCTCCAGTGAAGTATGGGGGGATAGGACCATATTGGATTGTCAGTATGCATGTAATTACCTCCAGGAGGACTCCAGGAGGACCACGGCCACCAAGCGGATGGCGCTCCCGAAGCCGCCACCTGAGACCACTTACTCAGACTCCGCTGGCAGAGAGGTACGGCAAAGCTGAAAATTTTCACCCGCCCACTCACCACCCATCTCTGTCCATAACTATGTAGACCTTCTAGCGCCGCCCACTGCTGCCTTTGACATATCCCTTGCTTTCTCAATCAATGCCTTAAACAAACACTTACCCATATAAAATAAAATTGATAAACTTAGGCTGCGAGATTGGATCGCAACCACTGCCCCAAACAAAACTCCTAGCTACCCATCACAAGCTCTCCCAAGACCCCCTAGCCAGCATCATCTTAATCTCGGCACGCTAGGTCAAATTTTTTCCCTCAGCAGCTGCTTAGTCGTCTGCTCCAATATAGGTATTTCCTTGGCTACACTAATACAACAATGGCATGCATGTGGCAGCTCGTCCTCCTTACCTCCCTATGCACTTTGCCCTTCATAGGCTATACCCCGGACAAATCTGACCCAAGGGATTCGTCGTATCTATCACCCCATGACTGTATATTCATCCAGTCTTTATATAACTCATGCAATGCACCTACACCCTGTCATTTACTTCAAGCAGAATATCCAACTGGAAGTGTAACCAGTGTGCTGTTCCCCATGCAAACCATGTTACTCCATCCATCTATCAAATACACCTCTTGGTATCATTCGGCTAGAGTGCTAGCCTATGTGACCCTGGGCCTGCATAGTCTAAAATGTAAATCCTGGCACTCTAACACCTTCTGTAGAAGGATAAGGACTCGAGCACCCAGTCTCTTACTTGCCACCTTGAAAAAACTTGTACTCCTCCTCCTACTACTTTGTTCTGGCAATGTTGAGCTCAACCCTGGCCCTATGAATACCCTTTCCTCACCCACAGAGCTCAAAAGGCTGAAAGGAACCAGCTTCATGCACATCAACGTGTGTAGCCTCCTGAAAATAAATCACTTTAATTCACGCATGGATCATCCACACAGAGCCAGACGTGCTTGTGATTTTGGAATCCTGGCTTTGACCATCTACACCGGATAGGGAGGTTAACATATCTAACTATCAGTTATTTAGAGCAGACAGACAGACTAGAGGTGGTGAGGTCACCATTTATGTCAAAGACAAGTTTGTGGTCGCTACCCATGACTCCATCTCAATGACAATTGGATTTGAGTGTCTGGCTATTAAAATAGAACTGTCTTCATTGTTGGCCCTCCGAGTCATAGGATGTTACAGACCTCCATCCGCTGGTATGCAGCTCCTGTCCTACCTCACATCCATCATGGACACCAGCCCTTTGGAAACAATTATATTAGGGGACCTCAACTATGACTGGCTGTCTGAAGCAGCACTCCCCCTTAAATCCTTCTTCGATTCCCATGGATTCACTCTACTTATTGATGAGCCCACCCACATGAACAAGAAAACCCCTTCTAAAAGCACGCTTCTGCATGTCATACTAGTAAATAAACCCTACTCCTTTTTCCATGTTGGAATTTTTGATGCTGATGTTAGCGACCATCTTCTAGTCACTGTAGTATGGGCAGCCCCTAAAATGACAGCCACATCTGAATTCTCCACCAAAAGGTCCTTCGACCTGAGGGCATATATCCATGCCCTAAAAACCTCCCCATTGTGGCAGAGTTTTTACCTGGCAAAAACAGTCGAAACACCATATGCCACTCTCCATGAAATTATAGCAAGTGCCTTGAACTTACATGCGCCACTGACAGAAATACGTTTAAAAGTTAGAAAATGTCATTGGTTCACCACGGAACTCAAGACTGCACTATTGTCCAGGGATAAACTCTGGAAAACAGCTTGCAAACCCCAAAAAGATGAAGACTGGTGCCTATTCAGAGCAGCCAGGAATCGCTGTACCAAGATTATTAGAAAGACCAAAGCTAGCTTCTATCGAACAGAACTACACACTGTATCCAATTACTCCTCTAAATTCGGGGTCACACTGAAAGAACTGTCTGGGTATATGTCGCAAAATATGCTCCCTCCAAAAATTATTGCAGGCAATGCAACAATTAATGATAAAAAAGAGATCCTGCAAGCATTTAATACTCATTTCGCCACAGCAGGCTTAGCATTCGATAACTCACCTGCATGCAACTTGTGATCTCAGCTTGATGTACAACCCCCAACCTCTAGCCCTACAAGCTGGCCTTTTTCCTTCTCCCCTGTCTCCCTCAGAGAAGTGGAAGACCTGCTTCTCCACTTGGACACTAGGAAAAGCGCCAGTACGGACACATTTGATGCCTACTTTCTAAAGATAGCATATCATGTACTGGCTACGCCTATTACTCATCTAGTTAACCTGTCCCTATCACAAGGAACCCTCCCCCAAATATGGAAAACTGCACATACTATCCCGTTATTTAAATCTGGAGACCCCTGTGACCTAAATAACTATAGGCCGATCTCTCTTATCCCTATTCTTTCGAAACTTTTGGAAACAATTGTGAATACCCAACTGAGATCCTTTATTGACAGTACAAAACTTTTAAACCCCTACAATCCTGCTTCAGAGCCAATCATAGCACAATTTCGGCATTAGCCAAGGTAACAAACGATTGGCAACAAGATTTAGTGTACAAAAAGTTTGTGTTGTGTTTCTTGACCTAAGTAAAGCGTTTGACATGGTTGACCATAGTCTGCTACTCTCCTCACTAGAATCGATAGGGCTAGATCCTACTTTTCTGAACTGGTTTCATGATTATCTGTCTGACAGGTGGCAACAAGTCAAGGCTGAAGGTGAGCTCTGTGCCCCCAAACTGTTACAAAGAGGGGTCCCACAGGGATCCATCCTGGGACCACTTTTATTTGCCATCTATATCAACACTATAGATGTGGGCGTCAAAGAGGCAAGCATCCACCTGTTCGCGGATGATACAGTGCTCTACCTAAGCTGCTCTAGACCTGAATCTGCATGTGCTGATTTACAAAAAGACTTTAACCATCTGCAACATCAACTACTCAGCAAAAAGCTGCTACTCAATGCCAAGAAAACAAAAGCCATGATATTTTCCCCTGTTAACCACCTGGCCTACCCAGCAGTGACTGGAACCCCCCCATCTCCACGATCCTAGGTGAGAATCTAGAGTATATCACGAAATTCAAATACATGGGAGTTTGGATAGACCACAGACTTTCCTTTGCAGATCACTTGAATGATCTGCTGAAAAAATTAAGACAAAGGCTTGGCATTTTTTATAGGATAAGATGGATACTAACTACAGAAGCGAAGAGGCAGCTAGTCCAATCTACATTTCTTTCCTTAATTGACTATACAGACTTCATATATAGCAACCGTGCTGCTTCATATCTTGGAAAACTGGACACACTCTACCACAGAGCACTACGTTTCATCACTGATCTTTCCCTCATCACCCACCACTGCTTACTATATGCGGCTATAGGTTGGACCTCTCTACAGTACAGGTGCAACATGAATGCGGTGCTCTGGACATTCAGAGACATTAGTGGCAAACTCCCCCAGTACATTGCTGACTGCTTGACCCCTATCATTACTGGAAGCTATGTTCTAAGAAGCTGCTCCCTGATCTCTTTGCATATACCCAGGGCTCACACACATTTTGAGAGATCCACTATAGGCTTCACGCTCCCCTCGCTCTGGAATAGACTCCAGAAAGCATTAAAGCTGAGGTCCCCAGTTAGCATTGACATGTTTAAAACTTTATACCGAAATGGCATAACAAAAACCTGCAACTGCCTCGCTCGTCCCTAGTTTGTCCTCTTTCCCCTACACTTAGCCCTTCTGTATGCCAACCCTGCACCTCCCCCATAATTTGACCGAAGGAGTCCAAATCTTCCTATGGTTCTCACCCCCAGTCTGCACCACTGCTAAAACCTGAGCCCACAGATTGCAGGATCTTAGCGGCTTTTATATTCATATCTGCTGCAATTGCCACGAGTACGGTAAATGGCCAATAATCAGCTGGAAGTCTCATCCCTGTGCCAGCACACTGCTTGCTGCTCCTATACAACTATGACAGACAGCTTACCATACATAAGAACACAATGATTCCCTGCCCTCCCTGCACTATACAGTACATGCCGCATAAATCTCCCACTCCTGCCCTTCCCCTCAGATATACAACTAAACCACGTAGAACTGCTCAATTTCATGCACTAAGCCTGCACAAGAACTGCTTCTATGCCTGTTTTGCTGACCTATGTCTTCTGTCATTTTCTGTGCATATGTATTATTATTACAGACTGTTATCAAACCCTGTTGTTCCAATGGTTGTACTTATATGTTCAACTGTATTATTGTTTGTATGTCGCAGGTCTACCTTGTAAATTAGCTTGCTCAATGGTTGTTCCAATGCCTGTACTTATATGTTCAACTGTATTATTTTTTGTATGTCGCTGGTCCACCTTGTAAATGAGCTTGCTCAATGGTGCCCGCCTGGATAAATAAAAATATAGATTGATTGAAGTACCATTTCATATATGTTTTTTCACTGTCAGTATTAAGGATTGTATGATGTATCCTTTATTAAGATGACTGAGGGGAAAGTAGTAGGATTGGTATTCTCGCCACAGTCCCCCTCCCTTCAGGGGTAGATTCCAGTATAGTTTCAGTTGCAGGCTGTGTTTTTAGCCTTACAAGACCAGTTGTTACACTTGGGTTATATACCATCAAGTGACCCACATGTAACTGTAACCTTATACTCCTACAAGCATTAGTGTCTTATACAGTCTTGTGTTTTATCTTGTTTTATTACTTATGTTAGTGTTCTTTATATTTGCTATGCTTATATCTATCTGTAATGCATTTACCTATATACTACACTTCTGCCATATATTCTGCTATACTCATAATCACTCATATTCTGTAGTTTTCCACTATTATGACATGTAGTGTGCTTTTCTGATTATGCTGCATTTATTTCCAGACTGTCTGGAAGTAAGAACAGCTACCACTTATTCTTGCTGAACTATCATTTTCTAATATATATGCCAACCATGCACTCTTGCTTCCTGGGGTCCACCCAGATATTACACTCTGTATACTATATCCAATTGTAGTAGTCTGCCTTATCAAATGTTGCATTCTTATTAGCAAAGTATATATGTAACTGCCAGCCTGCCCCTCCCCAGTGCCTGAGATCTTAGTGTTCTTTCCATATGTTTGTTTGTTTCATGTTTAGATTTATTTAGTATGTGTAACCCCAGGGCTGACTGGTGGAAATCATCCTTTTTGTAACTCCTTGTTAATTGCTTTGGCATGAGTATCATAATAAATATTTCCTTTATTACTTGTTTGCCCTGTGTTTTCCTTACTCAGCACATGTATACAAGAACCTGAATTATGAGCTGGGCTCATAAGTAACACAGTGCAAGAACACTTACAAAGATTTAACATCCCAGACTGGGAGATGCACAGACAAAAGTTGGAGCAGGACTTCAATGTCTTGGTGATGCCAGAATGCTGGGACAAATGCTGGCACAGGGACATAGGGGGTCCCCAAACCCCAAAACCAGCTTACTCAGAAAAAGATATTGGAGTGGTGGCACAAAACACCAGTAAAACTGGTCCATATGGGGCTAAAGCTTTCAGACAAATGCTGGAGATGTCAGCAGTCCAATGAACCACTTCTCACATTATATAGGCATGCCCACCCATCCAGAATTTTTGGAAAGCAGTAATAGAGCACAATACTAATGTCTTAGGAAAACATATAACGCAATCACCTCTCTTCTGGATACTGGGGGATGTGAGCTAGCTGTCTTGGGCATTAACCCACCCCCAGCTTTTATTATTTTGTCTGGCAATAGAAGTTAATAGTCAAATACTTATGCAATGGAGGCTACTGGAGATCCTAAATCTCACTGATTTGGAAGTAGCTGTTACCAGGCTGGTCTCCAACATGAAAACTCTCACCAGAGTGAGAGTAAGCTTAAGTAAATTGAATATGAGCTGGGCACCCTGGGTCAAGGATATAGGGGCACATAGGGATCAGGACAGATGACCAACTCACTACACTGTTCTAAGCTAGTACCAAGATAAGGGCAATGAGTAGGGGGAAGATGATGTATACTGAACCTCCTGGCTTTCCAAAGAGTTTGCTTTTGCATGCCTAGCTAAGTTGCATACAAAATAATTAGCTAAACATAATTTGCATGGTGCTGTACATGCTTGTCTGCACAGGATTACAGTGAGAGTTAGAATAAATGCTTATCTGTAGCCCACAAAAAATAAAGGAATAACCTCAACCAGACTGCACTGGAATGTTTTATATAGTACGTATGGTTTGAGAGTTTGTGCACTGGTCAATAATCTCATGCAGTAGATGTTAGAAAAGATTTAGGATCATGTTTACTTAGGTTTCTTCTTTACCTCAATTTTTAATTTGCTCCATAAGCTTACAAACCACTGTGTACAGTATAGACTTTAGAATTATGTCTTTAAATTAAAGTTTGTCACCTATATAATTTAATTGTTTTAACTAGGAACTTATGGACATTCCCTGGTGTTTCAGCAACCCCATGTCAAATTCATAATTTTCTGCACAGTGTATGGTGGTCTTCTAAACATTCAAAATAAGTACTATGTTTGGCTAATTTTCACCTGTTTTATCCTTCAACTCTACTGATGTGTCTTACCCTACTGTGTGTAACCTCCCGGGTCAGGTCTGAAACTAGGCAGTTCTGCTGTCTAGTGCACCCACCCGGTCAACAAAAAATGAAATAAAATAAATAAAATCCACAACAAAAAACATGGGTTGCCATGCTTGTTTTTAAGTTACATAGTGGGACGTAATTCCTCTTTATGGGACAAAATCTGTAAGTAGTCTGACTGTTGTATATAGTAATAACATCAATTTTTTAAGGGTCAACATGAGTGTGAAAGAAAAAATGAAAAAAGAATGCATCATTTGTCATGACGTTTGTTTAATTTTTTCCACAAATTCAAAAATAAAGAGTACATTACAAATACTAAGACAGTCTGTTGAACTAACATTCTCAAAATTGGGAGAAATATTTGTATGTTTTTATGCACAAAACCATTTCAGTCCCATGTCATTTTCATACAACTTTTTTGATAGATGTAGAATGTGGTGTTGAGTATAGCAAAAGAAAGTAATACAGGGATTTCCATGCTTCTTTTGCTTATATCTGCTTTCAAGACTGCTAAGGGTGAACAAAGTGTAGCGGCAGCAACTTTAGAAACATAGAACATAGAATTTAACTGCAGAAAAGGACCACTTGGCCCACCTAGTCTACCCATTTCCCTACCTAACGGATAAGTGCAGATCCTAGTTAACCAACAGCCTTCTTCCTCCTCCTACCCCCCACTAGAATTACCTTATGTCTATCCCATGCATTCTTCAATTCCCTCACTGTTTTTGACTCTATGACCTCCTCAGGAAGACTGTTCCATGCATCTACAACCCTCTTTGTGAAGAAATACTTCATCACATCACCTCTGAGTCATCCTCCCTCTATCTTTAAATTGTGCCCCCTAGTTCTTAGACATCTCTTTTTTTGAAAGATGCTACCCTCTTGGACTTTGTTGATTCCCTTGAGGAATTTGAAAGTTTCTATCATGTTCCCGCTCTCCCTCCTTTCCTTGAGGCTACACATCTTAAGCTCCTTTAGTCTTTCTTCATATGTCTTCTGGTGCAGACCCTACACCATTTTGGTTGTCCTCCTCTGGACAGACTCTACACTGTCTATGTCTTTGAAGAGACTGGGTCTCCAGAACTGTACACAGTACTCCAGATGTGGTCTTACCAACTGTCTGTACAGAACTTTGGTTTGGCTTTAAGGAGGAGGGAGCAAAAATTTAGTTCCGCTTCAACACAATGGCCGAATCACTTCATCTCCAAATGTAACAATTGGCATAGGGCATAACAATGCACTAAAGAGAAGGGAAAAATGCCTTAAAATCACCAATGAGTATAAATTACTATAGCTTATGTGTGGCAGGTGGTGTTGGCATGCAACAGCTGGGCATTAGGGATGCAGCGAAGTAAAATTTCACCAGCAAAGTGGCCACTTCATGTTGTTATTCTGCTACATAAAGTGCCCATTTTTAAAACCCCACTTCATCACGTTATGTTGTAATTATTTTTTTTTTAACCTTGTATTTATCCTCCTACTACCTCATCTCTCCACTCTCTCAGACATCCACTAGCTACGCTCCCCTCTGGTCTCGTCGCGATCTGCCCCTAGAGTACCTGCAGATCCACTAACCTAGGTACCCGGATAACCCCCCCCGGGCAGGGTGAGGAGGGACCCCATCCTGCTTACCTCCTCAGAACCAGCACACTGAATTGTGGATCCCTGTACAGAGGGCTCTGCCACTGCAAGTCAGAGAGACTCGCAGGGTGGTGTTGCCTAGGAGAGACCAAGAGTGTTTTCCCTGTTCTCCCTAGACATCGGCGCACAATGGAAACAGTGAGCTAGGAGGCTCACTGACACATGCCTCCTGCTCTGCCCCCTGCTGACATCTGCCCAGTCCCATTACTGCTGATCCTACTCACCGCACCTACCACCGGGCTCCCCCAGATGGCGGTATTGCAGCGGGAGCCTGCAGAGAACCCCCGGAGAAGAAGAGCAGCATGTGGTGCTCCATCCTTCTCCTCTCGACAACTCCCGGCGCCTGGCTGGGCTCCCATAAGATCACTGCTGGCGCGAGGTGTATGCCTAGCACCTCAACCTCAGCACCATTGGGCTGGCCCTTTGTGTTGTAATTATGACTTTGCATTGTTCACGTCACCTTAATTTACTTTAAGGTGGAGTGAGAAGTCATTGGCCACCTACACACATCACATGGCTTACACAGTGTACATCACATGCTTCAGGCAGGCAGGCAGGCAGTGATTCATGCTGGAAAAAGTTTCACTTTAGCCTCGCATTAGGAGAAAGAGGTTGTGTTGATTAGAGTGAGAGAGGAAAAACTGTTTGAAAAACACTTTAAATCTTTTAGTTTTTTTTGCTCTAGGTGCTTATTTTTGAGTATTTGTTGTCTGAATTTGTGTTTGTGTAGTATTTCTGTTTAGTATTTGTTTATTGTTAATTGTTTTTGTTTGTCTGTGTGTGTGTGTTGTTGTGGAGCGGGAGAGAGAGCCCACAATGGAGTGTGAAAGAGGTGGGGGGGGTTCATTGATGTGACAGTGATTAAGTGGGCGTGCGCACGCATGGTGGCCAGCTTCATCTGGACCAGAGGGTTTCATGTCATAAGGGTGATTGCCGAACAGCGATCATCCTTATGGTGAGTGTACATCACCGAAATTCAATTTCAGCAATGTGCAACTGCAGCGCCAGTGACAGTGGCACAAAAACTCAGATTTTTCTTTTATGTCTGGAGCTTCACCCCCTGCACCCCACTATATTTAGATTCTTAACTCCAGGGGGGTGCACGTCAGGGAGGTGCATCCATGGGGGAAAAAAAAAATACTGTCTTGGGTCAGGCGCAACAAAAAGCAGCAGTGTCCCTTCCCCAATCCTGCATCTTCACCACCCCTGGCCAGCACCCATCCCACCACACCACAATAAAAGCTTGAAGGCAATCTCTGGCACCACCTTTCACAAACCCTCCCACCCCTCACGCACTTGCTCCCCGTGCATGTATACACATGCAATATCCCATTGCCTTGTCACGAACTATCCCCATCCAGTTGCCCTCCCTACACCCGCACCGTCGGTGCAGTCACTGCAAGTGGGTCACCATTTTGGTAGGTGCCCACTTGCAGTTAGCCCCTCTCACAGGATACTGGACTACAGCACCATCATGAGTGTCCCCCCAAAGCAATAGATACTGGAGTTGGTGCCATGGAAGCACCACCTCCTGTGGCACTGACCAGTGCCTCCTCCACTGCCAGCAGCACCTGCTATGGCCCCTGTGCCAGCTGCTCAACAGCAACAGGAAGTGAGGGAAGAGGAGGAGCCACAGCAGCAGTTTCAGAAGCAGGTTTCTGCACCCCCAGCCCCAACTCTACAGCCACAGCCCCTGGCTCCCATGCCACCTAGGCCCCCCCCCATTTGTGCTTGGTCCTCTCCGCACCTCCCTAGTGTGGGATTTTTTTACTGCATTGCCAGGAGACAGCAATGCAAAAAGAGTGCAATTTGTGTGGTGTTGAGGTGCTCCGTGGTCCCCGAGGAAGTCACCTTGACATAGGGCATCAGCACACCCATATGTATAATCACCACCCCCTAGAGAGGCAGGCTAAGGTCACCGAACAGGCCAGCAATTTACCTGCTGGCCCTACTGTGGAAAAGGGGGCAGAACTTCATCCACCTGCGCGTGGTGTGAAGTGGGGGAGGGCCATTGTAGAACCTGCTGCTCCACCACCTTAACCTGCAGCACTTCCTGCTGAGGGTAGCAACCTTCCCCTACTGCCTGCCACGTAATCCGATCTGGGCCTGCTGTGGAGTGAAATGGATGCTGCAAACCACCGGCTGGACAATGTTGAGCAGCAGTTTGATCACATTGAGGGGCACCAACTTCAGATCATAGGGATGCTTCAACTGCTGCTGTCCCCTCACAACATTGAATATTAGTTTTTTAGTTTGTCCTTGCACCCACAACCACCACCCTCAGTGTGAAAAAATATTTCCAGATGTTGACCTTGATCCTTCCCCTCTCTAACTTGAAATTTTGGTCCCTTTTTCATGCACATCTTTTGTTCTTGATGCGTCTATCCTGTTGTTGAGTCAGTTTCTGTACTTTATAGTTTCTATCATGCCCTCCCATTCCCTGTGTTTGCATGTAATGTCCTTTAGTGTATTCTTCACCTGGCTTCATTCTAGTGCATACCCTTCATCATTTTAGTTGGTTCTCTTCCTTTGTACTGACCTTTTTTGATTTATTTTGATGTGATGGCTCCCAATACATTCCAGTATACCCTGTCCCCCATCCCTCCCTAGTTCCCTCTGGCATTTGTCTTGCATACCTTTTAGTAATCTGACACAGTTCACTATCCATTTTTGTTGTTGTTTGTCCCCCCCATTTTGCATCGTTATGTGTATAAAAATGTTAAGTGAGCAGTGCTATGATCTGCTAAACTGCTTGTGCACACTGTGAGGTGCAGACTGCCCACCGAGCCATCTGAAAACATATAATATGAGTTGGTCCGCTATTCATGGTACAAATAAAATACACGTTATATATTCTTTATTCTTTATACCATCAACAGTGGAACAAGTCAGCTATTATACATGTTTTCAGGGGGATGGACAGTGTGTGCACTTGACAGTGCACTGCACACATGCTGTTTAGCAGATTATTATACTGCTCACTCCACACACACACAGCAAGACAGAAATAAAACATTACTAAGACCACTAAAATTATTTATTTTTGGAAAGAGACATTATTAAGTCAGAATATAACATGGAAGGGAATTAATTAATGGTGCACTCAGTCATGTGTGTAGTGCTGCCACACAGTCCCCAGAATTAATGTGCATCCCCAAAATGCTGCTGTCTTATGTCCAGAAAAGTCCCCACTCCAGACAAAGAGAAATGAGAACATAAAACAGATTGAAGTCTTCATTAATTAATGGTGCACTCAGTCATGCAAGCAGTGCTGCCACACAGTTCCCAGAATTAATCTGCATCCCCAAAATGCTGCTGTCTTATGTCCAGAAAATTCCCCACTCCAGATGAAGGGAAATGAGAGCATAAAATGGAATGAAAAGTCTCCATTAATTAATGGCGCACTCAGTCATGCATGCAGTGTTGCCACACAGTCCCCAGAATTAATGTGCATCCTCAAAATGCTGCTGTCTTATGTCCAGACAATTCATCACTCCAGATGAATAGAAATGAGAGCATTACATGGAATGAAAAGTCTCCATTAATTAATGGTGCACTCAGTCATGCATGCACACACTCCAATAAGAAGTAAGTCCCCTGCTGCTGCTTTTGGAATTTCATGAAATGGTGCTGTTGACCTGACTGGGCTGATGCACAGTGTCTTGCCAAATGATGTGCTAGAAGGATAACCCGACCATTGACTTAACCATCCATGCTGATGTGATAATGCTGTTGGTTGCCAAAAGCCTGCTGCACTGACCCCCAACAGGGAGGATACCCTCTGTGGGTACACTAATACTACCCTTGGTAAGTTAATGTACCTGGCACCATCATTGTTTTCCAGAAAACCTGACCTTAAATTTTATATATATATATATATATATATATATACACATGTAATCATTGCTTTGTTTTTTATCACAGGTCATATAGTCGCACTTGTGGTGTGCATTTCTGTGCTTGGTGAGGAATTATGGCATTGGAATACTATCAAGCCAGTTAAGGTAAGCATTTTTTTTTGGGGGGGGGTCATTTGGAAGCAAGTTTCATTAATGGTTTATTTTTTTGTTAATTCTTCACAGGCTTTCTCTGCATCCTCCTGTTCAGTAATGATGGTCATGGATTCATGCTACTTGTTACATGTCTCCCGGCCCGGGTGTGATGTTGAACTTGTTGTTTGGAGATAGCACCAATGACAGCATACAGCATCAGAACTTTTCTTGCAAAAACAGATAAAGAAATTCTTAGTACTTGATTGCAGTAACACATTCTATTTAAAGTGTGGTGTTCCATCCTGTCATATATCCAGAGTAACAGATAGCAAGCTGTCTAAGTAAGCCACATGAAGACCAAATCATCTCAATCACAAATTTAGTACATGTATCTCATACACTGTCCCTATGTCTTAACTCAATTTCCATTGTAAAACACATCTTGACATGTCATGACCTGGATAGAACTTTGTTCAACACTGCCAGCCATGCATCAATACAGTGTCTGATGTGCATGAAAAATATATTATGTAAAGCACATGTCACCTACTTTATATGATTTGCACTCTTTTGAAAAAATGAACAACAAAAAAGAACTGTTGAAATAAAACACATATACTTACTGGAAATGGATATCCTGCAGGTGGCTGTAGACAGTACTGTAGAACCATAGTCCTCCAGCAAAGGAGAGTGCTTAAAACTGTTAACCTGTAAAAAAAGAAAATAAGTTCACTGTATGTGTTTCCCCACTACATCTCAAACAAGCAACAGGAAACATAACTCAACTCAAGGAAATTCCATAGTATGAAACATTAGTGCACATGCTCACTTTAAAGTATTGATAGCAAGAAGCCTTGTGGCTGTGGCTGATGGATGTGGTCTCCCCTCCAACTCCATCTGCCATGGCATGAGCAGGACACAAGATGGAAAACATCGGCATACTGGTGGTGGTGGTCATGGTCACATGATGTTGGCATTCCCTCTCACTATCTGGTGGCTTTGGCTAACAGCGGTTTTCTGGTGGTGGTTATGGGGACATATGATGACATTCCCTCCAACTATCTGGTGGCTTTGGCTAACAGCGGTTTTCTGGAGGTGGTCATCGGGGCACATGATGACATTCACTCTCACTATCTTGTGGCTTTGGCTGATAGCGGTTTTCTGGTGGTGGTCATGGGAAGAGCTGCAGCCTGCAACACATTCCCTATCACTGTCAGACACACACAGTAGGGTGGTGGTCGGGATATGGTGTGTATTGTATTACAGTATTTCGATCTCAGTCATGAGGCAGATATCTTGAATCTGCAGGTTTTAAGCAGCTAACACCTAGTACTACAAGTGGACAGTTGTGTCTAACAGCAGGCTAACTGTGTTTGCTAATGATAGCAGGACACATTATGTCTAATCAGAAGTTATACAGGGGCATGGAAGGTAAACTAGAATGACTGTGAATTTACTTGCCCTACATTGCCAATATGACATATGGAATTTGAGTCATTCTGAGTGGGACACTGATTTAACTTTATGAAAATCAAAACATGTACCATAGGAAAAATGTGACAGCCTTTAAACCACTAAGAAAAGACTTGTCTAGTTCAGCCGTACCTCAAAATAAAATGTAAGGAAATTATTTGTATCTTTGGGGAGAGGACAGAAAAACTAATAATATGCTGATGCTAAAGCACAAAGAGGTATTGGTTATAAATTGTCTCACTCACCCTCAAATAAATTATTTATATAAACTGTTTTTTCCATAAAAACTTTTATTCATAAGTACATAAATCACTCCCAGTCCTTATAATTATCGACGTTTCGGGTAAACCCTTCTTCAGGAAAAACTGTTTTTTTGATAATAAGTAAATATCATAACAACAATCAAAATAAAGTTCTCCTCTAGCTTACAATAATCATGATTCTGATGTAAGTACTTCACTGAAAGAGCTGCCATAAATCCTTACATTTTCTCATCAATCATTCTTTTCTCTGCTGTTTGTAGCAAAACATTTATTGTTTGACTCCCACCCGAGGACACTGAGAAAACCAGAAAGACATAAATATAAAACACTTATTCGACTTTCACTATGACATTAATTATCTTCTACAAACATTCCCTCTTTTCTAATTTTAAACCACTTTGAAAGCTCTAACCTTAACATGTTATTCAATTTTCTTATTACATATCTCCACTGCTTTCAAGCCACTTCAGCATTGACTTTAATATGACCATTCTTTTTTTGGTAAATATAAAGGTTACTTATAAACTCTTCACATACAAAAATGCCTCAAAATTTTCCAACCTTACTTCATTTAGTATTTAATATTCTTTCTTTTTATTTATCAGTTTTCTACTAAGGTTCTGATTCAATCTCAAAAACTGCCTGCATCTTTAAACTATACACAATCCATACCACTCGTATTTCTTAACACTATAAACTAATTAAGAAACATGAATGAAGCTGGTAATATGCTACATGCTAACCTTCTTATCCATTTTTATGCCTCTCCTAGCCATCAGAAGTGCTCATGGTTTTAAGTCCTACGTACAAGGAAATATCCTTAATTTTAGTAAGGCTGTTCAAATATATTAAATCATGAACAACTAGCTGAAATACTTAATCCCTCCTCTACTTACTCAGTGTTTTCATGTGTCCTGCTCAGGTGGAAGTGATGCGGGGCAAACAAGCACCTCTTTTAAATCACCATTAAACCACACCTCCAAATCTGGCAACCAACGCAGTAGTGTAACGCAAGCAGACCCTGCTTGCCCGAGAGCCAGACCCACCTATTAGCGACACCAAGTACCTTAGGTCTTGCTGTTGGAGGTACTCCTGAATTTATATACGACATATTTATAACTACATAAAAATCTTACCATTTTGTTACTTTAATTTTATATCCAAAAATAATCTATTTCTCTTCTATACATCTAAAAGTCTTCATTATTGACCTGGACAGACTCATTGCTGCTGTCAAACTTACCATCCACTCTCCTTACACTATTTCTTTTTCACAAAATAGGTTGCCATTCTATAACTTCATTCAAACCATAACGTGGATTAGTAGTTAATAAACCAAGCCTCTCAAAGAAGTCATTTATTGTTAAAATCACCCCCTCTACTATTTTTACACACTTTTTCTATCCCAAAAAACCTCAATGATGGAGGTTGATGTCCCCTTTCTAGAAAATCAAAGCCATTTGGAATACTAGTAGAAATCAGAACTACATAATTAAGGAATTTATTAACTGCCAAACTGAAGGAGTGATATATGGTATAAAATGCCCCTATGATTTGTTGTACTTAGGAAAACCAAAAAGGAAGCTTAAACAAAGAATAGGAGAGCATAAAGGTTACATTTGGAATAAAGATTTAACTTTCCCGATTGCACATCATTTTCTAGTAAGGGGACATCAACCTCCATCATTGAGGGGGTGTGTTATATGATTTTTCAGGCTGGACAAACTTGGACTCCAACTGGCCACCATGACTACGAATGATTATAACTGGGTCATCATCATCATCATCAACTGGAACCACTAAATCACAACTTTTTTGAGGAGAGGGGAATTTAATGCCCACAGACCCAGACATAGCCACCTTGACTTTCTTTTTCTCTGGTTCACAACAGGGGTCACTGACATCATCATCATATTCATCAGCATCATCCACATCCACATCTTCTGTTTGGATGCTGTCATGTGGAGAACATGCTCCAACCACAGCATCATCATCATCGTCACCCGATATTTTTGCACCAAACTTTGAATCATTGGATGGCAAACACATGACCTCAACCACAGTGGAAGAAATGTGATACTGTGAGTTATCATTTCCATGATCAGAATCATGTTCAACTACCATGGGGATTTTAATGGGGAGTATAACATTATCTACACTGTCAGTCACAGTTTTAGACTCAACTATATTTTTTGAAATGGTTAACTGGTCAGAAGTGGAACTTGAGGCAGCAATAGTCATGCCAGCAGAAACTGCACTAACACCACCAGCTGGGACATCATCTCCACCAACTATGAGTGAAGCCACAGATTGCGCTGTAAAAAAACATTGATGGAGAAATCCCTTTACTCATATCAGCTATGCACTTCTCTGTACTACCACACCCACAGACAATCTTACCACTGGCAGCAGTGCCATGGCCAGAAACAGCTTTGCTTTCAAATCTCTTTGCAGACATTTTGTGGGATCATCAAGACAATTGTAAACAAATTTAGATTTCAGAACTTTCAGTCTGGCCGAATGGATTTGAAGCCAAAAAAAAAATAACTGTGGCTTGCAGATGGAGGTTGGGCACTAAACAGATGCAAAGGCACAGACAGATTAAGATTGCACGCGCAATCAAGAAGAGATGCAGATGCAAAGTCACAACATCTACCTTAACCACTGCTGCTCTCAAGTTACAATCCAATATGGAAAAGAATACCTTTTACCAGTTTGGGGGGGGGGGGCAGTGCACTGCAGTAACAGTCCAAAAATGAAGATACCACAATCCACTAAGCAGTACAAAATCATGCAGCTGCTGTAGGTAGCAGGTTCGCACTGCTGCAATTACTCTGTGGCACAATAAAAGGTGTCTGTGATTTGATGGGATGCGTCGCACACACACTTACACACACACTGCAAGTAATGCGTGGCAAATTGAAAACTTCAGTGATATACCCAAATGTCTTCAACACACTGAAAGTATGCACTGCTGCACCACAAAAATCAGCAAAAAAGTGTCAAGAATTACTGAAAATATTAGTGTGTACATTAGCACAGTTATATAACAAAAATATAACCAAAACACAAAGACTGCCTTTTTCTCCCAGTTAATCTATCTACACCACACAGATACACCCCTCTCCCAAAGCACACTTTAAGTGACTGTCAGTACACAGACTTAATGTTCTAAATTAACATTTAAAATCCAAACACAAACAATAAAGACTCGATGATATGAGCACAGGAGGATTTCCTACAATCAATGTACTATGCTTTGAGCAAACAAAAGGGCTCAAAAAGGCTTTTTTAACAGCTGTTATAGGGTTTGAATCACAGAGCTCTGACTGCAAACTGTCTCCAGCTACTACAACACACACACTACACAGAACTGAGGCTGTGCAGAACAATCTAGAGCCCATGTGACCTGCAATCTCATGAATCACTGCAAAATTCACCTTGGAGCTTAATAACAAGGCAACGTGATGTGAAGTACATTGATTTCAATGTACTTAGCATTAACATTGGCACAGAAGTGGTTTGGGGAAGGCAGAGTAATGCAAAGTGCATTAAAATCAATGACTTAGTGTTCCTCATTATGAAGCGAAGTACTCCGCTTCACATAATAGTTCGCGGATTCACCACTACTCCGCGAATTGCTTCACGGAGCGAATTTCTGCCACTTAACCCACCTCTACTGGGTATTGCCATGGTACCAAACACATAGGACTGCTAAGCACCCATTTCAAAGCTATAAGAATTCATAGTTTCCTTTGCTGACCTGAAGGCATCCTCTTGCCGTTCATGCCGATAACTGCGTTAGTTCCACATAGGTTTTTAAAATAAATCTCCACCCAAAAAAAATATGCATCCTCAAAAAGTGCAAGTACTATCATACTATACAAGGGCAATGCTTTGCTAACCTTACCTTCCCAGATTTGCATATTTCCTATTTATTTATTTATTTATTTTGCTACCATGTAGTGCTAAGAGCTACAGGACTTCTTACTTTCCTTGGTTGAGTTCAAAGCCACCCATCCAATAGTCTCTTCTTTTTAAATTTATTTGTAAATATTTAATTTTTCTTTCTTTTTTGTATTTTTTGTTAACGTAGTGTTCACTGCTAAGATCAAGCAATAAGAATTCTTAGTTTCCTTGGCAGCGCTCAAGCCACCCTCCACATAGTCCCTCCTTTGTTTTTGTAAGTATTTTAAGTTTGTTCTTGGCTTTTGTTTGATAACATGTAGTGCTATTAAGAGCTATAGGAATTCTTAATTTCGTTGGCTGCATGGAAGCCCCATAGGCCCTACTTTTCTATTTTTTTTTGTAAGCATTTTTAAGTTATTTTTAATTTTATTTTTTTGATAACACATAGTGCTAAGAGTGAGCTTTAGGAATTCTTAGTTTCCTTAGCCATGCTGAAGTCCCCCTCCCCTTAGTCTATACTTTTTTTATTCTTTTTTTTATTTCTGTGCAAATATTAAGTTTTTTTTATTTATTTATTTACATTTAGTGCTAAGCTTTACTGTAATAGCCTTTACTGTGGAGTCAGTATAGCATAATGGTTAAGGTCACTGAATGGCAAACCTGGAGTCCAGGGTTTGAATCCCATCTGCCCCATTTCCATACAGTGTGACCCTGAGCAAGTAACTTAACTTCCTTGTGCTCCCAGATTGCACCTGGAAACAAGATCCAGCTTAGTGTGCATTTCCTGGTAAAAATGTCCCCTTTCCTTTCCATAACAGTTGCTACCAAATGGAAGCACCCTCCCACCCTGCTGCCCATCCCACTCTGTTTGAGGTGACCATGACCATTGTAATCCTTTGCCTGTGCCGTTCCAGTGGTTTATGTGCCATAACTTGTCTGATTTAAATGGAACTGACTGTTTGTAAGCATGTGAGACTGAGGCTGAGTTGCACTGAGGCAGGCAGCATCTGCCACCTGCTCAAAGTGAGCTTCCTGGCTATGACATAATAAAAGTTGTACTATTTTCTGGAGGTATCATGATGTCAGGGTTTGCCCAAATCCTTTCCATGCTGGTGACTGCACTGCTAGGAGTGGTGGTGCTGAGCCAAACTGTGATGCTGCCAGTGGGAGTGTGGGGAGACTTGCCTGCAGGAGACACAAGATTAGTTGATGACACCTTTTGGAATTTGAAATAATCAAATGGATAGTGAAGTTGATGTGTGGTAAATTCAGTTTCAGAAAGGCTAGGAATTTAGTATTGTCTGGGTCTAACCTGGAGTGATGTGGTGAGGCAATATCTCTAGTTGTGCTGAAACACCTTTCGAAAGCAACCAATGTTGGGAGACATCCCAGAAAGTACAGTCACTTTAGCCAGCACAAGCCAAATCATTCTTCTGTCATGCCAGAATGTGATGGCATCAGTATTTCAGTTAGACAGAGACTCTGCTAAAGATGCCTTCAATCATATACAGTATTCTGGTGTCATGTCCATGCCTTCATCCATACGATGTCAGTATTGCATGTCAAACATCTCTTATCTGTTTTCTGTTGTGTCTCCTGGAATTAAATCATCAATTTCTTCCTCTTCCCATCTGATGTCATCATTATCATCATCACCACCACCACCAGGCTGATGCTGACACAACCTAGCACTGGAAACATGTGAAGTTGGCCCAAAAGGAGGAAGAAGAGGTTGAGTTGTGACTTCCTTGTATTGTCTGAACTACTCTAGATTTGTCTGCAAGACTTTCTATTTGACACATCAATGTGTGCAGGAGGAAGGCAGACATGTTTATATCTGGGATTGAGTAATGTTGCCATGACAAATTGGGTGTCCAGTCGAATGCTTTGAAATCATTCTTCAAGTTGTATCAGAAACGTCTCTGACACTTCTCCAATAAGGATTGCACACAGCTTTGGATACTGCTGAGATAATGAACAAGTAGTACCACCACCACCGCCAGCACCACCACCACCTTGTCCAGCACTAGAACCCAGATGTCCAGTGCTGGAGTAACTATCATCACCTCCATCACCAATGATGCCACAACCACCACCACATCTACCTACAACACCACTGGCACCACCACAACTGGCCTTGCTTTGTTGAGTTTGTGTTTGGTAGATGTCATATAGCACTGTGTGTGTTGTTCAAGTAGAGTTACCATAGGCAGGACCATGCTATGAGTAATGGATTCAGCAGGCAGATCTTGTGTGGCCTGCTGATAAGGTCTCAAAAGTGGAGCCAGCTTTTGCAGCACACACCACTGCACCCAGGACAGGTATCCCCACAAGCTACATCATCAGATTACATAGCTCGGAATACAGCTTTCTGTTCCACCAGTCTCTCCACCATGTGAAAAACAGAGTTCCACCTTGTCATCATGTCTTTAGTCAAGCAGTGTTGTGGAACATTGTGCTTCTTTTGGTAATGTCGGAAGAGCTTAGCACTTTGGGCGAGTGATGGAAATATCTTGTAATGCCCCTAACGGTGTCCAGTATTTCTTTTAACTATTCATGTTTCTCAAGCACATTATCACCACCAGATTCAGTGCATGTGCATATCAAAGTGCTTGACACAAACCTCCATCATTAGTGGCCATCAGCATATTACTCCCACTGTCTGCCACAAAAATTCCCACCTTCATGTTATGAGGGTATATCCAGATGTCCAAGATTGATTGTAGGAAGCACAAAAATGTTTTCACCACTGTGTTATCCTTCCATGACTGGCACATTAAATAAGACACTCCCTGTATCACCGTTCCTCTGTGTGGCTGTCTGCTTCATCAGAACTCCTGCAGGGGTTGGTGTTGGTGGTAGAGGTGGGGCAGTGGTGGTGCTGCTGATGTGTGACACGACCCAATGAGCAGTGGGACTCAGGAAGCTTTGGTTTGTAGTACTGCTCCAGATAACACTAGTGAAATGCACATAATCCCCCTCTGCCTGCTTCAGGATGGCCACCATCTGCTTGTGTATGGCCTCATACATTGTAGGGAGAACATGCTGAGAAAACACAAAGCATGATGGAATGATGTATTTGGGTTTCAGCTCATATAAGAGACTTCTACCATGGAGAATGCATGCAGATCAAGTGTCATGTCAACTATCAATTGAGTGATTTACACAGAAGCTGAATGAGTAGGTGGCATTTTGTGCAGGCATTTAATGACTTCTATAGTGTGATCTGTTAGGCGGCACTAAATTCTGGACTAGCACTGGTGCTTCCATTACTATTATCCCTGCCTAGTGATTGTGCTGGTAGTAGTGGTGCTGTTGGTTGGAGGGGTATTATGAAAGAAGTGCCACTAGTGTCAGTTGACTTTTACTGCTGCTGCCATGGGGGTTGCATAATTTGAGCAAATCGTTTGATCCCGCCACCCATACCTGGCTGCTGCTGCTGAGTCTGACCTGTGAGTCGACTGAAGGGTGTGAAGGCATTTGACTGTTAGCAAGATGCTGAGTTAATGCTTTAGATTATGAGCCAGAACACTAGTTCCCAATGTCCATGTTTATTTACCCTTGCTGATCTTTTTCTTACACATATTGCAACATGGCCTCGGTGGATTTGTGAAGCCATCCCTAGAATACTCCCATACAACAGAACATCTCTTGGCTTTCTTAGCGATATGATCACCAGCCTCAGGGATCGGGGTTGGGGGCCTTAGAAGACCTAGGATGACCACTGCGAGATTTCTTTTTCCTGATCATGGGGGTGGAGTGATGTGGCTGCCCCCATGATCACCAGCTGCAGTAGCAGTAGTAACACATTTATCAGGTGAGACAGGGAACATGGCCTGGGATTTGGATTTCCCTGCTTCATCAAGTTCCTTTTGTTGTTTTCTCTTCTTCATTGCTTCTCTTATTTTCAGACTCTTGCCCTCCCATACTAGTGGTGATGGTGGCCTCTGCTCATTAGAATTATAGTCCTCATCAGAGGAGCTTGTTCTTTCTAACAACAGACTTTCAACTTCCACTTACTCTTTTCCTTCTCCTGCTTCCTCCTCCAATGTTGTCTGTTTCTCCTCCACAACCTCTCCTCCCCAGCTGTCTCCACCTTGCTCTGAATTGACGCTTTACCCTTCCCATACATTTTTCCTGTTGCCTTCTCTTATTCCTCTGCTTCTGCTTCCCTTTCTGAATCACCAGCACCTCTCTCTCCTCTGTCACTTCTACTTCCATATCCTCTTCTTTTGTGGCTGTCTCCCCACTTTCCTCCACTGCAGCTGGCTGTACTGGTGGTGGACATGCTACTGGCTTGCTTTAATAAAACAGAGGAGTTGGTAAACCATAAGCAGCACCTTGCCCGTGTACCAACCAATTCTTTTTCCCCATTGAACAGTATAACAGTAGTGTCAGACGCTCCAGACTCGGTCACTGACTTGAGGCCAGTGGTTACACTCAGAGAAGGAGTAATCATATAGTGCCACAAGCCAGTGGCAGCCAACTTGAAATTGCCCATGGTGCTCACCAAAGTGTGGGCCTAAAGGTTGCAAAGTTGGCGCCCCTCCTGACACTCCCAGCTGTTGTCATGTGGGTCACACAAGATGCACAGGTGGAGGGCTTGCCTGTGCATCTTCAGAATGGGATGGAGGATCCATGGGCATTGCATCACCACCATGGGCGGTAGGGGAAAGCAAGGTATTTGGAGGAGAAGAAGCAGAAGGACCACAAGCAGCGGAAGACCTGTGTGTTTCTGCTTTGCTCCAGCTGGTTTCAGCACCACCAAAGGTACCACTGAACACTGACTGTGACTGTCTGGGAAAGAGTCTGCTTAAAGTGGGCATATGACCAGCTGATTTCTGCAGACTAACAAATTCCCATGGTTTCTTTGGATGTACTATTACACAACTAACCTAGTATGCCTGTCAGTCTCGGACCCACCAACACCACTACCAGCATCACCAACACCACCACCACTCCCTGTCTCTGTCCTTCTCCTTCTGACATCCTCATTATGTACATAACCCCACCATGGCCACACAACTATGACTGCTACAGTACATGCAGAACTGCTATTTGCTGTGGGGATGGGTACCATACTAGAATCTTTCTCTGTGGATCCTCCCACTCTTGAAGTCCTCTCTGATTACCTTTCAGGATGTCCTTGCTTCATCTTCATGGTAGGTCAAGCACAGCACATACTGCCTGTAATGAAGACTAAACTGCAACTGGATGCAATGTTTCACAAGATTCTTTTAGGGGGGGTCCAACTCCCACAGTAGGCTAAGCATGGCACACCCTGCCTGTCACAAAGACTAAGCTGCAATTGGATAAGGTGTTTCACAACATTTGGGTGGAAGGGGCTCCATCCCCCACAGGCAGATCAGGCATGGTACACACTGACTGTCACAAAGGCTAATCTGTAACTGGATAAAGTGTTTTAAAGATTTTTTAAGGGGGGAGGGGCTCTGGCTCCCGCAGGCATGCCAGGTGCAGAACACACTATCTATCCCAAAGACTGAGCTGCAATTGGATAAAATGTTCCACAAGATTTTCTTGGGGAGGGGGGGATCTGGCTCCCACAAGTAGACCAGGCATGGCACACATGCCTGTCAGGAAGACTAAGCCACAACTGGATAAAGAATTTCACAATATTTTTTGTGGGGGAGGGGTCAGGCAAGCTGGAACCTTGTGGCACCCTGTCACTGATCCAGTAACACAGCCATGAGCCACTCACAAACAGTCATTAAAGCTACAATTTGATAACGTTAACAGTTTGGACTTAGGCACTCACCCAGTCAAGAAAGACACCAAAATCTTTGGTTTGGAAGTTTGAATGCAAAAACAGCATTGGACTACTGCAACAGGGCAGGCCCAGGGCCCTTCTCCTCTCCCCCCTGCTTGCCTTCACAGTGATCTTTTCCTTCACTTCCCTGCCTAACAAAATCTGAGGAACTACAGTGGCAGCTTGCAAGTTAACTCCAACGAACTGCTCTTCACAAACTGGTGGATTTTGGCAACCTTTTTCTGTCAAAAAGAGTGAAGCCAGCATAACACACACACAACAAGGTCCTTCCTCCCTGGCACCAAGGCTGCAATGGCACACAGAGTTGCAGAACACTTGTTTTTCTGCTTTTTTTACCACATCCCTGGCTGGATGCTGAAGGTCAGATGGCTGCCAGAAAGAGTTGCACAAGCTCAGTGTATTTATAGCTGTGTCACGCCCACTGAAGTGCTGAAGAGAAGATGACAATCTTCAGACTTGCTTCTACTGGGCAGTTCATCGAATGCTCCATTGGTTTCACACTCACCCTTACTGAGTGCTTAATCTTGCAGCTGCTGTATGTGATTAGAAAGTTAATACTGACCAGTCAGTTAAGAGGCTTGTGAGAAAAATCAGGAAAAGAGCAAGTTGCATGAATTTCTTTAACACACTCTAAATCCTTAGCATTTAGGCATTTTAATTGTGAGGCAAAACTATTTATCTATTTTGTTGTGCTTCTGAAATCATCTGAATCATTTTATTAATATCTGTAGTTCTTATAGAATCCATTATCTCTACAGACGTCATTCCAATAGTTTTCATTAGCCACTGTGGACTAATAGCCTGTAAACTCACATCTAGAATAATTTCAAATGCTGCCTTCACTGCATCTCAAACAGCACTTAGTCTTCACAGCTTACTGAAACAATTTGCTATGATTCCCATCTTCCTCCCTTGATTAAATGATTTGATTCAACAAAATTACAGAGACAGAGCATGCTTGTTCTTAGAGCTGTCACAAAGGATTCTGTGTAAAATAGTACAGTAAAAATAGCAACATGAATGCTGCAAAAAAGTCAAAATGTGTGTCCCTGCTTGCACAATTGGGGATTTGGTAAATAGCACCACAAATGCACCAGTTGGCTAGGTTTTGTAGTTATAGTGTCAGCCTTGCCCCATACTTGCACTAAATAAAATTGTAAATATTAGGGGTCACTAATGGTAATTAAAAAAAATTCAGATTATGACCACTCTTCCTTATAGCAGTAAAGTTAAAACTGTTGTTATGATTTGAGGTCTGCAACTTGAAAGGGCCAATTTCTGTAGAAATCTACAGACTGTAAAGGCCCTGTAGTGAAAGTTGTTAATCAGCTTCTCCTAGTGTCTGATGAGGGGCATCTACCCAGTCTGATAGTGTTGAACAACTTTCAACAGTGGCAGTCAGTAAGTCTTAGCAGTGCAATTAAGGAGTATTGGTAGGGTGCTCAGGGGATTGTTTCAAAATGTGTTTGTTCATACTGTACCTGCAAGGGTCATTCGATTTGGTAGTTTGCGGCTGATTTAGCATGCCATGGGCTGAGGTATCATCGTATGGCATCCCACAGGGATTTCCTTTGTTCCTTAACATGATTTACTGTACATGCATTACACCTCTAGCAGAAATCATCAAGAAGCACAGTCCTGAGTGATATTTCTATGTTGAAGAATCCCTGTAACCAACACTTCTTTAAATGCCTGATGACCCAAATTGTCATCTTACCTAGCAAGTTGATTTTTTCTTAGTCAAGTCTATACTGAAGTTTTCTGAGTTGGTATAGTTGAAATATTGGTTAAATTAACAGAAACATTGTGTTTGCCATGTTTAAGAAGGTAGGGCTGACCACCTTAGAGACAGTACAAAATGAAATCTAGGACATGAGCAAACTCTATCTCTTGATTCTTAGGTGAATGCAATGGTCAAGTGTTGCTTTTACCGTTTGCAAACTATCAGTCTGTTATGTTCATACCTCTACTCTGCTGACTTGTCAGCTATAATAACAATCGTTTAAAAATACTGTTTATTATTCATTATACAAGAAGATTGATAACACTACTTGATGGAAGGCTCTTTTATAATGGCGCCCTATCATACTGTATGTATTTAATGCATTTCTTCATCATTCTGAGCACAACGATTTGTAAAATGTTGTACTGTGGCTTGCCAAGAAAAACGTATAAAAAAATGGCAGCATTTGCAGAATAGCGCTGCTCAGGTTCTTGCAAGAGCTAGACAAAGGGGGCCAGATTTTCAAAGGCCAGAGAATGACACAAGGTGCTTATGTTAAAAAAATGATGCAAGAAGCGAGATGCATCAAAACTTGCATCAATTCCAATTTTCTATCAGAGCTTGCATCAGAAACAGGTCAGCATGTGCCAGAGTGTCTTGTGCCATGGTTGCATTGAACAAATGCTTGAGCCATGTCAGAAGGGATGCATGCTTCACAGAAATTATGCACCATCATCTTATCTGGGATTTTTAAAGAATGTAGGTCCTGTCATTGTGCCTAAGATGCATGCTGCTGTTAGACCAACTAGAACTGGTCTGACACAAGAGCAAATAAAGAGACTCACAGAAGGCGGGCCAACCTGACTATGGCACTATGAATGGCATTTTGCTGCAAGAGTCCTGCATTGTATACATCTTAATGTCTCAAGTGCTGTAGCATGAAATATATTGCTTGCTTGCTTCCAGAGGTCATTTCATCTCCTCTAATGTTTGACTTGGCTTGCATTATTTTTGCTCCATGCATCGTATTTTTGACCCAACTTGCATCATTCTCAGATTGTCATTTTGGCCCCCTGTATCATAATTTTGACACATCTGACCTTCTGCATCATTTTGTGGAACTTCTTCACAGAGAACTCTTTTCTTGTAAGATATGGCACACAGTATTTGACACACCTGGATTTGACACAAGGTGAATGATTGATGCACCATGTGTCAGTCTAAGGGCCCTTTGAAAATCTGCCCAAGGACTATACAATTCCCATTTTGAAGGGGCCCCTTGGCCACCTTTGCCTCTGTGTACTGAATGCAAGGTCCCCATGCTAAAATACAAGGCTGTATATTGTTTGGGACCATCATACATTGATATTGTCCTGGACTGTCTGAATCCAGTCCATACAGTACATTGACCATGATGCTTACCTCTTATTCAAAAATCAAAAATTTTCTCCTGGAAAGTAACGCTTGTAGGTGCCCCCTGCAGTAAGCCTTTCTTATAGCACCAGTATTGTTTCCGTCTCCACTCAAAAAAAGGAAACCCCCAGTTTTTCACCTCCTCTTTCTACCTTCTACACTCCATCCCCCCTTCTTCCCCTCTTCTTTCTACTCCCCTCCTTTCCCAGCCACCTCTGCTAGCACTTTCTTTATTTTTGACCCTTCCCCTTCCCTGCCCCCTCTCTGTATACTTGCATCATTGTAATATATATGCCTAACCTGATTTTAATCTAACTATTCGTTAACATTATTAGCTAACTCTTGTATTTTTTATACTGTTTTGTTGTGTACATCATGCAACCTGGACGAATATGAAAACAGGCATTTTTGCTCACACTCTTTCCAGTATAAAATTAATAAACTTGAGAAACTTAAACATGGAAATTGTTCCAAAGCATACTTAATTAAAGATCAATGAGGACAGAGTTTTCCTGCTGTTCCAGGTTTGCGTAACTCCCTCCCACTCCACTGTAGATCGAACTACTGCCCACCTTTATGAATTTTATGTTAAAGTTAAAAAGTTATTTATTGAAGCATTTTAATATTTTTACAGTGATGAAAGTAGTATGTTCCATATTGCCATACTTTGTAACAGTGTTCATCAATGTCTGCATTTCAATTATGTGTTTGGCTCTGAAATATCTATGTGGTACAGCAACCATGTTGCCTATTTGGGGGTATTTCTTCCTTTTTTAACTTAATTTAGCTATTAAGGCTGGCCTGTTGGCACAGCAGTAAGGGCTTCTGCCTGTAACCTCGAAATCCCAGGTTTAAGAATGAGTGTCCAACATAGTGCTCTCCTTCTCCAGGGAGAGGGAGATTAAGTGCCTGGCATATGACTGACCTCCTGCAGAGGCCGGGGGGGGGGGGAGCAGCTGCTGGCACCTACATCATTGCTGGAGGTGGGAAAGACATCAGCGTACATGCCCTTGACATCAATGCACATCCCAACTTCTGGGGTGGAAAATGTGAAAAATAATGGCTGAGTGGGATGCTGTCCATCACATGCCACAAGTCCTGCACCACTGCCTGTGGTACCACCAGAGATGAATTCCAGCATCCAATGGAAGGGTGAGCCCCCTGCAGAAGGCCCCATCCTGGGGGGCAAGCCAGGGCATAACTCCTGTATGGAAGCATCCCGGAGCCATATACCAACATCCAACAGGTGGTTGGGCTGCCTCCCACTGCCTCACTCTTGGGGGTAAGCCAGAGCATATATCTGGCTTGGTAAGTCTGCTGGGGGTGGGTGATGGGGCTGGGTACAGGGCTGGGATGATGGGGGACAGTACTTGGAGGAAATGAGAAAAGTAGAGCAAATTTAAAAGAAAAACTTAATTTAGCTATTTTATCAGTAGGTGGTATTTGAATTACTGCCAATATGTGCATCGATTCCCCTCACTGTCAGAGCTGTTCATTGTACAGTACTCTAATTATGGTGCCACAAGCATTGTAGTGTGTGGCATCTTGCTACTTGTGGTGCCAGCATGTAAAACCCTATTTGCACTAAGTGCCTTCCTCCTGTCTTCCTCCTGTCATTTCTCATTCAATATGCAATCATTTAGACTCCTTGAGGTATCTACATCATCCTTCCTATGTAAAGGATCCAGGAGCCCCGTCACTACCAGTGCATGTCACCACAAAAATTGAGGAGCATGTTTCATCATGAAAACATTGATTTCACAGATTATACATAATGTACTGAATAATGTATGGGGAACAGTATGTAAAAATGTTATGATAAATGTGGACTGTTTTCTCCCACAGGGAAACCAGGTTATAATTCACTGTTATAACCAGCTGATTATATAGGTGAATTATAATTGGGTTTCCCATGCTCCATGTATGTGCACATTGCCTCCCTTGCACATATACTTCCACCTGCTCACACTAAATGGACTCAGAGTAAATGTTTTTACAAGCTTCTTCATAAATACAGTTGCTGTTCATTTCTCTTACATTATATCAAGTGTGCAAAAGTGAATCGTTAGTTAAACCACTCTCCAGCCCGACCATGCTACCAGAACCACTGTTTTCTTTGTAAAACAAGACATGGGGTAGTGTGTAAAACCTGGTGTTGCATGCTTGTACATACTCTCAAGCTTCATTCTCAGGGTTTATGTAGCATCCGACACCGTGTGTTTGTGTAAAATTCTCATCACACACACACACTACCCATGTATTATTCTATATATAATTACTGGTGAGAAATTTTTTCTTAGGACTCACCAAGTTGATATTCACTGTAATAACCCATGGGTTATTATGGTGAACACGCACTATGTCACTCAAAAATGATTGCTTCTTCATTGGCTCTTGCATTCTGTGTGGGTGGGCTGAACAGATCCTGTCACATGGTGGCTCCTCAGCAGCTCCATTCCTCTCTTAGCGAGGAGCTGCCACAGAAAACCTCCTCGCTCTCAGTCCTATTCATAAACCTTTTTTATGTTGGTGTGCTTGCATAGCCAACATCTTGGAGTAGTGCAGATTTGGAGGCACTTTCACTGCTGGGTGAATGCAGGGCACACATCAGTAGGAGCGTCCCTCATTCCCCAAACAGCCTGCATGCAGGTGCCACACCATGCATACATAATGTGGCAAGCACATCTAAGGAAAGGTCCGCTGCAATGTGAGCAAAGCTCATCACATGCAGCAGACCTCCTGACATGCTTCCCCGGCAATAGAAACATGGTGGCTCACTGTCTGCCAAACTGCTGACTTTGGGGGTGCCCAATCCCCCTGTCAGCATACCCTGCCTCCAATTTATGTGCCAATGGGGGAGCCCACTCCCTGTTGGCATAAAGAACCCCCCTATTTGTTATATACTGAGGGGTGCCCAATCCCCCATGGATCTTGCCCCCCTTGCTTTCCTTGTGTGCCGACAGGGGTGCCCAATCCCTGTCAGCATAAAGTTCCCGCACTTTTGTTGCATGCCAATGGGAGTACCCAATCTCTCATTGGCTTGAGCTGCCCCCCCACAAAAAGACTCCATTGGCACTCTGGAAGCCCACCCCAGTGTGCCCATGAAAACAAAAATGGTCCTGCAATGTTTTTGTTCCCTGTAAAAAAAGGAAACGGTCCCTCAGTGGTCTCCCTGCCCCCATCCCACAATCCACGGCCACACACTGCACACCCTGCCTTCCCTCACCCCCCATACTTACCTCTGGAGTCCAGCGCGACGATCTTCGGTGGACCAGGAAAACATCTGTACTCTTCAAAGCCGACCATGAACTGAGGTAATGCCGGTAAGCTGTGTAATGGAATAAATGGCGTTTTTCAAACTTTTATGCATATCTCAGGCATTTTTTTGAATTTTGGCACCACATTTTTAACATGGGGTTTTTGGGACCCCTCCTCATGACTTCTGGCACTGCCATGGTGTTATTCAGTCCTGAAGGGTGATTTCAGGTCACTGCACGGAATCACCTTTCAGGACTGAGTAATGAAACGACATTGCCCCTGTTCATGAGGGGGGCTCTTAAAAAGCCTATGTTGCAAATTTGGTGACAAAACTCCCCAAAATGGCTCTTTTAAGAGTGTGAGTTGTGCTGTTTGTACGCACGCTCATAATGTCATGAATTTGTAATATTTTCATTCCAGATTTTCAAAATTGACATTTTTCCACACCTCCTGATGAACAGTACAGCTGTCATTTTACATATCCTGCCCAAATGTGTTTTCGCATGTCTGGTGAAGAATAGCGTGGTTGCTGTGTAAATCACATTTCAGGACAATTTGAGGAAATGACAGTGACACTGTTCATGAGCAGAGGTCCTAAAATGACTATGTTGAAAATTTGGTGCTGACAGTCCATAAAATGACTATGTTACATGCGTGCATTGCACAGTTTCCACGCACTCTTGTAATTTCACAAATCTGCAATATTTCCATGCCAGATTTTCAACACTGGCATTTTTGCACACCTCCTTATGAACAGTACAGCTGTCATTTTTCACATCCTGCCCAAAATGTGTTTCTGCACCTGTGGTGCACAATGGCGTGGTCACTGTGGGAAATCAACTTTTGGGACAGATTAGCAAAATTGCAGTGCCACTGTTTGTAAGGGGAGGTCCCAAAATACCTATGTTGCAAATGTGGCTACCAAACTGCAAAAAATAATTGGGTTACGGACGTGTGTTGCACAGTTTGTATGCATGCTCATTGCTTTACCAATATTTCATATTGTCACTCCAGATGTTCAACGTTGCCATTTTTTTCGACTCCTCATGAACAATACAGTTGTCATTCTCCACATCATGCCCAAAAATGTGTTTTCATCCCTCTGTCACCAAATGCCACAGCCACTGTGCAAAACCACCTTTCAGCTAACAAAGTAATTGTGCCGCTTTTTATGAGTTTGCCCAACAAGAAGCCCATGTTGAAAATGTGGAGTGAAACTACCACCACATGCCTACAGTGTTAGGGTTTCCAACTGTAGCACCTCACCCGGTACAGGCTGACAGGTGTCAGGGGTGTGACTTGGGATCATCAGATGTAATGCTATGCCATCCCCCCCGCCACCACCCTGCAGCAACTGACAAGCATCATGGTGTGCCTTGCACTGTTCGGCCACAAAGTTCACCCCATGCTCCTATACTGCACCCATGTCCGCGTATTTCCTTATGGAATGGGGGAAGTATAATGCCCAAAGACCCCAAAGCACACCACAACACTTGTCAGTGTCTACAGGATAGGGTGAGGTACAATGGCATGAACGTTATAGCTGATGACCCAAAGGCACACCCCAATGCCTCTCGCTCTCTACAAGGTGGGGTTGGCATCACTTCAATACTTCACTGCCATTCCTATTATGCATCTCTAGCTCTGGCACTGCCAATGCCAATGCCAGTGCGACAGCATTCAGCATTGACAAATGCTTGTTTTAATATTTGTCTGCTTCCTCTTATTTTTCCCAGTAAAAAAAGCTGGTTGATCATGCTGTTAGTCAGATGGTGGAAATACAGCTAGCAGGAAAGGGACTGTGCTTGACTTCTTATAGTGCTACTGAAGCACGTTGTAGACTGAGGACTGTAAGTTAAAAAAAGTTAAAAAAAAGGCTGAGCTGGAGACAGGCAGTGAGAGGCAGAAACAAAGCGCTTGTGTGTGGCTGGCTGTACTGTGTGTGTCTGTGTGTCTGTGTGTGTGTGCTTGTGTGACACAGAAATCAAGCTGGAAAAAATTGCTCACCAGCAATTATATAAAATAAAAGATGGAGAAGTGTGCATATGAGAATTTAATGCACTCCCTTGATGTGGGGTGCTTTGGTAATCCCCTTGGGCTTTGCCCTCTGGGTTTATGTGGTGCCCCACACCTTGAGTGTGCATTAAATTCTCATATTGCACACTTCCCAATCCATTATTCTATATTTATTACACACCTGAAGTGTATAATGCCCACATAAACTATGAAAGATTGCTGGGGGTCGGCAGGGGAGGGAGAGGATTGAGTGTCCAGAGGACAGCTCTCCTCTCCAGGGAGGGACAGGGGTCCCAAGTCGGTGGTCGGCTGCCCTCTGGCAGAGGCCAGAGATGCAGCAAGCGCTGATGACGTAGTGAAGGGGTGGGGAGGGGAGTGACAGACATTGGTTCCATGCCTTGATGTCAAGGTGCCAGCCACTCCCCAAGAAACAGGGAAAATACCCTTCAGCTCCAGCAGAGATGGAGTACCAGAGCTTGCCCTCGATCTGTGGCTGCCCACCTGGCACCCTCCCAACTGACACTACTGACTTCTCGGGGTTTTAGGGGCCCACCTCATCCCCGCCTGGGGGATAAACCGAGGCTACATGGATGACAGAGGACTGTCCAGGTAGGACAGACCACAGAGGGATGACTCTTTGGTGCTCCCGAGGACACCAGATCTGAGGGGTGGAGAGGAGGAATAAACATGAAAATAAAAAAAATAAACTATGAGAGAGAAGCTCTAGTGGTTTAAGAGGGCATAACACAGAGGGTGTGAGGAAAAAACAAGTTACCCTGTAACCCATATTTTATTTTTTATTATTACTGTTTGTTAAATGGTTTTCTGTTTTGTCACTCCCCCATTTTCACAATCTTCAAAATTGTTAGTTATTTATAGCCCCAAAATTCCCACCTAGTTTTCATTTCCACCAACCTCTGTCCACAGATTACTACATTTAATCAAATAAAAACATATCTGATTGATCCTGCCAGTTTTGCCCAGTCTGTGCTGTTGAATAGAGCATAGCAGAAGTGTCATGCTCTGCTACATGCCACCACTGAGTGACCAGTAGTTTAATTCTGTTTTAACTCAGCTGGCATGTGGAGAAAAGCACTGCACTACAATATTGTTGTATTCAATAGCATTGCTGGGAGATGGTAGGATAAAACAGATGTAACTCACCCCTGCAAACAAGTGGGGGTTAATGTTTTCACAAGACATCCTCTCCTTTAGAGAAGGGCTGAGCAAAGGGTGTGGTGTGATCTGTAGCAACTGAACACTAGGCAGGAAATATATATGGCCACCTGGGGGAAATAAGGAGCCCAAGAATATAGGGAGTAATTCCTAAATTCTAATTTCAGTTCAGGAGGATGCTGTTCATTGTATCAGCTATGACTGGTATGGGAGGATATGGGAGGAGGTACCTGCCAGGCCAAGGAGGTGGCTGTGTTGACCCTGTCCCTGTGAGGTGGCAGGAGTCTTCAGTTGGGTCAAGTCTCTTGTTAGCCTGGAGAGAAGACAGCAGAACCAGATGGTGTATAGTCTGAAATAGGAGTTCCCCTTTAACGGGTTTACAGTACTTTCATGGCTATACTGGCTGTACTGTTTATCATCTCAGCACATCTGCATGAAGAGTGTTTACCCGACTGGTAAACAGATTAAAGTTTGGAGGTAGAAGGTACTGCATGTAGACCTTACACCATCTCAGATGAGTGTCACAGTTTGATCATGGGATGGTCAGGAGAGACTGGATTTCCTGGAGTTTGCAGAGTTCTCGAACTGATGCTGGTCATGCAACTGCTCTTGCACTAAGAAGGCATTTATTGGCAAATACATAAAATGAGGGCTTCCAACAGTGATGTTCAAATACCTTAGAAAAGGGAGAATTTCCTAACTTTCCAGTTTAAAGAGGAATGCCACCTCATGGCAATGGTTGAGAATACTGGTTACTGAAATTGGCACAAGTTCTGCAATAGAGCCCATGGCTGGTTCAGGACTGACAAGAAGAGGTGAAAATGGGTGTTGTTGATGCTACAAGAGTTCCCAAGTGAGAAAATATATGTTTACCAGGTTAAAAATATATAAAACCGAATACAAAATATTTACCCTGATACCTCTTTTTCTGACCACTCTTGACCTCTGACATGTCACCTGCAGAGATCCAGGCCCTAGTGGAGGACACTTTATCCAGGCAGAGTAACCCAAACTCATCACACCTATCTTAGGAAAGACTCATATAGATGGCAGACAGGGCAGATAAATTAGCCTATGCACACTGTAGAAGAGCTGAGTTACTGTAGTTTATTCCTACCAGAGGCAATAGCTTGTGACAGCAATTCTGCGTTTTCAATTATTGCCTTATAATAGGGCTGACAGTATAGCTTAGGAGTTAGAGTATTGAGCTGTGAATGAGATTGGTACAACCAGCGGACCTGGGTTTGATTTCCACAGCATCCACTTGCATACTGTGTGACTTTGATTGTGCTATTGATTCATTGTGAAATTGTATGTATAACGTTATGTAAAATTCAGGAGCACCTTGTAAATAGAACTCATCCTAATGGTGTGGAATGGCATCTGTACCAGACTAAAAATAAAGATTTTACTACTACTACTTTAAGCAAGTAACTTAACCTCCCCAGTGCTCCAGGACTGCTCTGGAAAACAATCACTTGTGCCTAATGGGCCTTTCCCAGTTACCAAATAATAAAAAAAAACAAAACAGCATTTTTATGTTTTCTCTAGTTAACACAGGAAGAATTGAGGTTGAAAATACTGGGAGTGGTACAGTGCCATGGCTGTGGGATGACAGATTTCAGAGAGACCTTCTGGAGACTGCAGTGCTGCCCAATGTGCAGATACCTCTCTGGGTGGAGGGATGAGGTCACCAGACTCTAGGCTGAGTTGACTACGATTCGGGGGGGCCCTCCCCCCCCAGAGGTCACCAAGTCTACCACCATTACCTCAGAGGATGCCAGAAAGGAGGTATAGCTGGACTATGGTGGGCTCTGGAAGGATGGAGGTGGTGAGAGAGAGGCACATTCCTCAACCAGTACTACTAGAAAATTCCTATGACACTCTGGCAGGGCGGCACTGTCCAGAGGATGCACCTGCAGTAAGGAACAGGGAGAATGTGGGGAGACCCTCAGTAGTGAAGACCCCTAGGAGGGTGACAGGGGACTCCAGAGGAGGAGGAAACAACTTCTTGTGGAGACTCAATTGTGAGGGGGATAGATTTGGGAATAGGAAATGGGGAAAGAGGCAGGTTAGGTGCTTAGGAAAGATGGAAAGTGGATCCTGAGGATTGCAAGGGCAGCAGGATGGAGAGAGAGTTGGATGTCATTGTCCACCTGGGGACTAATGACCTGTCTAGGGATGGGGCTGGTATAGTGCAGGGGATGTTTAGGGAGCTGGGGAGGGATCATAGACAGGTAGCTCACTCAGTGGCTTTCTCTAAGGTACTGCCTGTCTAAAACATTGGACAGGAGAGGGAACGCCACATCAGGAGCATCAACTGATGGCTGAATGTATGGTGCAGAGAGGAAGGGTTTGACAACATTGGAGACTGGGAACCCAGTTGGGAGAATAAGGGCCAATATAGGGGGTGATGGCCTGCTTCCATCCGGAAGGGGAACTGCAGTTGTCAGCAGATGGTTTAAATGTTACTTTGATGAAACTTTAAACTGGCCAAGGATGGTGGCTGAATGAACTGGGGAGTCAGAAACTGCCCCCCATAGGCTGATGTAGAGAGTAAGGAGAACCCAAGGGGAGAGGAATCCCCAAGGGTGTAAATTTTTGCAAATTAATAAAGGCAGCAGGGTGGTAGAAGTAAAGTGGAAAAGGAATAGGAGCATTAAAAAGAGAGGTGGGAAAGAGGGAGGGAAAAGAGCAAAAAAGTGGCCAACAAGCAGATTGGAAACAAAATCTGGAAGGCTATGTGTGTGAATGCTATAAGATTCCAGACCTAGATACCAACATGGCAGAGGCCAGCATGGATATTGTGACCATTACTCAGGCTGTGGGAAGGAATGAAGGGTGTGTGGTGTTTCATGTGAGGGAGAGCATAAAAGCCATTGAGATACAGCGAATATAGGGGGAGGCAGAGGTACTGTGGGACACCCTGGAAATGGGGAATGGAGTCACTATTTGCACAGGAGTCATCTACAGAATTCCAGCACAGGGGCATGAATTACATAAAGTACTCTTTTGTGTGTTTAAAGGCACTTGCCACCATTGCCTCATGTCTAACAGCACACTCAAGAGTTGTGTGATTGTTGACCAACATAATCACACACACTCTCTGTTTTGCCTTATTGCATACATAGAGTGGTGCCAGCCAGGATGCAATGCAGTAATGCCGCAGTATACCACAAAACGTTGCAGTGTACTGCAGGGAAGAGTGTTATTCAATGGCAACTAAGCTCTTTTGTCATACAGTATTTTGTGACATGTCACTTAACACAAGTTACTGTATTGCATCTAGAGATATGCAAAGTCAGCAAAATTAGTTATGAATTTCATGCAATTTGCAGAGCTCAATTCATGGAATTCACGCAATTCGCAGAACACAAATCAGCTGAAATTCATCACTAAGTGTGAAACTTTGCACAAATTTTATCCTCCACAGTGAAACTTGTAGTGAAATTCATGCAATTTGCATGAAGCTGAAGTCTGCCAGACAAAGGGAAAATTTGCAAACATGACAAAGCATGCATTTGGTCATTGGCATGAACTTTGCTGGCAAATTTTTGCTTCACAACATGCATCATGGCTGTCTCTGTTGTATATAATGGCCTAGATTTTCAGAAGTTAGAGAATGATGCACTTTGCCTGTGTTAAAAAAAAGATGGGATGCAAGGAGTGAGCTGCATCAAAATAACAAAAGAGACACAAGGATCAGACTGCATCAAAACTTGTGTCAGGTCCAGTTTTATAATTGTGCTTGTGTCAAAAACAGGTCTGCCTGCACCAGACTGGTTTATGCCATGATTGCATCAGAACAATGGTTGCGCTATGACAGAAAGGGGGCCTACCTCCAAAACGTGATGCACCATACCCTTATTAAGGATTTCAAAGCATGATGGTCCTGTCAGTGATAAGACCAGTCAGAGGTGGTCTAACTGACATAAGAACATATAAAGAGGCCCTCAGCAGGTGGGCCGACATGACTGTGTGACTATGAATGGCAGTCTGCTGCAAGAGTCCTGCACTGTATACATCATAATGCTGTCTCATGTACTGTAGCATGTAAAAGACTGCTTCCAGAGACAAGTTCATATAGTACCCAGCAGTACTGTCGTGAGTGGTATGATTGGAATGGGGAGGGAAAATTATGTAGAGGTTTGGTCACAGAGCCAATATTTCCCTGTGGGAGTGGTTTACAGCAATTTATGTGGTTAAAATGCCATTGTCTAGGCCATTTCATTTGCCATATTTTTACTCAGCTTTTATCATTCTTGTCCCATGCATCATACTTTTATATAGATACAGAAAAATTGTCAGCAGATAAGGACCACCAGGCCCATCCAGTCTGCCCATTGTGTTGCTTGTAAAAGCAGCCCATGACTCTACATGGTCATTGGCTGTATCATTACATTCCCATCACTAGTGTTCCTTTATTCCTGTCTCATGCATGTTTAAATCCTGCCACCGTACGTGCAGCCACGGTGATTGTGAAGAGAGTCGGACCAGCCAGATTGTGTCGCGTAAAAGGCTACTGGAATCGCACACCGCCTTCCACTGAAAACGTAGGTGCAGCGTCACACCTACGTAGCGAAACACGTGTACCAAGTGCCCCAGCCATCGGCAATACGTGAACTCGGCTTAACATCACAAAACACAAATACCATAATAAATAATCATGAAAAAGAGTAATAAAAAGCAAACACACACAATAGCAGACTTAATCAATGAATGTAAGCTTTCATCGGGGGGCTGTGCCCCCCTGCACTCCACCTCCACCTTCCAGCTATGTCCATCCTTACATCCTTCACATAACAAATTAATGTCATCTTTCATTGGGGGGCTGTGCCCCCCGCACCCCCCCTCAACAAAAGTAAACATGTAATATCTACGCAAATACGTCATGTGGCACGTGGCTACATAATGTGCCCGTATGATCTGTCATCGAGATACACAGTAAGCTGAGTTACGCAGTAGTGCTCCTCGGCTGGTCCAATTCGCTTCACAATCACCACAGCCACTACCTCCCAGAGCAGGCTATTCCATATATCCACCACCGTATCAGTGAAAAAGAACATCCACACATTTCCTCTTAATTGGCCTTCCTCTAGGTGCATGTCATGTCCTCTGGTCCTGGCATTCTTTTTGAACTGGAAGATAATTTCCCCTTTAACTCATTGCCTCGGGAGGAGCTCTCTGAAGTTGCAGCATTTGTCTCCTGTATACTGTTAACAGTTAATCCTGGGCCTTTCTAAGCAAAATCAAGCCATATTTGGCATGCTGCAAAGAAATGCTAACAGCACAAAAACCGTAAGTGCTATACACAAAGTATGAGTGGCAAAATTGTTCAGCATAAAATTACATTTCCAATGGTGGTATGCAAGAAATAGCAGGTAATTTAGTTTTATTTTTGTGCTGGTTGAAACAGCAAAACAAAATATTTTTTCCACTAAAAAATGCACTATAAACCTTTTTTTGTTGGGAAATATGTAACATATTAACACCAAATTAACCATCCAGACATTAGATGTAATTTTAATCATTTGCTTGGAAAACAAATAGCTATTTCTGTAGTATTAAACATAATTTTTCCCCATTTGAGTCAAGGTGTGTTGGTGAGGTTTGAGGGACAAATATGAACCATACACACCATACCATAAACAAATGCATATAACTCCTAAAGTATGCATGATACACACAATATATTAGTGGCAAAGTTGTTCCACACAAAATTGCCTTTCCAATGGTTCAATGCAATCAACTGTACTCAGTTCAGTTTTTGTTTCATATTGGCTGAGATACCCAGAATGTGTGTTTTCTTCAAAGTGCTTAGGTGGTTCTAGATGGACAAAATGTCATAAACAAATATGAATAACTCCTAAAGTGAACATGATACACACAAAGTGTCAGTGGCAAAGTTGTTCAGCACAACATTAACTTTCTAGTGATACTATGCAGTCAATTCTAATCAATTCTGGCTCACCAGTAATATTAAAACATATGAGTGACTTCTCCAGATTTTTCTAGGGCATACAGGAAGTCTATAGGTGACTTCTCTAGACATTCTGGGACCCACTGCAGTTAGATTTGTTGACTCCTACAGGCGTTTCTAGGAGGCAATGAGTTAACCTTGTTTATATACCCTTGAGGTACTTGAACATTTCAATTGTATCGCCCCTCTCCTGCCTTTGCTCCAGTGTGTACGTATCGAGGTCCCTCACTCTCTCCTCATAAGGCTTTTGCTGTAACCCTCTGACCACTTTTGTCACCCTCCTCTGCACTGCTTCCATCCTGTTGATGTCTTTACGAAGGTGTGGCCTCCAGAACTGCACACAGTACTGCAGATGAGGCCTCACCAAGGTTTTGTACAGTGGAACTATTAACTCCCTCCTCCTGCTCATGGTACCCCTCCCAATACAACCCAACATCCCACCTTCCTTCCCTACTGCCTTGGCTGCCCGCCTTTTGATTTTCAAGCCAGCTGTGATAATGACCCCCAAGTCCCTTTCCTCCCTTGTAACTGTCAGCAGCTCACCCCCATCCTGCAGCTTGCACCTGGGTTTTTACTCCCAATGTGCATGATTTTGCACTTCTTTTGACACAACTTCCATCATTCTTGCCCCATGCATCATATTTTTGATGAAACAGACCTCTTCCATGATTTTGGGGGACTTTGCCATTACAGAATGCTTTTCTTACAAATTACAGCACACAGTACTTGGCACACTTGGATTTGATGCAAAATGGATGTTTGATGTACCTTGCATCAGTCTAGGGGACCTTTGAAAATCTAGCCTTATATGTTATATTAAATTATATTAGATTATCTTATGAGCTTATTTATCATATCTGCTGCCCTGAACAATGCCACCTGAAGGCATTTCATTCCTTCATGGCCAACAAAATTAAATCGTCTCCCAGTCACCTCCCTTGTGCCCAGTTCCTCTCCAGAAGTACCACAATCCCCCTACCACCTATCTACTGTACCAAAAAAAAAGATCCTCTGCAGTGAACAAAAAACAAGGTGCTGCATCAATGTGTGGCCTGAAAACAAAACAAAATGGTAATATTCAATGCATGCTGAAAATAGAAAACAGAGTTGAAATTGACATTTCAACCATAGGTCCTCGTCAGAAATTATCTAAAAAAGGAAAACGCAAAGTTTGCTTTTTCTCTTTTAGATAATTTCGAAAGAAAACCTTTGGTTGAAAAATCAATCTAACCCTATTTACTATTTTCAGTGTGCATTTAACATTACCATTTTGTTTTGCTCTCTGGAGTGAAGGAGCATTTTACAGATAACTTCACAAAGCCAGTGAAATAATGTTATCATGCAATTTAAGTAAAGCCACATTTTATATTAATAAATATATCAAAATAAAAATCCTGGAAGGACTATCCTTTTAGTAAACAACACACTCACTTCCTCCACCTTCTCCTCCTCCTTTTTTTATGTTTGCTTGTGAGCATGCGCAAGAAACATTATGTGACAGCTTAAGAGAGAGAAGCAGGCTGTGGAGGCGCGGCACTGTGGCAGCCAAGGGAGGCACAGCATTTGGTGGCTTGGAAATGGTGGGTCAATGGAGGCACAGTGCGCTGATGACACTGGCTTCCAAAAATGCCACCAAGTTCTAATGTTTTCGCTGCAGCAATTAGGGGCCACCTCGTCATTGCAGCATGAGCCATTCTGCTGCAATGAGAGAGTGACCCATCATTGCTGTGCGGAACTTGCCGACTGTAATATTGTTTGTGAATATGGTGGATGGCTTGCCGCCTGTTCACAAACAATATTAATTAGCACTCAGTGCCGAGGGGGTGCCCAATCTCACTTGGTAACATGTGGCCCCCCTACAGTATTTTTGCCAATGGGGGACCCAATACCCATCTGCTTCAGTCCCCCTCCTAGTTAAAGTTGCTGACGGGGGTGCCCACGCCCTATCAGCATTATGTCCCCCCTCCCAGTTTGATTTGCTGATGGAGAGCCCACCCCATTGGCATAATGCCCCCACAGAAACCCAGTAGATTTGTGCCAACAGGGGTGTCCAATCCCCCATTGGCTACAGCTGCCCCCCCAAAAATGCACTCTGTTGGCACGCTGCGAGCCCACCCAGGTGTACCACATGCCCCTGTAAAAAAAAATGTCCTGCAATGTTTTTTTTTTTTTTTTAACCTGTGAAAAAGAAAACGGTCCCTCATGGTCTCCTTGCTCCCTCCCATAACCTGCACCCACCCACTGCTCACCCTGCCTCCCCACACCCCACTCACCCCATACTTACCTCTGGAGTATGGCGCGATGATCTTCGGTGGACTGGGAACACGTCTGCACTCTTCAAAGCCTACCACGAACTGAGAAAATGCCAGCAAGCTGTATAATGGCATAAATAGGGTTTTTTCAACTTTGATGCATATCTCAGGCATTTTTTGGAATTTTGGCACCAAATTTTCTACATGGGGTTTTTGGGACCCCTCCTCATGAATTCAGGCACTGTCATTGCATTATTCAGTCCTGAAAGGTGATTTTTCGGCCACTGTGTGGAATCACCTTTTGGTGCTAGTGTTCATGAGGAGGGGTCTCAAAAAGTGTATGTTGCAAAATTGGTGGAAAAAATCCCCCAAATGACTGTTTTATGAGTGTGCATTGCACAACTGCTATGCACACTTGTAACTTCATGAATTTACGATATTTTCAGTCCAGATTTTCAACATTGCCATTTATCTGCACCTCCTTATGAGCAGTGCAGCTGTCATTTTTCACATCCTGGCCAAAATGTGTTTTCACTCTTCCGGTGCAGAATAGTGCGGTCACTGTGGGAAATCCATGTTTGGGACACATTACGAAAATGACAGTGACACTGTTCATTAGCAGAGGTCCTAAAATGCCTATATTAAAAATTTGGTAACAAAAGTCTATAAAATGACTCTGTTATGAGCGTGCATTGTGCAATTTCCACGCACGCTCATAACTTCACACATTTGCAATATTTTCACTCCAGATTTTCAACATTGCCATTTTTCCATACCTCCTTATGAACAGTACAGCTGTCATTTTTCACATCCTGGCCGAAATGTTTTTTCGCACTTCCAGTGCAGAATAATGTGGTCTCTGTGGGAAATCCATGTTCAGGATACATTACCAAAATCATAGTGACACTGTTCATTAGCAGAGGCCCTAAAATGCCTATTTTGAAAATTTGGTGACAAAAGTCTATAAAATGACTGTGTTACGAGCGTGCGTTGTGCAGTTTCCTGGCACGCTCATAATTTTGCACATTTGCAATATTTTCACTCCAGCTTTTCAACATTGCCATTTTTCTGCACCTCCTTATCAACAGTACAGATGACATTTTTCACATCCTGGCTGAAATGTGTTTTCGCACTTCCGGCGCAGAATAGCGCGGTCGCTGTAGAAAATCACAGTTCAGGACACATTACAAAAATTACAGTGACACTGTTCATTAGCAGAGGTCTTAAAATGCCGATATTGAAAATTTGGTGATGAAAGTTCATAAAATGACTGTGTTACAAGCGTGCATTGTGCAGTTTCCACGCACGCTCATAAATTTGCACGTTTGTAATATTTTCACTCCACATTTTCAACATTGCCATTTTTCCATACCTCCTTATAAACAGTACAGCTGTCATTTTTCACATGCTGACCGAAATGTGTTTTTGCACTTCTGGTGCAGAATACCGTGGTTGCTGTGGGAAATCAGTGTTCAGGACACGTTAAGAAAATCACAGTGACACTGTTCATGAGCACAGGTCATAAAATGCCTATGTTGAAAATCTGGTGATGAAAGTCCATAAAATGACTGTGTTACACAAATGTGTTGTGCAGTTTCAAAGTATGCTCGGAAGTGCGAACATTTTTAATATTCCCACTACAGATTTTCAACATTGCCATCTCTTCACACTTCTCTATGGATGGTACAGCTGTCATGTTTCACATCCTACCCCATCTGTGTTTTCGTACATGTGATGCAAAGTGGCACTGTCACTCTTGGAACTCCATGTTCAGGACACATTGACAAAATCACACTGCCACTCTTCATGAGAAGAGGTGCCAAATGCTTTCATGACATGGGTTCACAAAAAGGTCATGTTAAAAATTTGTACTGTAAATACCAACAAATGCCCGAGGCATTAGGGTTTGTAACCATAATGTCCTACCCTGTATAGACAGACAGCCATCGGGGTGTGCCTTTGGATTGCTGACTGTACTGCTCATGGCATCTCACCCCCACCCCCCAGTCACTGACAGGCATCAAGGTGTACCTTGGACTCTTCAGCCCTAGATTTCACCCCATTCTCCTATGCTGCACCCATTTCAATGTATGTCCTTATAGAATGGGGTGACTATAAAGCAAAAAACCCTAAAGCACACCTCAACATGTGTCAGTGTCTGCAGAATAGGGTGAGGTGACATTGCATGACCCTCGTGGGTGACGACCCAGACACTTACCCCAATGCCTGTCCATCTCTACAGGATGGAGGTGGGGTTGCCATAAACCTCAATACTTCACTGCCATTCCTATTCTGCATCTCTCTAACTCCTGCATTTCCAATAATAATACCAGCAAGCAAACATTCCGCATTGACAAATGCTTGTTCATCATTATTCATGCGTTCATTGCCATGCATCATGGCAGAATGACACTGCTTTTTGGAGTAGTAAGTATTATTAGTATAGCTGTTGCCATCTCCTTTTCAAATTCTGTTAAAATGATACTCTCTTCTTTAGACAAGGCAAGGACATTTATTTTATTTCTAGAGTCCTGGATCCTATTATTTTTTTTTAGATTATTTATTTTTCTATTTTTCCCCATTTTTCCACCCACCCTCGTGTCCTTGGTATGAGCGTGTGCGTGTGGAGGCACGTACGTGCCACACACTGTGGGACGCCCCACCCTACTGGTCACACGTTACCCATCTGCGCTGCCATCAGACCTCCACCCAGAGGTGGCAAGACTGCGGGACAGTGACCCCCCTCCCAGGGAAAGGGGAACCGCTGTTAGGCAGCACAATCCTGTCCCCCCATGCCGGCTCCCCCGACAACCTGCGGTCATTCCCGAACCCCAACTACCGACATAAAGCAAGGTAAGTCATTCAGCATCTCAGCACCACCGGGCCAGCCTAGAATCCTGTAATCTATGGACTTCAGGTGCCTCGCAAAACAAGAAAGCATACAGTTGCTTCATTATAAAACCAATCAATAACTAACTAATTAACTAACTATATGAGTAAATAAATAAATAACCAGGTTTTACAGAGGTGCAACTTATATTTAGCCAGTGTCAAATACCTGCATAAAGAGACAGTATGTAGGCATGTTCTTAAATATCTCTACCTCAATGGAACACATAAGATGAAAAGGTAATGAGTTTCTGATGGATGGGGCCACAACCAAGAACTCCCAATCAACTCACTGTTACAGGCAAGATCCCTGGTCAGTAATAACTTCTCTGTGGAGAAGAGCAGGTGGCCAGGATTATACCAGGCCAAGAGATATTTGAAGTAGCTGGGCCCAATTTCTGTATGGCTTTGTAGGTTAACAATATGATCATGAAGGTGGTGTATCACCCAATGGGTAGCCAGGGCAGAATGTGCAGCACAGGTGTTACATGATCTGTATGCAATATCCCAGAGAGCAACCTGGCTGTAGCATTCTTTACTAACTATTGGCAGCAAAGTGATGCATCAAATAGCTCTAGGCATAGTGCATTACAGTAGTCAAGGCTTGAGGAAACAAAGGCATGTAGCAGGGTAGACAGATTCTCTTGTACTAGAAAGGGTTTAATCCAGATAAATATTCCAAAGTTGGAAAAATCCTCTGTGGACCATGGCTGACAAATGGCATACAAGCATCGGCGTAAAATCCACAGTGAACCTCAGATTCTTAATTCTGTCTACAGTTGCCAGTGCAGCGCCATTTGCAGATGGCAAAATGATGACATTGCTCTTAACAGTCAACCTGCTGGTTCTGTTTCCACAGGCAGCAACTCTGTTTCGGGTGAATTAAGACTCCCTCTGCTAGAGGACATCTAGTCTATGACTTTTTGAAAACATTGCTTCAGCATGGAGACTGCCCCTCACCCAGGCTATCTAAAGGACAGAAACAGTCAAGTGTCATCTGCACAGCACTAAGACCTCTCACTGTCCCATCTAATAAGAAGTCTCAAAGACAACATGTACATTGCAAGAAAGCATGGATGACAGGCTCAAACCCTGGGAAACTCTGCGGCTGACCACAGTTGACTGCACTGAGAAAGACCCCATCACGACATGTTGCCACAGTAACTTCATAGTTCATTTTGTTAATGCATCTGGTGTAGGCTTTGTAAACCATGCATTTTGTTCACAGAAGGATTTCTGCTAAAGTGAAATTGCATAGCTCAGGGCCCTTGAGAGGGTGGGGGAACAGGTGATAATTCCTGGGGCCCAGTGCCAAGTAGAGATGCAGAGAATTTAAAATTCGCTGGTGAAGTGTATGGAAAGTGGGCACTTCGCATTGCCACTCCGCTACGTGGAGCATGCAATGCAAAGTGCATACTTCACCTTGTCATTCCCACTTCGCGTTGGGCTGAATGACAACACGAAGTAAGGCGAAGTCATTGTTTTCAATGGACTTCACGTTCCTCATTAGGATTCTAAGTGATCCACTTGGTGTTTCAGATTTGGCAGCCCCCCACACATCACATGGTTTATAGTACTGTAAGTCACATGCTTTTTTAGCTAGGCAGGAAGAAAGTGAGTCATGCAAGCAGACACTTTTACTTTCTCCTGTGCAGACAGAGAAAGCGTAGTGTGTTTTGTGACTGCTGATACTTTTAATCAGAGCGAGGAGGAGATTTAAACTTTGATTTAGACCCAACAGCTTTTTTTGTCTTTTCTGTACTCTTTTTTACTTAATTTGTTCTTTCTGTAAATTTTATTTTTCTTACCTTTATAAGTAGTTAGTTGTTTGTCTGTGTCTGTGTCTGTGTGACTGTGTGTGAGTGTGTTGTGTGACAGTGTGAGTAGTGATTGCTCAGACTGAGGAAGCTCAGTAGGAGAGATGGACCAGGGTGAGGGAATATCTGGGACGGGGCAGCTCTGGGAGAGTGTGGTAGTGGTCAGCATCGTACCACGTGCATGTGTAGAGGGCATGGGTGCCCATTCCTGTTGGATGGCTCAAAACTTGTGAGAGCCCCCCCCGAAGCAGGACCAGCACTGCCTCCTGTCCTGACTCTGAGGCAGTTGAACCACCACCACCACCACCAAGTCCAGCACCAGGTCCTCTGGAGCGGGATGTGCCTGTTCCCCGGGCCCAGGTGTGGATCCCCTCCCTGTTCAGCACCGTGACCAGCAGGCTTACAATACATCCAAGTAACTATTAAAAAAAAATTATGTTGTGATTATGATGTGATTATAAATTGTGATTTGTGACTGCATTTGTGACCGTGATGATGAAGAAACATGAATGCCTATGGCTGTACTTCCCCAGGCCCCGATGAGTTGCAGCTTAAAATTCCCAGACTTCAAAACACGTATCAATGAGTACAATGGTGGGGTGGTGAAGCTTGGAGAGATACTACAAAACAGGCTTACAATACATCCAAGTAACTAGAAAAAAAATTAATGTGATTCATAACGTGAATGATTGTGAATCGTGATTTGTGACTGCATTTGTGACTGTGATGATGAAGAACGTGATTTGTATCACGAGTGACTCATGATGATGGTCCTGACTTAAAAACACATATTAATGAGTACAATGTTCATGCAGAATTAAGCACCACACCTGTCCAGTACTCTGAAGGGAAGCCAAAGAAACAACTGTGACTTAAGTTACAGATGGAGATTGGGCCCTAAAGAGATGAAATGCACAGACAGATTAAGATTGTGCTGTGCACTGAAGAGATGCAGACACAAAGGCACAACACCTAACCAGTGCTTACCATCAGAAATTCAAATCTGGAAAAGAATACCTTTACCGGCTTGGGGCGGGCTGCGGGGGGGGGGGCAGTGTACTGTACTGCTGCAGTAACAGTCACTAGTACTAGTACCAGTAAAGATACCACAAAGAAGTACAAAAATCACACAGCTCAGTGGATAGCATCTTCACATTGCTGAAATTATTATGTGGCACAATAAAAGGTGTCTGATTTGATGACACGCGTCACACACATACTCACGTACACACTAAGTAATGCATAGCAAATTGAAAACTTCAGTAGTATAACCACATATTTTCAACAAACTAAAATTATGCACTGCTGCACCACAACAATCAGCAAAAAAATGGCAAGAAATATTGAAAATATTACTGTGTGTATATTAACACAGTTAAACAAGAAAAATATCACCAAAACAGAAAGCACTGCCTTTTTCTCCAAGTTAATCTACCTACACCACAAATATACCCTTCCCCCAAAGCACACTTCCACTGTCTCTCAGTATACAGACTGAGTGTTGTATATTAACATTCAAAATCCATTCACAAGCAATAAACGCTCAATAATATGAGCACAGGAGGGTTTCCTATAATCGATGAACTAAAGTTTCAGCAAAAAAAAAGACTCAAAAAGGCTTTTTTAACAGCTTTTTGAAGGTTTGAATTGCAGAGAGCTCTCATAGCAGATTGTCTCCTACAGCTTCCTACACACACTACCCAAAACTGAGGCTGTGCAGAACAATCAAGAGCCCATGTGACCTGAAATTCCATGAAACACTGCAAAATTCACCTTTGGAGCTTAAAATTAAGGCAAAGTAAGGTGAAGTACATTGTTTTCAATGTACTTAACCTTAAGAATTGGTGGAGTAGTGGTTTGGGAAGGCGGATTAACGTGAAGTCATTGTTTTCAATGGACTTCGCGTTACCCATTTGTAACGCGAAGTACTCCACTTCGTGTTGCGGAGCACTCCGCGAATTCGCCTTCACTCCTCCAATCACTTCACGGAGTGAATTGGGGCCACTTCGCCCACCACTAGTGCCAAGAGGGGCTCAGGCCACCCATCATACTGTATGAAGGGAAGGGAAGGGGCTGAGAGTTGGTTGGGGTCCCAAAGTGTGAACTCTCCCCAGGACCCAGGATTTCTCTCAAGGGGCCTGGCATAGCTACAGAATGGTTTTTAATATTTGATATAAAAATCCTGAATTTCAGAATGTTTGAGGGACAATGACTCCAGTCACTAGCAACTCAATATCCTCTTCCAGAGACACAGTAAAGTAGGCTTACTAGGCAGAGTAATAATAGACACAACTCAAAATGACCAAGAGATGATCTAAGGTTGACTTGTAACACACACATACAGATGATAACAGCAGAAAAAGACTGTGTTGGCCCATAAATCTGCCTTTATTACTCTATGATACCCCCAGACCTACAGTACTGTCTCTGGGTCTCTGTGGGATCTTCACTTCCTGTAGTCTTCCTTTTGTTATCCATGTTTCCACCCCCCACTGCCTGCTGAGTAGTTGATATTCCCTTGCCTGTATCCCAGGTGTGTTTGAAGCCTTTTATGGTTCTGTCATCCACCATCTTTGCCAGCAGACCACTATAGGGCTCAGCCATTCTTTGTGTAAAGTAATACTTCCTCACAACCTTTTAAACTTTCCTCCTGTTAACCTCAACTCAGACCTCTTATACTGTCTTCTCTGTTCCTGGTAAATAGTTCCTCACAATTCACCTTGTTAGTTCCTTTAAGGAACATCAAGGTCTTTTTCATATCCACAGTTTCTCTTCCAGTTTTGAGTGAATACATGTTTAATGCCTTTAGTGGATCCTCATAGGTCCTATCCTCCTGGCTCTGAATCATATTGGTCATCCTACATTGCACTTCTCTAGCCTGTTCCTGTCCTTTTTCTGGTAGGGACTCCTGAACTGGGCACACCACTTCATGGGAGGCCTCATCTGTGACCTATACAGTGGTAAGAGTGCCTCATGCCTTCTACTGTTGAAGCCTCTCTCGATGTACCCCTGCAACCTGTTAGCCTTGCTGAAGGCCTTGCTATAGTGGCTGGTTTGTTTAAGGGAGTCACTAATTTTGACTCAGAGGTTCTGCTCCTCCAATGCCAGGCCCAGCTAACCCACCTCCCCATTAAATACTCTATTCTGGGAATTTTGTACCCTAAGTACTGTACATAACTTCGCATCTTTTGGCATTGAATTTCAGCTGCTAGATTCTGAACCAGTTTCACAGCCTTTGCAGGTATCTCTGCAGCTCCCTTATCCCCTTCACATTATCAATCCTATAACAGAGTTTAGTGTCATCTGCAAATAGACACACATCCTGCCCTGTATTCCCTCTCCCATGTCACTGATGAATATATTGAAATGGACTGCACCAAAAGCAGATTCCTGTGGCACTTTACTAGTACCTCTCTTTCTTCTCTGACCCCTTTCACCACAACTCTCTGCTGCCTCCCCTCCAAAGAACTTCCTACCAACCTTAATATTTCCTTAGCTGTTTCCAGATTGCCCATCTTCTTTAGTAGCCTTCAGTGTGACATCAAGTCAAATGCCTTCCTGAACTTGATGCAGAATACATGCATGTGATGATACAAATCTGTGCAGGAGGGAGGTTTTGTAAAGTTAGGCGGGAGACTGGCATTTTAGGAGGGAGAAAGTACCCAGCCACCCTCCTCACAGATGTGCTACATTTACCCGCACAGCCATTAATGGATCTCCAACTGCCCACCCTGCATATCTCCATTGTTTCCCACACAGGCATGCTTGCTGCTGTCTTCCATTGGGTGCTGGTCCTCGACACAGAGGAGAGAGAGAGAGAGAGAGAGAGAGAGAGAGATGAACATAACGTGCAGTACAACATGCACATTTTGTGCTCTCTCCTCTGTCTGAGAGCATCTGCAACAAGGGTCAATCCCTAGGGAGATCACAGGATGGCTGCCGCTTGCTGAAGTGTGTAGCGAGGGAGAGACAGAGAGCTGTACCGATCTCCAACAGTGATGCCTCCAGCCCCTTCAGCCCTCTTAAGCACAGCACAGGTAGCACCACCTGCAGCAAAGTGCCCGAACCCTTCAGCCCACTGAAGCAAAGCGCAGTTTGCTGTTTAGTGCAACACTCCTGTTGCTGCCCCCCCCCAAACACTGCAGTGATAGGAAGACAGGGAGTGGAGCGGGAGAACACCTGAGAGACCCAGGAGAGAGAGAGAGATGAAGAGGGACGAGTGAGTGGTGTCAGGCACTGAAAGGACTGCAAATACAGTTTTTTTTTTGTTACTGACTGTCTAAATTGGGAGATTTGCTTTCCCGTGCGGGGGGGGGGGAGTTTAGTTAAAAAAACGGGACTCTCCCGGCCAAAACAGGACACATCACATGTATGACAATACATCTACAACATGGTCCTTATTAACTACCTTAGTTAGCCAGTCAAAAATTCTATCAAACTTGTAGAAGACTGATAAAGCACAGAGAAAAAGAAAACAGATATTTTAATATTAGCCTTTCATAATGTTCCCTATGGTGATGCTATAGTCTTGAAATGCCAGCACTTTAGGGTTTGTCAGCATTATCGGTGCAGCAAAACTGTAATACACCATTGAAGTTGGTGCAAAATCAGGAACTTCATGCTACACATACCAGGGCAATGTTTCCTGACTTCACTTGAATTTCCCACAGTGAAGTTCTTAAAAAAAAAAAAAAAAAATGGTTACATTTGCAATTCATTTCCACTCGCTGTGACAAACTCAGACACTTTTAAAGATAGTACCATCCATCACTCTCTAGCACCTACCTCCCTCCTCTCCCAAAACAAAATTTATTAAAAACATACAATTTCTTTTCTACAACCATGCCATGTTTATAAGACACACTGCACCCTCTTCATTCACCCTGTGCCTAGAAACATAGAAACATAGAACATAGAATTTGATGAGAGATAAGGACTGCTTGGCCCACCTAGTCTGCCCATTTCCCTACCTAATGGATAAGCTGCAGATACTAGTTAATTAACAGCCTACTTCCTCCTACCTCCCACTGGAATTGCCTTATGTCTGTCTCATGCATTCTTGAATTCCCCCAATGTGTTTGACTCCACTACCTCCTCAAGAAGACCATTCCATGTGTCTACAACCCTCTCCATGAAAAAATATTTCCTCACATTACCTCCAATCCGTCGCCCCTCTATTTTCAAATTGTGCACCCTTGTACTTGCACATCTCTTTTTCTGAAAGATGCTACCCTCTTGGACTTTGTTGATTCCCTTGAGGTACTTGAAAGTTTCTATCATGTCCCCCCTCTCCCTCCTTTTCTCGAGAGTATACATGTTAAGCTCCTTTAATCTCTCTTCATATGTCTTCTAGTGCAGACCCTTCACCATTTTAGTTGCCCTCCTCTGGATAGCCTCCTTCCTGTCTATATCCTTGTGGAGATGGGGTCTCCAGAACTGCATGCAGTACTCCAGATGGGGTCTCACCAACTGTCTGTACAGAGGGATAACATCTTCCTGTTTTCTACTGGTGATGCCTTTCCCAGTATCCTGCCAGTCCTCCTTACAGCCTTCTCGTATTGCTCACCCACCTTTAGGTCATCTGTTATGACTACCTCCAGGTCCCTTTCCATTTTTGTTGTTGTCAGTATCTCAACTCCCACTGTGTAATCGTCCCCTGGGTTTTTGTTTCCAAGGTGCATTACTTTGCACTTTTTGCATTGAATCTAAGCTGCCATGCATTTGACCATTCCTCCGACCTTGCCAAGTCCCTTATCATCCTTTCCACCCTACCTTCTGTATTGACTCTGTTGCAGATCTTTGTGTCATCTGCAAAGAGGCATATTTTTCCTTCCAGTCCCTCTGCAATGTCACTTATAAAGACATTAAAGAGGACCAGTCCCAGTACTAAACCCTGCAGTGCTCCACTAGTAACCCCTCTTTCTTCAGAGTGGACTCTATTTACTATTACCCTCTGCATCCTGTTGTCCAGCCAATTTTTTACCCAGGCTACCACCTTGGGACCCACTCCAAGGCTGGCTAACTTGTATATTAATCTTTAGTGTGGGACTGTGTCAAATGCCTTGCTAATGTCTAGGTAGACCATGTCCACAGCCCCTCCCTGGTCTACTACTTTGGTCACCCAGTCAAAGAAATCTATTAGATTCATCTGACATGATCTTCCCACTGTGAATCCATGCTGCCTTGGGTCCTGTGCCACGCTGGCCTCTAGGTACTCAACAGTTCTGTCCTTCAGAAGTGATTCCATTATTTTCCCTACCACTGATGTAAAACTTACAGGTTTGTAGTTTCCTGTCTCTAACTTGCTCCCACCTTTGTGAAGTGGACTCACATTTGCCCTCCTCCAGTCTTTAGTTACCACCCCACCCTCCCATGATTTGTTAAAGAGGGTAGTCTGTGGTGTCACTAGTTCTCCCCTTAGTTCTTTTAGAATTCTTGGGTGAATCCCGTCAGGCCCCATTGCTTTGTCCACCTTTAGTTTTAAGAGTTATTTCAGAACCCTATCTTCTGTGGATCGACTGATATCGACCCCTCTGTACAGAGTGTTTCTGTTGTTTGGTTTAGGTACCTCCCCCTCCTCTTCTTTTGTGAATACTGAGCAGAAGTATTCGTTCAGTATCCCTGCTTTTTCACTGTTGTCCTCTGCTCACACTCTGTCCCCTTTATTAAGCCTCAGTATTTCTTTCTTGGTTTTTCTTCACTCCCTAATGTACCTATAAAAGGTTTTATACCCCTTCTTAACAGAGTTGGCTGTCTTTTCCTCTGTTTAGGCCTTTGCTATTCTGACTGCCTTCCCTGCCTCCTTATACTTTAACTGATATAGTTCTCTTTCCAGCTCCTTCTGTGTTTCCTTATATTTCCTGAATGATATCCTTTGTCCTTAACCTTCTCTTTTGAGAACCATTGTGGCTTTTTCCTTCATTTTGTTTTGTTAATTTGTTTTACACAAAGGCTTATTGCCTCTGTGATGGCAGTTTTGATTTTTCCCCATTGTTCTTTCACCCCTCCTTCTTCCTGTTTGCTAGTGCTTTTCTGAGGCACTCTTCAATTTTGCCAAAGTCAGTCATCCTAAAGTCCAACGCCCTTGCTTTTGTATGGCTTGATACTACAGCTGTGTTTACTGTGAACCACACTGTTTGGTGGTCACTTGTTCCCCGATGGCTACCCACTTCTAAATCTGAGATCCTCTCTCCATCCCCATTTGAAAGTACTAGGTCTAAGATTGCTCCCTCCCAAGGAGGTTCCAACACTTGCTGTCTGAGGCATGCCCCCTGTAGGGCATCAAGAATGACCGTGTTCTTGGATGTGGCTGCAGCAAAGGTGCTCCAGTTTACATCTGGCATATTCAGACCCCCCATCAACAATATCACTCCATTTTCTTCCATTCTAAGGATTCCTTCTATCATTTCCTTGTCCATTGCCTCCCCCAGAGATGGGGGTCTGTAAACAACCCCTGTGTGGATTGTGGCACCATTTCCTGTCTCCAGGGTGACCCACAGTGCTGCCTTCCACCCCTGTTTACCCTTTAGTTCTATTGCTTTGATTCCTTCCCTTATGTAGAGAGCTCCTCCTCCTCCTCCTCCTCTTTTACCCTCCATGTCCCTCCTGTAGATTGTGTACCCTAGTATATTGACATCCCAGCTATGGTTCTCTGTGTACCATGTTTCTGTGACTGCCACAATATCCAGGCGTCCCTCTTCCATCAAGGCCACAAGTTCAGGGAGCTTGTTATCCAGACTATGGGCATTGGCACTCATTGCCCTCCATTTTGTGATGGCCTTACTCCTTTTAGGCCCATCCCTGTCCTTAGTGCCTTTGCCTTTTTCTGAATTTACCCCTGTTTTGCTCCCTAGTGACTTCTCTATCTTTGTGTCTACTTCACTAACTACCCTGTTCTGTTGGGGGTGCTGAAATTTCCCTACTTCTCTTTGGTGCCTCCCCTCTAGGCTAGTTTAAATGCTTGCCAATGAAGCATTTAAACCTATCACCTAGGATCCTGATTCCCCTCTTGGACAGATGCAGACCATCATGCCAATATAAGCCTGTATCCTTCCAGGTGGAACCCCAGTCCCCAATGAAGCCATATTATTGAGCTCTGCAACAGTTTTTCAACCAGTCATTGAATCCCATGGTGCAGGGTACCCTAGCCTCACCCATGCCATAGAAAGGCAGCACTTCTGAGAAAGTTACCATATGTGCCACTTGTCTAAGTCCCCTCCTCAACTCCACAAACTCCTGTTGCACTTCTCTGATTCCATTCCCAGCCAGGTCATTTGTCCCTAGGTGGACAATACATCCAGCTCCCTCCCCTGTGCAGCTGCTCCTACAATCCTGAGGATTCGCTTCCTGTCCTTTCAAGCCATGGTGCTAGGCAAGCACCTTACCGCCCTCTCCCTTCCCTCCCCCAGTACTACTCCCCCAATGATTGAGCTCCCCCACCAGGAGTTATTTCCTTCCCTGTGGGGTCCCATGCCACCCTCCTGTGGGTCTCCTTTGTGGAGGTTCCCAGCATCCTCCTTGATCTCCACTGTGTGTACCTCCACAGATGAACCACACTCTGCTAGAATGGTGAATGAATTGTGAAGAGGAACAGCTGGAGGGATGTGCCTCTGTTTCACCACTCTCACCCTCCCTAAGCCCACCATGGTCCAACTGCTCCTCTTTCTTGGCAACCTCTGAGGAAGTGGTGGTGGTGGTGGTCTGAGTGGTCCCTGGGTGGGGAAGGAGGTTTCCTGAATACCTTCCAAAGTCATATACCATAAAGAAACTCCACTCTATCACCTTCTAGCACCTAACATTCCTCCTTACCCTACCCCAGAATTATAGAAAGTAGCAGTCTTTACCTGTAGAAAAAGAAAACCATCCAGCACTGGAGCAAAATGCCCTCCTTCTTTAGTGTCCTGCTGTGAAATAAATGAATGATGATGCCTTCACCTATATTAACACCTGACTGGCCACTATCTAGTTAACCAAGTGTTACTATAGGCGAGGAAAGCATCATTCATTGTACAGCTGGACACTGAAGAGGGAGGGGAGTCTTATTCCAATGCTGGATGGCTTGCTTTTTTTACAGGTAGAAACTGCTGTTTTCTATTATTTGGGGCTGGAGAAGAAGGCTGGGTGGTAGAGGGTGGTAGGGTGGGGATCCCCTATGGTACAAGACTCAGTGAGGCAGACACAGAGTGGAGGGAGGTAGGGGCTGTGGGTATTAAGAACATGGCATGGGTTGGGGGGAGTGCACCATGTGTTTTTAATAGGCTGGCAGGCAGTATGGCCTAGAGGTTAGAGTAATGAGCTGTGAGTGATCTTGGTACATTCAGCAGACAGACCTGGGTTTGATTCCTACAGCTTCCACTTGCATACTGTGTGACTCTGAGCAAGTCACTTAACCTCCCAAGTGCTCCTGGGTCACCCCTGAAAACAGGCACCTGTTCCTAGTGGGCCTTACCCAGTTACCAAAGAATAAAATAAATCAAAAATTCTTCCTGGTCAGAATAGCACTACCAGAATAATGCACATAAAGAGAGGGCAAGTTTGAATAGCGCTGCCACAAACAGCGAGTGGGGATTGACAGTGCTTGCAGTAAGCGCTCCCCAAGTCACTGTCCATGGTGCTTCCACAGGACAAGGGCAGCAGAATCCTAGATGCTGGCCAGGTTGCTCCTGTGGCATGGAGGGCTGAGACATGGAACAGCTAAACTGGATAGTAGTGGAGACCAGGGTTCTAATCCTAGTCTCACTAGATTTTTGCCTTTTTCAGGACTTAATTTTTTTTACAAGGTACAGTGATACAGTATTCCATGGCCCCACAGGATTCTTCTTGCCCCTTGATCCGCTTCTCCTAGAGTTAGGATCTATTAGTCTGGCGAAGAGGGGGGCTGAGCCCCCTGAAAAACATAAAGTGGTGTCATTTTGACCAGCGCAGTTCTTGACTGCACTGTTTTTAATGGTGCTATTCTGACCTAGTGCCATAAATAATAATAAACTTTGCCAGAACTGTGATGAGGAATGAGGGAAGTGGGTGCTATATGGCGACGTGGTGGGGGTACTATCTTTAATTGGGTCTGGGTTGTGGGATGAAGATAGGAACTGTTTGTCACAATGGGTTGGGTGAATTAAAAGCTTTAAAAACATAAAAAAATGAACACCTTGCATGGTTTTTGCCAGTGAAGTGCTACTTCACTCAACAAAACCTACACATTGTAGTACTTTGCTGATACGTTTGCCAGCAAAGTGCCACTATGCATAGTCTTCAACAGGCAAAGGTGGGCATTTGGCAGATGAACTATACTTGTCTGTTCAAATGTCTCCTCTTTTTGAAAATGTTGTATTACCTTATTTTGTTGTAAACTTGTTTGTAAATGTATATACCCAAATAGTTTTACAATTACGTTACATTATGTAATTTTATGTTTCGCTTTCTGTTCATGTATGTTTATTGTTTGTAACTGAGCAGGACACTTTTGTAAAAGGGATTTGTTGCTCAAAAGTAATTACTAAATAATAAACTAAATTAAACTACATAAAGTACAGGTACAGGTGAAGTGAAGTCTGGGACACTTCATGAAGTACTTCAGGAAGTGAAATGCCTGACTTCACCTTTGGAGAAGTAGAGATGCACCAGGTAAAAGGGTGCTCAGTGACAATATACAACCAGAGAAGGCAAAAGCCATGGCACACCTTACACACCACGAAACAGCCTTGGAGACTTAACGTACTATACCATAGTCAGTGTCCTTTATTTGACAGCCACAATACTGAAGAGCTTTTAAACCGTCTGCAGGGATGGGAAAATTGCAAACATCAAACTTCTTACATTTTGCCTAATCCTAGGCTTTCATGTAGCATTGTGGCTGTCAAATAAAGGACACTAACTGTGGCATAGTGGTAAGGTGAGGTGTGTCGTGACTTTTGTCTTCTCTGCTTGACTACAACTGTCAGCTGACCAGCTACTATTGTGATTGTAATGAGGAGAGGCAATGCCATTTGCCATACAGAAAGTACTGGGACTAGTACATGTGTTAGACTAATTGCCAAAAATGAGTGAGTGCTGTTCCTTTTCATTTGTTTACTCTCTGGTCAGCAAGAGATGAAAACGCATCTATTAGCTGTTGGGCTCACTCACTATTCATGTATGGGCTGTGAGCAAGACATGAACTTCTCTAGCAAACATGGGAGAAGGTATTAAGGCAACAGCAGTGCAAGATAAACAGGGGGAGGCTGAACCACTGTAGGTCACACTTGAGTCAGGAAATGGAACAGCAGTTCACACAGGAGTGATCTACAGGACTGCGACATGGAGAGAGGAAATGGATAGGGAAATAGTGAAGAAAATACAAGGGATGGCAGCAAAGGGGGAAGTACTGCTGCTGGGTGATTTTAACATGCCAGACATGAACTGGATTGTCCCAGTAGCTGCCTCAGCCAGGAGTCAAGACATCATGGAATTCTTGCAGGGGGCAGGCCTCAAGCAGTTGGTTCAGGAGCCCACCACGGACAAGTCAGTCTTAGACCTTGTGCTAAGCAGTGGAGACAGGATGATGGAAGTCAGGGTGGATGGACATCTAGGGTCCAGCAACCACCATGCAGAGTGCTGCAGCCAGTGTCACAGGAGATCAACACAAAGACAAGGGTCCTGGATTTCAGGAGGGTGGACTTTGCTTAGATGGGGAGAGAGATCAAAGAAGGCCTGGTAGGAAGAGATCAAGGGGGAGTGATTGTGGATCAGTGGGCACACTTGACAGAAGCCATAGTGGAGGCAACAAATCAGTGCAATAGGCTGAGGAACAAGGGAAAAAGAAGGAACAAACCATTATGGTTGAGGTCATGTGGGTGCTTAATCGAGATGGCTGTTTAAGCAATAAGCTCTGGGCTGCCTTCTTCTTATCCTCTGCCATCAACTGATTTTGAATGTCTGGAAACTATTAAAAACCAACCAAGGAGCAAGGGGAAATGTATGCCTATAGAGACTTTGGAAAGTGCAACTCAAACTGGAAAATAGAAAAAAAATTCAGCTGAAATCACCAACCATGAGCAAAATTCCAGCCTCCAAAATGGCACTAATGGAAGTACCAATGGAACAGCAGAGCTCCCTTGCAAATGCCCTACTGCAACAAAATGCTAACAACGTGGAGAGACTGACTGCAGCAGAGACAGAAACCGACCTAAAAATAAACAATTTGACAGACCAGATTACTAGGTCAGAAAACCAACTAACATCAGTAACAGTCACTCTAGGGCACCATGAGGCAAGGCTCCAATAAACAGACACTGACATCGCATGGATTATGGCAAAGCTGGAAGATCTAGAGGGCTGGGGACTGAGGAACAATTTGCGGATAGTCTGTCTGCAAGAGGGTCTCGAAGGTAATGATCTGGTCAGCTTCGTACTGAACAAAAAGCCCTACTTGGCTATAACTGGACCCCATTTCCTATGACTTTGAAGCAGAAAGGGACCATTGGATCCATCGAGTTGGGAAGTCAACTTCAACCCAACCACCCCCTTCATATTCATACTGCTCCAATTCCAGGACAAAGAGCTTATCCTTCAATAAGCCAGAGAAATGAAAAACATCTACATTGGGGGGCAGAGAATCTCCCTTTTCCCAGATTACATACCTTCAGTCCTACAGCATCGACATGCTTTCGATGAGGTTAGGCAGGGACTTAGAAATAGAGGAATTGCCTATGCCCTGCTCTACTTAGCAATCCTCTCAGTTAACGTTCTAGGACAAAAAATTATTTTCCAAAGTCCAACGGAGGCAGACCAACTCTTTCAACAACATTTGCGTTCCCTAAAACCCCATTCAGCGGTGGCCTCTCAACCCCCGGAGCCTGCATCACTCACACCCATGCCAGCTGCTGCCAAACAACTGTGAGTAATGGAATTTCTTTATTCTGCTTTGGCACAGAGTTAGAAATGTCATCCAGACCCTCTACATAGCCCTTTGCTGGCAAAGGTTTGGTGGGTAACATACCAACGAACTGTCTGTTACAGAAATGTTTGATTTAAAGTTTATAACTCAGTTATGTGGGCAGAGGTGCTGTTTGCACTCTGCTACATTACAGTTAAAAGTAAAAAATCAGCCATAAAGAATCAGAGTGCTTACAGTCTAATATCCTTCAGTGGGAACTATTGAGGCAGCTAATATGCATCCCTGCATTTGTGGTACACAGCAGCAACAGAAGCAGGACTCGAACCTATAAACCAATGTGAGTGACCGCTTGAGTTACCTACAAGACCTCCTCCTTCTTGGAATACTGATTACCTTTTAACACCTTTCATGACCTCCACTAAGCAAAGCTGAAACTTCAAGTTGTTAAAACTTCCTAACTGTGAGCAAGCAAAATTGACAGTCTCCTGTCACCGGAACCTACTGGATCTGACAGCTCCCGTGCTCACTGCTAGCAATGTATCTGATTACTGGAGTGAAACTAGAGCAACTACCAACTCACTACAAAAACAGCATTTCTATATGATCTCTCCTTCGTTGGAAGCTTGGGACATATGACAGCTCTGCTTAAATACCAAGGGAGTCATAACACTCTGACCCTCTTTCATATCCCTCCTGGTATGGTAAATTCCCATTGTAACAGATATAATCCAAATTGCCTACCAAGGAAAATGCAGAGAAACAAATTTAACTGTGATTACAATGTGTTCAAAATCCCTAAAACATGGCGACCATCACATGGCTCTTGGGGACCGCATGGTTTGTGCACATCTCCAAATATACCTGCCATCTTATACTACCATGTGGTTAGAAAGGAACCTTTTCACTACTGTGGCATGCCAACTTAGCATACAAAATGCTAGCTTTAGAAACCAGCAGGGGACAGTGAAATGGGTATCTACAAACAACAAGATATCGCAGGCGGCTAGAAATTAACTAATGAATCCCACAGAGAACATTCAAATCCGTACCCAGGACATGCACTGTCTTACAGTTTCCCTCCTCCCTTCTACAGATCAGTAAACACTGTAGAAACAGTATGATGGCTGTGATTTGCTTCTCCAGCTTACCTGAATAAGCCTTACAACACAGGCAACTGATTTCTTCAGCTCAGGAGGCCTACACGACGCCTGGAGACACACCCACCCTAACACCAAATACCAAAGACTATACACGCCACTCTTCAGTTCACAACTCCCACAGTAGAATAAATACCATTTTTATGATCCAGACTTTAATAGCAAGAATCTGGAGCACCACTTTAGGGCTGATGGAAACAAGATAAAAGTCAATATTTGTAGAACTAAGCAAGGAGAAAAAAAAACTGAATTATCAAGCTGCTAAATACTAGAATATGCTTTCACATTCAATGAGAATGACATCACCTGAAAAGTTTCACAAAGAATTGAAGTTTGTTTCCTATAGTATGTAATTGCTTATTTCCTATGTCTTGACATGTATTTTTTGCATGTGCAGTAAACTGAGATGTTTTATGTCTTGTTACTATAATTGGTAATGCAACATATACAAATTTATTTTTTACATTGAAACATCTGATACAGGGCTGTCTTGTAAACAAGGTTTATTCCCTTATGGCATGTACTCATCCTGTATAAAAATAAAACATTTTATCTACCTATCTATCTATCTATTTGTCTTATAATACTATCTGATCATGCCCTAGTTCTTCTATCCCTAGCTTGGGGTAAACATCTACCCCCGAGAAACAAATGGAGAATCAACCCATCTTTACTCCAAAACCCAGATTTCCCAAAGTGGGCTGAAACAGAGTTACAAGAGTATTTTACCTTAAATGACGCCCAAGAAACCTTGGCAGTGACATTGTGGGAAGCCATGAAAGCCACTATGAGAGGCAAACTCACAGCATACTCATTCAAACTCTGTAGGGAAAAAGATAAGGAATCCAAAGACAAGGAGAATATCTTAAACACCCTGAAACAGGAACTTGCCCTCCACCCCAATAGAAAGGAGACACTTAGGCCACAGATCCTAGATGCTAGATCAGCCCTTGAAAGCTCTCTCCATCACAGAACTGAATATGCCTTCTCCCATCTAAACCAATCCTACTGGGAGGTGGCAGAACAACCAAGATGGCTATTGGCACATAGACTGTGGACCTGAGAAGTGGAAAGGTACATCCCATACACTCAAAAAACAGAAAGAATCAGAGTCTCCTCCCCCCAGCTTATCAACGAGAAATTACAAGAATACTACAAATCTCTGTACACCTCAGAAACAGCTCCTTCAAAACTGGACTTAGACTAATTTTACAAGGACATAAATATGTCTACCATTACTCCTGAACTAGCCTGACACCTCCCATCCCCTATCACTGTGGAGGAATCTCTCCAAGCCATAAGCACCCTCCCTTTATGAAAGTCCCTGGGCCCTGATGGATTCACATCTGATTTCTGCAGAGCTTTGGGAAAAAACGTTGGCACCCCGCCAACCAGAGCTCTAAATGAGGCTCACTTAGTAGGCAAGCTGCTCCCAACCCTTTTACAAGCCTTCATAATTCGGCTACCTAAAAAGGGGAAAGATAGTGTCCTTTGCTTACAATTCCACCCTATCTCCCTTCTCAGTGTAGATGCCAATATTTTCACAAAAATACTTGCTTTTTAGCTTGAACAGGCCATTAGCTCATTAATTCACCCAGTTCAGGTAGGGTCTGTCCCTGGCTGCATTGGAGCACATAGTATCAGATAGATACTACACCTGATGTGGCAGGCCAAAATGTTAACAGAACCCACAGGCATCCAGTCCTTAGATGCAGAAAAGGCTTTTGACTGGGTGGAGTGGGCCTATCTGTTCAACACCTTATGCAGATTCGGTTTACCCCACACTATTCGTGGATAGAAATGCAGTGAATTTAAAATCCACTGATGAAGTGAACGCAAAGTGGCCGCTTCGTGTTGGCACTTTGCTATGTGGAGGGCCCCATAGGAAAGGCTCACTTCACCTTGTTATTATTACTTTGCATTGTCATTCCACCTTAAACACAAAGTTAGGTGGAGTGACAACAATATTGACAGCATCCCACCCACACAGTTACCAGAATGAATGTGCATCCCCAAAGTGCTACTGTCTTGTGTCCAGAAAACTCCCCAGTGCTGATGAAGTGAAATGAGAGTGTAACAAGTAATGCAAAGTCTCACAGAATTAATGGAGCACTCAGTCATGTGAGCAGTGGTCAGGTCACACACAGAGTCACCAGAATTAATGTGCATCCCCAAAGTGCTACTGTCTTGTGTCCAGAAAACTCCCCAGTGCTGATGAAGTGAAATGAGAGTGTAACAAGTAATGCAAAGTCTCACAGAATTAATGGAGCACTCAGTCATGTGAGCAGTGGTCAGGTCACACACAGAGTCACCAGAATTAATGTGCATCCCCAAAATACTACTGTCTTTTGTTCAGAAAATTCCCCAGTGCTGATGAAGTGAAATGAGAGCATAACAAGAAATGCAGTCTCCCAAAATTAATGGTGCCATGCAAATACACAGACAGATTAAGAATACGCTGCACACTCAAAGGATGCATCCGAAAAGGCACATCACCTAACCAGTGCTCACAAGTCACAAATCCAAATCTGGAAAGGAATTTATTTTGCCAATTGGAGGATTAGTGCGTGGCAGTAACAATCCACTACTAGTAAAGATACCACAAAGCAGTATAAAAAATTCATGCAGGTGCGTCGAATAGCAGGTTCACACTGCTGCAGTTACTCTGTAACACAATAAAAGGTGTCTGATTTAATGGTACACATCACACACACACACTCACACGCACACTCAAATAATGCATAGCAAATTCAAAACCTTTAGTAATATAACCAAATGTTTTCAACAGACAAATTGTACACTGCTGCACCACAACAATCAATGAAAAAATGTCAAAATTACTGAAAATATTACTGTGTGTACATTAACACAGTTGTAGAAGAAAAATATAACCAAAACAGAAAGACTGCCTTTTTCTCCCAGTTAATCTACCTACACCACAGATACGCCCCTCCCCCTCTGCACACTTCACAGTATACAGACTGACTGTTCTAAATTAACATTCAAAATCCACACACAACAATAAACACTCAATGATATGAGCACAGAAGGGTTTCCTGCAATTGATGTACTAAATTTTGAGCAAAAAATATTACTCAAAAAGGCATTTTAAACAGCTTTTAGAGGTTTTGAATTGCAGAGCACTCATAGCAAACTGTCTCCAGCTACCACTGCACACACACTGCCCAGGCCACTGAGGCTGTGCCAAACAATCTAGAGCCCATGTGACCTGCAATCCCATGAATAACTGCAGAATTTCATTTGGAGCTCAATTATAGGGTGAAGTGTGGCGAATTACATTGATTTCAATGTACTTCACCTTAAAATTGGTGGAGAAGTGGTTTGGGGAAGGCAGAATAATGCAAAGTCATTGGTTTAATGGACTTCACATTCCTCATTATGAAGCAAAATACTCCGTTTCACATTGTGGAGTTCTCCACGGATTCCGTATTACTCAGTGAATCACTTCATGGAGCAAATTGGGGCCACTTCGCCCACCATTACTTACAGTACTGTAACTCACATGCTGTATGGGAAGGAACAAAAATGCCTATGGCTGTACTTCTCCGATGAGTTGTAGCACAAAACTCCCTGACTTAAAAATGCTTATTAATGAGTACAAAGGTGGAGTGGTGATGCCTGGAGATATACTACAAAACAAGCTTACAATACATCCAAGTAACTAGTAAAAAAATGTATGTTGTGATTTGTGGTGTGATTGTGAATCATGATTTGTGACTGCATTTGTGACCATGATGATGAAGAACGTGACTCGGTTTTGACGGTGTAAGATAACCAATATAGAACTGTACTGGGAACTCGAATACCTATGGCTGTACTTCCCCGATGAGATATAGCACAAACTCTCTGACTTAAAAATGCTCATTAATGAGTACAATGGCTGGGTGGTGAATCCTGGAGAGATACTACAAAACGTGCTTAAAATACATCCAAGTAACTAGTCAAAAAATTAGTGTTGTGATTCGTGACATTACTGTGAATCGTGATTTGTGACTGCATTTGTGACTGTGATGATGAAGAATGTGATTTGTATCACAAGTGACTCATGATGCTGGTCCTGACTTAAAAATGCATATTAATGAGTACAATGTTCATGCAGAATTATGCACCAGTGCACCACACCTATCCAGTATTCTCAAGGGAAGCCAAAAAAACAACTGTGACTTAAGTTACAGATGGAGATTGGGCCCTAAAGAGATGCAAATGCACAGACAGATTAAGATTGCGCTGTGCACTGAAGAGATGCAGGCACAAAGATACAACACCTAACCAGTGCTCACCATCAGAAATTCAAATCTGGAAAAGAATACCTTTGCCCGTTAGGGCGGGCTGTGGCTGGGGGGGGGGCAGTGTACTGCACTACTGTAGTAACAGTCACTAGTACTAGTACCAGTAAAGATACCACAAAGAAGTACAAAAATCAAACAGCTGCAGTGGATAGCGGGTTCACATTGCTGAAATTATTATGTGGCACAATAAAAGGTGTCTGATTTGATGACATGCATCACACGCATACTAAGTAATGCGTAGCAAAATTGAAAACTTCAGTAATATATCCACATATTTTAAACAAACTAAAATTATGTACTGCTGCACTACAACAATCAGCAAAAAAATGGCAAGAATTATTGAAAATATTACTGTGTGTACATTAACACAATTATACAAGAAAAATATCACCAAAACAGAAAGCACCGTCTTTTTCTCCAAGTTAATCTACCTACACCACAGATACGCCCTTCCCCCAAAGCACACTTCCACTGTCTTTCAGTACACATACTGAATGTTGTACATTAACATTCAAAATCCACACAAAAACAATAAATGCTCGATGATATGAGCACAGGAGGGTTTCCTATAACCAATGAACTAAAGTTTCAGCAAAAAAATGACTCAAAAAGGCTTTTTTAACAGCTTTTAGAAGGTTTGAATCACAGAGAGCTCTCAGAGCAGATTGCCTCCTACATCTTCCTATACACACTACCCCACACTGAAGCTGTGCAGAAAAATCTAGAGCCCATGTGACCTGAAATCCCATGAATCACTGCAAAATTTGCCTTTGGAGCTTAAAAACAAGGCGAAGTGAGGTGAAGTACATTGTTTGCAATGTACTTCACCTTAAGAATTGGTGGAGTAGTGGTTTGGAAAGGCGGAGTAACACGAAGTCATTGTTTTCAATGGACTTCGCATTACTCATTATAATGTGAAGTACTCCACTTTGCATTGCAGAGCACACCGCGAATCACTTCTTGGAGCAAATTGGGGCCACTTCGCCCATCTCTATTTGTGGACATGATTAAACTTCCATACACAGGACCCTCAGCTACAGTGCTTACCAACTCAACTATGTTCCCATCTATTTCACTGTACAGGGGAACTTGACAGGGATGTCTTCTATCCCCTTACCTTTTCTTACTAGCTATATAACCCCTCTAGCACCTTCCCGGGGCTGACTATAGGTAACACAACACACAAAATCTTCCTATTCACCAATGACATCACCTTATACTAGGGCTTAAATAACTCTATAAAGTTCTGACCCTTATTAAATTAGAACCAGAACACGGTGGAGTTCTGATTTCTTCTGATTAGTTCTTATTTTTTATAAATATTTAAAAAAATGCGATAAAGTGTATGAAAGTGGCCAAAGTCTGTCATATTTAACCCAGGGGCCAAAAGAAAATAATTTAATGCATTATTTGTATAAAAATTATAGTAAAACTGCTAAATAAAAACAATAATTAATTACTACTAGCTGCTTCATGGCTGGCCTATACTTCTGCTTGGGCCCATGACGTGAGTGTGCTGGGAGGGAGAGAGAGAGAGAGAGATGGAGTGAGAACCAAATAGATGCATGTACTGTTTTACTACAAAGCAACCAAGCAATGCAGGCAGCCAACATATTATTTTATTAATGCTGCTGTGTGGGTATTATTTTGATGGATGTCTCAGTCAGAGCAAACCAGGCAAAATAAATAAATGATAAGAATGAGCAGGTGCAAGAGCCCGTACCTGGTCCAACAGTTGGTAATGTTGTCTACGACTACTTCTAGTGATCAACATGCAATACATTTATTAAATAAGAAATGAAAGACATAAACTGATCACCACTCTTGCAGTCAGTCAATCACATCGCATCAGTCAAGTACAGTGCTGTCATAAAATAAAGGTTGCTTCTGCCACCTAAAGACCTGATGACACACAATTACATCCGTCCTAGTTCCACAATTGCTGCCAACCAGTGCCAAGTAATTTAAATTTGTAAAATTAAAATATAATAATAATCTTAGCCCAGTTACTGTAAGTGAGATGTAGTGTTGTTACAGCCAGGCTAGCATACCACACACACACACACACACACAATAAAGAAGAAATGCATTTACCTTTTTCTCAGTGGAGTAATCTCAGCCAAATATTGGGGAAGTGCAACATATATTATACAAAGAAGAGCATTCAGTTTCAGTGTTCAGATTTCAGCTAAGCCATCTGTTGTACAAAAATTAAAACAGTAGTATTACAGTACAGTCAGGCCGGTGGTAAAATCATATTTTTTAATCAGTTGCTGAGGACAAAAAAAGTGACAAGTAGTAGTAGTAGTGAGGACAAAAAGTGACTAGTAGTAGTAGCAGACAGCAGTACCCTATCTTTCAGAGCAAAGTGGTACCTAGTACTACAAGTCAGTTTGTGACGTGAAATGCAGTTGCTTGCTGTATATTGACTCAGAACCCACTGATGTTATTATTTTCAATGCATCTGTGCTGAACTCTTTGTGATCATTAAAGAAATTCTGGACTGGCCTAGTCCATCCTCCTAAGTCCTGACTTGACTTGTTGCAATTAATTGCTGCTCATTTAGTAGACCCTGATTCACAAAAGATTTTTACCACAGGCACAAAATAAATTCTTCAAAGTGTTTTGTGGATAGGGTCTGCTCACTTAGACTATACATTTTGTTCTGGTATCATATCTGAAATTAAAGTGAGGAATGTTGACTTTCAGAAATGTCAAACATTCAGCATTTTCTGGTGTCAGAGAGGATTGTGTGTCAGTAATAATGATACCAGCTGAAATAAACAATCATTCTGAACAGACTCTAGGAGGTCAATTCATGTACTTCATTGCAATGTTTACTAAAGCAGGCCACATACTTTGTTTGGATTTCCAGTATTTCAAAGGATCGCCATTCCAGTTGACATTGGGCTATGTCAGGTACATTTCAACAATGGTCTGTGCTGAGGCTGTGTTAGCAGAAGTAGATGAAAAAAATGTTACAATTACATCTTGTAAGGGACTCCAGAGACATGAAGCTGAACCAAGTGACTGTGGGACAGTGCTATGTTTGGATGGTGGTGAAGAAGAAGATCCTGCTGCAGTGGCCAAGGAGGAAGAGGGAGAAAATGCCACAACACTAGAGGATGTGCCACCTGCTGCTGTGCTGTGAAGAAGATTCTGAGTGTGCTGCTGTTGTACTCTGTTCTATGACAGCATGCGCCTCATCAAAGATTTCTTGTTTGTTCATCTTGAAAGAAGAGCAATCATCACTTAATAGTTGCTTTGATTTGTATCAAGGGTCCAAGATTGTTGCTTTAATTTCATTTACTCTTTGTTAACAGGGTAAGTACACTGGACTGAAGGTCCCTTTTCAGGCCCAACCCAGACAGAGAAAACAACAAAATAATACAAACAACAACAAACATCAGATTACAAAAAACAATTACAAGCAAAATTCAGTAATAAATATTGCATTAGCTTCAACTTAAAATTAGATAAAGGGGTAGCCTGGTGAATGTAGTACTCAGAATGAAGCATTTTACATAGTTTGGTATCTTCATCAATTTTTTAACCATACGTCTCATTAGATCTTGTTGTATTCTGGGGGGCACCCTGTGTGTGTCAGCAGCACCACTGGCAGCCTGTGTGATAGAAGTGTCTTGGTTCTCTAATTTTTCCTGGATCAGATTCAATCTGAATTTTAAAATTTTTATTAGGGGTATCACCTAACTCAGAGTTGCTGTGTTTGCACTCACCTCTCTGGTGATTTCCTCAAATGGCTGGAGGATTGAAAGTAGAAACTCCAGCATTTCCCACTGTGGTGGAGTAATATATACGTCTACATCACCAATTTTATTTCCCAAGATGTATTGTCTGACAGTTTTCTTTTGTTCTTGCAGCCTTTGGAACATGAGAAATGTGGAATTCCATTGAGTAGAAATGTCTTGGATCACTCTGTGCAAAGGTAAATTATGCTCCTGCTGAATTTTTTCAAACAAGTAATGGCCTTTGCTTGAGTGGCTGAAGAGAGCACATATACTTTTAGCATAATAATATTATGTGGTGATTAGCATATGCAGCCAATGATGCTTTGCATTATGGGGGCATGTGTGATTTTGTATTACTTTTAGCAGTGCTAACAAGAGCCTTAATGTCCCTGTCTTCATCAAGAAAACTGTGAACTATTAAATATAAGCAATGGGTAAAGCAGCTGATGTAAACAAAGCCCCCCCCCTCCTCCAAGGCTTTCCTGATGGTGACCCCATCATCTGCAACTATAAAGCCAACTGACAGTCCCTGTGAAGTGAACCATTGCTGTATTAGTTTTTGGAGCTCTTCACTGATGTTGTATGAGGTATGTTCAGATGGAAAATAAAACATTCTTAGAACAGCAAACTGCATTTCACTGTAACCACAAGAATTGTGAAAACATGACCAATGTGTAGTGACAGACATGAAGGGTTCAGGCTGGCAGCTTGTCCAGATATCTGTTGTGAGATGCACAACCCTACAAACATCACTGCACAAAACTCATCTCAGTTTTTTACATACAACATTGTACAGTTCTAGAACCCCAGTTAAGGAGAAGTATTTTCTCAATGGTATTGTATATCAAGGTTCAAGGTATTCAAGCAGCTGCCTGAATCCTACATTTTAAATCACGTTATATGGTAGCAAATCAACAGTTATCATTTCTGAAATTTTCTTGGTTATTGTAACAGAAAAAGGGTAGGTCAAGGCATATTTGGCTTTACCAGCACATGTTTCTGAGATAGTAAGTTATGTCCTTAAAGAAGGGGTGTGTTAAACACATGGTCACTTTCAGTAACAGTAAGATTACTTTGAATGGGAGGAAGTGGTCGAGATGTCTCTGTAGTGCTGTGTGGGCTGCCACTGCTTTCATCTTTCGGAGTTACCCCTGAGTGTAGTGAGCTATCACTGTAACTTTCTCTTTGAGTGTCACAAGTGGAGTTCTCAGTAATGCTATGATATCTGTCTAGATGCCTTTTCAGTGCTGATGTTCCCAATGTTCCTTTCTTTTTAAGCCAGCTAATTGGCCATTTACAAATAGTGCATGTTGCCACCAACTCATTAGAAGCACTAATGGAGAAGTATAACCAAACAAAAGAAGATATATTTTTAGTTTTTTTTTCCCAGGAAGGCACTGCACCTCAGTCACCTTTTCATGGTTTTCTTTCCCACCAGATTTTTCTTGGGCCTGTTCCTCTTGTGGTTTATTCCAACCACCCTCTTCCTCAACCAAAACATTTCTTTCTCTTTCTTCCTCATCTGTAATTTCCATCCTCTCCAGTAAACCTTGTGCTGCCTGATCATTCTCTTCATCATCTTCTTTATTACTGTCATCAGGTTCAACCTCAGAAGAATCAGATGACATTTGTGAGGGACTGGCAGTAGCATAGTATGCAATTGTTCCATATCTTGGGGTGCCCCTGCTGGTGGTACCCAGCCAACTATTTGGTTTTAACTACATATCTTTTTTTTTTACTAGGAACTGATCTGACAGATGCACCTTTTTTGGATTCAGGCATTCATTTGGAAGACAGAACTTTAGATGTAAAAAAAGCACTTTTATGGGTTTGATTTTGTTTTCCCCTTGCAGGCTGACTGCTGTCCTTTGCAGTGTCACTGCCTACCTGAGAATGCACCTCAACGCTTGGATCCATTTTTTCTTATTTCTAATTCTAACCTGTAAAAAAAAAGATCCCTCTACCTAACATCCTCTGATGACTCCAACCCACACACACCCCCCTACAGGCAGGGCCAAATTTATTGTAGTGTGCACACAGCACACAGACAGCAGTCCACCACTACTTACTTCCAAATTTAGCTGACTAACTCCTACAGTTACTGTTCAGTGGCCAAATGTATTCAGCTGCTGTTACTCAACAGTGTGCCTCAGAACTTAAATTGGTGATGCAGACAGATCTGGTGCACACAGTCACACACTGGGGTTGGTTAATGATTATATGATATACAATAAAAATACAAAAAGTAAGGAGGAGGAATAATGGATGGGATGAGTGATGATGACACTTGTGTGACATGTAATTTACTTGTGTTGTCCCCCACAGCCAGCAGCACAGCCACAACAACTTGTCTGTTTTTTTTGTCAGAAAGGTGTATATATATTTTTTATACATGAATGAATGTTAATATGATTCATGATGGCCCACAGCAGACAGTGTCCAGTCTCTCTGACACCCAACAGTACCAGTCTGTCACTTTGCCCTCCACAGGGCCACCCCAGCTAGCAACAGAGTGTCTGCCCTGCAACAGGATCAGCCTTTGGCTCAGTTAGACTATGTTTTTATGGCCTCCAGCATGTCTCTCTCTCTCTCTCTCTGAGTCATGCTGTGATGTGAGTGACTCAGAAGTTGAACTGGATAGAACAACAAGAAAACAGATTAATTTTTTGTGATAATCTATGCTCCCCCATAAGTCTCTCTCCTGATGAACTAGAAGAATACAGAAAATGTATATACTTTATTTGTGATTTCTGTGACTGTAAAATGTCTTGTTGGTCCCCAGTAGCTGTATCTTTCTCCTCTGGATGGAACAAATAAAGTAAAATATGTATTGCCAGCCTTCCCTGTCTGTACACAGCCAGTTCCATGTCATTTCAGCTACTGAAGAAATAGCGAGTGCAGTTTCAGTGATGCAATCATAGCGACTCACATTTCAGTGACCGGCAACTTCAGCAAGGGACATTTCAGCAACTATAGTCAGATCTTATTTTTGCTGCTAGTTATTGCAAGGGGGCTATGCCCCCCTGCACCCCCCATGGGGGGTTGCACCCCCCAAACCATCCTATTTCTAAATTTACATCCTCCGAGTCACTCATTGTCATGGGAGGATCACTGAAATGTCGCAGTTGCTGTAATGCTGTAGTCGCTGTAATTGTAGTCACTGATTTTGCTTCGTTGTACTTGAGTAGCTGAATTGACATGCTACCTACACAGCCTACTACACAGCCACACTGAGGCCAAGATGAACTTTATTTATTTCTGTGACAGAAAAATTACTTGTTGGCCCCCAGTAGCTGTCTCTTTCTCCTTTGGATGGAACAAGTCAAAGATTTATTTTGCCAGCTTGCCTGTATACAGCCTGCCACACTGACATCAAGACAATGTACTGTATTTCTTTATTTGTGATGTCTCGGACTCTGTTATTTGCCCCTCCCCCAGTAGTTTCTCTCTCTCTCACTTCTTTTTCTCCTCTGGTTGGAACAAATAAAGTAAAATCATTTTTTGCCGGCCTCTCCTGCCTGCACATTGCCTGCTACACAGCCACACTGAGGCCAAGATGAACTGTATTTGTGATTTCTGTGACTGTAACATTTCTCATTGACTCCCAGTAACTGTCTCTTGTCCCTCTGTATGGAACAAGTCAAATACTGATTTTGCCAGCCTGCCCTGCACATAGCCTGCCACACGGACACCAGGAGATATACTGTATTATTTAGTTATGATGTCTGGCACTGTATTATTTACCCCCCTCCTGTAGTCTCTCATTGCCCCTTCTCCTTCTCATCTGGATGTCACAAAATAAAGTCAAAGATGTATTGCCAGCCTGCCCTGGCTGCACAGTCACACTGCTACACAGCCACACTGAGGCCAAGATGAACTGTATTTCTGATTACTGTGACTGAGAAATTTTTCGTTGGCCCCCAGTAGCTGCCTATTCTCCTCTGGATGAAACAAGTCAAAGATTTATTTTGCCAGCCTGACCTGCACATCACACAGCCAGCCAGGGCTTTGCCCCCCCCCCAGTAGTCTCTCTCTGTCTCTTCACTTTCCCTCCAGTCCAGCCTCAAAAAAAAAAAAAACTCAGATTCCTCAGTCTCCTCTTCCATCCAGTTCCTGTCTTCTCCCAATCCCAATGACTTTTCTCCTCCCTTCCAGCTCAACACAACACAGAGCACTGCACAAAATAGTGCACCACAGCCTCTGTATCTCTACTCCGGTCTCCTTTCTCCTTCTGTGTCCTGAGCATCTGGGCCATGTTGCGCACTCATGCAGCAAATTCTGTATTTATCCAGGTCTGAGAATTCAGGGTTCAATCTGGGGGTCCAGATATCCGTCGGGACAGTCCACCCAGCCCTACCTTATATCTGACGATCATTCAATCATCCCGCAAGGTACTCTAAGGAATCATAACTGTGTACTTTGGACTCATTGGTTACAAGCTAAATGTTGCAAAATGTCAAGTCCTAACCCTTACTAACTCCTGCTGTCCTTCCCTATTTCAATGGATACCAGGAAGAATTATCTGTCTGAGCATAAAACTCAAACCAGCTGTGGCTAATATTGTGGCAGCAAACACAGCACTGATTCTAGACAAACTTATAACTGACATCAATACATGGAAGTCAAGCCTTCTCTCCATTTGGGGCAAGGTGAATGCATTAAAACTGATCACCATCCCAAAGAGCCACTACATTCTGAGAGCTTACTACTAACCATTCCTACTTCTTCCTTTAACACTTTAACATCCAGGATGTCTAGGTTCATTTGGAATGGGAACTGGGAAGCCTCCAAGAATCAATGAGACCCTGGAAGGGAAGTAGGATTTGGCATTCCAAACCTTAAAACACAGAATGACACAGTAGTGCGGAGGCAAGCTATCTCTTGTCTAAAACCATCCCTATCTCCCCCACTGCCTCACTAGATCAAACTTGAACTCTTTCAGGCTGACCTGCCATGCCCAACTGCATTCATCTTCCCAGATTGGAAAATTACATCTAACACCCTTCCCAGTATAAAGTTCACAATGATAGTTTGGTCCCGCTTCTCCTACATAACTCAATGAACACCCAGTACAACTAGGACACACCCTCTCTGGAACAATCCTTCTCTGACATTTGGCAATGTACCCATGGCCTGGGACTCATGGGCACAACAGGGAATACACATGCTATGTGACCTATACCACCCACTCACTCACAGGGAAACTATATTCATTCCAAGAACTACTTGATAAATGCTCAATCCCAAAATTCCACTTCTGGAGGTTCCTTCAAAATAGTGACCTTTTGAAGATCAAAGTCACTAGAATACATGTTTTGCCACCTGCTACTGCCCTGAACACATGGCTGGTAAAACTTCCCTCAACAAAACACCAGTTCCATAAACTAAGTGCCCTTCACCACTCCAGTATATTACGTCTTCCAACAGCAGGCCCTAGGGAGGCATGCAAAAAGGAACTTGATGTTCACATTCCACAGCCAGATTGAGATGCTATATGGAACTGAGTCTACAATGCTTCCATGGAATTGAAAGCCAAAACATTGCAATACAAGCTCATAAATCAAATGTATTAGACCTCACTATGGCTATGCAAGACAGGTCTAGTCCCACATAATGATTGCTGGAGATGCTCTTCCCCTCAAGCCTCCCTTTCCCACATTATGTGGTACTGTCCCCTACTTGAATACTACTGGGACGAAGTGTGGAGTTTTAAAGAAAAGTAGCCCCCCTACCTAGAAACAAGGACCCCAAGCTTGCCCTCTTATCTATACTGCCTTTTGAATCTGCTATGTCCATTAAGTAAGAACTCTGGGTGACGGGGGCCATAGCGTCTGGAAAGACAGTCATATTGCGACACTGAAGGGAACCAGATTCTCCTTGTACTGTATATCTGAATGGCTCAATCTGCTAACCCTGACTGCCAGCTATGAAGAGATAGCCCATGCAGCAATTGACCAAGTCTCCCAATACTACCAGATATGGAGCCCCTACCTGCAGTGGAAATCCCAATCTTCACCCGCACTTCCCCCAAATGGGTGAAGATACACATTTTTAAACTACAACCAACATACTCACTAGGTACCCCAAATAAACCCATTGTCCACTCAACAAACCTTATCTACTCCACACGGGAGAAATCTTCAGACTCCCCAAATGAATCTACCACCTCTGCCAACTGACATGTACCCAACCTAACTGGCTGCCTCATGGGGACTTCCCCATTACCACCCCCTTACTCTTCTCCCCTCCTATACTTTTCCTCAGCTTTTAATATGGAGACTATCATGAATACCATGTCACAATGCATAAACCACCTCTCAGATTTCCAATACAAACATGACTCATTACCATGATCCATAGATGAACTAACTCCTACTGTTAACTATTATAACTTAAGAAGGTTGAACAGCAATAGCTGAAGAAACATTTTTAAACAATCACCTTCTATTTTAAGTTCCAGACATTTGCAATATTTTATCACTTTTAGACTTGTACCTTGATTTTGCAGGATTATGACATATGTACTGTTTTCCACAAGGATGTTTGGAAATGATGTAATGTAAGTAATGAACAACTTGAAAAACATAATAAAAACTTTGATGGGGAAAAAAAACCACTATGGTCCACAAAGGAGGTGGCAGAGAAAGTTAAGGACAAAATGAGGGTGTTCAGAAAGTACAAAAAGACTCCGAGGGATGAGGATAGTGCAGCGTACCTATAGAGACAGAGGGACACAGGGAAAGTGGTTAACAGTGTGAAGGCACAGACAGAGAAGAGATTAGCTCAGATGGTAAAGAGGGGGTACAAGACATTTTATAGATACATTAGCAATAGAAGCAAGGCAGGGGGGATTGTAAGGCTCAAAAGGGTGGGAGAGGTGTGTGTGGATGGGACCTAGAAAAGGCATCAATACTAAATGAATACTTCTGTTTAGTATTCATGATAGAAGGGAAGGGACAGGGACCACAGCTAGGTGGCAGCAAAATCAAAGGTGGGGAGAGGTAAACAGTAGTCCCTTTACAGAAGAGAGAGTCCTGGAGGAACTCGCAAAACTGAGGGTGGACAAAGTGATAGGGCTAGATGATATAAACCCCAGGATATTACAGGAATTATGGATGTTGCCTGCAGTACGGCTGGCAGCCCTGTTTAGTGAGTCACTCAATACAGGGGTGGTTCTAGAGGACTGGAAGAGGGCAAATGTAGTCCCTCTCCACAAGAGTGGTAGCAGGGAGGAGGCAGGAAACTACAGGCTGGTCAGCCTCACCTCAGTAGTGGGAAAGATTATGGAGGTGCTGTTTAAGGAGAGGATTGTGGAACACTTGGAAACCATAGTAGAACAGGATACAAGGCAGCAGGGATTCACAGCAGAAAGGTCATGTCAAACAAATCTGCTTTTTTGTCTGGGTGACAAAGGAGGTGGATCAGGGAGGAGCAGTGGATATTTCCTACCTCAGTTTCAGCAAGGCCTTCAACACCATACCCCGCAGAAGACTGGTAAATAAGCTAGGTGGCCTGGGGTGGGCCACAAAGTGGAAAATTAGTTAGTAACTGGTTGAGGGACAGAAAGCAGAGTGTGATAGTAAATGGGATCAAATCTGAGGAAAGGAGGGTGACCAGTGGTGTACCTCAGGGATCGGTATTGGGGCCAGTCCTTTTTAATGTCTTCATCAGTGACATTGCTGAAGGGCTGAAGGGGCATGTTTGCCTATCTGTAGAAGATACCAAGATCTGCAACAGAGTAGAGACACTGGAGGAGGATGATAAAATGAGGAGGGATCTGAGAAGGCTGAAAGACTGGTTAGAGGTGTGGCAATTAAAGTTTAATGCACAGAAGTGCAGGATGAATCACCTGGGTCAAAGAAACCCTATGGAGAGCTACAGGATGGGGGGGCGACTTATTGACAGTCACCAGGGGAGAGGGATTTAGGAACAATCATCTCAGATGACCTAAAGGTGGCCAAACAGTGTAACAAGGCTGCGGGGAGGGCCAATGGAATGTAGGGGTGCATAGGAAAGGGTGTCACTAGCAGAAGGGAAGTGGTGATGCCATAGTACAAAATGGAGGAGAGGCCTCATCTGGAATATGGTGTTCAGTTCTGGAAGTCACATCTTCGCATAGACATAGACAGGGTAGAGGCAGTCCAGAGAAGGGCGACCAAGATGGTGAAGGGCTTTACATCAGAAAGCATATGAGGATAGATTAAAAGACCTCAATATGTTTTGTACACTGGAGAAGAGGAGGGAACAGGGATATGATAGAGACCTTCAAGTATCTTGAAGGTTTGAACAAAGTGCAGGCAGGTGACATCAGTACAAGAGTTGTACAAGGATGAGGGGACATAATATGAGCTTGGAGGGGGGCAGGATAAGGGGAAGTGTGAGGAAGCTTTTCTTCATGGAGTGGGTGGTGGATACTTGGATTAGCCTACCCTTGGAAGTGATTGGTGCTAACACAGTGGAGGATTCAAACATGTATGGGATAGACATAAGGCAGCCCCAGATGGGTTGAAGAGAGGCGATAGCCAATGATCAAGTAGGGTCAGCAGCCGCTGATGCAGGAAGGGAATACAGGCAGACTAAATTGGCCTAGCAGTCCTTATCTGCCATCAACTTCTACAGTATGTTACTATGTAAACACATCCAGTCCCTTAGCGATCATGGTCAATAACATCAGTTTCTGACCACAGCATAGCCCTAACACAGAGGGTCAAACTGAGAAAAGTAAAAGCTGCCATTGTGAGCCTGCTAAGCAGGTTCCTCCTTCCATCCCCCTTGCCTGAAAAAAAGTGATTCTGCTTCTGTGTATGGCTGGGCAGGTTGAAAGTGGAGTCACACGCTGTAGAAACTTGTAATTCAAAACCTTGATTCATTCCAAGTCAATGACGACGACTACTTTTTCTTTCCTGTACTAATATTGACATTTTTTTAGTCTTTTAATCTACACTTTATATGGCCTATGGGCCAGCCATGAACTTAGCTCTGCAGATTTTGTGTTTTGTTTTATTCTGTTTGTATGTTGAACTTTTTATGCTGTAATGCCCGTTAGCTAAGTTTTGTAGTTCAGTCATTCCGTGACTTGCGGTTAGTTGGTGAAGGTTCAGGAACATGGAGCTTTGGAGCGGTGTTCTACAGAACTGCTGGAGTTTCCCGTTGTAACTGGAGAACACGCCAAGAGCCTGGGAATCAGGGAAAATTGCACAGGAGAATTTCTAGTCATGTTTACTCCCACTTACCTGAATTGTTGGAGTCCGCATAATTAATGCTGCTCGACTATTGCCGGAATTAGTATTGATTTTTAGTAGTTGCTGCCTTTCAGAGTCCTGGATGTTGCCACAGAAAGTTCTTCTTCTTTTTTGGAGTTCACCAGGAAAACTATTAATTCAAGTGTTTGGACTTGCTCTGGTGCTTGAGCATTATCTCAATTATTTGTTTGGTGCTGTGCTGCGGCGTGTTGAAGAAAGGAAGAGGAGAAGGAGAACGAGAGGTTCAGCCAACCCGGCCAACCTAGAGGTAGGTGAAGGGGGTAGCTGTTTTTCCCCAGGAGCATTGGGAATGCTTAGCAGAGGGCTGGTGCTCACAGGGCTTCCAGGGTCACGAGGGTTGCCTGGTGGAAACTGGGCTTTTCCCAGTGATCCAGGTGGGGGGGAACAGTTGCATATACCGGGATCTTTGCTTCCTTCAGTTTATAAAGTTGACTAGTCTGACTGTAGCTGACTGTCTCAAAGTTCTACCCGGCTTTTTATCTGTATCTGTGGGAAACTCTTTATTCAAGTCTAGGAATCTGTAACTTGTTGGGGAGACAGTGAGAGGGCCTCTCTTTGGAGACTTCTCTTTGCTCGACTGGATTCTGTCTGTGGAAGGGTGTATTTTGTTGGATTAATTTCATCAAAGAGGAGGTGGTGAGAGCCTTCCTCTTCACCAGCAAATCTTTCCTGTGAACTGTGTTACTGATTAACATGCCTTTTTGTGGCTCCAATGAATAGGAAGTTGTGAGAGCCCTCCTCTTCTGCAAATCTTTCTTGGAAGTGTGCAACTGGCAAATTTTTCTTTCAGTGATTTTAATGTTCTGGACCATTTTGGCTTGTCATCTTTGTTTGGGACTTTGGTGACTAGCCTGACAGTTTAAACTTGATGTAGTTATTTAATATTTTTGTTTTATTATAGCTCATATTATATTATCATTTATTGCTGGTGTGGGGTGGGTGGGTTGAGTTATTTATATACTAGTAGTTTGATTTAGTTTAACCGTTGGATATTCCACTCTCGATGAGAGAGATAGGAGGAGTTTCCAAAGGGGGAGTAAAGCATTTGTATTTTGTTGGCCGCCTTAGGCTGTGAGAGGGCCTCGGGGGGAAGATGATTTTTGTCATTTTTATGTTTATTTATTTTGTGGGTGTGTAAATAGATTGTTTTAATATGTGTAGGGAGGGTCAAATGACGGTCAGGCAGTATTTCCCCACCAGTCTCAGGGAACTGCACCCTTTTGACTGCCCTTTTTTACTAATAGACACTTACAAATGCTGTCAATCCCTTGGGATTGCTAGAAGGCACAGGAAGGAGGGCAGGACTCGGCCTGGTGGGGAAATGGAAAGGGGGTGCCGTATAGGGGTCGTAGGGACCAGGTGATGCCCTGGGGCGAAATGGTGCCAGAGCAGGGGTAGTCCCTGTCTTGTTCGCATACCCAATGGCCCAGAAATTGATGCTCATCAGGAGTTGAGGTCTTCTCCAGCATCTCATCCAGCCCGGGCACTGTTATGCAATACTAGGTCCATCAAAAACAAGACAGCTATTATAGCTGATCTTGCTGAAACGGTGGACCTGGCATGCATCACCGAGACATGACTGGATGAAAATGCAGGCCCAGTATTGGCTTCTGTGGTTCCAGCTGGGTTTTCGGTGATTCCCCGCCCGAGGTTGGATTGTAGGGTTGGGGGTGTAGCCATCTCTTTTAAGACCGAACTAGGCTTTGTGGATATTCCAGTGGGGACCACCAGATCCTTTGAGTGTGTTATGGGTGAGGGTGTAGGCTGCAGGATACTCCTCATTTACCGTCCACCAAGTGATGGGGGCACATTCCTACAGGAGATTGCAGACTTCGTCATCAACACGGTGATGGTGTCTCCCAGACTGATAATACTAGGGGACTTCAATGCCTGGGTTGACGATGAACTCTCGCAGTTGGGCAAAATCTCCTCCAGTTAATGACAACACTGGGCCTTACACAGGTAGTTACCTCCTCTACCCATATAGGAGGTCACTCATTGGATCTTCTGTTCCTCCTGGGAATGGAGATCACTGATCTGAGGGTGGAACCAGTCAGTTGATCTGACCATCACACCATAGGGTTTAGTTTAGGGGCCCCCCAAATGGACCTACCCCTTTGGAGATGGTCCAGTACTGCCCTTTAAGGGGAGTTACCCCAGATGGTCTATTGGCGGTGCTGGACCTATAGAGATTGCTGGGTGAAAGCACAAGCTCAGGGGATCTTGTGTTAGCCTATAATAAGGCAGTGGGAGAGGCCTTGGACTTGATTGCTCCTGTTCGTGTTCGACCACTCACACTTTGCCCAAGGTCCCCTTGGATTGATGGGTCCTTGAAGGAGCTGAGGCGGGTTGGTCGAAGGCTGGAGAGAGAATGGTGGAAGTCCAGTCTAGATGCTGACAGGCTTAGATTGATAGAATATTATAAGGGCTATCAATCAGAAATCACCCATAAGAAGGCAGAGTTCCTGTCCAGGGAGATTGCTGCTGCTGTGCACAGAACCAACTGACTCAATTTTTTCAAACTATTGACAAATTGTGCAATCCAATCTGTCTCCAGTCTGGAAGAGTTTTTTCACAAATTGAATGTGATGAGCTAGCTCGGTTTTTCACAGATAAGGTTGCCAGCATCAGGTCCTGAATCGGTCTGGCTCTCTCTATGAGGGGTTGCAGAGGTCGATGGGAGGTAGTGAGCACCCGGGTCTGTCTGGACAGATTTCAGCCAACTGGAATTCATGGACATTGTGAAGATTGTCCAGACTTTGCACCCAACCTGTTGTAGTTTGGATCCAGGCCCTACCCCACTTTAAGTGGGTTGTGTAGATATCATCTGTCCAATCCTAGCTGAAATTGCATGGAGATCCTTGGAGAGTGGAATCTTTCCAGACCCCCTAAAGGAGGTGGTCATTAGACCACTCCTTTAAAAATCCTCCTTGGACCCCATCGATCCAGCTAACTACTGACCTGTTTCTAACCTGCCCTTTGTGGGGAAATTTATTGAGAAGGTTGTTGCGCTGCAACTGGATGATCACTTGGTAACTCACAATGTCTATGGAGCTCTCCAGTCTAGTTTCAGGAAGAGGCATAACACAGAGACTGCCCTTGTTCAAGTATTAAATGACCTCCTAATGGCCAGAGATTGAAAGGCTCATACTATCTTAGTACTTCTCGATCTCTCAGCAGCTTTTGATGCTGTGGATGATGAAGTTCTTTTGGAAACCCTGCAGTTCCTTTGTGGACTGTCAGGTACAGTCCTCGAATGGTTTTGATCTTTCCTTGTAGGTAGGTCCCAGAGGGTGGTTACCAGAATTTATTCCTCTGACTCCCTCCCACTGTCCTGTGGAGTGCCACAGGGTTCCATATTGGCACCCATGTTGTTTGCAGTGTACATGCTGCCATTAGGAGATATCATCCAGCGATACGGCTTGAGTTTTCACTGCTATGCAGATGATACGCAGCTGTATATGTCCTTTGTGCCCTGACAGGTTGATGCGATCTCTGTGCTAAATAGTTGCCTCTCCAAGATAAAAGACTGGATGAGCTCAAGTTGGTTGGGATTAAATCCGGATAAGACTGAGGTGCTGGTTGTGGACCCAGGTCACCTGGGGGAGGGTCTTGGAGCTGGGCTCATGCCGGGCCTGTTGCTCTATGGTGTCTAGCTCATTACCTCAGATTGGGTGCGTAACCTGGGTATTATTTTTGATGACAGCTTGACCCTGAAGACTCTGGTGTCAGCCATGGTCAAATCCTAATTTTATCATCTGAGGAATATCGCCTGGGTGAAACACTTGATTCCACCAGGAGACCTTTCAACACTGGTCCATGCCTTCATTAGCACCAGTCTTGACTACTGCAATGCCCTCTGCCTGGGGTTGATATCCACCACCTGCAGCTAGTGTAGAACACTGCGGCCAGGCTGTTGACTGATACCTCTAGGACCAGTCATATTATGCTTGTGCTGCGCGAATTGCACTGGCTGCCAATTCAGTGGTGGATCACCTATAAGGTAGGCTTGCTTACCTTTAATGCCCTACAGGAACAGGGACCCGACTACCTGAAAGATCTCCTGACTCCCTACTCCCCCAATCACCCTCTGCGATCTGCTGATGAGGGATTGCTAGAGATTCCCAAGGTTTGTCTTAAAACATCAGGAACTTGTGCCTTTTCATATGCAGCACCAACCTTGTGGAATTCTCTACCTCATCGGTTAAGAGAATGCCTGACCGTCAACAGTTTTAAATCTCTGCTGAAACTTATTTATTTTAGTTGGCATTCCCTCATTAATTGTTAAATTAAATGACTGTTTTTAAAATGTATTATATTATGGTGTATGCTGTCATTTTAATTTATGTACAGTGCCTTGGTTATGAAAGGCACTATATAAATAAAGTTTGCTTGCTTGCTTTCTGAAATAACACCAGGAACCTATACTTTGTGCCACTGATTTCTCCACTGCTGGAAGTGAAGAACTTACCACATGGCAGCACTTCATAGCTTATTAAGAAAACTTTATTTTATACTTCAAACATCCAGACAGTTGAAAAACAGGACCTGCCAGGCCCCTAGTTTTAAAGAAGCTCCCACAACGAATGTGTTTAATTGACATTAAAGTTTTATTAAAATATAAAGTCCAGCTAGATCCAGGATGGTCACTTAAATTTCAATTCAATTCGATATTTATTTGATCAACCAAGATAGTGCAAGTTTCAAGGTTATTACAATACAATAATTAGACATAATTATTCACATCCATATACACATTACAAACAGAAATTAAAAACCTATGTATTACAAATTATACAATATGCAAATTATTAACTATAAAGTGCATCATCAATTCAGATGTAATACAATTTACAAAAGATAAGAGTATATTTGAAAGGGCCAAGGGTACCTTAAAAACCTAAGTCAACAAATTTTGTGTCACTTAACATCCTGAAATTTCTCTTTTTACATTTGACAATGGAAACCAAGAACTTGGCAAATTAATTCAGCCTCTTTATAGCTTTGTGGATGTAACAAGATGGAAACTAGGTTATACAGTAGTTTGAATCTGCATATATCTTCAAATGCTCCAGCAGATCGAAATCTTTTGCCTTTTTGTATTGGGGCATATTATAATTATATGTCCAAGAGTTTCTTCGAATCCCCTATTACATGGGCAGAGATTTTTAACCTGCTTCACATTATTACTGTCACTATTAGCTTTTATATTGTAGTATGTGTATTTTGAGTTAATTAACCTGAATCTTGCCCATGTAATTGTTTTTCTCTGAGCTGGAGTCAAAGATAATGTCAAGTCTGCTTCCACTGAATGGTCAATTTTGTTTAATTTAAACTAACTGGCACATTTTTGGTTTGTAATAGGTATCTTATCAAGTGATTTCCCTAAATATATTAGTTTCTTTTTTTCTGTCTCTATATTTGGGTGAGATTAGAATATCTTTTTTGAAGTTTCTCCATAAGTGTCCCATATTTATTTTATTTAGGTTTTATTCTTAGAGCATTAAGCCAAAGGGAAGGAAATCCATCTTCTGACCACTTCATCTTTTCCAATAGACATATCTTGGGGATCATATTTTTATATGCATTTATTATTCTAATCCAGTAGGAAATAACTGTAAGATCTTTTAGAAAGTGAATTGGGACTCTTCACAGTTCTGCCCTGACCATAGCATTTAAGGTTGAAATGGGGACTTTTAGCAAAGACTTATAGTAATATGAAAGAGGTTTTTCTAAATCCTCTTTATATGCATGCCCCCAGACTTCAGCTTTATATAACAATAAGGGTTGAAATTTTGCCTCCCTGCTTTAAGTGCTGGTATAATTGAATTTCCACCATAGACATAATTAAATTTCAACAGGGCCTTAGCTGCCAGTTTTGCTTTAATGATTTGATTAGTGATGTGTTTAGATCAACTGGATGATGATACTGGTTTTATTCCCAGATAACAATATCCCATTACAAGTTTGATCCCTTTAGAACCAATTTTGAATTTAATGTTTTTATGATTAGCATTATTATTAACAAAAATAACCACTTTTTTTTTTGTTGTATTTACTCATAATTCTAAATAATTGCATTTCTAATGAAGACTATTCATTTTTTTCTGCAACCCAGATTTTGTAAGTGAAAACATGACCAGGTCATCTGCATATGCCAATGAATGTACAGGCATATTATTAATTTTGGGGGGATCTGAAGAGTCATTATCAGGATAATCAAGTAAATCATTAATGCATAAATTAAAAGGTGTTGGAGCAAGGAGACATCCCTGTTTTACCCTCCCCCCCCAGTTTGACTCAAACAATTCTGTCAATGTACCATTATTAATGTAGCTGATAGCTATAGTGGTACCTGAGTAATGCTTTTTTATTAATTTAAGCAAAGAATAATCCAAGCCCTTTAAGTACAGTAGTTCTCATAATTTACCCTTATTAAAAGAGTCAAATGCCTACTCAAAATCTATAAACACTGAAAATAGTTTGGATTTTCTGAGATGAACATATTTCTCAATTAAATGTGTCAAACAGAATATGTTATTAATGGTAGAGAAACCCTCCCTGAATCTTTCCCAAAATGAATAAATCTGGGAATGGATTCTACCCACTAAAATGGGTTGCCATTAAGGGCAGCCCCCATTGTTCTAGGCCAGCTGACCCTGGAAAGAGACGAGGATAGCAACAGCGGCAGGAGGGGAGGAGGGGGAAGGGAAAATGAGGTCATAAAAGGGGAGGTCCCTCTCATGACATCACCAGAGCATTGGAGGGGGTGGGGGATAAGGACCAATGGAAAACAAATGCAGGCAGGAAGGGGTGGAGCAATAAGGGTTTAAGAGAGGCAACACAGAGGGGCTCTGCCACTTTCTGCTAGGGTTCTTTGGGTAAGTAATTTCAAGACTCACCCACCACCCTTTACAAAATGGAGAAGTAGGTAGGAATAAAGGGAAGGTAGGAAGTAAAGATCTGAGAAGGTAAAAAGGGGGGAATGGGTATGGGGGTTAGGGAAAACAAAATGGAGGAATTAAGATCTGGAAGAAGGTAAAGGTTATGGACACCCTCATAAGTGGACAAGAAAAAGGGGGGCAGGAGTTGGACCTGCCCAGAGAAAAAGTATAAGACCAGCTCGGGTTTACACCCGGGTAAGGAATGGAACGGGACCCCCTCAGGTTTCGATGCCCGGGGGAGAAAACAAAAGGAAACCAAAGTAAAATGAAGAGGAGTGGAATAAGAATGTGACAGAGGAAATAAGAGGAACTCAATATTGTAAAAATGTATATTATTTATGTTTGTGTGGACAATAAAAGGTTTTGCCGACTGAGCAGCCAAATCTACAATATTGAGTGTGATGTCTCTTGTTGGGGGAAGGGGATCTGGAACAAATAAGCCTATTTAATAATAATCTGGAGAATGTTTTTGAACTAATGTCCTGCAAACTTATAGGACGAAAATTCTTTGGTTCATAAACTGAACCTTTTTTATGTATAGGTACAATTATGTTATGAGTCCAAGATATAGGGATATAATTTTGTGCTGAACACAAGTTGAGAAACATGGTCAGAATAGGGATCCAGAATCTTTATGCTCTTTGTAAACTGCCAGGGGAATAAAACTGGGACATGGGACCTTATTGTTTTTAAGGCCATTATAGATGTTTCCACTTCCTCTGTAGAGAAGATAATGATGGTTCCATGCTCCAATATTTTATCTAGTAATGTAACATTATATACTTCAATCGAGGGGATTTTACAGAAGATGTCTTTAAAATTTTTGATCCAAGCTTTCTTCAGGACATAGACCAGTAAAGAGGGCTGATATTGATTAGTTCCTTTAGCCACTATATTCCAAAATGTTTTGATGTCTTTTCTTATAATAACATGATACATCTTATCCCATAGCTTGTGCTGATAGCTTAATCTTTTCCTTTGCAGAAATTTATTATATTGTTTTCCGGTCTTATTTAGGAGGAAGAAATGCTTTCTTAATGGATGTTTTTTGGTCCAGAAAGTTAGTTTTCTGAGGTTCCTTTTTTTCATTTTTACATTCCTGATCAAACCAGGATTTAATTTCTGTCTGAGATCCTTTTTTTGAGGGAGAATAAATAATTTGCCTAATTTCTTGATTTAATTTATTTAATTGTGCCTCAAGCCATTTTACATCATCCAACCATAACTCTCCCCCATGGTTTAAAAATCATGGAATAATTTTCCAACCTCTCCTACATTAATTAAGTTATAATTATTTATTTATTAAACTTTGGTGACTGGGTAAGTCCACTGAGCCACGGAGGTCCCTTTTTCAGGGGCGACCCGGGATTACATAGCATTAGTGAATAAACAGCGTGACACAATCAGCACAGTTACAGGTAATACAAGCATTATACAGTCATATTGCATTCAGGAATGTAAAAGTACATTGGGAGTAAATAGGGGGAGCCAAAATGTTGACAAGGAGTACTTATCTTAGTAGAACCACACTAAATGTAGGTTAAGATCTGGTAGATCATTTAGCTGTCGGGTGATCTCAGGAGCTGATGTAGTGGCAAGTACTGGCTACCACTATATGGGCCTTAAGCCTAGTGTGGAAACTTTTGATAGAAGGTGCTTCCTGCACCCTGGAAGGGAGTATGTTCCACAGGGTAGGGGCAGTGTGGGAGAATGACTTGCCACCTGCCTTGGTTCTTACTCTGGGGACATCTAGGAAAGTTCAGCCTGTAGTGCGGAGGAGCCAAGGATTGGGCTTTAGTGCAATGAGTCCATAGAGACTAGGAGGGTGGGTCGGGCTGATTAACTTGTAAGCTAGGCATAGCAGAGGGTACTGGAGGTAAGCGTCCAGGAAGGGCCAATTTAGTAGGGCTAGGGTGTCACAGTGTTGACTCCTGGGAGGTGAAGTCAGCCACCTTATTGTACAGTACCTGGTGTCTGTTCATCTCAAGCTTTGCCAATCCATGAATGACTTGGGTGGCATAGGTGAGTGTTGGGAGGAGGACACTGGTGGCGATGGAGATCCTAGCTTCAGATACCAGCTGGTCTTTCAGTTGATTGAGGATGCCTAGTTTCCCATGTATGGATTTGGTGACTTGGTCCACATGGTTCTTAAGGGTGAAGCCCTGGTCCATGGTGAGGCCAAGGTATTTTAGGGAGGGCACCACTTCTAAGCAGTTGACTGATGCGGAGGTAAGATGTAGGTGTTGTTTTCTATTTTTACTAAGGGATCTTGAATCAAACATCATGGCCTTGGTTTTGTCTGTATTAAGGACCATTCTGTTCTCATTAAGCCAGTTGTCAAGGGACCGCAGGTCATCTTGGAGCAAGTGACTGAGGCCTCCCAGGATGGCAGTGGATCGATAGATGATGGCATCATCCATGTACTGGATAACAGAGCTCCCTCCACAGTGGTCAATTAGTTAATTTGTGAACAGGGAGAAGAGGAGGGGGGCCGAATATCAACCCTTGTGGCACCCCCTCTTTTAGAGGTAGTGGATCTGATATGGCATCCTTCCACTTTACCCTCTGTGTGCAACCGGTTAAGTAGCTTTTGAACCACTTTAGAGCATGGCAGTTGAGACCTATGTTGCCCAGCTTAGCTAGTATCAAATTGTGGTCAACCAGGTCGAAGGCCTTGGAAAGGTCTATGAAGACCGTACCAGTAGGGATCCCCTTGTCCAAGTCTCAGAATACGTATGTTGAGAATTTGGTCAGAGCAGCATCAGTCCAATGTCTGGTTCTGAAACCATGCTGAGGGGGTACCAGAAGTTGGTGAACTTCCAAGTAGTCACAGAGTCATCCATAGATCAGTCTTTTCTGGATTTTTGACAGGATGCAGAGCAGGGAGATTGCCCTATAGTTGCCAAAAGGCTCCAGATGGCCGCCCTTGTAGATGGAGACCACATGGGTCTGTTTCCACTGGTCAGGGACTGCACCCTCCTTCAAGTAATGGTTAATGAGCCAGGTCAGTGGTCTGACCAGGGGCAGGGGCTCCATCCTTTAGCAGCCTGGGGTGGATACCATCGGGTGCCCCAGTGCCAGAGGTTTTTAGCATCTTTAGTAGTGAGAGAATCTCTTCTGGCTTGATCAGCCTTAGATGAAAGGATGGGCTGTCAAGGTTAGGAGGTAGTCGAGTACTAGGGTCTGTGTTGAGGGAAGGTAGGCCAGCCTTGTATTAGTCCAGGTTAGTGAAGTGATGATTGAGTGAAGTGGCGATTGTGGGGTCATCGTTTAGCAGTTGTTCATTGACCTTGATGGGACCAGGTTCAGACTTACCTTTCCCCTTTAACAATTCATTAATGTGGGACCAGAAAAGTCTAGGGTTCCCTAGATTACTTTTCCAAAGGTCTGTGACATACTCCCTTTTAGCTGTTATTATGGCAAGTTTCTACTTGTTTCTGAGAGTTTTGTAATTCACTAGGTTGGCAGGGAGGGATTAGTACTTGAACTTTTTCCATGCTTTGTCACGGTTAATCATCAGGGCCTTTAGTGGTGGGGTAATCCATTTGTAACAGCTACCCTTGGCACAGAGTTTATTCATAGGGGTGAAGAAGTTGCTGCCGTGATAAATGATTTCTTGAAGAAAGCAACTGCAGCATCCAGAGTGGGGAAGAGTTTGATTGGGCTCCAGTCTAGGCTGCTGAGGTAGTCAATGAATTGTTCGAGTAAGAAGTGAGTGTAGTCTCCCCATCTGTTTATAAAATGGATAAGAGTATTGTATAAATCCCCTACAGCATGGGTTGTTTGTAATGGATTACTGTCTAATTCCTTTACATTGCATGCCAGAACTAGACAAGGCTGTCCATTATCCCCCCTGCTGTGTAATATTTATTTGGAACCTGTTATTCAGAGGATTACAGCGAATCCTGGCGTACAGGGTATAAACATCTGTCATCAAATAGTTAAAGTTTCAGCTTATGCAGAAGACTTGCTCCTTCAATTATCTCACCCAATACTTCTGTACCTGCCCTACTTACCATCCTGGAAGAATTTAGCTCTATGTCCAACTATAAATTAAATAGAGACATGACGGTGTTTTTTCCCTTGAATCATAAAGCACTAAAACTAGTTGCCTCCATGGCCGTTTTTTCTTGGCAGACCAATTCATTAAAATATCTGGGAATAAACCTGTCTAGAGATCTGAACAGATTTACAAAATTAAATCTTGACCCATTAATCTCCACTATCAGACATGATCTAAAGAGATGGGTACTACTTCCTCTCTCTCTTTGGGGAAAAATCAATATCATCAAAATGAATATTTTCCCATGGTTATTTTATCCATTAAACCTTTCAAATGTCTGGTTGCCTTTGGCATGGTTTAAAAAGATACATCAGATGTGCTCAGCCTTTATTTGGGCCGATAAGAAACCTTGGATAGCCTATGACAAGCTTTCGGCACTGAAACTGAAAGGAGGACTCCGCTTACCACACCTAGGACTTTACTACTGGGCTAGTCACGCAAACAAATACCTGAGATGGTTAATGTTAGAACATCTCCCACCACTGCACTCCTTTACACCTATATGCTTAAAATAGAACATACCCTATTACAAATCCATGGGCTATCCCCTGCTGCACTATTGCATGTTAATTTAAAATCTTTGCCTCCGGCATTAAAAAGTACCCTCATTGCACTATTTGAATTCATTACCAGCTTTGCTATTTTCTAAAATATAAACACACTGTGGATCCATCTCAACCTTGGTGGGGAAACCCTAACCTCACAATTGATGGTAAGGTGCTTCAATTGAGATGGATCTCTCAACTAGGAGATTGCTCCCTTTCCTTCTTCTTGAAGGCCGATGGCTCATGGTTAACTTCACCTGAAATTTTAAACAAAGCCCATATCCTGAACTCTACTATTTTTAAAATATTCCAATTACGACACTTCATAAAAAAGTCCTTTGGAGCAGTCCCACTGGTATCCCCAAATCTATCCTGCTCAATATATTTGGTTCCCCATGCAGGTCTTTCCCATGCTGTTTCCAGAAAGTATGGAGTAATCCACAATTGGAAATGGCCTGACAGCTTTGGCCTGACTCAATTTTGGACCTCTCATTTTCCCAATCAAGAATTTCTTTGGCCTTCTCTATGGATGAGCTGTCATAAGTTATTTATTTGTTTATTTATTTATTTATTTATTTATTTATTTTAAGGTCTAGGAAGTACAACCCTTTGAGTCAGAGACTCATTTGCAAAGGCTCCACGTCTTACATAAATGGATTAGAACACAGTGTTACATAGAAAATACAATATAGACAACAGCAATGGTACAGAAAAAATGACAGTACAAAATTATAATGAACACAGACAATGGAACGACAGTAATTTTTGAAATAATGGTGCTTTCAACATTTTCAAAGTCTCATCTGTAGTCACAGTGGGAGTTTGACATAATGTGTTTAAGTTACTCCTGTTTGAAAAGCCCAAGCCTGGGGATTGATAAGACAGGGTCAGGGACTGCGTTCATCCAGAATGGTGCCCTGTAGCAAAAGGATCTTTGGCCAGCAGTGGTCTTTACAAAGGGGAAGCGGAAAGTGGCAGTTTCAGAGTGTCTAGTGGGATGGGCCAGTAGGTTTTTTTGGAGGAGCTTAAGACAGCCTGGAGGGGCTAGGCCCAGCTGAATTTTTTTGGCCAATAGGCAGGTCTGGTAAACTAGATGCCCCTGGAAGTTTAGCCATGATGAGCGTAGATAGACGTCACAGGTGTGTGTAAGACGATCACATCCTGTGGCCAATCTGCAGGCCTTGTTTAGGGCACATTTGATGCTGAACAGAGCTGTGTCAGAAGAGGCCCCATAGATGATTATGCCGTAGTCTACCAGTGAGAGGATGGAGCTAGAGATAGCTAAGTGTAGCACCTCCGTGGGTAGACAGGACCTAAGCCTGTAGAGGAGACCGATTCTTTTGTTTGTTTCAGTACAAGTTGATAAAATATGTTCACGATAGGTGAGGGCAGAGTCTAGAGTGACCCCGAGATATTTAAAAATGGAAACAGGTTCCAGCATGGAGCCCATCACATTGTGTATGGCCAATTTTGTAGTGCTGTGCTTATGCTGTGGGTGGGAAAATAGCATGACTTTTGTCTTTTTTGTATTGAGTACAAGCTTGTGTGAGGAAAACCAGGCTTCAATTTGAGTGAAAGAACCCTGCAAGGATTCTTCGAGCTGCGTGAGGTCAGTGTGTCGACTGAAAATCACCGCATCATCAGCGTAGAGGAGAAGCTGCACAGAGATGGCCAGAGGTAGTGAGTTCAGGTAGAGAGAGAAAAGGAGCGGACCAAGGATAGATCCTTGAGGAACACCTGATCGGATGGGAAGGTTAGCAGAGAGGGTGTTTCTTATCATCACCTGTTGAGTGCGGCCAGAGAGGTAACTGGAGAACCAGCTTGTGGTTTCTTTGGAGATGCCGACAGAGAGGAGGGAGTTTATGAGCATGGTGTGATTGACGGTGTTGAATGCCTTGGAGAGATCTATAAAGACTGAACCAGCTTATAAAAGACAGGCTCCGATTAACACAATTTAAAATCTTGCATAACCTTTATTATTCACCTCAGAAGATGGCTAAACTGGGCCTCCTCCCTTCACCCACATGCACTCCTTGTCTGCAGCGTGAGGGTAACCTACTGCATATCTTTTGGACATGTCCCAAGACAGCTCCCCGCTGGACTGTTATCAAACAGAAGGTCGACCCCCTCTTGGGTTTATCAAATCTATTTACTGCTGAAATTTGCATTCTGGGGGATCTTTCCTCTGTTATTGTTACCAACAGAAAATATCACATAACCCTCATTGCTATGTTGGTTAAAAAACTAATTTTGAGGCATTGGAAAGATACAACTGATATTTCTTATAGTGAATGGTTACAAGAACTGTTGGCTAATCTTCATCTGGAAAAGACAATTGCTAGTTTATATAATCAACCTCAGAAATTTCTCAAGAGATGGGGTCCTCTTGTTGCTCTGTACTCTCTCCAGAGGCCCTAAAGGTTTCTCATCTTTTAATAGCTAGCTTTATACCATGTAGCTGTGCTCTGTGTGAATGAGGGGGAATAGGGAGGATGGGGGAGGAGAGTTGATCTAATTTCTGAACTACGTATTATTGTATAATTTATACATGCCTGTAACAGTAGATCTTCTCTCTGTAATTGTGTAAAATTGAATAAACTTTGAATTTAAAAAAAAAGAAGCAAGTGTAGTCGTGTGTGCCCAGGATTCGTGGTTGAACCCTAGGCGCCCTATTCTTCCAGATACAGAAGATAGGGGTATGCTCACTCAGGGCATCAGCTAGGGTATCAGCTGTCTGAATGTTGTGGGGTTTAGTCATCACAGCCCAATCAAGGGTGGAGTAATTCCCTGTTTTGTGGTTCAGTATAGTGGATTCGGACATAACCTGAACAAGATTTGCTTCTTGAATCAAGCCTTTGAGAAACTGGTTTGCATCCTGGGCCCAGTTCAGGTTGAAGCCTCCTAGGATGAGGAGTTCAGAGGAGATATCTTTGGCTATGTCCATTAAGACTGCCTCCAGAGATTGGAATGCATTCTTAGGAGGGTTGTATACACACCCAGTGGTGAGATGCTTGAAGAGAACAAGGATGATGTGAACGAAGATTGATTCACTGTCAGTGCAAGTTTTGTGCTGCAGGTTGACCTGAACTGAGTCCAGGGTATCTTTTACATAGATAAGTAACCCTCCCTCTCTTTTATTAGCCCTGTCTTTTTCATAGGAGTGATACCCCAGGGCAGCGACCTCATGTGAGAGGATCTGAGTTTTGAACCAGGTCTCTGATACGGCCAGGATGACTGGTTTGTACAGGTCCAGCCATGCTTGCACTTCTTGCATCTTAGATCACAGACTGCACATGTTCATGTTATATTTCAGATGTTGTCTATCGTCAGAGCTTAATTGCGTTGGGGTGGCTAGAACCTTCTATTCTAATTTAATTTTCAATCTTGGTCTCAATTTTCAGCCTCAATGGGGTATGGTCACTTTCTATTTTCATTTGCATCTTCAGTGAAGCAGATCTCTCTTAACTTTCTGGACTAATCATCACATAATCAATTGTGCTCTGCCCAGACCCTGAAAAGAAAGTAATTTCCCCCTCCCTATCTCCTTCAATGCTTCTGTTCGATATAAGAAAAGTGTTTTCCTCAATAAATTTCATGAACATTCATCCTTGATCATTCACTCCCTTATCCTTGCTATGTCTAATATTACAGTTTTTAAGGCTTAACTGATTCTCAAGTTCAGGTAAATTATCATGTTTAGCGATGTGAGCATTTAAATCTCCAGCAATTAGAAAAATACCTTGAGGATATTTCTTGAAGACAAGATCAGTGTCTGCAGTCAGTAAGTCCAAGATCTTTTAAGGGGCAAATAAATCATTATCTGAAGGGATATATACTGTACATTAATAAGAACCATCAATACTTGATCCATAGAAATTATTGTCATTATATAATTTTGAGAGTTTTTTAAAATCTTCTACAATAGAAAACCTTGGTCCAATTTTGACATAAATTGCCAGCCCACCCTTTAGTTTGCCAATTTTTTTTGTTTTGGTTGCAGAGTATGAAATCACCTGAGACCCATTAATATTTACAATATCAATAGCCCAGGTTTCTTTTAATGAAAAAATATCATGTGAGGTTAAAAACTGCAGACACCCCGATCTGCTATTTTATTATGTAATCCTGCGATATTCCAGGATAAAAAGTTAACATAATCTCCACTAGACTCAGTGTCACCATGACATTCTTTCATACTATCAAGATCTAAGTCCAGTCATTGTTCTACATCAGATTCTTAGGTTCCTTTTATTGTAGCTTACATAGGTCCACCTCTAAAATGCCTGCCTTGTCAAACATTTCAGTGTTATTTTTTATTTGATTAAATATTTCAGGAGAAGAACAAAGGGAATCTATTTGATTACACTGGCCCTCTTTGAGAACTCTCTCTACATAATTTATACATTGAATTCCTGGATTCATTTTTAAATGGGAATTTATTTGAGAGTTAACATAAACCTTAAGATATCTTCGCTTTCACCAAGAAACCTTTCCACCCCAAAAAGTGAGAGAATATAGGATTCCTCCTTCCTACTATATGAGTCAGGGTGTTTAAATTCCCATTTCAATTTAAACAAACCTTCATTAAAAATGTTTTGACTCATTTGAACTCCAGAACTTTCCCATTGCTGAACTTGAACAGCAATCATTTTCCAGGTAATAGGGGCCCATAGGGTTAAACCTAAGTGAGATAGTCTAGTAGTCTTTGACCAGATAAGCTTGGCCAAATTCATGTCAGGAACAAGGGCATACACTTGTTTCTGATCATGGTTAACATCTCTACAAGTCAGGATAATATTTCCTTAGCTTAGGTAATACCACGTTCTGCTGTTGTTAAATATTCTATAAGATCCCTAAGGGAATCTATGATTTCATCATTTTTTCTGAAAGATATCAATCCTTAGACAAACTTCATTTCCCTTAACAGACCATTTTTCCTTCCTTGGCCATGGGACCTTTGTTAATATTTACTATATTTCCTTTATCAATTTCCCTTCTAACCTTTGCCATGCACCACTTTTCTTTGGGATATAATTTTTGTACTGGTGTTTCAGACTCCAAATTTCCTTTTATAGTAGAATTGTGACTGTTCCCTTTTACCAAATTGCATATTATGCCTGCATTTTTTTGCAGCAACTTGAGTCTTATTCTTCCTTTTTTTCCCACTTTTTCATCTTTTTCTGGTTCTGAGATCCTTTCCATTTCCTATTTCCTTTTTGAGGGGTGTCAGGGATATGAACAGAGGAGAATGAAAGTTTTTCTATTTTTTTTCCTTATGATTTCATCCATTTTACTCTCTAATTGTTGGATTTTTCCAAAAATTTAATTTATAGAGCCTTCCGTGTTAGCTCTTTAATTTTTTAAGTGCTTCCAATAATACCACATTTGTCATTATTGGATGTGCCAATGCCTTAATAGTGTACTTAGACATCATATCAATGCATTGGGAACAAAGATCTTCCTTTATTATTATTTGTTCAACCTCCTTGTCTAATTTTGAAAATACTGTGGATGGAGAACCTGCTTATATTGATAAACTATCTTTCTCTGACAATAAATCTAGAAGTAGTTTGTTCCAGAAGAGCAAGAATTTCCAAGAGTCTAGAAAATATTTTAAGGGGGCTAAAAAGTTCCAGTCCAGTCTCCCAGAGATTACCAGGGGTGGCCAAATTGCCTTCTGTTTTCTCTTCCTTCAAAAAGATCACATGACTCTCTGAAATTTTCTGATCAGTATTCTTTTTTCTCCCCCTTGCTTTGGTGAAAAGTATTTAGTGATATTTTTCTTTACTATTTGTTGAACATCATTTTCTTTTTCTTTTTCCTTTTTTTTCTACTTTCTTTTTTACTCTCCTGCTCCCGGGTCCCTCTCCTTCCTTCCTCTCCCCCTCCCATACCACCTTCAGTGGGATCTGCCCCTAGAGTGCCTCCTTCCTCCTCCTGCACATTGGGGTCTGTCCCTCTCTGGTGGCCCGGATGGTACCTGAGAGGCTATCATCTAGGGCCGCCAGGGGGGATTTTCTCATTTTTCTCCCCTGGTTTCCCCTGCCCTCTGGGACATCCGGCGCTAGGACATACGTCCCGAGGGGAGGCGTGCTGACGCATGCCAGACCTTTCATGCACCACCGATATCCCCCCTCCCCGGCTCCGACGAACAGAGCCGCCTCCATCCCCTTCAGTTGTCGGTGCTTCCACTGGCTGCGAAGGGGGATGCAGAATGCAGATGCATTCTTGGTTCCCACCCCTGAGAGAGGAGAGCATCCATTGGGATGCTCAATCCTCTCTCTCCCCTGCTGACCCCCAGCCACCCGAGTTCATTCCCAAACCCGGGTCGCTGGCATAACGCGAGGTGTGGCATCCAGCGCCTCAACCCTCAGTGCCACTGGGCCAGCCTGAACATCATTTTTTACACCATTAACTTTACACTTACCCTCCCCTTTTCTTTTTTTTTCTAGAAGATGCTTCCTGAGAATTTTTATTATCTATCATTCCTCTATCCAGATTATCCAATTTATCCAATATTTCCATAACTTCACCTATGTTTTACCTTTGATCAAGCGCATCAACCAAATTAGAGGCCACTTTAACTGTATTTTTCAAGGCCTCAGCACAAGAAAAATGTCTGGTTCATTAGGTGTAGAGGTAGTAATATGTAGTGTATCATTAGACACACTACCATTATTTTTTTTTTTGATTCCCATTAGTTTTGTCCCCTTTCACAGTTAACATTTTTCCACTTCTAGTATACGTTGGACAAGAAAAAAAAACAGAAAAAAAAAGCAAATATCTAAAGCAGTTAACCACAATTAGCCACACAGGGCTATAGGAAGTCCTTTGGTAGTGCCTTTAAAAATCCTCGAGAGCTGTTGTTCCATAAAAGTCAAATTTCAGTTGCCTTTTTCTGCAATCTGGGGTCTATATAACAAGGACCATGCAGCTTACTAATCCCCGGGTAGTGTAGAATATAGTAGGAAATTCGAAACTTTTGCTGATGTCTGTCCCTCACAAAGGAAATAGCAGAAAGCAATGAAAAATCTTGGAATGTCTACAGCGTTTCTTCTCTTCCCTTTTATCTGGCTATATATAAATGGCACTAAACCCAGAAAACAAGAAAAGAGAGAAAAAAACAAAACAAAACAGTCTTAGCATCTAAAATGGTGCAAAAGAAAAAAATATGGAGGATAATCCTGGAATCTTACGCTTGAATTAGTATTTAAAACAACTGACTTGTAATCCTCTCTCACTCCCACAAGTATTCTAAAATATTGTCAAGGTCCCAACCCTGGTTTCAAATGCGGGTAAATAGCCAGTGAGTTTTTTGTAATTTCTGCCATTTTTCTGAATCTACACGGTCCTTCACTCACTATTTGGTTAGCGCTTTGCCTTGAAAAAGAAAAAGCACACTGGGTCCGTCAGGGATCCAAACCATCTAAAACCACATAAACATTATACCCCACATCAAAACAGTCATTCAACAACAAAAGATCAAAAGTAGAAAATAAACAGTTTATGTGACTACTCGCGTCACTTGCAAAAAAAGATATCAAACATCAGTACCCTCTCCCAGACTAGTTATAATGACGTGATTTAAAACACAAGGTTTAAAAGTATCGAACAACTTACTCTGCCAAGCGAAACTTCAGAAAAAGCTATCACCCAATTGACAAGGACAAGACTGGGTTTCAGGTTTAACTAAATAAATAAATAAAAAGAAGTGTAACACCAGAATGTATTTCTGAGAGTTATCCCAAGCCGAGGACCGACGCTATCTTATAGTTCTTCAAAAATGGCACTTCACTACCTAAGAATGTCACGCATGCTCCTTATAACCTTACTAGAGGGGTGAAGTGGAGTTAATTAATTATTATACTATTGTTTTAACCAGTTAAACCAATTAAACACCCTTAATGACAAAGTGTTTTATCCAAGGAACTTTAAAACTATAGGATACAAAAAGATTCCAAGATATCCTAACCCCCCCCCAAAAAAAGTGCACTTAACACAAAACACAAAGAAAGCACACATCTTAGAAAGATGTTGAGAGGAAAAAACAACAGTATTAAAAGCAAATTAAAATCAACAGCTAGGTCAAGGCCGTTTAGATCCGTGGTGGGATTCTAACAACCTTCCCTCCTTCAATACACTGTTGAATGGAGTTTATGATGCAAGTTCTCCTTTGTCAAGTCTCAGGTCTCAGATATCAGGAGTTTTTATTTACACTGCAACAGACTCTGTTTTGATTTTGTAAGGGAAGCCTGACCAGAGGAGTAAAAAAAATAAAAATAAAAATAGCGCCAGCCAAACAGCAAGCAGCATATCAACGCTTTTGATAGCGCTTTCACTTAGGTTCCATAGGGCCAAGGCAGTTCATTAGCAAATTATACTATCACAGCCCCCAGTCTTCAGAACTCAGTCCTTGGTCACCAAAAAAAGGGAACCAGAGACAAGCAAGGAGAAAAAGAATGCTAGGGAGTCCCAATGTTCTCGCCTTATTTAATTTTAGGTTCTATAGGCTCCTCAATCTCTTTCCAAATCACTTGCTGCTCACAGGCTGTCACGCTCTCAAGTCTCGAGCACAGTACTTCAGGTGTTCGCTGATCCACTATGACCCTCTGCAGGGAAGTCCTCTAACCCTCAGCTGCTGGGGGCTGCTCCACTACCAGGACTCCACACTCTTAACAGCTGCAGGGAGACAGAAAGCATGGAACAGAAAATACGTACCTGAACCAAGTGGCAACAAAAGAAAGACTGGAAAGCATTGTGAATGTTGCAATTAAGGCAATGGTGGCATACCTGTTAAAAATTGCAGCAAAGCCTTTTACAACTCCTGCTGGTGCAGCTTCTCTTCAGCAAACACTGCCACTTGAGCAGGCAAGCATTAAGAATTCTCTTACTACCCTTGACCTTTTACAATAAAAAGCTATGTTTAGGCCAGGTTCCATAGCACGGGGTCGACTGACTAACATCTCTTCAAATGAAACTGTGGCAAGACCATCAGCCATGTATAAAACAAGAGGTGCTTTGGCAGCCAGTGGAGAAAGGGGGATTGGGTCTCCTGAACTTCTGCCTATACTACCTGGCATCACAGAGGACAGTTTGTAAAGATTTGGCCCCAGAGGCTGGTGCTAGAAGAGCTTTGGTGAAACTGGAAGAACCCTCAGATAGCACTTTCTTGTACAGCACCCTTTTTGCACTGACCCTGGCAAGAAGCCTGGTTAAATGCATTAGCAACCCCTTTATGAGGATATCACTCAGAGCATGGCTAACATCTCATGCATTAATCCAGCACCCCAAAAAATTCTCAACCAAGGCAAACATTAAGTGTGCTCTATGGGGCACAGCTCAGGTACCAGACCCAGTAAATAGAGTATTGGAAGAGAGGGACCATAAGGGCTTATGCCTAATATCACAGCTTTTTGAGGGTGGTATAATGATGTCCAAGGCTGCTGTTTTTCGGTTTTTACTGGAAAAAGTGGTAAAATTCTGGAATTTAGACTACCTTCACACCGGTAAAAACAAAGAATTTCACAGAATTCAGCATTTTACACAAAATTAGTAAATCTGCAGAACTTGTGTTTTTCTTAAAATTGCTTCCAGTGCTATTTTTCAGTCTACTTCATTTATTTGCTCTGTATAGAAAGCCTTCTTTTATTCTGATTATTTACAGACATACTAAAAGAATGACAGTAGAATCCCATTAAAATCTGGAAATTGGATGAACAATCACCGATTCATTCCCAGAATTTCAAGTCTTGAAAACAGAATTTCATTATTTTAATCACCATAAATCAGTGGCCTACTAACAGTGAGCAAAGAAATATAATCAGAACCTCTCAAACATTTTTACCTACTTACAGATTAGGATCGTGCTGAGTGGGCCAGATGGGAGCAGGGGTGACCAGGGGATACAAAATCCTTCTCGGGGAATTACTGTCTCCCCTTAAAAACCTGTGAACCAGGTGGAAGGGACATCTAGGTGGAGAGGGTTTTGCCAAGGGACACTGGTCGAGGGCACTAAGAAAGGGGATGTCATGCTCAGTCAGTAACAGACTCCAGTCGATTCATTATAATGTGTTCCATAGAACTTACTTTACCCCGATGCTAGCAAATAAGATTGACCCAGAGAAGTCAGACAAATGTCCAAAATGCAAAACAGAGGAAGGTACATTCTACCACATGATTTGGGCCTGCCCTAATGTCGCCATGTTCTGGCAGGCAATTACAGACTTACTGGCAAGGACACTGGGTAGTAAGAGGCTGGTCCTGGCAATGGAGGTGCTCCTAGGAATAATCAGAGTTGGTCAGCACCAGGCAGCTCCAGATCACCCACGTTGGTGCATGGGGATGGTAGTGGGAAAGCATTTACTAGCTCAAAACTAGTGGCTATAAGCCACACTGACAGTAGCTCTATGCATAAAAATGTTATTATACTGAATGAAAATAGAACGCATACAATAAACTGTGCAGAACCAGCAAGAATGGTACCAAAAAATGTGGGGACCCCTAGAGGCTGCACTCCAAACACCTTGGTTTGGTAGCACATGAGGTGGGTGCCTCAATTAAGGCATTGTCCGAAACAGCGACGCAATGTGGGCAAAAGCCCAAATGGCAATGGGGGAGGGTAGGGTGACCAGATGTGGTGGGGTGGGTGACTGCAGCGACAGGATGTCACTACATTTTCACACACATGGGGGGGTGCAAGTACGGTGAGCATGGGCTGGGAGGGAAGGGGATTTAGGGGTGGCACTGAGGTTGACTGATGAGCTGCACCATGGCATCATGGGTTGGTCTCCGCTTGTGGTGCGTGGGGTACCAGGTTCAGGTCTGGATCCGGGCACTACTGTGTTTTGTTGCACTAGGCCCAAGGTTTTTTTTCTTTCATCCCCGACATACACACACCCTGGAGTTGAGAATCTTTTAGTAGAGGGGTGCGGTCAAGCCCTCATGGGGGTGTGTGGAAGAGCACAGCCTCCACAGAAGACAAATGATTTAAGCCCCCAGCACTGTTCTTCCATGTGTCAAGGATGTCAGGGTGGTGAAATTGTTTTCACCGCCCTGACGTCGCGATAATGCGATTACACATAGAACCCCTTGGTTTCCTTCCTTTTAAGGCAGAATTAAGCAGTGGATTGGCCAATGAGCAAATCATCTAGTGATTACCTGATTATATTATGGGTGTGTAGAGAGGGAGGGGGTGAGGACTATGGTGAAGAGAGGGAACAGACAGGAGTTATGAATACATCACCAACAGGCCATTGACAGTCCAAATCTAAAGACATCCATGCTCCCCATGCAGGAGGAAGGGGGGGGGGGTTGGATGTTCCTGCACTAGTATTATATCAGTCAATTGAAGAAATGAGTATGAATTGTGTAAGAAAGATTCTATTATTGTTTGAAGGACACCAATAGGAGCTGGACGCTTTCTAGTAAAACATACTTGCCCAGATATTCAAACTGCACCCAAAATGAGCGCAACAGCAGGAGCAAGCACAAACCGATTGCGCATGTGCACAACAGGTGCGATATTCAAACATGGAGCAGAACAAATTGCGCAAGCAACCAACGTTGGAATATCGCACATACTGCGCCATAGCACAACCAGGAAGGAGAAGCTGAGCAGAAATGTTGCTCTATGGCGCAACCAGGGCAGCCCAGCTGAGCAGTCCAGAGGTGCCATAGCGCAAGCAGAGCCCCCCACCAGAGCAATGGAACTGCAGATCCAGGGAGGCAGGCTGGGGCCCACCGCCAGCCATGCCACACATGGGCACAGGAACACACTGTAGAACCAACACCGCACCTGCACACCCAAGCACAGCATCACGGGGTGTGCGGATGATCTACTGGCCCATGGGGACAAGCCAACAAAGCATAGCAGAGCCATGACACCCTAGCACAACCACTGGCAGGCTGAAGAGCAGCACAGGGTTGACAACCACAGTGCACATCAGCCCCAGTATGCACAGCACACCCTGCACTGTGACCCCAAGACACCACCTATGTGTAGTGACTGGCACTGCAGGAAACCGTGCATCCCCCCCAGCACACGTCAACCCCGTGCAGCACAGAAGCCTACAAGCCAGACACACCCTGTGCACCCAGCAGTGGGTGGCAGCAGACGGCAAGACCAACAGAAAGTCACTGCGATGCTGGAGATACCTCCCCATGCACACACGCGCACACATATGCACACACACACACACACACATGCACACACACACCCAGGACCATACCACCCCAGATGGCATGTACACCCCTGCAACTGAGCACCCATAGCCAGCTGCAAATCAGAGACCAACACAGTATTCATATCAAAATAGAAATGTATATTTAAATATAGTACAGAACCAAAACAAGAAAAACTATTTACAAGGAGGGGGGACGGGTACAAGGTAGGGGTGTTCAAGGGGTAGGGATGAAAAACTTGGAGAGGGAAGGCAGGGTGGTAAGGATGGGAGAAGTGGGAAGGGTAATATAATCTATGGGCCAGCCGGCTGCTCGTCCTCTGCCTGGTGGTGCCCCATCCTGTGCCGCCTCCTCCGAAGGCCATGGCGCCGGATGGACTGCAGGATGGCCTGGTTGTCCGCCAACAGTTGTCTGAGGCCCCGAACATCCCGACTAATCCTCCTGAGAACCTCGAGGCCTAGGAAAAGGGGAACACAGTCAATGGCTGTGACTGACCACAACCCTGAACACCACCCAACCTGCAAGCCATATAGCCCAATGTCCCGCACCTGTGATGGCATGCACCCACCCACAGTGAACATGCACATGACCATCACAAACAGGCAGCACCAGCTATGCGCACCACTGCACACACACACTGCCCATGTCCATCACAGCACAAACAAGGCTGCCAAGTGACGTGGCAACGTGGTGCGATGCCAGTTACACAGCTATGTGCCCAGTGCATGCCTGGACCACCAGTGACACTTACACAGATGTGCTGTGATACTGGACAGTGATGCATGTCACCTGTGTCGTGCATACATACATAGATACATAGACAGTGTCGGCAGATAAGGGCCTATGGCCAACCCAGTCTGTCCATTTGAGCTTGTAAGTTCACTTTGTTTTCCTAGAAGTCTGTTGCCCCTTACCCCTGACCTCCACAAGTCCTCTATGTCTATCCCGTGCATTCTGAAATCCCGTGATTGTTTCAGCCCCCACCACTTCCTCTGGCAGGGTGTTCCACTTGTCCACCACCCGTTCTGTGAAGAAATTCTTTCTCATGTTTCCTCTGAATCGTCCTCCCTCCAACTTCATCCCATGCCTTCTAGTCCTGGAACATGTTTTTCACTTCAAAATAGTGTTTTCCTGCACCCTGTTCCTCCCTGTAAGATACTTGTATGTCTCTATCATATCCCCTCTCTCCCTCCTCTCCTCCAGGGAGTACATGTTCAGTTCCTTCAATCTGTTTTCATAGGACTTGTGATGCAAGCCATGCACCATCTTTGTTGCCCTCCTCTGAACCTTCTCTGCCCACTCTACGTCCTTATGTAGGTTTGGTCTCCAGAAATGTACACTGTACTCCAGGTGGGGCCTCACTAGTGTCTTGTATAGTGGAATTATGACCTCCCCTTTCTTGCATGGTTGTATTGTGCAGGGCTAGTGGTCTTCCCCCCCCCCCAGCATGCAATAGCATCCATGAGGTCATGATACTCACACTGCTCAAGCAGCTGTGTCTGCTGCTGTTGCTGCTGCTGCTGTTGCTGCTGCTGCTACTGCTGCTGGGGTGCAACACCTGCTGGCACTGGGGCCCTGGCACGGCCCTCCTCAACCCGGGCCTGCATCCTCACATCTCGGCCTGTGGGAGACATATGTTGAGACAAACATCAGTGTGACTCAAAAGCAGACTGCCCCCTGCCCCAGTTAGAGTGCCTGCCCACACAGCCATACCCATTCATCTCACAGCTGCACACACTGACACAGCCAACCGTGGCCGGCCATCACCTATGCACAGCCACCAAAACACACACACACCCCTACAGAGAATACAGGTGCATAGATGGTACACCCACCTGGCCTAGGAACCACGCCCCGCCTGGCACGTGACCGCAGCCTTTCCAATAGGTCCGGATCCCTCTGGCAGAGGTCACCGTACCAGTGCTGGCACTGCTCAGCAGACCGGCACCGTCCACTGATCCCCACCAGGTCAGTGGCCACTTGATGCCACACCTGTGTGCAGGCAATGGTGAGGGGCACCTCACCATAAAGTACCCCATAGTGGGGCTCTACTAGGGCCACCAAGTTGGCCAGTTCCAGTTGGTTCCAGGACACAGCTCTCCTCCTAGCCATGGTACCAACTTTACAGCAGGCAATATGGCACCCTGCTGCCCCGTAACCCCACGTGGAGATGTTGCGCAATAGACCACCACAGGCTCCAATCGCGCTGTTCGAACAGCGCTGGCACTTCACACAGTGCTGTCACCAGACAGCGCAATAGGGACGTAAACATGGCAGGCGAACAGCGCCAGGGTGCAAAGGTCAGACACAAGGTCATGGGCAATGACGCAAGGCTACGCACAGTGCCATCTGATGTATAGGCATCCTGCGCGACCGACCAGCTGCGTACCAGTGCCACAGTGGACTATTGCGCAGTAGTGCCACAGCGCCATATAGTGCCCATTGCTGTAGCGCCACTGGCACAATGGTGGCCATGGCCTGAATTGCCGATCGTGCACAGCATGTCAGCAGTGTGGCAGACACCTGCGTAAGCTATCTGGGCATGCGCAATGCAGTGTACCACACAGTCACAGATCTGCGCCATTGGCTCAGCCGACTCAACCGTATTGCTCAAAGCGCAGATTCGCGATATTCAGCCGACACATGCAAATCATCTGATCAGCCATTCAAAGGTGCAGTGGCGTGATTTGCATGTCATTATAGTTGCTCCACTCCTCATTTGCATGCATTGTGCTATAAATGTGTGACATTGGGCTGCCCTGGCCAGATTCGGTTACTGCAGGTGAGAGGTGAGTTGCATGCTGTGTGATGTTCTGGACAATGGTCATGGGAAAATGCTGTAGACTGCACAGTGACAGGTGTCCACTTCCCCCCATACAGATCGCCATGACCGAGCAGAGCCAAGGTGAGGGTGAGGATGGTGGGCGTAGGAGGAGGCCCAACTTTACAGCAGCAGAGACAGAGGCCCTCTTCCAGGCCTACCTGGATGAGAGCCAGTACTGAGTGGACGGAGGGGCACCCCTCAGTCCCGTGCAACTGCATGGAAGGGGGTAGCTTGGGCCGTTAACCTGCACGGAAGCCATCAGCGCTCCGTGCAGGAATGCAAGAAGAAGATGGGGACAGACCGCAGGAGGTTGAAGGAGAAGGTGGCAACCTTCAGGGCGGCACGTGCTGGCACTGGTGGGGGCCCACCAGTGGTGTTGGAGCTGACCACGACTGAGGAGACACTGGTCGCATCAATGCAGTGGAGCGCTGTTGAGGGCATACCAGGAGGTGGATTCCAGACAGGTGGAAGCCCAACACTGCACGGTATGACATGGTGGTGGTGTTGGGGGGGGTTGGGGGGAAAGTTGTTCACATGCACTCACATGTACTCTCTTTCTGTTACAGATCCTGTTCGTCTTCAGGAGATGGTGGTGGTGGGTCCAGGCAGGGATGATGACCTGCTGGACATGGAAGAGGGTCCATCCACCTCTATCACCAGCCAGCAGGCACTGCTGCAGCATGCACGTTGGGCCGCCAACTCTGGTGTCGGTGATTAGGGTGCGGGGGGTACAACCTGTGTCTCAGCAGTCTGGCATGCAAGCATGCCAGCACGCCGTGACTATGGCTGTAGCACGTACCTGCACCATTGATGATGCAAGGACTGCAGTGGGCAGTGATAGGTGTGTGTACCATGACGGACACACAGCAGGCCAGCACGTGCCCCTGGGCCTTTCTGGTTCCAACTTGTGTACCAGCATGCTGGCACAATCCCAGGCTGTGGCTGTCAGCACCAGTGGGGCAGCACTGGTGGCTATGCAGGTGTCTGGCACTGTTGCCAGCACAGCGGTGGAACGAGTGGACCCTGGGGCACAGCGGTTGAAGGGGCAGCAGCAGCAGTCACCCACCAAGTCTGGGGGTACAGTGTCAAGCGGTGGCACATGTCCGCCACCCTTTGATCCACCCATTCCTGGTCCTGGCGAACAGCACCCACCCTCAAGGGGTGTAGTGCATCAGGACCTTCTACACCCTGGGGGACAGGATGCCATTGGGGCACAGTACCCATTGGATGAGCACACCCATCTGCTGCAGGAATCAGTACATCTGCAGAGGCGGGTTGCAATGTCCGTGGAGGCACTGTCTGTGTCTGTGGAGTGGCACAGCAGGGAGTGTGCTCTGGACCATGCCGAGCTGGTTTGTATGCGAACGGATGTGACCGCCGCCATTGACAGGCTGATCCAGGCAGTGGTCTCTGTCATGGATGCATTGGGCACACAGTCAGGTGCCCTGTACCGCACACCCCACAGAGTTCACTCTCCACTCCCCCGTTCCCGGCGTTGTGCGACACCAGGCCTGTCGACACCGGGTTCTGCTGTGGCCATCCCGAGCACCCCTGGTGCAGGTTTGTTCGGCATGCTGCAGACCCCTGTGCGGGCAAGGTCACGTTTGCACAGTAGGACCCCTGGTGGTGCAACAGTGCCACCCCTTGTGGCCCCTGCTCAGCCTGCCAGTGCTGTTGGGTCACGGCGGGGCTGCCCACGCATCCGCGGTGGCCGTGGGACAGTGCTACATGACTGAGCTGTCTCCCAGTGCGGGCCCTGTCTGGTGCTGCCATGTGTGCAATGTGTGTCATGGTGGGCAGTGCACTGCTGGGTGCTCTGCTCACCACGCCGACACACGGGACCACCTGCACACCCTCCCAACTGCTGTCCACAGGTGCATGTGCATGATGATGCCTGCATTGTACTGTACACCAAGGTGCAAGGGTGCCCAGCATCTGACACACGTACTTGGACAGTACAGGTGGTGGGGGTGGTCGGTGGTGCTGTGTGTTAGCAATGTCGGTTCTGCTGTGCTGTGCATCTGCCCATGTACGGTCTGTGCCTGGTGTGTGTGTGTCCATATGAGTGCTTACCCCTACCTGATGGTGTGTTTGTATGCCTGGAGCCTTCCACCCCTGACCGTCATGCACCCCTGGTGTGTTCCCTGTGTGTGCTCAGGTTTCGCATGGACAGTGTTGGTTGCACATGTCCCTTGACTTTACCTGTGTTGTGCATAGTGTTCCTCTGTGATGGTGTCCCGGTGCAGCTGGGCCTGCCAGATCAGTCGGGGTCCCGTTCAGGGGCTGCTCATCACCATCAACACCGGCGCCACTGGCGCCCCATCGCTGTCCCCCTCTTCAACCTGTATGGCTATCCCATAGTCTTTGGCCATGTTGTGCAGGATGCAACAGGCCAGAAATATCCCACAGGCCTTTTGGGGCTGTACTGTAGGGCACCGCTGGAGGTGTCTAGGCATTGGAAGCGTGCCTTGAGCATCCCAAACACCCACTCTATGATGTTGCGTGTGGAAACATGTGCCTCATTATAGTGTTGCTGCGATGGGGTCATGGGGTGCCTGCACGGTGTGAGCAGCCAGGACAGAGTGGGTATCCACTGTCACCTGTGTGGAGATAGTGGGATCAGTCTCATGTTCAGGTCCATATTGGCTATATCCCTGTGGCCACTACCATGGCACCTGTGGTATTCCTACCTTGCCCCGAGTTTGCATTCCATACATGTGTACTCACCCACTAGATGGCCTGTGGGATGTCCCCACCTCGAATCGATGGCACAGCCAGATTGATACCATATGAAGGCATCATGTGCTCCGCCAGGGTGTGTGGCACACACAGTTGATTATGCACCCAGTGGCATCACACACCACCTGGCAGTTGACACTAGAGAACCCTTTCTGTTCCGGCATGCGAGAGCCCATCAGGCCAGGTGGCGAATGGCCACATGGGTGCAGTCTATGGCCCCCAGCATGCCAGGCATACGTGCTACCCTGTGGAACTCCCACATGTTTGTTGTACACTCTGCCGCTGTGCTGGGGAATGGATGTACTTTGCAGCATGTGGGCAGTGTGCTGAGGAATTGGGTGAGGATGCATGATGTGGCCAACTGTGTGATGCCTGTGGTGTCCCCTGTCGGCCTCTGGAAGGTGCCCGTGGTGAGCAGGCACATGCAGGCTGTCACCTTGGTCTCCACCGACAGAGCGTGACTCCATCGTGAGGGTGCCTGCATCACATCACTGCACAGCTCACAGAGCCGCCTCAGTATTGCCCTGTTCAGGTGGTACCAGCCCACGATCTCTACATCTGTGTACAGCTCAAAGCTGATGCGGGCACGGTACTGCCTGTTGGGGGCGTACTACCGACGGGCCCTTCCACGCCACGCCCCCGCAGCATGCCTTCTCACCCCTCATTACAGCTTCCAAGTGGAAGCTGGCACTGTCCATCTCCTGGCTTCTGCCCCAGCTGGTGTTGCTGTGTTGCCCCCGCTGTCCTCACTGCTACTTCCACTGCACAGGGCACCCCCCGCTGGCCTCTACAGCCTATGGCCCACGCTTTCCTTGCCTGCCCTAGCCTGTCTGTCTGTCTGTCTGTCTGTCTGTCTGTCTCTCTCTCTCTCTCTCCCCACTTGGCAGCCTTGTAGCTTTCTTTCGCCGCTTCCTTGAGCCTTTTTATTTTGGCTCATTTCCGCTAGTGCGCAATTTCCAGCTGTGCCGCTATTGCGCATCGCGCAAGTCTTTGAATATCGCATTGAGGTCTTTATGCATGGATCCACCCCCTTCGGTTGCGCATGCCTTCATTTTCATTGCGCTGTTGCTCAGCATGTTTTCGGGGGTGCAACTGCCTCCTTCTGAATATCGCTAAATGGTGCATTTTTGGACCTGCGCATGCGCAACCCTTTTGAATATCCGGGCCACTCTCTTTATTTGAGGGGGAGATTCTTTATAAATGTTGTGCAACATGTTCGCCTGCTGGAAAATAAAAGTTTACAAAAAAAAGCTGTGTTTGGAACTGCAAAAATCAATCACTACGCAAAAAAAAAAAACAACTCAGAAAGAAAACATTGACAACAAAAGCAGCTCACCACTGAGAAAAGAAACATGTTGACTGACATTTATTTGAGGCAGCAGCAAGGTATGGAGGAAACCTAAACTTATATAACAATGGCAACGGGGACTGGGAAGGGAAAGTCCAAGGTTACAATACAGTATCCCAAATCTTTGCCATACCAAGAGCCACAGTAACTGTGCAGCCAAGGGAACTGTGGCAGACTGTTTTACTTCCTGACACATCAGGCCAATAGAGTATGGTATGCCATAAAACTGCTCTGTCAGCTGCAGAATTTTTGACTTCCCTGACTTCCACTCCACTCCATTAACCACCATGAAGTCAGTTTCAGTTGTACAATCAATAAAGGAGATGAGGAAAGTGAGAGATTCAGACAGGACAATCTGATTTTTACAAGTTTGAAACCAAATTGGTTGTCATTTTTCAAAGAACTGTGTCTTTGAAACATCACTTTTCAACATAAATGAATTCAATGGAAAATATCTACAAATTGAACCTGGACAGAAACAGGCAGCAACAAAAAAAATCAACTAATCTCCCAACAGTACCTCTTGAAATCTTTTAAGAATTTATTTACAATCTCCATCATTTAGTGACCACATCCTGTCACAACCTAATATTTCTGCCTTGGTTCAGAGGTGTGTCAGGAGACATAGCCTACCTGGTATCAAAAATAAACAGCATTAAATGTAATATTCAAAACTAGCACACTAAACACCTTAGTGTGTCACATACAAAATGTTAAAAGTTAATATTTATAGTCACTATTTTGATAAAAAAAGCTGAATATACTGCACTAGGTTATAAGTCTTAAAGAAATAGACTGGTGCTCACTTTCTGTATTTAATCATTTCTACTCAGATGTTCAACCTAACAGGTATATGTACACTGATGAATACATACAAATATTTACACAAATCTTTCCACAAATATGTCCACTCCTCTGTGTTCTAAGCATGCAGTGTCAAGCCTCTAATGAGAATATTTCTAAGAACATCTCTATCGTGCTCATCTCCATACATTTAGAAATGGTGACTTTCAAGTATAACATACTGTAATAATGCTTCTGTACTCAGTACCTAGTATATGCTGTATGAAGTTTAGCTAAGGTATGATAAATAACATGTCAAAAATGGTGTTTTAATTTAGAAAATGGGCAAAGAAAAAGCTCCATGCTGATTGGCTAAAAGTACCTAGCACTGGTGCTGTTATTTCTTAACAATGCCCGCTAAATAACGAATCCTTAGCAGTACCCAGCACCCCTGATATCCCTGTGCCCATGCTCTGATACCTGCCATTTGTTTACTGTAGGCTTAGCAAGAGACCAAGCCACACCCCATACACAGTCAGTCCTCAAAACAATAATCCATGGTAATGGAATGCAAAAGGTAACAGAAGTATTTTAGAAAAGTAAAAACCTTGTTTTTCTTGTGTTTGCTCACTACTAATTCACTCCCGACTCCATTGCTTGCAAGACACAAGAGGCAGGATCCACAGAAGGGGGAGAATGACCTGCAGCTGCGGGAAAACCTCAGTGCTAGTGGGAAACCACTTGTGAAGTCATAGGTCACCGCAGCTGTGGGTATTCACATAGGTGGAGCTGGAGTACTACTGACTCCGTGGAATATGGCAGCTTTCGGAAGCTGTCACCATGGACAGTACCGCAGCTGCAGGAGACTGCTATGGGCAGCAGAATCCAACGTAGCACCCTCCGCAACTGCCATGGCTATGAATCGCAACCGCCGCATATGAGGATGATTCCAGTCTGCAACGGCAGTTGCAGAGGGAAACTTTAAAAGTTTCTCTTTGTGGATCTTGCCCAGAACTTCTCCCATGACCTCAGTTCCACTGCCCACTGTAACATCTGCTGCTACCCAGCAGAATGACTCCATCTCTGCCAACTTTCACAGGAAAGTCACGCTCCTTCGTTGATTAAATATCCACCCATACCGCTACTGCTGCGCTCCATACAGTCCCACCATTGAGATACACAGAAATTAGCCCCACAACAGCAACCCTCATATTTTCAAACAAAAAGTAAGTACCTCCTTTTTCTCTACAGAGGTCGTCAGCTGAATTCTGTACCACGAGATAACTTGTTACAGGACACCGAACAATTCTTGCTTCACGGCTAAGCCTCTCAGTCTGGCAACCATAACCACATCAAGCCACATAGTGGGAAAACATAACGAGGGAGGCCAAAAAAGTAAAACTAACAATTCACTGGCAAACACTATGGAAAACTAACACACCAACCTAATAAAAACAACCAATATATATCTTAAACAGCAGCAACCTCTAGTGGCACCAAAGGGACTATTTTACAGAACCCAACATTTCTGTTCATTTTTTTGCAATATTTTACAGTCTTTTTCCATGAAATTATTATTTAAAAAAATAATAATGTAAGCCTATTTTCTAAGTGCAATAATACCCTCCTGGGGGGTGTTATGGGATATAACTGACCTTCGAGGAGTTATAAGGCCCTCTGCCTGTGGCATCAGGCCTCATTACACCCCAGGGTGGTCCATTATATCCCAATAATGCCCACCCTGTTGGGTATTATTACTTACTTCTAGTGCAGTGATTTTATTGTTATCTGTCTTTTTTCATTGTGTGTGTGTTCTGCAGCGGAGACTGGAGCTGTTATGTATATATAATGGGGTGTAACATTATATTATAAATAAATTGCTTTGGCTTCTGTTACAGTTGTTTTGTTTGGAATGGTTCCCCTGTACTTTTTTGCATGACAGTAGTGACTTCTTTTTAAGTATCAGTTTAGTTTGGTTAGGAGCTGTGCTGGCATTGTGGCATGCTACATTAGGGCATCTTGTAGGGTAGGTTGTATAGGTGGTTCATGGTAAATGAAAGTCACTTGAATCTTGTTTCCTCTTTGTGGCTTTACCTTGTCTTTGTTGGCTTGTAGTGGTTGCTGATGTACTTCATGGATTTTGGTAGTGGTGTTTTATTTTGTTTTTTTATTGTAATTGTGTTTTGTAGGGTTGTGTATGTAGTGGTGTTATTTTTGTGTATTGTGTTTTTTGTCTGTATTTCTGGAGTATGTTCATTTGTTTGTATGTAGATAGGTGTTTAGAGGTTTGTGAGGTTGACATGTGTGTGGGCTTTAGTAGTTCTGTTTTTTTGGTTAGTCTTGGTGGCTCATGTAGGTAGCTGATCAGGTGTTAGCAATGTTCACCTTTGTTTGTTGTGGTTTCCATTTACCATTTTGGGTTCAGGGGACAGTTGACTTGTGTTGTCTAATCAGAGGTTTGGATCTTGTTATCTGATGTTACTGTGCATTGTGGTTGAATGTTTGCAGTGTTTTGTCCATAGCACTTCTGTCTTTGGAACATACTGCTACATCTGTTACGGAGTCAGAAGGGGAGTTCCCTGCTGCTTTATAATGGATTTGCAAACTGCATGGCCTCTTTCAGTTGTACTGTGTTTGTGTTTCTTTTTTGTGGAGGGCTATGAGGGCTGCTTAGCACAGTTTTGACTGCTCATCATTTTATCAAGTAGCATTGTTTGGCATTGCTGTAGTTTCTTAATGCTTGTTTTCAGGAAAGTTTTTCTGTCAGGTATTATGACTTGGTGCTGTACTCAGCAAAGCACCTATAGCATCCGCTCTCATGTGCATGTTTTGTGTAACCACAGATCAAATAAAAACTTCCATCATTGCATTCTGTGGTAAAAATTCTATGAGAAATGTTTATAATTAATCATTTTCTTCACCCACACTTGACAGTGCATTTTTACAATAAGCTGGCATATACCCTGTGAATGAAAGTAGAATAAATAGTGCATAGATTTGACTATTTAAACCTTTAATTATCATGTAAAATCTTATTTAAACCAAGATAATACATAAGAAGGCTCATTCTGGTGTTCTAATATCAAACATTTGTACCATGCATAAACTCATAATTATGTATGGTGCTTTTCCCTTTTACTGTCTGTGTAAAGAAAATGCATTGTTTGAATTATTTGTTTATGTTCATACATTAAACAAATGCTAAAGAATAAAGGAACAGTAGTGGAGCAGAGTCAAACTGAATTTACACAACTACAACACTCTTCATTCTCAGTTGCACTCCTTTTCTGCTGCACTGTGTTTTCCACAAAAAAATTAAGTTCTCACAGCTCACTCCTGCTGCACTGCAGGTTGTGCTGTGGAGGGGGCTTGACATTTTGTAGCGTGGGATTGGTTACCAGGGAGATGGCTTCACAGCAGTCCGTGGGGAGATGGTTTCAGTTAAATATTAGATCTGCCGACAGATGATGTGATAAGTGAGGTGGGTGGCATGCTGATTCTGGGTAGATGGAAAAGGACCAGAAGGAATGGGTAGTAATAATAGGTGTGAAAGCTGTGGTGAGCTGGGAACACTGGTGGTGCTTATGGTAACAATGGTTGTGAGAGGAAAACATGGTTGGTGGAGAATAATGAATATTATTCCTAATATGTGTTCCATTATGCTGGAAGATTGCAGGTGCGATTATCAACACACCTGCCATTTCTTGTCCACATCCATACTAATGTCAGGGTTTAGGAACTCCAGAGTATATTTCCAAAACATTTCTCTTTTACTGACATGTCTCTCTCTCAATCCCTTCCTCTTCTTTTTTTCTTTCTTTCCCAACTTGTTCTGTTCCCTAAAACCTAAGGGATGCAGCATTGTGTCCCTCAGCTGTAAAGTTAATTGCTACAGCCAAGTTCTCATTTTTGTCTCTAATGTTGCTTTTGTGGTTCTGGATTCTTTTCTTCAGAGGGTCTGTTATTTTCTAAATATAAATTTTGTTACATGGACACATGTAGCAACATTTTTATTGGGAAGTAACCACCACCAAGCAGAGCAGATGATGCAGGAGTACAGCATCAGGGCAGTTCAGACTTTTTTTTTATGAGAGCTGTGTTTGGGATAAATGGAGTGCTGAAAACTGTTTGTGTTGGGGGACTTGTGTGTAGGACAGGGAGGACACCACAGAGGAGGGGGAGGGAGGGACTCGGAGCAAGATGCCATACCACATGTACTATGAGCCAGTCTACAGGGCTGCTGTTGTTTTCGGGGATACATTGTGCCATTTTTGTAGTCTGTCCTCATTGAAGCCATTCCCTGCCAAGTGAAGTGGAGCAAAGGACACAGAACTACAGCAGCAGGGAAGTTCAAACTTTTGTTTTAATTTCTGAGAGCTTTGTTTGGGACAAATGGAGTGCTAAAAACTGTGGTGGGTGTTGTGTGTGGGACATGGAAGTGGGAGTATGCCACTAGAGGGAGGGTGAGGGAAGGAGGGACTCAGATCAAGATGCCATACCACATGTGATACAAGCCAGTCAATAAGGTTGCTATAGTACATATATAAATCCCAGAACTCCAAGTAACCCCTTACATGAGAGATTCTGTAGTGTGACACGAAGCATTTGTATGGCATCTGACTTAGCAGTGTCTGATTACTTTGGCGCAGTACCTGCAGGGAAGACCACAGGTTACAGGCCATGCTGCCCAGCTGTGGTAAGGTAAGGTATGAGGGAAATAGAAAAGTAAGTAGGGGTTCAATAGGAATGACAGCTACTACCTATCTGGGAACTGTCTCCAGGGGGATGTTGGTAGGGGATCCAGTTAGTCCCTATCTAAGGTAAGCCCAAAACTAGCCTAACAGTAAGGGCATTCCATAGGAGGCCAACTATCTCACAACTAGGAGTGCATACCAGTGTTGCTACTGTGCCACAATGTCACCCTAACTAGGGCCAGAAAACAGAGGAGTTAGCAAGCAGGAAATTCATTAGGAAAGCATTCAGTAAGTATTAGGTTAGTAATGGTCTCAGTTACTTCCGATCAGGGACAGTCTACAGGGTAGTTAGCAGGCAGGACCTTCAGTAGGCAAGCATATAATAAGAATGAAGGTTAATAGAAGGTCTCAGCTACACCCTATTTAGGGTTTGCCTGCAAAGGAGTTAGCAAGCCGAGGTAGCTACTGGAAGAAATGGGTTGCTGCTTTTCAGCCATCCCTATCCAGGTTTCAATAGATCATCAGTGATGGTAGGGGTGGCTTCTTTTCAGCCACCCTCATCCAGGTCCAGGTGAAAGCTTTATAAGGGTTAAGTGGATATAGTGAAGTGCATTATTAAAGAGGGTCTAGAACTTTTATATGTGGAGGGTATCATGTAGTGGGAGCAGAGGGGCTGATAAAGTAGTAGGATGCATGGAATGGGGGGCAGGGGTGTTTTTGGGAGCTCTCTGGGAGATGAGGGAATGCTTGGTATATGTCCCAGTAAGGGTGGTGGAACTGTGAAACAGGCTGCTAGCAAAGCTAGTGGGTGTGAAAACTGTTAGAGGTTTTAAGCATGGCTAGGATACAAAGAAGGGTATGGTGGTTACTCAAGGCATCAGAAATCAGGGAGGGAATGGGGGAGGATGGAGTGGGCTAGGGACTAGGACACTGGAAGGACAGTAGGTCCCAGGGATAAATAGGGAACTTGGACAGACTGGATCGACCCTTGGTCTTGTTTGCCATCATTGCCTATGTTTCTGTGTTTATGGTTTGTAGGCATTTTTAATTTCATTTTATTTATTCATTTTACTAAGAAAAGCTCCGTTGAGCAAGGTCATTCACAAAGAGGTCCTGGGTAGGACAGGAATACAGATTTTATAACACATTACGAAATACAAGGATATAACACAGATTTATAATACAGTAAGAAATACAGATATATAATAACTCATTAGATATAAGTAAAGTCAACAGTTTCAGTTACAGTATATACAGTAGGGTTGCCATCATAGGAAAATAGAGCAATATACCGAAGGATTGCCATCAGTGTACAGTAGGGTTCATATGAGAAATCATTGGTAACCTGGTAGGTTCAAGAATTTGTTTAAGGGGAGTTAAGACAGGTATTATACTACTTACATTAACAAACTTCAGTACCTAGTTTGTTGATGAGGACTTTGAATTGCTTCCTCTAAACCACTGAGCTACATTTAAGTGTGCTTTGTACTGTAGCTTATTTCAGGCTGATATGATATCACTAAAGGCAGACTTTACATATTGTGTTGAATGCCTAGATGTGTTTAGGAGCTAAGAAAGATTTATTGATCGGTCAATGACCTTAGCAAAAAGTAAAATACATAAATACAAATGTGTTACAATAATAAATAGACACTCTTGTAAGTACATACATTTTGGTAATCCGTCTTACAAAACATTTCACATTCTAAAATTCTAACATTCCTGATTTTTATTCTGCCTGAATGATATATTATATATATCACTATGTAAGGTAGATCCTAAATTACTATGGTGTAGTTTTATTTTAGAACTTGCTATAAGATACAGTGTAGTTTTATTAACTGTTAATTCATCCTTTGTTGCAAATAAAATATTTACTAGTAGTTGGTAATCATTTGAGTAAATTGTTTCCCAAATTGGGATAAGCCATTGTTTTCTTGGAGTATCATACCAAAAACACTTCATAATCACATGGAATAAATCCTCTTGAATTCATTTGTACAAGAACAGTAAGCTGCAGACTCGTTTGCTGCTTTTTTATATCGGGCTAATAGTACATTACTGGGGAATATCTCTAGCCTGAATCTGGGATATAGTTGTCTCTGTTTCAGGTTCTGCAATATATCTAAATATTCTCTATAACAAAATATGGGATAATTATCCTGTAACCATGGTGATATTCTGTTGTTTGCCACAATCTCCAGATCCAGAGTTTTATAATAATTGACAATCTTGTTAGTTACATATGGTTTATACTTAAGACATTGTTATATTGTTATCAAGATATTTCTTTAAATACTGTAGTTAAGATCTGTTTTTTCCAAAATTTTATTTACCTTTGTTAACCAATTGGACCTATAACATCCCATATTTTCTCAGTCACACTTTTCCTGAAATGAGAGTGCAAATAATCTTGTATTGTCCATTGATAATAGCGTTATCCAATAATTGATCTTCCTAGAGTAGGCACAAGCTTTTGGGCAAGTTAGACCAATTTCAGCACTTCCAAGAGTGGCAGGGATTGAATTATTAAGTCCCAAAGAAATTCTAAGCAGTTTGTTCATAGGGGGTTCCAAGACCTGGCAATTTTCAAAATCCCACACTTCTGATTGATACAACATCTGAGTGTAATATTTAGCTTTGATTGCCTCTACAAGTGGTTTTATAGAATTATCCCCATATTTGTAATTAAATGCCTTCAATGAATTAGCAATTTGTTTAAGTTTAGGTAATATCATTTTAACATGCCTGGACCATCATCCATCATTTGATAGATGAAGACCCAAGCAGGTATATGATTTGGCAATTCCAAGATTTCTTTCTCCCACCTTCCATATTTGCTTCATTTTATTAGAACCGAAAACCATAATCTGGCTTTTTGACTAATTTATTGAAAGTTTATAATTTTTTGCATAATCACTCAAAATATCCAACTTTCTTTGAAGTCCCTTTTGTGTCAAGGAAACTAGGACACGATTGCCAGCAAATGAGCAGTGCTGACTGTATCAGATGGTTTTATTTATCAATGCTATGTAATCCCAGGTCATCCCTGAAAAGGGGACCTCCGGGGCTCAGTAGACTTACCCGGTCACCAAAATTTAACAAATAAAATACAGAAATGCTAAGGCAGCACACAATTTATTTTTAATCTTAGGCAAGTCTGTATCTGAGTATTCAAGGTCCAATAATAATTTATTTACATAAATGCAAAATGGTGTGGGAACTAGGACGCAGCCCTGTCTTACACCTTGATTTGTTTTGAAAGTACCTGATAACTGTTCAGGGTTACACACTCTTTTTTCACCCAAGTTTCCTTATATATTTCTTTGATTACTGCAATTATGTCCCCACTTATGCCCCAGTCCCTCATCAATATCCAAAGAAAATTACATGAGATTAAGTAGAAGGCTGAGCTAAAGTCTATAAATGCAGCAAATAATTTTTGTTACCAAAGAATCCCATATTTTTCATAGAGATGCGTTAATATGAAGCAATTATCCATTGTATAATAGCCAGTTTGGAAACCTGCTTGATATTCTGAGAGATTATCCAATAATTTTATATGTTCCCTTACTTTACCTAATACCACTCTTGTAAATATTTTACCCAAATTATCTAACAATGAAATTTGCCGATACATACGAGGGTCAGATTTACTGCCTTTCTTATGAACAGATATTGTTGTAGCACCTTTCCAATATTTAGGAAAAGCCAATTTAGTTGCCTGATAGTTGAAAACTGGGGTAAGAATAGAAGCCCAAAAGGAAGGTGAAAACAGAAAAACTTCTGCAGGGGTAAGATCAGGTCCAGGAGCTTTGCCTTTTTTCATTGATACTAGCAAAAATAAACTTCTGCATGTGTGCAAAAAAGCAATTGTGACAAATTCATGCATGGTATGGGCTGTTTATTTTGAATATTTGAAAAAAAAATACCTGTGTAATACTTAACCCATATAGTCATGGGGATATGAGACTCTAAACAGGTTTTCTGATTGTTCGTACCTTTTGCTACCATCTGCCAACAGTCCTTATTATCCTTTTTTTCTATAGCTGATAGCATACTTTTCCATTGGCTTTGTTGAAATTCTTCTTGTTTATTCTTAAGTAGTCTCTTACAGCTTTCTATCTCCTTGTTCAAAAGTCTAAATCCCTCTTTCTGTTTGTTGCAGCAAAATTTTCTATTTCTTTTATTCAAAGCCTTTTTTGCTTGTTGGCAGTCACTATCATATCAAGTATTATTTCTAACAGAGGGTCTATGAATTATTGTAAGAGACTAATAATTTCAAGACATTTATTCAGCTGCTTTACTAAATCCAAGCCATCCTGTATATCATATGTAGGATTAAAACATGTTTTAATAATAGAACTTATCTCTCCGCTAAATTCCTGCTTCCATTTAATTTTTATCTTGTTTCGAATTTCTGCCTCATGATATCGTGTATAAAATTATAAGTCAAAGCCAATGGAAAATGATAGCTATCACTCCTAGGATTTACCAAACAAGTTTCCCATATATTCATTGTATTAAAAAAAATAATCTTTTACAGAGGGTCCAGCAAAATTATGGTGGGTATAATTACCCTCAGTATCTCACTTAATCCTCCCATTAAGTGGAGTGAGGTTGTGTGGAGTTAGGATATCAATTAATCTAAGACCCCTCTTATTAACCTTTGAATCTTTTGAAATCCTAGTAAATTTATAGACATTTTCAAATCTCCAGTTTTGTATATCTACATCTGAAAAACCATCGTAATTACGAAGTCTTGCATTAAAATCTCCACACATCAAGATTTCTTCACACACCATAATGGCACATGATTTATGTATAATTTCTTCAAGATTGTCTCAAATCTTGGGATGAAAATATCTTGAATTATGGAGAGGAATATAAACATTTATAAGGCAAAATTTCAACCTACTTAATTTTATATAAAAAGCTTGTCAAAAGGAATTGGAAAATAATATTTCAGCCATAACATCCTTCCTGATCTTATCCCATGTAACTAGTCCCCTGAGGGACATCCAGCTTTAAGTTGTTTTTTCCTCGGAGTCTGAAAAGTACAATAACCATTTAGTGTAGTGTCATTTTCAGCCAGATGCCAAGTTTTCTGTAAGCATATAATTGTGGGCTGCTTTAAAAATTCTAAACATTCTATATCTGCATATTACTTGCCAGTCCTGCTATATTCCAGGATATAAGCATTGTTTTGGGGCTCAGATCTGAGTCTTTTGTCCTTGACTTAAGGCTGTAATCTATAAGTCATTCTCCTTCAAGCTAAGTAATTCAAACTGATTTGAAATCAAGACATTATAGTTTTCTCTTCTTTTTGTCTCTTTTTCCTTTTCATTTTCCAGTACAAAGCCAGTGATGTTAATACTTGAATTATCCACAGATCTATTTATGGAAGAGGGAATAAGTGGAACAATGTATAGACCCATAGTATCTAACATTAACATAGTATGTATTATTTTATTATATAGACTCTCATATTTTATTGTAATTTGAATTTGCTCAATTTCCAACTTATTGATACACCTGACTACCTTTAGTTCCTCTGGATCTTTGATTAAAATATTGAACAGTTGTTCAAACAGGTATGTTACTACTTGTTTAAGATCATTAGAATTTTCATTTGTAGGTCTACTCAAGCCATATAGGAATACAATACTGGGAGCTGGAGTTTCCATATTTTCAATATTTGCTTTGTTGTTAGTATTTTTATTCATAACAGGAGAACAAAGTATATTACTATCTACTATGTGTACACCTGCAGGATCCAAAAATGAGGCTCTCTAAAGTATCTTATCTGTGATGTCCTCATCTCTGATGGCAATGTCCACCTGCCCTGTATTAGCTGGTGTTTTCCACCTCTGTATTTTATCTATTATTATTTCAGAGGCTGGGATCTTAAGGACATGTGTGAACAGATTCAACACAGCATTTCTTAATTTGCCAGGATTTTCTTTAGACAATGGTTTCAGCCCAAATATACTAATACATGTTTTACTTGCCCCCTGCTGTAACTTATTCAATTGTCTTCTATTTACAAAGTCAATTGAAAATCCAAGTACCTTTAATGAGCTATTGTTAAGCCAAATTTGATGAGCTATTCTAGCATTTGAACAAAATATAAAGACACATTCATGAGCCTCACTGTCCTTATCCTCCCAAATCTGTATAACATCCATCTCTGTAATATCAACACCCGTGGCTGCTCTTAAAAGGTGCACAATCTGTTTTTTGTTTTCACCCATAGAAATTAGCTGATTCCATTGATATCCACATAAACATAGAATAGTAGAATCTAACACATCCACTAACATCCTATGGTCTTGTGAATTTTGTGAAATAACCTCCTGTGTATTTCCATTTAAAGCTTTTGTTGGTGTTGATATAATTTGCTGGATTTCACTCTTCCAAATGTGCTAGTGCTGTCTAAAAGCTATTAAATCATCCTTAAATAGATTCAGTTTCTGGTTAATGTTTTTCAGAAAGCCCTTATGTTCTTGTGTGTTGGTTTGACTCAACAGTTTATAGGCTTCCTGCATTTTGTCTTCTATTTCTCTATCAGACTGAAGGTTACTACTTCCTTTTTTGTAACTAGATCCCCTAATTTGTATCCCAATTGTAGCTTCATTTTCTATGAGTGTGGGTCCTCTCTCTAGTCTACTTTTCTTTTGTCTTTTATTTTTGTCTATCATTAATTTTTTTAAATATATTTTTATTGAATTTTTTCTTTTAAGTCAGGAGACATTTTACAATCAGAATTTTTTCTATGTTTACTTCAGACTTGTTTTTTATACAGATTTACATTATTCATTTATGCATGGAGATCTTTTACATTTGATACAATTTAGCATTAAAATAAATTATTCATATTCTTTGCTAAAATCAAGTAAATCTGGAACACCATTCTAGTCTCGTTTCTTCTCCCTCACGATTTCCACATGTTATGGGCAAAAATCAGGATCGACCTTTGCATGATAAATTGTCTATCATTAATTTTGTTTCAACTGTGTTCTGGCTCTTTCTCTTTTTATATTTCCTCTTATTCTTCCTTTTCTTAATTATTGGGGAGTCAGGTAAATAAATAGTGGAGAAATCTGGTCTTTCTTGGACAACAGCTTCTATAGATATAGATGGAGAATCATTTATTGGGACAATCTTATCCAATTTATTTATAACATCATCCAGTCTAGAACCATTGATTGCTATACTATACTATTCACAGTGTCAGTGGCTCAGTAGGTAGCACACTCGCCTCTGAGGTTGGGAGATCAGAGGGCTGTGGGTTCAGTTCCCACATCTGGCACTTGGGTTAATAGCCCAGTGCTGACACTTCAGTGCAGCATGGGAGGGGTGCTGAACTTCTGAGGTGCTGTCTTTCAGATGAGACATTAAACCGAGGTCTCATCTGCCTGGATTGGTGGTAGTTCAGGTGGATGTTAAAGATCCCATGGCAATTATTGAAAAGAGTAGGGGAATTTGTATTAAGAAACATAAACATTACATCACATTATTCATATATCATACCATAAATTGTACAAAGGAAGAAAACACAAAAAAATAAGAAACATTGCATAGAAGATATACATCATGATCATAAAAGGTATTAAACATTTCATATCAGAGAGAAAAAAAAGAAAAAAAATAACAAAGGGGATCCCTGCACATTACTCTGTATTTAAACTAGCATACTAAAACTAAGGCTAAATATTCCGTTAATTGAACATTTTGAAGTGTCTACATAAATGGGCCACTTTATCTGGTGTAAATCTTTGTGTATCAAGTTATTTTACTATAATCATTTCAGCTTCTATCTGCATAATTAACCCACTATTTGAAGCTTGTTGCCGTTGCAGAACATACTGACAGCATGCTTGCCATAAAAAGTATTGAATGGCAGTGAAAAGTACATGTAGAGTACTTTTGTGAAAGATTCTCCAAACACCAGAGTAATCTCCAAGTATTAAAGTAGCGTACGGGACTCTTGTAAAAAAGGGCAGTTTCCACCTATTGGTCAGTTCTGCCCACACCTGATTGCTAGAAGGACAATCAAAGAAAAAATGAAAAATACTTTCTTCTATGTTCACACACATTAATTTAGGACAGTACCGTTCAGCTATGGGTTTGTGTTTTAGATTACCTCTCACACCTAACTTTCCCTGTGAGCATAACCAGACAATGTCCCATACCTTAACAGGGATTCTACTTTCATTAAGTTTATTTAAGGCCCAATTCATTTTGGCAGGGGTACATTCAGGGAAAATTAAAGCCACTTGCTGTACATTGTGAACTACGTGTGAATAGAAACCTTTTCTATTTAACACCATCAATGTCTGTTTCTCTGTTTTCCATTGGTGTAATTTTTTAACTGAAGGACCAGCATAGGTTGTAACTGCAAATTGTGACAACAGTTTGGGGGGGTATCAACCCATTTTATAAAATATTTATGTAGGGCCCACTGTATCCAAGACTGCCAAAGTGACCCGTTTGTCTCCCAAGCACATTTAAAGGTACTGTATAAAAAAATGGAATGGAAAAATACCACTGGATTTATTATATTAAACCCCCCTTTCCTCTGTGGGAGGTAAGTAACATCCATCTTAACTGGATTGAGTCTGCTGCCCCAGAGCATCTGGAAGAAAATACTAAAAAGTCTAGTGTCCAAGTGTACTGGGAGGGCATAAATATAACTGACATACAGAAAAATAGGAATAATACATTTCTTGATGATTTGTACATGCTTTTTCTTTCCAACCTTCCATGTTTTCTAAAGACAGACTTTGTTTTCATCTATGTTGATTTTTTTTTCCCAATTATAGGTGGTCATATCACCGGGACCTACCCATATACCTAAATTTTTTTGTGGCACAGTGGAGATGCTGATTCCACTTACATCTCTGATCATAGTGGTTGGCTTATTCAGGGCTATGATAGTGCTTTTGTCTTTATTCAATTTAGCACCAGACAATTGTACACAGGCATCAAAGGTGCTGATCGCCTTTTCTATGGAGCTGATGTTTTGAACAATGAGAGTAACATCGTCTGCATATGCAGTTACTTTCCCTGGAGTTAAAGTCTGATGAGGAGCCAGACCTATAATTTGTTTATCCCACTTTATCTGTCGGATGACTGGGTCTAGAGCAAAGGTATAACATAAGAGGCTTAGCAGACAGCCCTGCTGTACTCTTTTTAAAAGAGGAACTTCCCCACCAAATAAACCATTAACTGTTGGAATAATATTAGCATTAGAATATAATATTTTTATCCAATCCACAATTTTTTTTGGGATCCCATATGTCTCTAGCACATTAAATAGAAAATGGTGCTCAACTCGATCAAATGCTTTAGACTGATCTACTGCAACTATAAAGCCTTTAAGATTTTGAGATGTACAGGCTTCACAGAGCTCTCGTAAAATAAAGAGATTATGTTGGATCTTATGTTCAGGGATAGCGCATGTCTGGGCTGTATCAATTAAAGTTTCAGCTACTGTTATTAATCTATTGTTCAGAATTTTTGCCAAAATCTTATAGTCACTATTAAGGATGCTGATTTGTCTCCAGTTAGATAGTTTCTTCTTTTTCCTCTTTTTAAATATGTAGCATATGAGAGCTGTACTAAAATCTGTACACTTAAATTCTGACTGTAACATAAAATTAAAAATATTTGCCAGTACAGAACTCAAAAAAGGTTCATATTTTTTTATAGAAGTCATTAAAGAGACCATCTATTCCTGGTAAGGTTCCTGTCTTTAACTTTTTAATTACCCCACAAACTTCTTCAGAGGTAATTGGATCTACCAATGCCTCACTAGCATAATGGCTCAAATGGGGTATTGGTGCAGTTAAAAAATTATGTACACTACACTTTTTTAAGGAGTTTTGGGAAGAATGTTCATATAAGTTTTGTTGCACTAATGAAAGCATTCCTAGATTGGCGTCTATCAGCCAATTGTCCGATGTAAGTAAACCTTCCATAATGGTTTTATCCAGCTGTTGTTTGCACGCCTTGTAGGGATCCAAAGCTGGTTGATTATTTGTGCAAAATTTCATTTCCATGTCCAATGATTTTGCTCTTTCATATTGATAGATTTTCATTTGCTTTTTTATTTCCAAAATTTGCATTTTATATTTCATGTGGTCCTTTGGTGGGAAAGACATAAATCTGTATAAATGATTTCTATAGTCTAAATACTTAATATAGCTTGAGTTTGCAGAATGTTTACCGAATGATAAAAATAGAGATTTTAAATATTTTTTTGTATCTGTCCACCAGTCCCAAAGATTATCATAAAGACACAGGGTCGAGATTCTGGCACCAAAAAGAACTTCCACCTGTTTCTGACATTCAGTTGATTCCAATAAGGAGATGTTCAGCCTCCATCTGCGTATATGGGAAAACATCTTTTGGGGAACTGTTGCTAGACTTAGGGATCCTAATAATATACAATGATCAGAGAATTCTGTGGGCTTAACTTCTATTTTTAGGGTTTTACATACTTAGACACCAGAATGTAATCAATGCGTGTAGCACAGATGTGTCTGACATAGGTTGTCCCTACATCATTTTTCCTCAGAGTTCTGTATGTATCTGATAATCCTGTATCCAGCATGATTTGTTTTAAGGCATGCGTGTCACAATATACATTTTTGATTATGTCACCTGCATATTTCAGATCCAAACTGCAATTAAAGTCCCTTCCCCATATAATGTTCTTCTGTGTGTATAAATAAGGTTTTATTTCCTCAAAAAGATCAATTCTAGCAGATTTGGTCTGGGGGACATAAAGATTAATAAGGCGAAAAACAACTTCTTTGTACATGCAGTCTATGGCCAGAGCCCTCCCAGGATGTATATCAATAAGTCTAGATACTCTGAAATTAGGGGTTTTAAATAAAATTCCTATTCCATCAGCAGTATCTGTGCCAAAGGTCCAAAAGGAAGGACCCCATGTCCAATTCCTCTTAACATGATTTACATCAACAATGGAGGATAGCCTTGTTTCTTGGACGAAGATGATGTCTACAGCAAGTTTTCCCAAATAGGCTAATACAGATAATTGCTTTTTGTAGTGTTTCAAACTACAGATATTAAGTGAAGCAACATGAATAGAGGCCATGCATTATGTACATAAAAAGCATGTTTGGTACAAACTCCTTATATTCAGGGGCCTTCTTCATGACTAGCTTTAGCTTTCCTTTTTTTACCTTTTTTACCTTTCTTTTCCTTTCCTTAGCCAGTTCCGTAGTCTTACTTTCCTCCTCTTCAGTGATTATATCAGACCTATGTGATGCATCAGACTCTAGCTCACATTCTCCCATGTCTACCTGTAAAGGGGAAAAAGGATTTTCCATCCTGAGGGGGGTAGGGGCAGGGGGAGAGGGATGCTGTCTTGCAGATGCCCTAGTAAATTCCTGGCTTTAGCAACTTCAAAGGGGGGGTGGCATACTAATACTTGCTTTCCCATCCATAGAGAACTGGGACATCTCTCTACATTCTTGATTATCATGGGTCTCCCAATTTTTTTTTCATTCCTAGGAAGGGGGTCAGCAGTTGTCAGGGTGTCAGTAACAGCCTCCCCAGGGGTATTTTCTTGAGGTGCAGCATTCTGAGATTTATCCCTGCCAGCAGTTTCATGAAAGAAGTGGCTTCTTTTCTCCTGGGCTCTATCGATCAGGTCATCTTGGTCCCGCCCCTCAGTTCTGTTTCTTTTAGCCCAAGGACACTGGTGAAAGGTGTTACCTTTATCTTCACAAAGGTTGCACTGGAATATATTGTCACATAGATCAGTGGAGTGGCCATACCCCCCACATAAGGAGAATTTGAGCATATCACAGGCACTGCTCAGATGAGTCTTAGCTCCACATTTATAACAGGCCCTAGGCTGTGCCCCATAAAAACAAACACCCCTGTCCTTGCCTAAGAAGAAGCTATTGGGGAGGTGGATAATTTCTGAATTGACTTGGAATAATTTTATTTTAAATCTCCACCCTCCCATCCAAAATCCCTCTGTATCCATAATTGCCTCTGGGGGGCCCAGAATATCACATTGTTTCTGAAACCAGTGATATATATCACTAATGTTCACTCCTTCATTTCTGAACATGATGGAAATATATCTTATCTGGGGTTTAGTAAGGGGGATAGCATAAAAGGGTGTCCAAAGAGGTGTCTGCTTAAGGTTATTATACTTTTCCCAGAATCTCTCAAGGCTGATGTTAGTTTTAAAGCTAACATCAAAGGTATCTTTCCCTGATATATGAATTAGAGCATAAACCTCTGCTGGCATGAATTTCATGGATCCCATCAATAGATGTTTTGCAACATAGTATCTGTCCGGGTACTCTGGTAGCCCTCCCCTATACCTTAACCTGACAGCATTTCTTCTAGGGGCCTGCTCAAGTTTATTCTTAAAAAGTTCTGATATGGGAGTTTTTTTTGGCATATCATTACTATTATCTTGAGATTTAGATTGTTCTTGCTCAGCAGTAAAACATGCAATATTAGTGCAACTTGACTTGACATCCCCCCTACCCTCTGATGGGCCAGGCACTGTAGAGGCCTGGGTGTCATCATCTAAAATCTGCGCAGTAACTTTATAGGATCCTTTTTTATCAGAAACAGTTTTATCTGAGCTCAGGGTTTGTGCTGCAGCCCTTTCATGTCCTGTTGTAGGCCCAAACAAAATGTCCTCATTCCAATCGGGGTCAGAAACCCATTTCGTCCCATTTACAACCAGATGAATTCAAGGCATCATCGGCCAACCAGTCACTCCCAAAATACTGCACAGTGTCTTTTTTTAATCCAAGTTGTTTTCGGACTTGTTGTGTCACTGAAATGTCTTACGCCTGTTCAAACATATTGCTAGCATCTCCCGGTTGCTGCACATGACTTGCAGCACTCTCAGTAGAACAACTTTTCCCTGGATCATACAAACTACTACTAGGGAGCTCTGCAGAGGCCCAAATCAGTTTTGACTGTGAATTACCAATAACAGCAGGCTGTAGGTTTTCTTTATTGCAGTTTCTAACATATGATACATCATTGTCATGGTACATTCAGTGGAAACGTGCATTCGGCATATAAAATAAAACAAAATAAAAAAAGGAAGAACCCCAACCAATCCCTTCCTCCCATCCCTCCCCCCCATTCTCCCGCCCGTCCCAGGCACAACTACCCAGGGTCATAGATTACTATAAATTTCAGTACTCTGAGTTTGCTATGGTTGTGGCATTTGTTAAGAGTATAAAGCAAGGAGTGGGGCCCAGATTTTGTTGAATTTGCTCAATCTGTTTTGTAAGCTGGAGATCATCTTCTCCACTCTGATGCTGTGTAGCAACTCTGTCAACCATTCATTGTACGTCAATGCTTCATTGTCCTTCCAGTGTCTAAGTACCAGCTTTTTAACAGTCATAGCTATAAGTGCAATGTGATATTTCCGTGAGTTTACTGGGGTTTCTGAGTAATTTCCTAATAGGCAGATATCAACTGAGAACAACTCATCAAGTCCTAACAGGAGATCTGCCCTCTGCTTGATCTGTGACCAAAGGGGGGCTACTTTAGGACAATGCCAGAAAATATGTGCTAAATTACCTTCACCTTGACCACACCTCAAACAAGTGGCAGAATGTTCCCTGTTGAACCTGGCTATCTTCTGGGGGGTGTAGTATAGATTGTGTAAGATACAGAACTGCATAAGTCGGAGCCTAACCTGAGTGATAAATTTATGGTATCCCCACCAGAGTATCTCCCAGTTGATAGGCATCTCTGGCAGGAGAGTTTCCCAATAGTCCATGGGTCCAAAAGGTCCAGGATGCATTCTGTTGTATAGAGCTTTGAATATTTTAGAGACTGCATGGGGGAGGCCTGTAAATTGAGCCAGTTCCACCCAGAAAGGGGTAGCATCTGGCATCGGGGGGTGCGCGTCAATAGTTTTCACTAAGATATGCCTCAATTGGAATAATTTAAATATGTTGGAGTTGGCAGCCCTGACTTTCTTAAGATATCAGTGGAAGAAGTCCATTTTTGTTCCGCTCCCACCCAAAAATAACTGAGCTTGACCTCCCAGAGTTGTGGGATCCATGAGGGGAAAAAAGTTTTCCCGTCTAATCTGATATTGAGGTTGCCCATAAGAGGTTGCTCCAAGTCCCCATGATAATTATATTTAATAATAGAACAGAACTGGGAGTGGATCTTCACTGATGTGGCAATTGGTGATCCAAGTCAAGGCTTAGGGAGGCTCTTAGGTAGCACAAAGAGAAGCGCTGCTGGGGAAAGATTATGACAGTGGAATTGTGCTGACTCTATTTGGACCCAGAGGGGTATGTATACATCGGGATGGCCGGGGTCAGGAGGGGTAAGCCATCTTAAGTATTTACTCCCATGGCTGGCCCAATAATAAAGGCTGACATGTGGTACCCGCAGGTCTCCTTTGAGCTTAGGGGTGGCTAGCTTATGAAAGGCTAATCTGTGCCTTTTACCTGCCCAAATAAAATTAGCAAAGATATTATGCACTCTTTTGAACCATGAATGGGGTAGCCAGATATTCTGGAGGCTGAGTGGGTAGAACAGCTGTGGGAAGATGTTCATTTTGATGAGGTTGACCCTGCCCCAAATCGTCAGAGGAAGAAGGGACCACCTATTCAGGTCTTGAACAATGGTGTTTAATAAGGAGTCTATATTATGTTTGAGCATAAGGGAGGCGTTTCTCGAGAAGGTAATGCCTAAGTACTTCAATTATTTCCTTTCCCAGGATAGACCTAGAGCATTGACATCACTCCTCATCATTCTTTGGTTGAGGGGGAACACCACCATTTTCCCCACATTTAGTTTATAATTTGATAATATGCTGTATTCTCTGATAACCTCTAAGAGGTGTGGGATACCTTTTTCGTGATATGAAGTGCAGAGGAGTAGATCGTCTGCATAGGCCAATACCTTGATTTCAATGTCCTGTACCAATATACCTTGGATCTTGGGGTCGGCCACTAGTCTACGGATATGGGGTTCAAGGTATAGGTTAAAAAGCAGCGGGGATAGGGGACATCCTTGTCTTGTACCAGAAAGGATGGGGAACCTATCGGAACAGCACCTGTAGCAGAAAACTCTGGCTGTTGGAGAGGTGTATAGGGCTTGTACCCAGTTCTGGAATTCCAGGGGGATGCAGAAGGCATGCAATGCCCGGAAAAGGAAATTCCAATCAACTCTATCAAATGCCTTCTTGGCATCCAGAGAAACCAAAGCCACTGGGAACCCAGCATCTCTGAATGCCAAGAAAGCATGGTCCAGAGTTCTAATGTGATCGCTAGCCAACCTACCCATCATGAAGCCCACCTGCTCTAATCCTATCAAGTCTGGGAGAACGGTACTCAATCGATTTGAAAGCAGCTTACTCAGAATCATGATATCCTGATTGAGTAATGAAATCGGTCTATAACTTGCCACATCCTCTGGGGTTTTACCTGGTTTTAGAATGAGAATGATTATCGCTTCAAATAGTGAAGTATCAGTACTCTTTCCAGCTAAAATCTGCTGGAAGACAGGGAGAAGTAGTGGGGTGAGATTCTTCGCAAACATGTTGTAGAAGTTCGGGGAAAACCCATTGGGCCCTGGAGACTTGTCATTGGGGAGGCTGTCTATCACTCCCAGAATCTACGCTTCGGTTAAAGGAGCACATAGAGCAGCACGCTGCTCTGCTTTGAGAGTGGGGAAGTGTGACTCCTTTAGATAACGATCCAGCTCCGTACTGGGGGGGGTCACCATTGGTAAATATAGAGATTGATAAAATTTCTGGAATTCTGATGTGATTTCTTTGGGGTCAACCAGTAGGGGTCCATTATGTGATCGGATTGCAGGGATGAATCTGGCGGACTCCTGTTGCTTGACATGAGCAGCAAGGAGATGGCCCACTTTCTCCCCCTGATCAGCATAAGTGGCTTTCATTTTCAGAATCAAATATTCTGCCCTCTCTCTGAGAAGCTCCAAGTAGGAGCTTTTGAGTTTGGTCAGGTCTAGTAGGGTCTGTTCTGGTGTGTGGGGGGACAGATTATTTTCAATATCTCTAATCTGTCTGAGGAGTTGTATTAATTCTTGCTCCCTTGATTTTTTCCTTCTTGATGCCACCCCGATTAATAGACCCTGTAGGTAAGCTTTGAGGGCCCCCCATTCTATGTCAGGCTTACCCGTGGAGTTAGAGTTAACTGACATGTATTGGGAAATATGATTATTGATGTATTTTAATATTACCAGGTCTTTTATAAGTTGGTTATTAATTTTCCAATGACCATTCCTCTTGGGGATATCAGATAGGGAAAGTTGACATGTGACCAATGAGTGGTCATAGGGCGGTCCAGGATGTATGACAGAGTCAACAATTCTGGGAACCAGACAGTGCAAAATCAATATGTAGTCAATCCTAGAAGATGTCTTGTGAATGGGGGAAGTGAATGTGAAACCCTTCTTAGTGGAGTGCAGTACGCGCCACACATCGCATAATCCTACCTTATCCCATAAATCCCTAAGGGCTCTTTGAGCTGGTGTCAAGCCTCTGGGCCTGATTCCTGTGCGGTCTATACTTGGATCAAAAACCACATTGAGGTCCCCTCCCAGGATCATCGGAATATTGATAAAGGGCACTAACTTATTTATAAGTTCTACAAAAAACTCAGGAGAATCGGAGTTTGGTCCATAAATACTTCACAGTAATACTTCCACATTAAATATTCTTCCCTGAACAAGAATATATCTCCCACAGGGATCCCTGATAACCTTGCTTGAGACAAAGGGGACTTTGCTACTTATCAGTATCATGACTCCACAGCTCTGCCTTGTACCCTGAGCTGTGAATACCTGCCCTACTTGTTGCTTCCTCATGTTTAGTTCTTTTCAAGATCAGTAGGTGAGACTCCTGTATAAATGAGACATCTGATCTTAGAAGCTGAAGATGTTTACAGACCTGATATTGTTTAGGTTTCTGCCTAACTCCCTTGACGTTCCATGAAGAGACAATTAAACTACACATTCTTAAATAGAGCTACTCATACAAGACACTTTGGGCTGCCGAACAATGGTCTAATCTTAGCCACAACCTCATTGAGTTTGTCTGGAAGAACCTGGTCCGAGCATCTCCCCCTTCCCCTCCTACCCCCTAAATACCCCCATATAACACTAGAGATTATTTGTAATAACATCTGAATTACTCCCTGACCCACCCCCCCATCACAACTACGGGCAGTGAACAACAGAACCCCTAGCTATGCCCTCCCATCCCCCAGCCCTCCGAACCCTTCTACAACCCCACCAGCTTGAAGTATTAGCGATACCCCATTGCAAACAGCTGGGGGGGCTATGGTATAACTGAATGCATCACCAAGAATGTCCGAAATGAAGTCCAAACAGCTACAATTGTCAACTTTGCTAAATACAGAACTTGTCAGAGAAACATCATTCCATACAATTTAACATAAGTACAGATCTAAGTGATCAGCGTGAACCAATCTTATTGGTTAACAATGTGGCCATTTTCAACCTTATATGGCATACTAAGTAGTAACATATCCTCATGAAATTACTATGATCAAAGACAGAGAAATTAAAACACTTATGCCAATGAAAAAGACAAAAAAAAAATGTCATTTCTAATGAGAATAATAAGACAAGTCACAAATAGACATGCTGGTGGATAGTGATCGTTCCAAAGAGTAAGAGGACCAATAAGTGAGTCCAACCCACGGTGCATAGGCAGCTTCATTGGGAGCTTAACACTGTCATATCGCCCACGTAATTTAGGATAATTCAGGCTGTTGCCTTGTGTCTCAAATGGGGGATTGAAACGGGCCAGCAGAGAAGAGTAAGTCTTACTGAGAAAGGAGTGTTGTAAGAGCTACAGGATTTATAAACTCCCCACAAAAGTGATGAACCACAGTTGACGAAGTCGGGCTTGAGGGGCACTGACAGAAAGAGTTGGTTGTTACTTGCCCCTCTTGCATACCAAACAGGATTCGCCCTTGAATTAAACAGAATGACACCACTATTACGATGAGCTACGAGTAATTGCATACCTGCATCAAACGGTGTTGTGCACCCTCTAGTGGCAGCAAACGGGGTGGTTGGACAAACGTTGGGATCAAACTCCTTCTGCAGTGATTTGCTGGAAAAAGGTAGTAATATGGAGCTATAGTGGGGAATGAAGATCCAGGAAGTATTAGAGCTTGTGCCACAAGTAGAATATTGAGTCGGCAGGAAGGGAAGTAGCCATGAATGTGCTAGCTCTCACTTAGTGCAGAAAACAGCTGAGTTGAAGTGAGAAATGGGAGGACCATTACAGGGGAGCAAAGATTAACATCTCAGGAAATCTGTAGGTGCTAAAGGAGTAATAGCAAACCTCTTGACGTATCATGACACTCAGGTGTCTCTGAATAAGTCTGGGAAAGCATTTTTAAGAGCTCTTGCGGTGGTATCCAGATCTTCGAAGGAAGCCCAAGATCCCGAGATCAGGACCCCCAACTTAGCAGGGTAGGTCATACGGAACCTTATGCTGGCAGCAATCAACTTGGAGACCAAAGGGTGGAATTGGGCTCTCCTCTGTCTGACCGAAGCAGGTAGATCTTGCTCGATTCTGATCTTTGTGCCTTCCCAGCACACCTCTTGCAGTTCTTTAATTTTAGAGAAAAAGTGCTGGCACTTGAAAAAATTCAGAAATTTAAAGATCAGCGGATAGGGGAGGGTGCACCGGATAATGGCTTAGGGCAAAGGGCCCTATGCGCATGTTTAATGATGTATGTTGGGCCAAAAGGGGATGGTCTGGCTATCTTTTTGATCAGTTTTTGGATAAAGCTGATCACATCCATTCCTTCGGCACATTCTGGGAGACCTATGAGGACCACATTATTTCTGCTGCTGCGACCCTCAAGGTCCTCAATTTTCGTCTCCATTCTGGCGAGCTTCTGATGGATCATCACAATTTCGGGATCCATTTTGTCGGTTCGCTTTTCCACTGATTTGATTCTGGCATCAGCGTCCAAAGAGCTCTTCTGCGGATCTTCTACTGCATGGGTAAGTGATTTAAGTTCAGCTGTTATTATCTCGACCATACTTTCTTTGAAGGGGGAGAACTCCAGAAGAAAGCTTTGTAGGGCGAGAGGTTGTTGATCAGCTACAGAAGCTTCTGACGTCGGCTCATCTTCATTCCCCGAGGCCCTGGCTTTCTTTGGGGCCTTTTTGGGTGAGACTGGCGGAGTATGTTTTGAAGAATTTTTCTTAGATTGCATCTCCTCCGAAAGGTGTAAGCTTCATATCGTGAACTCAGCCCTTTCTTGGACATGTAGAGCTCTAATCAGAATGCAAGCTGCTAGGTAATTCACTAGAATAGTTGATTAATTGGGTCAGAGAGCTGGAGCTGCAGTGGAAGGCTGTTACTTGGAGGACTGCATCACGTGAAACTCGCTGTAGGTTTTCTTTGGTAACATCTTCCACCATATCGTGATTATCCAGATGAGTTGAAGAATTATCCTGCATAAATCTAGTGGTTTCACAAGATTACTCTGTTGCTACCACAATTTCTTCTACATCCAAAATCTCAGTCAGCTGCTCAGACACATCAACCTCCATCACTAGCTCAGTCTGCTCTGCCATCAGCACAGCACTTGGGCTCCCCCTACTGAGAAGAGTAGGGGCATTTTTTATTAGAAAATAGACCATACATCAGAAAGGAGAATTCATATAACCAGCAAAAAATGAAAAGGATAAAGAAAACATAGTTAATGCAAATAAAACAAATAAGTACAAATGAAGTGTTATAAAATTACTAAACAGTGATTCTAGCATGTGTAATAATCCACAAAGTAGAAAAGAAAAACCAAACAATGTCACAAAAAATCAAGTAATCCAGTTAATATGGTTCCAAAGAAGTAGTAATACTTGATTATCTAGGGAATTTTGTTCCAAACTCTTTTGTTTAATTAAAGCTAGTTCAATACATCTGAGCACAATACTGTTAGGAAGGATAGTGTGTTGCAAAGAGAACTGACATCGAGCTTGCCATAAGTGATATTTAATACAAGCAAAAATCAAAGTAAGTGTACTGGGATGATACCTCCCTAAAAAAACAGAATAATCCCCTAAAACTAAACTCTGATATGAAATGTGGTGTGCAACACTCCAGTGCCACCGTGAGGCCATGTCTGACCAAAATGAAACAGCATGGGGACATAACAGGAAAAAATGTTCTAAAGTTTCTACTTGATCAATACATTCAGGTCGAAAGCATAATCTATCAGAAATGGGTTTATGCTTTAAATTGCCCTGAACGCCTAATTTACCATGACAACTGAGCCATTGAATATCCCACATATGAGGTGGCACCCTGTGATCCATGAAAAGGCATAAAGCCCGTGAAAGCTTAGTAGGAACACAAAAAGGGAAATCTATTTGAACATAGAAAATATTATCCATAAGTTCAGCATAAAATTTCTTTCTGGGGACTTCATGTAATTGTGCTTTACCCAATTTCCATTCCATGAGTTTCCGCACTGCAGAATCTGCATATGAAGGTGCAGCACTTATCGTGTTTCATTTAGGAATGCCCCCACCCTCCCATTGTAACAAAAATGGATAAAATAAAAGCTGGGTCCATGCCGACCATGGGTGGTCCTGAGGCAGGATTTTATCTTGAAATGAGGCTATCATAAAAAAGGAATGAAAAAAACTATAGGATTTATCATCCCCAAGCCTCCTTGACAAATCTTTAAATATGTGAAAGCCCATTTAATAGGATTTAACTGACTACCCCATATCATTTGAAAAAAACAACTATATAGTCTGGTTTCTAAAGAAGTAGGGACCGGAAAAACTGAACACACATGTAAAAAGACAGGTAATAAAAATTTCTTTATCATCAACACCCGTTTTTTTGTCGAAAAACCCCAAGATTTCCATTGTTGTACCTTATGTTCACCGACAGTGAGATACTTTTCCCAATGTAAACGAGCCAGGTCCCCACTCCCAAAAAGGAGTCCTAAGATATGAGTGGAATCTGAAACTAGAATGCCTCCAATGTCACTAATTGTGGAATTTCTGCCTACAGCCATGCAGCCACATTTCTCATAATTCAACCTAGTGCCATTTAAAGCCGAAAAAAGGTCAACAACCCGTAACGCCTCAATCCCTGAGTGGACATCCACCACCAATAAACATATATCATCGGCATACACCAAGATTTTTTGGGCCGGTATGGTATAAGACAGAGATAAACCCTGAATAGACCTATTATTTTCAATTTCTCGTAAAAGAGGATCTAACACAAAAGAATATAATAGTGGGCTAATAGGACATCCTTGCCGAACTCCCTGAGTTAACTCAGTTTCTTTACCTAAAAGATTATTAATTAATGGACAAGAGTGTGCTTGAGAGTATAATATACCAATATAATGGATAAAGGGTCAAGGAATCCCATACCTTTCTAAAACTTGAAAAAGAAAAGAATGAGAAACATTATCAAAAGCTTTTGACTAATTAAGAGCTAAAATAAAACCTGATAATTTTTTTTGGCACCAAATTCACAAATATCTCTAAGAAGCTTTAAATTTTGCTGAATAGAATGATGGGGATTGAAGAAGTCTGTGCCGGGTGGAGCACCCCTTGTGCTACAACCTGAAGCCTTCTACACAATAAAGTAGAAAGAATCTTATAGTTGGTGTTCATTAGACTAATTGGTCTCCAATTTCCCAAAACAGTACTATCCCCTTTTATATGAATAAAGGTTAAAAGTGCAAGATTAAATTTTGAACTTCCAAAACCAAATTGTAGAATATCGTTACATACTTCAGCTAAAATGACACTCATATCCTCTTGAAAAGTTTTATAAAATTTATTTGTAAGCCCATCAGTTCCTGGCAAAACTCCCGTACGAAGAGTGCTAATGACTGCCCATACTTCTGCAGGGGAAATAGGCTCTTGCAATATATCTGCTTCCCTCTGGGAAATATGGGGAACTGGGAAATGAAGAACCTTTTCCCAAGAAACCGTTGGAATAAACCTAGTACCAAAAAGTGAGTATACACGTTGTTCCACAATATCTAGCATTTCTGCCAAAGATGTCATTAACTGGCCAGTCGAATTACGAAGACCTGTCATAAGTTTCTTCTCTAGTTTTTGTTTACATGCTACATATGGATCTTTGAATGGTTGTTGTTGGGTACCAAATTTTAATTCTACATGGATAGAAACTGCCCTCTGATACTGATAATGAATCATTTTTTTCTGCACAATCCTTAATTCTGTCTGGATGTCTAAATCCGCTATCCGTGGGTGAGACTGTAATTTATAATATCTATTCCTATAATCTAAGTATTGCAAATAATCAGATGAACCTTTTCTTTTACCATGAGAGATAAAAAAGTCCTTAATAGCAAGCTTAGTATCTGTCTACCAAGATGTCCAATCATTGAAAAATACCATAACAGATTTTCTAAGGGTTAGAAAAAAATGAAGTTGGTCCAGAAAAAGGGACTCATACAGTAACCGTGAATTTAATTTCCAACGTCTATTGATAGCAGGGAAAAATGTGAGAATCTGATAAGGACCCACCAGACAATATAAAAAATTGAGGTCTGAAAAACCACAAGGTTGTACATAACAATCTTGTGTCACTAAATACTGGGAAAGAAAAAGGTAATCAATCCTGGTTTGAAAGGTGGCCCTTTTATAGGTAAAAGAATCAGCCACATGACACCCTCTATAGGCATCCTTCATATGTGCCACAGCCACTGTTTGTGAAAGTGCATGAGAATCACAATACAGTGGCGTGAAAAAGTATTGGCCCCCTTCCTGATTTTCTCTATTATTGCATATTTGTCACACTGGATGTTTTCAGGTCTTTAGACAAAATATAATATTAGATAAAGGGAACCTGAGTGAACAAATAACACTTTTCTTTTTTACTTATTTCATTTATTTAATGAAAAAAGTTAACCAACACCAACTGGCACTGTGTGAAAAAGTAATTGCCCCCTAGTTAAATCAACCCAATTAAAGGGATAATTAGAGTCAGCTGATTGAACACAGCCAGGCTTGATTACAGCCAGCCCTGCTCAATATAAACCTCACTTATTTTGGCCCTTACCATCAGAGTCACGTTGCCAGCACAAAGATTCAACAAGCACATTATGCCATGATCAAAGGAAGTTCCTGAAAAGATCAGAAAAAAATTTATTGCCCTCTATCAGTCTGGAAAGGGTTACAAAGATATTTCTAAGGCTCTGGGACTCCATTGAACCACAGTGAGAGCCATAAACTCCAAATGGAGAACACTTGGAACAGTAGTGAACCTTCCCAGGAGTGGGCGGCCTGCCAAAATTACTCCAAGGGCACAGTGTAAAATCATCCAAGAAGTCTCAAAGGATCCTAAAACAACATCCAAAGAACGCAGGCTACTCTTGCCTCAGCTAAGGTCAGTGTTCATGACTCCACAATCAGAAAGAGACTGGGCAAAAATGGGCTTCATGTGAGGTAGCAGGCGGAAACCACTGCTAACCAAGAAGAACATAAATGCTCGTCTCATTTGCCAAGAAGCACCTGGATGATCCACAAGCCTTTTGGGAAAATGTTCTATGGACAGATGAGTCCAAAGTGGAACTTTTTGGACAACATGGATCCCATAATGTCTCGCGTAAAGCAAACACAGCATTCTACAGTAAGAACGCCATACCAACAATCAAACATGGTGGTGGTAGTGTGATGGTGTGGGGATGCTTTGCTGCCTAAGGACCTGGATGACTTGCCATAATTAAAAGGAACCATGAATTCTGCTCTGTACCAGAAAATTCTTAAGGAGAATGTCCAGTCATCCTTCCGTCAGCTGAAGCTGAAGCGTAGTTGGGTCATGCAGCAAGACAATGATCCAAAACACAAAAGCAAGTCCACATCAGAATGGCTAAAAAGAAGTAAAATTAAAGTTTTGGAGTGGTCTAGTCAAAGTCCAGACTGAAACCTAATAGAGATGCTGTGGCAGGACCTGAAACGAGCAGTTCATGCTTGAAAACCTACCAAATGTTACTGAATTAAAGCAGTTCTGCGAGGAAGAGTGGGTTAAAATTCCTCCACAGCGATGTGAAAGACTGATATTGAATTATAGGAAGTGTTTGGTTGCAGTCATTGCAGCTAAATGTGGCATAACCAGTTATTAAGTGTAAGGGGGCAATTACTTTTTCACACAGTGCCAGTTGGTGTTGGTTAACTTTTTTACATTAAATAAGTGAAATTAAAAAAAAAAAACAAGTGTTATTTGTTCACTCAGGTTCCCTTTATCTAATATTACATTTTCTCTAAAGACCTGAAAACATCCAGTGTGACAAATATGCAATAATAGAGAAAATCAGGAAGGGGGCAAATACTTTTTCACGCCACTGTATGTTTTCTGCTGCACATTATTCATGATACGCACATCAAGACTACAATTCATATCCCTTCCCCAAACCACATGCTTGGAGGTAAATAAATAAGGTTTAATCTGTTGAAACAAATCAATCCTAGCTATTTTTACTTGAGGTGCATAGGTATTAATCAGTCGAAAGCAAAAACCCTGAAAAGAACAGTGCAAAAGTAAAGCTCTTCCTGGCAGAATATCCACCAACCTCGTAACTTGTATAGAGGGATGAGAAAAAAGAATGCCTATCCCATCTGCGGAATCAGAACCAAAGGACCAAAAGGAGGGCCCTCCCCACCATAATTTTTTTACCTGGGTCACCTCAGCTAAGGAGGATAAGTGGGTTTCCTGAATAAAGATGATATCTACCTGTAAATCCCTGCACTGCTGAAAACAAAGTAAACGTCTTTTGTAGTTTTTTATACTACAGCAGTTAGTAGATATCATCTTTAAGCAGGCCATAAAGAATAAGAGGCTGAACTTCAAGGTTTATCTTGTTTTCATTTTTTCCCTTTCTTCTTTTTTACATCTAAAAGATCCGTTCCCCCCTCATCTTCCACCTCCATTGCAGAAGTTCCATCTGGTCTTGTCATATCAGAGCCTAAATCCCCCTCCATGTCTGTTAGTACAGAAAAGGAATTTTGAGTAGGGCAGGCCCCTACCACCCCTACATTACGACTACTCACCTGAGTCACCCTCCTAGGGATTTGAAAGGTAGTGTCTGAAGAATTTACCACTAAGAGGCCCTCAGGGAGAGGTTGTAAAACCGGTGGATTAGAACCCTCACTAATAGGAGGGTTCTCAGATGCCTGTTGTTGAACAAGGGGTTCTGACTGTCCAGGAATGTCTACTACTGGTTGCTGTTTAGCAGGAAATCTATCCTGAAACTTGTCCTGTCCCGGCCGGTTGGTGGGGTCTGAGGCCGTGTGCGTGGAAGGGGCTTTGTGGGACTTGCATCTGCCCTGGGCCTGGTTTATTGATTCCTCCTTATTTAGGCCTCTCTGTCTATTCTGGCCAGCCCACGGACATTGGTGATATGCATGGCCAGCTTCATCACAGAGATTACATTTAAAAACATTCCTACAAACATCACTATCATGGTCAAATTCCCCACCAAGTGCGCATTTAACCTTATCACATGAGCTACTTAAATGTCGGTGGCTACCACAATGATAGCAAGCCTTAGGTTGACCAGGGTAGAAACAAACCCCCCTGTCTTTACCCAAAAAGAAACTATTTGGGACATGTATGACTTCATTATTTACAATGTACAGTTTAACCTTGAAATGCCAGGCCCCTGTCCAAATCCCTTCAGTATCTAATATGGGTTCAGGAGGGCCCAAAACAATGCATTTATTTTACAACCAATATAGGATGTCCCCTACATTCACCCCTCATTTCTAAACATGATGTTAATCATTTTAAATAGAGGTTTAGTGATTGGTATGGCCCAGAAAGGCAACCATAAGGGCAAGGACTTACAACCCTCATATTTCTGCCAAAAGTTATCCAGTCCTGAGACATGTTTAAAACTGATATCAAACATGTCTTCCCCCCAAATATTAATTAAAGCATAAATGTCAACAGGCAAAAATTGCATAGAGTCCAGCAGTAATTTTTGTGCCACATATACTCTATCAGGGTGTTCCAGTAATCCACCTCTATACCTCAGCTGGACCGCATTCCTTCTTGGAGCTTGTTCAAGTTTATTATTTTTAAATAAATCCAAGAAGCGTGGGCCCTTTCTCGACTCCTGACCCCTAGATGACTGTAGGGGAGAGTGCAATTGTGAACCAGCAGCTGAGGAGGTAGTCTCTAAGGCAGGCTCAGGTTTAATAGTTAGTAGGAGTCTGCAAAGATATGGACTGACCTGCAAAAACAGTGTTACTGCCACCTTGATCTCCTGTCCATGACAGCCCCGATTCTGTCAAAGAAAACGTAAGCCAGGTTGGGTCCGGCATCCATCGACCATCTGGCTGCTGGATCCAGCCTACCTGCAATAAAGCAGACTCTTTAGACCACTCTGTGGTCTTTCCAGCAGCCAACCTCTCATCTCTAGGGCTCCTCGCCGTGTCTAAGGACGCTGACACTTCCGCATTCTCGGAGTCCACCGTAGCGATGATGGGAAACTCGTCATCCGTTTCATCATTCACTCTTTCAGTTGCTACACTGGGACCTGCAGCAGCCGGCAAAACAGTAGCATAGGCTGCCAAATCCGTAATGTGTTCCGTAACCAGCGCTCCTTGCAAAGGCTTCATAGTTGAAATATTTCTCCCATCTGCATGCTCAAGCACCTGCATCTCTCCAGAAAGTTCCGAATTTGACAAAAATGTAGTAGGCAGAGCCTGCCCATTGACTTCCTGCAAATCTTCCTGCAGAGCTTCCGCCTGCACGTCCTGCTCCTTCCCACTCCACACACTGTCTGCCATCATTGCAAAACAAACGCCCTCTGCCGTCCCCAGCAGAGTAGGTGAATTTCACCGGTGTCCTGGCCAAATTTCCCTCATTCACTAAAAATACCACCAACAGCCTAATCTGGTTCAAGGTCAGTTGGCATTCATCTGTATCCTCCTCCCCCGGGTCGTGCCTGAAAATAGGCAGGATTTGTCTAGTGCACTTACCCAGTCAACAAAAACTAAAAACAAAAAAAAAAAATATTACCCTTCAAAGTTTCTAACTCATTGTAAACCCCTACTAAGGGATCCATTAGCACTAAATGTGCTGCGTATGGGTTTTTCATAAATTCCTTTAACACTTCATCATGACTAAATGGATATGTTGCAACTGGATCTTTACTTTAGTTATGGTGTGGGTGTTGTTTGGTTTGCTGATTAAAAGTAGTTTTCAAATTTTCCTTGTGGGCCCTTTGAGTCCAGAATTTTTAGGCCATCTATGGCTAGCTGTATACCCGCACTAATATCCCTTAATTCAGGATTCCAATTATTATCAACTTTGGTAGTGTTTAGCATTTCTGGAGAAAAAGCTAAAGAATATGATGCCTCAAAGATATAGCCATAATATAAATCAATAGGAGCTTCCTTTTGGGGATAGAAAGGTTCTCTCCTTTCCCTACTCCGATTAATTCCAATTACCCTTTTCTCTGTCTGTACAGAAATATTAGAGAAATTCCCTTGGTTTTTGGATTGAAAGGAAAAGTTGTTTATTCCAGAAAGTTTTGGGGTGGAGGAGAGTCTTGAGATATTAAGATTCAAATATGGGTCTATATTATCCTGCTGTTTGTTCTTAAAAACCACCTCAACAGAATCTGACCTTGCAGACTGACTAAGAACTTGTTAAGTTCTTTGCTAATCAGGTGGCCCACATCAGGGCTGAGATCCATTTGACACATTCTATGTGAGATGTTGGCGATCTGTGCCCAGCCACTGTCTCTCACTTCTCTTGGAGTACCTTCGACTGGCCAGAGATCATGGAAGTTACAGTATGCAGATTATCCAGGGCATGCACCCTACATGCTGTAGTTTAGATCCAGACCCAACTACCTTGATTATAGGTTGTTGTGACATCTTTGGCCTGGTCTTTGGCACAGATAGTCTGGTGCTTCCTGGAGTCGGGTGAGTTTCCTAGCTCCCTGAAGGAGGTAGTGGTAACACCTCTCTTGAAGAAAGCTTCTCTGGACCCAGACTGCCTGGCAAACTACAGGCCTATCACTAACCTCTCCTTTGTGGGGAAGGTAATGGAGAAGGTAGTGGCTGTACAGCTGGAGAACCATTTGACTATCCATAACTTTCAAAAAAAGAGGTGTGCAAGAACAAGGGAGCACAATTTGAAGATAGAAGGGGGCGGCTCAGAGGTACTTTAAGGAAGTATTTTTTCACAGAGAGGGTTGTGGATGCATGGAACGGCCTTCCGGAGGAGGTTGTGGAGTCAAAAACAGTGGTGGAATTCAAGCATGCATGGGACAGTCATAAGGCAATTCTAGGGGGGTGGGGGTAGGAAGAAGTAGGCTGCTGGTTAACTAGGATCTGCAGCTTATCCATTAGGTAGGGAAATTGGCAGACTGGGTGGGCCAAGCGGTCCTTATCTGCCGTCAAAATCTATGTTTTTATGTTTCTATGTTTCTATAACAGCTAAAAACCTTTCCAATCCAGTTTTTTTAAGAGGCATAGTACCGAAACTGCACTGGTTTGGGTGCTCAATGATATCCTGATGGCGAGAGATTGGAAAAGCTGGTCCATCTTGGTACTTCTCAATTGCTCCTCAGCTTTTGACACCGAGGATCATGGGGTACTGCTCAAGCACCTGAGGTTCATCTGTGGCCTCACTTGTTCAGTCCTTAGATGGTTTAAGTCTTTCCTCACTGGTAGAACTCAGAGGGTTGTGTCTGGGATTTATTCCTCTGACCTTCTCCCTCTGTCATGTGGGGTTCCTTAGGGCTCTGTGCTGACCCCCCATGTTGTTTGCAAGGTATATGCTAACCCTCAGAGACATTGTAAGATGGTATGGGCTGAGGTTTCACTGCTATGCTGATGATACCCAGCTCTACCTGTCTTTTGCACCTGACCAGGTTAGAGCATCCTCGGTATTTATTAACTGTCTCACTGAAATCCAGGAATGGATGAATTCTAGCTGGCTGAAGTTGAACTCAGGGAAGACGAAGGTGATGGTTGTGGATCCTGGTTGCCAGATAGGGGGGTTGGGGGCTGGTCAGCCCTCAGGGCTTTTCCTGGGGGTCTCCTAGCTCCTAGCCTCTCAACTGGTGAGGGAACTGGGGGGTGATGCTTGAAGATGGGCTAATTCTTCGATCTCAGGTGTCGGCTTTCATTAAGTCATCCTTTTACCATCTAAGGAACATTACGAGGATCAAGCACCTTGTTCCGTCCAGTGACCTTCCCACACTGATCCACGCCTTTGTGACCTCATGCTTTGATTACTGCAAATCCCTATATTTGGGGCTTCCAGGGGTTGATATCCGCCACGTGCAGCTGGTGCAGAACACTGCAGCCCAGTTGTTGATGGGGACTCTTTGGACCTCCATATTACACGTGCTGCACCAACTGCACTGGCTGCCATTTCAGTGGTGGATCACCTTCAAAGTTGGATTACTGACTTATAAAGCCCTACACAGACTAGGCCCAACTACCTGAAAGAGCTCCTGTTGCCTTATTGCCCTGAGCGATTGCTCCGCCCAGCTGATGAGGTGTTGCTAGAGATTCCAAGGGTAGCTTTGAAATCCTCTGGGGCTCGTGCATTTATATATGCTTCCCCAGTCCGTTGGAATTCTCTACCCCGCTGGCTTCGGGAGTGTGTGACAGTTTCTTCTTCTTCCAATTGTTTAACCAGAGAAACACACTAAGCTGAAAGCTTGTTTACAGATGTGACCTGGGAGCATAGGGAAGTTAAGTGACCTGCTCAGTGTCACACAGTATGCAAGTGGGGGCTGTGGGATTCAAACCCAGGTTTCCAGATTTGCAGCCCAGAGCCTTAAACCACTGTGCTATGTGGCCTCCAGTGGGGGGTTAAACAGGCTTTGAAGACCTGTTTTTGGAGTAAAGCTTATTGTAATTAGTAGTGATATTTCTTGGATTTTACTGTGTATTAATACATTACCCTTTGTATTCATTGTTTTAAGTTTTGTAATGCCCCTTGATATTTAAAAGGTGCAAAATAAATAAAGGTGATGGTGATGATGATGATGATGATGATGAAGAAAGTCAGGAGATTTACTGAGAATTATTTTTGTAAACTAATCATTAATTTTAGTTTGATTAAATGGTATATGTTTTTTAATTTTTCCCTCCCTTATATCATTCTTTTTAGTTCCCTTTCTTTCCCCCCTCTTTACTGATTTGTTAGTAATTGTTGCTGGTTTTCTTCTTTCTAGTTTTCTCCATTGTCAATTGCTTAGGAGAATATTGATTGATTGTTTTATACTGGTCCATATTACTGATATTAGAGATGGTTATATGGTCTTTGTCACAATTCTGGGTATCTACCAGTTGCCTTTTCAGTCTGTTGTTATAATCACCTGAAGTGATAGTGATTTATTCTACCATTGCAGCTTGTTTCCTGGTAGTGACCATTACAGTTTTAAATACAGAGTAGAAATACACTGCCCCAAATTACAATATACCCCAAAAAATGACCCGAACAAAGAAGCTAGATTAAAACTAAGAGTTCATCAGAAGTTCAGTTCCTTTCTGTGCTAATGAAATCCTGATACAAAGTTCACTCCTGGTCCATAAAATTCAAGAGGATTTCTTAATAATTCCAAGGAATAAGAGGAATAAGACGCAATTCATACATTTACAGCCTTAAAAATATTCAATAGACACAGCCTGTGAAAAATCACATAAGTAGTTAATTCTAGATGTGTTGGAACAGCCCATGGATAATCATATAAAAATCAAGTTCTCTTTTCCTTCAGCTGCTTCCAAGATCAGGATAAAATCATTATAGTTCTAAGGCTCCATTTTAGTAATGCTGTGTTACATCAGAAAAACACTGTTATGCTGGGCTTAAATACCCATAGTACCAGCTTCTTCCAATATCCCCTGTATTTTCTGTTACTCCCACACTATAAATGTTTGTAGGGAGGAAGAAGAAAGACATATAATTAGGCCTTCTCTTTCTAATAACTTTAAATATGTGCCTCAAGAGCTTCAGTAAAACCAATAAAACCAATTATATTTAAAACATTTCAAAAAGCTCAGAAGCTATTTAAAAGTACTTGGAAAAAAAAACTCAAAAAGCACAATAATTTACTCACTATCGCCGGATTCCACCTAGGAAATCAAAGCTAATAGCAATACTGCTAGCTGTGGTTTGGCAGTCCCAAAATGCAGCTAAGAAGTTGTAAGAGGTACTAAAGTGCCAGTATCATACTAGTATGCTATGCAACTGAGAAGTAGATTAAAACTTTCCATAGTGTAGCATAGCGTCTCAACAGAAACACAGTTGGAGCTCCCTTAACAGAGCAGCTCTATGGTCCGTTGCTGTCTTGCAATGGCACTTCTGGTAGATTTCAGTGTGTTTAGGAGAAGAATGTTGCCCTTCTAAAAGCATAATAGCAAGTGGAGTTACTGAAGAACTCAGTGGGAAGATCATGTCAGATGACTCTAATAGATTTATTTGACTGGATGACCAAAGTAGTAGACCAGGAAAGGGCTGTAGATATGGCCTACCTAGACTTTTAGAAAGGCATTTGACAAAGTCCCACACAAAAGATTGATAAGCAAGCTAGTCACCCTGGGAGTGGGTCCCAGGGTGGCAGTGTGGGTAACAAATTAGTTGACCAACAGGTTGCAGAAGGTAATAGTAAATGGAGTACACTCTGGAGAAAGGGTGGTTACTAGTGGGGTGCTGTAGGGTTCAGTACTGGGACCAGTCCTCTCTAATGTTTTTATAGGAGACATTGCAGAGGGTCTGAAAGGAAAAGTATGCCTCTTTGCAGATGATACAAAAATTTGCAGCAGAGTTAATACCCAAGGATGGTGGAAAGGATGAGAAGGAACTTGGTAAGGTTGGAGGAATGGTCAAAAATATGGCAGCTTAGATTCAATGCAAAAAAGTGCAAAGTAATGCACCTTGGAAACAAAAACCCAGGGGAAGAGTACACAATGGGGGGGGGCACTAACAACAAAAAAAATAGAAAGGGACCTTTGGGTAGTCATATCAGATGACCTTAAGGTAGGCAAGCAATGTGAGAAGGCAGTAATGAGGGCTGGAGGGATACTGGGATGCATAGGGAGAGGCATCACTTGTAGAAAACAGGAAGTTGTCATCCCTCTTTACAGACAGTTGATGAGACCCCATTTAGAGTACTGCGTGCAGTTCTGGAGACCCAATCTCTGTAAGGATATAGACAGGATGGAGGCAGTCCAAAGGGGGGAAACTAAAATGGTGCAGAGTCTGCAACAGAGGCCATATGAAGAGAGAGACTGAAAGAGCTTACTATTTATACCCTCAAGGAAAGGAAGAAGAGGGGGGGACATGATAGAAACATTCAATACCTCAAGGGAATCAACAAAGTCCAAGATGAAAGCATCTTTGAGAGAAAGAGATGTGCAAGAACAAGGGGCACAGTTTGAAGACAGAGGGGGGACAGCTCAGGGTCAAAGTCAGAAAGTATTTTTTCATGGAGAGGATGGTGGACACATGGAACCACCTTCCTGAAGCAGTCATGGAGTCAAAAACAGTTGGGGAATTCAAGAACGCAAGGGACAGACATAAGGCAATTATAGTGAATGGTAGGAGGAAGTAGGCTGTTGATTAATTAGAATCTGCTGCTTATCCAATACATAGGGAATGGGCAGACTAGGTGGGCCAAGCGGTCCTTATCTGTCATCAAAGTCTATGTTTCTATGTTTCTATATATCCCGATAGATCATTGGACAGCATCTTGTAATCTCATGTATAAAGATTGTATAATCTCCTATTGGTTAAGGAGGTCCACCCTACCACTGCGTCAAGGGTGCAATGATGAGTTAGAGCTGGTAAGTTTGTAGTGAACCTCAATACACTGTGATAAAGATATCAAGTTTGTTTAAACACATGGCAGTACAGAAGCGATAGATTAAGTCTGCGTAATTTATTATTGGTAAAAAGGTTGCTTGTACAAGGCATTTCCAGATGTCCATGGAAAAGCATCGCTGGTTTCTGTAGTAGAATCCAGTTCTGAGATGTAATGTTTTACAGACTACATCAATGGGCTCTGAGAAGGATAGTTTACTGTCAATCCATACTACTAGATATTTCTAACTTGACACTACTTCTAATCATTCTCCAAGCAGTGTAGTAATGATGTACTGTTGCTGAACCACATTATCTTGGTTTGTTGGCATTTAGGAGTTGTTTGGAGTGTAGGAGGTTGACTTGTAGTGTGTTGAAAGCTTCTGTAGTTCTGAATAAGCTGCTGTGATTTTGAGTCCTGAGGTGTACAGCACTGTGTCATCTGCATAACAGTGCAACTTGGCCTTTTTGACATTGTCACCCAAATTGTTGCTGTATATCATGAAGAAAAGAGGTCCTAGAACTGAGCTCTGGGGTACACCTCTTGGTAGAATGGTACATGCTGAAAGGAGACCCTGAACTATTACTTGTTGAATTCAACCAAGTAAGTAATTTCTGACCCATAGCAAAGATGCCATGGATAATCCAGTGTTTTGCAGTTTTTCCAACAGAACAGAGTGGTTAACTGTATCGCATGCCTTGCGGATGTCGAAGAAGATGGCACCTGAAACTTGTTTGTGGTCCATAGAGCACAGCTAGTCATTCATAACTTTGGCTAGAGCAGATGTGGTACTGTGTTTGTGTCTAAACCCAGCCTGATGAGGTGCTATGATGTTTGTTTGGTCAAGGAACTCACTTATCTGGCTACTAACTAATTTTTCTAAAAGCTTGGCCAGCACAGGAAATATAGATATTGGTCTGTAAATGTTTAGAAGATTTATATCTCCAGATTTGTATAGGGGCATGATATGAGCTGTTTTCCAACAGAGTTGCACATATACATATGTGTGTGTGTGTGTGTGTATATATATATATATATATATATATATAGTTATACATCATGGGCTGGATATTCAGACTGCGCCGGGCAGTGGCACAAGCCTAGGCGTAGCGCAACTGGGCTGCACCAGGGCATGAACCAGGCGATATTCAACGGTGCTGCACCATGGCTCAGCACCATTGAATATGGCACTGAGGGCACACACACTGCACATGGTGCAGTGGCACTGCACCAGCACAAGTGGCAGAACGGGAGCAGAGGGGATGAGCCAGCGAAAGTGCAGTTGCGCTAGGCGCATCAACCATGATATTCAGTCTGGGGCATGCAAGTGAGGCCATAATGCATGCAAGGTACAAATGGGGCCATTAGCATGCCATTACAGCCCATTTGCATGTGTTGCACAGGGCAATCCAGTGAAATGCACCTGGCGCTCTGTACAGACCACAGTGTGGACCAAGGGGGTCCAGGGGCATTCCTCTGCCCTGCAACCATGAGTGTGGCAAATCGTATAAATCCCCAGCCCTGGTAGTCTAGTGGAACACCCTCCCTCTCCGTTAGCCTGAAGGTGAGCAAAGGTACCCGTACTATCCCTGGTGGGCTAGTGGTTTCCCCCACCCTGCCCATATCCACGATAGCCATAAAGCAGTATGATTTAAACACCCTGGTGGTGCAGTGGTTCCCCCCTCTTCCCTCCCATAACCGCGATCACCAGTCAATGAACTGAATAAAGCCCTGGGGGTTAGTGGCATCCCCCTCCCTCCCATTCCTCCCGATCGCAGGCACCAATCCAAAACACAATCCCCGGTGTGCCGGCGGAACCCCCCTCCCCCATCACCCGCTGAGGCCCCTGCCACCCATCCCCCCCATCATTGGCAGGTGGCTGCACCCGCCTGCATACCGCCCAGTCTGCTGACGTGCCATAGTATGATCTGTAAGCCCATATACAGTGATTACTGGCCACACTATGTTGTACTACACAGATGGGATCTGTGAATGAACACATTCACAGATCTTTGCCTGTGCAGTACGGTATGGTGTGCAAGGCCATTCATCCACACTGTGGACCTATGGGCTTACAGATCATACTGTAAGCTGTCATTCAGAGGGCAGCCAGGTGGTATGCAGATGGGGTGCATCCGCCCACCAATGACGGGGGGGTAGCTGGGTGGCAGAGGTGTCAGCTGGTGGAGGGGAGTGGGGTTCCGCTGACACACAGAGGATTGCGTTTTGGAAAGGTGCCTGTGATCAGGTGGAATGGGAGGGAGGGGGATGCCACTAGCCCACCAGGGCTTTATTCAGTTCATTGCCAGGTGATCATGGTTACAGGTGGGGGGGAACCACTGAAACAACAGGGCATTTAAATCATACCACTGTATGGCTATCAGGGATATAGGCAGGAAGGGGGATACCACTAGCCCACCAGGGATAGTATGGGTACCTTTGCCCACCTTCGGGTTAACAGGAAGGGGGGTTCCACTAGACTACCAGGGCATACAGGGTGCTTGTGCATGGTATTTGGGGGGGTGTTGTGTTGTGCCATGCAATACAGCAGCGCACCTGTGGGTGGCCTGGATTTGTGCCTTGTTTTTTCAGGCAGAACTTTGAGCCCCCCCCCCATGCAGCGCAATGCAGGGTTGTCCCAGCATATGCTCCGCACATCCCGGTCTGAATATCAGGATGTGCTGCATATGCATGGGCACGCACCCTGCATTTGCGCCACATCCACTTCCAATGCACCTCGGCACATTGGAAGTTGTGCATCACAACTTGCCCTATTGAATATCGTGCCAGAGCGCATTGGTGAATTGCACATGGCGCATCCCTGTTGTACCATGTGCAACCCCTTTGAATATCCAAGCCCATGTGTTTTGGGGATAAATGGAGGCATAAAAAGTAGTATCTGAGGCAAGCAGTGGAGATATCACTGATATCTCTATGTTCTTTAATGTCTTGTTGATTAGAGGTGGGCAAAGTGGCAAAAATTCACTCTGTGAAGCAATTTTTGGAGTAATGCGGAATCTGAAAGTAATCCACAACTCGAAGTGGAGTACTTCACATCATAATGAGGAATGCAAAGTCTGTTGATAACAATGACTTCATGTTAGTCCGCCATTCCCCAACCACTTCTGCACCAATTTTGATGCGAAGTACATAGAAATCAATGTACTTCTCATTAATTAGTCTTGTTATTGAGCTCCAAGGTGAATTTTGCAGTGATTAATGGGACTGCAGGTCACATTGGCTCTAGATTGTTCTGCACAGCCTCAATTCTCTGTAGTATGTGTGTAGTGATAGCTAGAGAGTTTGCGTTGAGAGCTCTGCAACTCAATCCTTCTAAAGGCTGTTAAAAAAGCCTTTTTGAGCTATTTTATTTGCTCAAAATTTAGTACATCGATTGTGGGAACCCTCCTGCGCTCATATCATTGAGTGTTTATTGTTTGTGTATGGATTTTGAATGTTAATTTAGACTATTCAGTCTGTGTACTGACAGACACTTGAAGTATGCTTTAGGGAAGGGGCATATCTGTGGTGGAGGTAGGATAACTGGGAGAAAAAGGCAGTCTTTTTGTTTTGGTTATATTTTTCTTGTATAACTGTGCTAATGTACACACAGTAATATTTTCAGTAATTCTTTGCATTTTTTTGCTGATTGTTGTGGTGCAGCAGTGCATAATTTCTGTTTCTTTAAAAGAATTGGTTATATAACTGAAGTTTTCAATTTGCTATGCAATACTTGTAGTGTGTGTGTGAGTGTGTGCGCGATGCATGCCATCAAATCAGACACATTTTATTGTGCCACAGAGTAATTGCAGCAGTGCGAACCTTCTATCCACTGCACCTGGGTGATTTTGTACTGCTTTGTCGTATCTTGGTTTTGGACTGTTACTGCAGTGCACTGCACCCCCCAACCAGCAAAAGGTATTCTTTTCCAGATTGGATTGTGAGTTGTGAGCACTGGTTAAGGTATTGTTGTGACTTTGCGTCTGCATCTCTTATTGATTGTGCAGTGCACATTTTAATCTGTCCGTGCTTTTGCATTTGTTTAGTGCCCAATCTCCTTCTGCAAGCCACAGTTGTTGTTTTTTTTTTGGCTTCACATCCACCGGCCCATACTGAAAGGTCAAGAATCTAAATTTGTTTAGAATTTTGTTGGTGATCCCCCAAAATGCCTGCAAAGAGACATGCAAGAAAAACTGTTTCTGGCCATGGCACTGCTGCCCGTGGCAAGATTGTCCATGGGTGTGGTAGTATGCAGAAGTGCATAGCTGATGTCAGTAAAGGGATTTCTTCATCAATGTTTTTTACAGTGCAATCTGTAACTTCACCCATAGTTGGAGGAGATGATGTTGTCCTAGCTGGTGGTGTTAGTGCAGTTTCTGCTGGCATGAGTACTGCTGCCTCAAGTTCCACTTCTGACCAGTTAACCGTTTCAAAAAATTATAGTTGAGTCTAAAGCTGTGGCTGACAGTGTAGATGATGTCATACTCCCCATTAACATTCCCATGGTAGTTGAACATGATTCTGATCCTGGCAATGATAAGTCACAATATCACATTTCTTCCAGCTCTGTTGAGGTCATGCCTTTGCGATTCAATGATTCAAATTGTGGTGCAAAAATATTGGGTGATGATGCTGCTGATGATGCTGTGGTTGGAACATGTTCTCCACACAACAGCATCCAGGTTGAAAATGTGAATGCGGATGATGTTGATGAATATGATGATGATGTCAGTGACCCCTGTTAGGAACCAGAGAAAAAGAAAGTCAAGGTGGCTTGTCTGGGTATGTTGGCATTAAATCCCCCCCCCCCAAAAAAAGTTGTGATTTAGCAGTTCCTGTTAATGATAATGATGATAACCCAGTAATAATCATAGGTAGTCGTGGTGGTCTGTTGGAGTCCAAGTGTGTCTAGCCTGAAAAGTCCTGTAGCATACTCCCCATTTCAGGGGTTAAAAAAACAGAGTCTAATAAGCAGCATCAGGGACATGTTAAAAGAAGGGGATCACAATCCCTTGTTTGGGATTTTTTTTGTCCACGATGCAAATGATAAGTCAATTGCAATCTGCCAGCTTTGCCATGCACGTGTGAGTCGATTTAAAAATGGGAACCATCTGGCCACAGGGGGCCAGCCTTCATATCTTAAGAACAGGCACATAGCACTATGGACCCGGCAACAGATGGTAGCTAATGCCATAGTGGGGCGTTCACCCTCATCATCAGCCTTACTGAGCATGTTATCCCCTTCCATGAGTGTAAGACCAAGTAGAAATGCCTGCAGTAGTGATGAAATAACACCAGAGGATTACTACAGGTATGATGAGGGAAGGATTATAATTTAGAAATCTTGTCAAGTTGTAGTCAGAGTAGCAGTGGTGGTGGTTGTGGTGGTCAATGCAGTATATCTAGTGCAAGTGGTACATCAACCCCTGTACATAAACCGGGGAAAATAACTTAATTTGTGGACTTGTCACCTGTGCACCCCCTCTTCATCACACGTCCACACCCCACCCCCGGCCATTCGCAGAGCATTTGTCACACCGCATGCAAAATGTGTAAGTCAGCCCATGTTGGAGAGTGTTTTTGCCCTTAACCTCCTGCCTGCCTGAGGAATGTGACCTACGCTGTGTAAGCCATGTGATGTGTGTAGGCTGCCTGTGAATTCTCACTTCACATTAAAGCGGAATAAAGCAGAGTGCACAATGCAAAGTCATAATTACAACTCAAAGTGGTGAAGTGAGGGTTTAAAATTGGCATTTCACATAGTGGAATACTAACATGAGGTGGACACTTCGTGTTCACTTTGCAGGAGGAATTTTAGTTTGCTTCATCTCTAATGGTGATATCTCTATGTTCCTATATGTCATTACAAAGAAAGTAAAAGTATTGAAATGATGTGCCTCTCCTAGACCCTCACCCCTCACCATCCACCCCGCCTCACGATTCTAACATCTAGTTGATCCTGCCATCATTTTCCAATAGTAATTTTTGTTTAAAAAAACATAACTAGTTGATCTTGCCATTTTTCCCGGCCCTACTAAAGCAGTTTCACTTTTGTTGTAAATTCATAGCCTGACCAAGCAGTTTCACCATAGTACAGCAGGACCTGCCAGTGAATTCATAGCACGACCATGCAGTGTTTCCACAGTAAAACATGATCTGCCATTGATTAAAATAAGCAATTTTCCCATGAAAGTTTAGAAATAGTATGCCTTTTTGTGGACTTAGTTGAGATTCTGTCAAAACACTATACGGACAGCAGAAAAAGGAGAGACAGCACGACTTAGTAGTAGCTTCACTGAAGGGAATGCAAGCTCGAGCGAGTGTTGTCAGAACAACATCGCTCTAGTAACACTCATTTGAGCTTGTGTTTCCATGCAGGAAGCTATGACTCAGTCGTGCTCCCTCTCCTCTCTATACTGTCATACAGTGTTTTGAGAAAAGCCCCACTACGTTTAAAAAATGCATACAATTTCTGACCTTTTACGGGGAAAATAGCTTATTTAAATCACTGGCAGGTCCTGTTGTACTATGGTGAAACAGCTCGGTCACGGTATGAATTTACAACAAAAGTAAAACAGCTCAAGTAAGACCAGAGGGAAATGACAGGATCAACATGATAAGATTTTTTTAAAATAACTGTTTTTAAAAGCAGCACTTTTTTATGTTTATACAGAGACAGTGCACTTGGCTGTACTACAAATCAGCATAAACAGTGAAATTGCATGGCAGGATCAACCACATAACTTGTTTCATATAAACATTTCTGTACCAATTATGGCAGGATAAAATACATTTTTTTTTTGGGGGGGGGGGCTACAATTCCTGCCTGATAAATAAAATATGTAGGAAACTGTGTTAAGTGGAGAAAGTGGCATGTTTTCTTGAGGAGTCCAGGGCCCAGAACATATGGTCACTTGTGAGATATCATGATAACATTGTTCTCTCGTGAAGATAAATATGATATCTTCAGTTAGGCCATGTCATATCCCATATATATATATATATCATGAGAAGACAATGATATCATGATATCTCATGAGTGGTGAAGCCACGAGTGAGATATTTTGATGTCACTGGCCTCGAATGAAGATAAATATGGTATCTTCAGTAAGGCCATGTCATGTTCTGTTTATACAAAATGTGTTTTGTACTCGCAAAAAAACAAACAACCATATGTGCTTTTGGTCCAAACCCCCGTCTCCCACCTCGCATGTTTTGTGCTATGGACCACCAAGAAAATCTGCCATATCTTCCACTTAAGGCAATTCCCCACATATCATATTTATCGGGCAGGACCTGCAGTCCCCTCCCCACATCAAAAGAAATGTCTTTGATCATGCCATAACTGATAACAAAACTGTTGTAAAAATATAAAAGTTATGAGGTTTATCTGCCATGCAGTTTCACGTTTTATATAGTAAATTTGTATTGTGACTGAGAGTAGTGCCTCCCTATAATCATAAAAAAAATCTGGGACTTTTAGAAATATTTATTTTAGAAAAGAAAACTTATCTGGGTGATCCTGCTGTTTTTTCTCAGTTTTAAAAAAAGCAGTTTCACTTTTCTTGACCTAAAGTTGTAGCGTGACCGGACATTTACAGCACAGTAAAACCTGGACTTGACAATAAGTTAAAATCAGCACTATCCCCAAGGCGTTAGAAATGTAATCCCTTTTAGCAAGCTTAATTGAGCTTTTCTTAAGACTCTTAGTTGACAGTAGAAACAAGAGAGAGTGCAAGTGAGTCTCAGCTTCAGTGAAGGGAACGGAAACCCAAGCGAGTATTGCTATAGCAGTGTGAGCCAAAATGGGAAGGGGAGCCATGCAGATGGAAAGAAATTATGTTGGGGTTCGGTAGGTCCCAAGTTTCCAACTCCTCCAGCGGGAAGGAGGGCCCAGTGTGAGGGGATGGATAATGGTAAGGGGTAAGGCAGGGTGGGAAGGGTGCCCAGTAGGAACAGTAGAACGGCTCAGGGGTAATGTGAGGAAGTATTTTTTCACTGAGAGGGTTGTGGATGCATGGGACAGCCTCCCTGAGGAGGCTGTGGAGTCAAGAACAGTGGAGGACTTCAAGAATGCATGGGACAGGCATAAGGCAGTCCTAGGGGCGGGAAAGAGGAAGTAAGCTGTTGGTTAACTAGGATCTGCAGCTTATCTATTAGGTAGGAAAATGGGCAGACTAGGTGGGCCAAGCAGTCCTTATCTGCCGTCAAATTCTATGTTTCTATGTTTCTCCAGAGGTGTCAATGCAGAACCAGTTCCTCATACATGACAGGGGGAGGAAGAGGAAATTGAAAAGAAGGGACAGGATAGCGAGAAAAAATGGGGAGTAAGTGATAGGAGGATGGACTTCAGTGAAGGCAACAGGAGGGAGTGGAAGGGAAAGAGTCCTGGAGAGGGTGAATGGGACTGTGAAGCAGGGAGGGGGCAGTGGGTAAGGGAGAACAAAGAGACAGGCAGGGGGGCAAGTAGAAGGAAAAGTAGGGGGAGTGGTTGGAGAGAAGTGAAGACCAGGCAGGTGGTGGGATGGGAATAGCTGGTGCGAGAGGATGAAGATGTATACAGGATTGATGGGAGTGGATGGAGGAGGCAAGCAAGAGTGGACAGCAGTACGGGCAGAGTTGGGAGGGCCCATGGTGTGGGAAGGGTGATGATCTTGAAGGATTCGATCATTAAGGGGAGGAGGTGGGGAGGGAAGGAATCCAGGGCACACCATAGGAAGATAAAGTGTATACCATGGACAGTAAAGAGAGTGGGTTTTCTAATAGTGCAGCATGTGGGTCAGGAGGGAGGGAAACCTCACATAATGGTGCACTTAGGTATGATCAGCATTTCAGTATCTGAGGTAGGGATGGTGCAAGAGAGGTTCAGGGAGCTAGGGAAGATCTGCAGTAAGGTAAGGAGATCAGCAGCATTCTTGGATGTGCAAAGGACTAGCGCTGTAAGGAAAGTAAGAATTCAGGAATTGAATGCATGGCTCACAGGGTGGTGTGAGGTGGAGGGGTACAAGATAGTTGGTAACTGGGTAGAGACCAGGAATAGCTGAAGCTGAAGGGTCTCTGGCAACCGTTGGAACAACAGCTTTCACTCGGTTTTTCAGTCGAGATTCCTGAGGAGCACTTTTATCTTATTAGAACAATTGATTTTAACTGGGAATAAGTGTGGAAAGCATGGGAGGTTGTAACTAGGGATAATACTCCAAAATTATTTGTATTTCATTAAGCAGCAAATGTCTATGAAGGTACTGATTGAATTTTATGTAAAGCTGCCTACTTCTGAGCCCTTGATTTGCCCTGTAAAGCAAACTGCATAGCATACTGTTTGATTTTTTTTTAAACTGCCAGCTGATGAGCCCTTTATTTGCCCTGCAAAGCAAACTGTATTGCTAACTGTACTGAGCCCATTTATTTAAAACTTGCTAGCTAGTATATTGCTCTGAGTCTGAGACAAGATTCTTCCCTCTCTCTTTTGCACTGAGCTTTTTTCCACTCCTCTAACTGTGACTGGAAACCACTAACCCGTATTGAGAGCCTGCTCTTGACCCGATTTCACAGTCCTTTTTTTTGTTGCTTGCACGCATGTGCAAGAAACACATTGCTTTAGCAGTTAGGGAGCAGGCCACAATGTATCAAGAAATTCGGCCATGTCACCACACAGTCAGCTGATTGCGTGGTGTCCGTCGGCCTCTCACAGTCCCCAGGAAGCCAACGGAAAGCTGCTGCCCACTGTTTAGTGTGCCTTCCTGGTCAAACATGTCAATACATAAAGAAAAAAAAGCTGACGGGGTGCCCAATCCCCGTCAGCATAATGCACCCCCACCCATGGCTCATGCGTCTCCCCCCCAGCAAACTGTATGGCCGACAGTGGTGCCCAGTCCCCCATCAGCTCCACTGCCACCCAAACAAACTTCCTGGTGCCATGCTAGGAGCCCACCCCAGCATGGCAAAAGTCCCCCGTGGTCTTTAAAAAAAAAAAAAAGACCTAGAAGAAAACAATAGTCCCTTTTTGATTCTCTTGCCCCCTCACCCAACTTACGCCCACCCACTGTGTACTCCACCTCCCCACACCCCCACCTCACCCCATTCTTACCTCCAGAGCCCAGCACGATGATCTTCGGTGGACCGGGAACACGTCTGCCCTCTTCAAAACCATCCCCGAACTGAAGAAATGCCAGTAAGCTCTATAATGGCATGAATGTTTTTTTTTTCTACTTTGGTGCATATTTCAGCCATTTTTGGGAATTGTGTCACCAAATTTTCAAATTGGGGTTCTTGGGACCCCACCTCGTGAACTCAGTCACTGTCATTTTGTTATTCGGTCCCGAAAAGTGATTTCACAGTCACTGCATGGAACCACCTTTTGGGATGGATTAATGAAATGGCAGTATCACAGTTCATGAGGTAGGCCCCCAAAAACTCTATGTTGAAAATTTGGTGAAAAAAATTCCACAAAATGACTGTTTTACTGGCGTGCATTGCGCAGTTCCTAAGCACGCTCATAACTTTGAGCATTTTTAATATTTTCACTCCAGATTTTCAACATTGCCATTTTACCACACCTTCTTATGAACAGTACAGCTGTCATTTTTCACATCTCACCTGAAAAGTGTTTTCACACATGTAGCACATAATGGCGGGGTCGGTGTGCAAAATCAATGTTCAGGACAGAGTAAGAACATCACAGTGACACTGTTCATGAGGTAGGCCACCAAACACCCTATGTTGAAAATTTGGTGAAAAAATTCCCCAAAATGACTGTTTTACGAGCGTGCATTGCGCAATTCCTACGCACTCTCGTAACTTTGAGCATTTTTAATGTTTTCACTCCAGATTTTCAGCATTGCCATTTTGCCACACTTCCTTATGAACAGTACAACTGTCATTTTTCACATCTCACCCAAAATGTGTTTTCACACATGTAGTGCACAGCGGCATGGTCGGTGTGCGAAATAAGTGTTCAGGACAGATTAAGAAAATCACAGTGACACTGTTCATGAGCAAAGGTCTTAAACTGGCTATGTTGAAAATTTGGTGACGAAATTCCATAAAATTACTGTGTTACGAGTGTGCATTGCACAATTTCCATGCACCCTGGTAAGTTCACAAATTTGTAATCTTTTCAGTCCAGATTTTCAACATTGGCATTTTTCCATACCTCCTTATGAACAGTACAGCTGTCATTTTTCACACCCCGGCTGAAATGTGTTTTCTCACTTCCAGCATGGAATAGCATGCTTGCTGTGGGAAATCAGTGTTAGGGATAGATTAAGAAAATCACAGTGACAATGTTCATGAGCGGAGGTCCCAAAATGCCTATGTTGAAAATCTGCTGTAAAAAATCCTAAAGCTAATTACAATACAGGTGTGCGTTGCACAGTTTCTATGCACACTCGTGACTTCACCAGTTTTTTTTTTATTTTCACTCCATATTTTTAACATTGCCATTTTTTTACACTGAACAGTACAGCTGCCATTTCCCACATCCTGTTTGAAATGTGTTTACGCACCTCTGGAGCCAAATGGTGCAGTCGCTGTGCAAAATCACCTTTCAGCTAACGAATTGATAGTGTCACTGTTTATGGGGTGGGATTACAAAAAGCCCATGTTGAAAACTTGGAGTAAAAATACCAAGAAACGCCCAGGATGTTACGTTTTTTGACCATAATGCCCTACACTGTAGGGACTGACATGCGTCAGGGGTGTGACTTGGGATTGTCGACAGTAATGCTCTTGCCATTCCACTCTCACCCTGCAGCCAGTGGCAGGCACCGAGGTGCGCCTTGGACCCTTTGGCCCCAGAGTTCACCCCATTCTTCTATACTGCACCCATTTCAGTGTATTTCCGTGTGGAATAAGGTGAGTGTAAAGCCCAAACACTTCAAAGCACACCTTGACACTTGTAAGTGTCTGCAGGGTAGGGTGAGGTGAAATGTTGTGACCATTACCGGTGATGACCAAAGGCACACCCCAGTGCCTGTCCATCTCTGCAGGGTGGAGGTGGAGTTGGCGTCAGTTCAGTACTTCACTGCCATTTCTATACTGCATCTGTCTAACTCCTGCACTTACACTGCTAATGACAGCAAGCAACACTTGGCATTGACAAATGCTTGTTTAATTCTTGTCCCTCGCTCCTCTTCTGGGGCTACAAACAGGCCCAACCTTGGGCACCAAAGCAACAGACACCCATTGCATTGTTTGTGCATGCATTCTACTTTAATTTTAATTTAACTTTGGTGCCAAACCCACGGACTACCGCTGTGTTGTTGGCGCCTCACCACCCCTTCCCCCGACTTGATTCCACTTAAATATTTATTTAAATCTTTTAACTTTAGTCCTGTTCCCCCCTCCCCATGGCTACAGACAACCCCTTGGTGACTCAAATTAATCCTAGGCACCAACCAATGGCTACTGTTCATCTGTTTGAGCCCCCCTCGTCTCCCTCTGTCTATTTTGCTAATCCCCTTATCCCTGCCCAGCTATCAAGTGCCCCAGCTAAACCTTTTTTCTGGGGGCTATAACTATAACCTTTCCCCCCTCTCTATCGCTCTCTCTCTCTCCAGATATACCCCCATTGGTCCACCGCTGCTCCTGCAACTAGCGGGAGAAAGCCACCGGCCGTACCTCAAACTTCAACCATTTCCATGAGGATACTCCCTGACCTGTAGCACCAGGTAAGAACATCTCAGTACTGTCTCTGAAGTTAGGAATATACCATTGGCTCACAGCCACCGAATACAATAGCCCATTGATGTGTGCTGCAGCAGCCAGGCCCCGGATTGGCTGCTGCACTAGCTGGCTGTCTTGGGCTACCTCTCTATGGCTTCCAAGCTGAAGGGTCTCTGGCAGCCATCAGAACAACTGCTTTGACTTGGTTTTTCAGCCCACCCCTCCCTAGGCCATCTTAAATACATGTTGGCCCCTTCTACTCCCTAGGAATATCTCTCTCCAGAGAATCAAGATGGTGGCCACGCTGGGCCAGCCGTCCATCTTATTAGTTTAGCTACTCTGAGTTTTCATCATTTATACTGTTTTATTTATCGTTTTATTTATTTATCATTTGGCGTTTTATGGTTCGTTAAGTGATTTGACAGCTATATAATTTATTATAGATTTTCTGCGATGGCTGTTTATTTTGTCGACCATCGCGTTTGGATGGTGACCTGCTGGAGTGAATCTTTGCTGGGTGTGGTGCTGTGAGAGGTTCCATTTCAGTTTTCTTCCGTGAACTGCTTATGAACTGCTGCCCTGCTACTGGCTTGATTTCGGGCAATTGTGGGATTGTCTGCTGGGTCCTGAATCTTGAGGACAGTCATCGACTCTCGGATTCTGGATTCCCCTGGGGCTGTATGGACCTGAGTTACAGGGTTAGTCAGCAGTTCATCCTCAGTGCCAGTTCCTGGTTGGCGGTGATGAAGTGGTGTTTTGGGATTCATCTTTTTCGTCGAATTGTCATTTGTGCTCCGTTTCTGAATCTGTCCTGAGGAGGAATTTCTGGAATCGTGGGAGCGATGTATAATAACGTGGATTGTGAAAGCGTGCAGAATTGCCAGTGAGTGTGGCAGACTGTAGACTGGTCTGGCAGGCTGTGACAGTGGGCACCTGGTTTGGGGACTCCTCGTGGGGATAGAGGGCACTGGCTGGAGGGCTGGTGAAAAACTCCTTCTCCTGTACTACACTGTGGCCACCTAGTTTATCTGGGTGACCTTGGTGGGTTAAGTGGGGTGTCTCACTTCTAGGAGCCTATCTCTAAGCTGTGCTGAGCCAGTAAAATCTGCATCAACGTTGTTTTCTCCTTCTGAACTGGCTAATTATCTGACTTTTTGACTGTTTTCCCACTTTGTTCCAGATCAAACTTCTGGCAGTTGGATAGTTTCCATCCAGTGGAAACCCTGATCAGGTTTGAAGATTTGGAATTATCTTGGTGTGCTGCAGCGGAGGTCCATTCGTTATTCAGTGCTGATAGTGAGAAGGACTTTGTCTATAAGGACAGCCCAGGTTTTTCAGTGGTTCTTGACTTTGACTTTATTTTAGTTTGGATTTGGATTGAAGAAACTGGTTTATTAATTTTTAATCATTTGGATGACCGGGTGGTGAGAGGACCCTGTGTTCATGTATTTTATTTATTTTGTTGTTTATGTTATTATTATTGTTTGGCATTGAGAGTGCTGCCCTCTCTCCCCAGTGGTGAGAGGACTGGGTGGGGAGGGAATTAATTATTTTAGTGGATATTGTTTTTTACCTCTCTTCCCAGTGGTGAGAGGACTGGTTGGGGAGGGGGAATTAATTAATTATTAATTAATTATTTGTTGTATTTTGCTGTATTACGTGTTTGGGTTTAGGGGGTGAGAGCCCTTAAATCAAAATGTTGAGATTTATTTTGTGTTTTAATCCAGATTTTTATTTAGCTGTTAAATCATCATTTTGGGTTTTGTATCTATTTAGTTTTGTGGAGTGGGTTAATTTTGTATTTTGGGACTGTTCATTTGTTGTTATTCATTTAGGGTGCTAAATATGTGTTGGGATGGCACAAGGACAGTCGAATATTATTCCCCCTCCAGGCTCAGAGACCTCTGTCCTTTTTCTTGTCCTCCCCTATCACAAGAAGTGTACAGACAGTGTAGGGCTTTGGGGATTATTAGAAAAAGGAGGAGGACGAGGGCTGGGCCTAGAGAGGGAATGAAAAGGAGTGGGCGGATAGGGAGAGTGGGGACAAGGAGATGCTCTGGGGTGAAATGGGTCCAGGAAAGGGGTCCTCCATGTCTGGTTCCCATACCCAAGGGTTCTGCTTGTAGTCAGCAGGTAGCACGGTCATCCTTGGATGCTCATCCTACTCGGGCGGTGTTGTGCAATGCCAGGTCTATTAAAAACAAGACCGCTATTATAGCTGATTTTATTGGGACATCTGACCTGCCGTGCATCACTGAGACCTGGCTGGATGAGAATGCTGGCCCAGTTTTGGCGGCAGCAATTCCAGCCGGATACTCAGTGATACACCTCCCAAGGATGGATCGTAGGGGCGGGGGTGTTGCTATCTGTTTTAGATCGGAACTGGGCCTAGTGGAGGTACCAATGGGAACTACCAATTCCTTTGAATGTATCATGGGTGAGGGTGTGGGATGCAGGATACTTCTCGTTTACTGTCCACCAGGTGATGGGAATGCTTTCCTACGGGAAGTGGCAGACTTCATTGTCAACCTGACATTGGGATCCCCCAGATGGTTGGTTCTGGGGGATTTCAATGCCTGAGTCGATGATGAACTCTCGCAATTTGGTCAAGACTTCTGCTAGTTAATGACTTCACTGGGCTTCACACAGGCTATTTCCTCCTCGACCCATATTGGTGGACAGTCATTGGATTTGGTGTTCCTACTGGGGATGGAAATATCCGATTTGTTGGTGGAACCAGTCAGATGGTCTGATCATCACTCCATATGCTTCAGTTTTCAGGCCACCCCTAGTAGGCCGGCTCCTATGGAGATGGTCCGGTACCACCCTTTAAGGGGTGTTTCCCCAGATGGCCTGATGGCAGTGCTGGACCTATTGGGCTTACTGAGAGATTGCATGTATCCAGGAGACTTGGTACTTGCCTATAACAAGGCAGTGGCAGTGGCCTTGGATTCCATTGCTCCTGTTCGTGTTCGTCCCCTCACTCTTCGCCACAGGTCTCCTTGGTTTGATGAGACTCTGAGGGAGATGAGTAGAGTCAGATGAAGGTTAGATAGGTGCTGGTGGAGGTCGGGCCTGGATTGTGATAAACTTAGTTTGATGGACCACTATGTGGTCTATCAATCCACAATCTCTCGTAAGAAGGCAGAATTCCTGTCCAGTGAGATTGCTGCTGCACAGAATAGACCAGCTCAGCTTTTCCAGACTGTGGACAGATTATGCAATCCAATCTGTCTTCAGCCCAGAAGAGCCTTTTCTCAAGAATGGTGTGAAGTGTTTGCTCAATTCTTTTCAGATAAGGTTGCCACAATCAGGTCTGATATCCATTTGATCCTTCCTAATGGGAGTTGTGATGGTCAGCAGGAGATGTCGGACACCCAGTTTGTGTGGTCTGACTTCAGCCTTCCCACAATCAATGACATTGTGATGATCATCCAATTATTGCTTCCGACCAACTGTGGTTTGCATCCAGGCCCCACACATCTCCTAGTGGGCTGTGTGGATAAAATTGGTCGGTCCTTGCTGAGATTGTCTGGAGGTCTTTGGAGAGGGGGATTTTTCCAAATCCTCTGAAGGAGGCTGTGGTTCAGCCCCTTCTTAAGAGGTTCTCCTTGGACCCGGATTGTCTGGCTAACTACAGGCCTGTCTCTAACCTGCCCTTTGTGGGTAAAGTTATTGAGAAGGTGGTCGAGTCACAGTTGGATGATCATTTGACCAGCCACAATGTCTATGATTCTCTCCAGTCCAGATTTAGGAAAAGACATAGTACCAAGACAGCTCTTGTCTGGGTACTAAATGACCTCCTAATAGTGAGAGAGATCGAAGGACTCATTCCATCTTGGTCCTTTTTGATCTCTCTGCAGCATTTGACACTGTGGACCATGGTGTGCTAGTGGAGCACTTACGGTTTTTCTGTGGGCTGTCTGGTACAGTCCTCAGTTGGTTTTGATCTTTCCTAAAGGGTAGGACTCAGAGATCTTTTAGTTTTGTGGCCCCAACCCTGTGGAATTCTCTACCTCATCAGGTGCCAGATTGCCCGACTGTCCAAAGCTTTAAGTAGGCTTTAAAAACATATCTCTTTAGCATAGCATATAATGAGTTTTGAATGCTGTTGTCAAGTCTAATTTTAATATTGTTTTAATTATTTATTGTTTTTATCATGTAATGTATAGGCGCCTTAGTTCTGGAAAGGCACCTTTTATAAATAAAGATTTTTTGATTGATTGTTTGATTGATTGATGAGTAGTTCTTCTTGTACTATATGTACATTTATGCTTAAAGGACCATGCCTCTATTTTTTTTCAGTCTGCTGGCCTGTGGAACCTGCTAGACTTCTCTTCATCTACCCTTTTGTGACTTTCTCATCCTACACTGAATTAAGCATCAGTAAATGTTATAATATATTTGGGAGGCAGTATAGTGCAGTGGTTTAAGGCTCTGAGCTGCAAATCTGAAGACCTGGGTTTGAATCCCACAGCCCCCACTTCCATACTGTGTGACCCTGAGCAAGTCACTTAACTTCCCTGTGCTCCCAGGTTGCACCTGTAAACAAGCTTTCAGCTTAGTGTGTCTCACCTGGTTAAATAATTGAAAAAAAAAAAAAATAACTGTGACCTAAAGACCTAAAGATGCAGGCCGTCTATTTTCTTTGCTGTCTAACTGTACTTTGCTCCCTTTATATCTTACCCTTACACTACCAGTCATCAAATAGTGCGAACAAACATAGCACTACAGCAGACCGAATGAGTACACCTGGCTCTTTAAAATACTGTACTCGGGTAGTTCAATTGCCCACTTTGGAACCTTTAGTGCAGCTACCCTGGTGGGCTGGAACCTTGTCAGAGAGGGTCAGAGAGGGCCAAAGAATGCACAGCTCCCTCTTTATCTTCGGTCTCCCAGCCCTCCCTGCCTTATTTGGCCAGGGTGCATGTATATATGAAGTTAGGCTCCCTTGACACCAGCCTCAGTGAACCCCCCCAACCTACCTGAGTATCCATGTAAACGGGAACAGATTTGAGCCCATAGGGTACTCCTAGGGGTGTTAAAGAAACTGTTGTTGCTTTTATTATTGTGCTCTGGCAATGTCGAGCTAAACCCTGGTCCTCCTGTAGATATCCCATCACCTGATGACCTTGCCCATATTAAAGGAGTGAGCTTCATGCATGTCAGTGCATGCAGCCTACTAAAGAAGTTTGCTTCTATAAAGGCCTGGATCTTTCATACTAAGCCTGATGTCATGGTAGTCTCCGAGTCTTGGCTTAGACCTGGTATCACAGATTTTGAGGTAAACATCCAATCCTACTCTGTCTTCAGAACAGATAGGCAAACAAGGGGTGGAGGAGTGGCCATCCATGTCCAAGATAAACTCCCTGCCACTGTTATTAATTTGACTTAAATTCCCAAAGAATCTGAAAGCCTGACTCTCAATGTTGAGCTTTCCTCTTCAATCTCTTTTTGTGTTGTAGGTTGCTTTAGGCCGCTTCAGCTGGAATACAGATATTGAAACATTTAAACAGTATGTTAGGGTCCCTGTCTTCAGAATTTATCATGCTGTGTGATCTTAGCCTGGACTGGTGTTCTAGTATCTCCAAGCCCCTCAAAAAACCTTTGGGACTCCCTCGGATTAACCCAAATCATAATCAAGGTAACACACCCAAATAGGAAGAACCCAAATAATAGCACACTGTTGGATCTTATTCTAGTAAGTAAACCATACCTGTTTTCTCATGCTGTTGTGTTCTTCTCAGACATCAGAGACCACAGCTTCATGGCCTGTGTGAGGTCTGCTACAAAATCAGCCTCTATATCCAGATTTACTGTCAAGAGGAATCGCAGTAACTTCGACCTCTGGGCATTTCTTTCAGACCTGCGGGACTCCCTGAGATGGCAGGATTTCTATCTTACTAAAACTGTAAACACGAATTATGATATTTTTCAGGAAATTGTGCTTGAAGCCCTTGACAAGCATCCAACCTGGTTAAAAACCACACTAAGAAAAAATCATGCCCATGGTTTAGGCAGAATTGAAGGCCACCCTTCTTAATAGGGATCTGCTTTGGAAAAAAGCTTACAGTACCAAGCTTCCAGCAGACTGGATGTCATTTAGGAGGGCTAGGAACCATTGTACTAAGATGGTCAGAGAGACCAAGGTAAGCTATTTTAGGGCAGAACTTGATGCCTCCTCCAAGTGTTCAGCCAATTTCTGGAAAACCCTTAAAGATATTGAAGTTCATGCGTCTTCCAACTTCTTACCCACGAAAGTCACCAACAGTGGTATCACAGTTACAGATGAACAGTCAATCCCTGACCATCTTAATAATCATTTCACTACTGCAGGGCTTGCCTTCGATACTTCCCCAGCCAATAGCCTCCATTTGCACCTCGATGCACAAGACCTAGCAGCCATGGTCACTAATGCTACATTTTTCTTACAGCCTGCATCCCTGAAGGAAGTTGAAAATTTATTTTTATACCTGGATAGCAGAAAGAGTGCCAGAGCAGACCTTATAGACCCCTATTTCCTAAAAATACGTACCTATGTCCTGGAGGTGCCAATTACTCATCTCTTCAACCTATCTCTCTTGCATGGCGACATTCCACCCATTTGGAAAACTGCCCACGTGATCCCTTTATTCAAAGCTGGAGACCCTTATGATCTCAATAACTATAGACCAATGTCATTACTTCCTATTGTATTCAGAATGTTAGAGAAAATAGTGATTGCACAGCTCAGGAATTTCTTAGAATCCGCAAATCTGCTAAACTCACTACAATCATGATTTAGGCAATGCCATAGCACGATTTCAACCCTTGTGAATGTGACTAATGATTGGCAGGGGGCCCTGGACACAAAGTACTTCATGTGTGAAGTTTTTCTGGATCTAAGCAAGGCATTCGACACTGTTGACCATGACTTGCTGTTGGTATCCCTCCTCAATATTAGTGTGGACTTCACATCCCTGAGATGGTTCTCAAACTACCTCTCAGGATGCCAACAGCAGGTAAAAGTTGAAAGGGAGTTCCTGCCACTGAAAACCCTGCTGAGGGAAATAACACAAGGCTCCATACTGGGTTTACTACTCTTCGGAATTTATATAAACTGTACTGACTTAGGAATCAAGTCTGCCAACATTCATCACTTTGGTGATGATACGGTACTATACATTGGCAGACCTACTCTTGAAGCAGCTTGTATGGATCCACAACAGGAATTTAATAAACTGCAAGTACAAATACTGAATCAGAAACTTTTATTGAATACAAGAAAAAGGCTATGCTTTTGTCTTTCTTTATTAATGTTAACAACCCCGCAACACTAGGAACCATACCCCAGATCACCACACTACTAGGTGAACCATTAGAATTAGTATCCAAATTCAAATACCTGTGGGTGTGGATCGATCACAGGCTTTCCTTCCTTGATCATATTGAGGAACTGATGAAAAAGCTCAGGCAGAGGCTCGGCCTCTTTTACAGAATCAAACATCTGCTCGCCCAGGAGGCCAAAAAGAGGTTGGTACAAACCACATTCCTATCCTTGCTGGAGTATGCTTACTTCTTGCACTGCCAAGGCCCTGCTTCTGCACTAGCCAAATTTGATGCACTTTGCCATAGAGCCATAAGGTTTATTATCACTGTGGCTCTGTACTCCATCCATCACTGCTCCTTATATTCTGCAGAAGGGTGGCCTTCCATCAAGTATAGAAAACAGAGAAACACTGTGTACTGGACTTTCAGAACTATTACTAAAACACTACCTCAGTACATATCAGACTGTCTTCCACTAAGTGTGGTAGGTAATTATGCACTGAGAAGTGTCTCCTCTATCTCCCTTAATATACCCAGATTCAAATCATGCTTTGGTAGGTTGTCCATAAGCGATGAGCTACCCCAACTGTAGAACAATCTGCAAAACACCTTGAAATTGGTCCTCCCTATCAATTTCTCTGCATTCAAAATGCTTTATGCTAGCTCCATCAAGGAATATTGTAGTTGTTTTTCCTGAGTAATGATTTGTTTCCCACCACAGAGTAACAGAATCACCTTGGCACTTGCTATCTTCACCTCTTACCTTCTCCCTCTCCATTGGTTCTTATAAATGTTAAATGGGTTTTCAGTCATGAAGCCATGTAATTATCCCCTACTGATTTTTGCCACTTGTCCCCTGCCACCCAAGTACCTCCATCCTCTGGTCCTCTTCCTCATCAGGTACTTCATTCCTGTCCACCTCTCCCCACACGGTACTGTTTCAAGCCTGCTTTACACAATATCCTTCCCCTTTCTTACCTTAGTTCTCATCATCCACGGCTATCAACCAATTGCATGTATACTCTGTACATATTACTTACTAGGTTTCCACCTTCTTCATTCTACCTGCCTATTACATATAGTCCCTGGTTATAATCTCCCATTGAATAGTGCTCTGGTGTAAAATGTATTGAGCATAATCTACCCCGGGGATCAGAACATGTATACTATATGTAAATCCTACACAGTGTACCGAACAAGTATACTGTATGCATAACTTACTCTGTGTTTTGAATATATGTACTGTGAGTATAATTTATTCTGCGTATTGAACATGTATACTGCTATATATCCAGTGTTGGGTAAGTTACTTCTTCTATTACTTTCTATTATGTTTGGAAACTTGTTTCAGGAAGCTCTGTGCAGTCACTAGCAAGGATGGAGAGGTACTAGAAAAAGTAATACACCTCACAATTATAGTTACTTATTTCATTTTATACAAAGGCAATACAAAAATAATAAATAACTGCAACAGATTTCATTTTTGGAAAGTAATAGGTTAGTTACTAGTTACTTTCAAATAAATATAACAGTTACATATTTCTTTTGTATAAAAAGACTTAAGTAATTGTAACTGTAAGGTACATTACTTTTTCCAGTACTTCTCCATCTTTGCTAGTGACTGCACAGAGCTTTCTGGAACACATTTCCCAAAAGTAATAGAAAGTAATTGAAAAAGTAACTTACCCAACATTGTATATATCTTACTCAGTGAATGGAACTTATATGATGTGTATATAACCGTCTTTGTGTATTGCATCTATTGCTGTCTGTATAGTTTGCACTGTGTACTGAAAATGACTACTGTCCAGGTCCATCTTGAAAATGAACTTTTTTTGCTCAATGATGTTCTGCCTGATTAAATAAAATTTTTGATTGATTGATTGATAACAAAGACCTGTTTGCACCAGATAAGCTACATCTAAGTAAGAAGGGCACAAGGGTCCTGAAAAGCAGGTGAAGGAAATCATGGGAAAGAACCCATCAAACCTTCACACCTTTAAACCTACAGTGCACCCTTTGTCACATGCTGGAGAAGGCCGATGGACCCCCCTCAATCAAGACAGAAGAGAGAACAGCAAGTATGATGGGGTGGAAGAAGGAAGGAGGAACAGGGGAGGAGGGTGGCTGGGCAGTGGTAAAGGATGGCTCAAGTTGCAATGGAAGGTGGTGTCTTTGAACACCAGAAGCTTAGCAAACAAAATGTCTGAACTGCAGGCACTGATGGCTGGGGGAGAGTTGAACATAGCCATCATCACAGAGACATGAGCCACACCAAAACATGACTGGGACCTTGCAGTCCCCAGGTATAAAATGTATATGTGGGATAGGTAGATGGGAAAAGTGGTGGCTCTGAGTGTTAAGGAGTGGATAAACTGTACCATGGAGGAAGGGGTGGAAGGAGAGACAGAAACATAATGGGCTCAAGTACAAACCACTAAGGGGAGAAAAATAAGGGTGTGGTGGTCTAATAACCACATTCTCAAGAAGAAAAGTGGGACAAGGTACTGGGGTTCAAAACCATGGAAATAGAAAGCAAGGGGGAGGCAGTAATAAAGGGGGAATTCAATCTGCCTTGGGTGGATTGGGAAATCCTAGCTAATTCTAGTACAAGGAAACAAGTACCAAGATGCATTCCTGAGTGGGTTCCTGACACAAGATGTCATGGATCCCACTACAGAGAGGGCCATACTAGACTTGGTCCTGTCCAACTGTGCGCATGTTCAAGATGTAAAGGTGGAAGCACCGTTACAGGGAGTGACCACCTCATGGTATGGTTCCCCATGAGCAAAGGTAAGGTCAGGACCAAGGGGCGAATTCAAACAGGCATGGATAAACAGTATATTCACCTTAGCAAGACAAACTGATAGTGGGGGTTAACAAACCTGGCAGACTAGATGAACCACATGGTCTCCTTCTGCCAGCAAATTCTTATATTTTTATGTTCTTAAAACAAGAGTTTTGGACTTCAGTGAGAAGGAAGAGAGAGAAGGAGGAGGAGAAAGAGAGCAGTGTATGAGCAAATGAGGTGAACAAAGACTTCAAAGATGAGGTGAATGCAGTGAGGTCAGAGATATGAATATCACCCATCTTTGGAATAGGGAAAGGGGACTGGGTCAGAGGAGAGAAAAGTGCACGATCTACCTTCCCGAACATAGAAAGGTTATTAAGGTTGTTCTGGAGTGAGAATGTGAAATGTTCAGACTTTGCAAGCCTAGCACAATAGGCTTAATACAGGCATTGCAAAGGGTCTGGTAATTAGTATGGTTACAAATGAAGCCAGAGGACTTGTAGTTCCTCCAGGCAAGGTCATGTGCAGGGTGACTAGCCAGCAACTCAGCTGAGATCCATGAGAGGTGTACATTTCAGACCCTAGTTCTTTTAGGGGGGGAGATTATGATCCCAGACAGACATAAATTTAGAGCTGAAGAATTTGAGGGCATTGTCCACATTGACAATTGTAAAAACAGGGGACAGGTCAGAGGCTACCAGGGCAGCATGAGAGCATCACGGAGGGTACTAGCAACCACAATATGATAGGGATGGGAAGAGAAGACCCAGTCCAAGAGAAACCTACTTAGAGATTTGAAATTAAAGTGAGTAGGGACTAGGGTTGTCAGAACTAGTTCATCAAACATTCAAACCATTCTTGAACCCTGGTGTTCGAGTTCTAATTTAGAACTCGAACACTAGAGGGTTTGCAAAAAGATTCAAATTGTTGTTTTTTTTCCCACAGTAACATGTGATGGCTATATACAGTGCTGCCATGCCACTGTCTGCCGTGGGTGGGGAGTCTGGTCTCGGGAGGGTGGTGCAGACATTGGGAAGGAGGGACTGACAGATGGGAGGGAGGGCCATAAGAGGGACTAGTTACATTTTATTGTATACTCATGCAAGCAGTACAATGTGACTCAAACTTGCTTGTATCACAGCAGGAAATCAGCAGGGCAGATGGAGCTGGATTGCTGACAGAGCAGATGTGTGTTCTTCTCTGCTCTTTGGTTGGCAACTTGTCAACTTCTGACTGGAAAAATGTTACAGAGCAGAGGCAGAAAGGAACTGGAATGGCATTTTTTGTGTAGCAGAAATTATAGAAAGGAAAAATGGGATCAAAAGGAGCAGACAGGCAGGGCAGTGGCATTAACAGGCAATGTTGTTGGTAAGGGAGTAGGCAGGTCAGGGACCTGGTGATGGAACTGACTGGGAGCCTTGGGGGCCTCCGTTTGTATAGGGCATTATCCTGCTATATTGTAAGCTGCATTGTTTAAAGATGCGAAAGAGACCGGGTCTGGTGACGGAAGAAATTTTATTTTTACCTACGTACAATGGTAGTGCTAGACACAGATAATTTCTTCAGTGTGACAATGGATTGCACAAGCTTATATACTGATTATTTAGGCGTGGTCATTTCCCTGGAACAGGTAATTATTAGCTTACTGACACAAATGGCCATAGGTGTGGCCAGCATTCTTTGGGAAGTAACTAGGAGAGACCAAGCCCAATTATGGTCTGACTGGAGTCAGCAATGTTTTTTTAGTCTGTCCTTCATTACGTGCTATCTCTGCTTGCCCAGATAAGAGGACATGGCTTTATGTTTGCTTATGTGCTTGCTCTGTTCCTTCTTCTTATGACTCACCCAAACCACAGCTCAAGGCTACATCTAGTCTTACGTTATAATATTACAAGGCTGCCAACAAAGGTTATATAGGGATAGGGCAATATGGGGACAGACTCCTCTGCCCCCCATTACATTCCTCCCTTTGGCACCATATTGCCAAATTTGAAAATCAGACATGTAGTAGACAAGCGTTATATGAGGTAATTACCCCTGCTGGGTCTGGTCAGACTAGAGCACGTGATTTTGATGCGTGATATAAATATGTAGAGTGCAAGCAATATAATGCATATTATAACAATTCCATGTAGGATTGAGCTTCCCCAGTCACCAAAGATGCTTTTTATCCATTGGAAAATGTCCCAACCGCTATCTATTGGTGCATGCTTACTGAGAATACGCTGTTGTAATTTTTGTACCCCCTCAATTACTTGTTCCAGTTCCTCTGAGTTGTCTGGTATATAGGTACAACATTCTTCTCCAATAATAGCACATACTCCACCCTGTGCTGATAATACATAATCAAGCGCTGCTCTATTTTGTAATGTAATGATTCTAAGTGCCTTAATTTCTGCTGTTAATAAAGCGGTTGATAGTAATGTTTCATTGACTAATGTTTCTAATTCATAGCTTAGCTGATCAATATAATGCATTGCTTGGACCGACCCCCACCGGGGAAAAATTCCAGCTCCAAATTTCTCTCCTACTGATATTCGTTTGGAGTCTTGTGGCACTTCCTGTAACTCCCTTTTAATACGGTTTGTTGGTTTAGCGTGGCTTGAGTTTAACATTATGTGCATTTTGGCCCTAGTTTGGAGGGTCCCTAAGTAACAGCATCCTTCCCATCCAAGTGGTAAGTAAGTGTAAGCTTTAAATCCACATACCCAATATAGCCCTGTGACAGAGCCAAGCCCTGTGTTACATAAGTCCCGGGAGAAATACACATTTGTTGCATTGGCTAAATAGATGCTGTTGGTGCAGCTACTGTTATTACTAGTACTGTTGCCAGTGTCATTACAAATTGTGACAGTTAGGGTTTTAATGTATCTAACATCAGGGTAATACTTGGAGGTACAGTTTTGGGTTGATCCAACATAATTTGAACTTGTCTTAGAGCTCACATTTTTACATATACAATAAGGAATTGCTGGTGTCTTTCTATGGTCGAGATGAATAACAGTTGGCCCATTAGTTGTCATGTTTGGTGGGCTGTACCACTTATGTGGTAGTACAGAGTTATTAAAAACAGATGCATTTACGTTAGACAATACATACTGTACAAAGTTTGAGTCATTGATTTTTGCCATTGTGAACAGTAGTTGGTATGTATCATACCAGTCCAAAGGATTTGGTCTCAAGTGGAGTCCAACGGCTGATGAAAAGGGTGAGTGTGTACACATATAACAGTCAGTCACATTTGCATTATTTGCATACAGTCTCATTAAAGTCCACCAGGTGTTTGTGGTATGGAGTGAATCTCCGCTCCGTTTATATATTTTGAGGTCACTTCCTGTTCTCCACAAGAAGAAAATTGTCCCGGCCACACATATAATTATGGTGACGGTAGTTTTAAAGTTCATGGTGTCCTGTTAATTCCTTTTGTCAGCTGCAATAAAAAATAAAATTGTGCATTTATATTGAACATTTAGTTATTGTGTACTTTGTTTATAACCTTTTTACATTGGTCTATATCTTGTATGGTCTCCTGGATCCTTCCTTTGTGGGCTCCGTCCTCTCCCCCACCTGTTTGTCTTGGTTCTTGACCCTCTCTGCCTCCACCCTTCGCCCAACAGTCACTCATGACATGTCCGGGCTTTTTGCAGTTAAAACATGTCACAAGGGAGGCCCACAGGAAGGAGGCAGAGGACGCCACAAGGAAAGGAAGCAGCTCCTGGTGGGGGACTCAATTATTAGGGGGATAGAACTGGGGGGAGCAGGGAAAACAGAAGTAAAGTGCCTGCCTGGTGCCATGGCTTGGAGGGACAGGAAGCGCATCCTCAGGATCACGAGAACAGCTGCACGGAAGTCTGAGCTGGATGTCATTGTCCACCTAGGGACAAATGACTTGGCTCAACATGAGTTTAGAGCAGTGCAGAAGGACTTTGTAGAACTGGGGAGGGGCCTAAGACAAGTAGCACACACAGTATCCTTCTCAGAGGTGCTGCCTGTCACTGGCATGAGTGAAGCAAGGGTACTTTGCACCATGCAGTTTAATGAGTGGTTGAAAAAATGGTGTGGAGCACATGGGTTTGGCTTCATTGGGGACTGGGGTTCCACCTGGAGGGACACCTGCCTATACTGGCAGGATGGTCTGCATCTGTCCAGGAAGGGAACAAGTCTTTTGAGCAAGCGGTATAAATGCTTCATTGGCAGGCTTTTAAACTAGACAAGGGGGGAGGCACTGATAAGCAGCAGGAAAATCCCAGCCTCTCCCTACAAAACAGGGTACAAAATGAGAAAAAGACCGAAGTAGAAAGGTCAGTGAAGGATGCTGCAACAGAAAGTAAAGCCATCAAAAAATGGAAAACAATGAGTACCAATGCGCGTAGTCTGAGTAACAAGCTTCCTGAATTAGTGGCCTTGATGGAGGAGGAACATCTGGATATCGTGGCAGTCACAGAAACATGGTTCACACAAAACCATGACTGGGATGTAAACATACCAGGATACACTATCTACAGGAGAGACAGAGAGGGTAAAAGAAGAGGAGGAGTAGCTCTTTACATAAGGGAGGAATCAAAGTAACAGAACAAAAGAGAAAACAGGGAGGAGAAGAAGCACTGTGGGTAAATTTGGAGACCGGCAATGGCACCACAATCCGCACAGGGGTTGTATATAGACCCCCTTCTCAGGGGGAGGAAATGGACAAGGAAATGACAGAAAGTATACTTAATATGGCAAAAAAAGGGGAGATATTGCTGATGGGTGATCTGAATATGCCAGATGTTAACTAGAGTGCAGTTGCCACAGCCACTTCGAACAGTGGGGTTATTCTAGATGTCCTACAGGGGGCATGCCTTAGACAACTAGGCACTGAGCCCACTCTGAGAGGGAGCAATCTTAGACCTGGTTCTCTCAAATGGAGATGAAGAGAGGATCACAGATGTAGAAGTGGTAGCCATCTGGGAACTAGCGACCATCGAACAGTATGGTTCACAATAAACACAGCAATAGAGTCAAGCTCATACAAAGGCAAAGGTACTGGACTGTAGGAGGGCTGACTTTGCCAAAATGGGTAAGTGCCTAAGGAATGCACTAGCAAATGAGCAGGAAGGAGGGGTGGAAGAACAATGGGGAATAATAAAAACTGCCATCACAGAGGCAACAAGCCTTTGTGTGAAGCAACTAAACAAAACTAAACGATGTCAGAAACCACTATGGTTCTCAAAGGAAGTGGCAGTGAAGGTTCAAGAGAAAAAGAAAGCTTTCAGGAAGTACAAAGAATCGCAGAAGGAACAGGACAGAGAACTGTATCAGTTAAAGCAAAAGGAAGCTGGGAAGGCAGTCAGAACAGCAAAGGCCCAAACCGAGGAAAAGATAGCCAACTCAATTAAGAAGGGGGATAAAACCTTTTATAGGTACATCAGGGAGAGAAGGAAGACCAAGGGAGGGATAGTGAGGCTTAATGGGGAAGGGGGGCAGAGGGAGACTGTGAAAAGGCAGAGATACTAAACAAATATTTTGCTCAGTATTTACAAAGGAAGAGGGAGGTACCTAAACAAACAGTAGAAACACACTGGATACAGAAGTTGATACCAGCCCATTTACAGAAGAAAGGGTTCTGAAAGAACTCTTAAAACTGAAGGTGGACAAAGCAATGGGGCCTGATGGGATTCATCCAGAATTCTAAAAGAACTAAGGGTAGAATTAGTGACACCACTGACTACCCTGTTTAACAAATCATGGGAGGATGGGGTGGTACCGAGGACTGAGGAGGGCAGATGTGATCCCCTTCACAAAAGTGGGAGCAAGGCAGAACCAGGAAACTACAGACCTGTTAGTTTAACCTCAGTGGTAGGGAAAATGATGGAATCACTTCTGAAGGAAAGAATTGTTGAGTATCTAGAGGCCAGAGGGGCACAGGACCCAAGGCAGCATGGATTCACAGCAGGAAGGTCATGCCAGACAAATCTGATAGATTTCTTTGACTGGGTGACCAAAGTAGCAGATCAGGGAGGGGCTGTGGACATGGCCTACCTAGACTTTAGCAAGGCATTTGACACAGCCCCACACAAAAGATTAATATACTAGTTAGCTAGCCTGGGAGTGGGTCCCAAGATGACAGCCTGGGTAAAAAATTGGCTGGAAAATAGGACACAGAGAGTAATAGTAAATGGAGTCCACCTGATGAAAGGGGTTACTAGTGGGCACATCGCAGGGTTCAGTATTAGACTCGTCCTCTCAATGTCTTTATAAGTGACATTGCAGAGGGACTGGAAGGAAAAGTATGTCTCTTTGCAGATGACACAAAGATCTGCAACAGAGTGATGCACAAGGTGGGGTGGAAAGGATGAGAAGGGACTTGGCAAGGTTAGAGGAATGGTCAAATGTATGGCAGCTTAGATTCAATGCTAAGAAGTGCGAGGTAATGCACCTGGGAAACAAAAACCCAGGGGAAGAGTACACAATGGGGGGTGAGATACTAACAACAACAAAAATGGAAAGGGATCTGGGGTAGTCATATCAGATGACCTAAAGGTGGGCAAGCAATGTGAGAGGGCAGCAAGGAGGGCTGGGGGATATTGGGATGCATAGGGAGAGGCATCACCAGTAGAAAACAGGAAGTTATTATCCATCTGTACAGACAGCTGGTCAGACCCCATCTGGAGTACTGCGGCAGTTCTGGAGACCCAGTCTTCGCAAAGACATAGACAGGATGGAAGCTGTCCAGAGGAGGGCAACTAAAATGGTGCAGGGTCTACACGGGAAGACATATGAAGAGAGACTAAAGGAGCTTAATATGTATAGCCTCGAGGAAAGGAGGGAGAGCGGGGACATGATAGAAACTTTCAAGTACCTCAAGGGAATCAACAAAGTCCAAGAGGGTAGCATATTTCAAAAAAAGAGGTGTGCAAGAACAAGGGGGCACAATTTGAAGATAGAGGGAGGGCGGCTCAGAGGTAATTTAAGGAAGTATTTTTTCACAGAGAGGGTTGTGGATGCATGGAATGACCTTCTGGAGGAGGTCATGGAGTCAAAATCCATGGTGGAATTCAAGCATGCATGGGACAGTCATAAGGCAATTCTAGGGGGTGGGGGTAAGAAGAAGTAGGCTGCTGGTTAACTAGGATCTGCAGCTTATCCAGTACGCAGGGAAATGGGCAGACTGGGTGGGCCAAGCGGTCCTTATCTGCCGTCAAATTCTACGTTTCTATGTCCTAGATTCTCCCTTTGTTCTCCCTTCATTTTTCCAGGTCACCGCTGCTACCTCTGTTTTCCTCTCCTTCTCATTTAAATAAGTTTCCAACAAGGTTATACGTTCTTCCTGGGTTGGCGCCATTTTAACTACCGTCCTAAGGGTGGGGTCTAGGTCGTATGCTCTTACCCACAGGTCTCTAAATGTGGCATCATCCTCCAAAGGGCAATCCTGCCCTCCATATCTCTGATATACTTCAAAAAGCCTGGCACTGAACACTCGGGGGCCCTCCCCCGATTGTGGCTTTGTTTGTAAAATCCTGTCCAGGTCTACTTCTTGCTTGGCAGATTCTCCCATTGCCTTTCTTATGGCCTCTACTACCTCACTGTAATCTGCCCATGAGTTGACAATGCTCTCAGCTTCTGGGTGTGTACCCTGTACTGTTGAGGGCATTGCGTCCGCTATGGTGTGAGGCAGTTTAAACATCACCAACCAGCAGACATCCTGATTTGTTAACCTACAAGTGCTAGTTAACTGTTTTACTTTCTGTCTCAGCTCTGACAAATTGGTTTTATGGTCTATTGGCCCTATCATTGTGCCCAGTTTTGTCATCTCATCTATAGATAAATCTTTGATCTTAGTTTTTGACTCCGGGTCTCAGGGTTTCTGCTGGGTTATATTCTTCTTTACCTTTTTTTGCTTTTCGGGCACTTCTACCCAATTGCTTCCCTCCATCTCATACTCCTTTTCCTCTACCTCCTCTGTCCATTCTTCCTTACCTTCAGGCCCCTCCTCCTGTACCTGTGCCATCCTGGCATCCTCATCTTTCTCTAAGAGGTCTTCCAATTGTTTTGCCTTAGTCTCCTATTTCTTTTCTTCGGCTTCATATTTATCAGCCTCCTCTTTCCTTTTCTCCCGTTCCTTCCTCAGTTTAGCTTTTGCTTGTCTTGCTACTAGGTTAACTAGTTGTTCTTCTAGTTGGTGTCTTGTGACAGTCGACATTGTGCCCCCTGAGGCGCTCTGTCCACGGGTGGTCACAGGTGCCATCTTTAAGGGGGCTGAAACCTGTGCTTTTAATTCCTCACACTGGTTTTTTAGTTTTTGAATAGTCTCAGTCGCCTCCTTTAGCTCAGTATACAACCGCCTGGTCTCTGTCATGTGTTCCTGTGATTGTTGATCTAACTTTATGTAGCAAGGAATTATCCCTACTCAATAAACACAGATCGTCCTGAGCTTTGGCCTGTTGGTTCTGTTTTTGCCCAACTGGGTTTTACTTGCGTCAAGTTCAGTTAAGGGACGCTCTGCTGCAATTTTGCTTGCAATAATTCTAACTCTTCCTCCTGTTTTTTGTTTACATATTTTAAACCTGCATTCTCTGTTACTTGTTTTCCCAGCCTGTACACTATGGTTTGATTATACTGATACAAGCCTTGTAAGGCATTAGCAAAAATTTCCTTTTCTCTCTTGACCTTCTTGTTTCTGTCTGCTACTTGTTCTGAGAAATAGACCTGTGTGGGGATGTCTTCCGATGGGGTCTCATACGGCCCCTGTTTACCATACTTCCCCATGAATTTCCCTATTATAGTTTCCATGCTCATTTTGTCCCTTTGGTCTACTTGGATATTTTCAACAGGGTCACCCGTGCACTGATGCCTCCGTTTACTTAGCCAAGGTTTACGACCCTTCTGTGCGCCCCGGCTTGCAAGTCCCAGCAGCCACACTCATATACCTTGCCCCATGAGTTCTTACAAGGTTATACCTTATAGAGTGAAAAACTACTACTTTAAATACTTTTAGTCAGAACAAGAGGATCGAAACAAGAGGTTAATACATCACCTAGTGTGCAGACTGGGTCCCTTCTGTCCTTGTAGGTGTAGTTGATTTAGTCACCGGACCGAGTCTCGGTCCACCTTCAGCCAGGCAAACTAGCTGCTGTTTCTCAGTGTTAAACACAGAGCTGGCTTGTCCATCCTGCAGTTGGCCGCTCCGGCGCCTATGGTTTGTTAGCAACAGCGATCCGAGTCACGGCGCCAAAAATGTAAGTTGCGTTGTTTAAAGATACGAACGAGACTGGGTCCGGTGATGGAAGAAATTTTATTTTTACCTACGTACAATGGTAATGCTAGACACAGATCATTTCTTCAGTGTGACAATGGAATGCACAAGCTTATATACTGATTATTTAGGCGTGGTCGTTTCCCTGGAACAGGTAATTATTAGCTTACTGACACAAATGGCCATAGGTGTGGCAAGCATTCTTTGGGAAGCAACTAGGAGAGACCAAGCCCAATTATGGTCTGACTGGAGTCAGCAATGTTTTTTTAGTCCATCCTCCATTATGTGCTGTCTCTGCTTGCCCAGATAAGGGGACATGGCTTTATGTTTGCTTATGTGCTTGCTCTGTTCCTTCTTCTTATGACTCACCCAAACCACAGCTCAAGGCTACATCTAGTCTTACATTATAATATTACAAGGGTGCCAACAAAGGTTATATAGGGATAGGGCAATATGGGGACAGACTCCTCTGCCTCCCATTACATATATGCACTTTGCTTCACTGTATTCCGTGTGTGACTCCTACATGGCATACTGGCCACCAGCCCATTATCCTGCTGTGTGCCATTTAACTGCACTGTATCCAGTGTGTGTGACCATGTGCACTGCAGCCCAGCACCCTTGTATCTTTAAATACATGCCAGGCCAATAAATATTTCCCTGTTGGGAGGAGAGACAGAAAACCCCTTACTCATTACAAAAAGATGTATCTGTCACTTTGTGTGACTCCATCTCTACGTGGCACACTGGTGGGCAACCCATCATCTTGCTGTGTGCACTTTCACTTCATTGTATCCTTCCCAGTGTGTGACCATGTGCAACTCAGCAGCCAGTTGCATGGCATATTTAAATATCTGCCATAAATATTTCCCTGTTGGGACAGAGACAGAAATTCTTTATTCATTACAAAACAACAAATTTGTCACTGCGTTGTGTGACTCTGTCTTCTACATGGCATACTGGCCAGCCCATCATCCTGCTGTGTGTTAACTGCACCCTACCCAGTGTGTGACCATGTGTGTGCACTGTGAAAACCAGCAGCCAGATGTGTGGTGGTATCCTTAGCTACTGTACATGCCAGAAATATATTTCCCTGTTTGGAGGAGAGACAGAACAATCCCTTTTCCTGTGTTGTGTGACTCAGTCTGTTGTGGCGTACTGTGGCCAGTCCATCATGCATCATCCTGCTGTGTGCCCTTTGACTGCACTGTACCCAAGCACTACCAAGTGTGTGTGACTGTGTGCAGCCCAGCAGCCAGTTGTGTGCTGGCATCCTTAAATACATGCCAGAAATATATTTCCCTGTTGGGAGGAGAGACAAAACAATCCTTTTCACTGTGTTGTATGACTCTATCTCCTGTGTAGTACTGTCACTGGCACATCATCCTGCTTTGTGCCCTGTGACTGCACTGTACCCTATCCAGTGTGTGTGACCATGTGCAGCCAAGCAGCCAGTTGAGTGGTGCTATCCTTAAATATATGGCAGAAATATATTTCACTGTTGGGAGAAGAGACAGAAACATTCCTTACTCAGTGCCCCCCCCCAAAAAAAAATAATGTGTGTCATTGTGTTGTGTGACTCTGTCTCCTACATGGCATGCTGGCCATCATCATCCTGCTGTGTGCCCCTGGACTGCAGTGTTCCTTATCTTACCCAGTGTGTGACCATGAGGAGCCAAGCACACATTTTTGTGGAATCTTTAATACATGCCAGAAACATTTTCTAGGGGGCTTTTGGGAAAGAGAAAAATTCCGTACTCAATAATAAAACAAAAATGTGATTTGACGTCTTATGTGACTCTCGACTCCGACATCGCATACTGACCATCATCCTACTGTGTGCAGTTTGACTGCTGCATTGTACCCAGTGTGTGTGTGACTTCTATGTGGCATACTGGCCATCATCATGATGTGTGCCATTGGACTGCTGCACTGTACCAAGTGTGTGTGTGTGAGTGCGTGTGTGACTCCTACATGACTTACTGGCCATCATCTTGCTGTGTGCTGTTTAACTGCAGAACTGTACCCAGTGTGTGTGTGTGTGTGTGTGTGTGTGAAAATATAAAGGTTGAGTTCTAAGAAGTTTTAAAAAAAAGATTGGAACACTAGAACTTTTTCAAAAGGAAGGGAGGCCAGCTTCTGTCTGGAACCAAAACAACATGGTAATTGTCTTTTTGGCATTGAGCTTTAGCTGGTTTGATTGGAACCAAGACTGTACTCTGTTGAAATTGTTTTGGAGATTGGGGAGAACACTGTCGTGGGATGGGCTGGAAGTATAGATGACAGTGTCATCTGTGTACATGTGCATGTTAGAGGTGTGACAAACTGAGGCAAGATCATTTATAAAAAGAGAGAAGAGGATGGGGTCAAGGATAGAGCCTTGAGGGACCCCAGAAAGGATAGGGAGAGGAGTAGAAACTGTATTACCTATTTGGACTGACTTTGTCTATTGTGGAGGTAAGAACAGGACCAGTCAACTGTGGGCTTGCAATGCTGCATAAAGTAAGTTTTTGAAGAAGAAGTGGGTGGGATACAGAGTCAAACGCTTTTGTCAAATCAATGAAGACTGCAGCAGTGATTTGGCATTGGTCTGTCGTAGTAAAGATGGAGTTGATGACACACCACAGAAAGGTGACAGTGGAGTGTTTTATTTTCGAAAACCTGATTGCACAGGTGATAGGGAGTTATTAGAGGAGAGAAAGTCAGAGACCTTTGCAAGAATGAGGGATTTCTGGACTTTAGCAAGGGAGGGGAGTAGCGAGATGGCCAATAATTTCCAGGGGATGAGGGATCACTTCTCTTGTGTAGGGGTAGGACCTTGGCTGATTTCAAGGCTTTGGGAACAATAGCTGTGGTGAGAGAGAGAATTAGTATATATGTCAAGGGGGTGTCTATTGTGGGTGCAGAGATGTGCAGCACTCTAGGGTGGATACCGCCAGGGCTTGATTTGGAGGGTTTGAGGGACATGAGTGCAGTGTAAACCTCAAGAGGAGTGATAGGAGGGAAGAGAAACCCAGTGGAGGGAGGGAGATACAGGAGGGCAGGGAGAAAATTCAGGTGAAGGGGGGAAGGGGAGATGGGTAGGGCACAAGAGACAAATAACTTGTTGAAAGCATCATCTACAGCAGCAGAATCAGAGACTGGGGAGTCATCAATTTTAAGGACCAGGCAAGCTTGATGGGAAGGGGGATCCAAGAGAGAGTGAATCACCTTCCAGAAAGAAACGGGGGAGTTTTGGCTCTTTTCAAACTGGGATTTGAAATAGGAGGCCTTAGACATGCGAATTGCCTTGGTGCGCCTATTTCTGAGTTGTCTGTGAGATAGGAGGTCGTTTGGGGCATGGAATGCTTTGTAAAGCCTTCAGGTTTTGTCCCTAGTGTAACACAAGGCAATAAGATCAGAAGTAATCCAGGGGTGGTGGTATTGTTTCACCCTGACTTTTCTAAGGGGTGCGTTGCAAGTCCCAGATACAATTAATGATGTTGTGGAAGTCAGATAAGGTGAGATCAACATCTGGGGCACAACAGACAGGTTGCCAGTCAGAATTTTGGCAATCGTGCTGCAGGGCGATTACGCCAAGGGAGTGGAGGGGGCAGGTCCATATAAATTTGGGAGGGGGAGTGTGGATTTTGCGAATACAATAGGTAATACAATGATCACAGAGGGCATCGGAAAGGCTGCACAAGGCAGAGATGCAGTGGGGGTTAAACAAATGCTGAGGAATAAAGGAGCAGTAGTGGAGCAGGGTTAGACTTGTATTTTCCTGTGGCTGCTACAGCATTAAGCCTGATGATGTTTTACTTCCTGACACAACAGGCCAATAGAGGATGGTATTCAGTGAAACTGCTGAGTCAGCTGCCAAATCCTTGATATCTCTGACTTTCCCTCTACCCCATGAACCACCCCTGAAGTCAATTTCAGTTTTACAATCAATAGAGGGGATGAGGAAATTAAGAGCTTCAAACAAGTTCCTCTGATGTTTACAAGTTCGTTTTATTTCCTACAAGTGTTTGATACCAAATTGCATTTCATTACTCAAAGAACTGAATCTTTAAAAAATTGCTTTCTAGCATAACTGAACTCAAAGCACAACATCTACAAACTGAAGCTGAACAGAAAGAGAGCTAAAAATGTAGGAACAATTAAAATGAAGTCTGTAACAGTTGATAATCTTTCAGTTATGAACACTAAAGCAATTATAGCTCTGCAGAGGAAGAATAAGGTAATGGGACGTGTTCTGATGTATAAACACCTTAGCATAGTAGGATTGTTTAACTCTTTAGAAGCCTATTTTGACTCTTCTATGAAAATGCCAAAGGTTATCTAATTTTAAGTCCTTGACTTACCAGAGTTAGGCTTGTCTTTCATAAAAAAAAAAAACCTTCCCTTTAAAGAATAAAAAGAGGGCTCAGCAGTTGAAAAATTCCTTGTCCCAAAATTCATACTCTCCTCTATGATTACCAGATGAATAAAAACATTCTGACACCCAGTGTAAGAACCCAGCAGTGACTATTATCACAGGCTTTGCTTTTGACATGGACTGAGATTTGATCATTCAGAAGGCAAGGAGACAAGGTGCACTTCAATTTTAAAACTGTACTTTTCTCATATTACCTAACATCAGTCCTGCCAAATGTCTTTAAGTTACAGGGGTGACTTAAAAGAGAGTGGTCCACTGTTACTTTCCTTTCCTTGCAACGTGCTCTGTGACTTTCAACAGGAAAAAAGTATTTTTGTCTGGATCTGTTGTGAGAATTTATTTTAGCCCATTGATTAGAAAAATAATGGCAGTCTGTGGAGCATGAAGGAAATTCAGAAGCAGATGATAAAAAATGAATTACAGGACATGCTCACCCTTAAAAAAATGGAGGGAAATGGGGTGACGTGATTGAGACAGTGAAGTACCTGCATGGGATAAATAGGATGAAAGTGATGGAGAATGCATTGACATTTTCAGGGGAGATATTCAAAGGGGACATTTGCAGGAATGTTTTTTCATGTAAAGAGTTTTATATATGTATTTTATTTATTTGAAAACTGGTAACCAGGAGATGCACATGAATCAAGGCTCCCTTTCTAGGTACAACCGGGGAGAGGGAACAGAAATACAATAAAAAAGCATTCACAGCATCAATGAATGATACAAAGTAAAGTACAACAGTGTACAATTTAACATGGTACAAACTACAAATACAAATTAAAGCAGCTAAAAAAAGGTACGATGAGCAGCTATGATGAGCAAATAAAGTGACTAAGAGTGGTGGACAAGTGGAACAAATTATCAGAGAAAGTGGTATAGGCCAGATCAGTGAATGACTTCAAGCAGGGATGGTACAGGCATATGGGAATAGTTAGAAGGGGGGGGGGTGCAGATGCAATGAGGAGGAACAGCCACTGGATCTAGTTCAGAGCAATTAGATAGGGTGGGGTAACCTGTATGGGCTGACAGGTCTTTTTCTCCTTCATTGTCCAGGTATCTGTTTATATGAAGAAGTAACACTAGTGCAGTAATAAGTGGAAGAAAGAAAAAGAGACCTCACTGAGGGATTAAAATCCTGTTGTATTAATTCTTTTTGAATTGCATGTAGAATTTAAAGATTTCTGCTTTTCCTTATGTGAATTTATTTTCTTCTTGCGTTCCGTATAGAGAAAATAGTAGAGGTACTGCCCTCTGAAAGCTTAAAGAAGAAGAATTATATGTTATATGTACAGTACCTGTAGGACTGTTTTGGTAGATAGAGTAGTAGAGGTACTGCCCTCTGAAAGCTTAAAGAAGAAGAATTATATGTTATATGTACAGTACCTGCAGGACTGTTTTGGTAGATAGAGTAGTAGAGGTACTGCCCTCTGAAAGTCTGAAGAAGAATAATTTGATGTTATATGTACCTGTAGGACTGTTTTGGTAGATAGAATAGTAGAAGTACTGCCATCTGAAAGCTTGAAGAAGAAGAATTTGACGTTATATGTACCTGTAGGACTGTTTTGGTAGATGGAATAGTAGGGGTACTGCCCTCTGAAAGCTTGAAGAAGAATTTTATGTTATTTGTACCTGTAGGACTGTTTTGGTAGCTATATATAGATTTTATTTTCTTTATAGGCTGTTAAATGCATGTTTGTATTTGCTCAAGTATTTTTTTTAATATGTATTGGTTGAACTACTACTCACCCAATAAAATAATATTGTAATTTTCACTTTTTCACATGGACCTCTTCCTCATGTTGGAGAATCCATTTCTTCTTCTAATTAAAAAACAATTTACCTTTTAATGGAATCATTTCTTGTTTAATAGAGTGGGGCATTTTTTCATCAAAAAAAAGCACGTCTCATTTTCATGATGCGCTTATTATGATATTTTCATAGTAATGTGACTTTGTCTGTACAATCATCTTAGCTATGTGTTGATTTGAAATCATAAATAAAAAGTAAAAAAGAAAGGTGGATAAAATACATCGCAGGAGTGCACACAAGTACGTATTAGCAGGATTACTTCATGGATGAATTGCACATGATATACATAAGGTATGTTTAAGTTGGAAAAAGAAAACCATTCTTAAAGTTCTACATTGTGGGACCTACTCTCCTACAGTACAGTATATATGAGGGTTTATTTAACATCTTCTAACAAGTCTAAAAGCAATAACCTGGCTGGCAGTAAACAGCAGATTGTTATATATAATGCATCTGGGATCAGGCAGTCTCTGAGTCTATGTGACCTACTGTGAAAAAGGTGCCTTCAGAAGATTCTATTGTTTTTGAGCAGACTTGTAGAACATTTTCTCATAGTGGTAGACAGTGACAGATGCAGAATATCTAGCTGTATCATGGTATACATTATCACATGAAATCACCATTAATTTCAATTGGATTTCTGTTATTTTTAAGAAATAATTCACAACTCGTGTATTGTGCTCTGATAACATCACGCCTCGGGTGGTTGGCCATGAGGCTGCAGGCCGATTGTATCCAACACCCGAGAAGTGATGTTATCCCAGTACAACACTCACCCTTGAGTGCATTATTGCTATTATAAAGTTGCTCAGTTGTAATGGAAAAAAAGATCAAAATATAGATTTTAAAATACTTTTTCAGTTAATTTTTAGAGGGGTAGTTACACTTACAAAATAACAAGTTTGACTTCACTGTTTTCACCAGTAGGGGAGCTACTGATTACTGATGTAGTGTTGTGTACTCCCCCACATCACTACTCTTGATAAGCAACTGTCTGCTTCTGCCCTGCCCCCCCACTGGAAAAACAGTATGGCAGAAAGAATGCATTTTTGGGGGGGATAATTCCCATTTGGATATTACAGTTTCAGCTGCAGTAACTGTCATCGGGAACAGAGCCAGGGGTTAAGCTGGTAGGTTCTAAAGCCACAAACGTTATGCTTCTGTTTCAGTGTTGGTCTGGTAGGGGCTGATAGCACAGCAGAGGAGTTTAACCACCTCAAAAATAAGAATATATCTGTGAGAGTATGAGGATGATAGGACTGATTTTCAAAAGATGTGAAATAGTGCATGGTGCTTATGTCAACAAGGAATGCACAAGGGGCATCTTGCACTGCACCATGCTTAATTATAGATTTTCAGATGCCAGCTGTGCAACATGAGGGACCACCTGTTCCAGCCAGGCTTGTGCCACTCTTGCAGTGTATGCACAGCAGTGCCCTGGTGGATGGGGACATACACCGTGGTGGCGCTGCAATATTGTCATATGTAGGATTCTGAAAGAGCCACAATGGGCACAGGACCCAATGGGAGTTAGACCAGCTCAGGGATGGTCAAATGAACTGATGGAAATGGGGCAGCAGTGCAGAGGATGACAAAGTGTCTGGCGAGAGCATGAAGGGAGCAGAGAGCTGGCTGCAAACTTCCACAAGGTCAAGCAATGGGACTACAGGCAGCCAGGGGCTCTGGTGCCACTCACATTTTCAGTGACCTCAGTGTCCCTCCCCCACTGTGCAGGTCAGAGTGCTGCCTGTCCCCAAGATCATCTTATCTGCCCATCCCGTCCCTGAGTCAGTGCTAACAGCAACATCCACCTGATATTTAACAGTACCACAGCCTCTGCTGACCTCCTGTGCATACAACTGATGGGCACTGGCTCTCAGATCAGTGACACATAACCACTCCAGAGCTTGTGGCATTACCCTCCTGTGCACCCTTGGCTTGGTGCACAGATGCACTTGCAGCAATTTTGCTGACTTTGGTGCCAGGACCCCTTCCATTGTAAAATCTTGTACATGGTCCCTGGTGCACTAGGGTCCAGCACAAGCTGCTTTTTGCTGCAGCTTGTTTCAGTCTAGGGAGCCCTTTGAAAATCAATTCTAATGCAATGTCTCTAGTCACTGATTTTAAAAGTACTGCTGAGTGCAGCTTTTCTAATTTTTGAAAAATGGGCAGCCGATCATGCACCCTGAGACTGCATAAGGAGAATGAGAGTGAAACTTGAACTCACTTGCAGTGGTGATTAAAAAATGTTTTAAGACTGAGTCTTGGAGTTGCCCTCTTATTTGGGCAAGTGATAGTTTAATGCCCATACAGTAAATGGATACACTGAGATGGGGGGCTGTGTGTAATTTATGTGGATGGTTGGAATCATGGAAGGCTGCAAGATTTGTCATGCAAGTAAGTCAGTTGTATGCCGAATCTTGATACAGTGATGTACAGGAATAACATCACTGTACAAGGTGGCCACTGACTAATCAGGAGCCTAAAAGCCCTTTCTTTCATTGTATGCTTTCCAGTAAATACAGTCAGGGCCTACACAGCTCACTGAGTATCTGACTAAATATGCTGTTCTGTGCCCAGAGTGGCATGGTTTCCATGCAGGCCATATCATTGGTACAGCCTTAATGGAATTCTCCAACTTTCTGCACTCCTCTCTTGACTCTGGTAACCTTGCTGGAGCAGTGTACATTGACCCTTCAAAAGGTCTTTGACACTGTCTGCCATCACCTCCTACTTGATGCCCTCTACCATATTGGTTTCTCCACTGGTACCCTCGCCTGGTGATCTAGCTACCTATCAGCCCATTCTCAGTGTGTCAGAGTCAATGGGACATTCTCAGAGACCCGTCATGTCTACTCCAGGGACCCTCAAAGCTCCATCCTGGGTCACCTACTTTTTAGTTTCTACCTAAACACTCTGCCCAGTGCCTGCTCCAGCAAAATTCTTCTGTATGCAGCTGATGCCGTTCTTTATGCCTCTCACTGAAATTCTGCCTCCCTCCAGGACTCTCTCCAACACACCATCAACCAAGCAGAAAGCTGGTTCAAGGAGCACAGACTTGTCATTAATCTCAAAAAGACCAAGTCAATGCTCTTCTCCCACCATCAAAAAAAGCTAGAAATAATCCCCTCATTATCCTCCCTAGCACTCAACACCCACTCGAGCAAGTGCACACTTACAAATATCTTGGGATTACTTTTGACACTGCCCTCAATTTTCACACCCACATTAATGCCCTAGCGTCTGCCACCAACACACAGATTGGCCTCCTATACCACCATAGGGAGCAGCAGCAGAGCAGCACAGTCAGATATTTGTTTTGGGCAGCAGTACTGACAGGATAAGATGAGGTGCAGGCATGCAGTAGCAGCAGAGGATGATAGACTACTTGTTTGGCATACCTGTCAACCTCTTGCCCCACAAATATAGACTTTGAAGGCAGACAAGGACCACCTGGCCTATCAAGTCTGCCTATATTTCCTACCTACTATAACACCGCAGATCCTACTAAATCTTTTTACCTCCCCCTAGCCCTACCACTAAGGTTCCCTTTTACATATCCCATGCCTTCTTGAATCCCACTACAGTTTTTGCCCCCGCCACCTCTGCTGGGAGGCTGTTCCAGGCATCCATCACTCTTTCCGTAAAGAAGTTCATCCTTACATCTCCCATGAGACTGCCCCCTTCAAGCTTCATATCAGAGACAAGGCTTAATAAAATCAGGACAGGTATATGTATATTGAAAATATTATTACAGATTGGAAAATCTAAGATAAATGATAATATTTGTTTTTCAACTATGTCCCACACAGACACACTCCACATAGCAACAGCCCTGAAGAAAATTACATTTTTTTATATGACATGAGTTTAGATTTCTTGTACTCAAAGTGATGTCCAATAATACTGTCTTGCTGTGATGCAAGGAATTCACCTTCACCATCTTCAGTGTCAGAATTTCCCTTTCAAGCAAGTCCGTCTCCATTTCCACCATGCCTGCCTCTGTTTGTGCTAAGGATGATGTCCCTTGCCCTTCTTCAACTTCCATGTCTTTGTGAGTGGTGCCCAAAGTGAGGCTGTCCTACTTGGGAAACTATGATGCTGATTCATTTTGGTAAATGTCAACATAGTGATGCTGGTGGGGGACAGAGTGGTGTGCTTGTCCATAATAATGGCCCTGCTGAGCACTAAACACTTTCAGCACTCACACCAGATGGGTACAGCTCAGATATTTTAAGGCTACTGCTGCCAGTGAGGGCTAGTCTTTCACCTTATTCTGCCAGTAAAGAGGTGGCTCCTCATCAGCAGCTAGATGTGCCTGACCAGCCATGTGTCCTTCAACTGCTCTCTCCACTGCCTTTTCCCCATCAGCAGCGGCCTCCTGTGACTCGTGCTCAGCAACCCCAACTTGCAACAGCACTGCCTAAAGTGGCTTGGATGATGTATGTTTTTTTTGCCAGCAGATGTGTTGCTACAATATTTACCGTCCATTCCGATTGCCTTTCTAAATCCAAATGCTGATTGTGACTTCTTCTGAGTAACCTGCTCATGCAACCTTTTCAAAACATACATCCCATGTGCCTTTTTTTGTGAGAGGCGTTTGAAGACATAGAACCTGGTTGTGTCCCCCATGAATGATTGAAGACATATATGAATGACTTGAGGACAACACACATTTATATAAGGAGCACAGCATGGTCACAATGCTGAATTCAGTTGGTGTTAATATGCTGTTCAAGTGTTTGTTGTGGTTTAGGACCTCCAGCAAGTGCTCAACCAGAGAATAACTGAATGTGTCACCAGTCACTCAGATTGCCTCTGTACATTCACAGTGGTCTGCCTGAGCATATAAAGTAGAGGTATGGCCTTTTTAGCGAGGCAGTGTCCACAGTCACTGCCTGTGCCGCATGATTAAATGGGTGCAACATTACAGTTAAGGCATCTATAAACCTCCACTGATTGGGTGTTAATAACATGGAAGCTCCTCCACTTTTTTTGTTTGTATGCAGAAGCATGTACATGGACAAGGCCTAATATTGCTTGCATGTCCTTTCCAGCATGTATAATGTTGAGTTCTACCTAGTTAAAACCTCTTGCTTCATACAGTGATGAGGCAGGCCCTCCTTGGCCTTTCTGCAGCCTGCAAAATCAGTAGACATTTTCTGCACATAATCAATAGTTCTCTAATGTCTGACTGTGATACAAACTCTGTAGCCACCAAGCTAATATAGTGTCCTAGACAAGGCACCCTGAAAAAAAACATTGTTAATGGCTTTTACATGTTTGTCCCCTTGTCACTTGCAATAAACTCTGTTTTTTTGTGAAAGTAGGTGCAGCCAGGTCTCTACCTCATCTAAAAGTGAAGACAAAGGGCCCGATTTGCAAAACTGATAGAACAACACAACGGTCTTGTGTCAAAAGATTTTGATGCAAGGGGTAAAATACATCATACCTTGTATCATTTGTGATTTTCTATCACAGCCTGTGTAAAATACTGATGCAGCTGCGTTAAAGCCCCCTTGTACCACAGTTGCAGCAAACAACCAGGTGCACAAGGTAGCAACAGGATATTGCAAGCCCTGCCATGTATTTATTTATTTATTTATTTATCTTAATTTTGATAACCAGGTGGGCGCTCTGAGATGAAATGTGCCTTTTTCAGAGGCGACCCATGGAAAGAGGGTTACAAAGGGAGTAACAGTGATACAAAAAATAAATACTACGGACAAGTGTGCACAGACACTTTTACAAGACACACATAAGCAGCGTAATGAACAAAGCAAAAACATCACACAGGCAGTGAACTGATTTATATCATTGTAGACAGGTGAAGGGATAACAAAAGTTTGATATAGTTACCATGTACAGAGATACACACACAAAGTGGAGAAAGGTAGAGTCGGGAGATGGAGGAGGTGATGAGAAGAATGAGGTGCCAGAATGTCAGGGTGCAGAGGGGCGAGAAGAGAGAGAGGGAGGAAGCATGAGCTAGAAAGAGAGGATTAGGAGCAGGTACTGTTACAAGTAGGAGGTGGAAACAAGATTTCTGTGTAGAGTCTCTTAAACTGGGGGAGTGTCGTACACAAAAGTTAGCTGTATGGGAGATTATTTCATTTTTGAGTAGCTGCTGTAGTGAAGAATCTCTTACCGATGGCTAAGCGGGTTCTGGGTATGCTTAATATAGGGAGGTGTAAGGATCTGAGAATGCTAGAGAAGGGTCTTAGCAAGAGTAGATTGCAGAGGCTCTGTGAGTAGGGAAGGTGGATGAGTTTGAAGATGGAGCGTAATGCAGAGAAATCCATTTTTGGCTTCAAAAGGCAGCCAGCTTAGGGTGTTGAGCACATCAGAGTGGTGGGCCAGGACAGGTGCACTGGCTACAAAACATGTGATTCTGTGATAGACTTGCTTTAGTTTGGCCTGAGTAGAGGTCTTAATGGCATGAGTTATTGGGGCCCCATAGAAAAGTCCTGGGAGAAGAGTGGTCGAGATGATGGTCTTCTGACAGTGAGGTGTAAAGAAGGGGGCAGCACAGTATAGGAGGCCAAGTTTCTGATTATCTACCTTAATGACATTAGTTGCATGTGATTCAAGGGATAGATGCTCATCAAGAGTCAATCCCAGGTATTTGAAGGAGCACACTCTTTCTAAAGGAGTGTCAAAGGAGGTGTGCATTACCAGGGGGGACTGAGAAGTGATATCGAAGGAGGTATGTCAGAACAACATAGATTTCATTTTCTTGGTGTTCAACACCAACAAGTCCTCTTTGAACCAGGATTCCAGTTGCTGGAAGTCTTTTTCCAGGTGAGACATAATGAAAGAAACATCACTGCTGGATCTATATAGAATGGCATTGTCTGCATATAACTAAACTGTTGCTCCCCTACAGTTCAGAGGCATTTCATGGAGAATGATAGAGGCCCAAGAATTGAATCCTGGGGGACTCCATCAGAGAGTGGAGATAAGGGGGAGTAGGAACCAGCCCATTTGACACACTGAAATCAGTCAGATAGGTAGATAGTGAACCAAGCTAGAGAACTGAAATCAAGGCCAAGACAGTGGAGGTGAGGAGAGGATGGCTTACAAGATCGAAGGCCTTTGTAAGGTCTATGAAGATGACTCCGGTGGCCCAGCCTTGATCCATGGCTAGAAAGATGTCAGAGGTGACCCTCAGAACAGCAGATTCTGTCCCATGAGATTTTCAAAACCCTTGTCGGTATATGGTGAAGGCATCAGTCACCTAAAGGAAGGAGTAAAGATGGTTGTATAATATTCTTTCCTGGATTTTTGAAATAGGACATAAAATGGAAATGGGGCTGTAGTTCTTAACAATATTTGTCAGGCCATTTTTGTGAACAGAGACAACAGTCTCTATTTTCCATTTGTCAGGAATGGTCTGAATTAGGAAGGATCTGTTGATTAATTATGCAGTTGGGTGGGCTAGCACAAGGGCTGCTATCCTGAAGAATTTAGGTGGCAGGGAATCAAATCCAGGAGAACTTTTGGGGTTGAGGTCCATTAAGAGTTTAATGACTTCTTTCCGTGAGGTGGTTTTTATATGGAAGAGGGAGGTGGATCACAACCTGAGCAGAAGATTGCAGAGTGGGGTAGACAGCTGGTAAACAAGTCTTATAGGCATCAGGGCCCATGAAGAAAAGGTTAATACCAGTGGTTATCTCCAAGGGGGAGGATAATGGGGAGCCTTTTGAGAACATAATTGTGGAATGTTCCACTCATTACCCTTGAGTAGGGCATTAATTTGTGTCCAGAACCATTTAGGGTTGGCAAGGTGGGATTCTTGCATGCATTGAAGATAGTCCCTTTTTGATTTATTCGTTTTAGCTTTGCAAGTATTTGTCAGTTGGTGATAGGTTATGCAGTCTGCATGGTGACCAGTTCATTTGAAGGATTTCCATGCTTTGTCCAGTGTGAGCATTAGGTACCTTAGCTCCTGAGAAAGCCAAGGGGAATGGGTACATTTGGCACGTCTTAAATTGAAGGGGGAATGGGAGTCAAGGATGGCAGTGAAGGTGTTGACAAGATAATCTAGAGCTTGATTTACATCAGGTAGAGTGTTAATTGGTGACCAATCGATGGAAGCTAGACTGTGCAGGAAGACTACCGAGTCAAACTTTGTTAGATCTCTGGACTTGATGATCTTTGGGAGGAGGTGGGGAGAGTTGTTTCTCCAGACACAGAATGTGGGGGAGTGATCACTTAGTGCATCAGGGAGGATTCCAGCAGCCTTGATGTGGGTCTTGTTGTTGGTTAGCATTCAGTCCAAAAGGCTGTGTTTGCCAGACTTCATGCTAAGCCTAGTCAGTTGAGTTAATAATTGCTCAAGTCTGGCATCAGTGAGAGCCGCTTGGTATTGGGCACTAGTGGGTCTGGTCCAGTCAAGGTTGCCGTCACCACAGAGTATTGTATCATTGGGGGAAGAGTGTCTAGACTGGAGAAGAGATCAGTGTATGTGGAGGAAGCCAGTTTGGGGGGTAAATAAATGCACCCTGTGGTCATGTGTTCAACCTGGCAGAGGGTGATTGAAATGAATAGATGTTCAATTTCAGGGTTGATTCATAAGCCAGTTAGCTCACAGGCCTCCAAGCTGACCTTAGTGTAGATCAGTATACCTCCTCCTCTCTTATTGGGCTGGTCCTGACGATAGCAGGAGAATCCAGGGAGTGAGACTTCATGGGGTAGGATGGAAGGCTTTAACCAGGATTCTGTTATGTAGAGGAAATCCAGTTAATAGTGCTGGGCCCAGGCCTCTAATTCTCCCATGTTATGCCTAACACTTTGTACATTCATGTGGGCTATCTTAATCCCTTTTAAGTTAAACTAAGTGGGACATGAGGTTAGGTGATTATTCTTAGCCCTTTTGCAGGGACCAGGGTTCAACTCAATGTCACCTGACAAGAGAAGTAGGCATAGTCGAGAATTTATGATGGGAAGGCAGAGAAATGGTATCTTATGTAATTTCTTGGTCTGGGATACTAGCAAAACTGTTTTGTTGTGCTGGGAGAAGGCACGGGAGCTAAGCTGAGGGAGGACCTATTTATTGTGAGAGTCAAGTAAAAGGGGGATAAAGGCAGAGCGAGTTCATAAATTTGGGGTGGCATGGGTTCACAGACTGAGTAAGCCACATTATGATGGAGACAGGTCCGGAGGAAACTTAAAAGGAGTAACCCCTTGGTCTGGAGGAGGAGTATAATAACGAATAAACAGAGGTCTTATGAGAGGGGCAAGAGGGTGAGTAGATAGATAGCATAAGACTAATTTGTAATCCATGAACATATAATGGACATATAGTGAGGGGGTAGGATGGTAAGGGACTAGCTGGTAAGCAAAGAACTTATAATAAGGGGATAGGTTAGCAATGGAGTAGAGCAAGAAATATTGATGGGCAGCTATTATATTTGTTATTTATCTTTTATAAAGTAACAATTAAATGGTAAAACAGTGATGTAACACTGGTCTCTAGTAGCAGAAATGAAAAGATGCAAATGGTGAAGTATGTTGAACTTAGTAAGAGATGAGGCAGGTAGTATAGCGCAGTGGCCCAAGGCTCTGAGCTGCAAATCTGGTGACCTGGGTTTGAATCCAACAGCCACCATTTGCATACTGTGTGACCCTACTTCCTTGTGCTCCCACGTTGCACCTGTAAACAAGCTTCAGCTTAACGTGTCTCTCCTGCTTAAAAAAAAAAAAAGCCCTCTGCCTTGACATGGACTATCTGGACTTCAGCAAGGCCTTTGACACTGTGCCACATAGAAGGCTATTACACAAACTGGGGAATATGGGTGTGGGCAGGACAGTAGTGTGGTGGGTAGGTAACTGGCTGGGTGGCAGGACACAGAGGGAGGTGGTAAATGGCTGTCACTCCACAGAGGGAAGAGTGACCAGTGGGGTACCACAGGGATCAGTGCTGGGACTGGTCCTATTCAACATTTTCATCAGCGACATTGCGCAGGATCTAGAAGGCAGAATTTCACTGTTCGCTGATGACACAAAGCTCTGTAACAGAGTAGACACACCAGAGGGTGTAGACAGAATGAGAAGCGACCTGCCAGATCTGTCAGGAACAAGACCGCAGTCATTTTGGATCTTGTTGGTTCAGCAGATCTGGCTTGCATCACCGAGACCTGGCTGGATGATAATGCAGGCCCCATATTGGAGGCTGCTGTTCTGGCCGGGTATGCGGTGATACATCAGCCGAAATCAGACCGCAGTGGGGGGTTGCGGTCTGTTTCAAGACTGAATTGGAGCTCACCAGTGTTCCAGTTGAGGTGACCAGCTCATTTGAATGTGTTGTAGTAGCACATGCAGGCTATAGAATAGTTCTCATTTATCATCCACCCGGTGATGGGAAGCTATTCCTTAAGGAAGTGGCAGACTTCATCATCGATATGACATTTTAGTCACCAAGTATGATGGTCCTGGGTGACTTCAATGCCTGGAATGATGACAAACTCTTGCAATTTGGACAACACTTCCTCCAGTTGATGAATTCACTGGACCTGTCACAGTTGGTACCACTGCTACTCACAAATGTGGCCATTCTCTTGGCCTAGTTTTCCTCCAGGAGATCGAGGCCTCAGATGTGAGGGTGGAACCAGTCAGTTGGTCTGATCACTTCACAGTGAGGTTCAATTTTGACATCCCCCCTTGTAGGCCATCTCCTGTAGAGATGGTCAAGTTCTGACCTTTATGAAATATTATTTCTGATGGCCTAGCTGTGGTCCTTGACCTATCTGAACCTCCTGTGCATTTCAATTATCCTGAAGCCTTGGTTCTGGCATATAATACCACCATTACCTCAGCTTTGGATACTATTGCACCAGTCCATGTACGACCACTCTCCCTCCACCCTCAGGCTCCGTGGTTCAATGGAGCCCTGAGGGAGTTGTGGCATCTAGGTCACAGGTTAGAATGCTGTTGGTGGAAATCTGGCCTACATGCAAACCATGTTAGACTCTTAGAACATTATCAGTTCTATCAGTCAGAAATTTCCCATAAGAAGGCAGAGTTCCTGTCCAGGGAAATCTCTGCCACTCAGAACCAACCAGTCCAGCTCTTCAGAACTGTGGAGAGGTTGTGCAACCCAGTCTGTATGCAGCTCCGAAGAGCCTTCTCATAATTACAGTGTGATGAGCTTGCTCAGTTTTCTGCTGATAAGGTGGCCAATATTAGATCAGAGATCCTTACAACGCATTCTATCCTTCTGTTCTTCTGTAGTACCTTCAACAATCTGGAAGTTATGGATATTATGCGGATTGTCCAGGGAATGCACCCTAAATGCTGTAGACTTCCCTGATTATGTGTTATGGTGATCTTATCGGCCCTGTTCTGTTGCAGTTTGTCTGGTGCTCCTTTGATGCCGGTGTCTAGCCCTGTTCCTTGAAGGAGGCAGTGGTGACACCATTATTGAAAAAGGCTTCTTTGGACCCAGACTCTCTGGCAAACTACAGGCCGATCTTGAACCTTCCCTTTTTGGGGGAAGGTGATCGAGGAAGTAGTGGCTGCACAACTTGAGAACCATTTGACCATCCATAACATCTACGAATCATTCCAATCTGGTTTCTGGAAGAGGCACAGTACTGAAACTGTGCTGGTTCAAGTGCTCAATGATCTCCTGATGGTGAGAGACCAGAGAAAATGGTCTATTTTGGTACTTTTAGATCTGCATCAGCATTTGACTCCATCAACCATAAGGTTCTGCTTGAGCACCTGAGATTTATCTGTGGACTTTCTGGATTGGTCTACAGATGGTTTACATTATACCTCATGGGAAGAACTCAGAGGGTGGTGTTTTTTTTTTCCTCTGATTAAATCCCTCTATCATGTGGGGTCCCTCAAAGCTCAGTATTGCCCCCCATGTTTTTTGTGGTGTATATGCTTCCCCTCGGAGACATTGTTAGATGGTATGGGCTGAGGTTTCATTGCTATACTGATGATGCACAGCTCTACCTGTCTTTTGCTCCCAACCAGGAAGGAGTAATCTCGATATTTAATAACTGTCTCATTGAAATCCAAGATTGGATGAAGTCCAGTTGGTTGAAGTTGAACCCTGGGAAGACGGAGGTGATGGTTTTGGATCCAGGTTGTGAGATAGGGGGGCTGGGGGCAGGCTGTCCCCTGGGATTATTCCTAGGGGATGCTGAGCTCCAGGTCTCTGAACAGGTGCGATACCTGGGGGTGTTGTTAGACTCGGGGCTGATACTGTGTGCACAGGTGTCAGCCATTGTAAAGTCTTCTTTTTTATCATCTTAGAAACATCGCCAGGATTAAGCACCTTGTTCCGTCTTCAGACTTGCCTACATTGATCCATGCCTTTGTGACCTTGCGCATAGATTACAACTCACTTTACTTTGGGCTACCATGAGTTGATATCCATCGCTTGCAGCTGGTACAGAACTCAGCAGCCCAGCTGTTGATAGGGATTTTGAGATCTTCCCATATTTCACCGGTGCTGCGGGAACTGCACTGGCTTCCTATTCAGTGACGGATCTCCTTTAAAGTCAGTTTACTGACTAATAAAGCCCTACATGAACTGGGCCCTGACTACCTGAAAGAGCTTTTGATTCCTTATCTCCCTGAGTGACTACTCTGCTTGGCCGATGAGGGGTTGCTAGAGATTCCAAGGGTGACTTTAAAATTTGTGGAACCCCGGGCATTTATGTTCGTGGTCCCGACCCTCTGGAATTCTCTACCTCGTCAGATTAGAGAGTGCACGACCGTGGGGGGGTGGTTCAAGCAGGCTTTAAAAAAACATTTCTGGAATAAAGCTTTTAGCGAAGGTGTCAGCTGACAAGTATGTATTTATTGAATGTACTGATGTTTTGTTTTATATGTTTTTACTGTTTTTATTGTTATGTGCCTTGGTTATGAAAGGTGCATGATAAATAAAGAATTATTATTATTATTATTTAAATTAGTCCGATTAGAAGAAAGGTACTACTTCTTTTTATAATTAAATTAAAAAAAAGAGGAAAGGCCTAATATCTTGAAACAGATATGAGACAAATTATTCTGCACTTACTTTAAGACACATTTTTTTTAGCTCTTCTCTTTATAATCAGAACTGCTGATGCCACAATGAAAACTTTGAAAAAACGAATAGCTTGTTACAACTCAGCTTACATTTTAAATATATTCTGTAGATTTCTCCTGCCTATCTTTTATTACAGAGGAAATTTGGATGAATTTATGATCTTTATCTGTTAGAGTTCATCAGCATCTATAGCTTACTCCCTACTTCAAGTCATAATGCTATGTTGTGACATCACAGTCTGCTGTCATGAGAGTAACTGTTATGTCACAAGCAATGCATTATGACCTCAGGTAGGGAGAAAGCACCAGGAATACATGAACACTTCAGGAGCAGTGGTCCTCTTTTCATGTAAATGGCCTCATTATAAAATAATGGGAGAAAAATACAGAACTAATGTGAAATATAAACTGAACTGTGTCTAAATATTATGTTTTCTTTCCCTTATCCTGAAGGTGTCAGATGCTCTTTAAGTCTGGCACTCTGCTTGGGGGAGGGTGCTTATTGGAGCAAGGTGGTAACATGTATGTTACATGTTTGTTTCAGTGCTAAACTATAACACAATTGCTTTCATTGTTTTTCCTGTACTATAACTGTTTTAAGACATCACAATACATGCTTAAACCCATAGGTGATTACTGACAGCAAAACAGTGCTGCTTGCAAAGTTTTTCAACCCAAATTAGTGAACATCACTGTGAATCTAGGGGCAGTTGCCTCTCCAAAGACTGTCATGACTATAACTTCTCCCTCTATCTGTCTGTGTATCTGTATGTCTATCTATGTAATTATCTATATTTCTATCAATTGCATCTATCCCTATTTTTGCCTACTGCATATGTAAAATAAACCTGCATATCACATTTGCCTGCACTCTGAACACATACTTATGACACAGTGCATATTTGTACTCCATTCCTGTATAGACCTCATACTGTTCTGATATTCCCATTATCACAGGTATAACTACCTTAACCTTATCAACAGTGACATAGAAACATAGAAGATGATGGCAGCTAAGGACCGCAAGGCCCATCCAGTCTGCCCATTTCTTTTTCTACCTTATGGATGTGCCATCAGTCTTTGCTCTGTCAATGGCCTATCTATTCATACTCATCTGTATTGCTCCCTTATGCCTATCCCATGCCTGTTTGAAGCCCCACACTGTATTTATACCGCTTACTTCCTGAGGAAGGCCATTCCATGCATCTACCACCCTTTCTGTGGAAAAGAACTTCCTCACATTACCACTTAATTGGCCTCTCTATAAACTCATGCTGTGTCCTCTTGTCCTGATATTTTTCTTATATTGAAACATGTTAGACTCTTTCATCTTGTTAATGCCCTTAAGGTGTTTCAATGTTTCGATCATATCACCTCTCTTCATCCTTTGCTCTAGGGTATGTATATTGAGCTCCGTTAATTTGTCCTCATATGTTTTCTGATGTAGTCCCTGCACCATTTTGGTTGCCCTTCACTGGACTTCCTCAATTTGGTTAATATTCTTTTGAAGGTGTGGCCTCCAGTACTGCACACAATAGTCCAGATGGGACCTAACCAGTCTCTTGTAAAGAGGGATTATTATCTCCCCCCTCCGATTTGTGATACCCCTACTAATACACCTCAACATCCCCCTAGTCTTACCACTGCTTTAGTGGCCTGATTGGATGATTTCAGGTCGACCCCTTATAAAAGTTACTATCATATTTTCTCTCCTAATGAAGTCCCTCATTACACCTGGCTGCCTGACATCAACACATTACTTAAATATAACTTATATCACTGCATTGACAGCCCCCCTGTTTTTCTCTATAAAACTGTGTAAATAATCCCAAGGCTGAACATATGCCAGCCATTACTTTTTCATGTACTGCCACCTATTCTAACTATCAAACCCATATTGCTTACCATTCCTTCCATTACAATCTACACCTCCATATCTTTTCCTAATCATGTGTTTGCCTTCCTTAGAATGTGAAATAAAACAAATCTTATTAGTTAAAAATCATTGTGTTGTTTCTCCATGTCTTCTTAACAGTTCCACACAACCTCGCTAACTTCATTATGCAGCAGTGGCGGATCTGATCAAAACTTGTTTTACTCCGTTAACAAGTTTAAAATAAAAAAAGTCTGTTACTGTTTAGTTGAGCAAAAAGATCTCTAAAATGAATAAAAAATGGAGTCTTTTGAAACAAATCACTCCCAAAAAGATCTAAAGGGCATTGTGCAACTAGATTACTGTTGTCTGTTTCTGGTGTTGCTGATTTATTTAGTTTCAAGAAGTGATTTTGCTTTGCCTATTGAAGCACTGCAGAGTGAGGAAAGGGAGATGTTTCAGCTAGCAAGGCAGCCCAAAAAAAATCAATGTCTTTGGTCATTATGTTGGCTTGCATCCATGCGCAAGCTATATCTTGTGTCGGTAGCAGAAATGCAGAAGTGTGTCAGTGTTGGCGAATGCAAGGGTCGCTTTAGTGGGTGCATCCCTCAGCCCCCAATCAGTGAGCATGCTGCTGATGACAACAGTTTCAAAGAGAGCTACGGAGATGAAACAATGTGCTGTTGAAATAAGAGACAAGTTCATCATTGCAGCAGCAGATGGCACGGCTCTGTTAGGTGCATTTCATGGTAAAACATTTCAGTAAAAATGGCGGTTCCTGCCATCCGCCACACAATTCACAGAAAGCCAACATTGGGGTGCCCAATCCTCATGTTGGCATGTTCACAGCTCCTGCCACCTGCCACACCACAACCTGCCATTGTTCCTGCCTTCCCCACTCCATCCCATCCCCCGAAAGACAATAAACCCTTCCAGAACCTCCTACTGCTGCTGCCCCCCATTCCCTTTGTCTCTCCCCAAGAATTGTAGCACACTGGGACCCCACTCCAGTGTGTCTATTTTTTTTTTCTTTCTTAACCTGTAAATGAAGAAAACCTTCCCTTGCTGTTTTTAATTTTTTTCCCTGCAAACAAGAAAATGATCCACCGATGTCTCCCCATCCCTCCCTTCCCCACCCTCCCTCTGTGCACCAACCTCCTGCACCTACCCCAACCATACTTACCCTCCAGAGCTTGGGAGTTATGATCTTCTCTGGACTGGGATGCATCTGCACTCTTCAAAGCTGAACTGCAATGTGTCGAAATGAAAGAAAGCTTTATAACGGGAAGCATTCGGGGGGATTCACCTTTAACCAGTAAGCCATCCTTAGGTTGATATCTTAGCCATTTTTTGAATTTTGACCCTTAATTATCAACACAGGGTTCTTGGGACCCCACCTTGTGAACATGTGATTGTCATTTCATTTCTCGGTCCCAAAAGGTGATTTCTTGGTCACTGCTCGGAATCACCTTTCAGGACCAATTAATGAATTGGCAGTGCCACTATTCATGAAGTGGGGTCCCACATAGCAAATGCTGCAAATTTGGTGGAAAAAGTAAAAAAAAAATGACTGTGTTACGAGCGTCCATTGTGCAGTTTCTACGCTCGCTTGTAACTTCTCCAATTTTTAATAATTTCACTCCAGATTTTCAACATTGCCATTTTTGCACATCTCCTTATGAACAGTACAGCTGTCATTTTTCACATCCTACCTAAAATGTATTTTCACACCTGTGGCATACAATAAGCATGGTCACTGTGAGAAATCAACTTTCTGGACAGAGTAACAAAATCAAAATGCCACTATTCATGTGAGAAGTCCCAAAATGCCCATGCTGAAAAATTGGTGAATAAATTCCAGAAAAATGACTGTATTACAGGTGTGTGTTGCGCAGTTTCTATGCACGCTTATAAGTTCACACATTTTTCATATTTTCTCTCCAGATTTGCAGCATTGATATTTTTTTCACACCTCCTCATGAACAGTACAGCTGTCATTTTTTGCATCCTGCCTCAAATGTGTTTCTGTACCTGTGGCTCCAAATGGCACAGTTGCTGTGCAAAATCACCTTTCAGGATTTAGGAATGAAATGATAATGTCACTGTTCATGAGGTGGGGTCCCAAAAAGCCCATGTTGACAATTTGGAGTGAAAATACCAACAAACACCTGGGGTGTTAAGGTTTCCAACCATACACCCACCCTATAGAGACTAACTGGCATTGGGGGCATAATTTGGGTTCATTGGCTGTAATGTTCATGGCATTCTACCCCTGCCCCTACCTACAGCCACTGAGAGGCATCGAGGTGTGCCTTGGGGTCTGTCACCCTAACATTCACCCCATTCTCCTATACTGCACCCATCTCAGCTTATTTCCTTATGGAATGGGGTGATCATAAGGCCTGAAGACCCCAAAGCACATCGCAACATCTGTCAGTGTCTTCAGGATGGGGTGAGATGGAATGATGTAAGGGGTATGGCCGATGAACTAAAGTCACACTCCCAACGCCTTTCAGTCTCTGAGGTGAGGGGGGATTGGTGTTAGTTCAATACTTCACTGTCATTCCTATTATGCATCTCTCTATCTCATGCACTACCAATGCCAATGCCAATGCCAATGCCAGCAAGCCAACATTCAGCTTTGACAAATGCTTGTTTGTTTACTGTGAGCACTAGTCTGTGTGAGCAGATATCCCATATTTGTTTTCTTCAATATTTCTTGTTAATCATTTTTGTCTCTGGTCTGTTATTTCTCATTTTATTTCTGTAATACAGTTACATTTGGTGTGGATAAGTGAAGAAATGTGTTAGTCTTTTTTTATATTATTTGGTTTCATTCTTTAAATGACAGTGTTACTTACAGTAACTTATCAATTACTCCTGTCTTGTGTGTCTTGTTGATCCCTGTCATGTAAAAAAAAAAATTAACAAAAACTTTTTGGGGGTGGTTTAACTGCAGCTAATATTATCTCAGTAAACTGTTCTGCTCAGAATCAGATCACACTGCTAATCCCTCAGGGTGGTGTTTGCTATTGTCATTTAGTTTTACTGGAGAGTTTCTTTAATTTGTTTTACTCACAATATTATGAATCTAAATATGTAAAATGACTGAGACAAGATGCTCAACTGAAGGGAGGGTGCGGGGGAGCTGGCAAAGAAATGCATAACTTCTGTGGGGCAAAAGGGTGTGACAGTTAAAAAAAAAACTATACCTGCAGCAGTGTCATCTATGGGATCTGGGGCCAGTAGTAGTAACAAGGAAGTAATTGGTGGTAGTGGTATTAGTGTAGGCAAAAATTTTCTTTTCCATATCTGTGACATCCATGCTGGTGGCAGCTAGGGGAGATGGTAGCAAGAGGAGCAGTCCAAGAGGTAGCAAAATGTCTGGCTCAGACACGGTGGTCGAAGAGGAGGTTGTCGGTGTCCCCATGACTCCTGGTGGTGGTGGCAGAGAGCTTGATCTAGATGATAGTTTCCCATTCCCAAATTAGGGTGTACAGTCTGACCATGAGTCAGAGGATGAGGAGAGAGATTTGACTGTTGCTCAGTCAAAAAAGACTAAATTGAAAAATGTAACTCTGATGTATGATGAGATGAGATGAAACCTGGTGAAAGTGAAGATAAGGATGACAGAGTTCTGGAGGAGGAGGATATCAGTGGTGGTGGGAATGATTTGGATCCCCTATGGGAACCAGAAAAGAAAAACAAGAATGGTGATGCTGCTGAACACGTGGGCCTTTCCACGCCAGTATGTGATAGACCTACCAAAGTCCCACCAATACTACTCTTACCAGTGTTGAGCCCATGAAACCACATGAGTCACCCAATGTTGCAGTGCATAAATCATCCCAATAAACACAAATTTCAGTTTCTCTCCTCTCCCACTCCCACCACCATGTAAAATCAAGCGGTACAAAATGCAGAGAATAAGATTTTTATATACTGGACCCATCTGATGAAAACGTTGCTATCTGTCAGCCATGTCAAGCATGAGTTAATCAAGGAAGAAAGGAAGCCACTTAGCCATTGATGGCCAGTGTACACACAACATGTCTAGGCATCTGTTACACTGAACACAGCACCAAAAGAAAGCCAGTGCAGGGGATCCCTCTCCCTTATCATATCACTTGTGAAGACATTCAGAAGCAGCAGTGAAATAATCCCAGTGGAGGGGGAGATGACTGAGGAGGACTACAACATAGACAAGAGGAGTCTGTGGGGCTGCCAAGTAGTGATCATAGCAGCAGTGGTGGGCTGAGTACTAGCACTCAGAAACACCAAAACACAGCAACCATAGGGCAGAAAGCACCCCCAAAATCAATGCTTTCATTCAAGCAGCACCTGTGAATCCTCAGTAGTCAAATACTACACTATCAGCCATGCCACTACGCCAAGTACAGCTTTTTGGTAGCCCAGCACAAATAAAGGTCCAGCCTACACTGCATATCAGATTTGTGTGTCATTTCAAATACCCACCCAGTTATGCTATTGCATATGAACTGAATGCAGAAAGAGATGAATTGTTGGCAATTGATCTATTGCCATTCTTGTTTGTGAATAAAGTGGGATTTAGAAGGTTGGTGGTATGTGCCTGTCCCATATTCCCATATGGCAGATTTCCTCAAGAACTTACTTCTCCATATGTGCCATTCCTGAACTTTATGGGTTAGTGTCACATATGGTAATCCATGCCCTTCTGCATTCAACATCACCATGTGTGTAGCTCTGTATGGATATGTGGAGCAGTGGCCAAACAGCTGATAGCTCCTATATGTGCATTACAGCACAGTAGGCACAGACCCCTATGGTAGAGGTAAGGTTGTACTGAACCCAATTGCAGTGGTAACAACACTCTGGGTATTGCCACACTGACAATGAAGAGTGTACCTGGATACCACATGTGCCAGAACATGTTAGAATTACATAGAAACATAGAAACACAGAATTTGTTGGCAGAAAGGACAAGTAAGATCATTCGGTCGGCCTTGTTTTCACTTGCTGTTCCAACAACTTGGACCCTATTTGGTCATTGGTGACTCTCATTTTCCTTTATTTATTATGCTTGTGTGCCTATCCCACACATGCTTGAAGCTTCTCACTGTTTCTCACCTGACTGAGACTGATGAATGGCTGCATCCCCATTCACTGAAATTGGGTTTTCTTGTGAGCTTGAAAGTAATGAAATGTATCAGTGATGGGAGGATTCTCAAGATGCCATGCCTTTCATACTGTCTTAATCTCATTCTGCAGGAGTTTCTAGCATATCCTGATATCAAATTCATGTTTCTTGTGGCTTGTCACATCTGTGTCCACTTTGGCCATTCCAGAAAGGCCCATGACTGTCTCAGGTACCAGCAAATCCAGAAAAAAAACACCTTAGCACTGAATGAATCTGAAAGTTGTCACCACTTGGAACTCAGCACTTTATATGATTGAGTGCTTATACGAGCAGTACAATGCAATCTTCTAATATATGTTGCTGAATACAAGCCATTGTAGTGCCAGATCATCTGTGTTTCTGACAACAGACCAGTGGCAGCTAATGGATGGCTTGATCATGATTCTAAGGCCATTCAAACATGCAACACAGGCAGTGAGGGGGACATTGTCTGTATCAGTAAAGTTATTCCACTTTTATGGGTGCTGAAGTAGATGCTGTTGAAGGCATATCAGATGCTGGGAGCAGTTGGTGATACAGGAAGCTGTGCCTTAATGAAACACATGTTCCATGTCTTGGACTTCAATACCCATATTTCTGGCCTTTTGTGTTCTGTAGATTTTGGGATTGCCACCATGCTGGATCCATGATATAAATGAGGACTGTCATCAATAGATGAAGAAGGCATGACTGAGTCCATAATTTAGTTGATCTTCTACTAAGACGTGTAGTTGGGTTACAGATGTTAAAGACAGTTATGTAAGTCACAACATTAAACAAGAAACCTGAGCAGAGTTGAGGTGTTGCTACCACCTCACATGGTGAACAGGCTGATAAAACATCCAAGGTAACAGAAAAATTACCACAAATCCACTTTGAGATATTTTTTACCTGGTGGGAATTATAGACATTCAGGAAAAATAAAAGGAGGAGGCTGACAGCAGGATTGTGGGCAACATAGTGCATGGTGGATGCATAATTGGTGCACACCAGGCACCTTACCATCATGGAAGAGCCCTTGCTGTACTGAAGTAGCAGTCACTGATTGGCCAGCCCTGACTTCCATAACAAAAAATCATCTGAGCTGTCCACCCTCGAGTATCAGTGTGGAGAGGGAATTCAGTTCAGCAAGGGAAGTTGTGCAGCACTGGCATACAAATATGTCCCCTAGAAATATTAGCATCTATAATAAATGTAGCACACATTCCACACCACCCAAACATGCTGGAGTTTCTACCACATAAAGGTGACAGTAGTCGTGAAGATGGATCTGAAGAGCCTGAGATTGTCAGCATTGACAAATCAGCTTCTACTGAGGTAGATGAAGCACAGATGGAGAATGAATGTCCATGTGGGAACACCTCCAGTCTGAAAGATGATGAGAGCTTCTTCCTTGATGTGGATGACTGAAGCATAAAAGGAAAAGTGTTCTGTCCATGATTTTCTCCTCATCAGTTGAACCCTTTTCTATATGATTCAGTTTTATTTTCATGTCATTATATTTTCCCCAAGTTGTGCAGCTCTTCATACATCCAATTACCTGCCTCTTTCTTCTCTTATGTGACACCTACAGACAAACTAGAAAATTGGTAGACACTGCCACATTAGAGGTCAAGTTTACCAACAATGACATTGGTCACTGCCGAATCCGCACATTAATCCAGACTGAAAAACCCACACTCCTAAGCCAGTATAAATGCCATTTCCAGCCATGTAGGCCATGCATCCTCCAGCAATGAAGACAGTCCCTTCCTTCTCCGACTCCTTTGGCCTGCTGGTGTCCTCTACATTCAACAACAAAATGAGCCACTGCCACCTCCATTGCATGCATCCAGACTGAAAAACCTGGACTCTTAAGTTGACGTAAATGCCATTTTGCCTGCTATGCAGACCATGCATCCTTCAGGAATCAAGACACTACCTCCTTCTCCTCTTCTGACCTGTTTGTAGCCTCCACATCCACCAACAACATGGGCTATTGCTACATCCACTGCATGCATCCAGACTGATAAATCTCTTAAGCCAGTGTAAATGTCATTGCCCATCATACCTCCAGCCAGCCTTAAGCCAATCCTCCATCCAACCAGCCCATCCCAGCAACAAGATGTGATATCCAGCAAGGTCCAGCTTTGTCTACTTTGATGGTAAGTTATTTTTGCTATTGTTCACACTCCACAATCTTGAGTGTTGGTGGTGACTCCTTCCTAGCACAGAAGGGGCTGCCACTTTGTTTACCACACATAAAAATGCCTGTTTTTTTCTTTCTTTCTTTCTTTCTTTCTTCATTTTTATTAAGATGTTCAAGTACAGACATTAAAACAGGAACATTAGAAAAGACCTAAACAATGAAACGTTTAAACATGCCTTCATAATTTCAACTAAGTACCAAAGAAGAAGGGAAACCAATGTCTCAAATACAGTAGCAAAGAGCAAAGTCTTTGTCATTTAATTAAAGATGATATATAATCATTAAATCAGTATGGGGCTAAGTGAAAACATAGCCAGGAAAGTCATAAATTATATGAAATTTTAATTGTTCTTTCTACGTAGTACGGTTCCTGAGATATAAGCAATTTAGTATCTCAAGTGCTCATTTTATGCTCCTAGGCCCATTATTATGCACACATTGTTTGTATTCACTGTGTTTCTCTATGCAGCTGTGGTGAAAAAAAGGGTGTGCACTTTAGCTACTGTCACAGTTAACATTCCCACTTGCATTTGCATTACCATTTGCGTTACTGTTCCCATCTAAACCACCATGTGCGTTACCCTTTGCATTTTCATTTGCACTTGTGTTTGAGTTACTGTTACCATTTGCATTTCCATTACTGTTTCTGTTTGTGTTTTGTTTTGAGTCACCATGTGCAATACCATTTGCATTTGCGTACGCACTTCTGTTTGCATTTGCGTTTCCTTTGGTGTCATCATTGCTGTTACTGTTAGCATTTTCATTTCCTATTGTGGTACCGTGACTGTGCACGTTACCATTTGCTTTTCGATATGTGCTTGCATTTGCATTTCTGTTTGCGTTACTATTCCCGTGTATGCCACGTGTGCATTATCCTTTGTGTTTTAATTTGTGCTTGCATTTGCATTTCAGTTAACATTTGTGTTTCCATTACTGGTTTTGTTTGCATTTCTTTTTGCATCACCGTGTGCATTACCATTTGCATTTGCGTACATGCTTCCATTTGCATTTTCTTCCGCATCATCGATGCTGTTACCATTAGCATTTGCGTTTCCTATTGTAGTACTGTGATCATGCACATTACCTGTTGCATTTCCATACACACTTGCATCTGCATTTCCATTTGTGTTACAGTTACTGTCTACACCACTGTGTGTGCTACCCTTTGCATTTTCGTTTGCGCTTGTGTTTGCGTTACTGTTAACATTTGTGTTTCCATTACTGTTTTTGTTTGCATTTTCTTTTGCGTCACTGTGTGCATTTCCTTTTGTGTTTGCGTACGCACTTCTGTCTGCATTTCTGTTTCTGTTTGTGTTTCCTTTGGTTGTCATTGTTGCTGTAACCATAAGTGTCTATGTTTCCAATTACTTTACTGTGACCAAGTGCGTTACAGTTTGGGTTTCTGTACGTGCTTGCGTTTCTGTTTTCCTTAATGTTTGCGCTTGTGTTTCTATTACCGTTTGCATTATCATGTATGTTTGCATCACCATGTGCATTACCAATTGCGCTTGCATTTTTTTTGCCGTTACTTCACATTTATAGTGCACATTCTCAAAAAGAAGGGACATTCATGACAAAAAACTCTGTTTAATGCATCAGTTAACCTCTCCCCATTCTCCTATACTGCACCACCTCATCTTACTTACACATGGGATAAGGTGAGACTTAGGACCGATGACCCTCAATGCACACCCTGATGCCTCTTGGTGTGGGCGGGGTGAGGGTGGGGTTCAAGGGGCTGGGAACCCTAACATCGAATTTCCTTGCTTTTGTCACCATGGAACAAGCCTAACTGATGCATTAAACAGAGTTTCTTGCCATGAAAATGTTTATATATATATATATATATATATATATTATAGTAGCACAGTAGTGCCACTATAGTTAGGGTTGAGTACCCCATTTAAGTTTAAAGTGTGAAATTTGGCAGGTTAATAACTTTTCCACTGCATGATGGATTGCCTGAAATTTGAAAGTCATGAGGTGGTACAAAAGGGCAGGAAAGTGGAAGTCATAGGCCTACAGGAGGTACATCAGAAAGTAATTTGCTAACATCTGTTTTTTTCAAATATTGAAGATGAGGAATGTTGGGCAGTGGTATGGATAGTTGAACATTCATTCATACATTGGGCCAAGAAGTGGTCAATATAAAATCCTGGGGGAAGGCAATTAAAACAAGACCCAGACCAAACTAGGATTATGTGGAATGTGGTGAGGGGTCTGCGCTCGGCCCAGAGTTGCCCCTGCTGGAAGAAAAAAGATGGGAATGGCCAAGACTGGATTTACTGATTATACATGCTGGGGGAAATGATTTTGGTAATACCCCATGGGTGATTCTGGTTCACAAAATATTAGGGGTTTTGGTGGTCAACAAAGCTTAGTGGCCAGAGGTGACCATTGGATGATCAGAGGTAATACCCAGAAGGGTATGGAGGCAAGCCAAGGACACTAAGGCAGTGGAAAATGCCTGGAAGTGGGTAAACAGAAAAATGGCCACATGGATCAGGGTGAATAGGGGGATTATGTAAGTCTCGAGGCCATCACACATAATTAGAGATGCAGCAACATTGAATTTCACCATCAAAATCGTGAATTTCACCATGTAAAATATTTCACAAAATTCAGGTATTCCACAAAATATTTAGTGGATGTGAAATGAGGAATTTTACCTGAGAATTGTGGAATTTCACCTGCAAAATGTGGAATTTCACCCACAAATGGCAGGATTTTGCTTGTTATGGCTGAAATTTCACCATTCATGGGTGAAATTCAGCATTTTGCTGGTTTAATTTTGCATTTTGCACCCACAAAGTATTTAGAAAAATGCACAAATTTCACAAAATATTTTGTGGAATGAAATTTGTGGATTTCACCCATCTCTACACATGAGTTGGGTATATATATGTCTGATGGGGTACACAAGTTTATGGTGGGCAACACAGTTTTGCATACAAATTTTCATGAGACAATCGAGAATTGGAGTGGTTAAAAGGGGGGGTTATAGTTTTTCAGTGGGGGAAGCCCATAGTCCTTTGCAAGGGCTGGATATGAGCTAGTGGGGAATTACTGGGCCCAACAGGGTAAAATACCTGGTGGGGTTGGGGTGGCCTCATGGAGTAGTCACCCCAGGGTAGACATTGCTGAGTATTTGGTGGAACACCCAACCCCAGACAGACTACCAGCAGTAAAGAGGTGGTGGATATACACCGGAGCCATAAGGACAACAATCAACATGTTTGAAAATATTAAGACTGTGATAAGGTTGTAAATAAAAGGATGACCCCATGAATATTCTGTAAAGGGAAGAAGAAAATGGTGATGTTTTATGATGTGTTATGAAGTATGAAAATATTGGATGATGTTTAAAAGAGATGTGGAATTCTGCTCAAATAAAGGTAATTTTGAACCAAGAAGTTGTAGAGTGTATCCTCTCAGCAAATGCCAATGACAATAGAGGTTGCCCTAATAAAGGGCAGCCTGGGTTGTCAGAGGATCCCTGGAAGAAAGGAGTTATCATAAAGGAAAGGTTAGGGTGAGGGAGAGTGATACAGTGTCCCAAGATACATGCAGTATATTTTTACTTGCAAAAAAAAGAAAACAGTCCCCTGATGCCTTTTTTAATTTTTTTACCTGCAAAAGATGAAAAACATCCCATGCAGTCCCCACTGTACCCTTCCCTTCCCCTATCCCAACTCTCCCACTAAGCACCCACCTCCCGGAACCCCCCAAAATGTATACTTACCTCCATAGGTCTTCCGATATTATCTTGTGAACCAGGACACGTCTGCACTCTTCAAAGCCGAAACACGAACTGAGGAATATAGGTAAGTGCTGTATAATGTATGTCAATGGCATTTTCATCTTATGTGCATTTCTTCACCATTTTTAGATATTTTTTCACCAAATTTTCATCATGGGCTTTTTGGGACCCCACCTCATGAACACTGGCACTATCATTACGTTAACTCATCCTGGAAGGTGATTTTCGGTCACTGCATGGAATCACCTTTCAGGACTGATTAATGAAATGGCAGTGCCAATGTTCATGAGGTGGGGTCCCAAAATTCCCATACTGAAAATATGGTGAAAAAAATTCCAAATAATTTCTGTGTTATGAGCATGCATTGTGTAGCTTCCATGCCAGTGCATAATGTTGGTAATTTGCAATATTTTGACTCCAGATTTTCAATATACCCATTTTTTCACCCCACCTATTGAATAGTACAGCTGTCATTTTTCACATCCTGTCGGAAACATGTTTTTGCACCTGTGGCACAGAATGGCACAGTTGCTATGCAAAATCACCTTTAAGGTCCAATTAATGAAATGATAGTGCCAGTGTTCATGAGATGGGGTCCCAAAAAGCCCATGTTTGAAATTTGGTAAAAAAAAAAAAACAACTAAAATGGCCATGTTATGAGCATGCATTATGCAGTTTCTACACAGATGCTTAACTTTAGTAATTTACAATATTTCGACTCTAGATTTTCAGCATACCCATTTTTTAACTCCTCCTCATGAACAGTAGAGCTGTCATTTTTCACATCCTGTCTGAAATGTGCTTCAGCACCTGTGGTGCGGAATGGCGTTTCAGTATGGATTTGAAAATGTTCACCCATGGGGTTTATGAGGTGGGTTGATAAGAAGAATATGCTAAATGTTTGGGGTCAAAATATTAAAAAGCAAAGAATTTATTTAGTAACATAGATTGTAGGACTGTCCATTGCACCTCTGGGGAACATGCTGCCTTACTGTGCCATTGAGCTGAGTTTAGGTGTGAATTCAGTGAGCTGGCTTACCAGGACAAGGCTGATGGGCAAGGTGCTGCAGGATGCAGCACCAGTCATGACATGGGTAGGGACGAAGCAGTGTTTTGGTGCAGATGCCACATCCTGTGGTGGGTCAGGGAACCTCACCCACAGGCTATTGAGATGTGTGCCAGGGTCTGCTGGGCCCATGCACTGCATCATGACTGTCTCCAATATTGTATTTAGCTCATTTTGCACAGGTCCCAATGAGGATACAGTTTTACTAGCACAAAAAGAAGAGAAATTAGTTGCAAAAAGACTATAATAATGCAGAGATTATGGTTATAAAAACACAAAGCATGCAAAGACAGGAAATGTAAAAACATTTGGGATTTGGGTCTCCAGAGCATTGGCGAAACAGTGGTGGGTTCTTATTTGGGGTTGTCAATGAAGTTTTTTGCAGTGAACTTCCTTACTATTTCAGATACTTTATTTGTATCCCTATTAAGGGCCAGTATACATGAGGTAGTATGCAAAATGGCTGTGTTGAAAATTTGGAGTGAAAATATTAAAAATTGCCAAAGTAATGCACGTGCATAGAAACATTTTAATGAACACTTGTAACTCAGCCATTTTTAGGATTTTTTTCAACAAATTTTCAACACTGGTTTTTTGTGACCCTACCTCATGAACAGTGGTACTGTCATGTCATTATTCAGTCCCAAAAGGTGATTTCACACAGATTCTGTGCCATTCTTCACCATAGGTGTGGAAAACAATTTGCCCAGGATTTGAGAAATGACAGCTGTACTGTTCATAAGGTGGTGCGAAAAAATAGGCATGTTAAAAATCTGGAGTCAAAGTATTGTACATTAACAAATGTATGCATCTGCATGGAAACTATGCAATGCATGCTCGTAATATAGTCATTTTTAGGAATTTTGTCACCAAATTTTCAACATGTTTTTTTTTGGCGTTCACCTTATTAACACTGGTACTGTCATTTTGTTAATCAGTCCTGAAAGGTGATTTTGCACTGTGACTGTGCCATTATTCACCACTGGTGTGGAGACACATTTCCAGCAGGATGAGAAAAATGCTAGCTCTACTATTCTTAAGGAGCTGTGAAGAAATGGCAATGTTGAAAATCTGGAGTGAAAATAAAAAAATTGGCAATGCTTTAAGCATGCATAGAAACTGCACAAAGCATGCTTGTGCCACAGTCATTTTTTAAATTTTTTAATCAAATTTGCAACATGGGCTTCTTGGGATCTCACCTAATGAACAGCTGCACTGTCATTTCATTAATCAGTTCCAAAAAGTGATTCCATGCAGTGACCACAAAATCATCTCTTGGGGTCGAGTAACATAATAACAGTGACAGTGTTCATGAGGTGGCATCCCAAGAATGCCATGTTGAAAATTTGGGGCCAAAATTCCTAAAAATGGCTCAGATATCAACCTAAGTTGAAACCCTGATTGTTTGCCATTATTTGGCTCTTACCTATGATTCTTCAGTTCCTAGTTGAGCTTTGAAGAATGCAGATGTGTCCCTGTCCAGAGAAGATGAAAGCACTGACCTCCAGAGGTACATATGGGGTAAGGGGGGTGCTCAGTGGGAGGGTGAGGATGGGGTAGGGGGTACTGGGGAGACAACGAGGGACTATAATCTTTTTTACAGATTAAAAAAGTCATCAGGGGATGGTTTTCTTTATTTACAGGTTAAAAAAACAAAAACCTTTTGAGCACACTGAGGTGGGCTCCCAGTGTGCCACATGAGTTGGGGGGAGGGGATACATACTGCCGATGGGAGGATTGGGTACCCCTGTCAGCAAAGTAAAAATAAATAAATAAATAACATTTGGGCATACTGGGGTGGGCTCCCAGTGTGCCACATGAGTTTGGGGGGGATATATGCTGCCAACAGGGGGACTGGGCACCCTGGTCAGCAACCAACACTGGGAGTGGACATCTTTGGGTCAGAAACTTAAAAACAAACCTTTAAAAGCACATCTGTGATCATGAATACACACTGTGTGTTGTATATATATATATATATATATATATACACATACAGTGCGTATATATATATATATATATATATATATACAGTATATATATATATATATATATATATATATATAAGCATTAAGACATGACAGGGTGTGCATGGAACATATTTTACCACATGGCCAGGGGCTTAATAAGGCACGAGGCCTTGGCCGAGTGCCTTTAGCCCCTGGGTGTGGTAAAATATGTTCCATGCACACACCTGGAGTGTCTTATTGCGCTTATAAAATGGGCACCTATATTTAGTTTTATTTTTACAGGTAGAAAAAACTTGCTTGCATGTGGAAAAAAGACTTTAAGATGCTAATGTAAGATAAAATAGTCCTTCCGCCAACACGGAGTTATATTATTCATGAGCTGATTTGCATTTCTGACTCCAGGTTATGTGTACTGTGCAGTCTGTGCTGCAAATGAGTGCTGAAACATATTTAGATTTGCATTTATGTGACTCCAGTTTGCTATAATTGTAGTGTGCACAGTCTGCAAACGAGTGCTGAAGCATGTTTTTTTTGTAAACACGCCTGCTGAAGCTGACTGAAGTACGCTATCTGCAGTCCATGTACCTCCCACCAGCAGTTGTATGTTTGTGCTGCTCTCATGTGGTCGCTCCCCCTCCGTGGTTGACTGAGCCTTTCTCTACATTTACAGGGGCATTTCAATTCATCTGATTAAGAGACCCACACAGTAGAAAAGAGCAATTGCCACGGGAAACTACCTGGCAGCAAGCAGCAGAAAAACAGACTAGAGGGCAACAGGGGCTGATTGCAGTACAAAACTTGAAATAGCGCTGCTTCACAGGGGCTGACTCTGACTGCCGGAAAGAGATTTGTGGCAGGGTTTAATGGACAGTAACAACAATCTTTAGCAGGAATTTGTCAACTGCATTCTATTCAAAACGCACACAGCTGTTCAAATGTTGATAAGTTAAAATGAAATAAATGGAGCATTAGTGAGTGAATAGAAGATGGCAGCATTTTAAATGCCAACATTCTAACACTCCTGATTTCATTTGGAAATGCGGTTCTGCTTCTCTGATGTTTTTTTCACCCATGCATGGAACATATTTCATGCATGGGTAACTAGCCAATCAAATTGCTTGATTTAGCCTACCCATTTTATAAATATATATATATATATATATATATATATATATATATATATATATATATATATATATACATACACTGTATATATATTATAGTTGAGTACCCCATTTAAGGTTAAAGTGAGAAATTTGGCAGGTTAATAACTTTTCCACTGGATGATGGATATGCCTGAAATTCAGCAGGCCACGGAGCGGTACCATGGATCTCTGGATCTTCCAAGTTTTGTAATGGTTGGAAATACAGTTGTGGAGCTACGTAGCACCATAGAATGTGGTAATTATGCTTTTTTGCACATTCTTTGCTTGTGCCTACAGCTCACGCGGTTTGTGTTACTGGTCCAAAACCTTCAGGAAACATGCAGCCAGTGTCCCCGATGTGCCTTTCAAAGATTTCATGAAAAAATGTTAAACTGTTCAAAAGTTATTCAAAAAACAAGTTTCCCATTATAGTCAATATGAAAAGCTGACAAACTATTTGACTGTGTTGCAAATGTAGTTTTTAGTGTCGCAAATGACCCCTGTAGTGTCGCAAATCCACCATTTTGTTTTCAGTTACTGGTCACAGAAGTGCTCTGCATTTAAATTTGTGACCCTCTAGTGACACAATTCTTTTTGTGTTCACCTAGTTGAGCCCTGAGGATGCTAGCCATGTCTTTTTAAGGGGGTTAAACACCCTAGAAATTTCCTTTTAAAATTTTTGTAAACTGTAGTGTTGCAAAGTAGTGTCACACTTGCAACACTTTTGTGATTTCTTTTGCAAAAGTGTCATGATTTGTGACACTACTTTGCGACACTATGCCCAAAAGATTAGGAAATCTTTGTCACTCTGCCGCAAAAGAACAGTTTGGTCTTTTGGGCTGAAATTTGGAGGAAAGACAGCCAAGATCCCACAAATGTGACTTTTGGTGGTTTGATGAAAGCATATCAGAGGTCTGCATAATTATGGTACTTCAAAGCTGATGATTTTTCCTGTAGGCTAACATTACGGCGTCCCCGGCACATTTCGAGACCCGTATCTCAGAAATGCTTCAAGATATGGGCTTTTTTGTTGGAAAAATGCTCAGCCCCAGACTAGGGGGTTAAGTGGAAAATTAGCTAGGAAAGTCATATATAATATGAAATTTAAAAATATTTTCTACGTAGTAAGGTTCATGACATATAAGCAATTTAGTATTCCAAGTGTTCATTTTCTGCTCCGAGGTCCATTATTATGCATACATTCTTTGTAGTCACTGTGTTTCTCAATGCAGCTTTTGGGGGAAAAAAGGGTGTGCACTTTCATTACAGTTACAGTTACTGTTTCCACTTGCGTTTCCGTAACCATTTGCGTTAGCGTTCCCGTCTACGCCACTGTGTGCATTACCTTTTGCGTTTTCGTTTGTGCTTGCGTTTGCATTACTGTCACCATTTGCATTTCCATTACTGTTTTTCTTGCATTTCATTTTGTGTCACTGTGTGCATTACCTTTTGCATTTGTGTACGCACTTCCATTTGCATTTCTCTTTCTTTGGCATCATTGTTGGTGTTACCATTACCATTTGCTTTCCAAATGTGGTACCGTGACTGTGCGCATTACCATTTGCATTTTTGTGCACACTTGCGTTTGCATTTCTGTTGTGTTACTGTTCACTTTGGCATCATCGTTGCTGTTACTGTAACTATTTGTGTTTCTGATTGCATTACCTTACTGTTTGTGTGTTCGTCATCATTTGCATTTCTGTTGGTCTTAACATTTGCATTTTCGGTTGTGTTTCCTTTGTCGATTGCATTACTGTTTCCTTCTGCAATGCCGTTGCCTTTACCGTTTGCATTTCTGTTTGTGTTTGTGTTACCATTTGCATTTTTCTTACTGTTTGCATTTCTGTTGGCATTAGCATTTACGTTACTGTTTCTGTTAATGTTTGCATTTCTGTTGTCCTTAGCATTTGCGTTACTGTTTGCATTACCATTTCTGTTTTCATCAACGTTTGTGTTTCTCTTACTCTTTGCACTATCATTTACATTTGGTTCACCATGTGTGTTACTGTTTGTGCTTGCATTTGTGTTACCGTTATCGTTACTATGTGACACAAAATCACATGGTGTGAGTGCATGGCCCTTGCCACCACATTCTATTCACTATTTATAGTGCTCATTTTCAAAAAGAAGGAAAATTCATGGTAAAAAGTCCATTTGATGCATCAGTTAGGGTTGTTCCACAGCAACAAAAGTGAGGAAATTCAGTGTTATGGTTGCCACCCCTTGCACCCCAAGCACACCCCATCCCCACCAACAGGCATTGGGGTGTGCATTGGTGTTGTTGGTCCTAACTCTCACCTCCATTCTCTTATACTGCACCACCTCAGCTTGCTTACACATGGGATGGGGTGAGAGTTAGGACCGATGACCTCAGCACACACCCCAATGCCTGTTGGTAGGGACGGGGTGTACTTGGGGTGCAAGGGGTGACAACCCTAACACTGAATTTCCTCACTTTTTTCACTGTGGAACAACCATAACTGATGCATTAAACTGAGTTTTTTGCCATGAAAAAAAAAATGTATATATATATTATACTGGCGCAGTTGCACCAGTATTGTTAGGGTAAAAACGGCACTTCTATATTAAAGTCCAAAGTTTTAGCCTTAATAACTTTGTAGCCCTTCATAGGATTTGCAGGAAATTTGGAATGCATAATCTCTAGGACTAGATCTCTTCACTGTCTAAATGTCCTGGGAATCCATCAAGTGGTTTCTGGGATATAAAGTGCTGAAAAACAGAAAAATCATTTTTTTAAACATTTCTTTGCTCACCTATATCTCAGGAATGCCTTTTTGTTGTGATCTGAAATTTTCAGCAAAGAAAGCTTTTGTGTCACAGATGTGGCTTTTCAGTTAATACTTTTTATTGAAATTTTTATCAGTAAGATACATTGCTGTGAGCCATAGTCTTGTGTTAACAAAACTTGCAAAAGTATTATTGACTGGACTATGGATAAAAGAAAACATATATTAAAGTGTCTTACGTGAGAGTGGTACATACATAGCATAAAGTCTCTGCATCATTATAGTATGCACAATTATTTATATTTAAGACTGCATATACTTAACTGCCACAGGATAGTTCCATAGGGTGTGCCTCAGCAGTCACATTCCTAGCTTATTTATTTTATCATATGAGAGTATGAAGGATACATAAATCTCTTGTACAGAGACACTAAGGAAGAAATAGCACATTCTTGCCTTATATTAAATAGTACTTTTAAATCCTTCGCATCTACCATGCATAGTTGCTGATGACAAATACTCACATGCATTCAACTACTACATTTTGAACCTGAAGAATCCAAGATTTTCCAGTTGCATTCCTTCATTACTATATTATCACCTAAAGGGGGTTATCGCTATCAGTCAACCTACCCCAACACGAGGAGAGAGAAAAGCCACATATGGGCCCCAGCAGAGATGGTATTGGGACATATTGTTAACAGCTATGTGGGATAAGTGGTCCAGCTGGGCAATGTGGACATGGGAGTTGTATAGCTCAGATAGAGCTAGGATGTCTGCAGTTCTCCAGTGACTTAGGGTAAGCCGCTTAGCCTGGAGGCTAAAAATTGATAGCCAACGGACCTGCATCCTAGATAACTTCAGACCCAAAGGTGGAAGACCCAGGATCCAGACCATAGGGGTCACAACAATTGTAGCCCCCAGTATTTGTTCAGCAAGGCCGAATAAAGCAATCCAAAAGGATGTTAGCTTTGGACATTGCCATAACATATGGGGCAGGTCCCCCACCTGGGTGTCACACCTCCAGCAACAATCACTGCCAAAAAGATGCATGCGATAAAACATACTAGTGGTGCGGTACCAGTGAGAGAGTATTTTGTGCTGTATTGGCTGGCTACGAGAATCCGGAAGATTTTTGTGAGCTTCTCTCCAGCATGCTAACCATTGTTTCTCTGAGACAAGCTGATTAAGGGCCTTTTCCCATTTGATCTTAGCTGTATTAGAGCCATAGGGGAGCTGGGACCTAAGGGCTGTGTATATGTGGCTACCCACTCATTTCTTCACAGATAGCCAGGTAGGGAGAGGAGTTGGGTTACTCTGCTGTGCCACATGATGATGCTTGAAATACGCCTGTACTACACTACGTAATTGCAAATATTGCCAAAAGGTCTTTTTCCTCAAGTGGTATTCAGCATCTAGTTCCTTAAAGGATTTCAAATTTGATCCCCCATTTTCCAATATCTGAGCCAATTTCAATACCCCCTTATCTTCCCAGTCTATCCAGAATAATGTTTTCCCCTCAATCATAAGGGCATTGTTATGCCAGATTGTCACTTCAACCAGCGAGTATGGATTAGCCTTTAACTTTTTATGGACTGAATGCCAAGACTGAGGCCAAGATGGTGGGATGTTCCCTTAGGGTGTAGGGTAAGGGGAAGTATAGCAAGGTTGATAAAACCCATTGTCTGGTCCTGTCCAACTCCATCTCAACCAACTGTGGAATATTGTCCCCAGGTGGTAGAAACCATACCATGGTCTGCGCTGTGAGATATGCTAGTTTGTATCCTTCTATTCATGGGAGATTCCATCCGCCTTGTTTCCAGTGTGCATGTAATTTGTTTCTACTATATCTAGGTTTAGCCTTTTTCCACAGAAAGTTGGAGATCATCTTATGTATTGTCGTAACCCATGTTGCCGGGAGAGCCAGAGGGATATGCAACAAAGCATATAAAATTTTAGGGACAGCGACCATTTTTATGGCTGATATTTTCCAAGCCGATGTAAGGTTAAGTTTATTCCACCAGTCCAATTCCATCCTAATGTCAGCAAGCAGGGGATTTAAGTTTAGCTCCCAGATTTTAGCTAGATCAAGTGTAGCCTAATACCCAAGTACACTATTGAATGAGCCGTCCACTGCAGCCCATACTGATCGACCAAGGACTTGATGCATCAGGAGTTAAGTGGTAATACCTCATTTTGAAGTGATTAATCCTTAGTCCTGATAATGTGGCAAAGTCCACCAGCAGCTTGAGAAGGGAAGGGGTGGTTGCTTGGGCATTAGCTAGTGGCACCACCAGCAAATCATCCACATATAGAAAAGTAGTGTAGGCCTTTCGCCAATGCATACGCCCCCAATGTTAGGAGAGGATCTAATGGCTATTTATTTGTTTAGTTTTTGTTGACCGGGTACGTGCACTAAACAAATCCTGACTATTTTCAGGCACGACCCGAGGGAGGGGGTTACAGATGTATGCCAACTGACCCTGAACCAGATTAAGCTGTTGGTGGTATTTTTAGTGAATGAGGGAAATCTGGCCAGGACACTGGGGAAATTGCCCTACTCTTTTCAATAAGTGCCATGGGATCTTTAACATCCTCCTGAGCTACAACCAATCCAGGCAGAAGGGACCTCAGTTTAATGTTTCATCTGAAAGATGGGGCTCCAGTGCTAGTATAAAAAGTAAGGAGAAAAGTGGGCACCCCTGCATAGTACCCCATCCCAGAGGGAAGGGATTAGACAGTGTGGCGTTCATGAGAACCTGTGCCATGGGCTGATTATGCAATGCAATAATCCAAGCCCGAAAGTGGGGTCCAAAACCTATGACTTCTAGCACCTGCAGCAAGAAATCCCATTCAAGGGAGTCAAAGGCTTTCTTGAAGTTTATTGCCACTGCTGTGGTGGGGGCTGTACCCATCTGGGCAATAACCATAATATTAATCATAGAACCAATATGGTCCCTGCTAAATCTCCCTGGGACAAAAAATGCCTGAGAGGAGTGGACCAGGGAAGAAAGTAGGGGGGCTTAGACTAGCTGCCATAACTTTTGCAAATATTTTGCTTTCTGAATTTATTAGGAAGGTGGGCCAGTAATTAAAAGGCTTTGTTGGGTCATTTCTGTTCTTAGGAAAAGCTGTAATGATTGCTTCCCTAAGTGTATTGGTGAAGGAGCCAGTGTTTTTTTCTGTATTAAAGAAGGTCGCCAGTAAAGGGGTTATTTGAGGGACTACAATACTCTAGAGCTCAGGGGGAAAACCATCTCCTCTTGGTGCTTTGCCTGTATTTAAGGTTTTTAAGGCTGCGGTTACCTCCAATGATGTGATGGGGGCTTCCAAGGCCTTAGCCTGTACAACCGAGGAATAGAGAGTAAGTCGAGGAATTAGCTTATCATCATGGGGTCAATAGTTCTCGAAGAAGTGTATATATCCTTGTAAAAGTTCACCATGATGGAGTTTATACTTTCCTGAGTCACCTGTATTATTCCGCCTGGGTGTCTAAGGCCAGAGATATAGCTCTCCACTCTGTTTACGTAGTCTATTTGCTAGGACTTCACCCCTTTCTCACCTCCCGCCCAATACCTATGCTTTAAATGGAGGATGGCGAACTCTGCCTTCCTATGAAGAAGGTCATTAATATTCAAGCGAAGGCGTATCATTTCCAAATAACAAGGAGAAGGTCTAGAGTTGTATGTGGGGGGGGGGGATTTTACAAGTGGCTTCCAATGCTGCCAGGCATTGTTCGAGCTTTCTAGTTTGCCACTCTCTCTCTGCCACCTATGGGCAGCAGTGTAGGCCATTATAGCATCTTTAAGTGTGACTTTCAAAGCTTCCCACTAGCATGCCGGATCTGTTAATTTACTGGGGGTTGTTCTGCAAATAAAGTTTAGCTTATGTGGTCAACCAACCAGGGAAGTCTGAGTCCCTCAGTAAAAGAGGATCTAGTTTCTAGGTGCGGGATTGTCTAATCTCTGGGCCCCACATTAACAGCAGTCAGATAGGAGCATGATTCAACATCACAATTGGAAAAATACTATGCTCCTCTGACACAGGGAGACTAACCAACAGTCCAAACGAGAGTAAGTTTTGTGAACTGGGGAGAAATACGTGTATTCTCTTTCTTTTGGATGAAGGACTCTTCAAGCATCTTGTAGCCCCATATCAGACAAAAGCTACTGGAGTGCCCTTCTGGTTCTTGGGTAATTATCTGGAGTGTTTGTGTTCCTAGCAGCACTGAGATCTAAGGGGACATTAAGATCACCCTTCAGGACCACTGGTACTTGTTCCCCTGCTAAGGAGGAGAGAGACTGCGACAGAGCATGAAAACAGTCTGGTAGGTCCTCATTAGGGCCATAGATATTAACAACCACTAGGGACCCTTGTTGTGTACTGAAGAGAGCCATTACCCATTGGCCAGATGTATTCAGTTTGGATTTAACCAGTGACCAGTGGAGAGCCTTATGAACAAGGACAGTGGTTCCTCTATTGTGCATAGGAGCTAAGGATGACACAAGCTGACCCACCCATGCTTGTTTAAGGCTTTCATTATCTGCTTGCCAGAGCTTAGTCTTCTGGAGTAGAGCGACATCCTCTCTCAGCCTTTTTGGGTGTCCCAGAACCTGAGAATGCTTCACTGGGGTATTTAGACCCCTCATGTTCCAGGTAATTACGTTTATATCAACCATAATCCAGGTTTCTTGCAAAAGCAGATCTGATATTCCAAATGAAATGTAGACACAAGGCTGAGAGGAGGAAGCACCCATTCCATGATACTATAGAGCAACCGATCAGCTTGGATTTGGTCCCTGCAATATAGTCTTGTACTCTTACACCTTGCAAAGGATAGCATAACAAACAAACAGTCAAAAAGCAAACATAACAACCAGAACTATTTTCATCCAGTCTGTATATGGCCAGGAGGAGGCACCATGGAATACGGCGAGCAGCATGTTCAACAAGGCTTCCATGCACATCATGGGGGGTGAGAGAGGGCATTGCCTTACCCTGCAGTTTATAGGTGAGGTCGCAGTCTCTCAGCTATAAGGGGGGATAGATTAGGATCATAGGATCCGTTTAGGAGGGGCACTTGTCATGTGTCTTGCTAGGCAACCATCAGGGTTATCTTGATGGAATACAGGGAAGGAGGGGAGTCAGAAGAAAAGTTAAACAAAAAAGAGCTGAGGGGGGAGTGGGAGAAGAAAGAGGAAAGAGGAAAAGGGGGGATTATATATAATAAATCTTAAGGGGGAGAATAAACTATTTCTGCAGATCAAATACCCCCATTTAGATACTGAGATAAGAAGCATTGCTTATCTAAAGTCCTTCATGTGCCATTGTCAGAATAGTTCTTTGACTGAGATTCATCAGTCGCCATATGCTCAAGAGGTTGATCATTCCCACCAGCTGCGGATGGAGTACTGGAGCTCATTCGTGGGCTTGAAGGAGGGGCCACAATGTCTGCCAATGATTTGCTGTGTCCTAAATTAGTGGCCTTTTTGTTTTCTGACCACGATGCTGCATCCCTGTTGATTTCTCCTTGCGGATATGGACTTTCCGTTTGAAGCAGTGCATATAGATTTGGCATAATGTATGCTCGCAGGTCCAAGCTTGGGTGGGTTCCATGCCTGTGGTCAGGTCGGGGGCTTGTTGAAGCGGCCTATATTCTAGGGTGTTGGCGTTTGGGATGCTTGGCTGTGGGATGCCTCTTCCTCAATCTAGAAGGTAGAACGGCCTCAAAATTTTGGACCTGCAAAGTAGCAGGTGCATCTATCTCAGCCTGTGAAGTTTCTTCCATCTCTGTTGGTTCTGCTACTGTCTGTGTAGCCATATTAGCCCCTTGTTCTTGAAAGTCCTCTGGGTGCTGGGCTCTAAGAAAGTTCATCAGATTTTCTGGAGATAAAAACAATAGCGGTCGTCCATTGTGTACTACCCTCATGGTGGCTGGATAGCATAGGGAGAAGGAGTAGCCATGCGCATGAAGGATCTTCCTTGCCGGGCCATACTGTCACTGGCAGTCTGATAATTTCCTCAAATAGTCCTGGAAAATGTGTATTCTGTGCCCGTGCCATGTTAGGTTGCTGATTTCCCTGGCTGCTCTTGTAAGAGCCTCTTTTTGCCTAAAGTCAAGGAATTTAGCCAGCAGCGGCCTAGGCCATTCGCCCTATTTGGGAGGTGGGACTAAAGAATGATGAACCTGCTCTACCTGGGGCCTGAAGTCCTCTGGCAGGCCTAGTAATGCAGGAAGGGTTTGTTGTAGGAAGGAGACCATGTTATTTCGTTCTGCCCCTTCTGGGAACCCTATGAATCTGAGACTATTTCACCAGCTGCTATTTTCAAGGTCATCAACCTTTTCCTGGGGGAGGTGAATCATTTTTGCTTGCTTCCGTATATTTGCCAATAGATCTTGTATAGCTGCATCTTGCAATCCCAGTCTCCGTTCAGTATGAAATAGATGGACTTTGATTCCTTTTAATGCTTGGATAGTCACATCAGCAGTGGTTGTAAGTTGTTCCATTTGAGTTAAGATTTGTGTGAACATCTGCTCCGTGCGGGAGCTCTCCCCTGACGCAGTGGCATTGCAGGCTATATCGAGATTCAGGCCCAGCACTGGATTAGAAAGGCTGATGTCGATGTGCCAAGATGAACAGTTTGCTGTAAATTCAGCAATTCTGTCACACGAATCTACTAGCCCGACACTGTCACCCCAATTTAGCGCTGTTAAGCAAGTTGACAAAGATCCTTTATGCTGGGTTTTGTCAGAGTTTTCCCCCCTTAGCTGTGGAGTGACGTATTTAGGCAGCTATCTCGTCCATGGTTAGCCACACCCCCACAGATGTGGCTTTTGAAGGTTTGGTGAAAAAATACTAATCTGATCAAAAGTGATGACATTTTTAATTTTCCCATTGTTTTCTATGGGAAAAGTTATATGTCAGCAATGACAATATATTTTTTGCACAATAGGAATATTGTGCAAAAAATACCAGCTTATTTTTAGAACAATAGGAGTAGTGTGCAAAAAATACCAGCTGCTTTTTGCAATGCATGCTGGTATTTTTCGCACAGTTCACAGTCCATTTGATGGATTGACCTTGGTTGCATCTGCCATCTTGTTTTTGCCGCCTAGTGAGGATGTTACAGCACTGATGGGAAGCTTTTAAAAACAGAAAAGAAACTTCAAAACACAGCTAAAAAGGACCTCTTCAGGTGTATGCTGAAGTTTTTTTTCTTTTTCAGCTTTCACAAACAAGTTTCTATGTTGGGTGCCAGCTTCTCAGTAGAACAGCTTGATGGCCATTCTCTGGATGAGAAGAGCAGTATTTTCTTGACTTCTACAGCTGCAGCTGGAACTCGTGTTGCTGGCTACAGAGTCAAGGCACACCCACTTTATTCTGCACCTACACAGTGTGCCCAATCCCATGTTGGAATGTATGCATTCCCCCCCACACACAGACACACAGTTATTTAGCACACTGGGTGTGCACCCCACTGTGCCCTACTGTTACATTCATTGAAAACCCTAAAAAAAAAAAAAAAGAAAACCATCCCCAAAGCCTTTTATCTGTTGCAGAATCCTGCATTGAAATTTTCGATAATTTCAATGCAGGATCCTGAATCAAAGTATTTTGCCCCCCCTCACAAATTCCTAATTTTTCTGCAGACATGGGGGTGCCCAAAACCCTGCATCAATGTGTAACCCCTGCAGTATTGTGGCACACTGGGAGCCCAACCCAGTGTGCCCAGATAAATGGTAATTACTTCCAAAAAAAACTCCTACACAGGGACGCCACTCCTGGTGTCGGATGCATCCCCAGCCCACTTCTATTACTGATGGGGGTGCCAATCCACCTGTTGGTACCATGATCCCACCCAACTTTGGTAGTACACTGTGATCCCACCTCAGTGTGCCCAACTTTTTTTTTATTTTAACCTGTGAAAAAAGAAAACCATCCCCCGTTGTCTTCAATGCAGAAGCCTGCATCAGAATTTGCAAATATTTTGATGCAGGATCCTGTATCAAATTATTGCTGATGTGGGTGCCCAATCCCCATATCAAAGTCATGATCCCCCAACTTTGGTGGCACACTGGGAGCCCACCCCTATGTGCCAATTTTTTTATTTTAACCTGTGAAAAGAAAACCATCTCTTTGAAGAAATTTTCGATATATGAATCCTGCATTGAAATTTGCAAACATTTCAATGCAGGATCCTGTATCGAAGTATTACCAATGGAGGTTGTTGTGTGGACGGTGGGGGTATGGGGGTGGGGTGGTAGGGATGGGAACCCTGGGGGTGGGGCATTAGAATTGGAAACCCTAATGCCTCATTTCCTTGCTTTTGTCATTGTGGTATTCACCCTAACTGATGCATTAACAACATTTTTTTACAAAGAATCTATCTATCTATCTATCTATCTATCTATCTATCTATCTATCTATCTATCTATATATAGTGGCACAGTAGCACCAGTATAGTTAGGGTTGGTAGGAGTGTTCAATGTTAAAGGGGCATTTTTAACCAGTAATAACTTTTCTAAGGTATAATGGATTTGCATGAAAATTGCAATGTTTCTTTGGTTGGGGAAGGTCTGTTAATGTCTCAATTTTTGCTAAAATTGGCTGTGTGGTTTTTGAGACTCAGACTGTTGAAAATACAGAGATTTCCCTGTTTTTACCCATTTTTTATGCCATCTCTATCTTCAAATTGATTGTGGCTATTGTGCTAAAATATTTAGTCTACATGTCTTTGCACTCATAGATATGTCTTTAAAAGGCTTAGTTATAAAATATTGTTGTGTAGTAAAGTTATTCTATGTTGTATTCCCAATTATTTTCTATGGGGAAAATAGATGTCCAATTCAATACAGGATTCTGGATCAGGATTCTCTACTGAACAGGGATGTTGTGTCGAAGTACACAGTCCCCTATTGCTAACAGTCTGCGCATGTGTCTCACTGTCGGGGTAAGTCCATTAATTCTTGTTTACATTTGTTTCCACTGGACAGTAACATCTGTATTCTGTTATGAAGATGAATATTAGTAAGGTTCGGTACTTAATTAAAAAGAACAGATTTCTATATATGATCGCAACATTGCTTGGATTCTTTATCGAACAAACAGTGCAAAATGTAACAGAATGTCTACTCAGTGGGAGGAGAATCCTGTGCCAAAGCAAATCATTTAAATGTGGCTTTCATCCTTTTACTCAGCCATGTTATTTATTATACTTTTACTCACGCATATTACTGATTAGCTCACAGTACATGCCCCATTCGATACAGGATTACAGGTTGGCATTCTCTTCTGAATGGTGATTTCATGTCGAGGTACTGAATCCACTTTCAGTGACAGATTACATGTCTGTTGGAGCAAGCTTCTTAATTATTGTTTATATTTTTAGCTCTGGACACTAACGTGTCTACTGCGTTCTGAAGATTACCTTAAGTCATATTTGGTACACAGTTACAATGAACAGCAGTATTGCAACATACTATGGATTCATTATCAAACAAGCATGGTGTGATATCACACTGAATTCCTTTTTGGTGATAGGAGAATCCTGTGCCGGACCAAGGCCCTCACATGTGACTTTCACCATTTTCATCCCACATAATTCTGATTAGGTCAAAATAGCTGTCCCCCTTCATACAGGATTGCAGGTTGGGATTCTCTTCCGAACATTGATGCTATGTTAAACTATTGAATCCCATTTCAGTGACAGACTACTCACATGTCAGAGCAAGTTCCATACTTCTAGTTCCCATTTTGTGCTCTAAACACTAACATCTCTAGTGTACTCTGAACATGAACATTATTGTCGTCATTCAGGTTGCAATATTCAATACAGAATCCACATTAAAAGCATTTGATACATGATCACTACATTGCATCGATTCTGTTCTGAACTTGCTTGCTATGACGTTACACAAAATCCCTGCTCAAACACTGGACAAACGTTGGGCACAGCAAGACCCTTAAATGTGACTTTCATTCTTTAACTCTACTGCACAGGAGATGGTGCGACAAAAACATCAAAACATTCTCAATAATATGGCAATGGTTGGTAAACAATCTGAAGGAAGAGTCCACACAAATAGTTTTGCTACTTCACCATCCTGTACAGAGCAACGATTGTATGATGTACTGTCAGACGCAGTTCTTTATGTAATGTACCCAGATTAACATTGAAGGAATAGACATTATGTTCCATAAGCCATTTGTTTTTTATTAGTTCACTTCAGATCTTAATGATAGCCATGAATGTTGTGAATAGTTACCCTTTTCAGCTAACAATGCGGCATCAAATTGCTATATATATATATATATATTTATTTATTCAGCAGACTATCATTAGTAACATAAGAAACACAAGCTAGCTGCTTAGGAAGTGAAGGAAGTTACTATTTATTGATATTGTTATGCACTGTGATCTCCATCTGCAATACTGAAATGCCTGCGCATATGAACTATAACTTTAAATAAACAATTACATTTCTGTTTACTTCTAATTAATCTTACTCCTGCTGACTGAAACTGTGAAACTTTACTACACATTTTGGATCATCTACATTCACAAATTATTTCTTTAGTAATATCTTTACAAATAACTTTATGTTCAGTACTTACAATGTTCCTACATACATGTTAATTTTACAGTACAGGACAATGTTGGCAGAAGTCTTTAGCTGAGACAAACATAAAAAAGCAGGTTATTACAAATTTGGCTACTCTTATTGCTTTAGGAGTTTTTTTTTCTTCTGTTTCATACAACATAATTATGTTAAGTATACTCTGCATCACTGACAAGTTCTGGCTTATAGAACTAAATCCTTCTCCCATGCATTCAGTAAGAGACTGAAATCCTTTCTGTAAAATCTGTGATGTTTCCTACATATTAACATTCCTATCTTTCTCTGTCTCTACGTTCTCATGCTGTTCTACGAGTTTTTCGGCATTTGTTTCCTTTCCTTGCATAACATTACTAGCACTCTAATCTTCATCTGGCATGCTGATTTCATTCAAAGAACAGGATGTGGATGGTTCTTCCACTGTAATAACACTTTCAACAGATGTGTATGTCTCTGAATGAAGCATTAATTTCTCTGGGGTTTCATTTGTATTTCCATGGACTTCTACCACAGGGCCACTTTCCTGTTCATGTTCTGCAGTCTGCGATCCAGTATTTCCTTCCATTAAGATGACATCTAGGAGAGGCAGATTCACATTTGGTCTTTACGTCTTCCAGGGAATCTATAACAAATCAATGGAGTTTGCCCTTTAAGGGGCAGACCAGGTTGTCCTGGTGCACCCCTTCCCTTTTCATCAAGATGGTGTACTCAGAAGGGGAGGAAGGGAGCAGAGGGCCAGGGGATAGAACAATGGCCAAGCAACAGGAAGGGAAGGGGCAAGTGGAGGTACATAATAGGTAACACAAGAGTGGTTCAGCCACTTTTGCTGGAGTTTTGATTTACAAAAAACTGCAGCACATCAGATTGGCATATTGTTTGGAAGGTTTGTGCAACAGCATACAGCAGGTAAGAAACTAACAGCTACAACAGGTTAGACAAGTAAAAAAATGCTATGATGTCGCTTTTTTATTTTTTTTATTTTCATCTTTATCCTCCTCCTCCTGACCTCCGGTGCCCCCTCCTTCTGTCCGCTCATGTCCTTCGGTACCTACCTTAGGGATCTGCCCCTAGAGTGCCCATCCTCCTCTCCTCGCACAGTGGGGTCTGTCCTGTAGGTGGTCTGGGTGGACTTAGGGTGGACTTCTTCTAGGGCTGCCGGAGGGGATTTTTCCGGTTTTCTCCCCTTACGTCCCCACTCCCCTAGGACGCCTTGCGCTTGGGACGATGCATCCCGAGTGGCAGTACGCTTACGCACGCAACCCTGCGCTCATGACGCCCTCCCGACCGACAAGCGAAGCCGCCTCCATCCCTTCACTGCCGGTGCTTTCACCAGCAACGGAAGGCATGCAGAGCGCAATGTGCTTATGGTAACCCGCCCCTGAGGGAGGAAAGCATCCGTTGGGACGCTCGATCCTCCCTCTCCCTGCCGATCCCTGGCCACCCGAGTCCGTCCCCGAACCCGGGTCGCCAGCGCAGCGTGAGGTGTGGCATCCAGCGCCTCAACCCTCAGCGCCACCGGGCCGGCCATGACATCGCTTTAATGAAATTTGGTGGAGATGGTTTGTTGGGAGCAGTATGTGAAGATTCTCCATGAGATTAGTTTCCTTTTTAAATGCAGATTGTCTAGGAAGCTGTATTAAATAGGTCTCTACTGGCCTTTAGCATTGCTGGCTCAAGTAAATGTGATGTTAGTTAGTTAGAGCAGAATTTGGAAACTTTACTGTGTTTGTCTGCTCTGGCTTTTAAATCACTAGGTGAATTGGTTTAAATGAGTGAGGTTTGTTGAAAACACTTTGGTCCAAGTGAAGGGCCATTCAGCTAAAAAGCTGAGCTTATTTTATGGTGAAAGCCTGATTGTTTAAGAAGCTTGTTGACTAGGACTCCAAGGGGGGCGTTTTAAATTGATTGTTGAGTAGAGCTTGTGCTAGTCGATGGGAACAGGATTTTTTGAAGCCTTACAGTGTTGGTAGGCTCTTACTCTAAATTGTTTGGGGTATTTCAACTGTTTGGACACCAGGAATTTAATGGAAAAGAGCCCCCTGGTCTGCAGATCCAACGGAGCATCACTCGCTCTTTATAACAGAGCCTTTTGTACTTGTTTTCCCTAAAGAAGTCCCAAAGTGGTCAAGTCTGGGGAGAATCTCTCCCTTGATGCTTCCAGTTATGTGGGCTGAGCAGCTCTCCATGAAGCTTTACACACGCCAGCCTTACCGCTTGGCTTGAAAACGGACCCCTCCCCCTCCCCAATCTCCCTGCTACCTCCTTGCATCCCCAGGTGGAGATTACATCCCCCATTTTCTCTGTGGAATTTCAAGGCTTCCTCACTGAGGAGGCTACTCGGGTGCCAGCAACAGTCCCACAGCTCCATAGGGTGATGCAGCAGGATCCATGCTGCCTGAAAGGGCCTACACGAATGGCTAGGCAGAACTGTACAGGGATTAGCGATTCAGAAGGGGACAGTAAAACACTGCAGAGCATTTCAGAAGGGGACATTCGAATGCTGCAGAGCCAGTAGGGCAAGGACAGGCCCACAACAAGGCCTAGCAGATGGGGCTGATGAGCGGCCATGTGGCGTGATGTCACACGCCAAGGGCGTAGGCCGAAAGTGAGCAGCTGGCCAGTTCCTGAGGCAGGGGAAGGTTTGTGTGATGACAATGGGATGAGGGTTTGGTCAGGATACAGGACAGTGTGTCTTGTGGAAAAGAAAGAAGCACGTGGGAGCCACAAGGCAAGGATGAGCAGGAGCAGGCCAGAGGGCTGGTAATGAGGGACCTGGCCATGTGGCATGACGTCACACACCAGGAGGGCCTAGTGACTGAAGGAGGCCCAGAAAAATGATTTTTTTTAGGGATTGCGGCTTTGGGGGGGTAACAGTTTTTGGGGCAACCACCACCCAGCAGGAGGGCTGAGGGCAGAGGAACCCAGGACATGAGGGGGCACAAGACAATTAGGCCCAAAAAGGCCATAAAAGAGGGTCAGAGGCTCCAAAGGTGGAGTAGGAGGCGTATGCGGCCGCAGGAGGTGGGGGGGGTACAAAGAGTGTTGGTCACATGCTCACAGCATCGCTACAAGCATGGGAAGGGAAGGCAGAGCATTTAGGGAAGAAGTACGACTGACAGCATTAGATGGCTGTGTATGAATAATCTGATGTCCAGGAGTAACAGCAGGGCTAAAAAGGTACGTTTCATCACCGTTAGTCGACTGTCTATTGGGGAAGTGGGCCTGGTCATTTTGGGGCACAACCACAAGCATAGGTTTAATAATGGAATTCTTCTTTTTTTTCTTCAGTTGTCTTCACAGTTGCAAGAAGCAAGGGGCATGGCACCAAAGAAAAGCAGGCCTTCAAAGGAAGACACCTACAGGGCTATAATGGAAATGGCAAAAAAAGCCAACAGAATGTGGGAGCTGGTGGAAGGGAAGGAACAAGGGAGATCTGGGGAGAAAAGGGAAGTGGAGAAGGGTAAAGGGGGCAGAGGGAACTGCCAAGTTGAGGGTCCAAGCAGCCTGGCCAGGATACAGCCACCGATAGTGGGACCCAACAAGGTGGCTAGTCCAGTACCCCTGCACCCTGTTGACCTGGTGCTGCCAGTACCTCCCCAGGACCAGTTGGGGTTTCCCCCAGTGGAACCCAGACCAGATTCCCAGCTCATAGTGGTTCCTCCACAGCCACTAGCAGAGCTACCACCCCTTCAACCACAGGGCACCATACTTGGACACCAGGAGGAAGGCAGGCAACAAGGCATGGACAAGGCCACAGGTAACACACCTGGCATCATGGATGACAGTATCAAAGAGTATATAAACCAAATTGTTTTGGCACTAGGGACAGGGAGTTTAGGACAGATGGACTCAGCACTAACAGAGATTAGGTCAGAAAAGGAAGTGCTGAAAGAAAAGAAAGGAGGGGTGGAGGAAGAAGAAAAAGGAACAAGGAAGATAGGAGCTCCTGAGATGAGGGTAGGTGAACACGTACCATTGGCCACGAAAGAGAAAATATGGAAGGGAGAGTATGTGGATATCTTTGCCTTGGTAAGCCAGGAAGCAGCAGCAAAATATGAGAAGGCAGAGAATATAGGGAAGAGTGAAATGGCAGCATGGGTAGTTTTGTTAGGCAAGAAGGAGGAGGACAAATTCACTAATGGGAGGACCTGGGAAGGGTGGTTTGTAAGTTTCGCCACATTCTCAGCCACAGTATTGGAAAAGAGGCCTGAGTTGGGCATCTCACTCATCACATACGCCTTGATAATAAGGAGAGCAAAAGCAAATGGGGGTGTGGGTTGGATATACTAGGATGAATTCTTTCGGCAGAGAATGGTGACATATGGGGATGTAAGATGGGACACAAAACAACTAGACTTGTGGACAGACTACGTAACCAATCAGTCCACGCCAGAGGGAGAGTTTGGGAAGAAAGGTGCCATGCTACAGAGATGTTGTTGGGCCTACAATAGGGCCCCTTTTGCTCCTGGCCGCAATGCCATTTACAGCACGCATGTTTGAATCATGGGTCCAGGGATCCCAAGGATCTGGGGGGCAAGGGTCAGGTCAATAGTTTTTTCATGAAGGCCAGGGATATAAAGAACAGACATGGAATAGAGGGGGAAGGGGCAGGGGACATGCAAATAGAGGGAATCAGAATAATTGATCAGCAAGGCCAGACATCAATCAGAGGAGGAGACCTTGGCCGAGAAAAAGAAAAGAAGATAAGGGAGCAATTTAAAGAAGCTAGAACCCCATCAGGATAGAGGCATGGAAAGAATGGTTAGACAGATACCTGAATAGGAAAACAGCAGAGATGATTAAAAAAGGTTTTTTGCACAGGTTTTTCATTGCAGTATGAGTGCCCAAGACAAGCCAGAGAGGCGAACAATCTGGGTTCAGTAATAAGGGAGGGAAGAAATGTTAAGACAAAAGATAGAGAAGGAAAAGGCAGCAGGCAAAGTAGAGGGCCCATATGATACCCCCCATTGCAGAATATGAGGATTTCTCCATTGGGGTTTGATCCCCAAAAAACAGGAAGGGGAACACAGGGTGATTTATCACCTATCCTTTCCGGAAGGCGATATGATGAATGATTTTATCAGGGAGGAATATAGTAAACTGACATATTCCACTTTGGAAGAAGCAGTCCAGATCATCCGGGCAACCACTGATGCATGGATGGCAAAGACAGACATAGAGTCTGATTTCAAATGACTTCTGGTTAGGAAAGAGGACTGGGATCTGTTGAGGTTTTAAATTGTGGGACAGTACTATTTTGACAGAGCCATGCCCATGGGTTGTTCCGTAGCATGTGCGACATTTGAAGCTTTCAGCACAGGTTTGCAATGGATATTTCAAGAAAGAACTGGTTATAAAACAGTGATTCACTATTTGGATGATTTTCTTTTTATAGGCAGTGGGAAAAGAGAGACAAAAAAATGTTATACAACTTCCAGGAGCTGTGTAAAGAACTGGGGGGTTTCATTGGCACCTGAAAAAACAGAAGGGTGCAGAAAGGTGTTAGAATTTCTGGGTAATGAGATAGATGCTCTGGGGGAAATATTTCGGCTGCCAGATAAAAAAGTGGAAAAACTGAAGGACCTGATTCAGATACATACCAGTAGAAGAAGAGTACAACTAAAACAGGTACAACAAGTATTGGGACATCTGAACTTCTCGTGCAGGGATATCGGGCCAGGGAGGGCTTTCACCAAAAGGTTAGCAAGGGCTACAACCAGAGTGACCAGACCACACCACTGGGTAGACATGACAAAAGGAGTCAAGGAGGATTTTAATGTATGGGAGGAATTCCTCAGGGAATATAATGGCTGATCCTTCTGGCAGGAGGCATGGGTGTATAACACAGACCTCGATCTCTACACAGATGCAGCCGGGGGCCTAGGCATGGGGGGCTATCTGAGGGGCAGATGGTTTGCAGAACCGTGGCCATCAGACTGGTTGAGGGGCAGTAAGGTAAAAGATATAACATTGCTAGAGATCATGCCCATCTGGGCATGCACCCTGGTTTGGGGGGAAATATTAGGAATCAGAAAGTGACATTCTGGTGTGACAATAAAGCAGTGGCAGAGATCCTAAACAATAGGGGAGCCAGGTCAGAAATGGTCATGCAAGTCTGTGACTTTTGGTGCTAAGGGCCTTGCAGTTGAACATGTCATTCAGAGTGAAACACATAGAAGGGGTACACAATACCCTGGCTGACAGCCTTTCCTGTCTGCAGCTGGATCATTTCTGGAGGCTGGCACCAACAGCAGAGGAACAAAAATGCCCATACCAACGAACATCTGGGACATTGGCAAGAAGGAGCAAAACTGTTTTTTAGCAGTTCATGGGCACCACGGACTCTGAAGGCCTATGATGGGGCCTTGCTAGTGCTTCAAACATTCAGGGCAACACACCATATGGAGTTAAGTAGGCCACTCACAGAAGAATAACTAGGAAGTTCACCATGGAGAAATGGCAAAAAGGAACAGCCCACACCACAATGGGGGTCTATTTGGCATGGATTAGTGTTATTTGCAGTTTAAAAGGATGGAAGGACCTGACAAAATCAATGTTCATTAGAAGAATGATGCAGGACTGGGGTAGATTAAAACAAGGGATGGTGGATAAGAGAAGACCAATACAGGAACAGTGGCTGGCGAAACTAAAAGATGTGTTACCGGCAATATGCAGATCAAAGGCCGAGGCCCAGCTATTTCACATGATTTATGTTATAATGTTTGCAGGGGCCATGAGAGTGAGTGTGGTGGTAGGCCATGGCAGGAAAGACAAGAAAGGGGGTTTAGCATGGGAAGATATAAGCTGGGGGATGAAGGAGATACAGATCTTGTTAAGAGGTCAAAGATGGATCAAAGGGGACAGGGTTGCATGGTAACACTAAATAAACATGTACAGGGTGCAGTGTGCCAGTGCAGGCTTTGTGGGCTTTCGTCGCAGAGCATGGGAATAGGACAGAGAGATTATTTGTGCATGGTAATGGAAAAAGGGTCATAAGTTATCAAGTCACAGCATTACTCAGAAAAGGCATGCAATTCCTCGGGGAGGATCCAATTAATTATTCATCCCACTCCTTATGGATAGGGGTTGCCTCACAGTGGGCAGCGGCAGGCGAGACTGTGAATAATATTGTAGAAAAGGCGTGCTGGTGGTCTGCCAGTTATAAGAGATACATTCGAACACTGCAGTGTGGAGACTAATGTATCACCTATGTTTTGTTACAAATCTGGAGCCGCATGGGGGGGAGGAATGGGGAGAGGTGATATTACGGTAATGAAATTAAGACCATATATAAGACATTTATTTGGTTTAAACCCTATAGGAAGAGGGAGGATCACAGAAGTCTGGATCTGTGGCCACTTTTATATTTATTGGGCAGAAAGGAGAGCTGAGAAAAAGGCTGGGGGAAAGCAGCTTTACCAAGATGTGAAACAATGTAGATTGGTGTGGTGTGGCACATCGGGGATGAGATGGGCACAACTGCTCCATACCCTGAAAGAGCTGAAGGAGCGGTGACCCATTCCAGACTTAATTATTATACATTTAGGGGTAATGACCTTGGGAGTAAGCCATGGGTGGACACATACATGCAGGTAAAAAGGGATCTAGAGACAATACAACAGTGGTGGCCTAGGGTATGCCTTGCCTGGTCAGATATGATGCCAAGGAGGGTTTGGAGACACAAGCACAGCCATAGAGCTGTGGATAGGGTGAAGAGAAAGATGAACAGAAGGGCAGGGACACTGATAAGGAAAATGGGAGGACAGGCAATACTGCGGGGTGTGGAAGAGTGGGTAGAATATTTCTACAGGTTGGATGGCGTGCATCTGTCAGATCTAGCCATAGACATGTTCAATACAGAAATGATGGGTTTTATAGAAGCATGGAGGAGGTATGCAAAAAATTGAGTAAAAAAAAAAAGAACTGGGAAGGAGGTTCCCTGAGGTATGGGGGAATAATACCCTAAGTGAGGGAAAGCCAGTCGTCCAACCCAAGCTGGAGACCAGCTAATGGGGAAAAAGGGGGGGGGGAGGAAGGAAGGGGGGAAAGAAAAAGGAATAAGACAAAAAGAGGAAGAAGCTGAAGGAGAAAAGCAGTCTCGGTTTTCACCATTACTTAACAGAAAAGGAAAAGAAGAAGGCACCCAGGTTTTCACCTGGGGGGAGCAAAAAGAGGAAGAAAGAGGGATGCTCAGAGATTGTTATATGGATGGAAATAAATGAAATTGTGAGAGATATAACAATGAAAGATGATGAAATGGAACATGGAATTATGATATACAAATAAATGAATTGCCAATCTGAGCACTACAACAAACAATGGTCTCTGTCTTTTTGTGAGGGAAAAGGGGGGAATCTGGGACAATGGAGTTTGCCCTTTAAGGGGCAGACAAGGTTGTTCTGGTGCATCCCTTCCATTTTCATCAGGATGGTGTGCTCAGAAGGGGAGGAGGGAAGGGAGGGGAGGGCCAGGGGATAGAACAATGACCAAGCAACAGGAAGGGGAGGGGCAAGTGGAGGTATATAATAGGCAGCACAAGAGTGGTTCAGCCACTTTTGCTGGAGAGTTAATTCCTCCCACCCACCCTACAATACAGAGCAAGGGGGAAGACAGTCAAAAAGGGACTGTATGGTAGGTCTGTCAAAGGTGGATGACAGATGTGTCCGGTGGATGGTTATTGGACTGCCAAAGGTCGATGGCAGAAAATAATATGGTTATTGGACTGCCAAAGGTGGATGGCAGAAAAGGGGGGGAAGGGGGAGGGGAGGGGGAGAAAAAGGAATAAGACGAAAAGAGGAAGAAGGTGAAGGAGAAAAGTGGTTTCGGTTTTCACCATTACTTAACAAAAAAGGAGAAGAAGAAGGCACCCAGGTTTTCACCTGGGGGGAGCAAAAAAGAGGAAGGAAGAAAGAGGGATGATCAGAGATTGATATATGGATGGAAATAAATGAAATTGTGAGAGATATAATAATAAAACTTATGTGCATGGTATCGTTCAGCCAATTTTGACTGTCCTGCTTTTAGCCACATCTCCTCGACCTTGTCATACCAGTAGTGATGCTTTTTAGGTATGTGAGACAAACTAAGAAGTTTGAAAATTGTTTGCCAAACTTGTTTCCATTTTTTCTGGCATGACTTTGCATCTTTATCTATGCCTTTCTCTTCCTGTAAGTGATGGCTTACAAGTTTCTAAACTTCAGTCAGTTGCTGATTAGTAGCACGCATGGTTACATTTGGATCATTGAACTTCTTCATGGCCTCTGCAAGATGTAGCAGGCCAGAGTCTTTCCAAATCTTAGGCATTGTCTGTTATTAAAAAAATACATTAATTTTACTATAACTACATTGATACACTTAGGTAAAAAACAAAGTACAGAAGAGAATATAATTAAGTATTCAGACAATGTTTGCTAACTATATTTCAAGAGTTACCCATTGTACGTATATAAAAACATATAAAGTCATATTCTTGTTACAGCACAACTGCTAAATTAAGGCACATTAACAGGCAGTATGCTTCTTTATATTTCAGTTAAAATAAAAGGATATAGACACAATGCTGTCATATACTTTGTACTTTACATTATATGATGGAACATTTTGGGCGCAGTTATATTTAAGTAGTAACAGCAATAAGTCCTCTACATGTATTAATGGTTCATGATAAACAATTAACACATTATAGAAACATTACTATGTTGTGGATTACTTGCCACTACACTGGATAAGATAAATGTTTGCACCTCATACACCAGCCAATACTGGTTGTAGAGACATGTGCCATGACTCAGCAGCCTTACTAACATAGATTCTGCTTCTCAGGGAACAACAATCTGCTGTTGCAGGTAATGATACATTACACACATTATATCCTCATTAAATTTAATCTTTGACATTTGCAAACATCTATGTATTATTTATCTTTATTGCACAATTCAGATGGTTTAGGAGACATTCATGGCTTTTTCGATTCAGTGCGATCACTGCTTTTTCTTAAGATCAAGTTACAGAGATGTAATATTGCTATTTATTACTGGTATTTACAAATTTGGTTAGTTATTTTGGAGATAAAAAGCTGTTATAGTAACATACCGACTGGTTCACAAAATCTGACCACTTTCAGGAGATCGCAGGAATGTTCCAGATCAACGGGTGCTGCTGGGCTCACACTGAATAAGTTCCTGTTCTTCTGGTTGTCAGCCCACATCAACTACATTTCTAATTTAATTTTAACATTGTATATGAAAGGACTAAGTTGTTCTATGCAAATGTCATTTTTGTGTAAAGAGAAATATGACATGGTCCTCTGTTCATACATAAAAGTCTGTTTCAATTCAATTTCATTATATTGCTAAAAGAATGCAACACAAAAAGACCCTTTTTAGGTTTCTTGTGAGAAGTGTTTATGTGTAGTAGCATTTCTTGGAGTTGTAGACAATTTGGCTCGCACATACATCATGTCATATTACCATTGTAAGACATTTGTGTTGAGGTAGGATGTGAATATCACTCACATACTTCTCAAATACTTTTTTGAAATTAAATGTACTTTATTGATTTATATCCATACATACAGATAAAGCAAGGAGTTGCACAAGTACAACTTGATACAGGTAAAACAAACAGGAGCCTTACGGTTGCATCAGCTCAATTAACACAATCTAACTATCCCCAAACCATCCCACCCTCCCTCCCTACCCTACCCTACCTTCTTCACATATTCTTATAATATTTGGTTATAATTAAGGCAGCAAGCTGACAGAGCAGAATGACTTCTACTTGAGACTAGTTTCCATATTGAGCCTGCCCCTTGATGCAACAAAGGGCTTAGCCATTGCCATCAACCCCTGAAGTATTGTGAGTTACAAGATTTAGCAAAATCTTCACAGTGGAAGGGGGCCTTACTTCTTAGGTAGGGAGTATAATGTATAAATTTTACCTCATCTCTTATCAAAGACAGCTGGAATATGTCTAAGAGATGCTATCATTTTTTCCGTCTTCAAGTTGAATAGGAACTCATTTAACCACTCAGAGTAGGAGATGATGGTGGAGTCCTTCCAATGTTTTAATACCAGATTTTTGACTGTGTGGGAGATAAGAATCATGGTATATCTTCTTTCATTTACTAGGATCTGTGAGAAATCCCTCTGTATACATATTTCAGGCTTAAATAGGTCTTCATTTCCCAGTAGGGGGTCTGCTCTGGCCCTTATCTCACTCAGCAGTGGTCTAATTATGGGGCAGTCCAACAGAACATGAAGTAGGATACCTTCACTTAGGCCACATCTGTTACAATTTGCATTCTGTACCTTCCCCATTTTAAATAGTTTCAGCGGGGTATAATACATGTTATGCAGGATATAGAATTGCATGAGGCGAAGCTTATCATTAGAAGTGCACTGGCGTACTGCTTGCCAAATCTTATCCCAGCTAACTTCTTTATTGGGAAACTGGTCTGCCAGTATGAAGAGGCACCAGGCCCCTCAGAGCAGATGGAGGGGTATAACATCAAAGTTATCTGGGAGACTGCATGAAGTTGGCATGCCAAGTTGTGGAGTGAGACAATGAGTTCAGAGCGGTCCATGTGCCATGCTCCCTTGCCTAATTTAGTGATCAATAAGTGCCGAATTTGGTATCCCTTAAAGATCTGCTTCTTTGGGAGATTCAGGAGGGGTAAAAGATCTGGTGTAGTCTTAAGTTTTCCGTTCTCTAGTAAATCAGATATTTTAATCTCTGTCAGAGTAGAATTCTCTTGTGGCTTCAAACTGTGCCCATTCAGCCTAATGTTAAGGTTGTAGTATAAGGGCTGTGAGATGTCTGTACAGTTGTCGCATTTAAGTGCTCTGCATAGCTGACCATGTACTCTTATTGACATTAGAATCAACTCATTTTCAATAACAGCAGAGCAGGATTTAGCATTAATATATAACAAATTAAGTGGGGATGTGCTGCTCTGGTTGATTATATAGTGTTCCAAGTGAAGCCATGCCGGGGTAAAGGCAGATTCATTTTGTTGAATATTGTGGGGTATCCAGTGCATATATTTGGCTATATGACTGGCTATGTAATAGTGATAAAAGCTGGGAAGCTTGAGTCCGCCTTTGAGTTTTGTTGCCCCCAGTCTGATGTACGATCTTCTTGGTGGTTTATCATGCCAGAGAAACTGGGATATAATGTTATGGAGCTTTTGAAACCAGGATTGTGAAAGATAAAAATTCAGCATGTTCAGAGGATAAAATATCCTTGGAAGGATATTCATTTTGATTACACTGATTCATCCTTGCAAAGAGAGGTATGGGGCACCCATCTTTCAACTCTTGTTTTAAGGTCTCGATCAGAGAATCTAAGTTAAGTTTCTTAGTTTGGGACATGTCTTGGGTTAGGGTTAGTCCTAGATATTTGAGTTGAAGTGTCCATGCTACATGCAACCCTTCTAGCTGTGAATGACAGGTGAGTTTATTTAGTGGCATGACTGTCAATTTTTCTATATTGAGTTTGTAGTTCAAGAGGGCTCCGATGGATTCAACTATGTCAAGAATTGCAGGAATTTAGGTTTTTGGATCAGAAATATGCAACAAGATATCATCGGCATAAGCAGATAACCAAACGTTAAAGGGTCCGATTGGAATGCTGTTTATACTTGGGGAGTTTTGAAGAAGATATAGGAGTAGTTCGAGGTAGTGATTACATAGCATTGGGGAAAGTGGACACCCCTGTCTAGTTCAGGAGCACAGTAGGAATTAATTTGAATAAACCCCATTACAGTATATTTTAGCGGTTGGGTTGGTGTCAGTGTCAGTGGCTCAGTATGTAGCACACTTGCCTCTGAGACTGGGAGATCAGAGGGCTGTGGGTTCAGTTCCCACATCTGGCACTTGGGTTAATATCCCAGTACTGACACTGTAGTGCAGCATGAGAGGGGTGATGCACTTCTGAGGTGCCATCTTTCAGATGAGACGTTAAACCGAGGTCCCATCTGCCTGGATTGGTGGTAGTTCAGGTGGATGTTCAAGATCCCATGGCACTTATCAAAAAGAGTAGGGGAGTTTTTATTGGAAAAATAAACATAAACAACAGCATAGTAAAATCACAGTAAACAAGAAGAAAATTTAAGTAAATCCATGTTCCAAAAACAAAATTCCAAAGAAAAAATAAACCAAGAAATAACTAAAGTACTTAAACTTTATAAAGTGTCAAAACCCTTTCCACCACCTCCAGAGTTTAGCTGGAGCCAGCCTCTGTGCATCCTGAGAATAAATTCTTGAGAGTTCATTTGAGATTGATATACTAACGCAAGGATAGGGCATTTTTCTTTGGTAGATCACCCATTGACACCTAGCTTGCCATAAATAATATCTTAACCAAAAAACAAAGACAATGTCCCATCATGAAAATGCAAAAGGTTTCCTGAATAAAGCCCAAGAATTAATACATCATACGTAATAAAGGTCAGTCATTTAAAACCCCATAAATCTGCCAAATAAGCCCACAACCCCTTTGAATAAGAACATTGGAAGAAAAAATGATCCATTGTCTCTTCAACATTAATGCAATCTAAATAAGGACAATTTCATTCCTCTATTGCCTTGTATTTGGCATTACTCCTAACATTTAGGCGACCATAGAAAATTAACCACTGTGTTTTCCATTGAAATTGAGGCAATCTGATGCAATTCAACTGTGCTAATACTTTGGGATTGAGGGCAGAAGGACAATTTTTAAAGCATGGATCTTGAGGATACAAATTTCCCATTACTAATTGGTAAAAACATTTTAAATTATTATTTAGGATCAACTCTTTCGTGATTCTCCATCTATATAATTTTTGAGCAGCAGACTGAAAATATTGTGGAATATGGATATAAGGATTCAATTTAAGGGCCAAAATGTGCCAATTCAAAATATATTTACCCAATGACCTGGAAATCCAATTTATCTCAATCCCGTCTGTTGAACCTAAAACACTTTTAACTGAACTCATACAAAATAAAGAATAGACAAAAATAACAGCATCCCCCATCCCAAGACCTCCTGATTTTTTACCTAAGTAAGTATAACACCTCTTAACAGGGTTCAAATGGTTGCCCCAAATCATTTGAAAACATAAACTATAAATTCTTGTTTCTAAATGAGCCAGGAGAGGGAAAACCATGGCCACATGCTGTAGTCTGGGCAAAAGAAACTGATCATCTATATTCATTTTAACTTTGAAAGTTTCCACTGGTTCCACCTAGTTACCTTATTTTCCATCACCTGGAGGGCCATTTCCCAGTTACCCACTGGCATATTTTGGGGACCAAACAGAATACCCAAAATTTTAAGAGGGGTTCAGAAAATGTAAATACCTTTTTGTATGACTTCAACTGGCCCAACTGCTCCAATAAGCAACCCTTTTGTTTTATTCAGATTTAATTTTGCATTGGAAACATTTGAGAAAGAGTCAAAGGCTTTCAAATAAATAAGAACAGATGACTGATCTGAAAAGTATAATACTAAATCATCTGCATAAGCCTGTAATACAAGGTGATGATCTTTAGCCAAATTATCTGGAATTCCAGTCTAGTGCTGGAACGTAGTTAACTGCTGCAAAAATGGATCCAATGAAAATATACTAAGGAGAGGGCTTAGGGGACAACCTTTATGTACCACTGTAGAAAGGTGGAAACTTTCTGCTGTACGTCTGTTCAAAAAGGAAACACTATATTGCATTTATAACGTATCTTAATTAGCTGAACCAGTTGCATTAGAACCCCTTAATGCTCCAGAGTTAAAAAAAGAAAGGGTAAATGTACCCTATCAAATGTTTTGTCAAAATCTACAATAACCATATGGCTTAAAATACCTGTTAAAGAAAGGTGCTCAACAACATCACATATAACCATTAATGCTGATTGCATCCATCTGTCTGGAATTCCACAGAATTGGTAGGGAGAAATTACTAATTTAGCATAATATTTTAACCTATTGTTCAATATACTAGTAAAAATCTTATAGTCGGAATTTAGGAGAGTGATAGGCCGCCAATTCTTAATATCTTGTCTATCCTCTGGTTTAAATAAGTAGATTAATAATCCATCAGGAAATGAAGGAAAAATAACTGAATTCTGTATAAGGTATTTAAACAAAATAAAAAGACATTGACTCAAATCAACAGAAAAAGGTTTGTACAAAGTATTAGAAAGGCCATCCGTTCCTGGAGAGATATTTGGTTTTAGTTTCCAAATAACATTTATAATTTCCTCCTGAGAAATAGGTTCCAATAATTTAGAGGTTTCTGCCAACTCAGAATGGGAGTGAATCATACTTAAATATGAGGTCATAGATTTATCTAGGATTGGGAAAGAGGGTTCTAAAGACTGAAAGTGGTCTATAATTAATGCCCTTTGCTGTACCTCGGACGTGGCTATAGAGCCATCAGGCCTTTTTAAAGAGCCAAGAGTGGAAGAATCCTTCAAAGTTTTACACATCTCGAAGGGATCCCCTATAGGGAATTTTTTATACCATTGGTAAGAATTGCCTGTAGGGTCTTAGCCCTATCATACTGAAAAATCTTCATACTCTCTTTAAGTTTGGTAATTTGCTCAGAATAGTCATATCTAGAGGTATATGCCACTGATGTAAGTCTCCTAAGCTGCTGCCTAAGAGACAGGTACAGTATTTCAGAAAATGATGGTTTTTAGCCCTTACCCCTTGGTTTTTAAACTAATTTCGTAAGTCCTTTTTCGTCTCCAGCCACCAATCCCCTAGATTAGAATAAAGGAAGGCTACTGATAATCTGGCTTTTAAAATACATTGTATCCCTAGCGGAATCTGAGGTAACTCTAGGATAGAGGTGTTAAGTTTCCACCTCACTTGCCTAAACTCAGGGGAGCCCAAAGTCGTAAAGGTGCCTAATAAAAAAAAATGGTCTGAAAATTCACTGGGAATCATTTCAAAGGAATTTACCTGCATAGAAGGGGAGACAAACATATAATCTATTAAGGAAAAAAAATCCCTTTTACAAAGGAATATTGGGGCCCACGAGAGGAAAAAGAAATGCAATTAAAAAGCCCAGCCAACTTAGCAATTTTGGCCAGCGCATTTGAGTCACAATAAATTTTTTTATTCTGTTTTGGTGAGTCAATGATTGTGCAATTGAAGTCTCCGCCCTATAATATTTTGACTGTTGTCACCAAAAAGTGCTGAATGGCTTTTAAACAGGCCACTCTATTGGCCTTGGTTTGCGTATTATATATGTTAATAAAACAATAGCAGATATTATGCCATTTCCCATCGAATATCATAACTCTACCTGGTATTAAGTCTATTAAATTATGCAATGTAAATGCAAAAAAGGTAAATAATATGCCTATACCATCAGCTCTGTCCATTCCAAGACACCAAAAGAAAGAACCCCACACCCAATCCCGATTGAAAGAGTTTAACTATTCTATCGAGTGCATCCAAGTTTCTGGTAAAAAGCAAACCAAAATCTGCAAACTATGTATATGATGAAAAAGTGCTTGCCATTTCATGGTATTCAGCAAGCTATGGGTATTAAGATAACCCAAGGACAACCACATTGCAAGTTATAGAAATGTCAAACTGACCTCTATTTTTTTTCCTTTTTTTCCTTTTCTTCTCTTTATAGTTATCTACTGGTTGTGACAAAGTAGATAATGAGGATTTTTGGGAGTCCGAGTCCCCCAACTCCATCTCTGTGTCCCCCCATGGGGTAAACAAGGTCGCATAGGAATTACTGGTTTCTAGAGTGGGGAAAGAAGGTGGAGTTTAGGGATGTAAATGTCTCAATGACCTGCGTCGAGGCATAGGGGACCCAGGAACCAAATTCTTGGACTTTTTCCCAGAAATTGCTGCTGCATTGTCAGTATAGCACACTGGAGGAAATTCCAAGGGGTCAGTTGGGCCCATACAAGGTGCTGTATCCTTCACCGAACCTGAACCAAGGGTTTGGTCAATTGTACCAGGCTTAGTAGAAGGATTCATGGCAGATGGTTCAACATCAGTAGTCTTATTTTTTGAGAGAGGAGGCGAAGAAAAGGAGGAAGGGGATGTAGGGGAGGGGGAGGGAACAAGAGGGGGAGGAGAGCTTGCAGCATCCTCAGCCTTCTGTATTAATAAATCTGGACTAATTCAAGATGCTTTATTCTTAGCAGCCCAAGGACATTCTCAGAAAACATGCCCATATTCCTCACAAAGATCGCACCTAGAGTGTTTGGCACATTGCATAGTGATGTGACCCATTTCCCCACAGTTGTCACAGCGTGGCTGGTTGCATACACTAGAAAGATGAGTCTGAGATCCACATTTATAGCATGCTCTCAGCTGACCACTATAAAAGCAAACCCCCATATCCCTGCCTAACAAAAAAGAATTGGGTATGTGTTCTACCCCTGAGTCAGATTGCCTCAATTTGATTTTATACCTCCAACCCCGAGTCCAGAATTGTTCTGAATCAAAGATGGGTTCGGGGGCACTCAACACCTCACATTTCTGCGACAACCAAAAGGTGATATCTTCTACATGGACCCCCTCATTCCTAAACATAACCATTATAAATTTTATTAGTGGCTTGGTTAACGGGATAACCAAAAAGGGGGTCCATGTGGGAGAAAATTTCACCTGCCCATATCGGTCCTAAAATAAGTCCAATGAATGTGAAGTCTGAAAACTGATATCAAAGTTGTCTTCTTCCGAGATGTTGATAAAAGCGAAAACCTCTAGGGGAGTAAAATGAAGCAAGTCTTTTAGCAGAGTTCTCCCCACATAGTATCTGTTCGGCCTGTTCTCCAAGCCCCCTTTATAGCGTATCTGAACCGCATTTTGATGTGGCTCTGCTTCCCTCTTTGCAGTGTTAAAAAGTTCAGACATCAGAGGTTTCTGTTGAGGGGATTTAGGCAAAGAAGAATCTTTTAATAAAGAAATATCATCCAGAAGAGGAGGGTCTAAGGCTGGGTTAGGTGAGGAAGGTGTAAGAACCTGCACCTCAGGAGCCATGAGAAGAGAAGGAGACCATGCTGGCTCAGCTATCACTTTATTTCCATGCAAACTGCCAGTCTTAGCCTTCTGTTTAAAGTCAGGTTTCCACTCAGGGGAATGCTGTGTAAGGGAAAAATCTGAATCCCAAGATGGATCAGGCTTCCAGACACCTGTCAGAGCCTGCTTCCAGCCTGACCCTAGAAGAGATTTGCCTGGAGACCAGGCTTCCTGAGCCAGTGAAGAAACCCCTGCTACAGCAGGACGTATGGATGTTTGTGGTATTTCTTTTTTGCTTGGAAATAAAAATTCAGTAGCCCCCTCTTGGGAAACTGCAGCAGACTGATAAATTACTGTATGCTGTGCTTGCAATCCCTCAATAACAGGGTTTTTTTAAAACAAACCCTGTGTCACTATCTTAAGGAGCAGTCCCACTCTGAACAAATGCAGGTTTAATTATTTTTTGTGAACTGTCATGTTGTGAAACAGTAGAAGAAGCCTTTGCTTTTGGCCCCAGTAATGGAGTAGCAGGCTGTAGGCACTCGTAACTGCTTACGATTTCACTGCCAGCCTGCGTAGTAACCGCTGTAGCATAGGATGCACCTGATGCTGCAGGAATATTCAGTGGAATCTGATCTCACCCTTCAGGGCCTTTAGAAACATTCGCCGCAGCCATGAGGATGACAGGGGAAGTGTTACTGCTGTCAGCCAGTTACTCCCCCCGCTGACATTTGCCAGCCAAATTACTGTGAGCCATTGAACTCTCCAAACAGCTTGCAGGACAGTGAGTCACTTGATTTTTCCCAGCTACAGCCACAGCAGAGGCTGGTCATACTAGAGGTACTATAGGTTTCCCGAATGCTGGGAGAGCTCTCTATTGAGCTTAATTTCTTCACAAACTGTGGCAATTATATTTTGCGATAGACAGATGTTGGGAGTACGCAGAGAAATTGACTCACTGCTCTCCACAGGCTCTCCTTAATCATCCAGTACAGCTGTGGAAATGACAGAAGCAGCCACGCTGCTGACAAGAGGTAACTGCAAACTTGTTTGAAGGTGTGCTGCTGCTGGGCTTGTTATTAACCCGTTCTCTGTTTTACCGTCAACATGTTCTTTTGTAGGCTGTAATGAATTAGCAAACTGCTTCTCTGAGTTGACTGAGAGTGTACTTAAATCCTCCAAATCCATGGGTGCATCATGAAATTTGATGTCTGAATCCACTTTCACGATAACAGAAGAAAATGCCTCCTTGCTGCAAGCAATGGGAGCAGAGGCCAGAACTCCCACCACACAGATGTCTTCCTCCTTCGGTGTCCTGCACAGAGTGGCCATCCTGACAATGGCCTATCCCCTACTGGCAGCAATGCAGTAGGGGAATTTCTCCGGTGTCCTGGCCAAATTTCCCTCATTCACCAGAAATACCACCAACAGCTTAATCTGGTTCAAGGTCAGTTGGCATTCATCTATATCCCCCTCCCCTGGGTCGTGCCTGAAAATAGGCAGGATTCGTCTAATGCACTTACCCGGTAAACAAAAACTAAATAAAGAAATAAATAAAGAAAGAATTTTAATCCATTGTACTAACTTCCTTGGAAAACCGAATTTATTCAGCACCTCAAACAGAAAGGCCCAGTTGACCCTATCAAATGCTTTCCCTGAATCCAGAGAGACCAAGGCCATTGGGCATGGGGCATCCCTGGACACAGAGAAAATGTGGAAGAGCTTGTGCAAATGGTCAGTCTAGGAGCAGCCTGCCACAAAGCCCACTTGCTCAGGACTAAGCAGGGGAGTCTATATTTCTGCCAATCTTGAGGCAAAAATTTTGGCAAAAAGCTTGATATCGTAGTTCATAAAAGATATGGGATGATAATTGCACACTTTATTTCTGGGTTTGTTTGGTTTAGGGATGATAATTATAAGGGCTTCTAATAAGGATGGATTAGAAACTCCTACTTCACATAAAAATTAAACATCTGTAGAATAAGGGGAGAAAGTTGCTTTTCAAAAGTTTTGTAGAAACCAGGAGGCAAGCCATCAGGACCTGGGGCTTTGTCCTCTGGAAGAGAACAAATTACCTTTGACAGCTCTGTCAGAGTTATTTTAGGTATGAGACTGTCTCTTTGTGCAGCACTAAAAGATGGAAGAGGGATGGAGGCTAAATAGTCCTGACTATCTGAGATCTGAGGTGGGTTATCAGGAGGGGAATATAAGGATTTACAATAGTTCTCAAATTCCAGGACTATCTCCTTTGGGCTTGTAATAAGGGAGTTATCTTCAAGGGAATTTAACACTGCTATTAGCCTTGACTCTTCCTGTTTTTTAAGTCTAAGGGCTAGCAAATGGCTAGCCTTTTCTCCCTGGTCCACATAGCGAGCATGGGTTTTGAACAAGACATACTGCACTTGCTCTCGTAAAGTTTCTTTGTATTGATTTCTGATTTGTGTTAGCTGAGCTAGGATAGACTCATCTGGATTGGAAGTTAGCTTCTCTTTGAGGGCCTTGATTTGCCCTAGAAACAAGGAAGAAAGGGTTTCTCTTTTTTTTCCTAACTGTAGAGAGCAGGATACACTCCCCTCTGATTACACATTTAAGAGCACACCAGACCGTGTCAATTTGCTGTATCTAGTTTTGGTTGTGTCAGAGGTATTGTTCAATTGCTTCTTTAAGGGACTGAACAATATTTGCAGCTTGGAACATTTGGGTATTTAGTTTCCAGCTGTTTTCTTTCCACAAGGCAAATGAGAGAGTCCCTTCTAGCCAAACTGGAGCATGATCTGAGATAGTCTGGGGGAATCATTCCACTACCCCGGAGCCCTAACAGCATTGGATTGTTGATCAAAAAGTAGTCTATGCAAGAAAATGATCTGGGGGCAGAAGAATAAAAAGTAAATTGTTTAGATTGGGGTTTCAGCAATCTCCATGTGTCAGTAAGGCCATGATCAGTCATTAATTCCATCAGGGCTTTCTGTGCTGAGGAGAAGACCAGTCTCTTATGACAGGGGGATCTATCAAGCTCTAAGGAGCAAACTAGGTTCCAATCCCCAGCCAGAATCATATGGAGTTTTGGATAGGAGCTCAAATGAAGTGATAGCTACGAGGAAAACTAAGGAGAGTCAGCATTGGGCCCATATATTGAGCCCAATACTATCTCAGTGTGATGTAGTAGCCCTTTTATAAAAATAAATCTCCCTTGTGGGTCAGAGTGAGAGCTCTGCATTTGAAAAGATGTATTTTTTGTGATCAGAATCGCCATCCTCCTTTGTACAGTAGCATTCCCAGCCGCATATACTTGCCCAATTTGCAGTCTATGAAATAAGTTCCCTTCACACACCAGTAGGTTGGTTTCTTGAAGGAAAATTATATTACTGTGCAAAGATTCTAGATTTTTAAGGATCTGACATCATTTGACCCTGCATCTAGCCCCTTTCACATTCCAAGTCACAAATCTCATAGCCATAGTCACCGATTAAATAGCAGATTAGGGCATGTAAAAAGAGAACTGGGAAAGGGAAGATGGCCTCAAGAAGGTCTGTGATGGTCTAGGTCTCCAAAGTTTAATAGTTATTAAGATAAGTGAAACATGTCCTGCAGCACACTTAATCGGAACTTTGCTGCCCTTGAATCATAGAAATATTTTGCACCCCCCTCAACTTGTCTCCCCCCTAAGCCCCCCTCCTCCTTCACCAACCTTTGTGAAAAAAAATTGACTTGACCAGGCTCCCCCACCCCTCTACCCCCCAAAACCCCATTAAAAGAGAAAAGAAGAAAGAAAGAAAAAGAAACAACCACAAAACCCCAGTCCTCTAAACTGACCTGCCAATAAATGTCCAATTGCCATAGACTACTGTCAAGTAATACGCATACTGAATGCTCCCGCTCTGCCCCACTTTGAGCCTGACATTGGTACTAACTAGAAGTCAATTTTTATAAACCGTAAACATGCATTTTAAATAAACTTTGACCCCAATGCCAATGACAAATACAGAAATTCAAGCTCAGTACTTAGACAGTATATAATTCTGGATTACTAGTCATATCTTCTTTGCATCCTTAGGGCCATATATCAAATCCTATTATTAATTTTAAGGCACAAACATGTAGCAATTTGGTATCATGAAGGGCTTCAGGGGCCCAGGCTTACAACCTATGGTGACTATGTAATCATTCTTGCAAAGTGAGAGGTTCCTTGGGCCTTTGGTGATACTACTAACACTACAGGCTTTTTAACACATCATTAACTCCCCTATACAATTTGCCAAAGTCATTTATGTAAGTCTGGAAACATTTTTTTTAAGGGAAGTACTTGCATCAGTGAGGGATTCGTATGAGTGCCATTTGCCATCGTGGTACACCTGTAGAGTAGCAGGATATCTCATTCTGTAGTGTATCCCAGCCGCAGTCAACTTTGTGACTAAAGGGTGCATTTCAGTGTACCTCAGCCTCACAGTAAGTGGGAGGTCTTGAGTGATCCTAATGTTTTTATTTTCCCACTGGGTGACTTTAGTTTTTTTTACTTTCTCTAGAATAACTTGTTTATCCAAATAGTTCAGGAGACAAAAAATCAGTGGTCTTGGTGGAGAGCCAGGTGGTGGAGTGTGCCAGAGGGAACTATGGGCCTGCTTTATAATGTATGTGGAGCCGTTTGGGGATGGGCCAGAAATTTTGGTACACAGCTTCTGAACAATAAGGATGGGATCAGCCCCTTCTTCACCCTTTAGGAAGTCCCAGGATAACCATGTTATTCCTGCGCCAGTGGCCTTATAAATCCTTCAGTTTGTCCTCGGTTTTGTGTAGCCTCTGCTTCAGGCTAATCAGTTCGGGATCAACTCGAGCCCTTCAATCATCCAGAGATGAAATTTGCACTTCATTGTCCCCAGTCCGGATGGTAAGCTGTTATATCGATGATTTAAGAGATTGCATGTCCCCCACAATAGCCTGCAGTGATTCTTTTATAGGGGCAAGCCCTGTGAAAAACATTGCCTCTGTGAGTAGGGAATGTGGAGTAGGTAGGCTAGCTTCATTCTCCTCTCTGGCTTTGCTTATCTTGGCCAGTATATTTTTTGCTAGAGACAGGGGTGGTGTGTATTTTGGCCGTAAAGTCTTCATTTTCGCGTCCATACAGCTAGGCAATATGTGGGATAACGGCAAATGGTGAGCAAACTTGTTTGTTACCACGTCTCCAAGCGATTTTAGGATTATAATAGGAAACATTTAGCTACTGTAAGGGGGGAGAGTTAGCGGAGCAACCAAGCACACATCTGCTTTGCAGCCATTGCAACCGGTAGTCATACTTCTCAAATACTGTGCTCAGTTGGTGCCTTTTTGGGTGTAGCCGTGTAATGCAAATGTGAATTGAAGCTGAATTTTCAAGTATAAGAGTATCTTCAATTCGAGTTCACATCCTATATGTGACATTCTAGTATTATTATATATACTTCAAAACTTCAGTAAACACTTTGCTTTTCTAAATAATGATCCAGTGATATCTTTATTAATATGGTGCAGGGTCTTTGTCGCAGTTGCGGGTGGTGCAAGTTGCATTCGGCAGCAACTTACGCCACCCTTCTAGAATCAGGCCCTAAATCTGTCTTTCAATATGAGGCTTGTTTTCTTAACTCCACTCCTCTTATGTTTTCAGGGTGTACATTGTATACATTTCTCAGGGTGCAAGTGTTATGTTTGGAAAATAATCTGCTTAGTAAGTATGTATTTTAGTAATCTTCTTAAGGGATGATAATGAACTATAGGGGGTACAGTCATACATCTTTTTTTGTATATTTTAACCTTATGCCATAACAACTTAATTCTTATTTTCATTTTGAAGGTACCTGCCATCAAATCATTACTTTGGAAGAGCTTTTTGGATGTTTAACAAACATGCCATCTAGGGAACGTTTGAGGCAATTGAAAAGAAAACCAAAGTATAAGAAAGAACAATTATTAGAGAAATCTAAACACACCTGTATGACATCAGGCCATAAGAAAACAAAAGCTACTTCATGTACTACCACTGCTAGAGTACAGAGTAGGCCATCTTGCGCCACTTTGCCAACAGATATGGGTTTGCAACACCAAAGAACTGCTTCTCATTTTATAAGACATCAATGAGAAAAACATAGACAGAAACAACAAGCAACTCACAACAGAACCTGTAGAAAAATAATATGTTGAGATGTATATTACCAAGCTAGGATGTCAAAGCTGAGATATTTCAGAGTTTTGGCAGCAAAGGCAAGACAAGATTGTATTGTTAGAGTTATATTAAGCCAGCTCACTAAGAAGCTTACAAGGAAGGTAGCATTAATGAAACTAAGTTCAGTGTGGTTCATTTTGTGTCTGTTGCTGAAAATATTAGTAGATGTTTGTGGAAGCTCATTGTGAAACAGATAGACTCCTTTCAAGCACTGCTCTCTGATATTGTAGTTAAGCTAAACAAGCATTTGTCAATGCTGAATGTTGTTGCACTGGCATTGGCAGTGGGAGTGGCAGAGTTAGATACGCATAGTGCTGTGATTTTGGGAATGTGTCTCAAAAGGTGATTTTTGCACAGGCAGCATGCCATTGTGTGCCACAGCTGCGGAAACATGTTTTGGGCAGGCTGTGAAAAATGGCAGCTGGACTATTGAAAGGTGATGTGCAGAAATGCCAGTGGTGAAAATGTGGCATGAAAATATTGCAGATTGATGAAGTTACAAGGATGCATGGAAACTGCACAATGCACGCTTGCAACACAGTCATTGTATGGACTTTCTGCACCAAATTTTCAACATAGGCATTTTAGGACCTCTGCTGATGAGTAATGTCACCGTTATTTCCAAAAACTGTCCCGAAACCTGATTTCTCATAGCGACTGTGCAATTCTGCGCTGGACTTGCAAAACACATTTCAGGCAGCTGTACTGTTCATGAGGAGGTATGGAAAAATGCCAGTGATGAACAGCTGGAGTGAAACTATTACAAATTCACAAAGTCATGAGAGTGCGTGCAAACTGTGCAATGCACACTCATAAAACACTCATTTTATTGACTTTTATTCCCAAATTTTCAACATGGGCATTTTAGGACATCTGTTAATGAACAGTGTCACTGTCATTTTTATCATGTGTCTCGAACACGGGCTTTCCACAGTGACCGCACTATTCTGCACCAGAACTGCAAAAACAGATTTTGGTCAGGATGTGAAAAATGACAGCTGTACTGTTCATTAGGAGCTGCAGAACAATGGAACTGTTGAAAATCTGGAGTGAAAATATTAGAAGTTTGCGAACATATGAACATGTGTGCAAACTGTGCAATGCACACCTGTAACACAATCATTTTATGGAGTATTGTCACCAAATTTTCAACACAAGCATTTTAGGACCTCTGCTTATGAACAGTGTCACTGTAATTTTCTTAATGTGTCCCGGACACTGATTTCGTACAGCGACCATGCTATTCTGCGCCGGAAGTGTGAAAACACATTTCGGCAAGGATATGAAAAATGACAGCTATACGATTCACAAGAAGGTGTAATAAAATGCCAATGCTGAGAATCTGGCATGAAAATATTTTGAATGCGCTAACTTATGAGCGTGCTTTGCACAGTTGCTACGCACACTCGTAAAACAGTAATTTTATGGAATAGTGTCACCAAATTTTCTTTTTTTTTAAACCTCTTTATTAAGATTTTATTGTTGTTTCCAACACAGTAACGAACACACATACATCCCAGGATACACACCTAGGCCCACATCCCTAAACTGGATGTGGAAACTATATATATCCTCCAAACTATGTACAATCACAGTTAAATGTTATTATCCACAAACAGTTTACTCCATTCCTCATTAAAGTAACCTTCAAATCCATTTTTTCAAGTTCAGAATTTGTCTATCCTTAACCATAGTCCGATTTGTTATATCTGGTTGTCACTCCAATCCATAGGTGTACTTATTCCAGACTATCTTTGAGTAACTGTGTCCCTAGGAAGGAGAGAGAATCCCATGTGCCCAACCAAGTAAAAGCATATCTTATGACCTAGGCAAACAAGTTTATGTGAGAGTTATAATTAAACGTATATAGAACCTATCTAGTATCAGTCATATAATTCCATTCACTTACAAACCCCTCAGACTTTCTCATAAGAGAATTTAACCAGCTACTCTTCTCCAGACAGACAGATCTGAACCCGAGGACCTTTCAACTGTATTGAGTACACTGCCTCTAGGGTCCCCCACTTCCTGTCATATAATTTCTTTTTCCCTTCCATCAGCAAATGCTGTTTAAGTCTCTCCAAGACCTGTAGGAGGTCCCCCACCCATTGATCATAGCCATAAATTCTATCCTCCTTCCAGTGTCTTAGGACAAATGCTTTAACTACAGCTGACATGAGGGACACATGATATTTAGCTAAGCCCGTCAATACCCTTCTGATGTCTCCTGATATACATATCTCTAGGCTAATGTACTCCGAGTAGTTTAGTATTGGCTCCATTTCTTTTTCAATTTGAACCCAAAGTGGCTGAATTCAAGAGCACGTCCACAATACATGTAATAGGTCTCCTGGTTCTGTGCCACAGTGAAAACACCGATCTGTCTGTCTGAGTTTTCCAGAACACAATTTGGCAGGGGTATAGTAGATATTTGAACAAATAAAAAATTGCATAGTATTATACTTCAGTATAGGCAAATCTTTCATATGTTTCCAAACTTCTATCCAGTCGGGTCTCAGGGGGATAGTGCTTTTTCCCAATATATTATCTGATTTTCGGGTTCTGTGCAAACATAGTCTAACAGGACCTTGTATACTTTTGAAAGGGGATGTTGTAAAAGATCCAATTCCCTTAAATGATCCCATGTTAACAACTTTTTTTCTCCCCCATTTTTATTATCTCGCATGAACTTCTGTAACAGCTTGGTAATGTGGATCTTTTTAAAAAAATCCCAGTCCCTAGTCTGTATTGGCAAGAGCACCCTGTCTGCGGCTATAAAGTCTGCCACCTTGGATTCTGACAGCAGTGATGTCCACTGACCTCTCAATATTCGATTTCCCAGGCGAAAATTAGGGTTTCCCACTATGGGCTGTTCCCTTGCCCCCTTTGTGCTCTCTTTTGCCCTGGGGTTAGCCACTCCCACCACGCTTTAACTGATTTATATAGCAGAGAATGTTTTCCTATGCCAGGCAAAGTCTCCAGATCTACAAGTAATAATGCAGTTGGGGAAAGTTTTATGTCTTCTAGGATAAGTTGTTCAATTCGAAGCCACACTGGCGTGTATGCCTTGTCTCCCCGATGCCTGTCCCAATGTCCCATATACCCTAGTTGCCCTGCTACATAATATAACATTAAGTCTGGAAGCTTCATGCCACCCTTCAGATGGGGGAGGCGTAAGACGGCATGTTTCCTCCTTGGAGGTTTAGAATCCCATAGGAATTCTGAAATAGTCCTTTGAATACTATTGAACCTTCCCATTGGGATAATATAGGGAGAGAGACAAATCGGGTACAGCAATTGAGGCAGAAGGTTCATTTTAATTAGTCCCAGTCTGGCAGTGAAGTTTAGAGGAAGCCTCCTCCACCTTTCAATATCCTGTTTAATTTTAGCCACAATGCTACCCACATTCTCCTCCACCCCATCTTCTGATCTAGCCAAAATCCAGATTCCCAGGTATTTAATTTTTTCTGGGGCCCAATTAAGCTGGAGATGCTCAAAATCTGCCCTATGAGTGTGCACCGTGAGTGGAAGAACTTGGGTTTTAGATAAATTTAACTTATAATTAGACACCCTTGAAAACTTCCCGATAATTTCCAATGCACTTTGAAAGCTATCAGATGGATTACTTAAGTGCAGCAAGATGTCATTGGCGAACACCGATAGTTTAAGCTCTATCCCCAAAACTTCAATCCCTTGAACCCTTGGTTCCATAGCAAGGGATCTTAACAGAGGTTCCAGGTAGATATTAAATAAAATTGGTGACAAGGGACAGCCCTGCCTTGTTCCATTTCTGAGAAGAAACTCTATAGAGAGATATCCGTTGCATAGGACTCTGGCTGTAGGGGTTTCATAAAGATTTCTAAGGCCTCCCAGGAACCCCCTTGGAAACCCCATTTTCTCCATTGTGAGAAATAAAAATTGATGGGAAACCTGGTCGAACGCCTTCTCGGCATCTAATGCAATTAAAGCCATAGCGGATTTTGAAGTGGCTGCTCTTTCTAAGAAATGATGAAGTTTCCTTAATGCATCATGAGCCCCCCTCCCTGGCATAAACCTGACTTATTCTTGACTAATCAATAAAGGAACAACTTTCAAGACCCTATTAGCCAAAATTTTTGTAAGTATCTTAATATCTTGGTTTATTAAAGCTATGGGCCTATAATTACCTGGTAGGTGTCTGGGTTTATCTGGTTTTGGGATCAGCGTGATATAGGTCTGATATAGTGGAGGGTGGGGAACCCCTCCATTCATGATGGTTGAGAAGAGTTCTTTCAATAAAGGTGTTATTGTCGCTGCATGAACTTTATACAATTTGGCCTGCAGACCATCAGGTCCTGGTGCCTTCCCATTTGGCAAGTCTTTAATTACCTCCAAAATTTCCAGCTCTGATACTGGGTCAGCCAGGGCCTGAGCCTGCTCTGGACCTAATCTAGGCAACGGTATTTCATCCAGGAACCCCCCCGATTTCTGTCACCGAGCTTGGGGCCCCCTCCTGGTATATTGCAGCATAGTAATCCGCAAAGGCATCTGCCAATCCTTGAGGTTCCGAGATAAACTCATCTCCAAACTTCACTGCCACAGTCGTTCTTTCCACCTCACGCTCCTTAATCCTATGGGCCAATAATCGACCTGGCATGTCCCCCTGTAGCAAATATTTAGCTGTCAATCTTTCCAGCCAACGGTCTGCCCTATAATACAGTATACCTCTAAATTCCTCTTTTAATTCTCTTAGTTCCCTATCTATCTCCTTAGAGGAACCTTCTAGAGGTGATAATGACTTAATGGCCCCCAAAATGAATTCCTCCAGAGCCCTATTTAATTTGTTCCGCATAGCTGTATATTCCTGTGCCCATCCCCTATACAGCACTTTGCAGATGGGCCAGGCTAATTTCCTATCCTCAAGAGTTGGGATTTGATTCCAAATAATTTCCTTAAGTTTACCCTCCAATTTATCTACCATATTGTCCACGGTTAACACCCCTTCATCTAGATGCCATCGATATGGCTTAGGGGGAATGTTGTCTATCTTCCATAACAGCTGAATTGGGGAATGGTCAGATAGTGTCCTTTCAAGAGTAAACATACCTACAATCCCCCTTAAAACTTCCCTATTAACCAAAAAGAAGTCGATCCTGGTATAAGTCTTATGTACTCCTGAATAAAAGGTCATCTCGGTCTCCCCTTTTCTGTAAATCCTGTATGGGTCTACTAATGCAGTAACTTCCAAAAATCTATATAGTGCTGCTTGCGAGGAGCTGGGTACTTTATTGGAAGGGGCACTCCTGTCGACCCTATTGTCCAAACTTATATTCCAGTCTCCTGCCAAGATGGATGAGCCCTGTGGGAGTGCGACAATATCAACCTCCAATGAGGCGAAAAATTCTGATTTAGCTGGAGCGGGGCCATAAATTGAAGCACACAACAGTGGGTGTCCCAAAAATGAGCCCATCGTGTATATTCCCCTACCATCCTCTCTCGATTTAGTGCACCCAATTATATATGGGCAGTCTTTCCTAATTAATATCGCAACCTCACCTGAGGCTTTCACACATCCAGTTCCGATTACCTTGCCCACCCATCCCTTCCTAAGTAAATGCAACTCATCAGTCAATAAATGGGTTTCCTGAAGTGCAGCAATATGTACCCCCATCTGATTAATGTATCTTAGTATAACCAGTCTTTTCTTCCTCCCCCTGAGACCTTTCACATTCCATGATAGAATTCTAAGTGACCCCATCTACTACGGCCTCGCCCTTGACCTTCACTCTCATACTTTTTGTTTTCTTTACATCACATGTCTTGGTTTCTCTCTCATTCCTTCCCCCCCCATAGCTCCCCTTCATACTACCCCTGATCCTACGATTGCCCTCCTTAATCTTCCCGGGACGTGTATGAGTCAGCTCTCAAGATGTTTCCAATCGCCCCCTGAGTCCCAGTATGAACCCGTAGTATCCCTCTTCCCCCCCATCTTCAGGTTCAGACTAACCTACCATCCCATTAACTTTAAATTATTGAAGGGGAACCTGCTTCTCAGTAACTTAAGCTACTATCTCTGTGGCGATCTGCTGTAGTAGCCTAACATATACCCTGAATAACAAGAGTAACCATTGAAACTAATAAAAAGAAAAGGGCTTTGTTTTGCCACCTCACCAAGCTCTCAAACCTACTCTCCCCACTCATAAAGAGGGGAAGACCAAAAGGGAAAGCATCTCAATAACATAAAATTCTACCCACTAATGTCACTTTTCCCCAATGCTGCTAGTCCCCTTTTCCCACTGTTATGTTTACATTTTCACCAGTCCCTTTCTTCCCTTCAGGTCACCGATTTGAACAAATCCGGTAGCTCCACTCTAAGGCTTTCCCAGGTTTCTTCTGCTGTGAGATACCTTCTGTCCCCTTTTGACAACTTTACCACCAGGGTGGCTGGATATTGTAGCCTAAATTTCAGCCCTGCCATGTACAGCTTCTTTTTTATGTCGGTGTACTCCTTCTGTTTTTCTCTCACCGAAGGAACCAAGTCTTGAAACAGCCAGAGAGAAGCCCCATTCCAGTGTAAATTTCTGTTAGCTTTAGCTTTATTTAAAACATGAATTTTCTCCTTGTAATTCAGGAACTGCATTATGATAACTCGAGGACGAGATCCCGTTGGGGGGGTCTCTCTTAGTGTGTGGTGGGCCCTCTTGAGGTTGTACGAGTTGCCGAATGGTGTGGGCCCAAATAGCTTCAGAAGATCTTGTGTGAAGGCAACACAATCTGAGCCTTCCATTTTCTCAGGCAGCCCTGCCATTATTAAGTTATTCCTCTGGCTCCTCACTTCTTGATCCTCAAGACGGTTTTCTATTTTTTTCTCTTGCCTTTTTAAATTAATCAGATCCTGTTCCATGGTTCCTGTTTTTCTCTCCTGTGATGCAACTCTGGCCTCAACATCCCCCACTCTCTGCGTAAGAGCATGCAGAGCAGGCTTCAGTATTGTGAAATCAGCAACCAGCCCTTTCAGGAGTTGTTTTATTTCTGTGATATCCTCTGAGGTTGATTGCCCCTCCTGACCTTCCGCCTTCCGGTCCTCAGGTTCTTCCGAAGTTGGCGAGTGGGGTTTTGAGTGTTTAGTTGCTGGCGTTCTCATTGCCATAGGCTCGAGGCTTCCTTGCTCCATCTCAGCCATTTCCCTTTCCATACTCGCTGGTGTTGTGCTACTATCTTCGATCACCATACAGAGCCTGAAATCGCCTTCCACGCTGCGACAACCTCTAATCGATCGAGACTCCTCACTTTTTCAGTTCTGCGGGTTCTCAAAACTTTAAATTTTATAACTATTTTACTTCAGGACTCAGGAGCCTTATTGAAGACGTCTACTTCCTGCTAGCTCATCACGTGACCCTCCCATCACCAAATTTTCAACACAGGCATTTTAGGATGTCTGCTCATGAACAGTGTCACTGTCATTTTTGTAATGCATCCCAAACACCGATTTCGCACAGTGACTGTGCTACTCTGCGCCAGAAATGCGAATACGCATTTCGGCCAGGATGTGAAAAATTACACCTGTACGATTCAGAAGAAGGTGTAGTAAAATGCCAATGTTGAGAATCTGGCATGAAAATAGTGTGAGTGTGCTAACTTAGGACCATGCATTGCGCAGTTGCAACATACGCTCGTAAGACAGTCATTTTTTGGATTTTTCCCACCAAATTTGCAACATAGGCTTTTTTAGAGCCCCCCTCATTAACAGTGGCACTGTCATTTCATTACTCTGTCCTGAAAGGTGATTCCATGCAGTGACTGTGAAATCACCTTTCAGGACCGAATAACACTATGACAGTCCAAGAATTCATGAGAAGGGGTCCCAAAATCCTCATGTTGAAAATTTGGGGCCAAAATTCACAAAAATGCCCAAGATATGCACTAAAGTTGAAAACCCCCTATTTATTCCATTATACAACTTAATGGCATTTCATCAGTTAGCGGTCGGCTTTGAAGAGTGCTGACGTGTTCCCGGTCTACTGAAGATTGTCGCACTGTACTCCACAGGTAAGTATGGGGTGGGGGGAGGCAGGGTGGGCAGAGGGCAGATGTGGGTGGGGGTAGGGGGGCATTGAGACAATGAGGGACCATTTTCGTTTTACAGGGAAACAAAAAAAATCACAGGACACTTTTTTTGCAGGGGATTTTGCATGCTGGGGTGGGCTCCCAGTGTGCCACCTAACTGTTTTGGGGGTGTCTGTAGCTGACAGAGGATTGGCCATCCTCATCAGCAAACAACACAAAGGGGGGGAGTAATTTGTTGACGGGATTGAGTACCTACCGTCTGCACACAAAGAAGGGTCGGGGCAGAGCTGAGGGGATTGGGCACCCTCAGCATTAAACAATTGGGGGTTCTTTATGCCAGCACGAGTGGGCTCCCCATCAACACACAAGGAAGGGGAGGGGAAAGCTGAGGGGATTGGGCACGCCCTCAGCATATCACAAATGGGGGTACTTTATGCTGATGGGGAGTGGGATCCACCATCAGCACATTCATAGGGGGCAGGGTCAACCAACAGGGGGATTGGGCACCCCTGACGTTGGCAGTTTGGTGGCCATTGTGCCACCATAAGCATAATGTCAGCAAGCAAGTAAAGAAAAGGTCTGCTGTGTCTGACAAGCTTTGCTCAGATTGCAGCAGACCTTTTCTCATGTGTGCTCACCACATTATGTATGCATGGTGTGGCGCCAGCATGCAGGCTGATTGGGGAATGAGGGGTGCACCTACAGATGCATGCTCTGCATTTGCCCAACAACCATGCCTCCAAAGCTGCACTGTCCCAAGATGTTGGCTGCACAAACGTGCCAACATAAAAATGTTACCAGTCTTAGAGAGAATTTTTGTAACATTTTTGGTGGTAATTGGCTCCATAATGAGCACATGGAACCATTTTTTCTGGCAAGAGGCCTATCATACAGTGAATTGTAAGGATGTCATTATCATTGATGAATGTGGGAAAGCATTTAATGTACTACCACTGCAAGGGAAGAAGGCTGTACAAGTGATGAATGACAGTCTTCTATCTGTGAGTAAGCAACAGACACAGTCATGTCTTCAACGGCCAGGTTCAGATGTTTGCACTGTACAGCACATATCTTTTGATGAACTTACATGTTTTATCAAATTATTTATAGCTACTAAACATCATGAAAAATTTTAAATATTTAAAACTATTGAGCTTTGTAACATTTAATCATATACCACTCTGATGGGTCATTCACTAGCTTGTCTAAAGAGAGAGGCATGTGGAAGTATATTACATCACGTGCAAATGATTGCTGTGTACAACACAGCAATGCATCGATTTGTGGCATGAGTTTACACAATAAAAGCAGCTGTTAGGAAGTACATTGAATTTACAAGACTTTACAGGTATTTGACACAGTCCCACACAAAAGATTAATAGTCAAATTAACCAGCCTGGGAGTGGGACCCAGGGTGGTAGCCTGGGTAAAACATTGGCTGGACAACAGGACACAGAAGGTAATTGTAAATGGAGTCTGTTCTGAAGAAAGGGGGGTTACTAGTGGGGTACCGCAGGGTTCAGTATTGGGTCCAGTCCTTTTTAATGTCTTCATCAGTGACATTGCAGAGGGACTGGAAGGAAAAGTATGCCTTTTTGCAGATGACACAAAAATCTGCAACAGGGTTGATACACAAGGAGGCGTGGAAAGGATGAAAAGGGACTTGGCAAGGTTGGAGGAATGGTCAGAAGTATGGCAGCTAGGATTCAATGCAAAGAAGTGCAAAATAATGCACCTGGGAAACAAGAACCCAGGGAAAGAATACACAATGGGTGGGGAGGTAGTAACAACAACAAAAAGAAAGAGACCTGGGGGTAATCATATCAGATGACCTTAAGGTTAGCAAGCAATGTGAGAAGGCAGTAGGGAGGGCTGGGGGTATACTGGGATGTATAGGGAGAGACATCAGCAGCAGAAAACAGGAAGTTGTTATCCCTCTGTACAGACAGTTGCTGAGACCCCAGCTGGAGTACTGTGTCCAGTTCTGGAGACCCCATCTCTGCAAGGACATAGACAGAATAGAGGCAGTCCAGAGGAGGGCAACTAAAAAGGTGCAGGGTCTGCAAGAGAAGCCGTATGAGGAGAGACTAAAAGAGCTTAATATGTATACCCTTGAGGAAAAGAAGGAGAGGGGACATGATAGAAACTTTAAGTACCTCAGTGGAATCAACAAAGCCAAGAGGTAGCATTTTCAGAAAGAGACTTGCAAGAACAAGGGACACAATTTAAAGATAGAAGGAGGGTGGTTCAGGGGCAATGTGAGAAGTATTATTTCACAGAGAAGGTAGTGGATGCATGGAACAGCCTTCCTGAGGAGGTTGTGTGGTCTAAAACTGTGGGAGAATTCAAGAATGCATGGGACAGACATGAGGCAATTCTTGCGGGGGGGTAGGAAGAAATAGGCTGTTGGTTAACTAGGATCTGCGGCCGATCCTGTAGGTAGGGAAATGGGCAGACTAGATGGGCCTAGCGGTCCTTATCTGCTGTCAAAGTCTATGTTTCCATGTTTCTATGTTTCATAGAGTAGCTGGCTCTGATGAAGAAATACTGCAATGGTGTGATCATTTATCTGTTTCCGTTTCTGTTAAAGAAACTGACATCCTAACCAGATATGGAACTGAGAATGCTAAATTTGAATTGCCAAAAAAAGAAAAGTTTCAGCATGTTTGTGTATCACGTCAACATTTATTTTACAGGTTAGGAGTTGTTACAGTTGATCTTGCAGAAATTAAAACAATCAAAGTAATGTGGGGATGCTTACTTGCATATTTGCTACTAAATAGTGAGCTTGATATGGATTCAAAGGTACTGCTTTGCTTATACTGTCATAGTAAATTAAAGGCAAATATACTACCTGCCAGGTCAATTCTAAATGGCATGGAGCCAGTCTTGACACCTACTGCGATTTCATCTCTAAATATGTTTGAATGGATTCTAAATCAAAGTATGAAAGCATTCCAGACTATCCTCAGACTAAAGATATAGGTGAAGCATATGCCTGCTAAGGAGCAAGTGAAAGGCTTGAAAGGTTCTGTAATGTAACTCCCTTTGCCTCTGCAGGAGAATGGAGACACAATTTTTTCTGAGAGTAGTCTTCGTATTTTGGTCAATGGTGTGCCAACACGTAACAAGACTATCTGGCAAGATATTGTCAATATTGATAAAGTAAAACATGCACTACATTACCTATGGGCACACAATTGCTTCTATAAAGACATTCTCATTGAGAAGCATACTGACTTGGAGAAGCAATTCAATTTGCTGGAAATATGACAAGCCATGATTGAGGAGGTAACAGCAAAGACAGAGCAAAATGTGTATGAGCAGTACACCATACATCCTCTGTATGGAAGAGATCCGGTGAAAGATAATCTTGAATTATATCAAATGAAACAGGTTGAAGGCAATCCAGTGAGCATATGGGAAAGCACTTTGCAGGCTTGATGTTTCCTGGATCTTTTCCCTCATGGTACTGGTGATTGTCCAGATGTCCATGAGAAACAGATACCAGGGCCAGAGTATAGAGCATCCAGATTGCTACATTGTGATGGAAATTTCGATGGAACATTCAGTATTTGTTCCATCTGTCATGGGAGAGTGAGCTTAGTGTATTATCAGCATCTATAGCCCCCATTCTAAAGTTTTCTGCACCACTTCATGACATATCTGTTTTAGAGTTCCTTTTTGAAGTTGAAAGAGAAAGATGAAACATTGCAAGTGAATCTTAGTTCAGTTCTTACCAGTATGAGAGGCACCAAGGAATACTGGTATAGACGCTATTCCGAGGTCATGTGCATGCTTCGTGAATTCAGCCCTGCTACATGGTTTATTACTTGAGTTCTTCAGAGTATACTTGGGATGAGTGGGATGATCTGCTACATTGGGCAAATTCAGATGTTGAAGGTATGTTATCCATGACACTAGCAGAGCTATGCTACCTAGATCCCATGTCTGTAGTGCAACAATTTAATCATCAATTTCATGAGGTGCTCAAATTTATTTTGTCTAAAAGTAATCTACCCTTAGGATTAGTTGAACATTACTTTTGGAGAAGAGAGTATCAAGCTTGTGGTGCTCCACACATTCACATGTTGCAGTGGATAAAAGATGCACCACATATTGGCAACTCTCCACCTGAGGAGATTGTGATATTTATTATGTAACATGTGACATGTACTATTCCTGATAAATATGATAGTCCAACATTGTGGAAGTGCAGAAGTTCCAGAGGCATTTGTGCATAAAGTATTGTCAATGACCAGTAAAAAGTCATACTCAGTGGTATACAAGGTGTTGCTTTGATACAGGGGTGCAGAAAATAAGACTATCTCAAGAACAAATTATGGACAAATGACAGTAGAGCTGCTGCAGTATTTCCTGCTAAGTTGAGAATGATTTTGGATGGGACTCATTATACTTATGAAAACTCACATGAAACTGTTAAAGATTTACAAGAAAAGCTTCCTCATATTTTCAGATAAAATATAAAGTATCATCTTGTTCTTGTAAACATAGTGTACAGTATAAATCAGTTCAATTAATACTTGGTGCAGAAGGGAGGGGTTACTGGAACAGCATAAGTGATTGCAAACTAACAGCTCTAGTGATCTGCAGACAAGAAATGTTATATAGGATTAAGTTACTTTACAATGTGGGTAGTGGGAGGTGGATTATTTGCTTTATTAGTAAAGGACAGAATGTTGTTTTGAGGACAATCGGATTAAGAAAAATAAATTAAGTGAGAGCATTTTAGGGAGAGCTATGACAGAACTGGAGGAAAACTTGTTCACTGGGGATAGAACAGTAACCTATGGTATGTGTATTTCAAATGTATAAAAATCTAGGCATTAAAATTGTCTCCTTCAATATTAATGGGATAAATTCCCCCATTAAACATGCCAGGATTTGAAGCTACATTAAAAAATCAGGGGTCTACTCAACTCCCCATGCCTTGGTTAGGGTTAATGGCATTAGCTCTCCTTTCTTCCTATTTGAGTGAGGCACAAGACAGGGGGGTCCATTTTCTCCCCTATTGTTTGCCTTATGTTTGGAACCTTTGATGGCAAACGTTAGGCAAGATTTAAGTTTCTCAGGTATAATAGTGGTAGGGGTATGCTGGCATTGGGGTTGGACAAAGTGGCATGACTGCAGGTGGGTCTACAGGACCCCTGGGGGGCATCTGTAGGTTACACCAGCTAAATGCTGGTGTAACTCACTTTTGCCAGTTCTCCTCTGGGGGTTCTTGTACAATCCCAACATTGGGGACTTTGTTGCTACCTTTCTGGAATGGGGCACAACTGCTGCTGTAAACCCCCTAGTGCCATGTTGCAGGGGGTTTATGGTGCAACTGCCAGCATAACTGCTGTTCAACCCAAGTGGCCTGTGACAAGTCATAGGCCACCTTGTAGAACTGCGCATGTCACAACTGCTGGCATAAGTTGCTACATGAGCCATTCTACTTGGCACAACTGCTGTTATGCCAGGTGTAACTCTTCTAGGATCTGGCACCTGGTGTATAGTACAGTGGTTTAAGGCTCCCGAGATGCAAACCAGAAGAACTGGGTTTGAATCCCACAGCCCCTATTTGTATACTGTGTGACCCTGAGCAATTCAGTTAACTTTCTTGTACTCCCAGGACACACCTCTAAATAAGCTTTCAACTTAGTGTGTCGTTCCTGGTAAAATAAATAAATAGATAAATAAACAGATAAATTATAAATAAATGTTAGGTGCATGCTACTCCAATGTAGTAAAACAATAGTCAAAAAATACACACCAGGGAATTTGCAATTGAAATCTGTTTTATACTATTAAACACTTGCTGTATGTACAGTACATGATTCAGAAATCACATAATAGCAACATAAATCCATCTAATCTGCATGTCCTTTTTGTAATCTATTCATAAAATAACAAACATCTGCTGTAATAGAAATATGCACCACTTCACTTGTTAAAATTTAAATTAGAAGCAATAAAATAATAAATAGGAGAGATCACAGTCCATGTTGTACAGGAATGGACTCTGGTGTACCTGTTTTGAAGTTCAAACCAAGTTTGCAGTATAAACAAGTAAAGATCACAATAGTCCACTTTCTACCATAACTGATTACAAAAGAGTCATTGTATGAATTCCTCAGGAAAATAAAGCTGGTTATTTAATGTAACGTCAAGGCAGGATTCACTGTAGAAAGAATCTGGAAATAGCATTATAGTTCACATCTTATACACAAATGTCAAAAGTACAACAGTTTCTAGAAAACTGTAATAGTTGTCTTAAAAAGTGCACAAAATTAAAGTACTTGATGAACTAATCAAATATGACCAAAATAAGGTATATATTTTTAGACATTAGTGAAACATGCAGTTGTAGAAATAGACTCAGTTCGATACAGCATTCATTTGTAGAAGATTTATGAAATTGGATCCAGATACTATGTAAAAAAGGTATTTGCAGAGAATAGTCTTGATAGGCAAAGTCTTTGCAACAGATTGACATAGCATAGTAGAATGCGTCAAAGTGTATAATATTATGATGCACCAGCACAGTTTAAAATGCAGATTCGAATCAGGTTTCCACTACAGTGATACAGGAGTAAATCGTAAAATGACTACACATCAATTTAAACAGAACTCAAATGGAGTTTGTAGTACAAATAATAAATCAACATTAGCATAATGCACCTCCCTATTTAGCGCTTACCTTGTAACATAAAGATGATGCTAGGAAATCCTAAGTAAACCACTACTGATTATCCTAGACAGCACTGATGTCTGATTTACTGTGTAAACATTTGAGAAACAGTTGAAATGTTACATATGAGACCGTAATAATCATTGTTCTAAAAAGTGCAAAAGGACAAAATGAGCTAATGTAACAGTAAAAATGTAAACAAAATAATATGTAAAAGTCTGTACATTATTGAAATGTGCAGTTCAGAAAAAGTAGTAAGTTTGACACAGCAGTCATTTTTGTTCTATGTTCGGATTTCCTAGGCATGAGTGTGAGTCACCTCATTTGAATGATGTTTTCTCTGCTATGCAGCACAGACTCAAGGCAAAGTCAACCAAGAGAGTATATGAGCTACCAAAGAAGAAGAATTTCCTTTTTCGACCTGGGTTCTGGTTGGAATGTCAGTCAGACAGTAGAGAGTCCTTGTTTTTAATAAGATCACTGATTGTGGACTTCGGGATGCTAAAATGAGCACTAAGATTGCAAATGCTTAATTTGGGGAGTTTGTCCAGTTCTGTGAGGATCTCAATTTTATGAGACAAGGTAAGGCAAGTGCGCTCACCCTGTGTTGAACCTGAGGCAAAACCAGAAGCAGGAGAGGACCCCATATTGTCAGAACTCAGGCAGAACAGCACTGAAGTTGGGAACATACAGGGTGATTTTATTACTGTATCATTAAATGAGTTCAAACTAGGTTCACATTAGACAGTTAAAGTGAATGCTACATCCAAAATTTAAGGTCTGTTTAAACAATGATAAATAACATTGATCCCTATGCAACTGGCAGTTGGAAAACAGATTTTGTCCGTTACAAGCGGCTGTCCGCTACAAGCCTGTCCGGTACTTTTGGCACATACTGTATATATAAATGATTACAGTCCAACTCTTCTTTTCAAGTGGCAGACTAATATAGATGTTCAGTATGACACTGATAACTCTATGGCTCTTATTCCATATGTTACTTTATATATTACAAAACATAAGCAGACATGCTTACTTGAACTTTTGGGAAGAGTTGAGTAGTAGTCGCATGTCTGTATCATCACAACAATTGTCTTTGGGTTTGAAAACATTATCTCACAGAGACTGTGGAGCATATGAAGCTAGTGACAAACTGATTGGAACATGTCTATATGGAAAATCAGAATCAGTTCATTTGCTGAATGTCAGCTATAGGGGCAATCGAAAGTGTGTCTTACGCTCCATGAAAGAGATAGAAAAAGTAGCTTCTAAATGCCCTACCTGTACTAAACTAGTGAAGGATAATCTCATTGATGCCTATTATCCTCACAGACACACTGCAATGAAAAACATGTGTCTTTACAAGGTGACAAAATGGTATGACTGTTTGCCAGAAGCCCCAACAAATGTTGATAAAGGTATCTTCCAAGTGCAAGGACTATAAGTTAGTCTTGCAAAAAGACACAAACCATGGTCAATTGACCATTGTAAATTGTCACTAAATGATCCTCAAAAAAGAAAACATTACTTCTTTGCTCTTTTATTTCTTTTTAAACCCTGGAGAAATGAGAGCACACTAAAAGGAGAAAGTTATACTTATGAACAAGAATTTAATTTGACCTATGAACAGTTCAAAACTTCATTTTCAGAAGTACTGTATATATTGCCCATCTTCAGTTGGGAAAGCAGCATATTCAAACTGCTGAACTTTTACTACAGAAAGATACTCCAGAGAGTTCAGCAGACAAATTAGATCCTGAAGGAGAAGGGACTGTTGGTGTTCCATTGCCATTTAATGATCATGCAATATTAATTTCAGAGGTGGAATCTGTAATGCTCCATGGCATGCATTCAGATGCTGACTTGACAATTATTGAATCAAAGCTCAATGAAAAGCAGAAATTTGTATACACACAGATTACAGACTCTGTCAAGCATGCATTGCTTCATGACAGCAAGCAGTGTTCTTGCATGACATATGAAACACATTTGATGTATGTCAGCGGATCAGCAGGAACAGGGAAAAGCTTTCTAATAGAAGTAATTACAGCAAGTGCTTGTCATTACACATGTGAAGCTATTTCTGTGGCAGTTACTGCTCCAATAGGACTTGCTGCATCTAACATTGGTGGGGTGACTCTTCACCATTTGTTTATGTTGCCAGTGGAGCATGGAAAGTCTGGGGAATATAGAAAGTTGTCATATGATACTGCTTCTTCACTACGAACCATGTTCAGAAAGATGAAACTTCTGATAATAGATGAAATTAGTATGGTCTTCAATGTCTTTTTGGTCTGTATTCACCTACATTTTCAAGAAATCTTGAGCACAGATGACAACAAACCATCTGCAGGAAAAACTGTTGTCCTTTTTGGAGATTTGCTTTAATTGGCTCCAGTAAATGGGGATTATGTGTTTACTAATGTATCCCCACAGCAAGGCAAAAAGATGCTTGGTTGCATAGGTGGAATAAATATATGGGAACTATTCAGTTATGCTGAACTATCTCAAAATCTACATCAGGCAACTGATTTGGCGTATAGCAAATTACTTGAAGAGGCACATATAGGTAGTCTTTCTGCTACCAATGCTACCATGTTAAGTAGTCAGCTGATAAAATATGGCAGTACATGTATGAATGATGCATGTAATCTATTCTGTGATTTGTACAGGACTTCCTGTGGTATTGTTTGCTTATTTCCAAGGCTAAAGCAATGTGCTGAGTTTAATGCCATAATGCTACAGTGAGAGCAACAGAATATTGTACTTTGTCATCTGTAGACTCTGTGAATTTAGTGCGTGTTAATCATACCATGCTAAGCAAAGTCTCTGAGCCACTGAAGGACCTCAGTTCTGATGTTTCTAGAACAGCAGGACTTGAGTCTACTCTAACAGTTTGCAAGAATGTGCAAATCATGCTGAGAAGAAATCTCAATGTAGAACATGGTTTAGTTAATGGTGCAATTGGTTGCATAGTTTATTTCAAGTACAATATATTGAGAACATTTGTGGAACTTCTTACTTTAAAATCTGATAAAAGAAAAGAACCTTGTGACATTGAATGTTGCTCTGTAAGAGTTCAACTTTTCAAAGATATATGTAACCAGAAAACAATTCCCTATGTGTTGCATATGCTGTATCTATACATAAGTGTCAAGGCTTAAGTGTAGATGCAGTAATGGTAGATATAGGAAAATCCATCTTCACTGCAGGAATGTCATATGTTGCAATGACAAGTGTAAAAAACTTATCAGGTTTACACATTATCAGCTTCGCCTCAGATAAGTTACATGCTGATCGAAAGTGCATCATTGAGTACAGTCACTTATGTACCCTCTGGCAACCAGATCTATCATTTATTCCTTCTCCCAATTATTATCATGATCGAAATGTCTCTGTGGTATTTTGTGACATTCCCCAGAGGAGAAAAAGACAGCAAACAGATAACACTGATGTACGCACTGACAACATGTGTGGGTATACCGGTGTCACACATTGTTCTCCTTCCAAAAAGATAGCGGGTCTTAGCTCAGTACCAAAGCTTGATAACAGCAGTGGTATAAGCTGTTATGCAAATTCAGCTATGCAATTCCTTCTGCATATGCCACAGTTTGTAACCACTATCTTATCAGCTCATGGCACACCATTATCAAAGTCCATCAAAGATGCCATTGTTAAGACCAAAAGTCATTGTACTACAGTATGTAGTCTTACTCCGCTATGTTCAGCACTAGGAGCATACCCATACTGCTCCACATTTGCACAGCATATGCAACAGGATGTAACAGAATTTTTTATGTATGTATTTATTTATTTATTTAAGAGTTTTACCAGGAAAGCATACTGAGCAGGGTACCACTCGATTCCAGATGCACCCTGGGGGATACGGGGTTAGGTAGAATACAGTGTAAATAGATTAGAAATGTACATACTTCAATACAGTCATAGCGTAGTAGGCAAATCCTTATATATACATATGTAGAAATATACAGACAGGGTAGCATACACAGCATCCAATATCATAACAATAAGCAGGGTGGGCAACAGCAGGAGTAAAATACACAAAGCAACTAAACAGATGCCAACCAGACTACATGGACCTCAGCGGTGCAGAGTGCATGAGCAAGTAGTGGAGAAATGTATCTTTAGTAGAGCATTGTGGTGAGGGGTACTGGTGGCATGTCTAATATCAGCTAACAGGGAGTTCCATAACTTAGGCATTCGGAAGCTGAAAGCAGCCTGTCCAGACCTGATGGACCTGTGGGGGATGTGAAGTAGCCTAGAATCAAAGTTCCTGAGTGAGTAGTCTGGCAGGGGAAGAACATTTAGGGTGGCCACAAGGTGGGGGGGGGACTGTGACCAGAATTTTGCAGCGGTTCTAGTGTTGCACCTGGGTTATGCCCTTATTACCCCATATATGTCTTACACTATATCTCTGGTCTATTATATTTTTTTTTAAATTCTGCTCTTTATTTCCAGGCCCCACGTCTGACCTCAGCTTGGTCACGGAACTCCGGGATCCCCGGCCACCGGACATTGCCGACTCCCCAGGCATCCCTGGCTTACCCCCCAGAGAGTGGGGCCGTGGTTCCGACCCCCGATATCAGACCGCGGAACTAATAACTGGTCGGTAAACGGCTCCTGGTGGCCAATCAGGGCATCCCGGAGTAAAGCGTCATATAGGCGCTGGGCGTGGCTTTTATCCCCATTAGCCCATACCATGAGGGAGGTGGGGACGTGCAATGACACTAAGCGTCTGCCCCGCCTCGCTCCCCACCCCACTGACGTAGGCACAGCCGCGTGGGTGATCCTTAGCCTCCGCTAGGGGTCCCCTTTGTGCCAACTGCCACCCCAGCCCTCCCCCCGGAGAAGGAGAGCAGTCCGTAGGATGCTCGATCCTTCCCGGCCAGCCCTCCGGCGGCCAGGTCGTTCCGAACCGGAATTGGCTGAGCGTCATGGCCGGAAATCACACCACTGCGCAGGCAGACGGCCCATCTCTGGTCTATTATACTGTGATATTGCTATTTTGCACTAACATTATAGATTTAGCACACATCGTATAAGCATGAGTGCTAGGAATGTGCTTTGCTGCTAAAATATGCTAATGTACTATCCATGGTTCATTTATACTTCATTATATTACATTTATCTAGATTATGTTTGTTTTTCATATATAGTTGACCTAATCACTGCTTAGATGTCTTTAAAGGATCATCAGTGATTATTATGTACTTATACTTTCATATAATTATATGTATGTATACTCAGGCGCATATGCCAGCTTTGTATGCAGTTCTCTATTTCTTCTAACAAAAGACAGATTCCTTGTTTAGTCTATCATCTAAGCACATGTAGATTGGAAGTGTCAGCATTTCTCTTTGTCTAAGGTTTATGCTTTAGAAGTATTATTTCTTATACTCATTAGTATTCTGTCTCCTAAGTAATTATCCAATAGAGAATGTATCGTGTAATACTGTTTATAGCTCAGAAGCAATGTATATGGTTTTGGGTATCAGTAAGCTAGTTCTTATCTTAGTATATAAAACACTGTCTTGCCAGTTTCTCACTCTCTAGAAGCTTAGTACGTACAAAATAGACTGGTAAATCACTCTCATCATAATTTATCCTGCTTGGCTGTGAGTACAATAAAAATACTTTATTTATGACTACTTGTGAGTGTTATCTCTGGCTAACATTGTAGACATAGAACAAATCTGATTTATTACTTTAGCAGTTAGTCTTCTAACTTGACATTCATGGTGATCGTGGCAGGACAGGGATTCAGGAGTTCTAGCAACCCTATTCCTGAACACCATGTGACTGCAATACTGTCAACATCACAGGCCACATGGGGGGGTGCAGTTCTGATTTATGAACCTGTACAGCCAGCTACTATAGCAGCACCTCCTACAGTCATATACACTGCTGCATTGCCATCAGCCAGAGCAGCAGCTCCTCCAACTGAATATACTGCTGTGCTACCAGCTGCCAGAACAGCACCCCCCAATTGAGTATACTACTGCACTGCCAACTGCCAGAGCAGTACCTTCTCCAACTGAATATGCTGCTGCATTGCCAATCGCTAGAGCAGCATCCCCTTCAGTAGAACATACTGCTGAGCCACAAACTATAGCTGAAGCTGTACATGCCTTTTTCACTCCGCTGTTAACATATGCAGCACCATCTGTATATGAACTATCACATATGCAGGAACCACTACATGCACAGATAAGATCACCCACAAATGCAGCATCAGCTGCACTCACACCATCAGCACCTGTACATGCACCACCACTTTTACAGGTATTGCCACCAGTACATGCAGAGCCCTCTGCATGTGCACCACCACCTGTAAGATCACCTCCACCAGTGCCTCCGCAGCCATCCCACATAGTGGCTGCAGCATCAGGCAAGAGACAGGAACTGCATGGGGAAACCCCCATAGCAGGCCCTTCTAACGAGAGGGTGCAAGATATTGTAAAGATACTTGAGAAAGGGAACACTAAGAAAGGGCAATGACAATTAAAGGCCCCAGTCCACATTATATACCCTATTATAATGGGTATAAGTGGTAGGCCATGCGTAAAGGCCAAGGTTGGGGGCTGCCTACTAGTAATGCTGCTTGATTCTGGAGCAGCCATGTCAGTATTACATGATGATAATCCTGAATTCTCACACTGGTCTTAGGATGGGAGACTGGTGCACAAGTGGTGGATGATACTGCCCTTCAGACCTATCAGTCCAAATCCATCCCTGTAGTGGTGGGCAAACTTATGACAAAATTCACCTTTGACCTCATGGTATTACATCATCATCCCAGTATTTTGGGAGTTGATTTTCTAGGACAACATGGATGTGTTGTGGATCTGGCAAACAGAATCATGATCCAAATACCAAGACAATACCATACAATCAAAATATGTGATTCACATGTTCTTGCAGCTATCACACACAATGACACTAAGTATGATGTCATAGACCTCTTCAAGGATCATGACAGATATAGAGACATACAGCCAATAATTGTCAGACACATGGATGTGTTTGCAAAGAATAAGCATGAACTTGGTAGAATGAATACTACAATTGAAGTAACAGGACCAGATCCTGGCAGACAGAGGCAATTCCCTTTTCCTGCTGAGGCTCCGCCATCTTTAAAATAGACTATAGATTTCCTGCTTCAACAGGGGATAATAAGGCCATGTGTTTCAACTGTCAACTCACCTATTTGGCCTGTCCAAAAGCCAAATGGAGCTTGGAGACTTACGATTGACTACAGAAGGCTCAATCAGGCAACCCCAAGCTGTTCACCTACAGTGGCATCAGCCCCTGATATTCTAAAGATGCTGACCCCAAACTGTAAATGGTTCACTGCATTGGATATTTCCAGTGGGTTTTGGTCCTTACCGCTGGCTGAAGACATCCAGCACAAATTTGCCTTCACCTTTGAAGGACGACAGTTCACGTGGAGATGCCTGCCACAAGGATTCCATAATAGCCCTTCCCTCTTTCACTTACACATGAAAGATGCATTACAGGGATTCTCAATCACCTGAATGTCTACTGCAGTACATAGATGACTTGCTTTTGACAACTGACACAAAAGAAGAACACTTGGTTCTGTTAGAAGAACTACTGACTATCCTACAGAAGTCAGGCCTCAAGTGTAACCCTTCTGAAGCACAATTGTGCCAGAAGGAGGTTCTCTTCCTAGGGCTCTCCATAACAGAAAAAGGAAGAAGCCATGATACTAACAAGATTCAGTGACTGCAGAATTTACCCCTGCCAACCAGTGTAGGAACACTGAGACATTTTCTGGGTATGGTAAACTACTCCAGAGATTTAATTTGTGACTTTGCTCAAAAGGCCACACCTCTGTATGAGTTATTGAAAAAGGATGTACCATGGACATGGGGTCCATTACAGACCAAAGCAGTAACCAGTTTGAAAGAATCACTGGCAACAGCCCCAGCATTGATTAACCCTAACCCAGCTTTAGGGTACCATCCGGAAACTGTTACATCAGCTACAGCAATTTCAGCAGTTTTAGCACAAAAATTCAGTGGACATATTAGGCCTATTACCTATGCATCTCAGATACTTTCTCCAGTAGAGCTAAAATACAACCCTTGTGAAAGGAATCTTTTGGCCACATATTGGGCGTTGAGACACTTTATGTACATAATTGGATATGCCTCTATTGTGTTATATTCTGATCACATGCCAACAAATTTTCTACTGTCGGACAGAGTAAAAGATGGCTCTGTTTCAAATGCCAGACTTACACACTGGTCTCTGCTGTTGCAGGATCGTGACATTACAGTCCTTCCTGCTAAAACACCATCCCTATTGGCCCATGGCCTACTATTTACAGGTGATGCACATAACTGTGTACTCCAACCCCCTGACCTACCTGACCCAGGGCCCTTCCTGCCAGCACTACAGGAAGTGCTAAATGACACCACAAGGTGTTGTGTCTTCACTGATGGCTCAGCCACACACACTGAGGAGGGTCGGATAACAGGGTTTGGATTTCTTATTGTACATCCTGATGACGACAAAGTGCACATAGTCAAGAGGTGTACCATCGTTTCTGCACAGTATGCTGAACTAGCTGCTGTAGCATGTTTTCTGGAAGTGCTGAAACAAGGCACTGCAGATACTGTTTTCTTTATAGACTCTGATTGGGTCTGTTCCTCCCTGACAGAATTTTTGCCTTTTTGGGAGAGAATCAACTTCCAATCCTCTGATGGTACCCCTGTGAAATATAAAGACTTGTTTGTGTACATCACAACACTAACCAAACAGTTTAAATACAAATTGTACATACATAAGGTTAAAGCGCACTGTAAACTTGATCCTTATGCTCCATATAACAACCATGCTGATTCATTGGCAAAAGATGGTTCTCAAGGAGAAGACATATGGGAAATGAAAACTCCCTTTGTCCCAGCTACACTATCCATTGCTGCAATTAATAAAAGCACAACTTAAACATAGAAACATAGAATTTGACGGCAGATAAGGACTGCTTGGCCCACCCAGTCTGCCCATTTCCCTACCTACTGGATAAGTTGCAGATCCTAGTTAACCAGCAGCCTACTTCTTCCTACCCCCACCCCCCAGAACTGCCTTATGACTATCCCATGCATGCTTGAATTCCACCACTGATTTTGACTCCACAACCTCCTCCGGAAGGCCGTTTCATGCATCCACAACCCTCTCTGTGAAAAAATACTTCCTTAAATTACCTCTGAGCTGCCCCCTCTATCTTCAAATTGTGCTTTCTTGTTCTTGCACACCTCTTTTTTTGAAAGATGCTACCCTCTTGGACTTTGTTGATTCCCTTGAGGTACTTGAAAGTTTCTATCATGTCCCCCCTCTCCCTCCTTTCCTCGAGGCTATACATATTAAGCTCCTTAAGTCTCTCTTCATATGTCTTCCGGTGCAGACCCTGCACCATTTTAGTTGCCCTCCTCTGGACAGCTTCCATCCTGTCTATGTCTTTGCAGAGATTAGGTCTCCAGAACTGCACACAGTACTCCAGATGGGGTCTCACCAGCTGTCTGTACAGAGGGAAAATAACTTCCTGTTTTCTACTGGTGATGCCTCTCCCTATGAATCCCAGTATCCCCCCAGCCCTCCTTGCTGCCCTCTCACATTGCTTGCCCATCTTTAGGTCATCTGATATGACTACCCCAGGTCCCTCTCCATTTTTGTTGTTGTTAGTATCTCACCCCCCCATTATGTACTCTTCCCCTGGGTTTTTGTTTCCCAAGTGCATTACCTTGCACTTCTTAGCACTGAATCTAAGCTGCCATATATTTGACCATTCCTCTAATCTTGCCAAGTCCCTTCTCATCCTTTCCACCTAACCCTGTGCATCAACTCTGTTGCAGATCTTAGTGTCATCTGCAAAGAGACATACTTTTCCTTCCAGTCCTTCTGCAATGTCGCTTATAAAGACATTGAAGAGGACCGATCCTAATACTGAACCCATGTACCCACCAAGTAGAACCCTCCTTTCTTCTGAGTGGACTCCATTTACCATTACTTCTGTGTCCTATTCTCCAGCCAATTCTTTACCCAGGCTCTCATCTTGGGACCCACACCCAGGCTGGCTAACTTGTATATTAATCTTTGTGTGGACAGTGTCAAATGCCTTGCTAAAGTCTAGGTAGGCCATGTCCACAGCCCCTCCCTGATCTACTACTTTGGTCACCCAGTCAAAGAAATCTATCAGATTCATCTGGCATGACCTTCCCACTGTGAATCCATGCTGCCTAGGGTCCTGTGCCCTCTGGCCTCTAGATACCGACAAGTCTTTCCTTTAGAAGTGATTCCATCATTTCCCTATCACTGAGATTAAACTAACAGGTCTATAGTTTCCTGCTTCTGCCTTGCTCCCACTTTTGTGAAGGGGAATCAAATCTGCCCTCCTCCAGTCCTCGGGTACCACCTCATCCTCCCATGATTTGTTAAAAAGGGTAGTCAGTGGTGTCACTAGTTCTTTTAGAATTCTGGGATGAATCCCATCAGGCCCCATTGCTTTGTCCACCTTCAGTTTTAAGAGTTCTTTCAGAACCCTTTCTTCTGTAAATGGGCCGGTATCAACTTCTGTATCCAGCGTGTTACTACTGTTTGTTTTATGTACCTCCCCCTCTTCCTTTGTAAATACTGAGCAAAAATATTTGTTTAGTATCTCTGCCTTTTCACAGTCTCCCTCTGCCCACCCTCCCACCCCTTTATTAAGCCTCACTATCCCTCCCTTGGTCTTACTTCACTCCCTGATGTACCTATAAAGGTTTTATCCCCTTCTTAACTGAGGTTGGCTATCTTTTCCTCGGTTTGGGCCTTTGCTGTTCTGACTGCCTTCCCAGCTTCCTTTGCTTTAACTGATACAGTTCTCTGTCCTGCTCCTTCTGCGATTCCTTGTACTTCCTGAATGCTTTTTTCTTGAACCTTCACTGCCACTTCCTTTGAGAACCATAGTGGTTTCTTACATCGTCGTGTTTTGTTTATTTGCTTCACACAAAGGCTCGTTACCTCTGTGATGGCAGTTTTTATTATTCCCCATTGTTCTTCCACCCCTCCTTCCTGCCCATTTGCTAGTGCATTCCTTAGGCACTCACCCATTTTGGTAAAGTCAGCCCTCCTAAAGTCCAGTACTTTTGTCTTTGTATGGCTTGACTCTATTGCTGTGTTTATTGTGAACCATACTGTTCGATGGTTGCTAGTTCCAAGATGGCTACCCACTTCTACATCTGTAATCCTCTCTCCATCTCCATTTGAGAGAATCAAGTCTAATATTACTCCCTCTCGAGTGGGCTCCAGTACTAGTTGTCTAAGGCATGCCCCCTGTAGGGCATCTAGAATAACTGCACTCTTCAAAGTGGCAGCTGCAACTGCACTCCAGTTAACATCTGGCATATTCAGATCACCCATCAGCAATATCTCCCCTTTTTCTGCCATTCTAAGTATACTTTCTATCATTTCCCTGTCCATTTCCTCCCCCTGAGAAGGGGGTCTGTATATAACCCCTGTGCGTATTGTGGTGCCATTGCCTGTCTCCAAATTTACCCACAGTGCTTCTTCTCCTCCCTGTTTACCCTTTTGTTCTGTTGCTTTTATTCCTTCCCTTATGTAAAGAACTACTCCTTCTCCTCTTTTACCTTCCCTGTCCCTCCTGTAGACAGTGTATCCTGGTATGTTTATGTCCCAGTCATGGTTTTGTGTGTACCATGTTTCTGTGACTGCCACAATATCCAGATGTTCCTCCTCCATCAGACTATGGGCATTAGTACTCATTGCTCTCCATTTTTTGATGGTTTTACCTTCTGTTGCAGCATCCCCCACTGACCATTCTACCTCAGTCTTTTTCTCATTTAGTACCCTGTTTTGTAGGGAGAGGCTGGGATTTTCCTGCTGCTTGTCAGTGCCTCCCCCTTTGACTAGTTTAAAAGCTTGCCAATGAAGCATTTAAACCGATTGCTCAAAAGACTTGTTCCCTTCCTGGACAGATGCAGACCATCCTCCCTTAACTTCTTTTGAGCCCATGGAGCTAGAATCCACACAAAAGAAATATCCTCACTTGAGAGCTGTATTTAGATTCCTTGATAAAGGAACTGAGGAAAAACTTCCAGAAGGAAGTCCCTACAAGAAAGTGGAAGATGACCTTCGCCTATCTAGTGATGGCCTATTTATTTGGTATCACTGCTGTAAAACTCCTGAAAAGTTATGGGTAGTTCCTGAACACCTGAGGGTAGATTTTAACTACCAAGTACATGATACTCCAACTGGTGGACCCCAGGGAGTCAATAAAACCATAGACAGACTAAAGTCTTCTGTCTGGTGGCCACACATGAGAAATGATGTGGAACATTACATCAATAACTGTTTGATCTGTGCACAAAATAATCCTATACCAACTAGGAGGAATGCTAAATTGCACCCCAGAGGCTCTCAGGCCCCTGGAACAATATCCATATTGACTACATTGGCCCTATACCAATGACTAAGAACAACCATAAGTTTGCCCTAGTGATCACTGACCTGTTTTCCAAATGGGTTGAGGTTTTTCCAACAAATAATAACACATCAAAAGCAACTGCAAAGGTTTTGATAAACCAGCAGTTTACCAGGTGGGGCCTACCCCTAAAGGTAAATTCTAATCAGGGATCCAGCTTTATAGCTGAAGTAATGCAGGAAACTTTGGATTTATTAGGGTTAAAACAAAAGTTTCATATCCCTTACCACCCACAGTCATCAGGACAAGTGGAACGGGCTAATAGACAGATAAAAGTTATGTTATCCAAATTTGTTCAGGAAAACCCCAAATAATGGGATTCATTATTGCCATTGCTCCTTATGACAATAAGAGGGACACCCTCTACAAGTACACAGTGTACCCCATTTGAAGTCTTGACCAGACGGTCTATGAGACTCCCAGAACACTTACTTCTGGACCTTGGTGCCTCCACTGCTGATAGAGTGTCAGTGGACAAATATGTCAAACAACTCAAACAAGATATCCAAAAGGCACACTTGTTTGCTACACGATGCCTGGGCAAGGCCAAGCTACAATCCAAGATCCAATTTGACAAAACTGCACACCCTGTAGATTGGCAAATTGTGGACCAGGTAATGGTACTCAGATTTGCACAACCTGCATGCCCATTTGTAAACAAATGGGCAGGGCCCTATCCTGTTGTAAACAAACTCAGTCCAGCAGTCTACCAAGGTAGACTGCCTCACAGTAAGAAAGTCATTGGTAAATGGCTACATGCCAATCAAATGAAACTGTTTAAATGAGATTAAATTATTTTTCCATACTGCAATGGGTGGAATAGTACTGAACTTACTGTTTGCTTTTCTATTTTCCTTTTAGGTCCTTGAGAAAGATGTCTGCTTTGCACTTATTTTTCTTTTTAGAAATATTGGTCTTCTTACAAGCCCAAATTATATACCATAATACAGATAAGAAACCAGTGACCCCTTAACCTAAACAGCTTGCAGAGGCAGAATACCTCTCAAGCCCACGAGATCTGAAGGCATCCCGTGGTGTGCATATTGAAGTCCCAAAAGACATGGCCATCATCCAGGAGGGTAGTGAGGCCCTACTGAATGTTATGATCATTGCTTTAGATCAATCAAGTCTTGAAATTACATGGAATGCAGTTTATGATAAAAATCTAATATGAGTCAGCAGCCTTTACAAAGATACTTTCCAAGGCTGGCCCAATGTCAAAATTTACCCTACTGGTACATTATCTATACAGAAGGTACACTCCACAAATTCTGGAGTATACAACATAACTGCTAAGATTGATCCGGACTCTTGTTTAGGTATGTCTGATCAACATGAATAGTGTATTCAGAATTGTATGGCAACAAAAGCCATTGTCTTAAAGGTTTTACCCTATGATGCCCCAGAATTTGTGACACTTAATAATGAGTGCCCATAACAGAACCCTGGCCCACCCAGTGGCTTAGTTGCCATTTCCCAGCCAGGTATGCTTGTTAATAATATGCAGTTCATGCACATCCCAGTGGTTTTAATCTTACCCATTGGAATTTAGAAGAATTTGGCCTATGTTCAACAACTAACATTTCCCATTTCTTTCAAATTATGTTATTGGATGCCTTATCGGCATACAAGGTATGCAATAATGACCCCTATACTGGAGCTGACAGTGCCCCACATAGAGGATTTTCATTCTCTCAACCTGGTAGTACTACTAACAAAAGTAAGAAACCCAAATGCAGTAAGCATTTTATAGCAGAAACAGGTATGGCCTCTGGCCTATTCAGTTCTGGTATGCCAATTTGGAATAGGGCTGATATAGCCAGTATTCAAGCACAAATGGCAAAGGTTCATGATAGCATGAAATAAAACATAATACCTCCCCTGTTACATGGTGTAGATGGCCTTGCTCAAGAAGAGCAATTTACAGTCTATAATATGAAGGATATTGCGAGGGGATTTGACTTGACAAAGGACAAGATTAATGAATTAATCTTTGCTAATAATCAGGAAGCAGACAGGCATCACATAGCCAGGGAAGTCCTGTGTTCTGCTTATGGCTCTTATGTTCTAACAGCCATTGGTAATCTCTTCTGGGATCTGGAATTAGGACATATTCCTGATCTCATACATGGCAGAAGTATGGGTCAGTGGTACTGCCCCAAATGTACTTCTACTGAATGTGTTAACAGATGTTTATCAGAAGCTAATACTATTCACTTGTCAATGGCAAGGAACCTTGGGTATGTCACCACACACACCAGTATTGCTGTATGTTTCAAAACGTACTCCTGCACAATCAAGGACACTATGTTTGTGACTTTTACAGTGTCATTGCCGCAGTTTGAGCTGGCAACCTCAATCTTTGATCATCTGGCTACCGTCCATTCTATTAGTCATCTTGATGGGAACATTTGTCATGAAAGGTTGGAACTCCCTCCTTTGTTGGTTTACCATATGCTTCTGAACTCCTGGTTGGCTCCAAACATTGATTGCTGTACATGGAAAGGTTATCACCTTTTATGCAGATGTGACATTTTTGAACTAGTCATGCCGATTTGTGGATATTGGCCCAATGACTGGGATTGGGCCTCCTCTGTTGATCCATTATTGAAGAATCTGAATGGCTTTAACATGAATTTTAAAACTTCATCTAATACTGGAAGAAACCGTGGATTTTCTTCTGGAACTGTTGGTGGATTATGGTTTGTGGACATTGATATCTCATGTCCTGTTAAACTTACCAACTGGAAACTGCCATTGTCTAAAGTGGAATATTCTGCTGATGGAGAATACTGTGTGGTGACCAATTACAAATTCTATTGGTATGGACAAATGCTGTGTAAAATTGACTTTTCTAACTTCTGTTTTTTTCCCCAAACAGCATGTTGTCATAGGTCATACCATAATTATACCTGTTCCCATCCTGGAACCAGATACAATTGAGTCCAGTCCTGACTATTGGGATGCTTTGTCTCAATTTTTACCTATTTTTAAAGTTCATATTGACAACTTAAGTTTGTCTCTCCAATCTCTTCTCAATAGAACATATACCCACCTGATTTATATCAGTAATAATGTTACTGAGGCTCAGAAAGCACTTGATGATCTGATTAGTGCTGATATTTCTATGATATTGGAAAACCCAATTGTGAAGTTTACTTTTCAAATATTTGTGGTGATTCAGTTTCTACTAACATTAGTGCTTATAATTACATTTTGTTGTTTAAGGAAAACCCTGAAACACCATCGTGACCAGTTAAAATTCCTCTAGCAGGCTCGTGTCTCAGGCCTGTAGACGAATGGTGCCTAACCGTCATCTTTTTATTGTGTTGCCACTTTTGTAATTAGGGCAACAATGAGGGGACTGTTTCGCCTGGGTTATGCCCTTATTAACCCATATATGTCTTATACTATATCTCTGGTCTATTATACTGTGATATTGCTATTTTGCACTAACATTATAGATTTAGCACACATTGTATAAGCATGAGTACTAGGAATGTGCTTTGCTGCTAATTTATGCTAATGTACTATCCATGGTTCATTTATACTTCATTATATTACATTTATCAAGATTATGTTTGTTTTTCATATATAGTTGACCTAATCACTGCTTAGATGTCTTTGAAGGATCATCGGTGATTATTATGTGCTTATACTTTCATATAATTATATGTATGTACACTCAGGCACATATGCCATGTGTAATATAGCTTTGTAAGCAATTCTCTATTTCTACTAACAAGAGACAGATTCCTTGTTTAGTCTATCATCTAAGCACATGTAGATTGGAAGTGTCAGCATTTCTCTTTGTCTAAGATTTATGCTTTAGAAGTATTATTTCTTATACTCATTGGTATCTGCCTCCTAAGTAATTATCCAATAGAGAACGTATTGTGCAATACTGTTTATAGTTCAGAACCAATGTATATTGTTTTTGGTATCAGTAAGCTAGTTCTTATCTTAGCACATAAAACACTGTCTTTCCAGTTTCTCACTCTCTAGAAGCTTAGTACATACAAAATAGACTGGCAAATCACTCTCATCAGTGATATATCCTGCTTGGCTGTGAGTATAATAAAAATACTTTATTTACGACTACTTGTGAGTGTTATCTCTGGCTAACATTGTAGACATAGAACAAATCTGATTTATTACTTTAGCAGTTAGTCTTCTAACTTGACACTAGCACAGTGTACTAATCTCTGATTGTGGAGAAAAGGGAGATCTAGGGAATGGTAGAGGTCACAATGATGTGTACTGAGAGGGCAGTCCAAGGGGAAATGGCAGAATGAGTAGAAAAGAAGGTATAGCCTGGTCAGGGAGGATTTAGGGGCAACACAGTAGACTACATCCCCATAGTCCATTATTGGGATGATCATCTTTGGAATGATTGCCAGGTGCACGGGCAGGGGAATGCAACTTTTATTATGGTATAACGCACCTAACATGGGATGTAGCTTCTTATGTATAGCATTAATGTGCACAGTGAAGTCAAGATGCTGGTCTAACCAGACCCTGAGGTATCTGAAGGAAGTGCAAACTTCCAGGGTGGAGTCATCTAATGTGTGGAAAGTTGGAGAGGTGGGGAGACAGGAAAGTTTGGCCCGAGTGCCGAATGTTAGGGAAACAGTTTTTTTAGGGTTTAGAAACAGTTGGTTTGAACAGAACAAACATTGGACAGAGTCAAAATCCTGTTGTAGGCAGGCTGCCATAGTGGAGGGGGATGACCCAGAGGCATGCACCACTGTGTCATCTGCATACATGTGGATAGATGTATGAGGGCAGACTGCGGGCAGATCATTGAGGAAGATAGAAAACAACAAGGGGCCTAGGACAGAGCCTTGGGGGACCCCAGTGGTAACAGGGAGTGAGGTGGAGATGGTTGAACCAATACAGACTGACTGGGACTTTCCTGTCAAGTATTACTGGAACCAAATGGTGGCAGTCCCAGTCAGTCCAACTTGGGTGAGTTTGGACAGTAGCAGAGCATGAGAAACCATGTCAAAAGCCTTAGCCAGGTCAACGAAGATAGCTGCGGTTATCTCCCCTTTATCCATGTATGTGAGGATGGTGTCAGAGAGACGGAGGAGAGAGGTGATGGTGGAGTGATTTTTCTTAAACCCTGCCTGGTAAGGAGTGAAGAAGGAGATGGATTCAAGGAAGTGGGAGAGCTGGGCTAGTACAAGGCACTCCTGGATTTTGGCTAGGATGGGGAGCAGTGAGATAGGTCGGTAGTTGCTCGGGGAGGAAGGGTCGCCTCCTTTGGTGAGGGGTATGACTGTGGCATGTTTCCATTTTGTAGGGATGGTACCAAGTCTGAATGACTGGTTATAAAGAACAGCTAAAATGCTGGCTATGGCTGGGGCAGAAAGATGGAGCATTTTGGAGTCAAGGCCTGAGGGGCATTTTCTTTTGGTGGGATTTAGTGACCAAAGTATTTTTAGTACCTTGGTGGGTGTAACAAGGTGAAAAGAGAAGCTGGCAGGTGAGGAGCAAACTGGGGGATCAGGGGGAGGGAGCCTGGGGTGAGAGAAGAGTAGAGAGGATGTGCAATTTGTGAAACAGGAGTTAATCTCAGTGGCTACAGCACTTGGTGCAGTGATAGTACTTCCTGTTATATTGAGAGTTGAAGTAGGAGGTTGGGCCAGTGGGGCGAGGAGGGATTTACTTGACTTCCAGAATTGTGCTGGATGATTAAAGTTATTGTGGAAAGCATTCTTGAAATAATTGGATTTGGCCTACTGGATGAGTCTTGTGCAGGCATTTCTTAACGAGTGGTAGTGTTGCAGAGCCGTTTGAGTAGCTGTTGCCTTATAGGATTTCCAGATTCAGTCCCTGACTAGTAGTCGCTCCAAGAGGTTGGCAGTTACCCAGGGTAAGTGGGATCCCCTTACTCTGGATCTTCTGAACAGTGTATGGGAGTCCCAGATAGCAAGGAATCTGGTCATGAAGAATTCGAGGGCCTCATCCATGAAGGAAGCCCTAGGGATGAAGGACCAATCGATGTTGGTGAGGTCATTTAAGAGAGTAGTCAGGTCCAGGGATTTGTAAGATCTATTGTACAGTGTGCGGGGGGGAGGGGCCTTAGGTCTGAATATTTTCCACACCAAATAAATCATGTGGTGATCGTTGAGAGAGTCCAGTAGTAGTCTAGCATCAATTATACAATGGGGGTGCGTGGTTAGGGCCCAATCCATTAGAGTATGCTTTTTGGATTTGTGGTTTAGGCAAGTGGGTTCAGTTATTTGTTGGGACAGGTTTAGCACCTTTACTTGACAACATACTTTGGAGGCTGTACTGGCTAGCCAGTTCAGGTTGAAATCCCCAAGGATATGAAGCTTTCCTCCAAGCACAAGGGACCTCAGGGTGCCTAGGTGGTCTAAGATGATAGGCAGTGGTGTGTCTGGAGGGCAGTATGACCCTGCTACTTATATAGGGATTGAGTGAGGGAGAGATATTTTGATCAGTAGGGAGTCTATTGGCAACGTGGGTGAGGTAGGCCTGATTGTGGTGAACTGGAGTTTGGAGGAGATGTACATGGCAGTGCCCCACCCTTCTTACCCTGATGGCCCTGCCAAATGAGGGAGTAGCCAGATATTGAGAACTCGGCATCGAGGTTGTGGGGCTTCAGCCATGATTCCGTAATGATTAAGATATCAGGGCACAGTGCTAAGACACTTGGTTGAAGGGCCATTATTTTGTTCAGAATGCTGCCTATGTTTAGGTGCACTAGTTTGAACCCTCCTCTAAGGTGATTTTATGGCTGTTATCAACTCTTTGCAGGGTGATGGTGTTGCAGTTCATGAACAATTTGTGCTCTTTCATATCTTCTTATACATGCAAGTCATGTGGCTACTGTGAAGCTGAGATAACTAACAAGATGTTATGGATATATCTATATATTCCTCATGCTGAAACAATGAAGTTCAAAGATTTGATAAATAATGCACAATGTGGGTGGTGTTGTTGATGCTGTGGTGGTCATTATACCTGTACAATTACACTAACCTCCTTCTAGTACTGCAACATTTTGATGTGACTGGGACTAGAGTTGTCACTCCCATTTCAAACTGTATTGCAGGTAGAGTGCTCATAGGTGAACATTATTTTGATAGTCATGCAGTAGTCTTTCAGCATGGAGACTCTCTCAATTGTGGACATTATGTGGCATGACTGAGGTATTCGTCTGGCTGGGTGGAGTGCAATGACTCTTATTACACTCAAGCAAAGATTACTTCAGCATCTTAAGGATGATTATGTTTTGTTACTGAAAAGTTATGTTAATGTACAGAGATAATACCTTTATGTTCCCCTCAACTGTTTTATATGTGCAAAATAGTTAACATTACTCTTTCACAGATATATAATATCATGCAACTACACGACATACTGTTTTTACTGGTGACAGTCCTGCATACACCTGTATTTGTAAATGTAGATCTGCTACAGAGATCCTCTAGATAACGTCTACAGATGTCTACCTTTTTATTACTATAATATACATTCATTAGTCTGATGATGCTATATACATAATTCTGAAACTGTGACAAAATGAATATTGTAAAAATATATGCTTCAGTATCTGTCAGTATGTTGCAGTTTACAAAGAAATGTTACACAGTACTTTACTTTGATTAATAGGATATTAATTTTATTTGAGTATCTACTGTAAATACAAGTATTTTCTTATTTATTTATGAGAAAATTTTACTCTAAAAGTAAATTACTGTTTTCAAGTCCATATTAAGTTATATAAATGTGTAATGTTGACATATATTTTCCAACTGTTCCACTTCTGTTTGAGAACTTCATGTGTTTATACAGTGTTATGATGCATGGACTCCTGATTATACAATAGTTTTTAGGACTGCATACTTTGATCTTTGTTTTGTTATTATGATATAGATATTCTTTTATACAAAAAAGTGATGACATCAGATTCCTTTGTATAATTCTATGTAGTTTTACATTTCCTAGTGCTTCATAGGATTGCCTTCAGTGTAGAGTTGGGTGAGGATTTTGCCAGGTCCTGTATCATCCTATATTTATCTGTCATATGTCTATAATATACTTCACAGATGTTATGCATGTCCGTTTACAATTATTTAAACAAATGTTACACCACTTTTAGTATAACAATTTAATTTTGAACTATAATTACAGTTCATTTTTTGTCCACTTTACAAACTGATTGTAATTTGGTTTAATTTTGATTTGGCATGTTCTAAATTAGCAGCTTAAAATGTTTAATCTAGTTTCCTTTCTCATGTGTAATTGAATTCATTAGTTGATAAATATACTCATTAATCATTAAATGTTGTCATATGTACACTGGACATTCCAAAAACATAGTTGCTATGTCAGCTCAAAAATAATGAAAATTAATTGCAAAAAAAAGTACTCCATTTTACAAAACCAGTTAGGGTGTCCATTACACCTTTAAAGGTATAGAAATTTAATATTAGTGTTAATATGTGTATCAGCACAACACCACCAATCTCTGCAAACATAGGAAACAAAACAGTTATTTGATGTATCCCTTGGTGTCCTTCCACCTAACTCGTACAACATTTGAGCTGTTAATCATGTGATAAAGAACAATATACTTGTATGGTGTATGAGTTAGGTGGAAGAACACCAAGGGATATATCAAACAACTGTTGTGCTGCTTATCTTTGCAGAGATTGTTGTTGTTGTGCTGATACACATATTAACCCTAACATTGAATTTACATACCTTTAAAAGTGTGATGGATACCCTAACTGGTTTTGTAAAATGGAGTTTTTGCAATTTATATATATATATATATATATAAACACATTCATATTATAGTGGCACAGTAGTGCCACTATAGTTATGGTTGAGGAGCCATTTCTATGTTAAACCCCAAAACTTTGCACCTTAATAACTTTGTAACCGTTTGACAGATTTGCCTGACATTTGGAATACATGATCAAGAACCATAGGCCTTGGTATCTGCCAAGTTTTGTATTGGTTGGACATACAGCTGCAGAGTTATTAAGTGTGATCTGTGTGCACTTTTACGCATTTCTGGAATTCTATGGTCGTGCCTACAGGTGATATGGTTTGCACAACTGGCCCAAAATCTTCAGGAAACATGTGGCCAGGGTCCCCCTATGTGCCTTTCGAAGATTTGGTGAAAAAATATTAAATGGTTCAAAAGTTATTCAAAAAACAATTTCCCATTATAAGTCAATGGGAAAAGTTAACAAAAAGTTTGACAGTTTCACAAATGCACTTTTTACTGTTGCAAATGGCCCTGTTACTGTCGCAAATCCACCATCTTGTTTTCAGTTAGTGATCAGAAAAAATGCTTGGCATTTAAAATTGAGACCCTCTAGCAACCTAATTCTTTTTGTATTCACCTAGTCGGGCCCTGAGGATGCTAGCCATGTCTTTATTTTGGGGTAAAACACCCCAGAAATATGTTTTTCAAATTTCTGGAAAAGTACTTTTGCAAAGTAGTGTCACACTCATGAAAGTGTCACAAATATTTTTGTGACACCTTCACAAATTGCGACACTACTTTGTGACACTATGCCCAAAATAACAATAATTCTTTGGCACTCCGCTGCAAAAGAACGGTTGGGAGTTTTGGGCTGAAATTTGGAGGGAGCACAGATGACAGCTCATAGATGTGCCTTTCAGTGCTGTATTGAAAAAAATATTACACGGCAGCAAAGTTACGGCACTCCAAAGCTGACGGTTTTTCCCATAGGATAACATTACGGTGCCCAACGCATTACAGAAATCGTTTGGCACCCTGCTGCCCAATGGGGGCTAAGTACAAAATTAACCAGAACAGTTGTAAATCATACACCTTTTAAATCTTTTTTCTATGTTGTACGGTTCCTGAGATATAATGTATTTAGTATTCCAAGTTCTCATTTTCTGCTCCGATACTCATTATTATGTATACATTATTTGTACTTACTGTCTTTCTCTATGCAGGTTTTGGGGAAAACCAGCCTGTGGACTTACATTACTGTTACTGTTGCCCTTTTCACTTGCAGTTCCGCACCCGTTTCACTTACCGTTGACGTCTGTTACCATGTGCACCACTGTTAGCACTTCTGTTTGCATTGCTGTTCCTGTTACTATGCCACAAGACATCATGTGGCAGGAGCACGGGGCCCTCTGGACCCCATGCTCCCACCGCTGCATTACATTCACTATTTCTCGTTATCATTCTCAAAAAGAAGGGAAATTAGAGGCAAAAAACTCCATTTAATGCATTAGTTAGGGTTGTTCCTCAGCGACAAAAGTGAGAAATTAGGTGTTAGGGTTAAAAACCCCCCTTGGAGCCTCCGCCCACCCCCAACCAGCATTGGGTGCATTGGGATCATGGGTCCTAACTATCACCCCATTATCCTATACTTCTGCTGCTTTACACATGTCATGGGGTGAGAGTTAGGGCTGATGATCCCAATGCGCACTCCCAATGCCGGTTGGGGGTGGGCGGGGTCCAGGGGGTAACCCTAACATTGAATTTCCTCACTTTGTCACTGTGGAACAACCCTAACTAGTGCATTAAATGGAGGTTTTGCCTCTATATATATATATATATATATATATATATATATATATGTATATTATGGTAGCATGGTAGTGCTACCATAGTTAGGGTTGAGGAGCCATTTCTATGTTAAACCCCAACATTTTGCACCTTAATAACTTTGTAACCATTTGACAGATTTAGCTGAAATTTGGAATACACAATCAAGAAACAATGGCCTTGGGATCTGCCAAGTTTTGTAGTGGTTGGATACATGGCTGCGAAGTTATTAAGCATGATTTGCACACACATTTACTCTTTTTCTGGAATTCTATGGTCATGCATACAGGTAGCACAGTTTGCATGACTGGCCCAAAATCTTCAGGGAAAGTGGGGCCAAGGTCCCTGATGTGCCTTTTGAAGATTTGGTGAAAAAATATTAAATGGTTCAAAAGTTATTCAAAAAACAATTTCCCATTATAAGTCAATGGGAAAAGTTAACGAAAAGTTCGACAGTGTCACAAATACATTTTTACTTTCGCAAATGGTCCTGTTACTTTTGCAAATCCACCATTTTGTTTTCAGTTGGTGATCAGAAAAATGGTTGGCATTTAAATTTGGGACCCTCTAGCAACCTAATTCTTTTTGTATTCACCTAGTCGGACCCTGAGGATACTAGCCATGTCTTTATTTTGGGGTAAAACACCCCAGAAATATGTTTTTCAAATTTCTGGAAAAAGTACTTTCGCAAATTACTTTCATGCTCATGAAAGTGTTGAACATTTTTGCGAAAGCTTTTGCAAATTGTGACGGTAGTTTTCTAGTCTGTGGAAAAGTGACAGCAATTCTTTGGCACTGTGCTGCAAATGAACGGTTGGGAGCTTAGGGCTGCAATTTGGGGGGAACGCAGTTGACATCTCACAGATGTGCCTTTCAGTGTTTTGGTGAAAAAATATTACACAGTGGCAATGTTACGGCACTCCAAAGTTGACAGTTTTTCCCATAGGATAACATTACGGCGCCCAACGCATTACAGGAATCCTTTGGCACCCTGCTGCAAAATAACTGTTTGATCTTTTTTCCTGAAATTTGGAGGGAAGACAGCCAACAGCCCTCAGATGTGCCGTTCAGTGGTTTGGTGAACAAATATTACAGGGAGGCAAAGTTATGGCACTCTGAACTTCTCTTTTTTTCCCATGGGATAACATTACGGTATTAGCCACGCCTTTCAGGGCCCGTATCTTGGAAACGGTGCAAGATACGGACTTTTCATCAGAAAAACACTTAGCCAGGACAGTTGTAAATCACATGACTTTTACATTTTTTTTCTACATCTTACGGTTCCTGAGATATAACCTATTTAGTATTCCAAGTCCTCATTTTCTGCTCCGTTACAAATTATTATGCATACATTCTTTGTACTCACTTTCTTTCTCTATGCAGGTTTTGGGGAAAACCAGCCTGTGCGCTTAAATTACTGTTACTTTAGCCCTTTCCGCTTGTGGTTCCATACCTGTTTCACTTACCGTTGACGTCTGCGCCACCATGTGTGTTATCCTTTGTGTTTTCATTTGCGCTTGCGTTTCTGTTATTTTTTGCCATTTGTGTCTACAGTACTGTTTCTCTTTCTGTTTCACTTTGCATCACCATGCCCACTGACATTTCCGTTTTCAGGCACCATGTTACTGTGTGACAGCACATCACATGCCAGACCATTCCTGTCTATGCCACTGTGTGCGTTACCCTTTCTGTTCTCATTCATGCTTGCGTTACCATGTGCGCCACTGTTAGTGCTTCTGTTTGCATTGCTGTTCCTGTTACTATGCCACAAGACATCATGTGGTGGGAAGGGCCCACGCTCCAACCGCTACATTACTTGGGGGCCCCGCGATCTTGCCACTGCATTACATTCACTATTTCCCGTTATCATTCTCAAAAAGAAGGGAAATTCGAGGCAAAAAAATCCATTTAATGCATTAGTTAGGGTTGTTCCACAGTGACAAAAGTGAGGAAATTCGTTGTTAGAGTTGAAAACCCTAACTCTGAATTCACCCCCCCAGCACCACACACACACAGACACACACACACACATGCAAGTATGGGGGAGGACCAAGTCAACACAACCAATGACAGACATCCAGCAGCAGGTGACAGAAATAATAAACAATTGTCTAAATGTACTATGAGACATCCCCACCCACCTGACCAGGTACTGCATGCTCAGTGGAGATCAACAGCAAAACTGAGGCCATGTACACCAAACGACACATCCCTGATTGCAGCTGCAAGCACAACCACTACACTAAGTAGTTGCATGGCCTTACCTACTGATGCCCCACACCAGACCACACCACATGTGGTGGGCCACCTGAGCAATAGAGTTGAGCAAAACCAAGGAGTTGTACAGGTATAATATCTCTGATTATAACAAGGGTTTGAGAAACGCAGCTTTCTAATGGACTGTAAACATTGTAACAGCCTTATGTTTAGTTTTTATATAGATACATGTAGAGCCTGACCATATGATGAACATGGTTTAATGTTGTTTCAAAAAACAGTTTTATTATGATAGCAATAAGCCACTCCCAGATATTATGTTAATGGTCAGTTTATCACTGTCTAGCGACATGTGGCACTCGACTATGCCTCATTCAACATTAAACCCCTACAGGGTGATTAACAGACAATTTAACATAACTGTTGGTCATGCCTTATTGCTTAATTGTCTCTATGAGTAGATACTCTTCCTCTGCTAGGTACTGCAGCAGCTTTGCAGCACAGTGTCCCACCCAGTTACACCATACACTGTCTAGTTACTGGAGAATGGCTGTGAATATGAACTCATGAAGATTGAACAGTGTAACTTGATCATTACAGTCATTGAAACCTTAGTATGATTATAACTGACAGAGTCAGTGATAAAGAATAACCCCTGCTGTCCTAGTACACTTATCCCATTGTGAGTTAAATCAATACTAAAAGACATTCTGTTTATATCAACACTATACCTACTTGATTCATGTTGTACCACAATTAACATAGTTATCACTTTGATAGCATCAGTGACAGAAGTGTGGCAAACCCCAAACACTAGGCATACAGCCTGAGTATGAAACAACTGTTAAAACAATTACACTGTGTCCATAAGTGGCATAGATCACTCATTGCAACAATAGTAAATGTATCACTATTTGAATAAGTTAGTCATCACAGATGCAATGAGATTGTCTTTCTCAGGTACAACATACTCAGTAAGTGCCTACAGGAAAATCTATCCTATAGACATCTCCGATACAGGTATGTCATTGTTGGCTCAGTAGTGCTATGATATTTAGAAGTTGCTTGTCCTGATCCATGCAATTACACTGTTTCTTACAAAGAATACTTACTGCATCTTTAGTATTGGAACACACTGAAGGTCTATGTATGTACATCAGCAGTACACCTTCATCAGTAAGAATGCATCTGATACTGGCAGTATGAATTTCACAGCATTGAACAGGCAATGCTTTTCCATATGTTTACATCAGCCTCTCTATCTTGAGTAAACAGCTGCAGTAAAAGTACTACTATGTAAATCACATACTAAATGTAACACTACTTTTATCTTGAGCATGCTAGTGTCTTGTAGTTAATTTATGTACTTCTCTTAATTAATGTGTACTTACTAGTGTTAAAACCTTTCTACAGCTGTCATCATGCACCTTCAGCATTCATATTGACTAACGGCACAGTACCAGTTGTGGTGTGATGTGGGTCATCGGTAGGTAAGGCCATGCAACTACTAAGTGTGGTACGTTGTGTGCAGCTGCAATCAGGGATGTGTACATTTGGTGTACATGGCCTCAGTTTTGCTGTTGATCTCCACTGAGCATGCAGTACTTGGTCAGGCGGGTAGGGATGTCTTGTAGTACATTTAGACAATTGTTTGTTATTTCTGTCACCTGCTGCTGAATGTCTGTCATTGGTTGTGTTGACTTGGTCCTCCCCCACACTTGCATGTGTGTGTGTGTGTGTGTGTGTGTGTGTGGTGCTGGGGGGGTGAATTCAGAGTTAGGGTTTTCAACCCTAACAGCGAATTTCCTCACTTTTGTCGCAGTGGAACAACCCTAGCTAATGCATTAAATGGAGTTTTTTGCCTCTAATGTATATATATATATATATATATATATATATATATATATATATATATACATATATATATGAGTTAGGTTGACTAGGACCGTCAATGTTAAACTAAACATTTTGCACTTTAATAACTTTGCAACCGTTGAATGGATCTGAACAAAATTTGGATTGTGCCTTCCTGTGAGATACATCTCTTGATCTAGCAAGTATATTTCTGGTTGGATATGCCATCTCTAAGTTATGGACAGGTGAAAAAATATGTTTTTACACATTGACTTTGCTGGGATTTTTCTTTGAACTTGCCTATAGCCCAGAGAGTTTGGTTGTTTGGCATGAAATTTTCAGGGTAGAAAGGGACTAGCCCACAGATGTGCATTTTGATAGTCTGGTGTAAAAAGAATAAGTCATGTTTAAGTTATTGTAATTTAAAAATTTGAAAAAGATCACTTCTGAGCATGCTCAGTAGACACTTCAATATAACTGCATGACACGAAAGAGGAATCCTGAATTGTATGAGAAAATTCCTTTTTCTTATGGCTGCCATCTTGTTTTCACGTTTGGCCAAAAAAAATATTTTGAAACCTCACAAAATGACATTCTTGGGAGAAATCAACACATGTAACTTGCTTATTGGGATCCCCTTTGGTGCATTCTGTACTTTACTGGATGAAATATGCTGATAAAATGTGTTTATTTGATCATTTAAATCCTAGTTTGTATTTATGTAATACGACCTAGGATCCAAGTTTGGATGCACAAGATACAACCTAGGATCCTAGGTCATGAGCCAAAAATAGAATAAAATGATTAAAAAAAACATTTAGCCAACATGGGGTGCCCAATTCCCATGTCAGCACTAGAGGCCCCTGCCTCACCAGTATGATACACTATAATTAATGCTGGGAAGTAATGTTCTGACACTGGGATGTCCACTCCTGGTGTCAAATGATTCCATCTTCCACCAAAGCCCATAGTTTTCAATTGCTGACATGGGTGCCCAATCCCCATGTTGTCATGTATGCACCACCCACACACACTCTAATATGGCACACTGGGAGCACACCCCACTGTGCCAAAATATATCTTGTTCATGCCTGTAAATAAAGAAAACAGTACTCGATAGCTTGAATTTTTTTTAAACCTGCAAAAAAGAAAATGGTCCATCGTCGTCTCCCGAGTACCCCCTCCACCATCCCCATCCTCCTATTAAGCACCCTCCTCTCTGCACCCCCTTACCCATACTTACCTCCAGAGGTCAGGAGCAGTGATCTTCTCTGAACCAGGATGCATCTGCACTCTTTAAAGCTGAACCACAAACTGATGAATCAAAGGTAAGCTGTATAATGCCATTTAGTGTGAAGGGTTTCAACCTATTTTGATATATCTGCCATTTTTAGAGATTTTAGCACCAAATTTTCAACATGGGGCTTTTGGGACCCCACCTCATGAACGATGTCACTGACATTTCATTTCTTGGTCCTGAAAGGTGATTTTATGGTCACTGTGCAGAATCACCTTTTGGGACCAATTAACAAAATAACAGTCCCAGTGTTCATGAGGGGAGGTCCCAAAAATCCCATGTTGAAAATCTGGTGCAAACAGTCCCCAAAACAGCCATGTTACAAGAGAGCATTGTGCAGTTTCTACACACATTTGTAACTTCACCAATTTTTGATATTTTCACTCCAGATTTTCAACATTGTCATTTTTTCACAGCTCCTCAATGAATAATACAGTTGTCATTTCTCACATCCTGCCCAGAATATGTTTTAGCACCCTTGGCACAGAAAGGCACTGTAGCTGTGCAAAATCAACTTTTAGGGTGGATTAACAAAATCACAGTGCTGTTGTTCATGAGGGGATTTGACAAAAAGCCCATGTTGAAAATTTGGTAAAAAAATGTCCATAAATTGCCACTTTACAAGTGTGTGTTGTGTAGTTTCTATGCCTGCTCATACCTTCACCAATTTTTCATATTTTCAATCCTGATTTTTAACATTATCATTTTCCACACCTCCTCATGAACAGTATACAGCTGTCATATTTTGCATGCTGCCCAAATCATGATTTCATGCCTGTGGTGCAGAATGGCATATTTGCTGTGTGAACTCAACTTTTGGGACAGATTAACAAAATGACAGTGACATTGTTCATGAGGTGGGGTCCCCAAATTGCCTTGTTGAAAACTGGGTGAAAAAAATCCTGAAAATTCCTGAGTAGCGTGCGTCTGTTGAATTGTGGCACCTACAGCGCCTTTCAGCAGCCTTATCTTGAAAACGATTCTAGATATAGATTTTCCTTCTCCTCAGCTTAGTTTACCTTTAGGTGAACTAAGCACCCATGGAGGCTTCAAAGTCATGATTGCAACTGCAGTGGAAATTTTTCCATAGTTGCATTGGTTATTGAGATATTGCCAAATTAGTGGTATAGACTTACTTTCTATGACTGTAGGGCTGCTGTACATTCATACTTATGTGTAAGTGGGGGCACAGGGCCCAGAGGGCCCACGCTCCCACCTATGTATATCATTATGCAACAATGGGTAGTGTGAGGGGAGTGCAGGGCCCAGAGTACCCATGCTCCCACAACCACATACCGGTTACATTACTCTTTCTCAAAAAGAAGCACAATTCATTGCTAAAAACAATGTTAATGCATCAGTTAGGGTTTTTATTAAAGTGTAAAAACCTGGAAAATTTGACATTAGGGTTACCAACCCTTCCACCCCATTGCCAGCCCCCCATCCTCCAGACACCAACAGGCATTAGGGTTTACCTTGGAGTCACTGGGCTTAACTCTCACCCCATTCTCCTATACTGTACCATCTCATCTTATTTACATATGGAATGGGGTGAGAGTTAGGGCCGATGACCCCAAGGCACACCCTGATGCCTGTTGGTGTGTGGAGGGTGGGGTGGTAGAGTTGATAACCTTAATATTGAATTTCACAGCTTTTTATGCTTTAATAAAACCTTTACTGATGTATTAATAAAGTTTTTATTAATGTATATATATATATATATATATATATATTTTATATATATATATATATATATATATTCATTGCAAAAAACTTTGTTAATGCATTAGTTAGGATTAAAGTAATGAAAGTGGGGAAATAAGCTGTTAGAGTTCAGCTCCTAATCCCCCCCACTACCCCAACCCCTCCTCCATAGACTGACAGATGATGGGGTGTGCCATGGGATCATGAGGCCCAGTTCTCACCCTATTCCATGTGTAAAAAGGTTGGCATGCTAAAATAAAAGAGAATGGAGTGAGAGTTAGGCCTCATGACCCCATGGCACACCCCGTCATCAGGCACTTGGTGGAGGATGGGTGGTGGGGTGGTGTGGGGGTTGTGGCTCAACCCTAACAGCTAATTTCCCCACTTTTGTCACTTAAACCCAAACTGATGCATTAATGAAGTTTTTTGCAATGGATTTCCTTACTTTTTGAAAACGTGTAATATAACTAGTAAATGGTATGTGTTGGTGGAGGGCCACGCTCTCCCACCAAGCTCCCCATTTGAGCATAAAGATATGCATGTGCAGGAGCATGGACCCTCCAGGCCTTGTGCTCCTACTTACGCATAAGTATGGAGCCAATGCCATATAATTCCAAAGAAACCCTTGTAACATGTTTTTCCCAATATCTCTGTAACCATAGAAATTAGGAAACAGAATCCACTGTAGGTGTAATCTATGTCTTCCAAACTTGTTTTTGTAGCTTACATCACCTAGATCATGCTCTTACACATGCCTATCATAAAGCACAAATGGGGAGCTTGGTGGGATCATGGGCCAACCAACACATACCATTTACTAATTATATTACACATTTTCAAAAAGTAAGGAAATTCATTGCAAAAAACTTTGTTAATGCATCAGTTAGGGTTAAGGTGACAAAAGTGGGAAATGAGCTGTTAGGTTGAGCCCTTAACCCCCACCCCCCACCCCCAATCCGCCACAGATCTAAAGGTGATATAAGCTGCAGGATGCAAACAATCTGTATCTCACTTCATTTTCAAGATATGGTGCTGAAAGTCACCATGGGTGCCACAATGCTATCCTATGGGAAAAATCAAAACTACGTGATAGCATATTTATGGAACCAATTATCTTTTTAACAGCTAAATAGCATAATTCACATCTCTGGGGCATCCACTTAATACCCTGCAAATTTCAAGTCAAAAGATCAAACCATTTATTTGTTGCCTAAACACTCTTAGTGTGTCAAACAAATAATAATAATAGTAATAATATAGATTATTATGACTTTGGAGTCAGCCAATAAACATTCCTAAACAAGCAAGAGTACTAATAAATGTTTTTATACTACTTACACCAAACGTGTGAGAAAGAAAATCCCAAGGGAGATGGGTTTTTTACCACTCTTCTGAAGAATGTACATAATCTCCAGAATTGTAGGATCTCAGGTTCTACAAGATCTCATTCTCTCTCCCTTCCCTCCTCTCCTGGAGCTAGAGCAGGTCACAGAAGGCTATATACTACAGATAACAGCATAGCAACAGAGATTACATCATAGTTATGGATATGAGAAACATTATGTATTGGATGATGACTTAGGAGACAGACTTACTAGTGAGTATCTTATGAGACAAATAATGTGCTTCAGTTTCCATTATAGCTTGGATGAAAGAAATGCTGATGGGTTCAAACTACACGTGGCATTTCTTGCCTATGTACAGTATAAGACATAACAAAGGATTTCTCTCTGACAGCTTGTTTAGACAAAGGAAAGTACTGACTGGCTCTATTACACATGGCATATCTGCCTGAGTGTAAAACACACATTACATATAATTATATAAGTATACAATAATCACTGATGATCCCTCATATTCATAATATCAGTAATTAGGTAGATTATATATGGCATATATGTAAAAGACAAACATAATGCATTATATTGAGGTATAATAATTATGTATCATCTAATCCTATGATGGGATGTAAACATTAGCAAATATTATCAGCAAAGCCCATTCCTAGAACTCATGCTTATATGATGGATGCCTAAATGTATATATTAGTGCAAAATAGCAGTATCACAGTATAATAGACCAGGAATACAATATAAGGTGTATGTGGGATAATATGGGGCATAACCCTGGCACAACAGTCCCCTCTTTTTTGACCTAATTGCAAAAGTGGAAACACAATGAAAAGACGATGGTTAGGCACCATTCATCTACAGGACTGAGGCACAAGCCTGATAGAGGAATTTTAACTGGTAATGGTGGTGTTTCAGGGTTTTTCTTAGACAATAAAATGTAATTATAAGGGAAAATGTTAGTAAACCTTGTATTACTATTCAAATTTGGAACAAAACTTCATAACAGGGTTTTCCAATATCAAAACAATCAGTAATTACTGATTTGTATGTATCAGGTGTGTATCTCTCCTATTGGGAAGAAATTGAAGAGACAAACTTATGTTGCCTGTATGGGTATTAAAAATAAGTAAAAATCGGGATAGAGCATCAAGGTAGTTAGGACTAGACTTAATGATATCTGGTTCTGGGATGGGAACAGGTGTGTTACCGTATAACCTATTACCTGTTTAGGAAGTAAAAAAATAGAAGTTAGAAAAGTTCACTTTGCATAACTTTAGTCCACATCAGAAGAATGTATAGTTGGTCACCACACAATGTTTCACATCAGCAGAATATACCACCTTGGAGGATGACATTTTTCAGTTGGTAAGTTGAACAGAACACGAAATGTCAGTGTCCGCAAGCCATAAACTACGAACAGTTCCAGGGATAAATCCAGGGTTTCTTCTAGTGTCAGATGAAGATTCATAGTTCAAATTAAATGCATTCAGATTTTTCCAAACATAGATCAAAATGTTCAGCAGGCAGCAGTATTTTAAGAGGCCTCAGCAGGGGGGTGCATTAGATTGCACATTGAGTTTTACAATGTAATAGCAACAGTGTTCAGTTGAAGATGATCACTCGGCTGCACAAAGTGTAAATGTTTATAACAGTACTGTACTCAATTTGTATGAGGTGACAACCAGGCTTGGAAAAACAAGTAGTGAAGAAAAGGGATTTCTTTATTATAGATCAAATGAAGAAGAGTCTTCTTGCTGAAGTTAGGGGACTGCCCCCACCCCAGACTTGCTTCATAGTATGCATAACAATGAGCTTGATTGTAGAATCTTAATTGGCTGGACCGAATACAGTTTATTTGAGAGTTCACAAGTGGAAGCCTAATTTTAATTATTAGGCCAGTATTCCCAAGTTGGTAAGGCAAGTTGGAAGATGTCACATCTGCATAAAAAGGTGATGATCCTTTCAGGTATGACAATCAAAGTTCAGAGTCAGTCACGATTCCAAGACCTGATGGTAAACAAACAAAAGAGGTAGTTTCAACCTTTTCACAATAAAAGTTCCCATCAAGATGACCAATAGAATGGACAGTTGCCAGATGATCAGAGATGGATGTTGCCAGATGAAGATGTGGCAATGACACTGTGAGAGTCACAAATATAGCTTCCTGGATTGTGCAGGAATATGTTTCAAAACATGGAGCAATACTGGTGTGTGTGTGGTGACATAACCAAGGTTCCTTGCCATTGTCAAGTGAGTAGTGCTAGATTCAAACAAACAGTTGTTAACACATGCAATAGAAGTGCAAAATGTGGCAATGCCACTGACCCATATGTCTGTCTTGTATGAGATCAAGTATATGTCCTAATTCCAGATCCCAGAAGAGATAACCAAAGGGTTGTAAGAATATAATATAGCCATAGGCAGTGCAAAGGACTTTCCTAGCTATGTGATGCTCATCTGCTTCCTTAAAGTGAGTAGAAATTAATTCACAAACATTAACATTTGTCGGGTCAAACCCCTTCACAATATCCTTAATACAGTATTGTAAATGTAAATTGCTTTTCATTAGCAAGACCATGTATACCATGCAATTGGGGGTATGATAGTATATGTCATACTATCATGAACCTTTAACATACTGTTTGTGCTTGAATAATGGCTATATCAGCTTTATTTCCAATTGATATGTCAGAGCCAAACAGGCCTGAGTTTAAACCTGTGCTATTTTTTAAACAAATGAGAAAAAAAAACAAAACCAAAATGCCTAGTGCATTTGGGTTGGTTTACTGTTATAAGATGTACCACTAGCAGTCAGGATGTGAAAATCATGTGTGTGTGTGTGTGTGTGTGTGTGTGTGTGTGTGTGTGTGTGTGTCTGGTGCTATGAGTCCTTGTATAGGGGGTCATTTATGAGAACCTGGTATGCTTCCAGGGTATCCAATCACATCATTATTAAAACAAATGTGGCAAATGTTTGCTGTGAAACATATAACAAATCATTCCTAGTTCTAAAGGATGAGATTTAAAATCACTGGGATGTGCATGAACTGCACATTAACTATGGTACTTGGTTGAGAAGTGGCTATTAGACCACTCGGTGGGCCAGGGTTCTGTTTTGGGCACTCAGTATTAGGTGTCAGAAATTATAAGGCATCATAGGGTAAAACCTTTAGGTCTAAATGTCTTTTATTACCATATAATTTTGATGCAAAATTCCTGATTATAAATAAAATGTAAACAGGAGTCCAGATCAAGTCTAACTTCCAGGATTGGGCCAAAGCAATGATTATAACATTCAGAAGGACCTCACTACCCTTCTGGATGATGAACATGTCTTTTAGGATGTTAGTGTGAATTCCACAGGATAAAATTAAATCATGTGGGCTAGTGAGGTACTCTGCCTTAACAATCGGTTTAGGTTGAGGTCATTGGTTCTTATCTGCAGTAAGATGTGCAGTTTGGGCTTATAAGAAGACCCATACTTCTAGAAAGAAAAAATAAACATAAAAGCAAGCATCTCTCTCTCTCTCTCTCTCTCTCTCTCTCTGGAACCTAAAAGGAAAGAGAAAAGGAAAACATAGTTTAGTACTATTCTACCCATTGGGGTATGGAAAAGTAACATAATCTCCTTTAAACAGGTTCATCTGTTTGGCATGTAGCCATTTATAAATGACTTATAGTGAGGCAGTCTAACTTGGTAGACTGCTGGACTAAGTTTGTTTACAATGGGATAGGGCCTGTTGTTGGGCCTTGCCCATACATTGTACAGCAAACAAGTGTACCTTTTGGAGGTCTTGTTTGAGATAACATAGTTATCTACTGATGCTCCATCATCAGTGGCAGTACACAGGATGAGAAGCAAATGTTCTGGGAGTCTCATGGACCGTCCGGTCATGATTTCAAAAATGGAGTACTCTGTGTACCTGCAGAGGGTGTCCCTCTTATTGCTATAAGGAGTAAAGGCAGTAATGAATCCTAGTCCTTTTGGGTTTTTCTGAACACGTTTGGATAACATAACTTTGATCTGCCTGTTAGCCCATTCCACCTGTCCTGATGACTGTGGGTGGTAAGGGATATGAAACTTTTGTTTTACCCATTACAAATCCAGAATTTTCCTGCATTTCTTTGGTTATAAAGCCAGATCCCTGTAATTAGAATTTAAATTTAGGGGTAACCCCCACCTGATGAATAGCTGGTTTACCAAGACATTTGCAGTCACGTTGGCTGTTCTTAGTGGTTGGCATAGGGCCAATGTAGTCAATCTGGATGTTGTTCCAGGGGCCTGATTACCTCTGGGGTAACAATTTTTTTTCCTAGCTGGTATAGGATTGTTCTGTTCACAGATCAAACAGTTACCAATGTAGTGTTCTACATCATTTCTCATGTGTTATCACGAGATAGAGGATTTTTGGTCTGTCTAGTGTTTTATTGACTCCATGGTGTCCACAAGTTGGAGTATCCTGCACTTGGTACAGTAGATAAATTCTACTCTCAGGTGTTCAGGAATTACCTGTAACTTTTCATGAGTGTTACAGCAGTGATGTTCCAAATGAGTTGGCCATCACCGGATAGGTGAATGTCATTTTTCACTTTCTATAACAGCTATTTCTGGAAGTTATTGCTCAGTTCCTCTATTAAGGAACCTATACACCGTCCTCAAATGAGGGTCCTTCTTATGGAGCACAAGGTTCACATTTTAGAATATGCTCAAACCTTATGAATGTACAGTTTGTATTTAAACTGGTTAGGTTAGGATGGTACACAAACAAGTGTCTGTATTTCACAGAGATATTATCATAGTATTGGGAGTATTGGAACGGAAGTGTGTTTTCTTCCCAAATAAACTCAGTTAGAGAGAAACAGACCCAATTAGAAACTGTAATAAAACAAAAAAATAGTTTCTGCAGCTTTTGTAATTAGTTAAAGGCAATTTCTTAAAGCATGCAGAACTTAACCCTCTGGTGGAGTGCTGGTATCATGTTACATAAGGAAAACAAAACGCTGCATTCCTCTCTTAGCACAAGCTGTTTCACTCAAGGACTTATCAGCTTTCTAAACCATCCACCAACATTTGTGCTAATAAGGAGACTCCTCGCCTCCTTGCTTTTCATTTTTTTCTTGCCAGGCATGTTTTAACAATGCCTGTGAATTGTACATAAATGATGATGCACACCCTGTCATCACCAGAATGTAAAATAATTCCAAACCCTGCTATCTGACCCTCATTGCTATGTAGCTGAGTTATTATTTAAAACATGACACTCCGTGGTGTCTTTTAATGCTTTCTGAGGTTCTGTCAGAAAAGGCCCTGGGACAGGTAGGTCAGGGGTTAGAGTGAATAATCATGGGTCTCTCCTATAAATTGTAGGCCATGAACCAACAAGGATGAAGTTTTGATAGGAAGGACAGTGATGTCATGATCCTGTAAAATGAGAGACCAGTGTGTAAGTCTGGCATTGGACACAGAGTCATCTTTCTTTTACTCTTTCTGACAACAGAAAGTTAGTTGGCAAATGATTGGAATGCAGCACAATGGGTGCATATCTGATAGTGTACATAAAGAATCTTACTGGGGGGTCACGTGACGCCAATGGAGGATTAGTTGTGTTAGTTGTGGGCTCCCGATCCCGATTAGCAATCTGCCAGCTTTCAGGGTTCATTTCGCCTCATTTATCAATCTATCCTACCTCAGAGAATACTGCAGTGTATCCGAGTTTGTTTTCGGCTGGATTTGTGCTCCGCAATGCAGGCAAGTGAGCAAGAATTGGAGGCGAAGCGACCGCGCCGCAGCTCTTCTCCACTAGACACCGAGGAGGAAGTTACACGACCCAAGATTCACAGCGATTTGGCAGTAATTAAAGACTTTGTTCAAGCTTGTCGAAGATGTAGCAAATTTAAACCTGCTCTGACACAGTTGCAGCCGTCGGGTTACCGACACAGAGGCTTGGATCTCGTCTCTGGAAAGGGCAATGGAGAAATCGAGGCCTACCATTAATGAATGCAAAAAATCCATTGCTAAGTTAGAGGACCGGCTGGATGATTTAGAAAGCATAAGCCAGCGAAATAACCTAGTGCTACTGGGTTTGCCTGAGGGGGAGGAAGGCTCCAACATGCTTCTATTTCTACAAAAGCTTTTAAAGAAAACAGCTGGGCCTTCGCCAAACGGGCCAGAGTATGTGATTGAGAGGGGGCATCGTGCCCTGAGATACAGACCCTTGCCATCGGATCCTCCAAGGCCAATAATATTTAAGCTCCTAAATTATTTGGACAGGGAGCATATTCTATGTGAAATGAGGAAATTATCCTCACTGCAATGGGAGGGTAGGAAGCTTCGGTTAGTACCGATCTGACCTGGAAAATGAGGCAAGCCAGGGCCTCCTTTTGCCCCAATACCTCAAAGCTATGGGCGGCGGGCATCCGACACCGTATGCTGTACCCAGCCAAATTGGAGGTTTCTATCAAAGATGGGGTGAAATGATTTGAGAATGCAGAAGAGGCCTTAACTTCGCTTCGAGGGTTGTTGCCTGATCTGTTCCCAAAAAGCTGAGTTCATGATGGAACAAGGATAGCCTTCAGTGATTATGTGTCAGGCCAGGACGTTATCTTTGGACAATTTTAGTTGTCATGGAGATTTAATCTGCAGTTTGGCAATTTGGTCCTTTTCATATGATACGATATCTAGTTTCAAGTATTGCAGTATCAATCATGGGACTTTTCTCATTTTCCTTATGACTACTGGATGGGACTGTATAACGTTTTATAAAGCTGTGGGAATTTGTAGTTTTCAATATGGCCAGCAGAGGACGCTGAAAGACTGATCATTTTTGGCTGCCAGTTCTTATTTATCTGGAACACACAGCTATGTTACTGCTGTCACAATTTTGGGGGAGGGCTCTTATTTGCAAAAATTTTCCTAGCTGGCAAGTTTGCATGCTTTCAATTGTTAAACTGAAACTTAATTTGGGGGAGGGGTGCCCTGCCTCTATGGCGCACTATGAACCAATCTGTGCGGAGATGGCTTCGGGCCAGCGGGGTAGTTGTTAAGTTGTTTGTCTTGATGGGGTTAATTTGGGGTTGGGGGGCTGGGGGAGGGTATGGGGACGTTAAGGACTTTTCTGGGAGGGCAGCTATCCATATTATGTTTGGAAGTATATTAGGTTGTATGTTTTCTAGTCTAAAATTTCTCACATGGAACATTAAAGGGAAGATAATTGTAAGAAACATTTAATTTTGAATCACCTAGCTCGATATCATCTGGCAGTTGTATTTTTACAGGAAACCCATGTTCTCTCAAGCCATCTCTCTCATTTCAGGAAGAAGTGGGTTAGCCAAGTATTTGGGGCTGGCTAGTCCTCATCTAGCCGGGGTGTGGCAATTTTGATTGCCCGGGGGGTCCCCTTTACACAATCGGATATAATTGCAGATCCGAAGGGTAGATTTATTATAGTCTCTGGTACTTTGGGAGGAGTGAGTCTTGTGCTGGGATCAATTTAAAGCCCCAACACAGAGTCCCCATCCTTCTTTGCTCATTTGGCAGAAATTTTATCCCCCTTCAAGGAGAGGGTGATTATACTGGGAGGCGATTGGAACCTGGTCCAGTCAAATAGACTGGATAGATCCACAAGTAAGAAATTGCAAATTTCTCCAGCTCAGCACGCTTTGGATGAGTGTACCTCATTTTTAGGGCTGAGGGACCCGTGGAGGTTGCATAACCCCTTAACCCGAGAATACACTTTTTTCTCACCGGTTCATAAAACCCTTTCCAGGATTGACTACTTTTTGGTGAGTCAACAGTGTATCTCAGAGGTTACCGAGGTACTGTTGCTTCCTAGAGTAATTTCGGACCATTTTCCAGTCCAGCTTGTATGGTCTCCCTCTCATATCTTAAGGAGGTCCTATTCATGGTCCTTAAATAATAATATATTTAAAGACGGCCAAGTGATAGACAGATTCCGTTCTTATGTGCAAACATCGATTAACTTCAACTGGGGTTCAATTTCTAACACAGACCAATCATGGGCCTCCCTTAAAGCGGTGTGGAGAGGGGAGTTAATCAGGATTGCTTCGGTAAGGAAAGCGAAACATAACCAGGAGCTGTCCGACTGTTTAAATAGGATTACATTACTTGAGAATATTCAAGAGGGTGTAAGATCAGGAGCCCAAGATCAGGAACTCTCTACGTTGAGGGCATGGTATGCGGGAGCCATGAAGGAGAAAGTGATGAGTTCCTTGGGTAAAGCTAAAGCGGTCTATATCGGTCAGGGCAGTAAGGCCGGGAATTATTGGCCTGTACAATTAAAACAAAGAGCTGAAACTAAATGGGTGCCGCCCTGAAGCACCCTGTTTCAAACGATTTGATTCTGGATCTAAGGATATCCTTCAGATCTTTGTGACCTTTTATAGGGATCTGTATATGAGCCGGCCGTATTCCCCCCAGGTCCTCTCCAAAATGAGAACTTTTTTGACTGATATACCACTTCCCTATTTGTCACAGGAGTCTAGATTGTATTTAACATCTCCTATTTCCAATGAAGAGGTTTTATCTGCTATTGACTCACTAAAGGTTGATAAGGCACTGGGGCCGGATGGATTTACGCCCTTATTTTATAAGTTATTTAAACTGGAAGTAGCCCCGCTATTAAACCAACTATTCACTTTTTGGTTTCTTCAAGGAGTCAAAGATAAATCTCTTTTCGAAGCAAGAATAATTTTATTACCTAAGCCGGGGAAACCTACAGATTTGGTGGCGAACTATAGACCTATTTCGCTGTTGAATCTGGACGTAAAAATATTTGCTAAAATTCTGGCTTCCAGACTTAAGAAGGCCTGGGGCGAACTGATTAGTCCGGAACAAGCTGGTTTTGTTGAGGGCCGCACTTCGGCTGACCATTTTAGGAAATTACTCTATCTAATTTCTGTGGCCACAGATCCCAAATTGGAAGCTTCCCTGATTTCTGTAGATGCGGAAAAGGCTTTCGATCGGGTGGAGTGGTTTTTTATGTTTGAAGCCTTGGCTAAATTTGGTATTCCCCATCAGTTTATTCAGTTAATCCAAATTCTTTATTCATGTCCAACTGCTAGAATTCAAAGTAACAATTTAATTTCTGAGCCCTTTCCACTTTTAAGAGGCACCGTCAAGGATGTCCTCTGTCACCCTATTTATTTAATCTGTATTTAGAACCCTAATTAGAGCTATCAAGGTTGACCAAAAGATTCATGGTATTGGGATTGGTGGTCAGGAACATAAATTGTCGGCTTTGCTGACAACCTTTCTACATATTCAGATACAACCGTATCGCTTCCTAGAGCTTTGGATCTTATTGAGGCCTTTGGCGTGTTTTCAGGTTTTAAACTGAACTTAGCCAAATCAACATTGTATCCCTTGTCAACCTTTTTGGTTAAGGAATGGTGTTTAAATTTAGGTCTTCAGTGGCAAACTAAGTCTTTAGTATATCTTGGTATTCAAATCTCTAAAAATCTGGAGGACCTGGCTCAGTTAAATTTGAAACCTACAATCAAATCCATCAAAGAGGACCTGGAAAGGTGGACAAAACTCACCTTGTCTTTGTCTGCAGATTTAATACAATTAAAATGGTGGTATTGCCGAAAATTCTCTACCCTCCTTAATTTGAATATATACCTCCTAAAACCTTTTTAGAAATTATGCAGACTGTGCTCGAACTTTATAGGGAAGGCAAACCTCCTCACAGGGCTTATATTAAGCTTTGTAGGCAACTTAAAATGGGGGGTCAACAGTTACCCAATTTTTTCAGATACTATCTAGCAATCCATACAGCTAGGGCTGTTTTTTGGTCAGGTAAGTGTGATAGCTCCCCTATAGGCCTAGAGCTGGACAGGACTTTTGCTAATGAAATTAAGATTGACCTGGAGTCCCTCTTATACATTCCTTGGGGCAAAGTCCCAGGAAAGATTAGGAACACACCTCTCGGGTGGGACATTAAGGCTATACACCAACTGTATGCTGAGCTAAAAATTAACCCACGATTTGATCTATCCCAGCCTTTACTGAAGAACCCCAACTTTTTTATCGGAATCAACCAATAGTTAGTTTTTTCCCAACATCTTTTTCTAAGAACAGGGTTTCTGATTTTTACGTAGACAACTCCATACTTCCGCTTTCTCGTTTAGCGGGAAAATTCAGGGTTAGACCCCAATCCTTGCTGAGATTGGCTCAAATTAGAAGTTGTATCCAATCTTTTTTTAGTAAAGGTACTTGCTCGGTCCAGGTGGGGGACTTATGGAACAATCTCTTAAGTTTCTGCCTATCAGGTAAATTGATATCTAAAACCTATCAATATATTACTATGAAGATGAGTGCTAACTTATCCCCAGTCTCTTTCTATTGGAAGGTTAATATGTCCCTAGACTGGCCTGAGAAAGTGTGGGAGAAAATTTGGACTGACACTCATGCATTTATAAAGCAGGATAGGTTAAGAGATATTCAATTTAAGCTGCTACACAATATCTATATCTCCCCGGCTAAATTACATCGATGGAATTGCCAATTTCCTCCAGCATGTGTGAACTGTAATGGTTCTATTGCTACCACTTTTCATAAGCTATGGACATGTCCTAGGAGTGTTATGTTCTGGGAGATGGTTAAGCAGGGGTTGAAACCTTTTTGTGATCTTTCACCATTTTTTAAACCAGAGATTTGTATTTTGGGGAGGTATGATGTTATCTCACGAAACATCTTGAAGGCACGAATGGCATTAATAGCATTGGTCACCAAGTTAGTGATACTACGCCACTGGCGTGAGGTATGGACGCCATCTTTTAAGGAGTGGTGGGAGGAGTTTCTAAATGCGTTATATGCTGAAAGGATGGTATATTCATCTGTTCATTCTCTGCATAAATTTGATAAATATTGGAAAAGTTTCACTCATTGTCTGAAAGAAAGATACGGATACTAAACCTGTTAATATTATAGCTGTCTAGCATTAGCATCTCAGCATCTAGTAAGCAACCCCTCCCTCCGCCTTTAATTTTTCTTGGATTATACCTCTGTTTTTTTTTTTTTTTTTTACGATTCTGTGGGCTTATTTATGCCACTTTTCTTGGTGAGATATTGGTTACCTTTTGGGTAGTGGTCATTTTACACCTTTTCTCCCCTTCCTAAGAATGGCTTTGTTTAGGGCTAAGATCATTATGTTTATATTAATTAGCATTCTACTATACCTAATTTTATGGATAGCTGCGGGGGTGGGGGAGGGATTAGATACGTTTGTGGGGATGTTTTTCCTTTTTTCTTTTATTATTAATTAATTGTTTAGATGTTCTTAGTTTGGGTATTGTGCACACTGTATATGTTAGAGTTTATGTTACTTATATTGTTCTTGTGCACAGGTATGGTATGTTATGTTTTTCTGTTTTAATAAAGTACAATTATTGGCAAAAAAAAAAAAAAGAATCTTACTGCCCAGTATGTAGCCAAAAGATTCTTTTCATAAAGGTTGTATTTCAGCTTCACTGGGGCAAGCATCTGGGATGCAAAAGCAATGGGTCTGACGTGCCCATTGTATTTTGGAGTTAAAGCTGCTGATACTACTATATCTGATGTAGCAGTTTCAATGTACCCTAAAACTGTGTTATTATTAACCAATGCTGGGACCATGGTTAGTGATCCCAAAAGAAAAGACAATGATATCAGTATTAGGATACCATGCACCTTCTTGCCAGAAGTGCCTGCTATTGTTTGTATTGAGAATAACCCAGACTGTTTCTGACTTGTGTCTGCTATTGTAGCCACAGTATGGGATGAACCAGGTGTCACTGATGAAGGGGGTTCTGCATCATGTGCTGGCAGTGCTGGCACTATCAGGGGTACCTGCACCATGGAGAAAAGTGGTGTGTAAGTTGCAGGTAGTTCTCCAGCTATGGATTGTGGTTCAGTAGCCCTCAGAGGTGGAGAAAGTGGTACTGAAACAGCTGTCAGCCCAGGTTCAGAAATCAAACCTGCAACCCTCCTCTCAATGTGACCTGTGATGCTGAAAATATCACAGTCATGGGTCATTCAGAATCAGGGTTGTCCCTTCCCCATCAAATGTATAGTGTGTTTAACCACCAAAAGGTTGCTGGATGGTAGCAACATTGTTTTCAATGCTACAGCTTATGGTATTAATGCACTGCATATGTTCAGTGCTGTCAGTGTTAGAAAAAGAAGTACATTCAGTCTTTTCAGAGAAAGCAAATTCTAAATTGAATAGGGAAGAATCACAACATTTCATGCAATTAACTGCAATGTGTTCCTTAACCAAGGATGTTCTAGTACAGTAAACATTGCTGGCAGCAGTTGCTTCTTCTGCAGCATCAGACACTGACTTCATGACAGATTGTGTACTAGCCTCATTCAAAAGTACGTCATCATCATTTTTATTGAGAATCTTCTGTCCCTCAGAAACACTAGTCTTACTGATAACATTATTAATCATGCCAAAATTATCCGGTATGTTTTGTTTGGTTATGGCAGCAATCACAGTTCCCTGTGACTGCATGATCCAACCTCTATGATGTGGTGGTCATCCATTTTGGAGTACCTCATGGACATCTTGGGATTACTGTGTTATGACCATCATCACAAGACCATGAGTGGCCATCTTGGGGATGATATGGGGATGCAACCTGATGGCGTGTGTCAATCATTTTGAGACTCTAACAATTCTCCATTTTGTGAATCACAGAAAAACAAGTGGCTAGCCTTTGTTCTAGTCCACCTCATAGCATACTGTGAGTGTTCAAAATTAAACTCTTCAACATCAGAAGAGGCAAGATCTATGGGCAATAAGTTAGTATGTCCTGCCAATACCTCTGGCTGATGGTGCAAGTTCACCATATCTGACTTTTTACTCCTCCATTCTAACTGCTCAGATACAGGAGTTAACACACTTTAAAGTGCCTTGGTTTCAGATTGCAAGACGTTCTCATCTTGTAAAACTTGCCTCTTATCAACAGAAGCTGTGTCACAGTTTAGATTCAAAACATTTATATAAAGTCTGCTGTACTCAAAACATAATAATTCACGCTGTTCAGTCAAGGTCTGGTTTTGAAATACCAGCACATTAACTCTTTCAGTAATTACTTCAGTCTTATCTTTCCTAAGTTCCTTGTTTTCAAAATGTAAGGAATCAGTGTTATTAGCCAGAACACCATTCATTTGAAAAACTTTTTTTCTAATAACTTTTGTCTTTTCAGCATTATCTCCTAAGGCATGCAGGTCTTGGCTGCCCCTCTCATTAAAGAGAAATTCATTTTCTCGACAGAGAGGCTACAGCTGAGCCTGCAGTTCATCAGTCCCTTCTTTATGAGCAGCCATTTTCAGACTAATCTCCATTCTGCAAGCTACATACTCAGATTCCAAAACAGATAGTTTATTTAGAACAGCATCAAAGCATTTAAACAATGTTGCAATTAATAATCCATCAGGATCAACTCTTTTGGTACCATGTTCAAGTCCCTATAATGGGCAATGCTATCCCATAAAGGGTAATCACTGGATTCTGCTACTTCAGCAAAATCAGACCAACCACCGTAGGCAGTTTGGTATGTTAAGGCATCCTCAAAAACTTTGTTTGCAACCAAAGTTCATGACAGGACACAAACTGCCTTTGGTGTATGTGGATTCCTAGATGAGTAAAGACCCATTAGGATTTGAAACCACAAATGAAAGCAGTCTATCTGTCTGTTTGGATCCCTTTACAGATGTATGTTCCCACAGAGAAAGAAGAGGGGAAAAAAAGCAAAATAAAACAACTCATTACACAGAGATTGTATATCTGCCAAGAGATTGTTTTGTCTGCACGGTGGTACATACAACAGAATGAAAATGTAAACAGAAGACACTTTCAGCTGCTTGTAACAGGGAATTTTCACCCAGTGTTTTAATTTACAGAAGAAATTAAAATGTAACTTTGGCAAAACCGAGACTCCATTCGTGGTCACCATTTTATGTTGCCTAAACACTCTTAGTGTATAGAGCAAATAATAATAATACTAATATTACAGATTCTTACATCTTCGGAGTCTGCCAAGAAACATTCGTAAACAAGCAAGAGTATTTATAAATGTTTATTATACTACTTAAGCCAAGCATGTGAGAAAGAAAATCACAAGGGAGATGGGTTTTTCACCACTCTCCTGAAGAATGTACATAATCTCCAGAATTGTAGGATCTCAGGTTCTACAATATCTCATTCTCTCTCCCCTCTCCTGGAACTACAGTAGGCTGCAGAAGGCTATATACTACAGATAACGGCATAGCAAGGGAGATTACATCATAGTTATGGATATGAGAAACATTATGTATTGGATAATGACTTAGGAGACAGAATAACTAATGAGTATCGTATGAGACAAATAATAGGCTTCAGTTAGCATTATAGCTTGGATGAAAGAAATGCTGATGGGTTCAAACTACACATGGCATTTCTTGCCTATGTACAGTATAAGACATAACAAAAGATTTCTCTCTGCCAGCATGCTTAGACAAAGGAAAGTGCTGACTGGCTCTATTACACGTGGCATATCTGCCTGAGTGTAAAACACACACATTACATATAATTATATGAGAATATAAGTATACAATAATGACTGGTGATCCCTCAGAGTCATCATATGAGTAATTAGGTAGATTATATATGGAATATATGCAAAGGACAAACATAATGCATTATAGTGAGGTATAATAATCATTAGAGATGGGCAAAGTGGCCCCAATTCATTCCGCGAAGTGGAACGTGGAGTGAAAGCGAATTCACGGAGTGCTCTGCAACACAAAGTGGAATACTTCACATTATAATGTGCAACGCGGAGTCCATTGAAAACAATGACTTCACGTTACTCCACCTTTCCAGACCACTACTCCACCAATTCTTAAGGTGAAGTACATTGTTTTCAATGTACTTCACCTCACTTCATCTTGTTTTTAAGCTCCAAAGTTGAATTTTGCAGTGATTCATGGGATTTCAGGTCACATGGGCTCTAGATTGTTCTGCACAGCCTCAGTTTGGGGTAGTGTGTGTAGGAAGCTGTAGGAGACAATCTGCTTTGAGAGATCTCTGTGATTCAAACCTTCTATAAGCTGTTAAAAAAGCCTTTTTTTGAGTCATTATTTTTGCTGAAACTTTAGTTCATCAATTATAGGAAACCCTCCTGTGCTCATATCATCAAACTTTTATTGTTTGTGTGTGGATTTTGAATGTTAATGTACAGCATTCAGTCTGTGTACTGAGAGATAGTGGAAGTGTTCTTGCGGGAGGGGTGTATCTGTGGTATAGGTAGATTAACTTTGAGAAAAAGACAGTGCTTTCTGTTTTGGTGATATTTTTATTGTATAACTGTATTAATATACACACAGTAATATTTTCAATAATTCTTGCAATTTTTTTGTTGACTATGGTGCAGCAGTGCATAATTTTACTTTGTTTAAAATATGTGGTTATATTACTGAAGTTTTCAATTTGCTATGCATTACTGAGTGTGTGTGTGTGATTATGTGTGTGACATGTGTCATCAAATCAGACACCTTTCATTGTGCCACATAATTTCAGCAATGTGAACCTGCTATCCACTGCAGCTGTGTAATTTTTGTACTTCTTTGTGGTATCTTTATTTGTACTAGTACTAGTGACTGTTACTGCAGCAGTGCAGTACACTCTCGTGGCCCGCCCCAACCAGCAAAGGTATTATTTTCCAGATTTGAATTTCTGATAGTGAGCACTGGTTAGGTGTTGTGCCTTTGCATCTGCATCTCCTCAGTGTGCAGCACAATCTTAATCTGTCTGTGCATTTGCATCTCTTTAGGGCCCAATCTCCATCTCTAACATAAGTCACAGTTGTTTCTTCGGCTTCCCTTCAGAGTACTGGACAGGTGTGGTGCATAATTTAGCATGAACATTGTACTCATTAATATGTGTTTTTTAAGTCAGGACCATCATCATGAGTCACTCGTGATACAAATCATTTTCTTCATCATCATGGTCACAAATGCAGTCACAAATCACGATTTACAATCATGTCACGAATCACAACATTAATTTTTTTACTAGTTACTTGGATGTATTGTAAGCCTGTTTTGTAGAATCTCTCCATGCTTCACCACCCCACCATTGTACTCATTAATGAGTGTTTTTAAGTCAGGGAGTTTTGTGCCACACCTCATCAGGGCCCGGGGAAGTACAGCCATAGGCATTCACATTTCTTTATCATCACAGTCACAAATGCAGTCACAAATCATGATTTATGATTATGTCATGAATCACAACATTAATTTTCTTACTAGTTACTTGGATGTATTGTAAGTCTGTTTGTAGTATCTCTCCAGGCTTCACCATCCCACCATTGTACTCATGAATAACTGTTTTTAAGTCAGGGAGTTGGACAGTGTCTGCAGTACATAGACTGGAAAGAAAACTGCACCCATGCAGTTTAGCACAGTATAATTGCACTGCTCAGATTATATATGGAAGACAACAAAAAAAGGGCATAATTACACACAAGGGTCTGGGATGGTGGAGGAATACATTTTATAGCACAGCAAGGAATGTGTGGGGGGGCACATGGTGTGAGGAAAAAAAAACTAATGTGGGATCCCATGGTGATCCAGAAGCAGTTCCAGCATTGACATCATTTGCAACTGATGCCCCCAATGTAAGAAAAATAAAATTTACAGAAAGAACAAATTAAGTAAAAAAAAAAGATTACAGACAGAAAAGACAAAAAAAGTAGCTTTTAAAAAATCTGTTGGGTCTAAATCAAAGTTTAAATCTCCTCCTCGCAGTGATCTCAAAGTATCAGCAGTCACAAAACACACTCCTCTCTCTGTCTGCACAGGAGAAAGTACAAGTGTCTGCTTGTATGACTCACTTGCTTCCTGCCTAGCTAAAGAGCATGTGACTTACAGTACCGTAAGCCATGTGATGTGTGGGGGTGCTGCCAAAGTGGATCACTTAGAATCATAATGAGGAAAGCAAAGTCCATTAAAAACAATGACTTCACCTTACTTCACATTGCCATTCCACCTTAACGCGAAGTGGTAATGATAAGGCGGAGTGAGCACTTTGCACTGCCCACTCCATGTAGTGGAGTGGCAATGCGAAGTGCCCACTTCGTGTTCACTTCACCGGCGGAATTTAAATTCACTGCATCTCTAATAATCACGAATTATCTAATCCTATATAAGGATGTAAACATTAGCAAATATTAGCAGCAATGCACATTCCTGGCACTCATGCTTATATGATGGATGCCTAAATGTATATATTACTGCAAAACAGCAGTATCACAGTATAATAGACCAGGAATACAATATAAGATGTAAGTGGGATAATAGGGGGCATAACACAGGTCAACATATTTACATTGCAGTGGCAAAGTTTTTAAAATCCTAGTTCGTGAGGCAGCAAAATCCTTGACTGTGAAGTCAATCCCCTTTCACGAACTGTCAAAATTGCTGTCTGCAAGAAATTCTTGACCATCAGATTTTGGCCATCTGGTATCTAAGTGATGGTCAAGGATTTTGCTACCTCACAAAAGTGTATTGCTCATGGACACGGATTTTGTCAGCTTGTGGATTGGGATTTTGTCAATACCCAAAAGGGGATTCAAAAACTCAATCCCCTTTCATGAGCTGACAAAATCCTAGTCCGTGAGCCGATCCCCTTTCGTGAGGCAGCAAAATCCTTGACCATGAGTCAGTCCTCACCTGTGAGAAGGGCCTTCTGATCCATAAGTTACAGTCAAGGATTTTTATACCTCACGGAAGGGGATTGCTCATGGACTGTGATTTTGTCAGTTCACAAAAGGGGATTCAAAAACCCAATCCCCTTTCGCAAGCTGGCAAAATTCCAGTCCATGAGCAGATCCCTTTTTTCATGAGGCAGTAAAATCCTTGACCGTGAGTCAATCCTCATCCATGACAAGGGCCATCTGGTCCCTAAGTGTTAGATTCAATATGGTGACAATGTTGAGCTAGCCATCAGCAGCTCTGCAGCATCAGGGATTTAATTTCTTTTATTTTTTATTTATTTCACTTTGTTCTTTGTTCTGTTTTGCTTGTTTTAGTTAATAACTGTGCTTCTAGAGTTAGTGATTTAGGGCTGAAGCAATGAGTTTGTAGTGGTATGAGCGTTTTTTCAGGTTTTTCCTTTTTGTCTAGTTATATATTCTTTAGCTACATATATTTTTAGCTACATATGTTTTTGTCTTCAGTGCCCTGAATGGCTTACATTTGCGCTGGGTTTAACTTATTTTTTCTTACTGAAAGTTGAGAAAGAAAATCTTCCTATTACTACTGGTGATCTGTTTCTGGGCCAGGTCAGGATTTAAAGAAAAATTGGAGTCAACCTACCAGCTGGAGTGGAGTACCTGTGTGGGAGTGTAGGAGATCTGGTGGAGTTGCGGCCATTGTCACTGGAGTGCAGGAGTGGAGCGGGAGCCTGTGAGATTTGTTGTAGCTGGTTGTTGCTGACTGCCAGAGTTGAGATACTGGGGTGTTCTTGGTGTCTTGATGAGTCATTGCCCTGGACTCTGGTTCAGGCTACTACCACAATATTTGCAGTGACTGTGTTTTCCAGGGATTGAGAGATTGCGGGCTTCTATTGTTTGGGCCTGGTGCTTGCCAAGTGTGCCCTCTTTGAACCCGGGGTAGAATCTGCCAGGGTTGTTTACCACATGGGAGGCTGGGTCTGGTGCTGTCGGAGGATGCATGTCATGGTGCCTGGCTCTCCTTGGTTTTCCAGGGGACAGACTGGTGAGCCTGTCCTGCACTGAGACCTAGTTACGGTCTTCTCTCCTGGTGGTGCCTCCTTGGGCAAGTTGTTGGGCAGTGCAAGGTAGCGGGAGGCCTGTTCTCTTGAAGCCAGAGGATGGATCATAGGGGCAGGGGAGTTGCCATCTCTTTTAGATCGGAACTGAACCTGGTAGAGGTATCACTAGGGACCAACAACTCCTTTAAATGTCGCATGGATGAGGGTGTGGGGTGAAGGATTCTTCTCATCTACCATCCACCAGGAGATGGGAAAGTTTTCCTGCATGAAGTCATGGACTTCATTGTCGACCTGATATTGGGATCCCCCAGATGGCTGATCCTGGGGGATTTCACTGACTGGGTCGATGTTGAACTCTCACAATTTGTTCAAGAATTCTTCCAGCTAATGGGTTCACTGGGCTTCACATAGGTTATTTCCTCCTCAACCCATATCAGTGGTCATTCATTGGACTTGGTATTTCTTCTGGGGATGGAGATATCTGACTTGGAGGTGGAACCAGTCAGGTGGTCTGACCATCATACCATTGGGTTCAATTTTGTGGCCTCCCCAGTAGGCCATCCCTTACAGAGATGGTCAGGTACCGTCCTTTGAGGGGTGTTTCCCCAGATGTCCTGATGGTGGTGCTGGACCTATCAGGTTTACTGAGTGAATGCATGGATCCTGGGGACCTATTACTTGCCTATAATAAGGCAGTAGTAGTAGCCATGGATTCCATTGCTTCTGTTCATGTTCATCTCCCCACACTCTTCAACCCAGGTTTTCCTGGTTTGATGAGATCCTGAGGGAGTTGAGGAGAGTGGGACAAAGGCTAGAGAAGTATTGGTGGAGGTCAGGCCTGTAGTGTGACAGACTTAGATTGATGGATCATTATAGGGTCTATCAATCAGTAATTACCCGTAAGAAGGCAGAATTCCTCTCCAGGGAAATTGCTGCTGTGCAGAATTGACCATCCCAGCTCTTCCAGGCTGTGGACTGACTGTACAATCCAATCTCTTCTCCTGCCTGGGAGTGCTTTTCACAAGAGCAGTGTGAGGAGTTTGCTCGATTTTTCACAGATAAGGTTGCCACAATCAGGTCCGGCCTCTGCTCAACCCTCTCTAATGGGAGTTGTGGTGGTCGGCAGGAGATGTCAGATGCCCAGTTTGTGTGGTTTGACTTCTGCCTGCCCACAGTCAATGACATTGTGATGGTCATCCAGTCATTGTGACCAACCAACTGTTTTTTGGACCGATGCCTTACATGCCTCTTAGTAGGCTGTATGGATAAAATCAGCCCAGTCCTTGTTGAGATAGTCTGGATGTCTTTGGAGAGAGGGATCTTTATGGATCCCCTGAAGGAGGCCATGGTTCAGCCCCCCTTAAAAAGCCCTCCTTGGACTTGGACTGTCTGGCAAAATACAGGCCTGTCTCTAACCTGCCCTTTGTGGATAAGGTTATTGAGAAGGTGGTTGCGTCACTGCTGGATGATCACTTGACCAGCCACAATGTCTATGATTCTCTCTAGTCCAGATTTAGGAAGAGACTTAGTACCAAGACAGCCCTTGTCTGGGTACTAAATGACCTCCTAGTAGCGAGAGCTCGAAAGACCTGTTCCATCTTGGTCCTTCTAGATTTCTCTGTGGCATTTGATACTGTAGACCATAGTGTGCTGTTGGAGCATCTCCAGTTCATCTGTGGACTGTCTGATATGGTCCTAAGATGGTTTTGATCATTCCTCAAGTGTATGACTCAGAGGGTGGTGTCTGGGACTTTTTCCTCAGTACCACTCCCCCTATCCTGCAGAGTGCTGCAGGGCTCCATCTTGGCACCCATGTTGTTTGCTGTGTACATGCTGCCATTAGGAGTGATTTTTAGGCAGTACAGCTTGAGATTTCACTGCTTTGCAGATGATACTCAGCTGTACAAGTCCTTTGTGCCTGGTCAGGATGATGCTGTTTCTGTCTTTAACAACTATCTCACTGAGATGCAGGATTGGATGAGCGTGAGTTGACTGCGGTTAAACCTGGAAAAAACTGAGGTGTTGTTTGTGGACCCAGGTCATCAGGAGGCGGGTTTGTTGGCAGGATTACCTTCTGGACTATGGCTTGGGGGTGTTCAGCTAACTACCTCAGACTGGGTGCAAAACCTGGGCATTATTTTTGATGACTGCCTGACCTTTAAATCTCAAGTGTTGGCAGTTGTCAAAACCTCTTTTTACCATCTGAAGAATATCACCCAGGTGATGCACCTGGTTCCTTCCAATGATCTTCCAACTCTGGTCTATGCCTTCATTACCTTCTGCCTTGACTACAGCAACACCCTTTACCTAGGGCTTCCAGTGGTTGATATCCACCACCTGCAGCCAGTGTAGAATGCAGCAGCCAGGCTGTTGACTGGTACCTCTAGGACCAGTCATATAATCCTGTGTTCTGCAGGCTGCACTGGCTGCCAGTACAGTGGTGGATCACCTTCAAGGTCGGTTTGCTGACCTATAAGACCCTACACAATCAGGTACCTATTTATCTGCAAGATCTCTTTCACCCCTACTTTCCTCCCACTCTCTCCAATCCACTAATGAGAATTTGCAAGAGATTCCCAGGGTATTTTTAAAGACATCTGGGGATAGGTCATCAGGTGTGAGATTGCCTGACTGTCCAAAGTTTTATAGTTGCTCTTAAAACCATCTTATTTAGCCTAGCTTATCCTGTTTTTTAATGTTGCTGTTGTATTTACTGGATTTTAAATTGTTGCATTTGTTATTTATTGATACATTTTATTTATTTATTGTGTTATACAAGTGCCTTGGTTATCAGAAAGGTGCTTCTTATAAATAGATTGCTTTGCTTTGCTAAGTGACGGTCAAGGATTTTGTTGCCTCATGAAAGGGGATCAGCTCGTAGACTGGGATTTTGTTAGCTTGCAAAACAGGATCAGAAGTGAGTCATGAAAGAAGTATTTCAAAATTTGAAATGCCCATTTTTTGGCCAAAACAAAGAAAACCAAAGGTATAGAAACCTGAATAAAACCCATGCCTTATTGCAACAAGAAGTTACCAGTGGAGGAAGCTACCACATATTGTTTGGAGGACAAAATGAAAACAAGATGGCGGCTTGAGAAAGGGGAATTTTTCCTCCCAGACTGGGATTTTTTAAATCCCCTTTCGCAAAATGTACATATACCTCTTGGTGTAAATTCAGGATGCTCAGAAACCCAAAATTAAAAACTAAATAACTTTGGAACAGATTAATATTTTTTAACCAAACCAATGCTGGATTTTTCTTTCACCCAAGCTCTTTCTACCCAGAAAGACAAAACTGTGTGGTCGCAGCATGATGGGCACAAAACATGACAAAAGTGGAGAAAATGTATTTTTAAGTGCTTTGCTCTGCAGAAACTGTAAGTACAACCAAAACACAACTTGGCAAATCAAGAGATCTAGCATACCAGACCATGCATTCCACATTTTGTCCAAATCTGTTGAATGGTTAATTCTACGGTTTCGCCTACAGGTTGTACGGTTTGTGCGATTGGCCCGAAATCTTCAGGGAACGTGCGGCCAGGGTCCCCAATGTGCCTTTTGAAGATTTAGTGAAAAAATATTAAACGGTTCAAAAGTTATTAAAAAAAAATTTCCCATTATAAGTCAATGGGAAACGTTAACAAAAAGTTTGACAGTGTCGCAAATGCATTTTTGCTTTCGCAAATGGGCCTGTTACTTTCACAGATCCATCATTTTGTTTTCAGTTGGTGATCAGAAAAATGGTTGCATTTAAATGTGGGACCCTCTAGGAACCTAATTCTTTTTGTATTCACCTAGTCGGACCCTGAGGATGCTAGCCATGTCTTTATTTTGTGGTAGAACACCCCAGAAATATGTTTTTCAAATTTCTGGAAAAAGTACTTTCGCAAATTACTTTCGTGCTCATGAAAATGTCAAACTTTCTTGCGAAAGCTTTCGCAAATTGTGACAGTAGTTTTCTAGTCTGTGGGAAAGTGACAGCAATTCTTTGGCACTGCGCTGCAAAAGAACGGTTGGGAGTTTTGGGCTGCAATTTGGAGGGAAGCCAGCTGACATGTCACAGATGTGCCTTTCAGTGTTTTGGTGAAAAAATATTACAAGGCGGCAAAGTTAAGGCCCTTTAAAGTTGACATTTTTTCCCATAGGATAACATTACGATGCCCGACGCATTACAGGAATACTTTGGCACCCTGCTGCAAAATAACGGTTTGGTCTTTTTTCCTGAAATTTGAAGGAACGACAGCCAACAGCCCACAGATGTGCCTTTTAGTGGTTTGGTGAACAAATATTAGAGGGAGGCAAAGTTATGGCACTCTGAACTTCTCTTTTTTTCCCTTGGGATAACATTATGGCATTCACCACGCCTTTCAGGGCCCGTATCGTGGAAACAGTGTGAGATACAGACTTTTTCATTGGAAAAATGCTTAGCCCCCTAATAGGGGCTAAGTACAAAATTAGCCAGGAGAGTTGTAAATCATATGACTTTTAAATTTTTTTTGTACGTCATACAGTTCCTGAGATATAACCTATTTAGTATTCCAAGTCCTCATTTTTCTGCTCCAATACACATTATGCATACATTCTTTGTACTCACTGTGTTTCTCTATGCAGGTTTTGGGGAAAACCAGCCTGTGCACTTATATTACTGTTACTTTTGCCCTTTCCGCTTGCGGTTCCGTACCTGTTTCACTTACCGTTGCTGTCTGTGCCATCATGTGCATTATCCTTTGCGTTTTCATTTGCACTTGCGTTTCTGTTATTTTTTGCCATTTGTGTGTACAGTACTGTTTCTCTTTCTGTTTTACTTTGTGTCACCATGCCTATTGAAATTTCTGTTTCCAGGCACCATGTTACTATGTGACAACACATCACATGGCAGACCATTCCCGTCTACACCAGCGTGTGTGTTACTCTTTCTGTTCTCATTTGTGCTTGTGTTACCATGTGCGCCACTCTTAGTGCTTCTGTTTCTGTTGTTGTTCCTGTTACTATGCCACAAGAGATCACTAGCAGGGTCAGGTAGTCAGTGGAGCACCCAATGCCAGACAAAACAACTGGGCCTCATAGGCTGTATGGTACAGTGCTGATGGAGCTGGCTGAGGAACTGGCTGGCCTCTTGGCATATTTGTTTAACTGATTGATACAGACAGGAGAAATGATGGGTGAATGCAGGGAGCAGGTATGGTACCACTCCACAAGGGTGGGGAACATGGATGAGGGTGGCAATTATAGACCAGTTTGCCTCAATTTAGTAATGTAGAAAGTTATGGAGACCCTGATGAAGGAGGACCTCATGGAATACCTGTAAGGGAATGGTCTTCAGGATGGCAGACAACATAGGTTTGTGCCAGGTAGTTCAGTTTCTGAGGAATTAGAGGACATTTGTAAGTCAATGTATGAACAGCTAGTCCACATATTGAACACTGAGTTAACAGTATGGAATAGGAAAAAAATGCTGCTAAACAGTGTGATGGGTGATTGCTTTTCTACAGCACTTGCTGTATTGTAAGTAAGCAGCCACAGTAAATGATAATGAATGTACATCAGGTGTACAGGTCTCTGATTACAGGAATAGTCCAGTTATTACAGTTGCCTTTTAAATGGATTCAGGGTCTCAATGTGTGTGGAAATGTAACAGTAGGTAGTACATTGTAATTGTAGATGCAGATGACAATTCAGATGGGTTTATAAACTGTAGCATACTGTATACCCTCAGCTTGTATATGTACCACTGTCTTCTATTCCATGTACTGTTTACTTCCTGGGTCGCCCCTGAAAAAGGGACCTCCGGCCCCTGTGGAGCTACCAGGTCATAATGTCAATTAAGCAATAATTCGTGACCACAGGGTTATGTTAATGGTCTGTTAATCACCTTCTGGGGGTGTACTGTGGCACAGGTGTAGCCAGTGCCAAGCATGCCCTAGAGGGTGATTAACTGACCATTAATAACCCTTGGTAATGCCTTATTGCTATTATAATAAAACATGTTTTTAAACAGTGTTAAACCTTGTTCAGGAAATGGTTAACTTTTTCATGTATGTTAATAAAAGATTAACATAAGACTGTTAGAATGTTTGCAGCCAATCAGAAAGCTCCATTTCTCAGACCCTTTTAAATTAATTAATAGGATGAGTAAGGTAAGAGACGGTCAGTTAATCACCTTCAGGGGGTGTACTGTGGCATGAGGTGCAGCTGAGTGCCACATGCCCTAGAGGGTGATTAACTGACCATTAACATAACCCTTGGTAATGCCTTATTGCTATTATATAAAACATGCTTTTTAAACAGTGTTAAACCTTTTGTTCAGCATATGGTTAACCTCTTCATGTATGTTAATGAAAGATTAACATAAGGCTGTTAGGATGTTTGCAGCCAATCAGGAAGCTCCATTTCTCAGACCCTTTTTATAATAAATAATAAATAAATAAAGATACACAATACAGTTGAGTATGTGTACATCTATGCCACACATGACTGAATACAGGGAAACTGTATTGACATTTGTTAGTATTTGCATGGATTTAGGTAGCTACAGCTGGTGTGCCTTGTTATATTTTTACTGCATTATGACTGCTTTTCGATATGGGACTGGAGATCTATGGCACACATCTGTAATTCTAGGTATAGTTAACTTAATACAGTTGGGAGTTGCATAAGCTGAGACAGGGAATTGAAGTACAAATAGTGGTGACTGCATCATAAGTGTATAGCCACAGCTGTGTACTGTTGGGTGCTGATGTGCGGCACCTTGGTACAGTAATGATGACTGTATAGGTACAGGAAAAGTAAGTACATTGCTGAGCTTTTTACACTCTTTGGAGTTATGTAAGGTGTGACATGCAATGTGCCACATCGTTGCATATGCTGTAATAGTGACTGGACATCATAGGTACCAAAGAAATTGATGGAGATATAGTTGTAGCACTATTAGTTAACATTGGTTTGTATGCTTAAGTAAGACGCAGTTATTTTTTATGTCATAATGCTATTTTAAGTAAAGAGTCGACACAGGTGGTTATGGTTTTAAAAAATGTATTGCCAATTTGTTAAATGGAGAAAAGGCCCAATCAAGACTGAAATTTAGTTAACAGAAGCAGTCTCACAATGCAATCTTTGTATGTGTGTAATCATTGCTTGTCAAATATGTAAATGTGTAAGAATAATAACAACTGTATCATATGAATCGGAGTAAGTATGTGATATTATAGGAAACTAATCAGGTGTTTTGTGTTTCTAGTAATGTTTCACTACTCACTACTCTTTATGTGAGGAAGTACTTTCTGACATTCCACCTGGAATACTAATAGTCAAGCTGAAGCTGTGTCGCTTCATTATATATTTACTATTGAACATGAAGAGACTTTGTTAAAAAATGTAAAGTTTTTTTTAAAATGGTTGTATATCGTAATTATGTGTAGTGCATTACTTGTGTGGTATGTTAATAAGGCCAAGTCAGTAGGTTGTGAACTGTGATTACACACATGATACACAAGTGTGTTGTTGTTATTGTGTGACTGCTAATGTGGATGTTCCTGGGGTGGGTGAAAAACCATATGCTAACTGTTAAAGTAATACAATATTCAAAATTGTTACTTCAGTGACATTTGATTACTGTTATTTCATTATGTCACTGACTAGGCACAAATAGAAAATTCCCTCCCGACCCCTCAATTGAGGCAATCATAAATATTGTCAGGAACAGGTATGCAGCGTGTTGTGATCAGTAACAGTGTCTGATTCACAATTGTTAATATTTTTTTACATACATTAGAATTACTTATGTGACAAGTTGAAAAAAGTAGAATATTCTTACATGAACAAATGAAATGTTTTCAATTCTTACATTAGCTTCTATGTAAATTCTTAACTTGTAAATACAAAAACTGTGCATGGTATGCATTTTTGTACAAACTTATGGTTAATTAGATATAGTTAGTATAGTGCTGTATAAGATGTTAAACATTCAGTTGTACTTTAGTGTTAGACTAATACTTTTAGTTCAAGTATTAAAGTAGTTATTAATAATGTAAAGGTGAATACAAATCTTTTATATTATGTACAAGTAATTACAAACAAATGTAAAAGTCAGTTAATTATATTCTGCAATTGGTTGGTATTTACAGTTGCGTAATTCAGCTTCTTGCATTATCAATAAAGGTAGTTATTTTTACATATGTTCAGTATTAGTATTACACATGAAGGCAGGATAGTTCTACACTGTTGCATGGTGAGCGAATGATGTTGTTATCTACATGTCAAGAGTCAATAGACAAATACAAGTGTTGATAGACAACTGGTGACAGATTGCAATGTTTGGTGAATGGTAGAAGTGTTGCTCAGTTATTTATGATGATAACTGAGAACTTATCTTTATTTGCAAAGAGTAACACTTTAAAACTCATAGCAATTTGTTGTTATGTATGAGTTGATACATTAATAATTAAAGATATGTACAGAGGAAGACAGCAGTAAGGCTTCAGTTTTTAGATGTACAATCTTTGATAGACATGTAATCATGGTTTCTCTAGTGACTGTGAATATTGTTGGTGCCGATTGGAGCCACTACAACAATTTTCATGTAGTCACTGATCCACACAAGATGTTACATGTTATAGTGTATGGAATGTCTCTGTCAGAATGGCATTTTGTTGAAATGCTATGGTTTATTCAGAGTCGTACATTACAGAAAATTGTACTGACCTATGAATGTTTATGGGACAAAATAGTCATTTAAAAAATGCAACATGTTTTGTCCTATTCTTCTGAAATATGAAGGTCATCATAATTCTTCAATATTAGAAGATATGCATTGTTTAAGTGTAGTGGCAGTCTCTGTTTAAAACTGCTTGTAGAGTCGTCACACTCTACCCATCCACTTCTGCACCTTAGTAAACAGGTGTAATGGCCAGAATGCATGGATTGGCCATGGTGATATATTATACTGTGAGTGTCAAACACTGATTGGTTGAAGACTATTTTACCAGCTGTGTAATCTGTGATAGGTGTATCAACTCTGAGCCCATTGGAGTCAAATCTGTGCAACATAAGCAACAGATATTGAGATGAACTCCTGAGACATGTGGACTGAGTGCATCTGCCTCCACAACTTCCACAGGCATGCCCACATTCAGCATTGGTGAATAGCTGTCAAAATTTGACACTTTTGGTTTGAGGGACAAAGAAAGTAATCCACAGCATGTCTTCTGTGGTTTCACGCTGTGAATGGCCACATGAAACACATACATATTTTGTAACATATGTTACTGTGAAGTAATGCCGCATTGGGGTGCCATCTTCATCCAGGTTGTTTATGACAGCCATCATAAACTCAGTAGTGTCTTGCTGTATGTCTGCAGCAAATGTACTACATCCATCATATGTAGCTAACACCTGTCGTAGTGGTGTTAGTGAGTGTACGTTGTTAGACTGGCCAGAAGTCATGTTGACAATCTACTTCAAAGCGTTTGATAGGGGATTGTCTTGTGAAGCAGATATTGCCTGTACAAAGTGTGGCATGTGCAGAAAAACTTGCACAGCTGAGTTAGAATTGCAGTTTACTCTAGTGCTGTTGTCAAAGACTGGTAAAGCAGTTACACCAACTGATTTCTGATGAATTGCTGGCTGTGAATGTTTACATGAAGTTGTGACCTTTGTTGAACTCTTTTTAGTTGAATCACTTCTGGAAGCTTGTCACTGTTTGTTGATACCTGTAGTTGTGACTGAATTGTGTGAGGCAGACAGATATGTAGGCAGTGGTATTAAAGACATTTGTGGCTGATGTAGAGTACGTAACCTGTTGTACTCAAGAATACATCGCTTGTCAGCTCATATTTTCTGAGGTGCTATGGTAATAATGTGCAACCCAGAAAGGCTGCATACACGTGAAAGTGCCATGTAGCTCATGCCATCCTTGAAAATGTCTGTACCTATGTCTACCATTGCTGAATCCAAACTCAATCCCTAAGATTTGTGAATGGAAACAGCATATGCAACACATAATGGAAACTGTTTCCTGTTTACATAGATATCCTTAAAAACCTGGAATTTCATGCAGGTTCGTTCTATGTGTACAGACTGTTCCATGTTGTCAAAGTGAACTACAAGTGTCTCGATATATGTCTTCTGGGCATTGTAGACAAAGTCAGTGATGTTTCCCATGGCACCGTTTACCATGCCTCGTTCTACATCTAGATTACATTGCAGCATGATACGTGCATTCTTACAAACTGTGAGAACAGCTTCTAGGCCAGCTGTGTGTGAAACATCTGACTTGAGTTCACTTAGTCGTTTGGTCATCTTTGCTACTAGGTTTCGACTAAGAATAACGCCATCAACTGTATCAACAGCATGCAGAGTTACAATCACTTGGTTTTCTCTCTGCAGCATTAGATTGTTGAATTCAGTGCATTTCTTTAGTTGTGGCATAAGACACACTATGTGTGTCCCTGTAGAGTATATATCACTGAAGACATTACATGCTGTTTCTATGCATGCAGTATCTACTGTGATTTTCTGATCGTTTAACATACAGACATGTTCTGGTGATAGAGAACCTGTACAAGCTTCATCTAAAAGTGATTTGTAAGCTAGATCACCACTTTGGCACATGTTCTTAGACAACTCAACATAGGTAAATAATTCCCATATGTTATAGCCTGCAATGCAACCGAGGATATTCTTAGCTTGTTTGGCAGTTAGAGTTGTAAATACATGCTCTGCATTGACTGGTGCAAGCTGTAAGAGGTCTCCCTACACAAGTATACTTTTGCCACCAAATGGTACCCTGTCACCAGTACCTAAGATCTGCTGTAGACATAGATGAATACAGGCAAGCAAGACATTGGAGACCATGTTGATGTCATCAATGATGAGTAACTTCATCTTTGTGAACATGGAACAGAGCTGAGATGCAACCTCGAATGACAGTTTACAATACTCTCCAGTTCTCCCATGTTCCACTGGCAGCATAAAGAGATGGTGTAATGTAACTCCACCAATGTTGTATGCTGCTAGTCCTGTGGGAGCAGTTATAGCAACAGACATTGAAGAGCCTGTCAGGCTCTGTACTTCAGCAGTGATGGCTTCAATAAGGAAACTCTTTCCTGTGCCAGATGAACTGCTAACAAACATTAGTAGTGGCTTGTAGTCAGTACAGTCACATTGTTTTGTTTCATGTAGTAGGACATGTTGGACAGCTTCAACTACTTGAGAGTGAACTGCATGCTGCAGCTGATTTAGTCTTTCTCTCAAGTCAGCTGGGTTGACCATGGAGTGTGTGCCATGTTCCATGGCTGTCTCAATTTCTGACATTAACACTTCTGGGGCATTTTAGGGCAGAGAATCACCTAGAACACCTTGTCCTTCTGGATCAAGGTTGTCTTGTGAACTAGCTGGAGTATCTTCCTAAAGCTGCTTCTCTGCCTTCTCAAGCTGTTCTTTCTCAGCTTCTAGTCTCTGTATGTATGTCTGTGAGTATTCGGTTTGGAAAGTCTCATAAGTGAGATTGAACTGTTCTTCGAATGTTTCACAGTCACCTTTTAATTCAGACTCACTCCTGCAGGGTCTAAATAGGAATAGGAGAGCAAAGTAGTAATGTTCTCTGCTCTCCGATGTGCCTAGATGCAGTTTACAGTGGTCTATGAGCCATGGCTTGTGTCTCTTAATGAGACAGCCATCTACTCCATTGACCCTGTAAATCTGGTGTGTTGAGTCAGATGCTACATCTGCCTTGTAGTCATACTACTTAGCCACCTGAAAGAGACACATATCATTCATGTCATTGTGTGTACTGGGGTAGTATGTGTCTATCACGTTATTCTTCAAGATATGTTTTGAAGAAGGTGTATTGGCAGCGAGATCCTAAATTTCAGCATGAGGAATCAGTACAGGTTTCTGTTTCTCTTTGTAGTTTACACTGAGAAACCGTACAGCATCAGACTTCCCGTACAGATGTGTACCCATTAAATGGGTACTGGCTTCGTAAGCTCCGCATTCTCTGTGTGACAGAATCTTCAAACCCAATGACCAGAGCTGAGATGTCAGGCTTTTGCTTGAACTGGCAATAACTTCCAAAAGATCTTGCAAGCTAGTCTGTTCATGTTTGGTTATGTACGAGGTGACATACCGAACCAGGGCCAGTGAGTTATCAGCCACAAACTGAACATCTATGTTTGCTTGCCACATTAGGAGAAAAGCTGGGTTGTAGCCATTGATGTACACCTCTTTTTCATCTCTGGGTAACTCGTATACCCTCTTGGTTGATTTTGCTTTCAAGTGGTGTCACATTGCTGAGAATAGGTCATTCATGGCACCATCCTGACAAACTCGTCTAGGAAATCCAAAGCGACATTGTGTGTACCAATTAGATTTGTTCTTTACTACTCGCCACCAGTATTTTGCACAAATATGTCACTGGAACTTTTGTACCAACTTCCATAGTGTAGGACTGTCATACTTGTCTGGAATGTGACAAGTAATATATTTTTTGATGAATGCTAGCACTTCTGCTTCTTCATGTTCACCAATGCGTGGAGCATCCTTGATCCACAATAACATATGGATATGAGGGGCACCCCGTGCTTGATATTCTGTCTTCCAAAAGTAATGTTCCACAATACCTAGAGGAGGATTGTCCTTTGACAAGATGAAAGTCAGAATGTCATGGAACCGCTTATGAAAATGTCTTGTGACAGACACAGGATCAAGTGAACACATTTCTCCGACAGTCATTGATGAAATGCCATCAACATCAGAATTTGCCCACTTCAACAGTTCAATTAGCTCGTCCCAGGCATATTCAGCACAACTAAGTGTGACAAACCATGTGGCTGCACCATACTCTCACAGTATTGTCATCATTTCAGAGTGTCTGCGATACCAATTTTCGTTGGTGCCATGAAGACTTGAAAGTATGGAAGACAGATTGACTTGAACATTTTCATCTTTCTGCTTTAATTTCTCTAGAAATTGAGTAGCTGCTATTCCATCTAGTGGACTTGTTAGATGAATGGTATGTGCTATAGACACAGACAGAATACTAAGTTCACTCTCCCAGAGGAGATGGAAAAGGTACAGTATGTTACGTCTGAATTTTCCATCTTTGCTGAGCACACGACTAGTGCGGTACTCAACACCCTGTACACGTACTTCTCTTTCATCTAGGTGTCCACCTGACCCTTTTGGAAATAGGTCTGGGTAACAGCGTGCTTCTAGTGTTGCCTCCCAAATGCTGACAGGCTCACCTTCCACCTGCTTCATTTGATAGAGATCAATGTTGTCTCCTAATGGCTTTCTGCCATGTAGTGGGTGAATTGTATACTGTTCATACACATTGTCACTTGTCAGTCCACTGACCTTCTGAATGATTGGTTTACTTTTTTCTAATAGATCATGTTGGACAGAGAGACTGGCCATCTGATCTATGTCAAGGTCTATATAAAAGGGATTGTTTCTCTTTAAATAAGTAAGAGCAAGCTTTACCTTTTGCGCATTGACAACATCTTGCCAGATGACCTTGGCCTTTGTCAGAACACCATTAACAAGAATTACCAAACTATTTTCTGTTGAGATTGCTTGAACATTTTCCTGTAGAGGAAGTGTTAGATACATCATGGAACCCTTTAGAGATCTAACAAGCTCTTTCTGTGGAATGTTCCATGTCATTGTGTTCAGATGTAGAATAGTTTGGAATGGTTTCATTGTCTGAATTAGAATGCATTGAAACATATTTAATGTTGAAATCTCACTTGGTGTAACATCTGTTTCCATATTATTCAGCATTGACCTTGCTGGCAAAGTGTTAGACTTCAGTTTGGAAAAACAGTGTTTGCATAGCACAATGGTGTCTTGTAAGTGAAAGTCAGATTTCAGCAGCAAGAATGCTGACAGACGGAACCACGTGTCATTGTATGGGGACAAGGTTTCTAGGTTGACTGTGACTGTTTGTTTTGTGTAGCACAAATGGTTGCATGACACACATACAGAGTCAAACTTCTGAGACTTTGCTACCTCAAACTTAGCAATTTCTTTGTCGTACTGTCTCAGAAAGTCACTTTCTAACACTGAAACAGATGTTTCTGCAGAAGTGTTACACTGAAAAATTGTTGTTTCTGGTACAGAAGTAATGTGTTGCAGTTTTTTTGAGAAATGTGATGGCACCCTGCATGTCACCTGATTGCAATAAGTCATTTAAACAAGTGTACTGATGTACAGCTCGCCGTATTTCATATACTCTGTAGACAAAGTTTTGCATGCCTGTTTGATGCACTGCAAGCATCCGCATGTTGTGAAAAATACTATCACAAACACCACTATCGAGACATGCAAGTGAGTGACCCATGAGTCCAGTATGTGGATGGATTTCACAATAGTCAATTTTTGTAAACAGTTTATGTCTGTCTTTGCAATCTGTTATTACAAATAGGTTGACAAACTGTTCTACTTTTTCAAATGATGATTGCCTACGGTTGCAGGTATCATCACATGCCCATGCCAGACAGTGTCATTTATTAAAGACTGTGGTTGGATCACAGTCATCATCAGTATCCAATGCATTGTCATCAGAGATACTGAGGACATTTACTAGTTTGCTGTACTCATCATTGGTGAACTTGTGTTCATTTTTTAGGGAATGATAAGACTCTTCCCAAAAATATGCCTCTGAGTGCTGTGTGTGCATCCACTGTCCTGTGAAAACATGACAGAAGTTGATGACAGTCAAACAAGGATACTGTTGTAGCCTTTTTTTATGGCATATACAACTTTCCTGAATTGTTCAAGCACGTGACACATCTTAAGCCACAAGCGCTGTAGTACAAACACTGCTCTGTTGATGAAAGTGTGCACTTTGAGACACAACTTCATCAGAGACAGGTGACTCTTACTCTTTTTGCTGGTGTGTCTCAGCACAGCAGCGATAAGTCTTTCGATCTTTGCTTTACTTACTAGTGATCAGAAATACTTTTTCTTTCTGAATTGCAAATCAGCAGTTGTGAGTTTACAGAGTTGTTTTGGACATTTCTTGATGGTTACACACCAAAATAGTTGTGTTTCATCTGAGAGATCTACACAACATTTGTAACGGTATACCTTTTTTCTTTGCTGTTAAAGCATTTCATTTGGGTGTGCAGTGACTTGCTGTAGGGGTTACTGTTGCAGTAAAGGTCTGTCCATGTCCTATTCAACATCTTCATCAGTGACATGGCACTGGACCTAGAAGGCAGAATTTTACTGTTCGTCGATAACACAAAGCTCTGTAACAGAGTAGACACACCAGAGGGTGTAGACAGAATGAGAAGCGACCTGCAGAAACTTGAAGAATGGTCAGGGGTTTGGCAGTTGAAATTCAATGCAAAGAAGTGCAAGATAATGCACATGGGGCACAATAACCCTGGCACAATATATCAGTTGGGGGTGAGGATATAGCATGCACTAAGCAGGAAAGGGATCTTGGGGTTATCATCTCTGATGACCTCAAGGTAGGAAACAGTGTGACAAGGCAGCAGGTAAAGCAAATAGGATGCTGGGATGTATAGGCAGGGCATTACTAGCAGGAAAAGGAGGTCATAATTCTGCTATACAAGACACTAGTGAGGCCCCACCTGGAGTACAGTGTACAGTTCTGGAGACCATACCTATGGAAGGACATAGACAGGGTAGAGAAGGTCAGAGGAGGGCAACAAAGATGGTGCATGGATTGCATCACAAGTCCTATGAAGACAGGTTGAAGGAACTGAACATGTACTCCCTGGAGGAGAGGGGAGAGAGGGATAAGATAGAGACATACAAGTATCTTACAGGGAGGAACAGGGTGCAGGAAAACACGATTTTTAAGCGAAAAAGATGTTCCAGGACTAGAGGGCATGGGATGAAGTTGGAGGGAGGACGATTCAGAGGAAACATGAGAAAGAATTTCTTCACAGAACGGGTGGTGGACAAGTGGAACACCCTGCCAGAGGAAGTGGTGGGGGCTGAAACAATCACGGGATTTAAGAATGCATGGGATAGACATAAAGGAATTCTGGAGGTCAGGGGTAAGGTACAACAGACTTCTAGGAAAACAAACTGAACTTACAAGCTCAAATGGGCAGACTGGGTGGGCCATAGGCTCTTATCTGCTGACACTGTCTATGTATCTATGTATCTATGTATAGCTGTCATTTTTCACATCTTGACCAAAATGAGTTTTCGAGCATGTAGCGTGTTACAGTGCAGTCAGTACGTGAAATCACTATATGGTAGACAAAAAACTTGAGAGTGACACTGTTCATCACCAAAGCTCTTAAAATTACTATGTTTACAATTAGATGGAAAACATGGTCAGAATTACTGTTGTGTGAGTGTGCATAGTGCAGTTGCTATGTATGCTTGCATGTTTGCGAATTTTCAATATTGTTACTGCAGATTCTCAACACTGTATTTTTAGTACACCTGTTTATGAGCATTGCAGCTGTTATTTTTTACGTCTTGCTCAAAATGTGTTTCCGCAGATGTAGCGTGCAATGCTGCAGTTGGTTTATGAAATCACTCTATGGGGCACAGTAAGAAAATTACAGTGACACTGTTCATGAGCAGATGACTTAAAATGAGTATTTTGAAAATTTGGTGTAAGAATTCCAAAAAATGACTGTTTTACATGCTTGCACAGCGCACTTGTAAGTTGTGTATTTTCATAGTTTTCAGTTCAGATTGTCAAAATTTTGTTTTTAACACACAACCTTATGAGTAGTACAGATTTCATTTTTCACATCTTGCCAAAAATGTCTTTTCACTTATGTACTGCGTTTTTGGCTCAGTCGATGTGCGAAATGACTATATGGTACAAATGTTGAAAATCACAGTGACACTGTTCATGAGCAGAGGTCTTAAAATGGCTATGTTTAAAGTTTGGTGAAAAAATTACTACAAATAACTGTTTTACAACTCTGTGTTGCGCAGTTGTTATGCACGCTCAGAAGTTTGAAAATGTTCAATATCTGAAGTCCACTGAGTTTGAAGCACCTACACAGCATATAATGTGTTTATTATTGAAAATTGTGCTATTTTGCCATAAAACCTGAAATTGTGGCAATAAACACACACTTTTGAAAAATTACTGTAGAATGCATGAAAGTGTGGCAAAAAGTACTTTCGTGCATTCAAAAGTGTCGCAAATTTTACTGTCGTGCATTCGACAGTATGGCTAAAAGTAATGCCAAACTTCAAAACTTTTGCAAATTTTATTTTCGTGCATGCGAAAGTGTTGCAAATTTACTTTTGTGCATTCGACAGTAAAGCAAATGTAACACTTGGGAGTGGCAAATACATTCATTATCAAATCAGAATTCAATGTGTTTGACTGACAGCTGCCTCTACGAATGTAATTTAAGATTTGTCAGGCCATGTTAGACAACCAATCAGAGACAGACAACACTGAAGAAGAAGTCAACAGGAGCCATTTTAGGTATTACTGAGAGAGAGCAGTTTCAGAACTGTAAGTGCAGTCTATTTTTTAAAATCATTTTTCTAGTATAAAAAATGATAACATAAATACTATTAATCAAAACGTTTTTCAATGCTGAATCTTATTATGTTACTTGTTATTATCTAACATGCTGTATTATTTAGAGAAAAGAGTTTAAAGTCAGATAGCATTTTAGTACTAACTTGTACAGATACAGCTGCAGATAGAGGGAGATAGGAAGGTGCACGTGGAGGCCTATGAGAAAATGGAACCAATCAGATATGTTTCTGCTGTTGTAATTGTTTAAATCTGCCTATGAAAAGGATGCATTTTTCCCACTTCTCAATGTTTGCAGATTTTAGCTGGAACAGAAGTCTAGTAATAGTGACTGCATCACTTAGATTGGTTAATGAACCCACAGCAGCAGGCAATGTTTATTTTTGATTTGTGTGTTATGTCTCAGCCCACTGAAGCTGTCTTGAAATAAGAAGGGAAAATATCAGTTTTATTTTCAGTACTGCCTGGTCACTGCAGGGTGAACACTGACTTTCTTTGTAGCTCTCTGTACAGTTCTGCATGTTAAAACTTAGAATGGCAGAAAATTGCAAAAGGACTTTGTGGATAGTTGGAAGCAGTTACATAAGATGAGCAACTGAGTTTGCAGTTCATAGTAATTTTGGGAGGGACCTGCAGCTCCCCAATTGCTATGTAAGATGGTTTGGTCATGGTGGCATGAGATGGGAACATCTTATGCCAACCATGCACAGACTTTTGATAACTCACTCTCCTCCTGTCATACTGCTAATACATCTTGGAGGCAATGATTTGGGCTCAAACGCTGGGTAGATTTAGTTACAGAGGCAAAATTGGACCTTGCTTCTATCATGAGTATGTTGCCTGCCTGTATTATCATGTTTTCAGATATTACAGAGTGTAGGGTCTGGCAAGCAGAACAATCATATGTATCTGATTGACAGAGCTCTCAGAAAAGTAAATGTACAAATAACTGCTTTTCAACGCCATGCATGGAATGTATACTATACGTCACCCAGAAATTAAGTACAGGGACCCTGGTTTTCCATTTTTACCGGTAACACCGGTGACAATCACAGAATCCTGCTTGGTTTGCAGATTTTGAATTCTTGTACCGGTGCCTCACAGAATTGCATGTCACTGCACAGAATCTGTAAGATTTCAGCATTTTTTATATATTTTTTTATTTTCTCTTTCTATGTCCCCTTTCTCACAGCATCAGTCTCCACTTTTCAGGTTGGGTATCCCTTAGCTTCACCCCCAGGTAACGCTTAGGAGCTCCTGTGGTCCTGCCCCTATCCTGCTTGGGTTGTGCCTCCACCAGGTGGAAAGGGAGGGGACCCCAGGACACTTTCACACTCCCTTAGTGTGTGTCAGGCAGCTCAGTGGGTCCCTCATGGAGCCTGGTTATGAAGTCTGGAGCACCTGGGTCCCTTCTGCCAGTGGCCAATGTGGGGTGATTGTTCCTGGTTTTCTGGTCTCTGTCCCTAAGGGCACTGGCACTAGAGGAGGTCCAAGGAGGTAGGTCACATAGAGACATGCCACTGCTCCAGATCCTGGCTAGGATTCTCCCCTTCTGATCACTCTGCAGCACCATTGCATCACCACCTGTGGTCACACAGGTGGTGGTAAAGCAGCAGGACCTGCAACCCACCCTCCCCAGAGGAGGAGAGCAGTGCCCCAGGTGCTCGATCCTACTCCGCTGGCCAGACCTCCAGCAACCCGAGTTCGTTTCTGACCCTGGGTCACTGGAATTGCAAGCAATAGTGCTACCACAGTGTCAGCGGGCCGACCCATATTTCAGCATCTTAAAATGAATGCTGTTGTGCTTTGCATTCTTTCTGCTTTGCTGCATATAGAGTGAGTAAGGAAATCACCTGCACTGCTTTGTTGTAATCTGCCATTCAGTTTAACCACCCACGCCTAGTGATTAGAGTAACAAGCAGTGAATGAGGTGGTCATTGGACACTCAAGCCTTCACCCACCAGCTGGCCCTCCAACACCCAAGTCTATTCCCTAACCCTGGTCAGCAGTGTCACAGGCAGAAATCCAATTCAGGCAGTTAAATTATAGATAGGAAAAAAACAAAGGTAGTCCACCTTAGCAATGATGGTTCAGATTAATTCACATCTGAGTTCTAACAAACAAAGAGACCAAGTCATTTGTAACTTGTGCATGTGGGGTGTGGATGTTGAAGAAAGGGGATCATAGTGCTGTCACTACTGCCATCACCCCAGAGGGGTGTGGACTGCATTGTTGCCATCACACCAAAGGGGTGGGGGCTGTAGTGCTCCTGCCATCACCACTGGTGGATGGGGAATGTAGTGCTGCTGCTGTCTCATCTGAGGGTTGGGGGCCATAGTGCTGATACTGCCATCACACCCGAGGAATGGTGAATGTAGTACTGCTACCATCATACCGAAGGGATGGGGGCCACAGTGCTGCTGCTTCTGTCGCACCTGAGGGAGGGAGGTTGTAGTGCTTTTGCTGCTGCCATCACACCAGAGGGATGGGGGCCATAGTGCTGCGTTGGTGCTGCCATCGCACCTTAGGGATGGGGCTGTAGTGTTGTTGCTGCCATCACATCTTGTACCTAAAATAACTTTAAATTGGTACAAGGATGGAAGGATGTGTAATAGTGGAAATCAAAATTGCTAAAATGCATGCTAGCTGAGTTAAAAATTGTTAAATAAAGTTCACCAAACCAAACACCGGTAAAAGCGGATTTTGGCTTAGCAGACACCGGTGACAATACCATTTTTTACAATGTGCAAAACGGAATATGCCTTTTCTCAATCCCGGTAAACCAGTGTCCCTGATTAAGTACTATAATGATTGCCTCTTCCTACCAGACTGTGTACATTTCTCGCATGCTGGCAATTGCCATTTCCTGGGAGACCTTCGAGATGGAATCCTCAAAGTCCTTTAAGATTGTCAGACTGTTTGAGCAAATATTACAGTATACACAAAGGTTCTTCTCAGAACCATATAAATGTGGTCAAAAAATAGATCAACTGCATGCATCACTTACACATATAGGACATATATGGGTTTGGAATATTAATATTGTGGGATGCTGTATAACAATAGTGGGGAGACAGCAATAGCAATGTACAGTGTTGCTGTTAGTACACAATTGTATGATGTTGTTATGTGTTCACATTTTTATATAGTTTGACTCTGTTAAGTGAATGTAATATTCACTGAGGTCTTACAGTATTGTACTTGTAACAGGATGGTATGGGTGCAACAACAGTGAAACACAGTGGTGCAGTTTTATGTATAGGTTTCTTTAGTGTTATGTCTGGAAATAGAGTTATATTGAATGTAACACATGTGGAGTAATTTGTATGTGTGCTAGCATGAATGCCCAACACAATTATGATATCATTTAACTTTAATCAGGTTTGTTAGCCCTCTTCAAATTTATTCAGTTTATTTACAGGTGCATGCACAGTTCTGCAATGTGTGGATCAGCTGTGTTTTACATCACTTTACAAGGCTGTGGTGCATGGTTGAAGGCTGTAGTTATGGTTTGATGGACAGTGGTAGGATATCACATGTTCAAGTCTGGTACTCACCTGCACACACACACACACACACACATGGATGCATAGTATGTGATGGACTCTTTAATACACTGTATAGGTGAGGGTGGTGTGCAACAGCTCAATAGCTGTGGTGCAAGACCGCAAAAGAGAGTTGTACAGCTCACGCTATGTGACCACCTCAGTGTAGTAGACATGCATAGGTGATGGTGTGGGCAATCTGATGTTGGGTGCAGTATCCCCCCCCGAGAGTACTGGGTGGCATGCTGGTGGGACACCACAGTGTGGCAGCAGATGTTGTCAGTGCTGAGGGTGCCAAATCCCTTGTTGGGGCTGCATAATGCTAGTGAGATGGCTTTCTGCAATGCTGAAGCAGATGTGCTCTTTAATGTCATAGGTACTACATGGAATTAGTTGAACAAATCATTTATATAGTTAGATGATAGTAATGTGGATTTTTTTTCTGTTTGTATTTCAGAACTGAATAATAAACAAACAAAAAAATGAGGCAGTGGACCTTGTGAGAGGTGTGTGCACTGCTTGAGGCAGTCCAAGCCAGAGGGAATGCTAGAGTTCTTATGAGGAGTACCAACAGAAAACTGGATTCGATGTGGAGGCGCATAAATTGCTTCCTGCATGTTGTTTTAAAAGTCAAAAACAAAACAATCGTGCAGCTGAAGCTGAAGTGGAAGCTGTTGCACCAGTGTTTTTATGTTTTAAAACAGCGTGAGGGGATACTGGACAACGACACATGCTGGTACTACCTCGTGTATGAGCTATGGGAAGCTGCTGGCAAGTCAGCTGCGGGGGAGTGCCTTACTCACCGTAAGTAAATCAGCAGAACTTTTAATAATGGATATGCATTTATTCAGAATTTGTTACAATTATGGCAGACAGCATAATACTTAATACTATATGTAAGGATGTACTAAGAAAACATGTAGATAAATTGTTGTCTTTATTAACTGTGGTGTTGTTGAGTCACAAGGCACAGCTTAGTGACATAGCCATACCAGAAATAGTACATCCATCCATATATGCAGTTCCTATCATAGTATGTTGGTAGAGAACAATATGTTACTCCTTTATTTACTGTAATGTAGTGGTATGAGAGGTGTAACTCTGTAATGCTGTGTATGTATTAAAAGTTAGCTTGCACACATGTGCAACAAACATAGTGCCATCTTACGACACTTCAGAGTTGTTTCAGACCTGTTCCAATTCAGGTACTGTATTTGCAGGTGTGTTTGCAGTTTTCCTATGTGTGCTGCAGCTGTCTATCACAAGTCCAAAATGCATTGGCGTACAGTTAAAAGGGGGAAGTATGTTTCAATGAGCAGTAATACCATATTGACTGCTGATGTGTCCTCTGTTCTACACATACACACAGACACAGACACATAGACACATACGTATTCAATACTGTGTGCTGCACCACCAACCACACACTATGTAGACAATGGTGTGGTGGTCCCCCCCACAAAAATCCACATGCTACAGTGGGGGCCTACCTCAGCATGGCAAATTATCATATAGCTGGTGGGAGGTGGCCAATGCCCTGTTGATTCCACTGTCTTACGTGCCCCTACCCACACATAGTATGGAGTGCCTATTTACATATTCTCATCAGAAGGTCCCATCAAAAATAGCTGAGGTTCGAGCTACCCTCAGGCCATTACCAATTCAGAGCAATGCCCTTCGGCCTATCCTCTGCTCCAAGGGTGTCCACAAAATGGCTGGCCGTAGTAGTTGCTTCCCTAAGAAAGCAAACCATTGCTATCTTCCCATACCTAGATCACTGGGTCATAGATTCTGATTCCTCCAGACTGGGATAGACAGCACTGCTACCCTCTCCTGTTGTTCTTAGCAGTCCACCTTCCCTTGTCTCTTCCCAGGAATTACCCCCTCCATGCCATAGTTACATCTGAATTTCAGCATGATGATCTTTGCTGGAACAGGAACACGTTTGCTCTTTTGAAAAGTAACCATGAACTGAGGAAATGTTGATTATCTGTATAATAGGATAGATACTTATTTTTGTAGTTTTCTGCATATCTCTTATGAGTGAACATTGCACACTTTCTACGCAGGGTTCTAAGTTCAGTACTTTGTAATGTTTTCAGTACAGATTACCACTACTGAAATGTTTTCACAGTTCTTTATGAACAGTGCAGCTGTCTTTGTTCAGAACTTGGGTAAAATGTATTTTTACAGTTTCACAGCAAAGATGAATGCTTGATGTGCAAAAGTATTGTTGGGGACAGATAGATCAAATAACAGTGACATGGTTGTGTAGAAACCACCAATCTTCATTTAGAGCACTGCTGTAGTGGTCTTGAAACATTGTATTTTAGATCAATTGTAATTGTTATTGTAACATGTGGCCACAATGCTTGTGCTGTGTATAATGAGAAGCAATGTTATATATGTTTTACTGTTGTTGCAAGTATTTGAAAAATGTAATGTTATTCACATCAACCACTTACATATGCTTTTGTTTTCTGTTTCATGGCATAACAATGGAGGTCTCCCCGGCTTCCCACGAGGTAGTACCGGCACAGCGTGAAGCTGTGGAGGGTGGTCAGTCAGACACAGAAAGTGTCATTGTCATTGAGTCTGATGGTAAGAGGGTGATATAAATAATTGTAGTATGCCATTGGTCTGTATCAGGAAATAATGTTATGTGTTAGCTGCAGAAGTTAAGGCTGTATTTTTTTTAAATGTCTTTACTGATTAAGTATCATTTGAATCATGTATGTATTCTTTGTAGTTGTTGAGTGGGTTGAAAACATTGTTTTAAATCATTCAGTACAAGAAAGAAAGAGCCAGTCTCTCATCTGGCAAGAGACAACACTTAAGAATGAGTATGTGTCTCTGCAGTGTGATTAGGTATCACATCCTTGGTGGAACAGAATCTGTATTTCTTTAATGCAGTGATGTTTATCTTCATATATCTGCTTTCTGTTCCATTGCACAACAAGCTGCATGATGATATGATAGATAAATGTTACATTGCCTACTGACTGTCTTGCAACAGTGGAGGTGTATGACTGCTAACAGTCACAGATAACATTGGATATGGCTGTTGCCAGGTTGCTGGACTTTCGATGTGTGGTGTACTTTGAAACAATACACCAATTACAGTAATCTGCTAAGTATATTATTTAAGTGTAATACAGTGGTTGGCAGTGAAATAATAACTGCTGTTATGCTTCTGCGACATTTCTGATGTGTGATAATTAACACTTCAGCACACACCTGATTGTCTGCTGTGTGTTTACTGACACCAGTGGGACAGATGTCTGTCTATTATAACAGACTGTAAACGTATGCTGATGTAGCACATATTATCAAAAAAAATGGAATGATGTCATTTGATAGATGAAAATATGGATCATGTATACTAACATATGACTGGGATACTATTTTTCATGTATGTGACAATGGATGTATGTCCATAGGACTACTTGTCAGTCCATGTGGTCTGCTGGGGGGGGAGGATCTGTTGTCCTCTGCTGCTTTTGGTGGTGGAGTTTCATGTTCAACGAATCATTCATTACCAATTGGAATGTTGATGGTGTCTCACTGATATTCACTAGTATCTGTTGCTGATTACCACATGCTCCTAGATGGCTATTAACTGATCATTTCTATATCTGCTGGCAATGTTTCATTTCTATTATTAAAACATATGTAAATGGACAGTATGGAGACTGCCTACATTTGTTAATAAATGAATAATGTAAGTCTTTGCCAATGTTTGTACTTGAGCATAAATCTGGGAATGGTGACAGCCTTGGTTTTATTAAGGCCTAAGACATTAACTAGGGTTATTTTAATGCTGTGATAATAGCCCTGAATAGGTAATATGTTTAATAACACATAAACAACTGCCATATTCAGGTAGAGGGTGATTAAGTGAACAGTACCATGATACGTATGTTTGCGTTCTTGCTATTATAATTACACATTTTGTCAAACTGTTTAAAAAGCAGGTCATCATATGGTTATATCTACATGTATGTTAATTAAAGATACACATAAGGTTGTTAGGATGTTTTACAGAAAGAAATATGCATTATCACAGTATTTTTAGTATTGGCATCAATGGGTAGGCACTGCTTGCTGTGCACTGTATACTAGCAAAAATAGATTTCTGTGTTTTCTTCCTGGGAAAATGTAATTGGACAAACATTGTCAGGGAAGCACCAGTAAAAATTGGATTTTTTTATATTAAGTCTGTTCAGGATTGGATGGACATTTGTCTTGGAAGAACACAGACACAGGGTTTCATTATTTCAATTTTGTGTGCCTTTGTGCTGTGGCCACAGTAATGTGCCGTACATGGTTTGAAGTATAAGGGTTACTGACTGTAACTATGGCAGTGGCAGGTAACATGTTATGTTGTTCATGGCACAGTAACAGTCAATGGGGTGGATATCAGTGAATAAGGATATGCAGATCTACAGTATTGTACACTCATGGTGTGACAAACGCACTACATTATAAAATTATGTTGTGTCACATTTATTAGTAATAATGATTTGTATTTTGCATACTCTTCTTGTAAGGTGCTTGATCTCTCTGCAGATGAGAAGAGTTGCTGTATGGATGTAATACTGACTTAAGAACATAAATCTACCTGAACAGAGAGCTGTTTTAGTAAAGAGACATGTGTTCATATGTTAGCTGTACACAATGATGCAGTATTAGTAATGAACGTTTTAAAGAAAAAAGACTTGTAGCTTGATGTTTCATCTATTTATGTGATCATTTTTCACTTGTTTACTTCTATAGCGCCCGGGGAAGCTGACGATGCGGAACCAGTGGAGGTGAATCAGGAGGCCAGCACCAGCCCACCACGTAAGTGAAATCTGAAAACTTTTCCAAGCAAGATGTAGTCCCACAGTACTGTGAACTTAGAATGTAGGTTATTATTATTGTGTCTCAGTTGAGCAGTTGTGTAATTAATCATGTTATTTTATGGTAGTGTAAACTTTTCTTTATATTGCCTTGCTGCAGCTGCAAAGCAACATGAGACGAGAGTGCTGATTTAGGGGCGTGATGCTCTTGGGTGAATGCAGGTTACACATGAGTAGGTGCGTACCAGATTACGCAATCACCCTGCATATGTAAGCAAAGGTCTACTTCAATCTGAGCAAAGCTTATCATACTCAGCACACCATTTGCTTGTGTGCTTGCTGCTATTATGTGCATGCTTGGCAAGTAGCCTACAGTTGTCAACATTGGTGGTGCTTAATCCCCCTGTTAGTAACCACACCTTGCTGTTTTACTGTGATGACAGGTGGAGCCTACTGCCTGTTGGCATACTCACTCCAAATGTTGAATTGTGAGGGGTGTGCGCAATACCCCATGGCTACCGACACACTACCACTGTCTTTGTTTGCTGGGGGGGGCAAATCCCTGTTGCCATTATTGACTTTACTTGTGCTGTGAGCTGACAAGGGTGGCAATGGATCGATGACTACAGATACCCAAGCAAAAAAAACAGGTGCCATGTTGGGAGGATATCCCAGTGAGCTAAATGGTCTGGAACAAAGAAAGTGTCCATTGATGCTTTTGCTTTTTTTCCCACTGTTAAAGTTAAAAATGTGCCTCGTAGTCTTGATGACCCCTCTTCCCAGTTGAACCTGATTGCTGTGCAGCATGTCTCTCTTCACCCTTCCCAACCTCATACTTACCTCTACAGTGCAGTGCGATGATCTTCAGTGCACTGTGACATGTGTGGATTTTTCAAAGGTGATAATGAAGTGAGGAAATGTTCGTAAACTGTATAATGGAGTGAATTATGGGACTGTTTGCATGTCACCCTATGAATATCGCATATTTGTACATGGCACAATGGAAGTTGTGCCAACACATGTTTAATGCAGTAGTCTGACCACTTGCAGTGGTGCAAGTTCCACTATAGCATACACTGGCTGTGACTGAGGGGGTGCTATTCAAAGGAGTTGTTGAATAGCGAAACTCTGTTGAATATTGCCTCAGACACATCACATTGCCAAATTTTTCAACACCGCATGGCCTTGTGCCACAGAGTGGCATGCTTTGAATGTCCACCCATACTGTCCAAACTGTGTTTTCGTGCTTTCACTGTATGATGGCATGGGTGCTGTGTGAAATCACTTCTTGGTAGAGTGTGAGGAAATAACAGTGAGACTGTATGTGAGCAAAGGTGCTAATATGCCTATATAAAACATTTGGTGTCAGATGAGCATTACATTCCATCATCACAATCATGTATTGGATATTTCCCATGCACTGTAGTAGGTTTGAAAATGTTGTCTATTTATATGCCAAATTTTGAACACTGTCATTTATTTTTCACCTCCTAATGTACTGTACAGCTGTTTCTTATCACAGTGTGACCAACATGTTTTCCTGCCCTGCAATATCTAACAGCCAGAGGGACACTTTAATGCCTGTCACTATCTCCAGGGTGGGGGTGGGTTGGCATCAGTTAAAAACTTTATGACTCTTACACTATCAATGCCAATGATAGCAAAGCAACAATCGGCATTGACAAATGTTTGTTTCATAATGTCAGAAAGTACATTTAAGAAGCTTATTACTGCTGTGTCACATTGTCTTGAACACTTTCACCCTGTGTCCATGCAACAGCACAGTGATCAGCACATTACGGGCATCCAACACTGCACTAATGAATTAAATCTGCTTATTTTGCCTAGATTTTCCCATACTCTAGTTTCAGTTTTAGGTTAGTCGTCTGAATTTCTTGCAGTTATGCTACCTGCAAATCTGTTATTTATCTTCTTCATGTACTTCAAGATCTCTGCATGTTTGTTGAGTACATTTTCGCTGTTGATATGTAAATATGAGGTTACTGAGTGGACATATAGGGTGTGTTCTGCAAGACAGAATTGTTTAGATTTCCTGTTGTGAGGCAATTCCCAGAATGTAAGTCTATGATTATTCTAAATGACAGCTTGTTAATGGTGTTTTGCTGAATGAATGTAATATCAGTAACTTAATTATTTAAAACATTTATGTGTGTCAAGGAGTTGAAATAGGACTCAAAAGCAGTTTATTTTCAAACAATCATGAAAGTGATCATGATGATGTACACATTAAAAGTATCTTATGATAGTGTTCGTGTGAAGGTTGTTTTGTTTTCTGTTGCAGAGATGACTAGATATTATAGGCAGACATGGTGAAGTTAAAATTCTCACACATGATGAGTATCTATTTCAACTGTATGGTACTATACTGTTGATTATGCAAAAGTATATACATACTGAATATTTATGTCTAGTCAATAAAATAGAATACTAGCATGGGAAATCATGTTAGTACAAGTTTTTTGATGTCAGCTCATTAGATAATATAGTTAATAAAGTGTAATAGAGAGACAAATAAGACAACAAAATAGTTTTGCATCAGACTTCTAAATATTATCATAAGTGCCAAATTAATGCATTAATGATACTGCAGTAGCTAGGAAATCTTTAAAGTTAAATAATTGAAAGTCATAACTGTTTTCTTAGTCGTGTGTATTGATTGATTTATTTTGACTCTTTGTAGGGCGCCGGCGATTAAGAAGATGTACTGGCCACTGCTGTTGCTATAGACGGCTCGAGCGTGAGGTTGCCAGTCTGAAAAAAGATAATGTTGTGTTCCTTGAAGGATAGTGTAAAATGCTGTCCTTCTTGGAGGTGCAAGAGCGGACTGTCAACCTCGTGCTTGAGCCTGTAATAGCAGTGGCTGACAGCACTGTGGCCAGTACCAGTGCTTCACCTCCACCAGCACCACCTGTTCCCACAGCTTCCCTGGGCCAAACTGACCACCCTTCGGAGTAGTCCAGTATCTCCTCTGGAGGGCGCAACTGCTTCCACTTCCTTTGCGCCTCCATATTGAATCCAGTTTCCACTTTGGATTGCCTCAAGCAGTGCATACACCTCTTGCAAGTCTTGGCCAAAGACTTTTATTTTCTTCAAAAATGACTTTTAGTATTGAATTACTTTTTATTTTTTTATTTATGTAAAAAAGACTTTATTTTCATAAAATATTTATTTGTGTATGAAATAAATACACAGTTTTACAAGTCTTTTTATTATTTATTTTTTATAATATTTGTAAGTATATATTTTTGTATGGTTTTATAAAAAGAAATATATTTTTGTTTGCCTTTGGTTTTAAAAATCTTTCATATTTTTATAGTAAAAAAAATAGTTAATTTATACTCTCTTGTGTTTGGTGTGTTATTATGTACCCGGGATATTTATTTCTATTACTTGAAAAATAGATTTACACAACTGTTATTTTATCATTTGCTGAAAGATCATACCACACTATTGTGGTATTACACTTGTGGTTCTCCATAGAAGTTGCAGAGATGTGTGACAATGGTACCATACACTATTTGTGGCACACTGCTGTTGCATCATAGACCTAGTGCTACAGTATGTGTGTATGTGGAGCATGATGAAGATGAATATGTCCCCGCTAGTATGACAGTGACATTTCCGTGTTGGTGCACCACAACAATCACTGTGTGATTGTATTGATTAGTATGTAATTGAATGGTGTTACACAGTGGTGTTTTTGTGTACTCACACCAAAGTCATCTACTCAGTCCCAGCAAGCCTCTCCCACCTCTCTTCACATGATTGGTGACACCACCTCAGTTGGTTGTAACCCCAATGTCTATCAAATGGCAAGTTACTACGGTAACATATCCATTTGTTCACAACATGAACTAATGGTTTCCATCTCATGTCATATACTCTTTTACTTATGTACATCTTTTTCTTTACATATCTCTTGTGAGTAGCAGGGCATGGGCTGCATACCCATTGGTTGATGTTGATAAACAATGGTTGTTCAAGTGTACTGACCTATTTGTTTGTCAGTGGCATGGTGGAAGCTGTCTGCACTACAGCCATCTGTTAAGTGTCATACAGTAAACAATGGTGTTAGGATTTACTGTCAAGTGTGCTCTAGTGTATGATTCACCATCAGGGTTTTAGTTTTTTTATATAAGGTTCAGATGTTCTTGATCAATCATGAACTGGCTCTGTGTATCATAAACAATAATGTAGCTTGTAGTAATGTGTTAATGATGACTGCGATTGGGCTCACTGCACCACACTACCCCAGGAGGGTTATTGCAGTTTTGGGGGGTGCATTTAATGATGTGTGTTATTGGGTCAGAACAATACACTGAACTATTTGTAATATTGCATCTTTTGGTGGGTGTTAATGAATCTGTCTGACTGGGGTGCATGCAGTGTTGTTCTTTATGACTGCTGACTGTGACTGCACCTCCCACTACTTCTGAGAGAATGGTAATTGTGTATGGTAGTCACCTGCAAATTGGGCTATAATAAGAGTCAAATGTTTCTCTGTGTGTCTTGTAGAGATAATGAACCTGTTTGGATGTCACATTCTGAATATGTGAGAAGCACTGCATGGTGCAATGACAATTCCACTAGCGGTTCTGCATGACACACTCTGGACAGTTGTGTTGTAGCAGTAGTACTACAACATGCACAGTTAAGGTACCAAAGCTGTGATATTAAAAATACTACACCATAGTGCTGTTCTGTTGAATGTAACCATGACACACCACTGCACAAGCAACTTCTGGTGCACCAAGGGTTGTGTCATACCTGGCATACTTTAAATATTCATCCCATACATTGCTACATTCATCATGTGTCTGAAGAGTACTTACATTGAATGCACAAAGAAAAAGAGTAAGACACTGTAACATAAAAAAATGGAATAACAGTGAAAACTTACAATGAATAGAGTTATATAAAAACAATATGATTCACAGTGAAGTACTGTTACTGTAAACAACAGAAAATAGTACTACAAGACTTGAAATATTCCTGATATTGGAACATTTTTGGTATGTATGTGCAGTATTCTTAGAACAATAAATCATGTACTATAGTGGGTAATACATCTGAAAAGGACAGGATATTCATGGCAAAAAACTCCATTTATTGCATCAGTTAGGGTTGTTACACAGTGACAAAAGTGAGGAAATTTGCTGTTAGGGTTGAAAATCCTAACTCCAAATCCCCCCCAGCACCACACACACACAGACACACACACACAGACACACACACACACACACACACACATATGCAAGTATGGGGGAGGACCAAGTCAACACAGCCAATGACAGACATCCAGCAGCAGGTGACAGAAATAACAAACAATTGTCTAAATGTACTACAAGACATCCCCACCCACCTGACCAGGTACTGCATGTTCAGTGGAGATCCACAGCAAAACTGAGGCCATGTACACTACCGATATATATATATATATATATATATATATATATATATATATATATATATATATGTGTATATTTAGTCCTAAATAGTCACTATCAAATCAGAGAACTAGATCAAATAGCTTGTGAAGTAGTCTTTTATAGAGACTAGTGTTTCACAAGCTATGTAAAAAAAAGTGTAGAATCCTACAACATATAAAATTCCAGAAGTTCACAATCCACAATGTAACTTTCAAACGGAAACAACAGTACAATGCAATAGCAGCCATTCTGCACTCCACACAGATCCAAAATGTCTTATTAACCCTGAAGAAACAGAGAGACATAACAACGGTAGGCTTGTGATGACATGTATCTGTCTATCCTTAGTTTAAGTCATAGAGTTAATTGTCTGTCGAGGGGGCACCCAATTCCCCTCAGCATCATGCCTCCACACAACCAATTTTTCTTCACCAGTGGGGGGCCCAATCCCTGGTGGCTACAGCCACAACCACAAAAGTCACTCAGGTGGCATGCTGGGAGCCCACCCCAGCATGCCAAATGTACCTGTATAAAAGGAAAACCTTAGAGTGATGTTTTTAAATTGTTTTTTCCCTAAAAAGTAGAAAACAGTCCCTCATAATGTCCGGTGCCCCCTCTTCCCAACCTGCACCCACCCTCTATTCACCCCACCTCCCCACACACACCACTCACCCTGGACTTTTTTGCTTTTGTGGGATGCCGCTCGTCAGCAGCTGGAATTGTGTCCGGAGTTCGAGCTGAGACTTGCCTTTCCTTTCTGGTGCTGCTGCCCTCTCTGTGCTCACTAGCCCCCTGAACTCCCCAACGTACACGGTGTGAGAGGCCATGTTGAATTCACCCAATTCTAGCTGGAGCTGGAGGAGTGAGTAGGGGAGCAAACATTGTTGTGGAGAGGGCAGGGAAGATTCTGCATAAATGTAAGTGCCTCTCGCAAGCGGAAGCTTTGTATTTCCTGGACTTTTTTGCTTTTGTGGTACGCCGCTCATCAGCGGCTAGAATTGTGTCCAGAGTTCAAGCTGAGACTTGCCTTTCCTTTCTAGTACTTGCTGCCCTCTCTGTGCTCACTAGCCCCCTGAACTGGCCAACATACACGGCATGAGAGGCCATGTTGAATTCACCCGATTCCAGCTGGAGCTGGAGGAGTGAGTGGGGGAGCAAACATTGTTGTGGAGGGGCCGGGGAGGATTCTGTATAAATGTAAGCACCACTCGCAAGTGCAAGCATAGCACGAGCATTGTGAGTGGCGCGAATGCCACTCGATGCTGGAATTTCCCTGTTTGAGATGAGAGGAGGGAAGTGGGCTTGTTCATTGAAGGTTTTTAACTGTGTTAGTTAGGCTATTTAAGGTAGGTATGTTTTAAATTGTTCTGAGTCTGTATTAATTAATTCTTGTTTGTTAGTTTGTTTAATCAGAAATGTGTAAGGGATCTGTAGGGTGACCTGTGGCAGCTAGGATCACCTATCTGAACTCACAGCTGCACGCTCTGCATCCCTTTATCCCTCTCCCTGTGTCTGATTCTAGTATTAGTCATTGCAGGGAAGTGGGGATTGTAAGGGATTGCTCTGCTTGTGGGCTGTGGGTTGACCAGGAGTGGGTTGATGGAAAGATAGAGGTGGTTAGGTCCAGGAGACACCCTGGATTATTTAGGGCATCTAGGTGAAGCCAGATGTGGTTGGTGCCCATTTCTAGGGAGACCACCAGACCGAGTGGTCAGGTAACCCAAGGGGCTGCACCACCCTCTACATCTCTGACGGCAGTGCTGTGCAATACCAGGTTGATCAGAAACAAGACGGCAATTATTGCTGCCTTGGTCCCATCAGTCAACCTGGCTTGCATTATGGAGACCTGGGTGGGAGATGATGCTGGCCCTGTTTTTGAGGCTGCAGTCCCACCAGGGAATACCGTTGTGCACTGCCCCAGAGAAAATCGCAGGGGTGGCAGTGTAGCCATTTGTTTTAGATCTAGCCTGACCTTCACCGTGCACCCGGTGGGAACCCCAGGTTCATTTGAGTGTGTAGCCATTCGTGGAGGACTCGGCATTGGCTGCAGGATCCTCCTCATCTACCGCCCTCCTGGCCTGATGGGGGGTTTCCTGCAGGAATTTTCCGAGTTTGTTGCCGACGAGACATTGGATTCCCCCAGATGTGTTTTTCTGGGGGATTTCAATGTCTGGGATGATGATAAAGCTCAAAGGTGCACCATCGAATTTTTGCAAAGTATGTCCTTATTAAGGCTGATGCAGTTTGTTGATGCACCTACTCATCGGGATGGCCACACACTGGACCTGGTGTTCTCATTGGGGACTGAGATTGCAGATCTTGCGATTGATCAGGTATTTTGGTCTGATCATTGCACGGTGAAGTTCATGTTTGGGGCTCCCGCTGTAAGTTTCTCCCCTGCCGAGATGATTCACTGCTGTCCTTTATGTGATCTAACCCCTGAGGGTTTTATGGTGGCAGTCGACTTATCTAGTATGGGTGGTGCATGCGTCGGAGCTGTTGATGTCAGGGTGGACACCTATAATAAGGTGTTATCTGACACCATCAACTCTCATACACCTATCCATGCATGACCCAGAACTTCGTACCTGAGGTCTCCTTGGTATGATGGAGATCTTAGGGAAATGAAGAAGATGGGTCGGAGAGTAGAGCGCTGCTGGAGGAAGTCCCGCCTGGAGATGGACAAACTGGTCCTGCATGCGCATTATTGCGCATATCAGGAGGCAATCAACCAAAAGAAGACAGTATTTTTGTCTCGGGAGATTGCTGTCAGGAGAAACCTACCAGCCTCACTTTTCCGGACTGTTGATAGACTTCTCCATCTTGTCTGTCTCCAGCCCGGAAGAGTTTCCTCAAATGACGATTGTGAGGATTTTGCTAGTTTTTTCTCTGAGAGGGTGTCTTTGATCCGGCAGAAGATTTCTTCAGCCAGCAATACCATTTCTGACAGAGGTCACCAGTTGTGTGCTGAGTGCACTCCACCTAGTTGGGGAGAGTTTAGGCCAGTGGAGGTCCGTGAGGTTATTGAGGTGGCAGTCAATCTGAAGCATACTTTCTGTGAACTGGACCCAGTGCCAATGTGTTTCTTAATGAGATGCATTGACTCTGTTGGCCCAGTGTTTGCCCTGATTGTCCGGTGCTCCTTGAGTCAGGGTGTCTTTCCAGATGCCTTGAAGGAGGCTCTGGTGAGACCCCTTTTAAAGAAATCTTCTTTGGACCTGGAGATCAGGGCAAATTACCGTCCCATCTCCAATCTCCCATTTTTGGGGAAGATTGTTGAAAAGGTGGTATCGCTTCAGTTGGAGGAACATCTCATGACTCACAAATTGTATGAACCCTTCCAGTCGGCTTTTTGGGCCAGACATAGCACTGAAACTGTGTTAGTTCGGGTGCAGAATGACCTCCTTAGGGCTAGAGACCAAGGGGATAGGACAATTCTTGTTCTCCTCAATTTCTCTTCAGCATTTGATGCTGTGGACCATTGTGTGTTGCTTCTCCACCTAAGGGAACTATGTGGACTCACTGGTACTGTCATCAAGTGGTTTGAGTCCTTTCTCACCAATAGGAGACAGCAGGTTGTGATGGGAAATTTCTCATCTACACCTTGCCTCCTTTTGTGTGGCGTCCCTCAGGGTTCAGGATTGGCACCAATGTTGTTCTCAGTATATATGCTGCCCCTGGGGGGATCATTAGGGAGTATTGTCTGAGTTTTCATTGCTATGCTGATGATCCTCAGCTATACTTATCCTTTGCCACAGGAACATCAAATGCAGTGGATGTGTTAAATATCTGTCTGGCTGAGATTAGTGACTGGATGGCCTCCAGCTGGCTACGACTGAACCCTGACAAGACTGAGGTATTGATAGTGGAGTCGAACAGAGTTCGTGATGGGATGGCCTCTGACTCTGCAACTGGACTTGTGCTAGGAGCTGCGTCATTGATGGCCTCCCCTTGGGTGCGAAATCTTGGTGTGATTCTTGACTGGAACCTGTCCATGGAGGATCAGATATCTTCGATGGTTTGTAAAATGACCTCACGGTTTGCCGGATGATGGACAGATGTGGGTGTAGCATGGCCCGGGTTGGTTAAAGGCCCAACTCATGGCATAAGAAGGGTTGGGTAGTCCCTCCCCCTCACCGCTTCCCCACCAAGGTGGTGAAATGATGCAGTATGGGAGCCAAAGACTGAGCCCAGGTTCGGGCAAACCCCTGCAGTAAGTCTGAGGGTCAGGTAAACTGTGTAGAGGAAGAGGTTGTGGGAAAACAAAAAAGGTTTCATAAAACCCCAGATTTTGTTTACTTCTCTCACTGTTGGATCTGAAGAACTTCATTGTCTCCCTTTTTGGCTTTTGCTTCTATCTTCTCCTCTGTAACTGCCATCACTTTCATGATTATCTGCCCTGTCACCACTAACTTTTCCCAATATACCTCTTTGTTGTCTTTTTCTTGTGTGCTTTTATATGTCTTTAAAGCCCTTTCCCCATTGCCCTTGCCACCTCTCTTTAATACCAAAGTGGCCTTCTTCCTCATTTTCTCTTTCTTTCCTTCCTAATACACTGTTCAGTGGCATTCACATATCCACCCTTAATAGGCACTAATCAGGATGGTAGTAAAGTAACCTGGTGGAGCTTTAATTCTATCCGCCCCTTTGAACAGTACATGACTCATGTTAAAAATCAGGCTGCTATTATCATTATAGATCGAGGGAGTGCTCCTGACCAATCAGATTGATCCCTTCCCCTACATGTGAGACACTCTTATTCTGTGAAGATCATCACACACGCGGATACTTGTAATGCAATCCATGCACCATCATTGTTGCCCTCCTCTGAACCTTCTCTACCCTGTCTATGTCCTTACATAGGTATGGTCTCCAGAACTGTTCACTGTACTCCTGGTGGGGCCTCACTAGTGTCTTATATAGCAGAATTATGACCTCCCTTTTCCTGCTGGTGATGCCCCTGCCTATACATCCCAGCATCCTATTTGCTTTACCTGCTGCCTTGTCACACTGTTTCCCTACCTTGAGGTCATCAGAGATGACAACCCCAAGATCCCTTTCCTGCTTGGTGCATGCTATATCCTCACCCCCAACTGATATATTGTGCCAGGGTTTTTGTGCCCCATATGCATTATCTTGCACTTCTTTGCATTGAATTTCAACTGCCAAACCCCTGACCATTCCTCAAGTTTCTGCAGGTCACTTCTCATTCTGTCTACACCCTATGGTGTGTCTACTCTGTTACAGAGCTTTGTGTCATCAGTGAACAGTGAAATTCTGCCTTCTAGGTCCTGCGCAATGTCACTGATGAACATGTTGAATAGGACCAGTCCCAGCACTGATCCCTGTAGTACCCCACTGGTCACTCTTCTGTCTGTGGAGTGACAGCCATTTACCACCACCCTCTGTGTCCTGCCACCCAGCCAGTTACCTACCCACCACACTACTGTCCTGCCCACACCCATATTTCCCAGTTTGTGTAATAGTCTTCTATGTGGCACAGTGTCAAAGGCCTTGATGAAGTCCAGATAGGCCATGTCCACTGCCCTCCCTGATCCACCTCCCTAGTCACCCAGTCAAAAAATTCAACGAGGTTGGTCTGACATGACCTCCCCCTGGTGAAACCATGCTGCCTTGGGTCCTGTAGTCCATTGTCAACCAGATGTTCCACCAATCTCTCCTTCAGTAGTGCTTCCATGATCTTCCCACTACTGAGGTGAGGGCTGACTGGTCTGTAGTTCCCTGCTTCCTCTTGTTCCCACTTTTGTATAAGGGGACCACATCTGCTGTCCTCCAGTCTTTGGGTACCTCTCCTGTTTCCAGTGATTGGCTAAACAGGATAGCCAGAGGTTCAGCCACCACCTCTTAGTTCTTAAGGACCCTGGGGTGCACCCCATCTGGCCCCATTGCTTTATCAACTCTTATTACTTCCAGTTCCTTCTGGATCCTTTCTCGTGTAAAGGGACTTGTGTCCATTTCTGCACCATTCTCACCCCTTGTACTCCCTTCAGACCCATTGCCCTCCTCCTCTTCAGTAAAGACTGAGCAGAAATACCTGCTCAATATGTCAGCTTTACTGTTGTCATCCTCCACGCAGCCCACATCCTCCCCCTTCACTCTGTTAAGAACAGATTTTGATACCAGTTTGTAGAAACTATAATCATAGTCAATCGCTGAGAGAACCAATGACTTACAATATGCTGACGTGTCTAAAGAAGAAATTGTTTGTGATTGTATGAGCCCAATTTTTTGACCAATTTTTTTTTTTTTTTAACAGTTGCCTTATGTTAAAATTACATGAACACCAAGGGTCCATAGAAAATCTAATACATTTCTAGTTATCCACCTCTTCCAAAGCCCTAATAGTACATACTGATTCCTGAGTTAATGTGCTATGGGATCCAAAAACATTACTTTGGATTTATTGCAGTGTAAAACTAATTATGACTGGCATGAGTATGATTGGAATATATTGAACCCATTTTGATATTTCTGGAGCACACTGGAAGTGGATGAATCACCAGTTGAAAATATAGTATCACTTTCTTAAAATTGGTGCTCCAGGGACCCAACCCCTAATCCAATACAATTAATGTAATATGAAAAAAAAAACATTGGTCCACCTAGCAATCCCTGAGGCCCCCCATAACCCCTAATATACCAGATGTTTGACTAGTTAAGGACTATTTGGCCCCTGTTTAACTGAAAGTGCTTGCGGCATCTTTGCCTCTATGGGTTTACACTTGGACTCAACAAACTCCCTAACTTTTTAAACAACCTGCTAGCCCTGCTTCTAACTCTGTTCACAACCTTCATGTTATCACCAGAAACTGGTTATTCATGCAGAGGTTGAAAATGAAGCCCTGAAGTGAAATGAAGTCAGCTTGCCTTCTGCTACAGACGATCATGGTTACAGAACAACCCAAAGGACAATGGTAGTTAAACTAATCTTAGCCCTTACTGTACCTCAGAACTTATGGTACCACATTAAGGTACTGCAGAGCAGAATTCACACCTCATTACCACTCCTATAACAGACAATTAGGAAAACTGCAGCTGCTCCCAAAGCAAAATAAGGTAATGTTAAGCTGATGTGGTAGTGTAGTAAGTGGGAAATTAATGATTACTACCACTGAAGCACTGGGTCATTACCAAACTACCAGTGTTCCCTCCACTAGACAGTGCCTTAGCATTTTACTCATATCCCATGTTACTGCATCTGATGGTAGATTTGTGAATGTCCTTGAGTTGATATTGTTGTACATGTTTGTTATACTCTCCCTTTGCTGGTTTTGTACCTCTTATTGTAAATATACATAATTGGCCCTATTCACAAATGGGCAGGATGTATGCACCAGAGGCATGTATCTCACCTGCATAGGGCCACATCTGCAGACAGGTGCATGCTGGAGGTATTCACCACTGTATGCCATCTGTCCAAGTCCCCACCCCCAGCACACAGGACTCTTCAGGGTGGCCAGGGGTGATGCTGTGGACCCGGTCAGGTATCCAATCAGATGCCCAGTCTGGGTCACTCAGTGGATCTCTTCCATGACAGAACATGTTTTGGTGGCATGCCCCATGGATGCACAACCACCAGTGCCTGCGATGGTGAGAGGAGGGCAAAGCCACAGGCCCTCCAATGTGACACTGGAGTGGTGCACAGGAATGGGGAGGGGGATCCATTGGTGGTGTGAGAGGGCTGTGCCTCTCATCATTATCCCTTCCAAAGCAATGAGGGGCTGGTGACGGGGGTGGCCCAGCAGTGCCATTGAGGTGAGTGGGGGGGCAGCATCCTTTTTTGTTGCCCCTGAGTGGGTGTGTGTATGTCTGGGGTGGGTGCCTGGTAGGGGCCATGCACCAATGTGTGCAAGGGCAGGTGGCAGTAGTCTGAGTGGGTGGGCTATTCACCCTGTCCCAGTGGTGTCCTGATGGTTGCATGGGGAGCATAGGGGGCTTACAGCAGGGTTCCTCCAGTGTACCCTGTACTCACTCCACACACCTACAGCCAGCACTATGTACCTTTGTGCATGGCACGTAGTGCTGATACACCCACAGTCTGACTCAAGTGTGGTGCGGTCCATTGTGTGGTCCACATTCCTGGGAGGATTGGAGCACTGGGGATGAGCACTGGTCCTGCACACCCCCCTGTAGTGCATCCAGCATGGGGGGCACCTAGGGTGTGGAGTGACTACATGCCCCAGATATTCAAGTGTAGCCACTCTGCTCCAATCATGCATAGTACCCACTGTGGGTATGTCATGTATTTTACTGTAGTTTTATAATAGTGCTCATCTGCTCCATATTTTCCTCATACCTTGTAATCACTCCCCTTTCTTCTACCCCCTCAAAGTGCATCAGTAAACAAGATCATTCCGTATATATGTATTGTATGTTTAACTGATTTATGAGTTTCAATAAATAAATAAATACACTTGAATCTGTTAATGAACATGAAGAGATGAGTTTAGGAAAATCAATCTGTGTAACAATGACCCATAATTCACCTAGTCAAAAACCTTGAAAAATGAGTACAACAGCTCCAGTTAATTTTCCTGCATCAACAGCCAAGTTGATGTCATTTATGTCCCTTGCCACTCAGAAGTAGTTGAATGGCAGGACTAAAACCAGACTGAAAAAGATCCAGTGCCAAGTAAAAATGTAAATATTTAGGCATCTGCCTTTGGATAAAATCTTCTAACATTTTTGATGGGATGGACAGAAGAGAAATGGACATAAAGTTTCCAGATCACCAGATTTTTCTCCAGTATACATGGGAATGAACCTTGCTTCTTTCCACTCTAAATGGACATATCCTTAACTCAAGTGCATGTTAAATAAATAGAGTATGTTAATGGTTTATAGATTTAGAAGGCTACATGCCTCAATATTTTAGGGTCTAGACCACCCAGCCCTCTATTTGTTAACATTTAATTGAAGAAATGACTCCAGTACTTCAATGGTATTAATAGGGTAAAATTTTGAAGGGGCACCTTACAGATGTAAGGCATGAAAGATAAAATCACATTAATCCCTTTGCAGTATGAATGATAATTACTAGGAAAGGAGTGACAAATTCCTCCAAGGGTGGTAAAATACAGATTAAGTGTATCAACTTTATTTGAAAGCTCAGAGAAGACTTGTCCTTCATAGTAGACTTGCTGGGACACCATTAGAAGTTGATCCCTTTAACCTGTTTTCTATTTGGAAAAAAACTTACAGGATTTTTTGGAAGACTCCTCAAAGGAGTACTCAGAGGGTATCCTGTGTACAGGGTGATGGCAACTGAGTGCTTTCAAAAAGGGTGACTCAATCATGGTGCCTGTGCACAAGGCTACCCGGGGGGGGGGAACTGCATGGGGGGTAGGCAAAAACAGCAACATGATGTCGCCATGTATACATGCAAGTGGGGTGGTGCGGAGGGACCACGCCATGCAATGGGTGGAAGTGGAGGGAGGGTTTGTGGGTGTAGTGTGGTGGTAGGCTGCCAAGCTGGCCATATGGCATAGTGGGTTGGTGGCAGGCAGGGGTTGGGAGGGTGCTGGTTCAGTTCTGGCTGCACTCATGTTTTTTGTGCCTGTTTTTTTTTTTTTTTAGGTTTGCACACCTTCCCTGGACTTGCACCTCCCTGGAATTGAAAATCCTTTAGTAGGGGATGTGGGGGGTGAAGCACCATGCATTAAATAAAGAAACCTAAATCTTGGGCACCCTCTTGCTGTTTGCTGTGAGTGTACATCACCAAAATTCATTTTCAGTGATGCACACTAGCCCAAACGGCGATTGTCATTCCATGATCACTGTTATCACATGGAACCATTTAGAGTAGCTTGTCTTTGCTTCTCTAACAGCTTTTTCATAAATGGTTCTTTTATTTCTGTAGGTTTGCCAATGTCAAGAATTGTTAGAAAGGAGAGCTGGATGCTAGGTCACATCTTTAGCCTTCCAGAGATATGGGGTCTCAGAAGAAAACCGCTTCATACTGTGAGATAGGAGGGTGGCTATTACCTAGTTTGTTAATGTATAGGCAGGGATCTTAGGCAGACCAGTCCACTGTTGTTCAGTTACTGCCGCTAACCTTCAGTCCTTCTATCTTTCTATAACAAACAGATACAACAATCCCTGACAAAAGAGTCCCAAGCATAGCCTAATTTGGTAATCAACTCATCCTTGTCCCATCTCACTGACTCCAAATTACTAAACAAATAAAAAAGAAATCAGTTTCTTTGAAAGATCAATATTTGATAGTACATGGTTTACCTTTAACTTTGGTATTACTCTGATAACAAAATATTGTATGATGTCACTGAACATGTCTAGAAGTAAACTGAAATGTTGTATGAGATCCATATTACTTGTGAAAATCATACCAGAGTGGTTAATGTATGGTAAGGCAAGGCAAGGTCATTTTATTTGTAAGGCACCCAATCCATTTGGCTCTGGGTGCCACACAGCAGATCAAAAAGATTACAGTTAGATTACAGTACAGTTGAATTGAATTTTATATATTTATTTGTTCGGTCGCAGACCATTACAAACATTTTTAGTTAAAAATACAAAAATGTACAACATTCTTTTAATTCTTTAAAAAAAATGAAAAATACATTTCATTTTAACAACATTCTCACTACATAAATACTAATCATAACATTTATAATAAAACTATAAAATCCCTATCAATAGTTCACATCAACCCTGCATTCATGTTTGTGTTCTTGTAATCCTCCTTCGAATTTTTACAATAGTTTCCAAATATATGGCAGTGGACTTAATAATAATTTCATCATTTGTCGTAAACAACATTTTTAACAACAACTCTTGATCAGCAGATGAAATAGTTCTACAGATTGGCATAATCCATTTATTTCTAGGCTTCGTGTACCAATGACAGTAAAAAATTACATGTTTTAAATTTTCATAACTTTTTCTTGTACAAGAACATAGTTTTGCATCCTTCTGATTTTCCACCCTGTATCTTTTATCCATAATATTACTGGGAAACAACTCTAACTTATATAATGTATACAATCTTCTTTGATTTGGGTCAGTAAGAATTTCATAATGATGTCTAAAAAATGATTAGCATCATTTATTCTAAACCAAGGAGAAATTCTTAACTTAGAAATTTTTCCAAATCTTTAAGTTTATAAAAATCCAATAATCTCTGGGTGATACAGGGTTGGTAACTAAGACCTATTATAATACCTTTCTCAGTATTTTTCCTTAGATAATCCAGACCTATGACCTGCAAGATATCATATACAGATTTTAGCCAACTAGATTTTAGATGACCAAGGTTTAACCAGTTAAATTTTTCCTTTAAACAGCAGTACATTAATTTATGCTTTTTATGGTGTTGAATTTGTATCCAGTAATTAACTTTTCTAGTTGCAAAATATGCTCGTAAGGATACCAAGCCCAATTCTGCCCTTATAATGCACATGGGAACAGACTTTCCTAACCCTAAACTTAATAGTAATATTTTATTTATTAGTATTTCAATTTTTTTTACCTCCTTTGGTTGCCAAATGTCCCCATTATATAGGGCTTGCACATTGTACTTCACCTCAATAGCTTTAATAAGAGGTTTAACTGAATTCCCTCCATAATTTTTATTAAACCTATATAATGAAATAGCTGTTTTTTTAAGGTTTAAAATCAATTTCTCTGTATGTTTATCCCATTTCCCTTTGTGCAAAAATTGAAGACCTAAATAAGTATATTCTTTAACTTTATCCAATATTTTTCCCCAGTCTTCCATTTAAATAAACAATTTTTGGCTCCAGATACTATAATTTGACTTTTTATATCATTCATTTGTAAATCAAATTCTTTTGAAAAATTATCCAAAATGTTCAACTTCATTTGTAAACCTGATCGAGAGAATGAGAACAACACCAAGTCATCTGCATAAGTAAGAGAAGCACATTTTTGCCCCAATATTTTTGGAGAATCAGTTTCTGATTCCTCCAATTTATTCAACAAAACATCAATATAGATGCAAAACAGGGTTAGTGCTAAAACACAAGCCTGCCTTACACCCCTATTTGTCAGAAAAGGATCAGAAAGTTGGCCTCCTTTGCCAACTTTCACTAGTACCAAAGTATAAGTATAACGTTCTCTAATAATAGCAACTAACTCCTGTGAAATTCCCTTGTTTCCCATAATTCCCCACAATTTATTATGGGATATGGTGTCAAAAGCAGTACTGAAATCTATAAAAGCCACATAAAGTTTTTGTTTCCTTAATGTAACATATTTTTCAATTAAATGCCAAATCACAAAGGAATTATCAGTAGTAGAATAACCTGGTCTGAATCCTGCGTGACCCTCTGAAAAATCCCCAGTATTAGACATCTGGTCTCTTAATCGATTTAAAATCAACCTAGCAAAAATGTTGCTGAGGTGATCTAAAAGAGAAATAGGTCTATACATTGTTGGATCAGACCTATTACCTTTCTTAAATATAGAAATTATTATTGCACCTTTCCAAGATACTGGAAAACTCAGTTCTCTACTACATACATTAAATAATACTGTAAGAAGCTTGGCCCATATTACCGGTGACTTTAAAAAAACCTCAGAAGGAATTTGATCTGGCCCTGGAGCGTTCTTCAATTTTAACAGTGCTAACGCCTGAAGCACCTCCTCAAATTTAAAGGGGGTAAATTGAGTTAGATTGTAATTTAAACTCAACCAGGAATTACCACACTCATTACTAAAATATGTCTTTGTGTAACAGAGAATCCAAGACTCCGCAGTAATGTATGTATCAATTTCAAATATTACTTTATTTGATCCCTTCTCCACTAGAAGCCAAAATGATTTATAGTCTTTTTGATTTATAACCCTTAACATCTCTTGCCATTTCTTCTGTTGAAAAGCATTCCTTTTATTAAGTAAAATGGCTTTATATTTTCTCTATGTTTGTTTAGATCTTTAAAGGTCAAAGCATTCTTTTGTAACTTTACACCTTTTAAAACATTATTAAGTATCATTTTCTTGACGACATTCTTTATCAAACCATGTCTTTGGAGCTAAGTCCCGACTACTTGATTTTATACATGGTTTACTTAGCAATGTTTTAATTTCTTCCAAACATGCCATAACATTCTGAATAATGGTTCAACTATCATGAACAAGTTTTAATACATTATCCAGTCTATTTTATATTAAATTATGTATCTGATCAGCTACCATATCATTCCAAATGATTTTATTATGATGTATCTCTATTATCTGTGACTGAATATGGTTATCATCAATTCCATAGATCAATTGTTTGGAAAACAGCACTAGCGGGAAATGATCAATATCCACTTTAACTGTAATTATTAAATTTTCCCATAATGACACATCCCCATTCCAAAAAAATAATCAATTAAAGATGGCCCTCTTGCTGATCAATGACAATACTTACTTTTTTTGTCACCTTGTGGTATTTTGTGGTATCTTAGATATCTGAGAGAAAAGATTAGTCAAAATATTTTTTAACTTTAAAGGAGTTGTGAACTTCGCCATAGACCATTTAGTGGTATTAAATTAAATATATCTAAGATCTTAATTAAGTTCCTACCCAGCCTATTGGTTATATTATCTTCTGAGCATCTCACATAATTTGTAGAATCTTTATAAACCCAATTATGGTATTCACTATCAGCATAGCCATCATATCTGCCTATTCTGGCATTAAAATCATCACACAGTAGGAGTTCCTCAAAATCAGAATGTGCCCAGCTTTTATAGAGCAGGTCTTCTAGATGAGCCCATATAGAGTGATCATAATATTTGGAATTTGGGGGGGATATAAATATTAGCTAAACAGAATGAAAATCCTTTCTTCTTGACTTGTACAATCAAAATATTTTTATTAGAACATATTCATTTTACTTCTGAATTTCCGTCTATTTTAATCCAAGTAATTATACAACTTGCTAACCTTCCTTTTTCTGTTTTTTTTTCCCCACTTGAATGAAACATACAATAACCATTTAGGTGGATATCTGAATTTTTACAGTGCCATGTCTCCTGAAGACAAATTATTTCAAATGTTAAAATAAATTCCACCCATTCACTATCTACTAATTTATTTGATAAACCAGAGATGTTCCACGAGAGCACCCCTAGCCTGTTATTAAAGTTCCATCAAAGGGAATAATCTGATTTGTACGTCAATCATCACAGGATGCTAATTCTAAAATTTATTAGATGTTACAATATTATATATTATTCCTGAAGTCTTGGATTCTCTAGTTAATTCTTCTGTCATGCTCTTATTATTTCCCTGTGAAACATTTTTAGCAGCCTTTGTTAAATTGTCATCATTATCCTTCACCAAATACAACCCCAAAGAATCCAACAAGGCCAAATTGTTAACTAATTTATTGTATAAATGTACTTGATTAACTGTTAAAATAATTGTATCACAAAATAGATCACCTCTCTCTCTTGTTACATATAATGATTTAAGATCCTCCATTGGAACTTGCAATATTTGTAACAATAGATCTTTAACTAACCTTGCCAGCTTGGTATCATTCTCATTCTCAATCCTTTCAACCCTGCAGAGCTGCAGAAACATTGGATAATTCCCTTTCTTATGTTCTGAAGCATTTTTTACTTTAAAGGAGTTGGGAACTTCCCCATATTCCACTGGTAATGTATGTATACCAGCCTTGTCCAGTAGTAATGCCTTCTCCATGATTATATCTACTATTTTTTTTTTGATTCCAATAAGGTCTCTACCTGACTAAGTCTTAATTCTGATTGTCCCCTTCTTACTTCTAGGATTTTAACTTCCTTTTCTGGAATCTTAGATATTTGAGAGAAAAGATTAATCAAAATATTTTTTTAACTTAAAATCGGTAACTTTAGAAGAGACATTTAGTCCAAAAATTAAAACTGATTGTGAATTGTTATTTAATTTAGTTTTATTCAACATGTCTCTATTTAAATAGTCCAGCTTATAACCCAGCTTCCTCAATGATTCCCTATTAATCCAAATTTGGTTAGTTACCCTTGGAACCTTACAAAAAATGAATAAACAAGGCACACCCTCACAATCTTTATCTTCCCATAACTGCATAATATCCTCATTTCCAATATCAGCACCAGTTGCTGCCCTAAACAAATTCACAATCTTTTCCTTCAGTAATACATATAAGCATTTAGCATCAGTTGGAAAACCATACAAATTAATATAGCACAGTCAGTAATATTTATAACTGACTTACTAACTTCAGTGTTTATTGAGGGGATAGATGACATTTGAATTGTATTACCTCTATCTTTAATTTGTCCCTCTAAAACCATAAATGATGACCTGTTAGGTAAATCCCTAACCACCTCTTCAATTCCAAACTGATTTGTTATTGGGCTGAATTCCTTCAACTGGGTCTTGTTTTCTTTTGGAGAGATACCATCATTATTTGGGTTAACACATAAATGACTGTGCATGTTTGTCTTAGTTACAGAACAGTGTAGCATATCCACTTGTAGCAAAGTTTTGTCAGAAACACTTTCCAAAGATAAAACTCCTTTTTTCTTCAAATCTCTGTTCTTATCTTCCTTTACCTTTATTTTTTCCTTTCTTTTGTTCCTGTCTTTTTTATTTTGATTAAGTATTGGAATTTCAGAAAAAACAATAGAAGGGATATCTGGTCTTAATTGCTCATTTAGTACTTCCTGATTATCTGACTTATTAATAACTATTGAAAACGAATCCTCCTGAGGGCTTATTTTATTCAATTGTAGGAATAACTCATCCATTCTGCTACCATTAATCGCTATATTTAATTTAATTGTGTCTAATTCAAATTTAAGATTAATTAGATGATCTAAAATCATCATATGCACAATGTGTGGATTTTGAATATAAGTTTTTAAATCCTCACTAAGGGCAAATGGGTAGGTTGTATTAGAATTAAACTTGCAATCTTTTTTTTCCTGAGACAATTGCCTTGATTGTTTAGGAGTTGTGAATTGTTTGAGACCAATTATAGTGTCCTGCAATTCACTAGCAATATTCCTCAAAGCATTATGCCACCTAGGTTTAGGATTCGATTCTTAAAAATAATTAGAAGCAAATTCCAAGGAATTACACAAACTTGAGTGTTCCCTCTGACTTGTATTCCTAGAAGCCTCCAATGTTATGTGCAACTCTGTACCCAATGTTTCTTTCAAAGCTGTGAACTCAAAGTTGTATCTGCTACTGTTTTTTGACAATTGTCCCCAATAAATTCATTAAGTTTATTGCTAGGGCTAATTGGATTATTGGTCTGATTAAGACATCCCTTGGAGGCCCCTGACTCACTACCAATCAGGTCATTAGATGTCATTTGAGCAGAATGTAGCTTTTTTCAACAAAATGATCTTTAATTTTAGTCAGCTTTGTTTTATTTACTGCAATACTACCCTCTGAAATTGTCTCTTTAATGTCCAACTTAGAATTAGAAATCCTTAACTTATTATTCAGTATTTCCCCTAACATAGTTCCTTCTCTTTTAGCTATTGGAATGGTTCTATTTTTTAAGTTCATAAATCCCTTTGATGTTCTACCATCTTGGTTCATTATTTGCATTTGAGTGGGTGTACTACTACTTATAAAACCATCCAAAGCATTTTCTCTAATTCCGTTAACATCATCTAAAGTGGAATGCATAGATAATTTTAATTCAATGGAAAAATTTACCATGTGTTGTACAGAACTATGATCAATCTCTACATTAATATTAGAATTGGAGCCTTTAAATCATCAATTTCCCCTTCTTTGGCATCTGGTTTGAACCATGATCTTTATATAGATATATCTGTAGTTAATACCCCCCTAAAATCCACAACTAGCTAAAAATATTGTGAATATCACAGCTAATCCAAAAACACAGAAATAAAAAACTAACACCTAGCAACAATAACCAAATTTTAAAAAAAAGCAGATGGTTGATGCGTAGCTTTAAAATTGTTTTTTTAATTTTATATTCCCCCACAAAAGCTGGAAAACTTCTAATTCAATTTCTAGAATCTGCTTCTTTACCCCACAAAAACATTAACGCCCCTCAAACAACAATTTACAACTCTTTAAAATTCCATTTTATCTTCAAAAAAACACCAGTAAATAACATTAAAAATGAGCTGTTTGTACTCTAGATTTTTTAACTCCTAGTGGCACTCACGCCACTCACGCTTGTGCTACCGTGCTTGCGCTAGTAGAGTGTGTCTTTTTGTAGGGAAACTGACCCTCCTCTCAAGCTGACTTACTCTAATGACAACAGGTATCTTCCTGCTCTCAATTATATGCCCCAGGAGATTTAAATAGACAGTTCTAGTCTTCCAGCTTTGTAGAGGAGTCAAGGCACAAAACGCTGTTCTGTAAACTCAGGAATCAGTGCAAAAAGCAGAATAACACAGTTCAGTACCTGCAAGTGTCTTTTTTTCCCAGCTTTGTAGAGGAGCCAAGGCACAAAACACTGTTCTGTAAACTCAGGAATCAGTGCAAAAAGCAGAATAACACCTACAGTACAGTATATTTGAATCTGTTTTACATTGCCCCAGGTTGGACTATCACTTCTTTTAAGCCCGGTTCCAGAGCACATTATTTAAAAAGATTGATTTGTCTGTGCTTAACTAATTGGAGTTTAAATTTCTGATCATCAAAAGCATGTGGGAATTTGTATACTGGGGCCAGAACTGCTTCATGTAGTTCCATATTATTTACTGGAAACTTTGTTGAGGGTTACAGCCCACTAATAAAGTGGACTTAGTCTATGGAAGTCTCACTTCTAAAGAAAGTAACTCACATCAGTTGGGAGGGATGGTGATATTCATACATTTGGGTGCATATTTTACACTATAGAAGATAACTATACCACTACTTGTTTAACCCAGTCATGTCTTGCAATTCCATATCACTAAACTGAAATTTCATCATCGCAAGTTGTGTTGTGAAGCCAAGATCCTGTTACAATTAGGACATCTGGAAAACTAAGGCAAATTCATATAGAAAGCAAGTCAAATTTAGGAATGAAGGGCCTCACAGTTGAACACTTTGTGCATATGAAAGGGTTTTCATGCCTCACAAACAGGGCTTTGCATGTTGAGATGTGCTTAGCAATCCAAATGGCATATTTGAAGCTTCTGTTTGCATCACACAGTCATTTGCACATCAGTACAAAGAAAGGCATTAAGCACATGCAAATGAAAGGCAGATCTACGCACATAGTACATGGCACAATTGTATGCTGGAAGCCTGGTAGATGCTCTGACTGGATGTATGCATGGTGCTAATTAACACTCAAGAAAAACATATTTTAACAACTTGCAAATAGCAATTCACCCCCCATTTCTCTCCCTGACCCCAGGAAAATTGCCCCCAGTATTCAGAGGTACCCCATCTCCACATATCATGTAAACCATCTTGGTATCCAGCAAATCCCTGTCTGTCTCCCCATCTCCATTATATGAATTGTCTCTGGTATTCTGTGGCACCCCCTTTCTGTTCCCATATAAATTGTCTGTTGAGTCCTTTGGAAATCCCTCCCTTTCCCCATGCAAACTGTCCCTGAAATAAGGTTGCACTGCCCTTTGCCATTCCAATCATCCCTGGTATCCTGTGACATTCCCCCTTCCTATCTGCATCACTAGCAGATACATCTATGTAGTGATGAAGCACTTGCTACCCCCTTAGACCAGCAAACAGTAAATTCCTTTTGATCTTTAAGGGAAGATTTAGCATTTTTCCAGAAAAGTGCTACCTCCTTGATGAAAATGCTATCTCCTTGAAATAATTCTAAATGTGCCCCTGCCCCCATCCCCATGTAACATGTGCCTCGTGTCCAATGGCACCCCTTCCCTCTTTCCATTATAATATAATGTGTCCCTGGTGTCCAATGTCAGTACCCTCACTTTCTCTGTCCCCATTTAAATTATCCCTGATGTCCAAAGACAGCCCATTCATCTCCCTGTGACTGTGTAAATTACCCCTGGTGTCCAGTGATATTGCCTCGTTCTCACCATCCCCATGTAAATTGTTCCCAGTGTCCAGTGGTACTCCTTGCTTTCCCCATCCCAATGTAAGTTGTTCTTTATGCACAGTGGCACCCTTCCTTTCCCTGGTCTCCATGTAAATTGTCCCTGACATCCAGTGGTACGCTTTCCTCTGCCCATCCCCAAGTAAATTGTGCCTGATGTGCAGTGTCACTCCTCATTTTCACTGTCCTCATGTAAATTGCCCCTGGCATCCAATGGCACTCCTTCCTCTCCCAGTCCCCATGTAAATGTACCCTTCTGTCCAATGGCACCTTCTCCCTTTTAGGTAGAAAATGCATAAAGATCTGAGGGTGCTGTGCTTTTCCAATGAGGCCACTCATATGAAATTAAATTCTTCTGTGTTGTTCTCTTTTTATAAAATATACTCAATTGTTTGCCTGATAGGTATGAATTTTTCAAGGGGAATTTTTAATCCATAAAAAAAAGAAAACATACTTTAAACATTTATACTAAAACTCTTCTTATAGAACTTTTTTTAGTAACTTTTTAAAATAAACAGCATATATCTTTATGGTGCACAAGATGCGCAAAGAACATGGTATTACTTCAATTGTTAAATTATGACTGAACAGTTTAATAAAAGAATATACATTAAGATTGTAGCACTTAGAAAGCAAAAATTACTTAAGAAGAATGATTTGATGCTATGATGCTATGAGCATATGATCACAACAAAGGTATAAGCTATTTATAAAAAAAGTTACTGAAAATGTTTCGAAGAATATCTTTAGTATAAATGTTTAAATGTTTTTGGAAAAAGTGAATATATTAGGTGAAACATTGGGGTATATTTAATAAAAAAAGAACAACACAGAAGAATTGAATTTTGTTTGAGTGGCTTTATTGCAAAAGCAAAAGCACAGCACCCACTGATCTTTACACATTTTTATGGCTGTGGGTGGAGCCTACATCCATATCACTTTAGCTGGAAAAGGGGTTTCCGTGGAACACATTTATTTAGTAGTTTCCAATGAATCCTTCCATAACACTGCAAATCCCTATGGCTGTTAAAAAACACTCCCTTCTTTCTGTTTAGAAAGATGGACACATAACTCAAAGCTGTTTTTCTCTGAGAGCAAATGTGCACACTTTCCAAACAAATCTAAATATCTTTAAAACTACTCAAGGTGTGCAAAAACAACCAGTGTGAAAGGTGTTCAGGGTAAAATGAGCATTCACATGAGTGTAGTCACTAATCTGAATTCTTTATATTTTATAAAATATGGTCTTTCAAACAATCTCATTTTTTTCATGCCAAATAAATGTAAATATCTCAGAAAGTATAAAAGTTACCAATATATAACCAACATGAAAGGACAAAATGGCCTTTTAAATGAGGGTAGTCACTAATCTGAATTCCTTAGATTTTTTTTTAAATATAGCCATCCAAATGGTGAGAATTGTGAAAAAAAATGAAAATTCAGGTAATCGGATGGCCATAGTTTAAAAAATATAATTAGTGTAGCTTAATGAATAAACTCATTTGAAAGTTTGTTTTATCCTGAACAACTTTCATACTGATAGTTTATTCATAGTTTGTATACTTTTAGAGATATTTACATTTGTTTCCCATAACTCCTATTGAACTTATAACAGCCTTATTTCTGTAAAACACTATTACCTTAAGTGCAATTAGACCAGACCATCTTGTCATGTCTAATTTAACAGTAGATTACCATGCCTTACTAGTACTTCAATGGAATTCAGTAATGCTTACCAGCTTGAAACAAAATGATCTGCTTATTGGGGTCACATTATATATTTTCTGCATGGGATCATGTTAAATCTTTTCAGAACAAAAGCAGCAGATTCATTTTAGTAATTATTAGCCAGCAATATCCTATGACATCTATATGTGAAGCTGATGCTGACCAGATAGGAGGAAGAAGGAAGACAGAGAAGAAAAACAATGATGGTTTGTAAAACTTTTAGGCATCAGTGCTGCAACACTGATTTTTTATTTCATTTATTATGTCCTTTTTGGCAACTTCTATATTTAAAACTCATTAAATGTATAGTTTACTAAATCTTGACCTTTGGGTGACTCTTGAATGACTCCTAAATAAGTTTTAAGCCATTTCCTTTAAGGGAGGTCAAGACTTGTGCAAAAGGTCAAGTGTTATTTTTTTCATATTTTTTTACAAATTTCCACAGTAAAAGTTTGGAAAACAGAAAAGTATGTACAACTAATATCCTATGCATTTTCAACTCAGATAAAAGTTAATATTTGTACAAAAGTAAACCCAAAGTTTATTCAATTTTGTTCAAAAGTTATTTTACTCTAAATCTTATTGAACTGTTGAGTATTATTTTTTCCTATTTTGTTTTTTATTTATCTTCTCCTCCAGCTCCCCATCTCCAACTCCTCAGGAACACCTGGGAGTCATCCTTCTGCCAGCTACCCTACCTGGATCTTCTCTTCAGCCCCATGGAGCCAAGGTTTGCCCCTGGGTGGGGATGAGATGGGTCCTGAGCACCCTGGACACTTCTTGTTTCATCAGTCAAGGCAGTCAGCTGGGTGATGGCACATGGAAGGCACACTCCTGGTGCTCTGTCTTCCTGGAGATGGAAGGAATTTTCCTCTGTTTCCTCACCTATGTTTGGTGTGCACCCTGACATCATGGAGCTATGCACCAACATCCACCATACGTTACAACCAGTGCCTCCTGAAGCTGCAGGACTTGTCATATCCTGAGCAGAGGCTCAGGGTCAGACAAACTGTGGACCTTTTGGTCCCCTCCCTCCCCTGATGGTGAGCAGTCATGGGATGCTTAAGTCTTCTCCCCAGGCCAGCCCTCCAGAGATCTGGGTCCACTCCTGAATCCAGGTCATCAGAGTCACAAGCAGAAATCCCACTGCTGCACCATGGGCTGGCTTTTTTTTTTTTACAAATTTCCATAGTAAAAGTGTGGAGAAATACAACAGTCTGTAAACTATTCTCCTATGCATTTGCAACTCAGAGAGAAGATAATATTTGTGCAAAATCAAACCCAAAGTTTACACAATTTTTGTTCTAAAGTAATTTTATTCTAAATCTTATTGGACTATTGATGAACTGAGCAAAGAAATGTTTAGATAAAACAAATTAAAGACTACAGTATTGGTAGGTCAGTCAAATTTCAAAAGATAAAATTATGAAACCTTAATTGAACTCATTAAGACCATTCTTAGTGTGTAATTAAAATGAATTAAAGCCATTTGAATATAGACCTACAATTATTTAACCATTGTGATACATATTTTTAGGATCAGATGAATGGTGCAAAGCTGCTAAAATCATGGTGGTCTCACTACTTTAATGCTTCAGTGTTCATGGATCAAACAAAAAAAACATAATAAAAACTTATTTTATTATATTTGATTTAACCTGAAAATACAAAATAGCAATAAAAAAGTAAAGCAATTAAGATGATATTTCAGAGTTCTCCAACCATACATTGAAGCTGAGCCATAATAAAGGCTTCTATCTTCTTCAAAGCAATTCTATTTTATGTTGCTATATTTAGTAGTCTGCATCTAAGTAGACACTAGAAAAAGGTTTTTTGGGTGTTTGAAAACAGGAACATGCAACCAGACACAGAAGAGAGTCAAAAGAGACTATTGGTTGTGGTGGCTAGTAACAAGTCGAGGAGCTTGCTTGACCACTCCAACAGGGGTCACTGACTGACACTACTGACTATTGGTGAGCACTGGTAGCAGAGGAGGAGCTGGGTAAGTGCTGCAAGCAGTCAGTGTAGGAAGAGGAGGAGGAGGAGGAGGTTGATGGCAGGCTACTTGCCATAGTCTAGCTCTTGTTTTAAATCCCCAGTGGTGCCTGAGTGGCTGTAGCAATCATCTGTGCAGCAGCCCTCTATCTGTAGGGATTAAGGGGCCTTGTTGTATTCAAGCAGGCTTGAGCTACATTACAGCAGCAGGTCTGATTGGTGCCCTGGAGCCACAACTCTGCTACTTGTACAGGACTGATCACTTTAAAGTGAGGGATCTTCACTGCTTACAGAGGAATTAGCAGGGGTCTCAGTTGGTGTTCATTTGTGTGCTGGGGGCTGGCTGGGCTGGGAGAACTGCCTTTAAGTGTAAGCACTGCATGTGTCTGAACTATTTTCAGACTGCATGGGCGTAGGCAGAGGGGGTGTCCAGGGTGTTCAAGCCCCCCTGAAATTACCTCAGAAAAAGTCAAATTGATGTATTTTATTTTCAGGTTGGCTCAGGCTCAGCTGCTAAAAAACTCAGTGTCTCAGCAGTCTCCATAGTGGTTGGAGCTTGATGCAACACAATGTGCATGTGCAGGACCAATGATGGTCAGGGGAGATGGAGACATCATCAACAGAGAGAGCAGGAGAAGCCTGATGAGACAGACTAGTGAGTGAGCTGCTGTGCTGTGTCAGCTGTACAGCATCAAGCAAGTTGTGATGTCCTGTTGACTGTTGTGGTGGTAGAGTGGGACTGTGTGCTGCTCTTCTCTAGCCTCAGTTGAACTGTGGGAGAACTTGAAGTATTGTCTACTAGAGAAAGAACTGACCCATCCCTTGTTGAGCTGTGAGTAACATGTGGCACATCTTGTTAAATGTGTCAGATGCAGGCTGGACTGCTGGTGTGGTCTGAAGAAAAGACAGGAGATGTTGCAGAAAATCTGTTCTCACCTAATGGCCTGTAGTCCTGCCTTGGGAGGGGAATGACTGGTAAGGCAAGCAAACAGGATAATCAGCAGAAAAGTAGTGAGTGGAGAAAAAAATAAAGACAGATTGGGGAAGGGGACTCCTCTCATTCAGAGAGTTGGTTAGGGGTATTGGAACCATCTCCTAGGGCTACCCACTGATTACATTTCAACTGCACCAATGTTCTACCCAACTTATCATTTGGAGTGGGAATAAGTGTGGAATGGCAGATGCCTGACTGACATCTTTGTCTCTGGCTGTTGCAGAGTGCTCCCATGTGCAAAAGTGGAATGGAATTAGGAGTATTCTCTATATGTAGAGGTGGGATTGTGGTAGAGAAGGAGTGTTGCAAATGTTTGGATGTGTCCCCATGTGTAGGAGTGGGATGGATGGGGAGCAATGCCCCCCATCTTGGGGCAGTGGGATGAAGGGGTGGAGTGCTCCCCATGTACAGAGCTGATATGAAGTGGGAGGAAATCTCCCCATGTGTGGAGGTTGAATGGAAAGGGAGGAATGCTCCCTATGTGCAGGAGGTGGGAGAAGTGCTCATCATGTGGTGGAGATGAAATGTAGTAGGAGAAGCACTGGAGGGGTCAGGAGATGAGGTCTCACCATGTATGGAGGTGGGATGGAGGTGGAGCAACGATATCTATGTGTGGAGAGGGAATGGAGGGAAGAGTGCTTTCCACGTTCAAGTTCAGGTTTATTGTGAAGGGATAAAATTAGAGCTGTGTGAAATGGGAAAATTCTGAATCCACAGAATTTCAACAACATTTTGCAAAATTCTGTGAAATTTTACCATATTTTATCAGAATTTCATGGAATTTTTAAAATTTAGTAATTTGGTTATAACTCAATAACCATTAATAATAACTGTTAGAGTTAAGTTAGAGCTCTGCAATTTGGAATATATACTCTTTCTGTCCTGGGCCATACATGTGCCAAATATCACTTAATTTGGTGGGATAGTTTCAAATGTATAGGTGCTCAAATGTTGTAATTTTATTGTTTGTGTGAAATTTCATGAACATTTTATCTGCATATATCTTAACCATCTATTGGGTCAGGGATCTTAAATTTGGCATTATTTCTTGATGATAGGTGTTCTAACAATGTGCCAGATTTCGTGAGAATACGATGAATTGTCTCAAAATTATATGTGCTCAAAATCTGTCATTCAATTTTTTTCAGGAAATTTCATGAATAATTTTAAACTGCATATAACTCAAGCACCTTTAGAGCTATATGTGTAAATTAGTATGGATACCTTTTCTATAATGCTTATAGAAAGTTCTAAATATGGAGATAATTAGATAAGAGACTTTTAAGTTACAGCAGTTCAAAACTTTACTATGTAAATATTTGCAAAACTTTGAGAAAACTATCAAAAATGTGGATGTTTGTAACTTCTCTGCTCATGCATGCATAGAGTTAACCTTTGACATGCATATCCATAGTCTGTGTTTCCTTGTGTCTAACACAACTAAATTAATTGGTAAAGCAGTTTTAATTTTGAAGAAGAAAAATAATTAACATTTTCTCACATATTTATGATAGCATATTCTGTAGATGAAGCATCCAAAAATTTTTTTTGTGTGTGTGTGTGTGTGCAATTTAACACTAACAATGCACATATCACATCTTCATTTGATAAGCTGGACTGAGCTTTTTGCAGTCCTGCTGTTCCTCACTAGGTGACTATTCCCCTACCCCCTTCTCTTTCTGCATATCCAGATTGACTCAGTAGAACTACTGATCTCACTGATATCCTCTGTGTTCTTTACATTGACAAACTCCCTTAAAACATGAGTCACGTACTCCTTTTTCTATTGACCTACCCTGTTGGAATAGCCAGAATTATTTCTTCCTATTGCTCAGTACATTGACTCCCCTCCTACATCTTTTTAAGTATCTCTAAGTCCTAGATTTGCATGTACTCCAGGCTCCCTGGATCATAGATTTACTGGATGTTATCCTTAAATAGCCTGCATTCAGGCTGGAATTGTTGACACTCTGTGCTTTCTTGCTTCAACCTGGGGGTCTACCACTGTTGTGCTACCCAGCTCAGCTGTCCAATTCTTGGTGAAACTGTGCATCTAACTCCAGAACCTGGTGACCCCTTGTGCTACCTGCCTCTTATACTCCTATCCTTTAGTTGGAACCAACCCAGATAAGACTGAGTGAAATTAGAACCAGTTTTATGGAAATGTTCATGAAATAATTCAATTTTCACAAAGACTCATGGGATTTGACTTTAAGTGCAGTTGTTACTTTGTAATTTCTCACAGCAAGCAATTAATAAAAGTGACACACACAGACTCCTTGTAAGGTCCAAGAACTTGCCAAATTTAATGGTATTGCACTCTCTAGTTTTAAAGTTTCAGGGGTTTATAAATTTGTAGCTTGCATTCTTGCAAAATTAAAATTTTTTATGTTATGAAAGTTTGACTACTTTTAATTCAATCCCATTTAAAGCTGAAAATGTTACCTTTTTTCAGAAATTACCATGTGTAAATGTTTCAACTCTGGTTAAATTTGAATATGTAGTTTTAAAATTAGAGGGAATTAACCAAAATGTAAATTTTGTCAACATATTTGTCAGGCTATAATGCATTCTGATTTAAAGCTAGAAGTCTGAAACTATGTGCATACACAAATGTATTGATAACCTGTATACCTGGTAATTTTTGTAATATTTCAATGAATACTATCAAAGTTATACAAAAATTACAGAAATCCAAATTTTGGCAAAATATTTGGCTACCTTACCTATTACTCAGCTCCCAATAAAGACTGAGACTTAAAACATGGTGCATATATGTATGATACATGCTTCTCTAAATCCTGAAATTGTGAGAGATTTGGATAAGAAATTTTAAAATGATCCCAAAATAACTGAAAATTGGTAGGGAGGTGCAATTTTATTGTTGACAATAAGTCATTACAATCCAAATACAATACACTTAAACATATATCTTTAAAAAAGCACTATCATATACAAACACATACACATACATAAATATCTAAAAAAGCTTAATCACGCATGTATTGCAAGCTTTCTGAATTACATCAAAGTATTAAAATCAGTTCCCCTAGACATTTACAAGTTTACTGAGAATGTCTTTTCAACTATTTTTTTCCATCTAATACTTCCAATGAATTCCCCTTTTACTTTTTTTCTTAATTCTCTCTGCATTTGTGAAGAAGGTTGCCAAGGCTTTAATTGTTACCAAATCTCCTGAGTACATAAAAATTTGTGTTAGGAGATTCTTCTCCATTCCCATTTGGTCAATTGAATTAGCCTGAAAAATGTTTTTCACAAGAATCTTTCTAATTTTACTATATCTTGGGCAACCCCACAATATATGTAGGAGGTTTTCCTTACCGCCTGCTTCTGAATCAATCGAAATGATATTCTCTTTCGTATAGCTTGCTACTAGCACATTACTATCAAAGTTTTAAAATTTGTATCGTATAAAGGCATTTCTTAAATTCTTATCTATAAGCACCCCCAAATAATATTGTAGGTTAGATTTATGTCTACAGTTATCTGTGAACCAAGGGGAATTAGCAGATCTTTTTAATGACCTCCAAATCCCCTTCCCTCCAAAAATCAATTACTTTATCTGAAATATAACTCTTATACTGTATACTTAACCTTATATTTTCTTCTGCATATTTTTTTAGAAAATTTGAATGGTATTGATCTAACAACAGATATACATTTTGTAGCCATCCAGCTTTATAATAACCTCTATTATACCAATCTTTTTTTCTATCAGACATTTTTTGACTATTCTTGTGTCTTGAAGCCTACTCAAATGGAGCCAATAGTTTAATTTCTTTATGTCAAAACTAGCTTTGATATTACTTACATCTGTCTCTGCCCTCATATGGGGAGTGAGCTGGAAAATAGTTTGATTGTCCTAATGTTCTTCTTACTGCTTTATGTATCAAAACCATTAGGCTATCTTTTTGTTTAATATCCCATACTTCTGCAGCATAGAGGATTTGAACCATGTATTTAGCTCTAATGGCTTCAAGTAGTGGCTTCAAAGACATACCTTCATATAGATAATTAAATTTGGAAAGGCAAAAGCTGTTTTTTCGCTGTAATCATAACATTATCTTTATGTTTACTCCAAAGACTATTTGTTGAGAATACCACCCCCAAATATGAATATGTCTTTGTGGAGATCATTTGCATTCCTATCTTTCACTGTCCTATAACTCTCTTTCCACCAAAACATGAAATTTTGTTTTTGAAACATTTATTTGTAATTTATGTTCTCATGTTTTATTCTCCAAAAGATTTATTTTACTTTGCAAACCTTTTTTTAGTAAGTGAAAATAGGACACTATCATCTGCAAATGCCATAACAGCACAATTTTCATCTGCTATTTTTGGGGAATTGGTTTGGGATGAATCAAAATCTGTTAACATCATATCCATATAGATAGAGTAAAGAGTCGGGGCCAATACATAACCCTGTCTTACTCCTCTAGTAATAGAAAAAGACTGTGTCAACTGACCACAAACTCCAGTTCTTACTCTAGCCCAAGAATCTGTATACAAGTTACTTATAATATGTATCAATTGTTTGTCAATACCTTTTTGCAGCATCATTTTCCATAAAATTTGTCAATTCATCATATCAAATGCAGATTTAAAATCAACATATAATACATAAAGGTTTTGTTTTCTCAAGTAGATATATTTCTCAATTAAATGCAAAAAAAAATTATCTACAGTACTATGATCTCTTCTAAATCCTGCCTGCATTTTATTTAGTTCCCCCAGTCCTTTCTAAATCCACCTGCAGTTTTTGTAGGATAATTTTGGAAAAAATCTTTAATGAAGTGTCAAGAAGGCTAATCAGCCTATACATAGCTGGATCCTGAAAACTACCCTTTTTGTGTATCGGGACAATAATGGCTCCTTGCCACGAATATGGAATAAATGATTCCCTAATTACTTTATTGTAAATGATCAAAAATATATCAATCCATACATTTGCACTAGTCAAAAGGACTTCTAAGGATATATTATCCAGCCCTGGTGCTTTATTGCAGCTCATGTTCCTCAGGGCCATATAAATTTCCTGCCTGGTTATTAGTATATTATTCTCATCAAGTTTCTTCTGGTTTAATAATTGTTCTTCACCATTGAAGATTTGTGAAAAATATCTTATCCACTGTTCTTCATGTTTATATGTATATAAGCAGGATGTACAGTCATTTGTACCCCTTGCCACTAAGGCCCAAAAAGTTTTATAATCACTTTTGACTATGCACTCTAACATTTCCCTCCATTTATCATGGTAATATTGCTGTTGTTTACTTTTTAAGAATTGTTTGTACATTTTTCTTTGCTGATTCAAAGCTTTAAAATCCTTCCCATTTTTAGAATATATTATGGCTCTAGCCTTCCCTGTAAGTGCTGCTTTTCTCTGTTTGCATTCTATGTCATACCATCCACCCTGAGTAAAATTAGTGGGGCTTGTTTTCTTTGTCACTTGTTTATAAAGATTGTCTCTTACTATATTAAAAACTTCCATCACCTGTACCCATATTTCTTGAGCTGATTGATTAAATTGGTGATTCACCAGTATATTATTAACCTGAGAGTCATTTTGCTCCTTAATTTTTAATTCCAACTCAATATCCACTTGAGACGCTTTTTGTATCTCACTTCCTGAAGACCTTGTTCCATATAATACCCATCCCTATCTTCCCTCATTATTTCCAAATTGCCCCATAATTGGACAGGGTAATGATCACTTTCCAGGTGTACTGGTATTTGTAAACTTTGCCACTTTCTAATATTCCCATACCACAAAGTCAACTCCAATAAGGGCATACCCATGCTTTTTATGTACATGCAATTCCCGTGAATATCCCCTTCCAGTCTACCATTTAAGGAGTACAAATCATGTTTTTTTTAATATTTCTATTAGAGCAACTCCTGATTTATTTATTTTGTATCCATAGAGGATCATGGGGTATATTCAAACATTAAATTATACATGAAATTATTTAAAATACCATCAAACTTTGCTATTCTGGCATTCAAGTCCCCCAGTATTAATACATCCAATTGTGGAAATTGAAATTTAAGATCTGTTAATATGTTATCCAAGACCTTCCAAATACTTTCTTTATAATATTTGCATTGACTGGGCAGAATATACACATTTAAAATTATTACTGGTGACACTTCATGATATAACAGTACTATAATAACATTTTGTTCAACTTTAAGAATAGTGTGCTTAGTAAATATCCCCAATTTAATAAAAGTTAAAAGCCCCCTGATGCTCTTCCTGTTTTTCTTTCCCTTATTCCTGGTGAGCTAATCACATCATATTCATTTAAGGATATATTATACAATGCCTCATGCCATGTTTCTTGTAAACATAATATGTCTGCTACTTTAATAAACTCCAACCACTCCTCATCGCTCCATTTATTTGAAATACCCACAATATTCCATGATGGTATACAAAGGCCTTTTCCTCTTGAGGAATCAGAATCAGTTGCCAATAAGTTCTCCTCAATCAGTCAGGCTTGTTGTTCACTCATTGGGGGCTTATGTACATGATTTTGTTTAGACCCAATAGAACTATAATCATTCTGAAATTTATGAACATTATTTATTAGTGTAAATCCTGTATTGTTTACAATACTGTTATGGGTCCTAGTTGGATTTTTAGCCACTGGATGAAAAATATCACCAGGGTCCATCAAATGTATACATAGAGAATCCAGAGCCATACTATGTCTCAGGAGCTCATATGCCAGATGTTTGTCCCTAATTTCTATATTAATCTGTGAGGTATCCGGTACCCTTTCCACTCTTCTAACTCCATAGTAACCTAAGTGAACATTCAGAATATTGGAAAACAGGTCAGAGATGGCAATCCAAACATTGCTAAAATTACTGGAACTTCTTTTTCATTGGGTGTAGATCCATGGTTTAATTCTTCTCTATTCAAGTACTTGACTATTAACCCCCTCTTGTCAAGTAGCTCAGCATTATACCACAAATAATTTGCCACATATCATGATTCTATAAAAAAATTCAATGGTATTAATTCTCCCATCATTTTTATACTCAATTTGAGGGTCTGAACTCAAAATCAAACAAGTATTTTTCTATAAGATATTCTTTTAATGCCTGATCTGTCAATTTAGGCCATGCATCGTTGCTTGTAATTCTCAATATAGCAAATTTAGATTTTTCTTTTGCAGACCTATTTACCCCCAATGCACAATCTGCTACAGTATTAACATTATGTTTACAATTAGCAACATCAAGTGGCACCTGCATTCCATATTCCTGGCCATTCCTAGATTCCAAATTATCTCTGACAGGGCATAATTCTTTTAAAGCATTCACCTCCTTTTCCAATAAACCCAAATGTCTTTCTAGATTTGCTTCCCTTTCTGTTGTAATTAATTTATTAGCCATACTTAATGTCTGATCTACTTCTCTTTCGTTATTCACCTTTGTTGTAATAGATTCTTTCTGTTTCTTAATGGCCCCTATTTTTTTATCTGGCTCCACTTTATTGGACTGCCCCTTTCTTTTTTTTATTATTTTTAAGTGGTGCAGATATCCGTTTCTCAAGACACTTTTTCTGTTTTCCCTTTTGTTATTTTTCTTCTATTTCTTATCTGATTACTAGTATCTGACTCAGGTATTTCAATTGTGGTAAAATTTGGCCTAATCAAATCAGTGGGAGCCATGTCTGTTTCTTGAGATTGTATATATACAATTGAATCTGAAGGTGGAGTGGGGGACAAATAATCCAATTTATTCTCTATCACAACCATTTTAGTATTATTATCAGCTGTTAAATATGTTAAACTTTCAATCTCATTTTTCAGTACTATTAGTTGCTCTATTAGAATTAAATTGGCTATATGTTGATGGCCTAGGTGTGCAACCAAATCATCACTAACACATAATGGTATATACTGGGGTTTATCCAAAAACTGTTTAACAGATTCCTGTAGCACCACACTTGTATGTCTTTGTGAATTTGCCATATATGATACTCCATTAAGAGACTGTAAATGTCTAAAGTCATAACAGGATACTAGATTTTTTATGCCCTGTATAGTTTTATGTAGTTCAGTGTTTATTTGTCTAAGCTCAGTACCAGCCACCAGCACCAAATCATTTTGTGAAACCTTCACTCTTGAGGGCTCGCAATCCTGCTCTGCTAGCATCTCATGGCTAAGCAAATCAGTATAATCTGTATTTTGCTCTTTGCTAGCATAAACAGCCTCATAGCTATTTCCTGAAGCCTCATGCTCTAAAATCTCACTATCCCACAAGGCCAGAAAATCATTAGAACCCCTAGAGTTCAAGCTGGAATTTTTAGAATTTATAGAAGACACACTATGCTCAGTTGGCCTAGTTCCATTAACAAAGATATCAGGAGTCCTTTCAATAGATTTGTCTATTGGCCTATTAGGAGCAGAATGTTGTTCACTTTGTAAAACAGTATTTATTTTAAACATTTCTGTGATCTTAGTTTGTTTTAGTTTCCCCTTACTTTCCAATATAGATTTACTTAAAAGAGGAGAGCAGTTCTATTTGCTTCTCTGGAGTCTTGTGTTAACCATGCTTGCAACTTGCACCCTTGGCCTTGTGGCCTGTACACCAAAAAACAGCTACAGACTACTACAGACAACTCAAAGCACAGAAAACAAACTATTAATTTCAAGCTCTTTCAAACTCTTTCAAGCGCTATCAGAAAATGCTCAAAAATAAAATTGGAGGAGTTTAAAATGCAAGCAAAGTTCAAATCGAGATGTTATTCTCTTGTCCAAGGACTGAAGGCCACACGCACTTCGGTGCTACCCCGCAAATGGAAATCTTTCCTCATCGCTCAAGGTTCAGGCTTTTGGCTTCACTTCACTGCATTCAATCACTTATTCACTTACTTGTTTTAATTTGCCAAAAGCTCACCCAGTTCTTATTAGCCCAAAAGGCAGCAAAAAAGAAGCTTTGATGCAGTTCAGTACAGTTTGTGCAGTCACACAATGTATATAACAGTGTCCATCCACAGAAGTCAGACCCCTTAAAAATCCATCCAGCTCTATCTAAGGGTCAAAAGCTGTGCTGTTAAATGCAGGAAAAGGAACAGGACCTCTTAGCAGAGACACTACAAAAAATAAAGCAAATGTAAATATTCAGATTTAAAATAATTCAGAATAGATAACAACTAGAGATACTGGAAACTCAGAAGCTCACCAGTAACCAATAGTTGTCCCTATCATCAAAGCTCACCCACAAATCTAAGATAGCAGTACCTCCTCCCTTACAAATCTACTAGCTATATCTATATGCAAATCTGCTCCCTATATCAGTATGCAGAAAGCAAGTTCATATAAAAACATATAAAAAAGAACACATAAAAATACAATTTCAAGTAGCTTGATTGCACACCAACCCACCAATAGAGCAGAAAACAAAAGAAAAAGTTCTGCTTACTTTCCCAATGAACTGTTGTGTCAAAAAACCTCAGCCAGTTGTGATAGGGTGGTTCATTCCTTTTAAACCCCAGATACCAAATAGGTGGACAACAGGATCCAATATGTATCAAAGAGCAGATCCTGGGTTAGATAATAATAATATTCTAATATTGAGCAGGTAACAGGAGTGTGAAGTGTCCAATGCCTACAAGAAATCTGAAGTCTGAAGTTAGAATGCCACATCTGTGCATTTATGCACAGGTCACATGAGCACAGATTTGCATATGGCACAAAAATTTTAAAACAAAAGAAAACAAAAAAATAAATAATAAAACTATACCTCTATACAATATTCTACGAAAATACTAAAAAAAATTGACATATAGAGACACTCAAAATGCTAAAAGCTGAACAACAACAACAGAGGCATATTACAAGAGAGGGAAAGCATTGTATAAAAATAAGAAACAAATTACACCCCTCTAAAGTCTGTTGAATTCTTTCAGGCTCTTTGTCAGGCTCAAACTCTTGAGACTCAGGAATTTATTCAGATGGCTACTCAAAATGTTTTCCTGGTTGGAGATCTTCTCTGTGCTCATTCCGTTCTGACCGGCTTCTGGCTATTCTCGGTCCTGCTCCGTCAAAGGGACCCCTCATCGGCTGCCACCTTTCAGATGGGCCTTCATCCACTGAGGAATAATAGACAGAAAACACAGAGGGAAAACCAAATCAGACACAGGAAAGGAAATTAATTAGAATTGGAAAGGAGACAAACTATTTAAGGCAATGGTGGCATACCTGTATTAAAACATTTTCTAGCATTCTCTCCCTGCTTCTCCAATTTACTCCACAAAGAGGAGAGCACATATCCTGCACCAGTCACCTTCTATCTTGAAAAGTTATATCCTGTATAGGAGTGATGTGGAAAAGCAAGGGGGAGGAGTCTACATTCTAACTGAAAATTACATTTTTGATAAAATGTTTGGCCACACATAACTGTTCCCCCTTGCAATCTACAAATCCACACTTTGGTATTCCTTTGTATACCTTGCGGTACTGCCTATGTGCCAAATTTGGTGTTATTTGGATTGTACTGGTAAAAGTATAGTGACGTAACTGAAATTTAGAATTTTGCAAAATCGCATGGAATTTTTGCAAAGATTCCACAGAATTCCACAGAATTAGAATGGTCATTCTGCAAGCAGAGTTTTATATTCTGCACAGCTCTAGATAAAATTCATTGAGCAAGCTCATTTGCAAGAAGGTCACATATACAAGCAATGAAAAATGCATGGTGTGAGATACAAAAAGTAAGGACACATAATATAAATAAAAATAAAGCAATTTCCTTATTTTAGTATTTACAATACATACAATGTTGCTTTCAACAAGGATTGAGACCAAATATGACTACTTAAGACACTATATCCACCATGTGGAACAGGGCTGGAGAAGGAGAATTGCTCCCCATATGCAAAGGAGGCATGGAGGGGGAGAAGTGCTCTCTATGTGCAAATGTGAATGAATGGGGAGGCGTGCTTTCCATGTGTGGAGGTGGAGGTGGGATGGGGGGCAGTCACTTAATGGCCACCATGCTAGACCCCACTCCAGCCTGTGCATGAAAATGTTTGGAATGGGCACAGTTTATGATGGGGCAGATGTGCAATCCACATGTCTTCTCTGGCTGCTGTAAAGTATTTGGTTGATATGTGGGGGTTCAAGAGGTACACCAGTCACTAAGGAGCGCCCACTGTATCCTACACCCCACCCACCTAGCAGAGTGGAAACAGTTGTGGGGGAACAAGATCCATATTTTTATATCTCAGTACCCCAGAGTTCTCTCCATGGGTAGAGCACATTACGTGAGAGATCTTCTGGCTGAAGCAGAGTCTTCTGCAAGTTTAGAGGTGTGGCATAGGGTGATGAAATGCCAGTAACCCAAAATCCCACTGCAACCTTCATGTTAGCTCTGGTGGAGCAGGGACGGGTATGAAGGGGCAAGTGTGCAACTTGCATCTCTATCCCTGGCTGCTGCTGGGTGCTACCCTTGTGTGGAGGTGGGATGGGGCATAATTCTCCCAGAGCCACCTCCCTGAAGCCCAACCAATGCCAGTGTCAGCTTTCATAGAACTCGAGTGGGTGAAGATGGAGAGATGTGTGAACTACATCTGTCCTTGGCTCTTGCAGAGTGCTCCTAATGTGCAGGAGGTGGAATGGAAGGAGAAAATGTTTCAAATGTGTAGAAATGTGGAAAGATGTGTTGGGTGCCAATGACATTGGGCCACCCAGTGGCTCTGGACAGCAACCCCATTTCCACCCAACTGGCACCCACCAGGCTAGATAGAAACAGGTGTGGCATGGCAAATGTGCAACTCACATTTCTGTCTCTGGCTGGGGCAGCCAATATGCAGTGGTGGGACTGTTGTGGAGGGGGCACCAATCACTATCTCCTGCCAGTCCACAGTCCGCTATTTACCTTGGGCTGCCCACCTGGAGGTCACCTTGTCACTTTGCAAACCTGTGTAGACTGGAATGGGTGTGGAGGGGAAGATGAGTAACCTACCTCATTCTGTGGTTACTGAAGATTGTTCCATATGTGCTGATGTGAGCTGGAGGTGTAGGGGAGCAGCAGCTACCCAGGGGTTCCCATCCAGTGCCCACCCTACACTATGCTAATCAATGTGAAGGGCCAGATATGTGACACACATATTTGTCTCTGGCTCTGTCTGGGTGTTCCTTTCATGCAGTGGTGGAATAGATGCACCAAGTTTGCTTTACACTGTGTCTCTTCTGGTCTCTCTCTCTCTCTTTCTCTCTCTAACATCTCCTCCCCCATATTGAAAGGAAAACTGTGCAGTACTGCTGTCTGTCCCGGTCAGGGTACTCTTGCTGCCACTTTCTCTGCCTCTCTGTATGTGCTGTCTGCTTCCACTGAGCTTCAGAAGGACAAACATAGAGTCAGACCGACATCTTGTGGTAGAATGACATTTCAGAGGTGTGTCAGAGACAAGTCCAATGCATAGCAATCTACACTGGGCATGTCCCTGGCAGACCAATGAGTATGCAACCAGACTGTGATACTATTCAGTTTCTCATCTAGAATCCATTCCCTAGTTGAACGAAATAAAGTGCAGGAATGAGAGTACTTCATATAAAGAATTTAGATTAGTGACTACCCTCATTTAAAAAGCATTTTTGTCCTGAACACAAAAATGTAAAATAATGCACTTGGGGTTCATAAATCCAGGGGCAGAGAACACATTGCTGGAGTGGTATTGACAACATTAAGAAAGCACACATTACAAAAAAATAATAAGCTTTTACATACAGTTGATTACTGTTTAACAATGTTTTGCATCTACGGCTGCCAATGTACATCTGATGCAAACCCATAATCATGTTCCATACTTGAAGCAAAAGGGGGGGGCGGAGGCCATAAATGACTCCTTGTTTTTGTGTTAATGGGGTCAATTTCTTTACAGCAAAAACAAGGAAAGGCATCATTTCTAAAATGTGCAGACAAGCATGGAGAACACTTTTTTTTCAGAGCATGCCACCACTGGCAGCTACCACTTCAAGACTGCTACTACCCCCACCTAATACATTCAGAGGAAAACCAGAAGTAGTCTACCAGCACTGAGATCAATATGGTTAATGTACATTTGCCAGAAATTACTGCTTAGAAAAGATTGAGAAAGTGACTGTGGTGATGAGCAAGTCCCAGACCAGATCTTTAGTTTGTTAATAGACTCCTCCTGAGTCTAATCTGTATGGCTGCATGGGCCAAGTTCCACAGATGTTATGCCATCATCAGATTTGTATAACAGCACTGTGAAATCACATAACCGGACCGCTGCCTGATGTCCTGCCACAGTCTGACATAGTGTCCAGTGATTATGATTATATAGCCCTTCCCCTCCACAGGCCGCATAAAAATACCCACTTCCCAGCTCACTACTTTTCTGTTCTACAACTGCAGTATTGACGGCCACCGTGTGCAACATAGTGACATTGACTTAAACTGCATAAGCATGGCTATCATGCATACATAGTTATGTCAGCATTGCCATGTTGTGCAGGGCTGACTACAGGACAAACTTCACATGTGCAAGTATCACGCATGCACAGTACTGTAATTGCTGCAGTATTACTTACAGCTGACTCCAGTGCAGCAAAAGCACTGCATATTGTTTTCCATGCTCTTGCCATTCCTAAAAGCTCTTCTCAGCCACATTGGCTCTGACCAGAATTTGTCTAGCTAGAAGGGACCTTCAGTGGAGGTACACTTAACAGGTATCTTCAATTACCCAAGTTCACAGCAGCAGTCCTAAACCTGCCCAATGTAAATTGTTCCTAGTCTCCAGTGCCATCCCCACACCCAGTGCACCCCAGTCCCCCATCCTGGTCTGTGACAGTGGCCAGCGCAAACCCCTTTGCTCACCTACTTAGCCAGTCACCATCTGACATAACTGCAAAGTACTCCACCATACTTCCTGCAACCAGTGCCAGTGTTAATCAGACATAGGGGAGACAAGCAGGCATAGTCTTTTTTCTATGATTTTGCAGATTTTGTCAACCATATCTTCACCCTGTAAAACTCAGTGTGCAATTTTGTGGGGCATTTTTCCAAATCAACTTACACTGACAAATAAACAGAAATGGAATTTTTACACAGCTCTAATTAAATACTGAAAGAAGAGCAAAAGCCACCATGACATAAAGAGGCAAAGCAAAGGGGGAGGGCAAGGAGGATGAGGAGGTGGGGGATTAATTGCAGGACCAGGAGTAAGAGATACAGAACTGAGCTTTAAGGAAGCAGGGTGTGGAGGACATTTATAGGGGATGGGTTGAAGTGGTAGTGGTAACTTATTTCCAGAGGAAAGGTGTCTGCAGGAAAAGGCAGCCTGCCCATCTAAGGACTTACAGTATGGGCTGAGGAAGGATTGCATGTCAGTGGCTCTATGGGAGTAGTGATAGGAAGGGGCTGAGGAAAGCGGTGAAGATATATATTAGGATGAGGAGCCATAAGAGAATTTAGAAATGAAAGAAGCACAGTGGAAGAAGTTCCTGCATTCCAAAGAGGGCTTAAAAGGTTGGTATAGAGGGAACAATAGTGAGTGCAGTGAGTTCAGTGTTGACAAAATGGCAGAATGAGCAGAAGAGGGGTTCCGGTCTAACCAGGGAGGGCAAAGGAGCAGCACTGTAGACACCATCTGCATAGTCAAACATTGGAAGAATCATTCTGAAGTTGATCTCATTTTGGACAGGGAGGGAGAGATATGACTTGTTATGATGCAGTATACCTGTCTTGAAGATTAGTTTCATAGGGATGGCATCAAAGTGGTTAGAGAAATCAAGGTTACAGCCTAGCCAGACACCAAGGTATTTGAAATAGAGGACTCCCTCCAAGGTAATAAACATCCAATTTTTATTTTTATGACTTAGTCTCTTGATATACTGTAGTTTTTTTGGAAAGTAATTGAATTGGGCATTGACCGATACTGATAAAGAAGTTACAGAATGACAAAAATGACCACTGGAGGTCACCTTCACCATACTGTCAGAATGTGGAAAACATGAGATGGTACCCATCACAGTGGGAATGGAGGAGGAGGTGGGGATCCTCAGAACTGAAGGCCCTAAGAATGGAGGGAGAGGACTCCAGCCAAAGAGAATGCAGCTGCTGGTGGGGACTCAGTTGTGATGGGGACAGACATGTGAGCTGGAGAGGGGAAGGTTACTGAGGTGGGGTGCCTGAAGTGTACCTCAACTGTGAGGGATGGAAAGCAGGTCCTGTGAATTGCTAAGGCAATGAGAGCTGAGAGGGAGCTGGATGTCATTGTCCATACTGGGACAAATGATATAGCATGGGAGAAGTTAGAAGTAGTAAAGGGGAATTTCCGGCAGCTGAGGATGTACATCAGGCAGGTAACACTCATGGTAGCTTTTTTCTTAGGTGCTGCATGTGTACAGCTTGGAAGTGACAAGGATACTTCACAACAGGGCTTTTAATGAATGGCTGAAAGCTTGGTATATGGAGAAAAGTTTTGGTTACATCAGGGACTGGGGACCAACCTCAGAGGATATGAGCCTCTATAAGGGAAATGGCCTGCATCTTTCTAGGAAGGGGACTACAGTCCTTGATGGCAGATTTAAATGCAGCCTGGATGAACATTTAAACTAGCCAGTGGAAAGGAGGGAAGTAAAACCAAAGGATGCAACAATTGCCCCCCAATGGTAAAGTGTTAGGGTGAGAGGACCCAAGGGGAGAAAACTCTCCTAGGACAGAACCAGAGAAAAGAAGGGCCTTGGGCAGGAAAGAAGAAAAGAGGAATATAATTCAGATAGGAAGAGACAACAAAATTGAAGGAGACCAGGAATAGTGAAAGTAAAAAGAGAAGGGGTGGGTCAAGGGGTAAGTTGAGGAACAACTCAGGCAGAATGGAAGGGAGAAGCAGGGTAGCAGACAGGGGGTAAAGGCATATAGAGTGATGTGTGCTAATGCAGGAAGCCCTGAAAACAAAATTCCAGACAAGGAAGTCATCATGGCAGAGACTAACTTGAATTACTGGCCATAATGGAGTCATGGGGTGCTGAACACCACAACTGCAACATGGCCATACTGGGATACTCTCTGTTTAGAAGAGACAGGGCAGGAAGGAAAGGAGCAGGGGTTACATTATATGTGAGGGAGGGTATCAGGGCCACAAAGTTACAAGGGCACAAAGAGGAAAATGAGGGCCTGGAAGTACTATGAGTCAACCTAGAGGCAGGCTCTGGGACCCATATCCCTATTAGGGTAGCATATAGACTTCTAGCACAGGAAAAGGAGATGGATAATATACTTGGGGAGGCCATCATCAGAACTGCAAGCAAGGGAAAGTGCTGGTAGTTGGTGACTTCAATCTGCTGGATGTGGAGTGGGGCCTTCCAACTGCAGTTTCAGCAAGGAGCAAGGCCATCCTTGACTCCCTAGAATGGACTTTTCTCTGGCAGCTAATCAAAGCACCCACAAGGGATGGGGTAGTGTTGGACTGGGACTTATAAACAGGGACAACATTGAAGATGTCACAGTGGGAAGTTCCCTAGGTACCAGTTGTCACTGTACAGTGTGGTTCAACATAAAGACAAGAGCACAGGCAATCCACATGAGGGTAAGGGTTCTAGACATTAGGAGGGTAACTTTTAAATAACTAGGAGACTGCCTCAGGAATGTCCTCAAAGTGGTGAGTGCCATGGAGGGATAACAGCAAGTGGGGAAAAACAAGTGAAAACATAATTATAGTTACCAACTTATGTGTGAAGTAAGTGAGCAAAAGGAAAAATAAAATGTGATCCTCCAAGGAAGTGGTAAAGGTGGTAAAAGAAAATAGGGTTGCATTCAAGAGGTACAGGGAACCACAAATGAAGGTGGACAGGGAGATGTACCTAGCAAAATAGAACATAGCAGACAAGTTGATGAGGGGATAAAAACCAAAAAGAGCAGACTCAAAATTGCTCTGAGCCTTTGTGCTCAAATCTGCCATGCTAATCCCAGAGAAAAGAAAGAAAACACTCAGGAAGCCAGAAATGCCAGCAAAATATTAATAATTTATTGTCAATCCATTAAGGACACTGACTGCCTGGCCCTGGTACTCTGACCAAAAGGACCATGCCCATGACAAAGATAATTTGCTCAAAGCACCAGGGCAGGCAGTAGTGGACTTTATGGCTCCACAATAAATGATTAATATTTTATGGCTTTCTTTCTTCCCGAGTGCTTTGTCTTTTGTTTTTTCAAGGTGGTGAGGAGAGCAATGGTGTAGGCAGAGGAAAGGATTGCCAAAGGGGTCACAAAAGGAGATAAGATTTTCTTCAGTTACATACAGTAGTGCCCAGCAGGATGATGTGTAGCACTGCAGAATTTTGCAGTAGAGTTATTGCAGCAAACAATGCAATTTCAATGAGAGGTAGTCTCTTTTGTCATGTAGTAAACCTGTGACACTGTGCTTCATCCTGGAGGGCTTGACTGTAAGTGAGAAGAGGGAAACAAAGGTAGGAATAGTAAGGATTAGAAGTTCAGAAGAGGAGACTGGGCAGAAGAGGTCAAGGAAAAAGACAATATCTTAACTAGGTACAGTACTTCTAGCCTGTCAGCACAGCTGTAGCACTATTGCTTGTGCTACTGATGGCCTGGGTTCAGAAATGAGCCTATGTCATCAGAAAGCTGGCCAGGGGAGCAGGATTGAGTGTCCCAGATAACTCTCCTCCTCCAGTGAAAGAGAGGGATCACTGCTGCTGCATAATCACTACCTATTTGACCACAGATAGTGGTGCAGGCTGCGCATGTAATTCTGGGCTGGAGTCTGTGGATTGGTTAGACAGACATGCATACCTTGCATAATTACATTTGTTGACCAGCATCCCCATAAAGAAAAGAGGAAAAGCAGCTGAGTCGTATGATGGCTCTGGGCAGTTCACACATCATCAATACAGGCACACTCCTGGAGCAACAAATGGATTCTTAAGGAGGGAGCAGGTATGGCCTGAAGTCCTCCACCTTGGGGAAGGAATACCATGGGGCTACACTTCTGGAGTCAGGTAAACCCTTAGAGATGACAAGGTAGACTGTGTTGGGGCCACCTGGAAGCCCAGAGATGAACTGCTGCTGGTTGAGCATAGTGTAAATAGAAAGTAAAAAAAAAAACACAGGTATTTCCATTCAGTCTTTGCAGTTGAGGGTGGAGGATGGTGAGGATGGACCACCAGAGAGAAGCAAGAATAGAGTGCGGGAGAGGTGGACACAGCTCCATTTTCAGAGTAAAGAGTTCTGAAAGGACTTGCAACCATAATGGTGGACAAGGCTATGGGACTGGATGGGATTTGCCCCTCAGTACTAAAAAATACTCAGGGAGATACTAGCTGCCCCACTGACAGCCTTGTTCAACAAGTCACATGAAAAAGGAGTGGTTATGGAGGACTGGAGATGGGCTGACATTGACCCTCTACATAAGAGCAGTGCTAGGGAGGAAGCTAGCAACTATAGGCCAGTCAGTCTCACTTTAGTGGTGATGGAATTAATGGAAATATTATTGATATAAGAATGGTAGAATATCTTGAATCCAATGGGCTGCAAGACACAGACAATATGGATTCAAATGGGGGGGTATTAAGCCAAACAAATCTATTATATTCCTTTCACTAGGTGACCGAGGAAATTGTTCAGGGAAGGGCAATGGACATGGCCTATCTGGACATTAGCAAGGCCTTCAACATGATACCACAAAGGAGGTTGATTTGAAATCTGACCAACCCAGGAGTGGATCCAAAGTGGCAAATTGGTTTAGAAACTTGTTATAGGATAAGAGACAAATGATGGCGGCTTAAGGTACTCATTCTAAGGAGGGGAGTTTGACCAATGGGTTGCCACAGCACTTGATACTGGGACCAGTACTCTTCAATATCTTCATAGGGGACAGTGCAGAACAGCTGGAAAGGGAGGTATGCCTTTGTGCAGATTACATCAAAATCTGTAATAGGGTGGAAACACAAGATGGGGTGGAAAAAGGTGCTCATAATTTGGGAAACTCAAGGAACAATCAAAATCATGACAGTTGGTGTTCAATGCCAAAAAATGCAAAATAATGCACCTAGAGCATTGAAGCCCTGGTACCGAGTATAGGAGGTGATGGTACTAATGGTTACTAGGCAGGAAAGAGACCTTGGAGTTATCATATCTGAAGACCACAAGGTGGTAGTACAGTGTCTCATGTCAGTGGGTAGGATACTGGGATACTTTATTGCAGAGGGAGGGGTATCTTCAACAAGAGGAGGGAGGATGTGTTGTCATTATATTACTCACTTGTGTAGCCAGACCTGGAGTACTGTGTTCAGTTTTGGAGGGCGTAACTCAAAAATGAAATAGACATGGTAGAGGTGCTACAGAGTAGGGCAACAAAAATGGTGCATGGTTTGCACGAGAAGCCTATAAGGAGAGACTGATGGATCTCAGCATGTTAACCATGGAAGACAGGAGAGAGAGTGGTGACATGATAGAGACCTACAAGTACCTCAATGTGATGAACAGGGAACAGGTGGAGAGTCTCAGTAAAAAACAAACACCAAGACTAGGGGTCATGCAATGATGGGCAGGGGGGGATTCAAGAATGGTGTAAGGAAATATTTATTCACTGAAAGGGTGGTATACACCTAAAATAGACTGCCAGTGGATGTGACAGAGACTAGAACAGTGAGGGGCTTTGAACATGAATAGGATAGACATAGGGGTACAGTATATTAGTTAGGAGGGAGAGTTGACAAATACTCATTGTGCAAAAAAGTACTATGTTTAGGCATCAGTTTGGACTGAAATATAAAGCCTCAAAACTAAAGAAATGCGATGTTACAGTACAGTAGGATGAAAGCATTTCTGGGCTTTGAATCTTGATGAATCTGTGGTACAGTGTTCCTCAGGGTGTGAACAATTGTTTGAACCGGCATTGACTGTACACTAAATTGGTCACTATCTTTCAAGACATGGACATTTATTAATGCACCCAAGATTTCAATGAAAGTGCCAGTATTACAGTAATGATAACACTGCTTCAAGCAAGTATTCAAATTATGATGAACACCACATCACACATTAATCAAGATTTAGGGGACTTTTCAGCCTAAACTTTCATATCCCTACATTTGAGTCTTTATGCTGCAAACATGATAGATACTCACTTGATTTTTTTTCAGTGAATTTGCAACCTTTGTAGAAAGATATATTTTATAACAGATGGATACTAAGTTGTGCTGCGAAGTCATGAAATGAGCAAAAAGTGTTTTAAAATAGTTAAACGTGCAAATATTATCACACACCATAGATATACTATTATAGCTTTGAGAGGAAACAAGTCATCTTAAAGATGTACAATTAAAGTTTATATTTCTGAGTTTTGATATACAGTTGTGGTTTCTTTTAAGTAATTATAGCTTTCTAATTGTTAAGTGTTTTATTCCAAAAAAAAAAAAATACCTTTATGTAACTATTTAAAGAACCAAAAAATTCCAGGTTCCAAATTGTTACTGTTTGCCAATTTGTGTGAAAAAAATCTTAAAATATTTACAAATGTGTGTATGATGTAACCACTCACCAAAGATATATAGCATTAACGTTATAAATTATCACAAACTAGCTTAGTTTGCCAATTATATTTTCACTTCCTTGTTTCAAGATATAATTACACACTTATAATATGATTACTGTGCTGTGAAACCACCTCATGACAGCTAAAAAAAACATTCTGTGCATGTGAATCCATCATAAATTAAAATAAAGATAACTTCACCATTTTAAAATGTTTTGTTCCACATCTACCAAACACAAATCGAATAATGTATGAGCAGCCATGCAAAACAAGGTTGTATTTCTATTGAGGGGTGAGATGACATCACAGACCTCAAGGGTGATGCTCAAGAGGTGTCTATGATGTAATCTCATGCCAAGAAGGAAACATTAGCCTTGATATGTATAGTTGCCCATAAATTATTTTGTATAATATGCTTGTTTTAATTCCTTAACTTCTATCTATCCCTATCTTGAACTGTGTTCAAAATACACAGAAAAGAGCAAGCAACAGGGTAAGATTAAAACCATTTAGTATGATTTAAGAAATAGTTAAATGAGCTGGCAACATTTTTAGTAGTCCATCTACTAAGTTAGTTTTCCAATAATATTTTTCACTTCCTGGTTTCAAGATATGATTACAGTCTCATGCACATCATAGGTAATATAACTACAGTCTAGTGCTGTGAGTAATGCAGAATTCCACTGATGATATTAGCATGGAATGATCATTCCACTGGCATAATTTCTGCTGGAATTTCACTGATTCTTCTACAGAATTCTGCCTCCTGTGATCTGCGGCATAATATTCTGTAGAATAGCATTTTTCCACAAAAAAGCATTCTGCAACAATTTCAGGGAAAATATTGAGATCAATATTCCATGGAACAGCATTTTTGTCCATGGAAAATCATTCTGCAACTGTTTTCTGCTGTGGAATTGCACCATTCCATTTCTGGCAAAATGCAGTGGAATTTTGGCAGAATTTCAAAAATTCCACAAAATTTCATTCCATCAGAATTTGATTATTCTGCATAGCACTACTACAGTCCTTTGAAACCACCTTCTGACAACCTTCTAAAAAAATTCTGTGTATTTGAAGCCATAAAAACTTAAAATAAAGGTAACTTCATAATTTTCAATTACTTTGTTCCACAACTATGAAACACAAACTGAATAATGTATGGGCAACCATACAAAACAAGGTTGTTTTTCCATGGATGGGACAGATGACATCATAGACCTCAAAGGGATTCTATGATCAGGGGTATCAAATGGGATTGGGAGGGAGAAGCCTGGCCAGTTAGAACAAGATGCTTCCCTGGACTAACGGTGCACAGGGCTAAGCACGAGGTATATCAGCTGGCAAAGGATTGTGGGGGTTCCCCAGACACTGGTCCACCTGGGTACAAATGATATTGAGGGAAGACAGCCAGAGATACAGGCAAGATTCAGGGAGCTCACCAGGGTCTGTCATGACATAGGATGCACAGTTTCCTTCTCAGAAATCCTGCCAGTGCCAAGGGCTAGTGGGGAACACAAAAGGAAGATTAGGGAGATAAATCAGTGGCTCAGGGAGTGGTGTGAGGCCAGAGGGTATGGGTTGATGGGGGATTGGCGGGAGACCTGGGAGGATAAGGAGCTGTATGCTAGAGATAGACTCCATCTCAATTTGGAGGGAAGGGGAATCCTTAAGTTGAAAATAGAGGGGTTCATTGGTGAAAGTGGGGTTTAAACTGTGAAGGGGGGGATGGGAGAAAAAGGCTGTCAACGGGTGCCGATAAAGGAGGGACTCTGTCTCCACTCCCGGGACCAGGGAATTGCAGGAAAAGGCCGACTGGGAAAGTGCAGACCAGGGAAAACAGAATCCCCATGGGAACACAAGCAGGGAAATGGAACTATAGGGAAAGGGTGGAAGGTATTCTATAAATGCCAGGAGCTTGGGCAATAAAATGCCTGAGCTCCAGGCGATGCTAACTGAGGGAGCAGTGGATGTGGCAGCAGTCACTGAGACTTGGGCCACTGCAGGACATGACTGGGACCTGAACCTGGAGGGCTACAGTATGTTCAGGAAGGACAGGGAGGGAAGGGAGGAGGGGAGCAATGATAGTCAAAAACTGCATTGGCATAGAGGGAGTAGAGGAGGCGGAGGGAACCGTGGAGGCGATTTGGGTCACCTTGATAACAAGGGGTGGTAAGAGAGTAAAAATAGAAGTGGTGTATAGACCCCCTGCCCTGGCGGAGGAGCTGGAGGACAATCTGGTGGCAGATGTTGGGAGACACTGCAGACTGGGCAGAGGAACGGTTTTGGTGTTGGGGGACTTAAACATGCCAAGAACAGACTTGGAGACTATGACATCCTCTGTGACCAGGAAACAGAGGTTGTTGGATGTCTTTCAAGACGGGTTCCTAACTCAGCAGGTGAGGGAACCGACCAGGGAGGCGTGGGTACTGGATGTGGTCCTGGCAGACAGTGACAAGATTGGGGGCCTGGAGGTAAGGGACCCATTGGTGGGGAGTGACCATGCCACGGTCTGGTTCTGCCTGGACCTAGGAGGGGTAGAAGGCTGCACAAAGACGGAAGTAACCGACTTCAGGGGGGGAATTTTAAGGAAATGGGAAGGATCCTTAAGGAGCATTTGGATGGGATTGGGTCAGACATGGACGCTGATAGTAGGTGGGAATCATTAGGAGAGGGGTGCAGGATGCTACCAGCACCTGTGCAAGAGTAAGATGAAAATGTGGTAGGGCCCAAAAACCCTGCTGGTGGACCAGGGAGGTCCAGGAGGTGGTGCGGGGAAAGAAGGCAGCCTATAAGCAATTCAAGTGCTCAAGGAGTGAAAGGGATCGAGGGGAGTATGGGCTGATGGCTAGAAGGGCCACTAGAGTGGTGAGGGTGGCTAAGGCAAGGAAGGATCAGAACCTGGCCAGGGAAATTAGGAGAGGGAACAAGGGGTTCTTTAGATACATTGGGGAAAAACGAAGAGTGAAGGGGCAGATTAGCAGGATTAAATCAGGGGAGAGATGGGCACAAGACCCGGGGAAGCAGGCTGAGGTACTCAAATGAGTCACTCAGTTTTCACCAAGAAAATGGGAGTGCTGCATCATACATGGGAGGAGACAGAGATACTGAGGAGGGGGGATCCTCACCGATCGGGCGGGTCTGGGGAGGGGAGGCATCGCTGGCAGGTGGGGAGGGCTAAGCAGGGAGAAGAGGTACTGGAAGTGGAAATCACAGCAGAGAGAGTGAGGGAAGCCCTCAGCTCCCTTAAGACGGAGAAAGCACCGGGGCCGGATAAATTACATCCCAGAGTGCTGAAGGAACTTGTGGATGTCCTGGCGAAACCCCTGGCGGAGCTTTTCACCATCTCTCTGAGGACAGGGTGGGTGCCCCAAGACTGGAAGGTGGCGCATATAGTGCCTATCCACAAGGGGGGATCAAGGGAGGTGGCAGGGAACTACAGGCCTGTCAGCCTGACATCGGTGGTGGGCAAGGTGATGGAGGGCATTGTCAAGGAGAGGCTGGTGGGGACCTGGATAAGTCAGGGTGCCTGGACGATAGACAGCATGGATTCATCCCAGGGAAATCATGTCAGACAAACCTGGTGGAGTTCTATGACTGGGTGACTAGTGCCTTGGACCTGGGTAGACCAGTGGACATCGTCTTTCTAGACTTCAGCAAGGCATTTGACTCTGTTCCTCATGTAGGCCTGTTGGATAAGCTGGAAGAAATGGGGGTGGGAAACCAGATGATCAGATGGATAGGCAATTGGCTCCAGGACCAGACCCAGAGGGTCGTAGTTGGCAGGATAGTCTCATCCCCAAGGAGGGTCATTAGTGGGGTCCCACAGGGATCAGTCCTGGGCCCCTTCTGTTCAACGCCTATGTCTCTGACATAAGGACAGGAATCAGGAGTGAGATGAGTCTCTTTATGGATGACCGAAACTAGGGGTGGTGGTGGATGGGGAGGAGGTGGCCTAAAGGGGACCTGGAGGCTCTGGAAAGATGGTCTAGAAAGTGGAAGCTGAGGTTCAATGCAGGAAATGCAAGGTACTCCACTTGGGGCCAGAAACCCAGGCCAAGTGTACACCCTGGAGGGGGATTGCTACAAGTCTCGATGGCTGAAAGGGACCTGGGGGTGGTGGTGGATGTCAAGATGAACAACTCTGAGACTTGTAGGAGGCAGCAGCCAAGGCCAACTGGATGCTGGGATGCATCGCTAGGGGGATCACCTCCAGAAGGAGGGAAGTGATACTCCCTCTGTATAACTGCTTGGTGAGGCCGCACCTTGAGTACTGCGTGCAGTTTTGGAGGCCACACTCAAAGAGGGACATTGACCTCCTGGAGAGGGTCCAGAGGAGGGCAACCAAAATGATTTGGGGCTTGGGGGACAGGACCTATGAGGAGAGGCTCGAAGAGCTAAATATGTACACATTGGAAGAGAGAAGGGACCGGGGGGACATGATAGAGTCTTCAGGTACATGAAGAGGGTAAATAGGGAGGAACAGTCAGGGTGCTTGAAGGAAGGAGGGGGTCACTAGGGCATGGGTGGAAGCTGGAGGGGAAGATTCAGGGAGAAAGGAGGAGGTGCTACTTCACTGAGAGGGTGGTGGAGCCATGGAATGCACTGCCTAGGGGCTGGTGGAGGCAGAGACAGTGGAGGGTTCAAGAGGGTGGGACAGGTACAGGGAAGGGTTCCAGAAGCAAAATCCAATGCAGCAATAATATCCGGAACTGGGAAGGGAGAAGCCAGAGAAGGCGAGGGGTACAGCAAGGTCAGAACCCAGGGTGGGGGCTGACCAAATGAGCAGACACGAAAGACCGTTAGGCCTATTCTGCTGGCATTTTAGTATATTAGTATGTAAAGCAAGGCTTAAGAGGTTTCTATGATTGCATCTCATGCTGAGAAGGAAATATTGACCTTAATGTGTATAGTTGCCCATACATTATTTTGCATCACATGAGTTTAATTCACTTACATTCTTTCTAACCCTGTCTTGAACTGTGGTCAAATGAAATAAACAGAAAAAAAAGGATAAGATTAAAACTATTTATATTTAATATTCCAGTAGTCCATCTTTTAACAAACAGTTCAAGGTGTTTTCATTCTCTATAGATAAGCGTATTCATTAGGAATCTTAATAGACACCGGATTCAATGCTGTTGTACCACAGTAATGACATACTGTAGCTTCTGTGGCATTCTGACATCCCTACTATGATGCAACTGTATCTGCAAGTGTATGGATTTCATACACAACAACAATGAAATATAAACTATACCACCTTTGTAACTGTATCTAATAAAATGAGAGTTTCAGGTTTCAATTCACAGTCATTTTCCATAAATGGAGAGTAAAGCATGTCATAAAAAACATATTTTCTAGGCTTTTGTCACCTCTCTTCCAACATTAAAGCTACTGAACAGAATTTTACCAAATTTGAGAATTTTCAGACCCTGGGATGAAGAGTATGTGCCAGTTTTTAGGTTCTTAAATCTAAAGACAAATGTGCAATAAGTGGCCAGAGATTGTGATTTGACATTAAGAGGTCTATTCAACCCTAACTATAGTGGTGCAATAATACAAATTACATTTTGCCCTCTTGTCTTATCTCTTCTCCTATTGCTTAGGGTGCTGCATGAAACAAGCACTTTCTATAATCTGGGAGAGTAACAAAGATGCTTCCATTATAACGGATGCCAGTGAAGTTGTTTGTACAGTTAAAAGGGATGCTAAAGTGCTGGTGTGGCATTTGACCTTCCTAAGAAGATAGAGCAGCTCAGATGCACTGTGCATTCAGCCTCTGCTTTCCCAGAGACATTGGGAACCAGGCCACACCACTAGGCCATAACAGCAGATATTATTTAACAAGAATTGTCATCCCACTGTCAGCTTTGAGTTTAGGGTTAAAAAGGAAACGAATTGCTGCAAAAATGGCAGAATTAAATAAAATATATTAAAAAATTAAAAACAGTTGTTTGAATAAAGAACTCTAGATTTAGTAGTTGCCGTATTGGTCCTTGCAAGAATAGATCCAGAAGCAAATGATTTGATACCTTTTAATGGACCAACATAGATGTAACAACAAGAACAAAGTGCTCTAGCTTTCGGACCAACCAGTCCTTCTTCAGAAGCTCATGGCAGTTGTTTAGAAAATACAATACTTATAACAATAAAGAATAAAGAAGGGATTCAAACTCTTGATGTTCCCTCACTGTGCAAAATTATGTAAATTCAACATCAGTGTCAGCTGAATTCTATTGGAATTATATCTGTTGCTTGGACATGTTTCTAAAAGCCCTTTCATAAAATGGTTTGAACATCAGTGCTGTGTTACAGTAACTGTTCAAGAATCAGTGTCAGCTGCTGAACTTGCTGATCTTCTGACAAAGAACACAGATGATACAATACTATCTGACACTCTGTACACATGAACTTTTGACACTGTTGAAGAGATGAATGGGAAGGAATATAAGTCATGGCATTCAAGTCAAAAATCAAGAAATAGATAAAGCAGTCCACAAGAAACAACACATCAATGCTCCCAAGATATCTAACAGATGGCTTTCTTGAATGCCAGTTTTCTAGAAATTGATCCAGTTAATACTGAACTTCCCTGGTACTCTCAAATCTGGATTTTACAAAGACAGGCATATAGATAAGCATAACAGGCTTTCATTTTGGACACCATAGTTTTTTGGGAGAACACATACTGTAACTTTCATTTTGAATTTTCATCCAGAGCAACTGACAGATCTAAAAAATATACTGTATACTTACTATACATAATTGTTATTGCTTTCCCCTTATAGCTCTGTTCTCCACCTAATATTCACAGCAACCATTGCTTCCTCTCTCCCTTGATCTTTGTAGAGGACACCACTTCCACCCTTACTGATTAACAGTGGATGTAAAAACACAGAAAAAACAAAATCCTTCACCTTGGTCTTTTCCTACTCACCTCTATGTGGCACTTGACAGCCACTTCCAGCACAAATATACAGGTGTTGTATGATGTATGCTACTATGTGTACCATATTGTAGTACCATATGGTCCTGTATGTAAATGATAACACATGACAGGTTATGCAGCTATGCAGAATAGATGCACATCTTGAGTGGCTATTTGGCATGAGACCATATCTTTCAACCTTTTGTCACTAAAATGAGGGACATGGACATTTTTGGACACCCAAAATGTGGGACAATGAGGGACACAGACCCTCAGAATGAGGGACACATCCTCAAACATGGAGATACAAGCTCAGAACACTGTGAAAACCATAGTGTTTACTTGTACAAAGTTTATTTTGGATTTAGTATATTAGAATATTAAGAGTTTCTGCTTTAAAGTCTGAATTTACAGAAGCACCTTTGTGTGGGCAGCACCTTTTCCATGAGGGACAGATGAGAGACAGAGCAATTTTAAGGGACAAAATGAGGGATGTCCCTCATAATGAGGTACACTTGAGAGATGTGCATGAGACACAGCACAGTACCACTGAACCACTCAACAAGTGTGTTTTTTTCTGCAACAATCTCATACCCCAGCATAAGGGTGGGCAATGTCTGAAAACTTTGATTTGTGAAATTTATTGCATAGTTTACTGGTTTGGTGTAATGTGAAGTCACACTTCACAGAGTTTTTCCTTGTGGCAAAGTACCCACGTCACCAGGCATAAACTGCATATAGTGCACTTTGCTGACAAAGGTACCATTGTGCATAGTTCTTTCTGTCTTCGCCTGGTGAATTGAGCACTTCATTATCTGAAGATGACACATAGTGTACTTTGCTAGTGATGTGGCAGTACCTGTATTTATATTTTTTAATGGAGTTTTAAGCAAGCAATAATATCCAACAGGGTGGGCAGTATAGGGTAATACCGGACTACCCAAGGGTGTAATGAGGCCCGACGCTCGAGACAGAGGGCCTTATAGCCCCTGGAAGGTCTGGTATTGCCCATACCACCTACCCTGCAGGGTATTATTGCACTTAGAAAATGGGCACTGTGAAAGAATGTAAGTTTAATTTAAAAAATTAACTAAAAATTAGTTTAAAATAACTTCTATAATAAAATCCTATGCCTGCATTTGACTGCTGTGTTTGACAGCTGCTACACAACCTGTGCCACATAACAGTTATTGTCTTTGTTTTAATATCATGAAATCAGAAGCACAGACTGTGCTTACCTCTGACGCAAACTGAGACAGCTGCTAGGTCAGCTACAAGTGTTACCCAATTCCAGTACCACTCATGGTACATCTGCACACTGCACTCTACATTAGAGTACACACGTCCTAGTTATACTGCCATGGAAATAAATCACAAAAAAAAAAGGAAAAAAGATAGTAGATAAAAAAATGGTGAATCTTAGTTACTGAAAAGAAACAAGCAAATGGAAGAAAAGTGAGAATAGCGTGACCCTATTGCCGAATGATTGCCAAAGTGGACTGCATGACCCAGAAGTATGGGGAGGGCTTCACAGCAACTTACTTCTTAACAGATTGTTGACACCACCTCCTTCCCCAAAGTTGCATTCTACTGTTTTTTTTTATTATTTACTTTCATGGTAGTGCTATTGGGAGATGTACACTTTAATACACTAGTGTCAAGATGTACTATGAGCGGGACTGAGGATCAGGTGATGGTTGTAGTGGAGTCAGTGACCTGGCAGCTGTCCAAGTTTGCAGTAAGAGGTAAGATGTTAAAACAAAAGAAAACTTTTCTTCTGGAGATTTGCAAACAAACTACGGATGTTGCACAGGCTATGGTAGTTGAGCTCTGATATGCACCACAACTTATTTTTTTGTGTGGAAACAATCAATTTTTATTCATCCATGGGAAATCTGCAAGGAACGATAGTGGTGCGTGACTACACCGTGAAGCTGTTGAACATAGACACAGGGTCCATAAATTTTGAACAAAATATGAGCTGGGAAGAGAAATGAAGATTTGTGTGATTTGCACTGGCTTTCAGTGATCAGCTGGGGGACTGAGCAGGGTATTAATAAAAAAGTGACCCAAGAGATCATTGACAGGTGGGGTGGGGTGGCAGAGATGTGCTACGAGTTGCAGGACTGTACTGCTTGCATTGTGTTTGAACCCATTCAATGCTGCTATTAAATGACATAATTCATGTTTTTTAACAACAAAAAAGACAGATCTGTGTTCTTGTTAGGGAGATGGCACAGAGCATTGTGGGTACAATATCTCTCACTAAGGGACAGGAAAAAATGGCAGCGATTTAACATTTAAATTTGACGCTTACAGCCAATTAGGAAGCTGGGTGGGCACTAGGATACTTCCATTGGTGAAGGGGCACTATAGACTGGTACTTTTTATTTCCTGGGCATCTATTGAAAGTTAATCTACCCCACTGGCAAGGGTACTAGCCAATCAGATGCCAGGAAATAAAAAGCCAATTTTCTAAGTTAAAAAAAACTCACACCCATGTATATTTATTGTCCTATTGCCCCATCCTCTCCCACCACACCTTCATAAGAATAAGTACCACCACATCCATATTTTATTTAGTTGTTGTTGACCAGGAAAGGTGGGCTAGAAAATTGTGCCTCTTTGTAGCCTTGTCCCGGGGCAGAGGGGGATACAGATTCAAACTTTTTTTTGTTTGGTAACCAGGTAAGGCCCTCTAGGTACATGTACTTGTGCCTGTTTTCATGGTGACCCAAGAGCACTGGGGAGGTTATGTGACTTGTTCAGAGTCACACAGCATGCCAATGGATGTTGTGGGAATCAAACCCAGATCTGTCAGATGTAGCAAGTTTATCCGGAGCTCCATCCTCAAACTTCTAGGCTGTACTGCCATGCTGTATTGAATCAGGTTTAGCTGCTGGTGGTTTTACAAATACTTTTTTTTAGTTCAGAAAGAAAAAATGGTCTTAGTTAAACATTTTTTCCATTGGGAATGTTGGGGGCTCTGTTTACATTAGCACAGGTATTGTGCACTGCTCAGTGCAGCCAACAGAACAAAGACCCCATCTGTGATCTCATACCAACACTTAAACTTTGCTGTTCTGTCTATAGATGTTGTGATGTCTGCATAATACACACAAGCAAGCAGCTATATTAGATGCCTCCAAAGCAACTGCAGAAATGTTCCCCTAGCAGTGGCAGAGGAATGGCCAATGCAGCCAGTGCAGTGGTACAGGGGGCCCGACACATGTAAGGGCCCATAGTAAAAATCAAGGATTTCATTTATTTAATTTGTTCAGCAATCGTGGATTGCGTATTCACGTTCGCATTGTCCTTTTTGACACTAGTGTGACTAGACTGACTGCCGCCTGCCGTGCTTGCTGCCACCACCACCCCTGACTGCAGATGGCAGCACTGACCACAGAGTTGTCGGAGTTAACTGGAGCCTAGGGATGTGATGTTTTGCCGTCGTGCACTGTGCACACAGGCAGCAGCAGGATCCTTCACCCTACCCCCCCCGTACACAAACAACAACCAGTAAAACTAAAGACAATTAAAGTATGTAAAAAAAAAAAAAAAGGTGAACCAACTGACCATGGCAGCGATCGCGAATCGATGCTGTTGCTGTGTGTAGAGTGCAAACTGGAGCCTGGGACTGGGAGCTGTCTGGGCCAGAGGTGAGGAGGAAGAGGATCAGGTCAGATGCTAACTAACTTCACACTGCTTGCAAGCATTGCAGCAGCAGCAGCCATCGCAAGTTTAAATTGCCGGCCCCCGTATTGCTTGTTGTTGGTTCTTTTTCTTTCCTGCCCAATAATGCCCTTAGTGGCTTTTGTACTGTGTTCTAACTTGTCTTAGACTTAATCAGGTCTCTCTCTCCGGAGACTGAGTGAGTGTGTGAGTCACTGCTTCTAAGTTCTGGCTGCCTGGCTGTGAGATGACCCAGTTCCTCCCGACTCCCTCCAGCAACTGAGCACTTGTGACTTGTCTTTCGCAGGCTAGCTACAGCATTAGTTGAACTGGGATTGGGAAGACCCTTACCCTACGTGATTGATTTTTTATTTATTTATGTTCTGCTGCCTGGCTGGGGGGATTGGATCAAATTAATGTTTATTTATTTATTTAGCTTTTGTTGACCAGGTAAGTGCACTAGACAAATCTTGCCTATTTTAAGGCACGACCCGGGGGAGGGGGGAATACAGATAAATGCCAACTGACCTTGAACCAGATTAAGCTGTTGGTGGTATTTTTAGTGAATGAGGGAAATTTGGCCCAGGACACGGGGAAATTCCCCTACTCTTCGATAAGTGCCATGGGATCTTTAACATCCACCTGAACTACCACCAATCCAGGCAGATGGGACCTCGGTTTAACGTCTCATCGAAGAGCTGGCACCTCAGAAATGCAGCACCCTCTCATGCTGCATTACAGTGTCAGTACTAGGATATTAACCCAAGTGCCAGATGGGAACTGAACCCACAGCCCTCTGATTTTCCAGCCTCAGAGGCGAGTGCTACCTACTGAGCCACTGACACTGCTGTTGTATTGTTATATTCTTTGATATATAAAGGAGGTGGGTGAAGGGTGCATAACCGTAAACAGGTAAAAAAAAAAAAATCGGGGGGGGGGGGTCAAGGTGCCGGTATGGGGGTGGGGGCCCAAAATTACAACCTTCACTGGTGCCCATCTTTCTCTTCCTACGTCACTGTCCTCTAGCACCAAATAAATCAACTAGACAGAAAACTGGGAACTCTGCAGAAATCAAGCACTCAGTGGCACACAAGATCAGCTGTAATAATATACTGCTTATTCTGCCTACTGAAAGGTTTTACTCCTGCTGAACATACAACACATTTTCTTTTGTAAGTCAGCCTCCTTCAAGAGGTATTTTATTATGTCATTTCTATAAGGGACATCACATTTCACATCAGAAGTGCCTTAGGATTTTTGATGATTCTCCACCCCAGTTGGAGGATACAAAATTCTTCAGTTCCTAAAATCACAGGTTCTCCTGGATGATATTAGAATATAAGCTATTATCATAAAAAGTGAATAAATGCATCCTTCTCCATGGAATTAGTTTCATTCCTGTGTTCTCAGTCCCACCAAAGCCTTTTTTCATGCAAACAGCAAAGGAAATCCCCTTCCCCCCCGCAGCAGCTGGGGATCAGTGCCCTCACTCTTCAAAGCTGACTGAAGACAGGTTCTCGTCACTTAAATGGCTGGAGTCTTGCACTAAACATAGTTATGTAGGCTTTTCAATGGAAGAACTTTGTCTTTGCACTTGATCAATGCCTGCTCTGGCCAAGGGAAAAAGGTTTAATTGGAGACAGAATGTATGTGGTATGAGTGCAGAATTCATGCCACCGAGATTAGTTACAAATGTGATTAATACATCACCCACTTCACTCCTCCCTGGTCTCAGTGATATTTTGTATTGTTTCATCCAACTGTAGCCAGTTTCACTCAAGTGAAGGTATTGTAAAAACACTTTCCCTCTCCGTCCTAGTTCAATAATTACAGTCAAACCCACTTAAGTGAATATCAGATAAGTGAATAATCCAGTTAAATGGATGTCCTGTATCTGGACTTCAGTAAGGCATTCGACTCAGTGCCACATGGAAGGCTGAGAAGTGAGTTAGTAGGCACAGAGGCAGGTGCAAAGCTGGTGAGATGGGTAGGAAACTGGCTTCAGGGAAGGCAACAGAGGGAGGTGGTGGGTGGGGAGCTCTCACATCCAAGGGTAGTGACAAGCGGTGTTCCACAGGGCTCGGTGTTGGGACCAGTGTTGTTTGCGATATTCATTGCAGACATATCATTCGACATCAAGAGCAATATCAGTCTGTTTGCTAATGATACCAAGGTAGGAGAGGTGGTGGATGACCTAGGGGGATGGCAGGGGTCGCAGAATGATCTGGCAAAGCTTGAAACCTGGTCAGACACTGGCAACTGGGGTTTAATGCCAAAAGAACAAGGTGCTGCATTTTGGGATGAAGACCCAGGAGGAGTTACCAGCTGTGGGAGTGCAGCTAGCCAAGACAGAGGAGGAGAAGGATCTGGGGTGCTCATTACAGGGTCAATGAACAACTCGGCACAATGTAGGTAGGCAGCTGCAAAGGCCAACAAAATGCTGGGTTGTATTGCAAGGGGTATAACCTCGAGGAGGGAGGAGGTGATTCTGCCACTGTATAGGCCATTAGTTAGACCGCACCTGGAGTACGGCATGCAGTACTGGTGCCTTTATCTGAAGAGGGACATAAAGTTACTGGAGGAGGTGCAGCACAGGGCCACAAAGATGATCAAGGAGATGGAGGACTTATCATACGTGAGGAGGCTGAGGGAGTTGAACATGTACTCACTGGAGGAGAGGAGGGACAGGGGGGACATGATTGAAACCTTTAAGTACATGAAAGGAATAAACAAGACAGGTACAGAGGGGCTGTTCAAAGTAAGGGAGGGGAGGGACACCAAGGGCCGTGATATGAGACTGGAGGGAGGATGGTTCAGGAGGGAGATGAGGAGACACTTTTTTACGGAGAGGGTGGTGGCTGGGTGGAATGCATTACCTGTAGAAATGGTATCCAGTAGAACAGTGGAATGCTTTCAAAAGGGGATGGGATAGGACAATGGGGAGGGTCATTGAAGGGGAAGGGTGGAAGGGAGGGGCAGCTGCAGAATATGGGATGCTAGCTGCACATTCGAGCAGACTTGTTAGACTTCTAGGCCTTTATCTGCTGGCAAATTTCATATGTTCGTAGATGGATTATTTTCCAAAGTCCCAATGCCTTCCCTATATTCTTAATGTTAAGTCACCCTGTTAAGTGAATAAAGCAGCCCTTTTAAGTGAATTTATTTTTTGGAAGTTTTGTGTTAGTTGCAGAAGGCTGTCAATGGCATAGCACTTAGGCTAATAATGCCATTGTTAGGCTGATTGCTCGTTCACACTCACTAAGCATAAACAAGCTCATCTGCTTGTGGGGTGCTTAAATGACGATTTACAATGTTTCCCTGAGGCGTGTTCAAACAGACATAATGGCTAGTCCATGGCTAAACAAAGAACTAATGCTTGCTGAGAAGGTCGAGGCACTCAGAATGCTTGCACAGTCAAGGATCACACAGTCTGAGGTTGCTCGGTGCTGCGGTGTTTCACAGCAACAAATCTGCTGCCTGCAAAAGAACCATGAGCAGGGCATGACTGAGTTTGAGGGCAATGTGAATCACAACCATATAAGAAAATCGGAGGGAAGGACTACAATGTTGATGAAGCCCTTCTACTCTGGTCTGAGGATGCCTGAGCACTAGATGTTCCAGTTTGTGGCCCCCTGCTCCAGCACAAGTTAAAGAAATTAGTGGAGTCCCTTGAGAGACCCAAGTTTAGACCCATGAATGGGTGGCTTTCCAGATTCAAGACACACCACAACATAATGTTTAAGAAGGAACATGGTTAAAAAAAAAGAAATAGACATATCATTGACAGACATTGGGTGTGCACAGTGCTTCCAGCAATCCTCTCAGACTACACCCCTAACACTTTACAAATGTCAATGAAACTGGCATATTTTATAGAGCAACAGTGGGATGGTACGCTTTGTTTCAAATCCACTTGCATATCTGGTAGTAAAAAAGTTAAGGACAGACTTACCATCCTGATTTGTACAAAAAAGACATGCACGGACAAGCTGAAATTAATGGTCATCAGCAAAAGTAAAGATCCATGCTGCTACCATAGTGTAAACATTATCAGGCTGCCAGTGCACAATAGAGCCAATCGCTATGCATGGATGTTGGCAAACTTGTTCAGTGAATGGGTGAGGGATCTCAATAAGCTAATGAAACAAAACAATTTGCCTCTTCATTGACAAGTGTAGTGTGCACCCCCACCTTATGATACAAAATGCAACAAAATGTAAAGACTGTTTCTCCCCCCGAATACATCTTCTGTGATCCTGCCCATGAATTAAGGGATCATTAAGAACGTTACAGGATTGTACCAAAGGAGAATGCTGGACTGTATCCTCAGTGCACATGATGATGGTAATATAACATCCCCAACTGAACTGAGAGTTCTCGATGCCATACATTTCGTGCAGGTAACCCTTGAAGTGAGTGCATGAGGAAGGGCTCTGTCTGTTATGGTGACACCTTCCCCACTCAATCCACTCACAGCGACTGACTTGTAGGCGACTGGATGAAGGGGTGGGCGAACTAGGCAACAGGATATCACCTACTATGATGTGCAGGGTTTGGTGAGCGAGCATCACGAGCATGGGCTGGGAGGGGTGAGAGGCTGTAGGGAGGGTGCTGCGTGTTGCTGGTCGAGCTGCATCATGGTGTCAGGGATTGGTTAATGGCTGGGGTGGCTGAGGAACCGGGTTCTGGGCCGGGCGCTGGTGAAATTTTTATTGTGCCTGGCCCAAACCTTTTTATTTTTACTACTTTCACCCCCCCGACATGCACACCCCCGGAGTTGAGAATCCTTAAGTAGGGGGGTGAGGGGGTGAAGCCCCCACATGAGGGGGGTGTGGGGGTGTGCAGCCCCCCACAGAAAGTAGTAAAAATATGTCCTGGTGCCATTGTGCAGTTGTGCCAAGGTTGTCAGAGTGACGAAACTGTGTTTGGCACTCTGACTGAGTGATAACGGTGATCGCCTTTATCACATAGACCCCTTCATGCAGCAGTCTTGATGAGATGTAAAAAATTATCAGTCTAGAACTGCTACTGTAAGGCTGGTTTTATTGTGCTTCATGACAGTGATGATATGGATACAGACTTGCCAGAAGCAGAGGTTGTTCACCCCATGACCAGGACCCTGAATCCTTTGAGCAGTTTGTCAGCTCTGATAACACTGCCCACTACAGCGAACTCACCAACAATGAGATTACTGCTCAAATTCAGGAGTCACAGCCTACAGCGGAAGATGGAGATGGTGATGAGGAGGCAGCAAATGAGCCCACACCGCAGACTCACAAGTGGAAACCTGTTAGAGATGAATTAGGAGATTTCTTGAAATTAATGCTGCATCAAAGGATGACTACCACACATATTATAAAATGGAAGATGTTTGTCGGAAAGCATCTCTGTTAGAAAAATGGCATTTGACAATCCTAGAGATATTTAAGAAGTAGATTTTAAAAATACTATTTTAAAATGTGTTTCTAAAGCAAGTATTTATTAAACAGTATCAATTTTAAACATTAAAGTTTATTTCTACTGTAACCTTAAAGAGCATTGCATGTATCTTTCAATGTGTCAATGGCAGACTAAATTAGTAAATTTCAAAGACAAAAAGCTGACACTGCTTAACAAGCGCACTCCCGCTTTAGAGAACTACCCTCTTAAGTGAACATTCTTTTGTGGCAAATAGGTTATTCATTTAAGCAGATTTCACTGTAACACAACAAGCACTCATCCTGCTCCAATTTCTTGTCTACACTCTCCCCCCACCTTCTGGCACTCCACCATCCTCCCTCCAAGAAATTAGTATTTTTCCTATTGAGATATTTGTATTGCTGTAACTGGAATGCACCAGGTTTGATACATGTTAATTTCAGGAATTTGATCCCTAATCTTGATCACTTGAAATTATGGATTACATCCACTAGTACTAATTCTTTATAGTATCTGAAACCTGGCTTTATCTCTAAATCATGTATAGTGAAATCTCTATTTCAGGGTACAACACTTTCAGACACTACAAGTCCTTTAAGGGTAGTGGAGTTTGGAATTATATCAAGAATAGTTTTAATGTACAACTTAAAGTGGCTAAATCCACCAATTTCACAAAGGGGTCTTAAAGGTGATCATAAACAATTTTACACCTCTAGAAGCCTTCTAGTTGTTCTTGTATTGGCTACCCAGTATTCTGGTATGTTTTTGATCTATTTTGTTAAATTAATAGTATAATTTTGTTGCCTTTTTAAGGACCCTGAATCTCTCTCTCTCTCCTCAGCAGTCGGCAGGCAGTATAGCACAGTTGTTTAAGGCTCTGAGCTGCAAATCTGGAAACCTGGGTTTGTATCCCACAGCCCTCACTTGCATACTGTGTGACCCTGAGCAAGTCACTTAACTTTCCTGTGCTCCCAGGTTGTACCTGTAAACAAGCTTTCAGCTTAGTGTGTCTCTCCTGGTTAAACAATTGCGGGAGGGGGGGGTAGTTGCAGCTGTCTCCTTTCATACTGCTTAAACATTCTATGACATCACAAACACTTTCCCAGGACATTCATTTGAATAGCATGGAATGGGAGTTACTGATGTCATAGAATGTCTAAGAAATATGAAAATCAAGAGCAGTAGCTGATGAGGAGAGTGGAACTCATGGTAGATCTGAGGGCACCCCAAAGATAGATTATTTATCAGAATACATAACTGGCATGGAAAGGAAGATGGAAGGGCAGTTAACTATGGAAAAATCATCTCATATCTCCTTTGAGGGAGGTTGCCTACTAACAAGACATTTTGCCCCCCTAACACTCACTGCAGCAGGTCACCTATGGGACTTTCAAGCTGACAGACCACCATATCCTGAGTGGCTGAAACCTACAAATGACACATGCTACTTGCAAAAAAAAAAAAAATGCATCCTGAGTGGCTGAAACCTACAAATTATGTAAGCTGCTACAAAAATTGTGCTGCCTGTTCCCACTAATGCCACTTGCACCAAGAGTCGGTTTGTTTTATTATTTATTTATTTTATTGAAACGTTTCACAAGGAAAGGCACACTGAACAACAAGTTGCTCATCTCATGGTGCATCCTGGGGGAAAAGATAGTGGAAATACATAAATGCATGCAACAGCAAACATTATTAAAACAATATAAGCAGTGGTGAATAGCAAAATAACAGAAAGAACATATTAAGTACAGCATGAGAGTACAATTGTATACAGAGGTCACAATGGACATGTCAAAGCTGTAATTCTGATTCTTTCAATAAATAAGTGCATTACATTTGGATAACACTTTAAATTCATGGTGATAGTACCGTTTAGCCTGAAAGAAAAGGGTGGATAGGGAGTAACAGCAGAGGTGAAAATGTAGTGATGCTGGGAGGGGAGCAGATGAATAGGAATCAAGGTTATACATATAATGATAGTAGTAGATTGATCAGAATCTAAAGTCATAATTATATTGGTAGTTATAGATTACCCGAAGGAATGGCCAGGTAGGGATCTCAGCAAGGAAAGAAAGTAGAGGTGCTGGAAGGGAGCTGTAATTCAGAATAGTTACTTAATATATTGGTAGATGCTGGGGAGCAGGTCAGGAATACCAGGTAAGTTAATTGCAGGTACAATTCACAGAGAGGAAATTATGTAGGGGCTGAAGTTATGGAGGATGGTGGGGAGGAGGAGTGGTGTATCTGGTGAGGAAGTGAATTCCACAGTTTTGGGAAGCAATATGAGAAAGCAGCCTGGCCTACAGTGGTAGACCAGTTAGAGCAACCAAGGAATGGGAGTCATAAGATCTAAGTGAGTGGGCTGAGGGAGGGAGGACTCATAGAGAGGAGGTGAAATAGGATGGGAGTGATCCAAAACAGAATTTAATGACAAATTTAGCACAAGTATGGAGGCTTCTATTTTCTAGTGAGGGAAATGCCAGGGAGTGGTAGAGTTGACAGTGGTGAGTAAGAGGAGGAGAGTCAAGAGCGAAGCAACAGAAGGAGTTGAAAAGGGTATCCAAACTGGCTAAGGAGGTGTTGGGAGCGGCACTGTAGACCACATCACAGTAGTCATAAAAAGGAAGGATCATCTTCTAGAAAAGTTTGCGCCTAGCCAGAAGAGGGAGGCAGTTCCGGTTCCTATATAGAGCGCTGAGCTTGGGGCGCAGCTTTCTCAGGATGGCATCCACATGACCAGAGAAGGTGAGATGTTGGTCAAGACAAACACCCAGATATCTGAATGAGGAGGTGTACTCAAGGACTGTTCTATCAAGGGTATGGAAGGAGGGCAGGAAGGGGAGCCTAGAGAGTGTCTCTCTCTAGTGCCAAAAATCATGCAGACTGTCTTCTTGGTGTTTAAAAAAAGTTGATGAGAGCAAAACCAATGCTGAACATTGTTGAAACCCTGCTGGAGTCTGTTTGCAACATCAGTGGGGGACTGTCCAGAGGTGTAGAGGACTGTGTCATCTGCATACATATGTGTTGAGGTTGATGTACAGTCAGACGGTAGGTCATTAAGAAATATGGAGAAATGTATAGGGCACAACACAGACTTTTGAGGGACACCCGTGTAGATGGGGGGGATGTGGAGTCAGTGATTCTGACTGACTGGGTCCAACTTACAAGGTAGTCTCTGAACCGGTTAGTGGCTGAGTCAGTCAGACCTGCTGAGAAAAGGGAGTTTAGTAGTAGGATGTGGGAAACCATGTCAAAAGCCTTGGCTTGGTAGACAAAAATGGCCTATGTGATTTGACCACTGTCCAGCCCTGAGAGGATGGAGTCAGTAAGCCTTATCAGGGAGGTGGTGGTGATGTTTTTTCCAAAAACCAGATTGGAAGGGAGTGAAAAAGTTGGAGTTAAAGAGATAAGAAAAGAGTTGGGCAAGAACCAAGTGTTCTTGTAGTTTGGCAAGGGTGGGAAAGAGGGATATGAGATGGTAGTTCCCCAGTGAGAAAGGATCACTGCCCTTACATAGGGAAGAACAATAGTATGCTTCCAAATAGGTGGGATGGCTGCAATTTTGAATGAGAGGTTGAAGAGGTTAGACAGTGGGACTGTGATAGCCGTAGCTGAGAGATATAGCAGCTTGGGATCCAAGCCATCAGGTGACTTGCCTTTGAATTGGTTTAAAGCATGCAAGACATTGAAGGTGTCAGAAGGGGCAATTTTAGTGAAAGAGAAACAAATAGACTGGATCAGTGTGCATGGTGAGGTGGAGGGGGCACCAGGCCTAGTAGGCAGTAAGGAGGATAGGAGAGCAGAGGCATAAGAGGTGAAGTATGAATTTAATTCAATAGCAACTTGGAGGTGATCAGTAATAAGGGTGTTGTTTATATTGAGGAGGGGGAGGGAGGAGTGGAAGGGGGGAGAAGAGTGAGTGGATGACTTTCTAGAATTTAGAGGGATTGTTTATGTTGGATTGAAAGGTTGAGCTAAAGTACAGTAGTCTGCCTTAGCCAAACAAGTGGTTTTTGTGCACTTTTTATGAAGAGAACGATATGCATCATAGTCTTTAGGGAGCTTTGAGGCTTTATGTAGCTTCCAAGCTTGGTCCTGTGGTCTTTGACAAGCTATGAGTTCTGGTGAGATCCATGGAAGGTAGCTCCCATGGACTCTGACTCATCGAAGTGGGGCGAGCTGTTTCCAAATGTCGAGAAATTTACTTTTAAACTATTCTGCAACTTTGTCTATCAAGTTAGCTGATGCAATACTGGCCCAGTTTGTATGAGCTAGGTCATGGAGAAGGGGAGCGAGGTTCAGAGATTTATATGAGTGAGTCATTAAGGTTTTATGAGGGTCCTTGATTCTGTGAATTTTACATACCAGAAAGGTCATCAGGTGGTCACTTAGGGCTTCTGATAATACACCAGATTTAATGACCATATGTGGGTGTGAGGTGAGGGCCCAGTCAATTAAAGAGTGGTTATTCATTTTATAGTTCATCCAAGTTGGATCAAGGATGAGCTGTGATAAGTTATGGGCATCAATTTGATTTTGTATTTTGTTCATGGTGGGGGATAACCAGTTTAAGTTGAAGTGACTCATAAAATAAACTTCACTCAAGGAGGTGTAGGATACTATGAAACTGATGAGGTCTGTAACAACAGAGGAGTGGAGGCCTGGGCAAAAATAAGTACCTGCCACAAATTTAGGGATGGAGAAAGGGAGGGATATCTGTAAGATAAGCACCTCATATGCTTTCAGGACAGAGGTGGAAAGAATGGTGGTGAATTAGATAGGGGAGAAGACACATGTAGCCACTCCTGCACCCCTCCCTGACCAGTCTTGTCAAGATATAGTATAGCCCGGGATGGAGAGAGAAAGGTCACCTATTTTATTGTTAAGCCAGGTTTCAGACAGGATGATAATATCAGAACCAAGCTACTCAACCGGAGGCTGGAGTAGATTGACTTTAGGGAGAAGGCTGCATTTATTTAGGTGAAGAATTTTCAGACCACGAGGAAGGCCAGTGAGGCTTGATAGTGAAGTTCATGGAGCAGTTGATGTGAGTGCCGAGGCACTTGGAGAGCAAGGTCCAGGGTTTGGATTTATTTCTCTGGAAGATAGGAGTAGGAGTGCAATGTTAATGTAGTGAAGCTTTACACTCTTATACCAAGGTACAGAGCAGGCTCAACTAGAGATAAGGGGAGTGTGGAGAGAAGGAGGAGGCTGGATGCATAGAATATGTTGTAGTGTGCAATAAATAGGAATTGCTAAGAGTAAGGCGCTAGGGCAGAAGGGGTAGTGTTCCCAAGTCTGAAGAGAGGGAGATGGGGTAATAGCATAATTGAAGACAGGAGAGTGGAGTGGAGTGTGGCAGAGAGGGGCTGCTAATAATGAGGAGGGGGAAGGAGTGCGGGTGAGAAGGGGGAGACAGAGAGCAGAGAGGATAGGGAGAAGTAGTCTGAGTGAGTCTAGAGGCATGGTGAGAAAAGATATGTAGTGGAGTGAGCAGGACAGCATAAGAAACAATCAAACTTTATTATATTAGGTGAAACACCATTGAGAGAAACTCTTACAAGTTAGGGGAAAGAGAACACTATGCTTAAAGTTAGGGGGGAAAAGAAGACTATATTGCTGTGACACAGTTGCACCACACTTAAAAGAATGACGGTCCCTCTAGTGGCAGATCTTTATAGCCTGCTAATGGGAAACAGAAAAAAAAATCTTGAGCTGTAATTTTTAGCTTAAACAGTCTGGCACTTACCAATTAATAACAGTTAGCCTGGGAGAGAGAAGTAAGGGGAAGATGGCAAAGGTAGAGGGAAAAACAAAATATTCATTTCAGGTTAACTTAAACAAAATTATTCTAAACTGATATGTAATTTCCTTGCGTTATACAGTCAAGCACTTGCAATATACAGTGATTTAAATGGTAACAACGCAGTTACAGCAAGATACACACAATACAATTAGGCAGAGAGGTGAAGCTGTTAACATTTGAAAATGTGCCCAAAAGTTAAAACTTGGGCTGGGAGACATACAGCAAAAGATCAGCAGTGGAATAGGAAGAGAGACAATCAGGAGCCTGGTTTGCCAGTGTCGACCAATCAGGATTGGGGAAAAATTAAAAGAGCTGTCAAACTCAAACCTACAAAGTCTCCTCTACAAGGTGGTTTCCTTCTCTCCACTGAAAGATTTTTGAAACTGTCCAGTTGGAAGGCTGGATCAGTACTGGGGGTGGAGTCTCCTTCTCTTTCAACTGCCAAAAAGTCCCATAGTTCAAATTGTTCTCAGTGCTGCAGTCCTCAGTGTGAAGACCACAGTGCAAAGGACATCAAAATGGTCCTCTGCCTAATGGCTGCGATGCAAAGATTGGTGAAATTGTGGTCTACCTATGGGAGTCAAACAAGGTAGGCATCTGGTGACCATCTACTCTTCTTGAACTGTTAGGAATATTATTCAAAAGGTGAATCACCCATGCTAAATTTGATAAGCATTTGTAATTTGGCCTGCAGTAAAGGCAGTACCCAAACTTTACTTAACAAGCAAGACACTGGATCACCAACAGTCTCTTTCTTCCTGCTACCACCTATGGGGCACCATTTTTGTCATCTCTAAAGAGAACTGAACTCTCCAAACTGAAGTCTACTACCACAGAATAGTAAATTTTGCTGCTGGGGTCAGCAGCCATGAATATCACTACAGAGCACTCTCAGCACTAAACTGACCCCCTCTTTAGGGGAGGCTTCATCTCCCTGTGCTTTCTATGACACACACACACACTCATTCCCCCACCCCCCAAAAAAAAATCTGGCTGCCATCATGGACTTGAAACCACTTAAAATATCCCTTTGCTCCACTGGACAGAAATTTGCTACTCTGCCAATGGCACTGTCTGCTGCTGGTCAGCGACCCTTTGCAATTACTGAAACATAGAAACATAGACTTTGGAGGCAAATAAGGACTGCTTGGCCCACCCAATCTGCCCATTTCCCTACCTACTGGATAAGCTGCAAATCCTAGTTTTACCAACAGCCTGCTTCCTCCTACCTCCATTAGAATTGCCTTATGTCTGTCCCATGCATTCTTAAATTCCCCCACTGTTTTTGACCCCACGGCCTCTTCAGGAAGGCCATTCCATGCATCCAACACCCTCACCATGAAAAAATACTTCCTCACATTACTCCTGAGTTGTCCCACCTCTATTTTCATATTGTGCCCCCTCGTTCCTGCACATTTCTTTTTCTGAAAGATTCTACCTTCTTGGACTTTGTTGATTCCCTTGAAGTACTTGAAAGTTTCTATCATGTCCCCCTCTCCCTCCTTTCCTCACGAGTATGCATATCAAGCTCTTTTAGTCTCTCTTTGTATGGCTTCTGGTGCAGACCCTGCATCATTTTTAGTTTCCCTCCTCTGGACTGCCTCAATCCTGTCTATGTCCTTGAGGAGACGGGGTCTCCAGAACTGCACTCAGTACTCCAGATGGGATCTCACCAACTGTCTGTACAGAGGGATAACAACTTCCTGTGGGTGATACCTCTCCCTATGCATCTCAGTATCCCCCAGCCCTCCTTACTGCCTTCTCACATTGCTTGCCTACCTTTGGGTCACCTGATATGACTACCCCAGGTCCCTTTCCATTTTTGCTGTTGTTAATACCCCACCCCCGGTGTACTCTTCCCTTGGGTTTTTATTTCCCAGGTGCATTACTTTATATGTCTTTGCATTGAATCTAAGTACTTTTGACCATTTCTCCTACCTTGCCAAGTCCCTTATCATCCTTTCCACCCCCTTGTGTATCAATCCTGTTGCAGATCTTTGTATTGTCCGAAAAGAGGCACACTTTTCCTTCCAGTCCCTCCACAATGTCACTTACTGTATAAAGACATTAAAGAGGACCGGTACCAGTACTGAACCCTGTGGTACCCAGCTGGTAACCCCTCCTTTCTTTGGAGTGGACTCCATTTACTATTACCCTCTGAAAACTGTTGTCCAGCCAATTTTTAACCAAGGTTACCACCCTGGGAACAACTCCCAGGCTGGCTTACTTGTTTATCAATCTTTTATGTGGGATTGTGTCAAATGCCTTGCAGAAGTCTAGGTAGGCCACCTCCAAAACCCTTCCCTGGTCTACTACTTTGGTCACCCAGTCAAAGAAATCTATTAGATTCATTTGACATGAGCTTCCCACCGTAAACCCATGCTGCCTTGGGTCCTGTACCCTGCTGACCTCTAGGTACTCAACAGTTCTTTCTTTCAGAAGTGATTCCATCATTTTTCCTAACATTGAGGTCAAACTAACAAGTCTGTAGTTTTCTGCCTTTGCCTTCCTCCTGCTTTTGTGAAGGGGAATCACATCCGCCCTCTTGCAGTTCTCAGGTACTGCAAAAAGGTTATGGCACAATCTCCCCTCTAAGATCATAGAATGCCAGACTTGTGCTTCCTTCAAATCCACCGTGAATGAATATCTGTTTGTTAACAGATCCTGTACCTGCTTTAGTTAGCTTATGTGTTCAATCTGACTCACTGCACTTGTCTATGAATAGTGTCCATGTTCTGTAGAACCTAATGCCTCTGATCTCTATCCTGTATCTAACTACCAACCTGTAGTTCAAAGTTTTCTTTTTGTCATTTACTTATTCAATGTATGTTATTATTATCTGTACACATTCTTTTTGTTTCATGTAATTAATTCTCTGTTGATCCTGAAAAAGGGACAGCGTGAATCAGTGAGCCCACCTGGTTACCAAATAACCCAAACTTTATTGCTCATTGCTGTCTCAATGCTTTGTTACAATGCTCTTCTAGAATGTTGGTAACTGGTAGTTAAGAATGCCTCACCGTGAAGCGGAGTGGGAACAGATTTGCCCTAGCATGTACCTAACTGGGAATACTTTGTACACTTGATTGTAAGTGTTGCTTAAGGGTGGGTTTGTTTTCAGTTCTAAAGTTTTGCCTTACATCTCCCTATCAGGGAGGCTTCAGAAAACAATCATCAAAGTGTTGCCTATGTGATTGTAGTCAGTTTTGTACTGTTACCTACAGTATCATATCCCTATCTGGGTGGCCTGTATATCTCTGCTACAAAGTGTAATTAAGTGCTACCCAACATACAGTATCTCTAAAAGGGTGGCTTATGTTTACTAGTTTTAAAGAGCAGCACTGCTTATTCCTATCTGAGTGGCTCTGATATTTCAGTCACATCATGTCTCTTATTATTCTTTGGCTAGGATATTTACCTTCTACACCTGCAATGGATTGTATAATGTTTCAGGTACTTGTCTTTGCCCGCCTACTTACTAGCTTGTTACTATTACTGGATCACATGCCACTGTTGTATCCTCCTAGTTCCTCAGTAAGTGGTAACCATGCAAGGTTTAACATCCTCCTGAATGGCAATAGGGGTATGAAAGATATGTTCCTTTACAGTACTCCAGTCTTGTGCCAGACTATTCTAGCTGTCATAATATGTTGTAGGAGTTTTTTTACTGCATGTTCCCTTTTAGGACTAGGTCATTTAGTCATATTGGCCCTCTCACGTATCATGTGCATACTGATCATATCAACTTTATTGAGCCACCATGAAACAGTAGCAAATGTAAAAGAAAATTGCATACCTGAACATCAGGAGTCTGATCACTAACCTTGCTGAACTTACTGCATGGGTCCATCACTATAGCTGTCATGGCTTAGGGGTCTCTGAGTCATGGCTAAAGCCATCTATGTCTGGCAACATTTGTTCAGTGCAGGGTTATAACCTTATCAGGAATGATCGTGGTAAGTTGAAGACAGGAGGAGGCACCATTTTGTATTTTAAGTCATTTCATAATGTTTCCTCTCTAAGCATGAATATTCCTTCGGATACAGGCTCTGAGTTCTGCTATTCTGTTCTTTTACTAGGTGGCTCCAAAGAACTTCCTCTTTTTTGTGTCTACATCCTCACAGTTGGTAGTCACCAAGCACCCCCATTCCTTAGTTGTACCATTGGACCCATCTTTAAAAATAATTAATGCATACTGATTGGGAACATTAATATTAATTGAATAAGCCTGAAAACAAACATATAGAACTGTCCCTTAGCAAATTAAAGCTGTCTCAAATCATCAGAGAACCTATCAGGTTGTCAAATGATGGAAGAGAAGCCACACTTATTGACTGGATACTTACTCCCAGACCTGAAAGGATTATTTCTTCTGGAGTGCTCTCAGATTCTATCTGTGACAACTCCCTAGTGTATTATGTATGAATAGTCGGTACTACTAAGGACCCTCCCAGGCTGCTGAACTTCCATGATCACTTTTATTTTAATCCCTTCTGTCTTTAAGTAGGATGTAGCTTAAGAACATAAGAATTTGCTGGCAGAAGGAGACTGTGTGGTCTATCTACTCTGCCCAAGATTGTACCAGCTGGTCTTAGAGACACCAATGATGTTAACCTGGCTGCCTAACACTTCAATCTACAGTTCTCTATACTATTTGATAAGCATGTAGCTGTACCTCCTACAAATGGGAGCAAAAGTGGCCCTCTAACTAAATGGTCTGACCACCCCCTTACAGTTACAGGTCACAGTTTAAGGCCTCTAATCTGGTCTCTGATTGGATTAAAAACTGCTTTCTCAAAAAGGAATGTAAAAAGATGATTTGACTTAAAAAGGGTGCATATTGTACGGTACAATTCACATTAAACTGTTCCACTACTGAATTGGTTTAGCATTGTGTTTTTTTAAGTATGCTATTCATGTTATAGTGTATAGTGGAACGTCGTTGTTGTTCACTGAAATCTAGCACTCTCAAAATGTTGTTCTGCTGCACTAGTGATGTCCGCAGTGCAACAGAACTAAAAAGTGATGTCCGCAGGACAGCAGAACGACTTTTCGTTCTGCTGCAGTGCAGTCTTCATGCATGGTGTCCTCGAGCAGCATTCTGACATTTAGTCTTATTTTAAAAAGAAAGATGCAGTAATTTTATTTTTTAAGGCAATGACATTCCACTATACACTATACAGAACGGTGCATTCGTACCATTTAATGACAGGGCTGTTCTTTCACCTTGTTGGTACTATGATGACTGATTACCTAGCGAGCTGCACTCTCAAGGTAATCTATCGTCATAGCACCAACTCGGTGAAAGAATAGCTCTGTTGTTAACTGTTACTCATGCACTATCCTATATGTTTTACAACTCTTAAGCAGCTCAAGAGCAACTTTTATAAAATGTTTTTGCAACTCAGCTGGAATGCATCTGCAGTTCAGGCACAATGCAATGCAAAACAGAATTGCAACTCTTAGGCAACAGATGTTGTAAGTCTTTATGGTAGATCCTGTAACATTTATGGAGCTCATTGAGAAACGGAAAATCAGCTCACTTGTAAAAGAGTTTAATGTGACTTGTACTGTGGATCATCCTAGACTCATCAGCTGGAAAACTGCTTCCATTCTGAAAGAATCTTAAACATGCAATGAGTCAGAAAAACACAAAAAACAAAGCAGCAACTGGTGACAGCAATAAGTAAGTCAGGCAAAAGTTTGTGCATAAATGCAGAGTAGCCCGCGGCTACTATCCTCGGTGCTTTGGATCTAACTTGTGACCCTTTCTTAAGGGGTTGTGGCCTGAGTGCTGCCTGTGCTGTTTTTATTCATTTGAAATTTAAAGTGACAGTGCATAATAATCATAAAGACATCACTGTGTCCTTAAGTGACAATATCACACACAAAATACATAAATATACATCTGTTCAGTAGAACTCATGCACAAAACAGTGCAGGCACAAAATGTTTTATATGTACAAGGCTCCAAGAGTTGGTACAGTATATTTATTAAAGGCAGCCTGTTAGAAATACTTTCATTATTTAAACAGGCAGGAAAAAACAGACGTTTTCAAATGTGCTTAGTACAAATGTCCCATTTAGTATACAAATAACATTTCAAGAATCCACTTATCCATTACAGTTTTAAATTGATAAGTAGTGGGTTATAATCCCATTACTGTCTAAAAGAAAATTTTTATGTTGTACAAATTGAATATAACTTGTTCAATTTAATTTTAAATTCCCTAAGTGGCAGGTTCTAATCCCACCACTTGCTGAAATTATTAGGACATAGATTATATTCTAACTATTAAAAAAATGCAATGGGTCAAGCTGGCAATCGCTTTCTTTCTGACATATACAGTATATTAATGATGTTAATTGTAACAACCCAGTTACTAGTTACCAGTTAGTGGTTACTACTGGGGTACCCCAATGATCAGTCTTGGCTCACTTAATATTTCAACTGTTCATAACTGATTTATCTGATAATCTAGAAAATTATATTATAAAATATGCAGATAACTGAAAACTTGGAGGTCATTGGAAGACACTGTCTGAATCAATTTCTATACAGAATGACTTAAATATATTGACTGAGTGGTCCAAAATATAGGGTCTCAAATTTAACAATAATAAATGCAGTGTCATGCGCTTTGGAACTGAAAATTCTATCACACCCTACTCACTCAATAATTTGCTCTTAAAAGTGGTGAAGTCTGAAAAAGGCTTAGAAATAACAATATGGAATACATTAACATTCAATACTCAAATAACTGAGAACATAAATAAAGCAAGAGTCATTTGGTGGAGTATAAGACAGAATATTAAATCAAGAGCCAAATCAGTTATTCATTCACTGTATAGATCATATATTCATCCCAAATTTGATTATGTTTTTCAATTATGGTGACCATACAATAAAAAGGACATTTTAAGAACTGAAAAAAGTCAAATAAAAATCACAAAATATATAGATGGTGCGCAGTCCTTAAATTATGAACAAAGACTGGACAAATATTGTTTCTTGGAAAAAGAAGAGTCAGGGGTGACCTTATGCTCACAAGAGATACTATAAATGATAAAAACGTAATGTTTGAAATTGGCATCAATTTCAAGCAGATAAACATTAACACAAGAAGACATTCACTTCAAATAAAAAGACACTGCTTTAATACAAAAAAAGAGGATATTTTTCCTTTCAGAGAATTATAAATCCATGGAACTCATTCCCTACAAATATTGCCATCAGTAAAATCAAGAATATCTTCAAACAACACCTAGACAACTACTTGTTACATGATCATTCCCTTGGGTATTATGAGTGACTGATAGGAGTGTTCATCGGCTTTGGCCTTATACTCCTTCCAACTTTCTTAGCAAATCTTAGTGAATTAGTTACATTGCAGATGCATTAATGTAGTTCTTTCTGAATTGTTAACATATACTGGGGCCTTCTTCCCTTCCATATTAGCCTCTCTTTCTGAAATTGAGTCCTATTCTGACCACAAGCCTCAAATTTTCTTTAGAACAGCCAAAATCTCAAAAGTATATAAACATCTACAGTTGGCCCCAGTAGCCAAATCAATAGTCTCAGATGAAATTGATCCCAAACTCCTTAGAGTGCTGGCCAAGGAACTTGCCTTTCCTGTTAACAGAATAATTAATATGTCCCTGATGTCTGGTGTGGTATCTGATTTGTGGAAGCTCTCCCACATTGTACCTACAGTATCTTCTTGAATGGTAATGCAAAATGTATTAATAATTATAGACCAATAGCCATTCTTCGAGCATTCAATAACATATTTGAGAAAATTGTCTCTTCCCAGCTCATTGAGTACCTGACCAAGCATAGCTTCCTTTCCACTGTACAGCATGGGTTTCATACAGGTCATAACATCATCAATGATCTGTTGCCTCTCAACACAAGCATTGCCAATGCCATAGGTAGAGGTGGTTTTACTAGTGCTGCATTCATTGCCCACACAAAGGTTTTTGCCTTGGCTGATCACTAACCACTTTGTGTCAAATTATTTAACCTGGGGGTTTCCTCTACTGCTCTATGGTCCAGAAATTATCTGGATGGTAGGCAGAAATGAGTAAGATTTGGGACCTCTTTCTCAGAACCTGCTGCTACCTAGGCCATTGTTTCACAAGGCTCAGTCCTTGGACCTTTCCTTTTTTTCCTTACATACAAATGATAAACATAGGCATCTTGCCCATAGAACCCCCATCCTCTGTGCTGATGATCTGGTATTATTTATGAGCTCAGAAAACATAAATGAGGTCAATAATTACCTGTCCACTGAGCTCCAGGAAGTGCAAAAATGGATCCTGGCAAATAATGTCCTTTTGTTTACTACTAAACCCAAACAATGTTATTTGGCTCTGCATCTAAACTTAAACATTTTCAAACTTCTCTCTCCATTGGGTGCCATGATGGTACCCCTTCTGCAGCTGTATTCACATTTAATGATCTAGGTGTGATGCTTGGTCCATCATTGGACTTCTCTCTGCACATCGCAGGCACCTGCAAGTCAGTAAACTCCAAGTTAGGGCTGATGTACAAAATCAGTCATAATCTCACCCCTTCAGCCAGTTTAACCATCACCCATGGTGCATTACTCCTCAAAATTTTTTATGGGGTATCGGGTTCCTCAGTCTCTGCCATAACCACATTACAGAAGTTGGATGTAACATATAACAATATCTGTCACTTTGCCTTTTCATTTAACCACCAAACCCATCACTGTATTTTATATTCCAGACTTGGTTGACTTCCTCTTCCATCTCTACGTGCTCTTACTATAGGAGATGCCATTTTCAATATTACACAAAAGCAGACTCCTTTATCTCTCACCACAGCTCCTAAAGCCTCCACGCAGCACCTATCCACTGATACTCTCCAATCATGACTTGTTCTCCATATCCAAAACCAAAACAAAATTGGGTGACATTACCTTCTCCAGTGTTGCTTCACGTTTATGGAACTTCATACCTGCAGCACTCCATCAGTGCCAATCTGTGAAGACTTGTTGAAGCATGTACTGCAACCATCTCCTTTTGTTATTAGTACGTATGTGCACAGTTCTTAATCAAATGATTGTTGCTGACATCTTGTTATCCAGACTGTGGCTCTGGTCCCAGCTCTTGCATACTTTTTTTGACCCTCTTACACCATTATGGCTTGCTTGGGTCTGTTTTAATACTTCCCTGCTTTATGTACTTCAAATATAATGTACATTGTATGTAGCATTTGTAGGTATTACTTGCCCTCATCTGTAACTTGTGATATTTGAGTTGTATTGCTCCTGTGTTTGACTTGTCTATTTACTGTGATGGTAGTAACCTCTCGGGTTATGCCCAAAAATAGGCATTTATTTGTCTAATGCACTTATCTTGCTAACAAAAACTAAATAAGTAAACTGACCCCTGAACAATTGGATCTTTTAACTCTACAGATAACTTTTTCTGCCTGTATTGTACTAGTATGTATTTAACAAGTTATCAATCCCATCACCTCCTTTGAAATCTTTTAAAACTTTAAGTAGTCTAGTTCCCCATTTATTACTTTTGAAATCTTATTAAAGTGATATTTGAACTGGGATATGACTGATCCTTCTGTTGTATTTGTTAATCAGTTTAGTGCATTAAATTTAATCCAGATAGTTAACATACCAAGCAGACATAATGTCTGCTGCTCAAATAGAGATTCTTTACTTAATATAATTATTACATCAACACCTCATACGTATCAGTGCTATTAAATGGCATAAGTGACCGCTGATGGCCTGTATCTGTCAAAATACAAAAGTAATTTTTTTCCTCCTAGATTGATTATTTCTCGGAATTTTAAGAAATTTAGCTATCAGGCTTGTCTGAAGTTATTTGGCAATTGATGTTTTCCTGCCCCACTGTATCTAGTGCCAGGGGCTATGTTAAATCTTCCCTGCAACCAAGCAGATAGTGTTCATTCTCCTGTAACTACTAAAAGAGTACATAATCAAATTACAGTTTGCTTCACTGAGACAATTACATCTGTCATTGGAAAAAAAAATAAAAATCGTGCCTGGCATAAAGTCATTCTACTAAGAACACTAATGATTGAGTTCATTTTAGATTCTTGAGAGATGGGATATTTGATGTGTATCTATGAGATATGGAATTAATCTTCATGAGTCACTGACCTTGAATGAAGATAAAATCCATATCTCATAGACACACATCACATGTACAGTTAAAATAGGCACTAGCACTACATAATTAGAGCTACAAAAAAAAATACCACAAAAAGTAACGTTTTGCTTTTTCTTTTTTCAACTGGGGGTGTTTACGGCTTTGTTCTCTCTTTGTGGTTCCTTTTTCAAATACATATTGTGATGTGGGGGTCTGTCATGAAATGTTTCATGTTGTGAGGAACTTTGAAGGTTTTTAGAAGGTGCATGATTGATTGAATGAACTGCAGCTGCTCCGTGGTTCACTGAATAGATTACTCATGCTGCCTCACAGTTTGGGACAGCATGAGGCACTGCAGTCAGCCATAGCTTGTTTCAGTGATATTATTATTATTATTATTTAGCTTTTGTTGACCGGGTAAGTGCACTAGACAAATTCTGCCTAATTTCAGGCATGACCCGGGGGAGGGGGATACAGATGAATGCCTAATGACTTTGAACCAGATTAAGCTAAGATTAAGATATACCAAAGTATCAGGATAAATGACATGATGTATCCTACTATCAAGATAAATAATTTATCAAACTTACTAGGGTTCTATGAGTCTAATAGTATTTTACCTTTGTTAAAAAAAATAATGTATATTGTATAAATATGGGGTATATCATGACTTCACTGAAAACATCAGATTTATTTTCTTGAGTGCTATCTTGAGTGCTATGTGATCTCACTGATGTTTTGAGTAACATAGACATGTCTGATGTCATCAGGTTCTGAAAGCATGAATAAATATAAATCTGACATTTTCAGTGAAGTCAGGACATATTCAACATATAAAATTGTCTTAATTTTTCACTATTTGTGTACTGGTGCAGGCTTTATTACAGCTATAGGTATGCCTTTTTTTTAAATATTTTGTATTGTACTTTTTGTGCTTCAGCAGTGTACCTCCACCTGGCTATGCCCACTGATTCATTGTTGTTGTTGTCTGGCTTGGTTGAAACAGGACTGTCAGAATTTTGGCATTTAATCAAGAAGCAGTTGGAATTTTGGATTTTCTTTACAAGTGATAAGACATCAGCTGAGAGAATAACTGCTGATTACAGAGTAACTGCAAGAATAAATCATGATGACAGGTGAGATGATTAAATTGAATGTTTATTCTCTCAGTTGCCCTGTTATAAGTAAAAATAATATCATTTATCTGACCAAATTTATTCCAACTGCCATTGCATAAATATATGTACAGCACTGATTAGCCAAACTAAATGCAGTTGTTACCAGTCAAAATTCTGTGGTATATCATCTAACTCTAGAAAAATGTTGTCCATGATAAAGAAATTTCACTGTAGGTCTATGTCTAATGATCTGACTTACCACAACTTGAAAGATTGCCCTGACCAAAATTGACTTATTAATGTTAACTCCTGCAGAGAATACAGGTATATTACATGTACACAATGTTCCTGTGGTACACTTATAATGCTCTTGTTTCTGTACAACAGTATTGCCTATTCAAATGCATGTGTGTTTGTGTTTTCAAAAGTTGGAGCACCTGTGCTTGTTAAACACATCATATATTAAATTTGTCATTATAAACTGTTGAGCTATCTTAGGAATGGAAAGTCTGCATATATCATACCTTCCTTTACAGGAGAATTTACTTTTGATTGCAAATACTACTGGAAAATAAGGATGGGTGAATTCTTTATTTCGAATATTAGGCTGAATATTCAGAAATTCATTGTTCATTTTCATTATTTATGCATACTGGGTGAAAAGAGAAAAAAAAACACAATAGTGTGGTCAAAACCACAATGTCAAAATAGCAAAAGCTAATACAGTGACAGGGATAGTACAGTATAGTCAGGGCAGTGCTATCCCTGTAGCAGTATTACTGTTGGGGGAAAGAAGGAGAAAGGGATGAAGGCTGTGCTGGTATGGGTTCCACTGAGCAGCTGCTGTGGCACAGAGGACAAAGCCACAGGCAGGGAAGACGGTGGCATGTCAGTGGGCCTGGTTTCAATTTCTGGGACTTCTACTTTTTTTTTTCTCTCCACGGTCCTGTCTTAGTTTTTTTTTTCACCTGCTCAACAATTACCCCCCCAAGGTTTGTCTGCATCCCTGAGTTGCCTTCACTTCAAAGGTAGTTATTTTTAGTAGGGGGGATTTGGAGGAACAAAGCACCCCGTAACAGGGAGTGCAGGTGGTGATTTGCCCCACAAGCAGTCATTGTAGCACATTTTCCTGTGTTTGCTTGCGTGGTGGTCTGTGTTTTTCCCCATCTCCAAGTTGCCTCACCCCAGAGGTAGTTATTTTAAGTTGGAGGGTTTATGGGTGAAGCCCCCTACAATGGGTGGTGCAGGGACATTGCCCCAAGCCAAAACTGAAATTACTGTTTGTGTTTTCTTGCCATGGTAGCTGTAAGTGTGATTGAGGACCGCTACCATTGGCACTATTGTTGCGGTCACTGTTTCAGGTGGGCACTGTTATTGATAGTGCTGTTTTGCTGTGGACTGCGCTGTTGTGGTTTTCATGATCCTAACCTAGTGCCTTATTTATGTACCTGTGGGGGGAAGAAAAAAAACAGCACTCACTCTTCTCCACAACACAGTTTCATTACAAAATAAAACCTTTCCCCCCACTCTCTGCAAGGAGCCCACTTCAACCCTTCTCCCCCAGCACCAATGATTTCAACATTAGGAAAAAAATCCAATGATGGATGACTGGCACAACCTGACCACCTCTATGGCTAGCCACAGCTTCTTCTTGTTATACTTGATTTGGATTGCTTTTAAATAAATCAGTCCCCCATCACTCCATGTAAACAGCAGCACCCAAGTAAGTCCCACACTTTCTCTCTCCCAGAACCCACATTTCATTAAATTATAAGTTCCTCCCAGGCACAAGAAGATGACCAACACAACCTGCCCTCCTCCATGGCCAGCTGCCTTCTTGTGAATGGTGTTACCTGAACTTGTCTGCATAGTAAAACAGCTGATCACATGATGAGCTGTTTTACTATGCAAGCATACATGGGAACACCATTCACAATAATGTGGCCTGCCATGGAGGAGGGCAAATTGTTCTGATCACCATCTTGCACCTGGGAGTGGACTTATAACAAGATGAAATGTGGGTGCTTGAGGGAGGGTGGTGGGACATACTTGGGTGTTGCTGTTGGGGTGAGCAGATAGGGGGTTGATTTATTTGATTACAACCAGAGGCATGCATGGTAAGAGGAGATGGTGACCAGCCGTGAAGGCAGGTGGGCTGTCCTGGTCACCCATTGTGGAACTTTTTTCTTAATGTTGAAATTGTGGGTGCTGTGGAGAACAGGGTGGAAGTGGGCTCCTTGCAAAGGGGTGGAGAAGGGGGGTTGTTCTTAATTAAATTGGGCTGAAGAGGAAAGTGGAGGGTGTTTATTATTCCTTTCTTCCTTTTTTCTGAATACAAATAGGCATGAATAGTGTCACTTTTTGTTATTCTGATTCAGATAAGGAATAGCGCATTATTCATGGCATTTGGAAAATACTGTTCCTTGCTAGAGCACCTCTACTGGGAAATATCAGTTTTGTCAATAATTGTTAAAATGTTTGGAAAAAATATTCAAAGACCACTTTATTCTTTCTTGACCAGTTATTATTTAATGTTTCCTTTTCAGTCTAGGTTTAAGCCAGTCATAATACCCATGCTGTCTCACATGTTGTTTGTGATTTCTTTGCCTCTTTTAATAATAAGTGTGTTTCCCTAACAGTATTCCTAAATTTGTCAAAAGCATTTGATACTGTTAATAATAAACTGGGAATTATTGTAAAACCCTGATTTTTTGTACCTTAATAACTTTGATACCAATCCTCTTTTTTTCTCAGCAAGATGTGATCCCTTCTTTCCACACTGGGATAGATCAGGACTGGAAGTGCCATACCACCTGTTAAATGGCACAGTCCTTAAATCATTTCAGGACCTCCAGGAGGAATTTGGGTTGATGGCCATAGATTACTACAGGTACTTACAGCTTTGAACCTATATTGCCTCCTTATCAGACTGGAGGGGAGTACAACAGACGTTGCTAGAGCTTATTACCTACTCATAAATGTGAACCATTGCCACTCAGGGGAGAGGCTTGTATTAAGAATACATAAAGCCTCAGAGGCCCAAGATAAGTGGAACTCCATGTATTCAAAGAGAAGAGGGAAGGGGAGTGGAACACACAAAATGTGGACAAAACCGGGGAAAAATGATGTATTCTCCATCATAAAACCACAGATGCCCCAAGCTGGAGGAAAATGTTTGGAAGCATTTAACAAGATTCTTTCATGCCTCAGTGATACAGACTAAATTTATGTATCAAATTAATAGATGCATGCCGGAGAGAATGTGGGGAAGGCACAGCAAACCATACCCATGTACTCTGGGCTTGCTGAAAGATTAAAACATTTGGGGGGTTAGTGTTTAGCAGAAACTGACAAAATGTTGGACATACAATTCCAGATTATCCTTGTTATGCCTACCTGGAATTATTCTCTGGAAATTTTTTAAAAAAAGAACTGCTTCTTAAACTATTAGCTGCATGTAAAAATTGCTAACTAAGAACTGGCCAACTCTTCAGATCCATAGTAGCTCTGCATGGAGGCAGTCAGTTACTGATCTATATGTAATGGAGAAACTTACATTCAGAAAGAACCAACAGATACAAATATTTAAAGACACAGGGGCACACTGGGTACATTATGCATTAGAATGTTACCCGGATTTTGTGGCATAACCTGGATTAAAGCTCTTACTAAACAGTGAAGAGCCAGTGCACTGACATTGAAGGTAGGAGAAAAGCATCCCTCTCCCATCAAAGACTGGAGGACATACTCCCCTTTAACTGTCACCATCTTCAGTAACTATGTGTAATCCCCATAGCATTGAAATTGTCCTCACTGCCCTATGCATAGTTATTTTAGTTCATACAGGACAGTGGTCACAGGCCCCTGTTGTGCAGACTCCTTTAATGATGTCTTTCAGTTCTGATTTGAAAATGTGTCTAACAATGCTCTGAGTAAATATTAACTCAAGCATTTACCAGAGAGCATAACATTTATCAGCAGTACAGACACAGAACATGATCTTTCCCTTTGGGAGAGATCCTATCTAATTCATAAGGGGTCACCATGAAGGAATTAAGCAGAGATAAAGAATAAAACCAGAATCAGACATAAGTTGAAACTTGTGGTATAATTGTTAGACCATTCTGCACTGTAGACTTGATAACTTTATTCAGTTAGATATATAAGATCATTAGGGTTGACTATATTTGTCTGTATTGTCCTGTTAAAAAATGGTAAAATGAATATACTTTGATTTAGGAACAAGTATTTGCCAATGCTGAATGTTTGCTTGTAGGTAGAGATGCAGCAAAATTTGTTTCACCTGTGAAATTCCTGCAAAATCACCAATTTTACCCAGTGAAAAATGTAGCGTAATTATGGCCTTTTGGTGAAGTTTCGCTACCCAATTTCACCTTGAATTTCTCCTTGCATTTCTATAAGGTGAAATTAGGTGAAATTGGACTTTTCTCTCTGCTGGTGGTCACATGGTTGAGACTAAATGGGCAGAAAGTGAGTGCTTCATGTCTTGTATTACATGTCTCTAGAGGAAGCAGGCAGCATCTAGACTTGGAGTTAGAGCCCACCTCACGGACCTCAAAATGAAGCTTCTGCCACCATTTATCAAGGATTACAGGCCTAATCTTGGTGCTGCCACTTTTGAACATGCTCCAGAAGTCCAGAAATGTTCCTCAAAAAACATTAAAGTAAATTGAGACTGAAATCTGGTGTCAGTCATGCTGTTATATGATTCACATCCACCACCAGGACTGAAATCTGCTGTTTTCTGCACCATTTACAACAGTTTTCAGGCCTCATCTTGGTGCTGCCACTGTTGAATGTGCCCCGGAATCCAGAAATGTTTCCCAAAAAATGTTCAAGAAAATTGAGACAGAAAACTGGTGTCATTCATGCTGTTATACGGTGTCCCCCCACCTCATGGACCTCAGTTCCAGGGAGTGGCAGCTCCACTGCTACTATGCCCACTGTTTGAGATACAGAAAAGGATTGCTCACACTCCTTCTTCACCAACCCACTCAGCCCTCCCTCTTCCTGCTCTATTGCACTGCTGTCACTGTCATTAAGCTTGACAAGGGAAGTCCTGCCAATGGCTCTGGTATCTTTCTGGTGTTGGTGCCAGTGCAATGGGTGCTTGTTTTCCAAGTGGGCATGCTGGCCACCGTTGCCTAAGTGACTGCCATTTTTTTCATGACTGACATGTGCTTGACACAGCTGATGTATTGCCTATGGTGTCATCAATTGCATCAAGCATGAACAAATCCCAAACTAAGGTCTTTGCATCTCTAGATTTGACATGGCACTGGTACTTGGACAGTGGAGCCAAAGGTGTGGATGTTTCTGCTTTTTGGGCCACTTGTATGACTTCCACCATGCTACATTTTGGATGGGGGGGTTACTGGACTGCTTGTTGTAGACTTGCTGATAGCCTTACCCTCAAGCTTGGCATCTAAATGGGCTACATCATCACCCTTCAGCTTTTTCACTTCTGGCTCCCACAGGAAATCCAACACCTCGTCATCATCTGTACTGAAACATATTATATCCTCCTCTACCTCCTCCTCCTCCTTCTCCCTATCTCTGTCTACTTCCAGAGAAACTTTTCCTTTCTCTGGCATCTCCCCACTGTGTAGGGGGGCAGGCTGACTTTCCTCATCTCCTTCACCAGGAGAAACAGACTGAAGCTGGACAGTATCACCCTCACCACCATTAGCATCACCCTGAGCAGGAACAATAGTCACACAGACAATTTTTCCACATCCTCCGGACACTGTGTGCCTCCACTGGTATGCGTATCTCTCTTATTCCTAGTATCATCCCCAAAAAGCATGCTAGCTACAGACTGGGCAGTAAAAAATGAGTCACAGACTTGAAGCCACTTCTAACTTTGATTTTGCTGGCACTGGCTGCGACAGCAGCAGTGGAGCCCACAGAAGGCACTGATTCAGAAATAGGTTTGCTCACAGGAAGTGGAACTGTATTTCTACTTTTTCCTACAGACTTACAGTATTTGAGCCACCACTGACCCGGTCACCTTTCCCTGAACTGGAAAGTCTCTTGGCAGGCATATTTATATGCTTGTTCCATTTGTCTTCCTCCAGAAGTATATAATTAAGTATTTCTATTGAATAAGTGTGATTTAATGCCTGCAGTACTATCTGCAAAAGGGAAACAGAAATCAGAACAGGTAGCAGCACTTTAGTCTATACAACTACCTACAACTGCTACTGTAGCCTATTTGAGTGTTAAAACACTGTTTTATTTTTTCAATTACAAAAACATGAATTAAATAAGATGGGGTAACAGGAGAACAGAAGTAAGAGACTTTAAATACCAAACCAATAGAGAACAGCACCACAACAAGGATGTGCAGTGACTCTGAACAAAGACTTAAGTAGTTTTTAAGAAAATGTCAGTTTTTAAATGGAATGGTTATTACACAGCTTGATAATAAGGGAAAGGGGAAATTGTTTAACCAGGAAAGGCACACTAAGCTGGATCTTGTTTCCAGGTGTGACCTGGGAGCACAAGGAAGTTAAGTGACTTGCTCAGGGTCACACAGTAGGCAAGTGGAAGCTGTGGGATTCAAACCCAGGTCTGGTGTGCTGGGTGTCACAAGATTTGCAGTTCAGAGCCTTAGACCACTGCACTATACTGCCTCCTAACTGGGTAGGTACAGCTAGGTTCATACAAACAGGTAGGTTCACACAAACTAAACTGTAAACCAACCACACAGAACACCTCACAGTCACAATATGATCTACAGTCCAGATGAGTGGTGTCCGGAGAAAGCAAGTACTGCAACGTGTTAGTACAATTTTATGTTATAGATATATCAGACATAAGGGACAACAAGATTTGAAATGACCCAAAGAACAAAAGAGAGCTGGAGCACCAGGAATTGTGTGGTGCTGTATATTCCAAACAATCAATACATACAAATAAGCACCCACACAGCTTAAAGAACAAAGGCCAAACACTATAAAATACTAGCGTTTAATATCAAAAGTGCAGCAAATACAAAACGGAGAAAAAACGGACAGATTAACATTTCACCTAGACTCTGCTAGGCTTCATTAGAATAAAATAGTGCCAGAATTCTAAACCATTTAAATACTATTTCATGTGCAACCCTGTGACAATAATAAGCCAATCACCATCATACATAATGTTAAATTCATTAACCCATTCATGATTGGCCTTTCAACTTAAATGGTATATGTGCAAACAATACATGTTTCAAAATACATTTAAACAACATATATGAATATAAATATAAATAAAATATTTTAGTAAGTTCAAAATATCTACCCCATGGCCATTATTACCATATCACTGTTCTTATATATACTTGATATTTTATTTTATTTTCTAAATGAATATATTGTTCTATTTATAAATAACCAATCTCTTATTGGCTCAAATGGCCATATCAGCAATCTTGTATATATGTCATAATCCAAAGTAAATACTTTTTATTTTTATATATTTATTTGGGCGGAATTTACCCATATTATTCTTTAAACAAATTTGCCAAAATGGCCATAGGTACAGAAAATGAACTTACAGGCACTCATCTTAAAGACTCACAGCATTAAGTGGCTATAATAATTACCTACTTAATACCAGGATGAGGGAATAACACTAATACAAATGATGAAGGAACCAGCATTATATGCAAAACACAACAAGACGTGAATAAGAAAAGAAAACCATTTACTTTAACTTTTATATTTTATAAAATGCTGAGAGATCTATATTGTCATTGAGTCCCTTACCAGTACAAGCTCCTAGTGAAAAAATCCAAAAACTTTCTCTCTGGCCTATTTTCTTGTTAATATCACCTCCCCGAGGACCCATTTTGACTAATTCCAAACCAAAAAACTTAAAAGTGTGTTTGTATGGCTGATTGATTAGCATGTGCTTGACAATGGCATAATTTATATCACCCTTGTCAACTGCTCTAACATGCTCATCAATTCTAACCTTAAATTTCCGTATAGTTCTACCAACATAGTAAGCTCCACATTCACATAACAGTAAATAAACCACCCCAGTACTATTACAAGTAATTAAGCCATTAGTTGTTATTACTTTTCCTGAAATTGGGTGTAATATACTTTTACTGTTATGTATAAAACCACAGTAGGTACAATTACCACATCTCTATGTACCCATTGGTTTGGAAGCCAAAAGAGTCTGTTTCATTTCATGATCACTTTCAATACAATTAGACACTACATGATCTTTAATACTATTACATTTAAGAAAAATGATTTTCGGTCCTTTGTCTACTATCTCATTTAATCTAGGTTCCAACTGTAAAATAGGCCAGTTGTTAGTAACAATATTTCTAATCCCATCAGCATGACTAGAGAAGTCAGTAACAAAGGGATACTCAAATTCCTTCCTTTTATTAATCTCCCTGGATTTATATTGCAACACTTGATTCCTGTCCATAGCATCCACCTGCCGAATGGCAGATGCAATACTATGGTAACTGTAGCCTCTTTCTATAAACCTACGTACTTGTTCCTTTTTATTCCTATCATATTCATGTAATTCAGTACAATTCCTTAACGTCCTAATAAGTTGTCCCTTAGGTATATTATGGCGAGTATGATGTGGGTGACAGCTTTCAAACCTCAGTAAACTATTTCTATCTGTAATCTTCTGAAACAAAGTAGTGCATACCCCCCCCCTTGCCATCTTTATATAATTTCAAATCAAGGAAGTTAATACTAGCTTTGTTAAGTTCAAACTGTTATTTTAGATGACTAGTGTCCTCCATCCACTTAACAAACAAGGCAAACTCATCACATGATCCTTTCCATATGACAAGAATGTCATCTATAAAGCGTCGCCACAAATCCAGATAATTAATATATGGATTCGTGGCAACGCCATACAGATGATCAAGTTCCCACTTGCCAACAAATAAGTTGGCATAGCTGTGTGCCATAGCTGTACTCATAGCAGTACCTCGTATTTGGTGATAAAGTTGTCCCTGAAACAAAAAAAACATTAATTTGAAGGACACATTCAGCAAGCTGTACAAGAAAAATAATAGGTACCCCTACACATTCTTCTTCACTCCTCCTATCCAAAAAATAGGAAAGGGCCTCCAATCCTTCTTTGTGTGGAATCATAGTATAGAGGGAGTTAACATCAATAACTGCAAAGAACCAATCAGATTCCATACTTAAATCCTCAACTATCTGGACAACCTGAGTGGAATCTCTAAGGAATGATCTTAACTGCCTAACTAAAGGCTATAGGAAAGCATCTAGGAACAAGGAAACAGGCTCTGTTAACCAACCTTTACCTGAGACTATTGGTCTCCCCGGTGGTTGTACCAAACTTTTATGAATCTTAGGTAGCGCATATATCGTGGGTGTTACTGGACAGTTAACAATCATAGTCCTATACTCAACATCTGAAATATAACCCCTCAAAAAACCTTCATTCAAAATGCCATCCAGCTTGTTTTTAAATTTCTTAACCACTCCTTGTGAAATCTTCTTATAAGATGATTCATCATTGATTAATCTATTAACCTCCACGATATAGTCTCTGGTATTCAATACAATTACTGCTCCCCCTTTATCAGTGGGCTTAATTGTTAAGGACTTGTTTTCACTTAACATTTTAAGAGCAGCCCGTTCATTTTTAGTACAGTTGTCCCAAGATTTATAACTTTTTTCACTCTGTAATCGATGTAAATCAAATTCACATTTTTTTATAAATGTTGAAACAACCGGGTTCATGGGAGGACAGTATTCAGTTGTTTGTTAAGTGGATGGAGGACACTAGTCATCTAAAATACCAGTTTGAACTTAACAAAGCTAGTATTAACTTCCTTGATTTGAAATTATATAAAGATGGCAAGGGGGTATGCACTACTTTGTTTCAGAAGATTACAGATAGAAATAGTTTATTGAGGTTTGAAAGCTGTCACCCACATCATACTCGCCATAATATACCTAAGGGACAACTTATTAGGACATTAAGGAATTGTACTGAATTACATGAATATGATAGAATAAAAGGAACAAGAATGTGAGGTTTATAGAAGAGGGCTACAGTTACCATAGTATTGCATCTGCCATTCTGGCAGGTGGATGCATGGACAGGAATAAAGTGTTGCAATATAAATCCAGGGAGATTAATAAAAGGAAGGAATTTGAGTATCCCTTTGTTACTGACTTCTCTAGTCGTGCTGATGGGATTAGAAATATTGTTACTAACAACTGGCCTATTTTACAGTTGGAACCTAGATTAAATGAGATAGTAGACAAAGGACCAAAAGTCATTTTTCTTAAATGTAAGAGTATTAAAGATCATGTAGTGTCTAATTGTACTGAAAGTGATCATGAAATGAAACAGACTCTTTTGGCTTCCAAACCAATGGGTACATATAGATGTGGTAATTGTACCTACTGTGGTTATATACATAACAGTAAAAGTATATTACACCCAATTTCAGGAAAAGTAATAACAACTAATGGCTTAATTACTTGTAATAGTACTGGGGTGGTTTATTTAGTGTTATGTGAACGTGGAGCTTACTATGTTGGTAGAACTATACGGAAATTTAAGGTTAGAATTGGTGAGCATGTTAGAGCAGTTGACAAGGGTGATATAAATTATGCCATTGTCAAGCACATGCTAATCAATCAGCCATACAAACACACTTTTAAGTTTTTTGGTTTGGAATTAGTCAAAATAGGTCCTCGGGGAGGTGATATTAACAAGAAAATAGGCCAGAGAGAAAGTTTTTGGATTTTTTCACTAGGAGCTTGTACTGGTAAGGGACTCAATGACAATATAGATCTCTCAGCATTTTTGCGAAAATATAAAAGTTAAAGTAAATGGTTTTCTTTTTTCTTATTCACTTCTTGTTGTGTTTTGTGCATATAATGCTGGTTCCCTTCATCATTTGTATTAGTGTTATTCCCAGTCCTGGTATTAAGTAGGTAATTATTATAGCCACTTAATGCTGTGAGTCTTTAAGATGAGTGCCTGTAAGTTCATTTTCTGTACCCATGGCCATTTTGGCAAATTTGTTTAAAGAATAATATGGGGTAAATCTCCGCCCAAATAAATATATAAAAATAAAAAAGTATTTACTTTGGATTATGACATATATACAAGATTGCTGATATGGCCATTTGAGCCAATAAGAGATTGGTTATTTATAAATAGAACAATATATTCATTTAGAAAATAAAATAAAATATCAAGTATATATAAGAACAGTGATATGGTAATAATGGCCATGGGGTAGATATTTTGAACTTACTGAAATATTTTATTTATATTTATATTCATATATGTTGTTTAAATGTATTTTGAAACATGTATTGTTTGCACATATACCATTTAAGTTGAAAGGCCAATCATGAATGGATTAATGAATTTAACATTATGTATGATGGTGATTGGCTTATTGTTGTCACAGGGTTGCACATGAAATAGTATTTAAATGGTTTAGAATTTTGGCACTATTTTATTCTGATGAAGCCTAGCAGAGTCTAGGTGAAATGTTAATCTGTCCGTTTTTTCTCCGTTTTGTATTTGCTGCACTTTTGATATTAAACGCTAGTATTTTATAGCGTTTGGCCTTTGTTCTTTAAACTGTGTGAGTGCTTATTTGTATGTATTGAAGATTTGAAATGAACAAAGTTATTTATTTTATTTATTTATTTTGCTTTTGGTAACCGGGTGAGTGCACTAGGCATAAAATGCCTATTTTTAAGCACGACCCGGAAGCTGTTGCCACCAACAGTCTTGAAGGGACCTCCACTCTCTTGAAAACTATGTAGTTCTTTATATAGTACAGGTCAGGAAGTAAACACCAGTGGTGTAACAGGGAGGATAGGGTTTATATGGTAAGCAAATTAAACAGAAAAACAGGAATGTTGCAATGTAGAGGCTAGATCACAATATTAAATTCTGTGAGCAATTCAACAATGCAGTGTACCTGGATATGGAAATGTGTTCAACGTCAATGAATACTTCCAATACAAAAATAAAGCAGAAAAGTGATTAAACAAAGGGAAACAGAAACAGAACTACTCAGAATGAGTAACTGTTCAGATGAAGTTAACCAAAAAAGGTTCAATATGAAAGAAAAATATTACAAATAAGTAGCACACCAACGAAAATATTAAGACTTATAAGAAATATCAGAAACTCACAACTTGTGAGAAATCTGGCAAATATTAGGAATTAGCCTACTCTACTTTCACATATATACACATACACATACACCACACGGTCGACCCTCCCCCACTGAACTCCCTCACAGACACTGAGAAAACCAGCAAAACTACCTTAGTTTAACTAAGTATTATCCAAAGATACCAAAACAAAAAAAATGTTCACTAGCAGCACTAGGAACAAAATTTTGATTTTGGGAGTAATTAGCACTCAAAAGTAACAAATAAAGAGATTTTTGAAGGGTTCATTGGCTGCAATGCATCACACTGAACTGCTCTCTGACTCAACAGACAATGTACTGTGCAGGAGACAGCCTGCAAATGATATTTTACCTATTTATCCACAATGCATTCACATTCATAGGCAAAATTGAAATGCATTGGTGAAATCTGAAAAAATGTTGCATTAGACAAAATTACAATCCCAGGTGAAATTACATTTGCCTAGATGAAACATTTTGCATAATGCGAAAATTACGCAAAATATTTTGATAGGCGAAATTTTCCTATTTTGCACAACTCTGCTTGCAGGTATGTGCTGAGCAGATATTTTGTACTGATAGGCACTCCACACAAACATTGTTAAACATTTTTTATTTTAATTTTGACCCCAACTTTTGAAGATACTTGTTTTAGGATTCATCTTATAATCATGACATGTAATGTACCATTTATAGTATATTGTCTGAAATGTCATTTCACACCAGAGGTGTGAAAATAATCTCATCCAGGACTAAAAAAATGACATGTCACATTTATGAGGTGGTGTGGAAAAAAGGGTATGTTGAAAGTGTGGAGTCAAAACATTGAAAATATGCAAAGATATGTGTGAATGCTGAAATAATGTAATATTCAGTCATAATCTGGTCTTTTTAACATATTTGTTCACCATATTTTCAGCATTGCCTTTTTATTACCTCACCTAATGAACCTGGTAGGTGAACATTATAAAGTCACCATGAAAACGTTGTTCTGCACCACTGAAACATCATTTTACACCACAGGTACGAAAACACACTTTGGCCAGGATTTGAAAAGGTTCAGCTGTCAAGTTCATGAGGTGGTATTAAAAAATGACTTCTTCGAAAATGTGAAGGTCAAAATATTTAAAATTACCAAAGTTATGAGTGAACATAGAAATATTTCAATGTATGTGCATAACTTTCCCATTTTTACATATTTTGACCCCACATTTTCAACATAGCCTTCATGTGAACCCACCTCATGAACAAGGGTGGCGAAAATTATTGAATCCCACTGAAAAGGTGATTTTTGCAATATGACTTCAAAATCATCTTTCAGGTCTGATTTGCATAATTCCACTGCCATTGGTCATGAGGTGGAGCCCCAAAAAGGTTCATGTTGAAAATGTGGGCCAAAATATGCAAAAAAATGACAAAGTTTTGCATCAAAGTTTAAAAGTCCATTGAAATACTTTGCACTGCATTTACTATAGTTTCTCATATTGCCATCAGCAGTTCCAGCAGCAAAATGTGTTTTCAATAAGAGGGTGGATCTTCACCCTGGGACCTGTTTAGGTGAGTGAGGGTGTGTGGGGGTGTGGGGAGTGTGTAGTTGTGACTGCTGAGTGGCAGGTCGAGGTGGAGTATGTGGTGTGTGTGTGTGGGGGGGCAGATCATCGAGGAATGCTCTTCTGTTTTACAGGTTACACAAAGAAAATAAAGGGACAATTTTGTTAATTTAAGATACATTCTAACACTAGGATTGGGCACCCCAGTGTTGAACTCATTGGAGAACAGAAGAAGTTGACCAGGAGGGAAGCAGGGTCAAGAGACATGGTACCAGAGGTGGGCACCATGGACTACTTACATTTAAAAAAATATTATAAAGATGGGACGGGCAGGTGGTCAAGTGACCTAGAGGGGAAGGGGGAGAAAGAAGTGGTATTGGGGGTAGGCACCCAGCTTAGCTGAACAGAAAGACAGATAGAGAAATAAAGAGATAAAGAGATAGATAGATAGATAGATAGATAGATAGATAGATAGATAGATAGATAGATAGATAGAGAGAGGGATGGATAGATAGATAGATAGATAGATAGATAGATAGATAGATAGATAGATAGATAGATAGATAGATAGATAGATGTCTCTCAGGCTCCTGATGTCAAAAGCTGATCAGCTGCTTGCTGACAAGCTTCAAGCAAATGAAAGGACAGAAACCCCTACTGATTGGAGCTGCTTTGGTTCTTTTAACTACACAAAGTTTCTGCCCAGCAAGCAACGAATAGTGTCGTGACCACAGTGCATGGTCATTGGTCTGGACTGCCCAGCCTCATCCAGTATGAGCTGCATTGGGCTTGGCAGTGACACACCTCTCAAATGTCATTAAGTGTAACAAAATGTTTCTTGCGTATGCAAAAGTAAACATAAAAAATAACATTGGTGCTGTTTGAAGAAACAGCATCACATTTTGCATGGGCAGTCAGCGTACCAAGTTCTTATAATCTGGTAAGTTTCTAGTCAGCCAGTTGTCCAGAATCTGAGATCCAGGGAGTAACATAGCATTAAAAAATGCAATTTTTGGCCATTTTGTTGTTCATGACTTCCTCCAGTTGATGACATCTCTGGGCCTCACACAAGTTGTTTCCACTGCCACTCACAAACAGAGTCACTCTCTTGACTTAGTCTTCCTCCTGGGGATTGAGGCCTCCAACTTGGGGGTGGAACCAGTTGGATGGTTGGATCTTTACCCTGTGGGGTTTAGTTTTAACACTTCCCTTTGTAGGCCTACCGCTGTAGAGATGATTCGGTACCGCCCTTTGCGAGATATAATTTCTCAAGACTTAATTGTGGTCCTGGATCTCTCGTCCTTCTCAGAGGCAAACATGACCCATAACCCCTCGTGGTGGCTTATAATTCAGCCATTACGACAGCTCTGGATGTACCTGCTCCTGTCCATGTTCATCTACCCTCTCTTCACCCTTGATTCCCATGGTTTGATGGGACTCTGAGGGAAATGCGGTGACTTGGACGAAGATTGGAGCATTGCTAGTGGAAGTCTACTCTTCATGCTGACCGCCTTAGATTGATGGACCATTATCAAGTCTATCAATCTGAAATCTCCAGTAAGAAGGCAGAGTTCCTGTTCAGGGAGATTCTGGCTGCTCAAAATTGACCAGCTCAGCTGTTCCAAACTGTGGACAGACTGTGCAACCCAGCCTGTCTTCAAGTCCAGAAAGTTTTTTCACTAGAAGAGTGCGATTAACTTGCTTGATTTTTTGCAAATAAGGTGGCCGACATGAGATCGGCTTTCCAACTGACACACTCTATGAGTGCTGTGGTAGACCAGTGCAGGTTCACATATCTTGGTCTTTCTTGGAGTACCTTTGGCCAGCCGGCCTTCATGGATGTCATGTGGATTGTCCAGAGTGTACGCCCTACATGCTGTAGTTTGGATTTGGGATCTACTTTCCTAATTTTTGGTTGTAGTGATGTCATTGGCCCAGTCCTAGCTCAGATAGTCTGGTGCTTCTTGGAGACAGGTGAGTTTCCAAGCTCCCTAAAAGAGGCGGTGGTAATACCACTCTTGAAGAAAGCTTCTTTGGACTCAGTCTGCCTTGTTAACTATAGACCAATCTCTAACCTTCCCTTTGTGGGGAAGCTGATTGAGAAAGTAGTGGCCACACAGCTGGAGGACCATTTGACCATCCATGCCATCTATGAACCCCTCCAGTCCAGATTTCGAAAGAAGCATAGTATTGAGACAATGCTGGTTCAGGTGCTCAATGATCTCCTGATGACTAGAGATGGGAGGAGCCACTCTATCTTGGTCCTCCTAGATCTCTCATCAGTGTTTGACTCTGTGGACTATGGGGTACTGCTTGATCACCTGATGTTCATTTATGGACTGTTGGGTACAGTTCTCAAGTGGTTTACATCAGTTCTCACAGGAAGATCTCAGAGGGTGGTGTCTGGGGTTTTTTCCTCAGACCCGGTCTCTTTATTGTGTGGAGTTCCTCAGGGCTCAGTGCTGTCCCCCATGCTGTTCACAGTGTATATGCTGCCTCTCGGAGACACTGTAAGAAGGTATGGACTGAGGTTTCACTGCTATGCAGATGATACCCACCTCTACCTTTCTTTTGCCCCTGATCAGGATGGAGCTGTCTAGGTCTTTAATTACTGTCTTGCTGAAATCCAGGAGTGGATGAATACCAGCTGGTTAAAGTTGAACTCTGATAAGACTGAGGTATTGATAGTGGATCCGGGTCACCAGATAGAGAGGTTGGGAGGAGTTTGCCCTCTGGCTTATACCTTGTGGGTGAGCCACTCCCAACCTCTGAACAGGTGCAGAACCTAGGGGGTAATTTTTGATGATGGGCTAACCCTGCATTCTCAAGTATCCTCTGTCATCAAATCCTCATTCTACCATCTGAGGAATATCACCAGGATCAGGCACCTTGTTCTGTCTGGCAACCTTCCTACTTTGAGCCATGCTTTTGTGACCTCATGCTTGGACTATTGCAACTCCCTGTACCTAGGGCTACCTGGGGTGGAAATCCATCACTTGCAGCTAGTGCAGAATGCTGTGGCATGGCTGTTGACAGGATCCTCGTGGTCCTGTCATATTTCACCAGTGCTGCTTGAACTGCACTGGCTGCCAATTCAGTGGCAGATCACCTTTAAATTTGGTCTTCTGACTTTCAAAGCCCTACACAGACTTGGCCTGGACTACCTGAACAAGCTCCTGGTTCCTCATTGCCCAGGGCGATCACTCCGCTCAGCCAACAATGGGTTGCTAGAGATTCTGAGGGTATGTTTGAAATCTTCTGGGGCTAGAACATTTATGTATGCTGCCCTTTCCCTCTGAAATTCTCTACCCCATTAGTTACATAAGCAGATAACCATGGAGGGCTTTAAACAAGCACTGAAAACCTGGTTATGGAGTGAAGCCTATGGCATTTAATTGATGGAAAGATTTTATAATATTATTTGTTTTTGAGACGTTCTGTTGATTATGTTGTTGTGAAATTTTTAATTATGTGATTTTAACTTTGTTAGGTGCCTTGGTTTTGAAAGGTGCCATAAAAATAAAGTTTATTATTTTTATTATTATTATTATTATGACTAGAACACAGATGGTTTGGAATTTTGTTCTGAATTATTCAGGGTAAAATTGGCTTAGCCAAGGAGGTCTCTTCAAAGATTACATTAAGATACATTAATCAATTTTCAAGTTACATGGTTTTAAAATTTGTTTTATGAGCATGCTCATTAGGGTTTCAGGATAGATATTTGATACAACCTAAGACATTTTAGGATGTGACACCATTCTTATCCTGTGAGAAAAAATGTACATAGTGAGATTTGAGCCTTAATAACTTTTGTGTTGTTTGATGAAATTGCATGATATTTTGCATGGTGCACATTCTCATGATTTGTGATTTGGCAAGTTTTGCAATGGCCTCAAAAAAAAAATTGGCCTTTTTTGCTTTGTCTGGAGCAAAAAAAGTTTGGAATTTTATTCCAAAATATTCATGGTGGAATCAGCTCAGCCCCAAGGAGGTGTCTTTTGAAGATTCCATGAAGCAATATTAATCATTTCTCGAGTTATAAGGTTTTAACATTTTGCTTCTGAGAATGCTCACCAGGGTTTTTACAATAGTAGTTTCTTGCAACCTACTGTAGGAAGTTTTAAATCATGAGTTGATTCTTTGGTTGAGTGAAAAAAAATGTTCTGGGTCTTGCGTGCTGCCTTCTTGTTTTATATTTGGGCAAAAAAATAATTAAAAAGCATAAAAACGATTCTTTTTCAAAAAAAAAAAAATAGATGCAGACCCTACCTGACAGGGACATGTGTAGCTAGATTCTTGACTTTGTTTGATGAAAAATTACCCATAAAAAATGTTTTGAGGCACTACAAAATCTTAGGTCACATGCTTAGTAAACTTTTTGATTCCTATGTTGTGAGCTGAGGAATTTTAGGTCATGAGACAGTGTGACTAAAGAATGCCAGCTGGCGACATAAGAATTTGGACACAGTACCCAAAAATGACTTTAACTCATAACTCAGACATTTTTTAAGATTTGCTCACCAAATCTCCAGCATTCTTATTTTTTAAGGCTGTTAGATTACCACCGTTGGTGAGAAATGTCACTTCCACCTCAAAATGTGTTTTTTTTATGGTGTAATACCATAAAACCCATTTAAAAAGTCAGATTAAAACTTGTCACTTCTATAGCAGTCACAGAGGCCACAGTACAACTTCTGAGAATTTGGGATAAAAATATTTAAAACTGGGGCATTCACTGTGGTATACAGTAGTTGTGCTGGTGCACTCATAATGCTGCAAAGCAGGATTTGTGTAAGGCTTTTTCAAACAGTGAACATTATTCAGACAGTGAACAGAACATGGTGGTAAGAGATTTGTGTGGGTACAGAACTGTGCTATGCACATTGTGTATGCACATTACAGGCTGTATGAGACTTCCACTGATGTACTTAAGGCTGTTGTATAGTATTTGTCTAATGCCACACTGTGGAATTTGTGTACAGCCAAAAGTGCATGTAAATGCCTTGCTGCTCATTTTGGATAGGGTCGAAGGGACACTACGAAAATTGTGTACTCACATCACACACTACCCAAATTATAAAAAGTGTTTGTGAAATGGAGCTTTCTGATTGGCTTTAAACATTCTATCAGCCTTATGTTAATCTTTGCATTTATGCAGATGTATGTGAGGCTGTGCTTTTGAATTTGCCTACATAACACTGCACTGTGGAATTTGTTTGGGTCCCATGTAGTTCTTGAAGTCCCATCCCTGAAATAACATTGAGGAAGGGCAGAATGGACAGCGTACAGTATATCTAACAATATGGTAAACCAGGAGCATAAGAGGTCATATGAACAGCATCAACCAAATACATTTTTTAGTTGCTTGATGGGGAAAAATGTCATAAAACTGCATATATATTTTATTAACTTTCTCAAAAAGAAAATAAATTCATTGTAAAAAAAAAAAAACAGTGTTACTGCACCAGTTAGGCCAGAACTTAACACCACAAGTATGGAAAGTATGGCAATGTAGTGATGTAGTGCTTGGGTTTTCAACCCAAACCCCGACCCTCTCACAGAAGTAAAAGGACAAGACCACACAAACAACCCTAGACAGCCATCATCAGGTAAGACAAACAACATACAACTGTTTCCAGATGACAGAAGTGCACCAAAGGGTGCTACATAGAATGTTAGAATATATGCAGAGTATTAAACACTTTATCTATGTTGTTTCAAAGAAGTATGCCATCCGAATGTCCATGTCTTATCATTAGTTGTTGTAGGTTGGTTAGTTAGTTAGTTAATTAGTTTGTTAGCTAGTTAGAAGATAAAGAACCTCTGTGAGCAAACACTGAGGCAAGGGGTTACCCCAAAGGGCATTTGGCTGGGAAGCCAAGTTTCAAGAAAATACAAAATCACACATGCCCCCACAATGCAAAGCATCATGGGCTGCATATGCAAATCACCACAGAATGTTATGCTGGTCCAACTTGTTGGTTAGTTAGTTTATTATGCTTATTAGAAGCAATCCTCGAGGTACAATAAAACAAGTATCTCCCCCCCAGCCTGATCAAACAAACAACTCATACAGCTAACTGGCTCCCCTTAATCACCCCTCCTGCAGAATCTAAGTATTGCCTCACTCTCCATGCTATCAAGTGTGCTTGGTACTGTATTTCCATTATAACAGTGTCAGTGGCTCAGTAGGTAGCACACTCACCTCTGAGGCTGGGAGATCAGAGGGCTGTGGGTTCAGTTCCCACATCTGGCACTTGGGTTAATATCCCAGTACTGACACTGTAGTGCAGCATGAGAGGGGTGCTGCACTTCTGAGGTGCCCTCTTTTGGATGAGACGTTAAACCGAGGTCCCATCTGCCTGGATTGGTGGTAGTTCAGGTGGATGTTAAAGATCCCATGGCACTTATCGAAAAGAATAGGGGAATTTTCCCCAGTGTCCTGGCCAAATTTCCCTCATTCACTAAAAATACCACCAACAGCTTAACCTGGTTCAAGGTCAGTTGACATTCATCTGTATCCCCCTCCCCCCGGGTTGTACATTACTTTGCCAGAAACTTATCAAAATTGGGCCTTTCTGCTGATGCCACCCAGTGGTTTACCAGTTATCTGGCAGACAGAATGCAGTCAGTAAAATGCCGGAGTGCTCTTTCAGAATATATATAGGATAGTGCATGGGGAACGGTTGACAACAGGGCTATTCTTCCACCGAGTTGGCACCGTGACAATGGCTTACCTTAAGAGCGCAGCTCAAGAGGTAAGCCGTTGTCATAGTGCCAAAGAGGTGGAAGAAGCCCTGTTGTCAACCATTCCCCATGCACTTTTCTTTATAGTGTATGGTGGAATGGCGTTTTCTGGCAAAAAAAACAATCACTACTTTGTATTGCTGCTTACAAAAATGTTTACTTGGTTACTGGAACAACTTAAATTTACATTCTTTGTGTTTTCACGCTTGAAATGTTTAGATTAACATTTAAAATTTTGAAAACTCACATACAGCAGCACCGGAACAGCACAGCAATTCACAGAAAGTGGCTTTGAAAGTGACATTGCTGCTAACGCTTATCGGTACTGTCAAATGAATGAACCCTAACTGTCAAATTGTGCTCGAGACATGGTTTGAGATTACGTAGTGCAGCGAGACTAATAGTTCTGCTGCTCTGTGATCGTCACTACTGTGTGACTACAAGGTTTGGAAAACGATCGATTTCGGTGGAGAACAATGTTCCACCATACACTATAGACCTGTTGCTGTCAGTGTCCCCCAAGGGTCAATCCTTTGCCCATCTTCATTTCTGCCTTTTTATAAATGATATCTCCGCAGCTTGTAAGTCCACTAAGATCCTGCTACATGACCACGATGCTGTAATCTCCTCTACTGACAAGTGCCCAGGTACAATACAGCAGAGGCTACAATCCAATGTTTTGGTGATCTAGGACTGGCTCACTTCCAACCTACTCATCATGAACACAAAGAAAACCACATATATGCTGTTTGCCACTTGCAGTAAATCACCATCCTCCCACTCATTAACAATTATCTTCTCTTCAGGAACTGCCCTAGAATACATAAATACCTACAAATACCTGCAGATCACCCTTGACTCTCAACACTCTCTTATAGAAACACAGAAACATATACTTTGATGGCAGATAAGGACAACTTGGCTCACCCAGTCTGCTCATTTCCCTACCTATTGGATAAGCTGCGGATCTTAGTTAACCAACAGCCTACTTCTTCCTAACAACAGCCAGAATTGCTTTATGTCTGTCCCATGTATTCTTAAATATCCCCCACTGTTTTTGACTCCATGACCTCCACAGGAAGGCCGTTCCATGCAATAACCACCCTCTCCATGAAAAAATACTTCCTCACATTGCCCCTTAGTCGTCCCACAACTATCTTCAAATTGTGCCCCCTTATTCTTCACATCTCTTTTTCTGAAAGTTGCTACCCTCTTGGACTTTGCTGATTCCGTTGAGGTACTTGAAAGTTTCTATCATGTCCTCCTCTCCCTCCTTTCCTTGAGGGTATACAAATTAAGCTCCTTTAGTCTCTCTTCATATGGCTTCTGGTACATACTCTGCACCATTTTAGTTGCCTTCCTCTGGACAGCCTCCATCCTGTCTATGTCCCTGCAGAGACAGGGTCTCCAGAACTGCACTCAGTACTCCAGGTGGTGTCTCACCAACTATCTGTACAGAGGGATAACAACTTCTTGTTTTCTACTGGTAATGCCTCTCTCTCTCGATACAACCCAGTATTCCCCAGCCCTCCTTACTGCCTTCTCACATTGCTTGCTTACCTTTAGGTCATCTGATATTACTACCCCCAGGTCCCTTTCCATTTTTGTTGTTGTTAGTACTCCCCCCATTGTGTAACCCTGCTTTATGTTTTTGTTTCCCAGGTGCATTACTTTGCACTTCCTTGCATTAAATCAAAGCTGCCATGATTTTGAATATTCTTTCAACCTTGCCAAGTCCCTTCTCATCCTTTCCACCCTGCTTGTGCATCATCCCTGTTGCAGATCTTTGTGTCTTCTGCAAAGAGGCATACTTTTCCTTCCAGTCCCTCTGCAATGTCACTTATAAAGACATTAAAAAGCACTGGACCCAGCTCTGAACCCTGATGTACTCTGCTAGTAAACCCCTTTTCTTCAGAGTGAACTCCATTTACTATTACTCTCTGTGTCCTGTTGCCCAGACAATTTTTTACCCAGGCTACCACCCTGAGACCCACTCCCAGGCTGGCTAACTTGTTTATTAATCTTTTTTGTGGGACTGTGTCAAATGCCTTGCTAAAGTCTAGGTAGGCCATGTCCACAGCCCCTCTCTGGTCTACTACTTTGGTCACCCAGTCAAAGACATCTATTAGATTCATCAGACATGACTGTCCCACTGTGAATCCATGCTGCTTTGGGCCGTGTGCCCTGCTGGCCTCTAGGTAATCAGCAATTCTTTCTTTCAGAAGTGATTCCATCATTTTCCCTACCGCTGAGGTCAAACTAACAGTTCTGTAGTTTTCTGCCTCTGCTTTGCACCCACATTTGTGAAGGGGAATCACATCCACCCTCCTCCAGTCCTCAGGTACCACACCATCCTCCCATGATTTGTTAAAAAGCGTAGTCAGTGGTGTCACTAGTTCTCCCCTTAGTTTTTTTAGAATTCTGCATTGAATCCAGTAAGGATCCATTGCTTTGTCCACCTTCAGTTTTAGGAGTTCTTTCAGAACCCTTTCTTCTGTGAATGGGCTGGTATCGACCCTTCTATCCAGAGTGCTTCTATTGATTGGATTAGGTACCTCCACCTCCTCTTCTTTTGTAAATACTGAGCAGAAGTATTTTTTCAGTATCCATGTTTTTTCACTATCACCATCTGCCCACTCACCCTCCCCTTTATTAAGCCTCACTATCCCTCCCTTGGTTTTTCTTCACTCACTAATGTACCTATAAAAGGTTTTATCCCCCTTCATAACCAAGTTGGCTATCTTTTCCTCAGTTTGGGCCTTTGCTATTTTGACTGCCTTCCCCACTTCCTTCTGCTTTAACTGGTAGAGTTCTCTGTCCTGCTCCTTCTGAGTTTCCTTATGCTTTCTGAATGCTATCTTTTTCTCCTTAACCTTCCCAACAATTTTTCCTTCATTTTGATTTGTTTATTTGATTCACACAAAGGTTTGTTGCCTCTGTGATGGTAGTTTTGATGTTTCCCCATCATTCCTCCACCCCTCCTTCTTGCCCGTTTGCTAGTGCTTTTCTGAAGCACTCTCTTATTTTGCCAAAGTCAGCCCTCCTAAAGTCCAGTACCCTCACTTTTGTATGGCTTGACTCTATGACTGTGTTTATCATGAACCACACTGTTTGGTGGTCAGTTGTTCCCAGATGGCTACCCGCTTCTGAATTTGAGATTCTCTTTCTGTCCCTATTTGAGAGTACCAGGTCTAAGATTGCTCCCTTCCGAGTGGGTTCCAACACTAGCTGTCTATGGCGTGCCATCTATAGGGTATCAAGAATGACCCTGATCTTGGATGTGGCTGCAGTAAAGGTTCTTCAGTTAACATCTGGCATATTCAAATCCCCCATCAACAATATCTCCCCTTTTTATACCATCCTAAGGATGCTCTCTCTCATTTCATTGTCCATTTCATCCCCCTGAGACGGGGGTCTGTATATAAACCCCAGGCTGATTGTCATGCTATTTTCTGTCTCCAGGGTGAGTTGGCTATCTTTTCCTCGGTTTGGGCCTTTGCTATTCTGACTGCCTTCCCCACTTCCTTCTGCTTTAACTGGTACAGTTCTCTGTCCTGCTCCGTCTGTGTTTCCTTATGCTTCCTGAATGCTGTATTTTTCTCCCTTACCTTCCCCACCACTTCTTTTGAGAACCATAGTGTTTTTTTCTTTCATTTTGATTTATTTGCTTCACACAAAGGCTTGTTGCCTCTGTGATGGCTGTTTTGATTTCCCCCATTGTTTCTCCACCCCTCCTTCTTGCCCATTTGATTGTGCTATTCTGAGGCACTCTCACATTTTCCCAAAGTCAGCTCTTCTAAAGTCAAGTACTCTTGCTTTTGTATGGCTTAACTCTATGGCTGTGTTTATCGTGCAGCCACACTGTTTGGTGGTCACTTGTTCCCTGATGGCTACCCACTTGTAAATCGGAGATTCTTTCTCCAGCCCCATTTGACAGTACCAGGTCTAAGATTGCTCCCTACTGAGTGGGTTCCACCACTAGCTGCCTGAGGCACGCCCCCTGTAGAGCATCGAGAATAACTCTGCTCTTGGATGTGGCTGCAGCAAAGGTGCTCCAGTTAACATCTGCCATATTCAGGTCCCCTATCAACAATATCTCCCCTTTTTCTGCAATTCTAAGGATGCCTTCTATCATTTCCTTGTCCATTGCCTCCCCCTGAGATGGGGAGTCTATATACAATCCCTGTGCAGATTGTGGTGCCATATCCTGTCTCCAGGGTGACCCACAATGCCTCCTCTAATCCCTGTTTATCCTTTAGTTCCATTGCTTTTATCCTTTCCCTTACATAGAGAGCTACTCCTCCTCCTCCTCTTTTATCCTCCCTATCCCTCCTGTAGCATGTGTACCCTGGTATGTTGACATCCCAGTTATGGTTCTCAGTGTACCATGTTTCTGTGCCTGCCATGATATCCAGGTGTACCTCTACCATCAAGGCCACTGGTTCAGGGAGCTTGTTACACAGACTATGGGCATAGGTACTCATCACCATCTGTAATTTGTTGGCCTTATCCCTTTTAACCCCATCCCAGTCCTTACTGCCTTTTTCTGAATTTACCCCTGTCCTGCTCCCTATTGACTTCTCTACCTTGGTGTTTACCTCTCTAACTACTGAGTTTTTTTTGGGGGGGGGTGGGTTTTCCCTGCTCCTTTTCAGTGCCTCACTCCTTGGCTAGTTTAAATGCATGCCAATGAAGCATTTAAACCTATCACCTAGGATCCTGGTTCCCCTCCCAGACAGATGCAGGCCATCATGCCAATATAGGCCTGTATCCCTCCAGGTGGACCCCCAGTCCCCAGTGAAACAAAAACCCTGAGTTCTGCACCAGTTTTTCAATCATTCTTTAAATCCCAAGGTGTGGAGTACCCTAGCATCACCCATGCCATAGACTGGCAGCACCTTGGAGAAGGTTACAGTGCATGCTACTTGTCTAATACCCCTCTCCCAACTCTTCAAACTCCTCTTGCACTGCTCTGATCCTATTCCCAGCCAGGTCATTTGTCCTTAGGTGAACAATGACATCCAGCTCCCTCATTCTTGCAGCTGATCCCGTGATCCTGAGGAATGGTTCCTGTCCCTTCAAGCCATGGCACCAGGCAGGCACCTTACCTCCCTCTCTCCTTCCTCCCCCAGTTCTACCCCCCTAACAACTGAGTCCCCCACCAGGAGTTGTTTACTTCCTTCCCCTGTGGGGTCCCATGCCACCGTCCTCTGTGTCTCCTTTGTAGAGGTTTCTGGCATCCTCCTTGGTCTCCACTGCATGTGCTTCCAGAGAGAAACCACCCTCCACCAGAACAGTGTATGAATTGTGGAGAGGTACAACTGGAGGAATGTGCCTCTGTTCCACAACCCTCTCACTCTCTGAGCCTACATTTGTCCAACCACTCATTTTTCTTGGCAACCTCTGAGGTAGTGGTGGTGGCCCTGGTGGTCCCTTGGTGGGGGAGGAGGTTTCACAAATCCTAGCCAAGACAGCCTGGAGACAAGCAACCTCCTCCCTCAGACCAGAGAGGTGTCTGCAAATAGGGCAGTATTATGGCCTCCGTAATGTCTCCTTGAAGACTGCCACCCCACAGCCATTGCACTGCACCACTCTCATCATGTCTTATTTTGTGGCCCCTCTCCTGTTGCTTTGTATGCTTACTCTTTCCTCCCTGTGTTTTTCCCTTCCTACTGCCTATGTGACCTTACAGCTCTCACCCTTCCTGTTCTAGGACAGGAACTTCCTGTATTCTTCAGTAGTCTCCTTCTTCCTTGCTCAAAGCCAGACCTGCAGCTGCTAGGGGGAGAGGGAAAGCTACTCTTTTCCTTCAAGGATGAAGAAACCTATGTGTCTCAGAGATCCTTCCCTTCCATCTGCCAAACAGGAAGTTCCTGTTGTCAGTCAAATCCAGTGCTTATAAAAGTAGAACTAGCTAAAGGTGGGAGGGTGGAGGGAAGGGAAGGAGGGCAATTAGTGAAAAAAAAGTTCTAGTTTTGTAGTCAGCTGCTCCTTGCTCTGAAAGCAAGATTTCTGTCTGCCAAAAGCTAGCACTATGGAACTGTAATTGGAGGCACCTGCTTTAGTACTACTAAGCCACACTCCCAATTAACTTCTTCCCTCCTGACATAGCAAACTCCCTTTCCCTAACACAGAAAAACATACTGACATTCTTTTTTAGTTTACCCCAAGAGACCCCCACTTCTAATAATGTACCTGTTTTCTTAATCCCAACAAGCCCTGACTCTTGCTGAGATTCAGGTGTTCTAGTAGTAAAAAAGAAGTTCTAGTTTTGTAGTCAGCTGCTCCTTGCTCTGAAAGCAAGAGTTCTGTCTGCCAAAAGCTAGCACTAGGGAACTGTAGTTGGAGACACCTGCTTTTGTACCCCCAAGCCACACCCTGAATTAACTTCTCCTCTCCTGACTTAGTAACCCCCATTTCCCTAACTCAGAAAAACACACTGACTTTCCTTTTTTTACCCTAAATGAGACCCCCCACTTCTAAAAAAGTATCTGTTTTCTTCATCCCAACAGGCACTGACTCCTGCTGAGATAAAAGTGTTCTATTAGTAAAAAAAAAAGTTCTAGTTTTGTAATCAGCTGCTCCTTGCTCTGAAAGCAAGATTTATGTTTGCCAAAAGCTAGCACTAGGGAACTGTAATTGGAGACACTGGGTTTTGTATTCATAAGCCACACCGCCAATTAACTTCTCCCCTCCTGACTTGACAAACTCCCTTTCCCTAACACAGAAGAACACACTGACTTTCTTTTTTTTTACCCTAACTGAGACCCCCACACGTCTAATAAAGTATCTGTTTTCTTAATCCCAAGAGGCCCTGTCTTCTGCTGAGGTAGAAGTGTTCTACTAGCAAAAAAAGTTCTAGTTTTGTAGTCAGATGCTCCTTGCTCTGAAAGCAAGCCAAAACCCTGAGTTCTGCACCAGTTTTTCAACCATTTATTTAATCCCATGGTGTAGAGCACCCTACCCTCACCCGTGCCATTGACAGGCAGCACCTCCAAGAAGATTACCATGTGTGCTACTTGTCTAAGGCCCCACCCAACTCCACAAACTCCCCCTGCACTGCTCCAATACCATTCCCAGCCAAGTAATTTGTCCCTAGGTGGACAATGACATCCAGCTCCCTCCCCCATGCAGCTGCTTCCTGCAGTCCTTAGGATTCACTCCCTGTCCCTCCAAACCATGGTGCAGAGCAGGCACCTGACCTCCCTTCCCCCTCCCTCCCCATTTCTGTCCCCCTAACTATTGATTGCCCCACCAGGAGTTGTTTCCTTCCCCCTGTGGGGTTCCGTGCCACCCTACTGTGGGTCTCCTTTGTTAAGGTTCCCAACATCCTCCTTGGTCTCCACTGTGGGTGCCTCCATAGAGGAACCATGCTCTGCCAGAATGGCATATGAATTGTTGAGAGGTACAACTGGAGGGATGCACCTCTGTTCTGCCATCCTCACCCTCCCTGAGCCCACCATGGTCCAACTACTCCTCTTTCATGGCAACCTCTGAGGCAGCAGTGGTGGCCCTCATGGTCCCTGGGTGGGAAAGGAGGTCCCCTGAATCCTGGCCAACACAGCCTGGAGATGAGCAACCTCCTTCCTCAGCCCAGAGAGGTAACTGCAGATGTGACAACACCACATCCTCCAGAATGTCTCCCACAAGACAGCCACTCCACAGCCACTGCTCTGCACTACTCCCATCATGCCTTATTTGTGGCCACTTGACTGTTGTTTTGTATGCTTAGTCTTTCTCTCTCTGTTTACTTTTTTTTGGTGTGTTTTTTTTCCTCCCTACTTTCCTACTGCCTCTGTGCCCTTTCAGATCCTTCTCTTCCCATTCTGGGACAGGAAGTTTCTGTATTCCTCAGTAGTCTCCTTCTTACTTGCTCAGAGACAGATCTCCAGCGGCTAGTGGGTGAGTAAGAGCTATTCTTTTCCTTCTAGGATGGTAAGTCTTTTGTGCCTCTGGGATCACTCCCTTCCTGCTCCCATACAGGAAGTCCCTGTTGTCAGTCAGATCCAGTGCCTGTAAAAGTGGAACTGGCTAAAGGGGGTTGGGTGGGTTGTGGGGAGGAGGCCATATAATCCCAGTAGTAGAGTTATAGCAGCTGCTTCCTTCCTGTTGCTGCTTATGCATCTCATGTTGACACCTTAGTCAAGATAGCCAACTCAAGACATGGATTACTCTATAGTCACCAGCAGAGCTTCCTGCCTGAGATAAAGAAAATCCTTGTCAGATGCTACATTGTCAGCATAATAGGCTATGGTCTGGAGGTCTATGGAGACTGCTAATGTCAATGCACTCTCCAGGATTGATGGTCTCTTGAACAGAGCATGTCACTTTGTACTTGACCTAAGGCAAGACACCAGCCACTGTGTAATTTATAGTGACCTTGGTTGGCTATACCTTGACCTGAGATTACAATACAGCACCCTAATTACTGGCAAGAAAGCTCTTCTTGGCTTGCTGTCCAGTGGTGTCCAGGCCTTGCTCTGTTTGGTTCAACAAAAATATGCCACAAGAGGAGTCAAACAAAATGGACTGCTGCTACCCCATAAGTAAACAACTTTAGGCCAAGCCTTGTTCTCCTTTAGACTCATCAAACTCTGGAATGGTCTGCTCCCCACTATAAAATCCACTGACTCTATCAATATGTTTAAATCCCAACTTCTTTCATCATTCATTCCCCCTAGTCCTTGTAAATGCTATCGCTGACTTGTAAGTTGCTCTCATTTGACATCTCTCCATCAGCACTTGACTTAGCCAACCCACTGTAAACCTCTGCTATTAACCTCAGTTAAACCCTGTCTCTTAGGGACTCACTGTTTCTCTCTGGGTGTATTGTGCTACTGGCTGCATTAGATCAACTCGATTAGATCAACTATGTTATTGCTTAGTATTATATTGTATTGTAGGTCATTTCATTGCTAGAACCTCATTGTTAACTTAGTATCTCACTATACCTGTTTGTAACATTAGTATCTTACTGTTATTGAAACAGAAAAACAAAAATTAGAATTTTGACCCACAAGTACTTATAATCCTCAATCTTACTAAATTACTAAAATAGTGAAGAAACACTGGCATGTGGTTTCTGAGGATTTAGGTCTTAAAAAATTAAAGGGGGAGGTACCCGGAATTGTTTTCAGAAAGGGTAAAGGTAATCAAGACACCCTGGTGCATTCAGTACAACTCTTGGAAGAAAGCCACCGCATGTGGCTCCCCATAAGGAAGAAAGGTAGTAACAGCTATGGTAATTGCAAATATTGCTCAAAGGTTAAGAATACCAAGACATTTGTAAACCCCATCAGAGGTTGGGATACTTATGTTAGGGGACATATGACATGTAGCTCATGTGGCCTTATTTATCTGGCAAAATGCAAATGTAGTTGTTTTTATATCAGTAAAACCAAGAGAGCATTCAAAATCAGAATAGGAGAACACATGTGCGCAACTGAAAATGGAGGTATAACAAACTCTATGGCCATGCACATGCTGAAAACAAGAAACAGGAAAACCATGATTTTAGCTTCATATGAATTGATAAACCTGTGATGTCAAGAAGGGAGGAGATTACCTACTGGGTCAGTTTGCCATATGTAGAACGGCGCATGTCAAAACCACACAACAGAGACAGCGCGGGCAGGAATAGCAACAGGTTGCAAAACTGCTAACTGGTCTATGTGAAGTTGTGCACCCTGTCTCTGTTCCCTCACAGAGGATAAGTCCTCTGCTGGGAGAAGGATCCACTGAGCAGCTGATGTGGCTCAATAGGATGAGCCACAGGCAGAAATGGAGGTGTACATCTGCGGACTGGGGATTGAATCCTGTAACCAGATGCATGGAATTTTTCTTTATTTCATACTTTGTATGATTTAAGTGTACAAATTCCCCCTCCAGGAGTTGATTAATTTATTTGGGGGGGTTGGGGGCACAGCCCCCTGTAAGCAAAACATAGAGAAATGCCACTGGCAATATATTGAGCTGTACTGGCAGCACAGTATATTGTTGCAGCACTGTGTCCTGTGACATTATGACACCATGCTGGGGGGTTGTAATAATCTATTACTCAAAAGGTTACAATATTGGATTGATGTGTAACCACCCAGTCCCCTGGGGTTTTAAAATTCCCCTCAGTATCAGTGCTAGGCAGGGAGAGGTAGCTGGTGATAACTAGTTAAATGTTTTTCCCCCTGCTCACTCAGTTTAGTTGGCTTCAGCTGAGATGGAAGTGATGAGCTCATTTAAGAGCTCTCGCAGCAGCATAAGCCTTGGCCAGCTGTGAGAAGGGAGTTCAGAATGCTGAGACGAGAGTCAGTGTGAGTCAGTAGTTGGAAGCAGCAGCTTGAAGTTGGAGGAGTGAGAACTGCTCAGCTGAGGGGTCTGAGCTGAGGGCCCTGCATTCTCACCCTAGTCCTGGTATTCTCCAGTTTGCCATGAGAAATGGTGGAAACCATTGTCTACAGCAGGATTTCCTGATATTCAACCTTGGAGGGATGAAAAGGACTGCTAGTGGATGGATCCAAGTTACAATCCCCTTTCTGATCCAGGATGTTTTGAAGCTGCCTGAAATGTCCAACAGTGAGTAGTATCTGAGTTTTGCTAAAGGAAGCAAGTACCTGTGCTGTTGTGTTCTCTTGCTAAAAGGAAAGGCACAACTTTTCTATGAATTCAGAAATGTGAGACTGTTCTAGTTTAAAGTTGGCTGAAGTGTGTGATGTCCAGAGATATGACATTATCACATTGTTTGGGACTTTAGTTTTTCCACTATCAGTGTAGTGATTCAAATGTTGGATGCCAAGTTTTATTCAATAAGAATTTCTGAAGTGTGTTTGCAAATGTTTAAGGTGTAACTCTGAAAGAATGGCTGAGTATGGATTTGGGAACAAAGGGTGTGCAGACCCCTATCTGGAGTAAGCAGTTCAAGACTACAGGTTCAGTAAGGGTACCTGGTTACTTTAGACAAAGGGGGAATGTCTGAAGAGAATTTTACCCCCTGAAGTGGGTTACAGTTTCTTCTCTGGTTATGAAGAATGGTACTAGTCTTAGCAAAAATGTGTGTTCAGTTGTGGCCAGTGCTACTCAAAGCAATATTTTATGTCCTACGACATGTGGGATTACAAAGTGAAAGTGTCCTATGATCTATGCTACGTGGGAATACAAGTCCAAGATGTTCTATGTCCTACTGAGGTGGGAATACAAAGAGTTTTTTGTCAGATACAGTCGATTTGTTGTTCTTTAAGTTTCTAGTGCCATGATGTGTAAACCTTGGAGGTCCTCCCTTGCTTTGAAGAACATCTCTTGAATAAAGCCTCACTCTAGAACCCCAACTATGGTCTGGACAGTTATGTTATTGCTTCCTGTGTGGAGTTACTGTGTACCCTTCCAGAAGATAGGTCTAGCATAGCCTTAGCAAAAAGTTCTCTCCCCAGAACCTGTTTTTTGTAAATTCCAGATAGGTCATATTACTTTTGTACTCCTCCACACCCTTGTTCTCTAGAAGAATGAGCCTGGTATACATTCCCAAAGCTAGTGGTGGTACCATTTCAAAATTGTTTAAGTCCATGCCCAGTATGGGTGCAAGGGGTAGCTAACAGTGTAAAGTAGTGGGGGGGATGGTTACATATGCATTAAAAGCCATGGAGGGAAGCAGTTTAAATGGAAAGATTGAAATTAAACCTTTTCTGAAAAAATGAGGATTAATTTATACATATTTTATGTTTTTGTTGAATTTATGCTGCTGTGTTGGGAGTGGTTGGACCAAGGTGGGCTCAGAGAGGGAGAGGGTGGTGGAACAGAGGCGCATCCCTCCAGCTGCACCTCTCCACAATTCATAAGCTGTTTTGGTGGAAAGTGGTTCCTCTGTTGATGCACCTGCAGTGGAGACAAAAAAGGATGCTGGGAACCTCCACAAAGAAGACCCACAGGAGGGTGGCACAGGATGTCACAGGCAAAAGAAACAACTCCTGGAGGGGACTCAATAATTAGGGGGGGTAGAACTGGGGGAGGAAGGGGAGAGGGAGGTAAGGTGCCTGCCTGGCACCATGGCATGGAGGGACAGGGCATGAATCCTCAGGATCGTGGGAGCAGCTGCACGAGAGAGGGAGCGGGATGTCGTTGTTCACCTAGGGAAAAATGACCTGGCTGGGAATGGGATCAGAGCAGTGCAAGAGAAGTTTATAGAGTTGGGGAGGGGCCTTAGACAAGTAGCACATACGGTCACCTTCTCCGAGGTGCTGCCTGTCTATGGCATGGGTGATGCTAGGTTACTCCACACCATGGGATTCAATGAATGGTTGAAAAACTGGTGCAGAGCGCAGGGTTTTGGTTTCATTGGGGAGTGGGGAGCCACCTGGAGAGATACAGGCCTATATAGGTCGATTGTATGCATCTGTCTGGGAGGGGAACCAGGATCCTAGATAATAGTAGTAGTTAGTGAGGTAACACCAAGGTAGAGAAGTCAATGGGGACCAGGACCAGGGTAAATGCAGAAAAAGGCAAGGGTGGTAAGGACAGGGATGAAGCTAAAAAGGGAGAGGCCATTAAAAAATTGAGGGTGATGAGTACCAGTGCCTGTAGTCTGTGTAACAAGCTCCTAAACTAGTGGCCTTGATGGAAGAGGGACACTTGGATATCATGGCAGTCTCAGAAACATGGTACACAGAGAACCATGACTGGGATGTCAACATACTAGGGAACACAATCTACAGGAGGGATAGGGAAGATAAAAGAGGAGGAGGAGTAGCTCTCTATGTAAGGGAAGGGATCAAAGCAATGGAACTAAAGAGTAGACAAAGTAAAGGAGACACTGTGCATCACCCAGGAGACAAGAAATGGCACCACAATCTGCACGGGGGTTGTATAGAGACCCCCATCTCAGGGGGAGGCAAGGGACAAGGAAATGATAGAAGGCATCCTTAGAATGGCAGAAAAAGGGGAGACATTGTTGATGGGGGACCTGATAATGGCAGATGTTAACAGGAACATCTTTGCTGCAGCCACATCCAAGAGCAGGGTCAGTCCTGCTGCCCTACAGAGGGCATTCCTCAGACAGCTAGTGTTGGAACCCACTTGGGAGGGAGCAATCTTAGACCTGGTACTCTCAAATGGGGATGGAGAAAGGATCTTGGATTTAGAAGTGCGTAGCCACCTTGGAACAAGAAACCACCAAACAGTGTGGTTCATGATAAACACAGCCATAGAGTCAAGTCATACGAAAGCAAGAGAACTGGACTTCAGGAGGGCTGACTTTGGAAAATTGGGAGGGTGCTTCAGAAAAGCACTAACAGACAGGCAAGAAGGAGGAGTGGAGGAACAATTGGGAAAAATCAGAACAGCCGCCAGAGAGGCAACAAGCCTTTGTGTGATGCAAATCAACAAAACAAAATGAAGGAAAACCACTATGGTTCTCAAAAGAGGTGGCGGGAAAGGTTAAGAAGAAAAAGGTAGCACTCAGGAAGTATAAGGAAACACAGAAGGAGCAGGACAGAGAATTGTACCAGTTAAAACAGAAGGAAGACAGGAAGGCAGTCAGAATAGCAAAGACCCAAACTGAGGAAAAGATAGCCAACTCAGTTAAGAAGGGGGATAACACCTTTTATAGGTACATTAGGGAGTGAAGAAAGACCAAGGGAGGGATACTGAGGCTTAATAAAGGGAAGGGAAGGTATAATTCAGCATAGTAGCTCTGAAATTCAGAGGTTATATCTACTGGGGATATTTTTAGGGTATCATCACTTTGAGACTGAACGGCCACAATAAATCTACAGGATTCTTGCTGTTTGCGTTTAAGGGCTAAAAGACAACCCACTTTTTCTCCTTGGTCTAAATGGGATGCCTTAGTTTTCAGGATAGTAAATTCTACCTTTTCCCTTAATAAAGTCAAGTATGAATCTTTTAACCTCACTAAATCATGTCTAACTTGGTCCGGCGATTGGGGAGATAACGAATTTTCTAAGGAGTGAATTTGAGATAATAAGAGTTGAAGGTGTTCCTCCTGATTTTTTTTTTCTTGGCAGCTAACCCAATCAATAAGCCTCGTAAATAAGCTTTTAGGGAACACCATTCGATATCCGGTTTCCCAGTAGAGTTAACATTAATGTCAGTGACGATTGTGATGTGTTCGCCTATATATTTAACATGTTCTGGATTTTTAAGAAGTTGATTGTTGACCTTCCAGCACCCTCCTTTAATGGGAAAAGATGTAAGGGAAATCAGGCAAGACACTGGAGAATGGTCAGAAAGTGGGCCTGAGAGTATGGATGAATCCATCACCCCAGGGATAAGGGATTGTGAAATAAGAAGGTAATCAATATGGGAGGATGAATGATGAACTGGGGATGTAAAAGTAAATTCTCTATCTGCAGTATGAAGAACACGCCAGATATCTGTCAAACCTGTCCCATCTAAAAGGTCTCGTAATGCCCGCTGTGCAGGAGACAGTCCTTTACGGAGTCTACTAGAGTGGTCTATGTATGGGTCAAAAATGAGATTTAAGTCACCCCCTATAATAATAGGGATGTGCGAAAAGGGGCTAAGAACATTGAGAAGGTGCATAAAAAAACTGGGTGTGTCAATGTTAGGACCATATATACTGCCCAGTAAAATTTCTCTAGTGTGAAGCTTCCCTTTTACTAGTATACATCGCCCCTCTGGGTCTACAATAGTTTGATTAGGTGAAAATGGAACAGATCTATGCAACAATACTAATACTCCATGACTTTGAGTATTGCCCTCCGCTGTGAAATATTGACCCATTTGCAATCTACATAATTTAATTGCCTCAGAGTTAAGTAGGTGGGATTCCTGTATGAAAACAATGTCTGCTTTCAAAAGATTCAGATGTTTAAGAATCTGGTATTGCTTAACTTTGTTTCTAGCCCCCCTAACATTCCAGGTAAGCACTCTTAGTGTCCCAGCCATATAAATTCAAGAGCTGGGTAAAGTATGTGGTAGATATCATATAGTTGGCCCTGCAGGTTATCTCTGTGTGAAGCAAACCTCCTACTTCCCACCCCCCTCCAAGCCCCAATGACCAACACAAATAATTGATAAATTGTAGAAATTTTAAATCCCAAACCGGGCCCACCCCCTCCCCTTTCTTCTATGCTCCGCCTTTTGCTTCACACTCTACAGCATCCCCCCTACTCCAACCTACTCCAACCACACTAACTAATTATATCTAGATAGAATTATAAACATAATCTGACAGTTCGTAACAAACAGCACTAACGTTAACATTTTACCAAAGTAGAAAATCTACATAAGACATATCAGTTATCAAGATAACATTAACATTTGGCTCTGTTGAGCAGGAATTAACCACTAGTAAATCAAATAAAGAAAATTAGCAAGTTGTATCAATAGGAGTATGAGACTAAGTATACAAAAGAAGGCATCCTTAAAAATAAATTAAGTAATTCAATCATGGCAGCCCAGGAAATTGTGGCAGCCACTACTTTCAGAAAACTAGATTTAAGGCAAATGAATAAAAGAATAGTACCCTGCTCTAGCTTAGAATTCAGCTAAGAGTCCACACATTAAATTTTAAGAAGAGAAATAAAGAAACCATTCAACCTCCCAAAGCACTTCAAATAGCTATTAACATCTTATATAAATGAGGTGTCTACATTAATATTGAATAATTAGTAAGCTCAATAACAAGTAACAGATCCCCATAATAATAGCATAATGAACAAGGTACCATATTGAGACGTCCATAAACAGCTGATTGTAGAATTATAATCAGGAACAAATAGCTAAACTTGTATCAATACCGCTAACCATTGATCAGTTGTGGAGACAGGGCTCCCTCTATCGGTGAGAACGGTGAAGTGTCAGAATGATAAACAATCGGTAAAAAACTTCTTGAATAATGTAAAGGGAGCCAATTTATAACCGAAGTGAGAGTCACTTCAAAAACCTGTCCATTTGCTTGTATCTTCTCTGGATGTATATGAGAATAGCCTTGCAAATTACGAAGTGGTTGAAAACCCTGGGAGCTGATCAGCTTAACAAAATCAGCTTGCTCGTAGTATGTGTGAACCTTAGAGGGTAAAACCAAAGGCATATAACATCACCAAGGGTACAAACCCCTCATTTTCTGCTTTATAGATGCTTCAAATCTTTATTTGTAACTCGATCACGGGAAACTATAGACCTGTTAGTTTGACCTCAGTGGTAGGGAAAATGATGGAATCACTTCAGAAGGGAAGAATTGTTGAGTTCCTAGAGGCCAGTGGGGCACAGGACCCTAGGCAGCATGGATTCACAGAGGGAAGGTCATGTCAGATTAATCTAATTGATTTCTTTGACTGGGTGACCAAAGTAGTAGACAAGGGAGGGACTGTGGAGATAGCCTACCTAGACTTTAGCAAGGCATTTGATTCAGTCCCACAAAAAAGATTAATAAACAAGTTAGCCAGCCTGGGAGTGGGTCCCAGGGTTGTAGCCTGGATAAAACATTGGCTGAACAACAGGACACAGAGGGTAATAGTAAATGGAGTCCACTCCGAAGAAAGGGGGATTACTGGTGGGGTACAACAGGGTTCAATACTGGGACGAGTCCTCTTTAATGTCTTTATAGGTGACATTGCAGTGGGACTAGAAGGGAAAGTATGCCTCTTTGCAGATGACACAAAGATCTGCAACAGGATTGATACACAAGAAGGGGTGGAAATGATGAGAAAAGACTTAGCAAGGTGGGAGGAATAGTCAAAAGTGTGGCAGCTTAGATTCAATGCAAAGAAGTGCAAAGTAATACACGTAGGAAACAAAAACCCAGGGGAAGAGTACACAATGTGGGGGGAGGTACTAACAACAACAAAAAAAGGGATCTGGTGGTACTCATATCACATGACTTAAAGGTAAGCAAGCAATGTGAGAAGGCAGTAAGGAGGGCTGAGGGGATACTGGGATGCATATGGAGAGGCATCAAAGTAGAAAACAGGAAGTTGTTATCCCTCTTTACAAACAGTTGGTGAGACCCCATCTGGAATACTGCGTGCATTTCTGGAGACCTCATCTCCGTAAGAACATAGACAGGATGGAGGCAGTCCAGAGGAGGGCAACTAAAATGGTGCAGGGTCTGCAACAGAAGCTGTACAAAGCAAGACTAAAGGCGCTTAATATGTATGCCCTCGATGAAAGGAGGGAGATGGGGGACATGATAGAAACATTTAAGTATTTTATTTATTTATCTCAGTTTGGGAGTAATACTTTTGAGTCAAGGACTCATTTTTAAAGGTTCCACATCACTGTTGAACAGACATTACAAAAATACAAGTTTAACAATGAAGAACATTGAAGAATATACACAGGCAATAACAGTAAAACATGTGAAGTTATACACATCTATTAAGTACATTTTAACACAGGCTTGATTAGAATAAGATAGGGTTGGGGGTTCAGCCAATAGTGGCATCGTCAGTGGTAGGAATTGGGGGGGGGAGAAGTATTCAGCCATGTGAGACCATCATTAAATGCCAGGGGATAGGGGAAGGGGTTTAGGAAGAAAGGTGGTAATAACTGGAAAGATATTGAGGGGGTAGTTACTGGGAAACTGTAGGGCTAAGGTAATATCACAATACCGCTGGCAGGTACAGGTCATTTTAGAGCTATGGAAGGATCTGAGCCCAGTTTTGAATGTACTGATCTTGGGTGTCTCAGAGAGGTCAGTGGTTAGTTCATTGTACCATTTCAGTCCTTGATACAGGATGGAGTTTTGGGCAGGTTTTGTCCTTTTGAAGGGAATCACCATTCTGTCAGTGGTTGCACTTCAGGTCGATTTCGTAGGGGCAGCCAGCATAAAGTGACCCCCCAGGGTGGGAGATGTCAGTCTAAGCGGCACTTTTTTTAAAAGCAGGCAGGTTTTGTATTGCCCTCAAAGGCTGAGTAGGAGCCACCCAGTTGTGGTGTAGAGTGAGCAGGTGTGGGTGTCAAAGGCAGCCTCCAGAGTAAGACGGCAGGTCTTGTTGAGGAGTGTGTTGATCCTGTTTAGGGCAGTTTTTATGCCCACCCCATAAATAAGCAACCCATAGTCAATGGTAGAAAGTATAGAACTACTGGTGGCTAGTCTGAGAGCGTCGGGAGTCATTGAATGTCTGGGATGGTAAAGTACACCAAGCTTCATATTTGCAGTCTTGATAACAGAGTCTATGTGGCTTGAGAAGGTGAAGGTGTCATCAAAGGTGATGCTGAGATATTTGAACTTAGTTACTTGGTCTAGAAACTCACCCTTCTGGTTATGTATAAGCAGGGTCAGGTATTTCTTTTTGCTTTGGGAGATGGTGAAGAGCATACTCTTTGTTTTTTTGACATTTAATAGTAGTTTGTTTTTAGTGAACCACGATTCAAGTTTAAGATTCAAGTGCCTCAAGGGAATCAATAAAGTCCAAGAGGGTAGCATCTTTCAGAAAAGGAGATGTGCAAGAACAAGGGGGCACAATTTAAAGATAAAGAGGGGACGGCTCAAGGGCAATATAAGGAAGTATTTTTTGACAGAGAGGGTAGTAGATGCATGAAACAGCCTTTCTGAGGAGGTTGTGGGGTCAAAAACAGTGAGGGAATTCAAGAATGCATGGGACAGACATAAAGCAATTCATGTGGGGGGGTAGGAGGAAGTAGGCTGTTGGTTAACAAGAAGCTGCAGCTTATCCGATAGGTAGGGAAATGAGCAGACTGGGTGGGCCAAGCAGTCCTTATCTGCCATCAGATTCTATGTTTCTAGGTATTTTGTATGGCATAAGGTGATGGTTTTATTATTACTTTGGCTCTTTATTCTCATTACAGGTTTGCACCAGCGACTCTACAAGGTTGACTGTTGGTTTTAAATAACATGTTTATTTAATTTTGGTAACCGGGTAGGCCCACTGAGACCATTGCAGTCCATTTTTCAGTGGTGGCCTGGGATTAATTACAATTAAGAGAACAGTTTAACACATCAGACAAGGCAGTTTTCACATTACTACATATCACTGTAATAGACATTAGTTAGTCTAAGCAAGATATTTGTGGGTTACAGCAGTAGGGTATACCATAAGAACAGGAAATCATCAGAGACAGGTTGTGACAGGATAAACCTATCAAACTTTGTGCAGTCTCTACTCTACCTGATCTGTACTTCAAGTTATTTTGTGCATTTTTTATTTATATATTTATTGTTGGATGTTAGAATTGGTAATCTGATTTTGGGACTTTATTTATTAATGGTATTCTTATTTAGTTTATTGGACTGCCTAAAATTAAGAACTGCATGTTTCATTGCTTACATGAAGCCAATATCTCTTGAATCAAATGAATGTTATTAACATCTAATTAAATATTGTATTAATTACTGTACAGTTCATTATGCAATGTATATATATCCAAACGAGCATTGAAAAACTCATAACAGGTTTACAAATTAGTTACTGTCCCTTTAAGAGTTTTGTGTATTTAAGGGAGACTACCTGTTTAGTACATCAGCCTTTGATAAAGCACGTCATGTATGAAATGTGTCAGGTGATGTTACAAGCTTTGAATTTGGGAGCGGGGTGATCATCTCTCCTTTGTCTTCTATGGTGCTGCTTTGAGAATTTTATGTGAGTTGTTATTGTTTGTCTGCACCCCAATAAAGCTAAGCAGTTTCTGGATATAGCAGGTCTGATGTCTCTGTTTCATCAGAGGACCTAAAAATTTATGAGAGAACTGGAGGAGAACTGTGTGAGAGCTGTGGTTAGTGTGTAATTACACACCACCACTTAGGCAGGGGCTGGTCCCCTCTGTCCACAGTCCAAATTACTTATTGACTTGGGTACTACCTTTCTGAGGTGGAGTCACACCCACTAAATCATACCCTGTATGCCTTTGTATGCTATTTATCTGCATGTTGCTGCTCTCTGTTGTATCTGACATTAAACTCAAAAATAGAAACAGCCTAAATGGTTTTAGCTGAAATAAATAAATACATTAATTAATAAACAAATAAATCTTATAAACAGAACAGTCATAATTAAACATAAACAACAAGACAATACATTTACATACATAAACACAGTCATCCTCTCTCAATCTACTATTTCTCATCTAAAATGCACAATAGAAGTCAAGTGTAGCTCAAAACCTAACTGGAGTAGGAAGCATTTCAGTTTCTTTTTGAAAGACTGCACAGGCCTAGTGGTGCAGTTCCCTTCTGGTAATGAATTAAAGAGGGTAGGGGCTGCCACCAAAATAGCCCGATCACAGTGGACTTTAAATAGGATTGTGGCACGCTCAGTAAACCCCACCTTCTGGACCTCAGATCCCAAGATGCCACACAGGGAGCCAGGAGCTCACTGAGGTATTGGGGCCCAGTCAGTTTAAGGCTTTAAATGTCACTAGCAGCACACAGCAATAATTGTGCCACCTAACTCGCAGCCAGGCCAGAACTCATAGGGAGGGAGTTATATGATCTGACCTCCTAGTGGATATAAGTAAGTAAGAGTTTATTTAACTGAGTTCCCCATCCTGGAGGCTCTGAGCGCTGTACAAGTAGGTACAGTACTAGACAAAGACATGGTCAGATATTTCCAGATATTTCTCAACATTTCTAAAGAATTTCTCTCTGCTGCACCTACTGTGGAACTACAGCAGGCAGGAGATTTCTCTAGAAATATCACAGAAATTTCAGGAAATATCTGACTATGTCTCTGGCTGTGACTGTAGGAAACCCATATCATAATAAATAAACATAAAATGAATAATGAGATAAAACAGTTCAAATCAAATTTTATTTTATTTTTCTGCAGCAGTTTCCTACCTTAAATCTGGATAATCTATAAATATTTTCCTAAAAAGATGCACCTTCAAGCCCCACTTAAAAACCCTCTACTGAAGTAGCCTCGCTCAAAGATTTTGGTAGCGAGTTCAACAATACCGGGCAAGACACCTCAAACAACCAATCACCAGAGGACCTCAGGTGGGCCCTGAGAACTGCTAGGGGCCTTCAGTAGAGGAGCAAAGTGAGCACATCAGAAAGGCAGGAGTCAGGAGATCTTTCAGGTAACCAGGGCCTGATCCATGTAGAGCCTTATACTGTAGGGGAGCAAGCCCACCTTGAAGGTAATTCTCCATCTAACTGGCAGCCAGTGCAGCTCGCGCAGAACTGGGGTCACATAACAGGACCTTGAAAGGCCTGTCACTAATCTGGCTGCCATGTTCTGCACTGGATGCAGTTACCAGAGAACCCTTCCTGTGACCCCGAGATACAGAGCATTGCATTAATTGAGCTGCGATGTCATGAATGCATGTACCAGTGAGAGCAGGTCATCAGACAGAATCAAGGCTTTAATCTGAACAACATTCCTCAAGTGGTAAAAAACACTCCTGACAATGGATGATGCCCAGACCTCAAATGTGAATCCATCATCAAGGAAGATGCTGAAATTTTTCACCTTGGTGGATGCCACCAAGGTAGTGGCTCCAAGAAATAATCCTGTTCCCATTTCTGCAACGTCCACATTCTGCTGATGATCAGGCTCAATCATTAGTACCTGCATCTTGTCAGGATTGAGTCTCAACCAACTAGAGGACACCCAGTCCTGTATTTTAGCCAGACATTTGTTTAGCACCTCCACAATGCCATCTGTCCTGCATGCAAATGACATGTACTGCTGGGTGCCGTCTGCATAGTGATGAAAACTCAAGCTGTACCATCTAATGATCTCACCCAGGGGAAGCATGTACACTGCAAACAATGCAGGTAACAGGATCAAACCCTGGGGAACTCCACAAGACAGGAGCTTTGGGAAGGATGAGACATGTCCCATCACCACCCTCTGCATCCTGCCTGTGAGAAAGGACTCAAACCAGTTGATGACTGTACCAGTGAATCCACAGATCTTCCTATAGGGATCCAGCAGCACTACATGGTTCACAGTGTCAAATACTGAAGAGAGACTGAGGAGGATGAGAATTGATAGCTCCCCTCTATCCCTTGCCCTGAGGAGATCATTTTGCACTCTGACTAAAGCAGTTTCAGTTCTATGTCTTGACCTAAGCTCTGACTGGAAGGGCTCATAGATGTCATAGGTTGCGAGGCATGCCTTGAGCTGCAGAGCCACCACGTTCTCCATAACCTTTCCCAGAAATTGGAGGCTAGAGACAGGTCTATAATTCACCAAAATGTCAGAGTCTAGAGATGGTTTCTTTTGGAGGTGTCTTACTAGCGCCTCCTTCAAGGTGTTTGGAAAACATCCCTCCAAAAGTGAAAACTGGACAATCTTGGAGAACACTGGACCAACAAACTCAACACATCCCACTAGATGAGTTGGGCCTGAGTCCAGTTCACAACTGGTGGGTCACAGCTTTGAAATCACCTCACAAACCTCAACCACCCCAAATGGACTGAACTCACTCCAGAAATTAGGAGTGCCTCTAAACACACACGACTCACCACCACAGAGCTGCAGTTGCCCTGTTGGGGAGATCCCAGCCCTGATGAAGACACACTGTTAGAGAATAAAATGAGCAAACCCCTCGCACTTATCAACTGAAGTTGATTTTTTTGGTCTCAGACAGGCAGGATGGAGAAGCCTGTCTTCAACACAAAAAAGCAGAGCTGGTCTGCTTCTCCCTGTAGCAATCTCCCCAGACAGGAACTCTGCCTTCTTACAGTGGATTTTCCTTTGATATTTACTGTAGTGAATTCTTAAAGCCAGTGTGTCTTCCTCAGGCTGAGACTTCCACAAAACAACACTCCAACTTCCAACCCCTGGTCTTCATCTCCTTAAGAGCCCCACCAAACCACATGGCTCCCAGGTGAGAATACCTTGGTTGAACATGGACCACTGCAGTGGAGTCAAGCACCTTGGAAACAGTCCCATAATAGGCTGCAGTCACCTCATCTGCACCTACCACACACACAACACTCACACTGGATAAATCAATAACCTCAATCAGTTCCTTTGGGGACAACCCCTTCAAAGGGCGGTAACGGACCATCACCACAAGGAAAGGACTAGCAGGGGAACCCCAAATGAAAACCTCACCATCCAGTGATGTGACCAAATGACCGGATCAAGTGTGAGGTCAATGACCTTAAGCCCCAGTGAGAACATTAAGTCCAAAGTGTGGACATGGCTATGGGTTGCAGATGCAACAGCTTGTGCAAGACCCACTGAAGTCATTGGCTGGAGGAAATTGTAACTGAAAAGTGATTGTTTTTCATCGATCAATTGATACAAACCTTGTAGTCACATTCTGAACCAACTGCAGGTAATGCAGCTGACCCCCAGATACGCTTTTGTAGAGCCCATAACAAGAGTTGAGATGGTTGCAAACTAGGGCAGTGACTAGGGTGGCTAGATAACACAACTGAACAGAGGTTGCAGCCTGGCAACATTTTTGAGACGTTAAAAGCAGTCTCTGACTACAGAAGACACCTGAGAGACAAGCGCCAACTGTCCATTAAGAACTACTCCTAGCCTGCAAATGTCCTCTGCTGCCTGAAGTCACAGCCCCCCAAGGGAAAGGAGACACAGGCCACAGTGAACAGTCAATATCTGCTTCTTAGATCTCACCACTAGCAACTTGGTCTTCGTATAGTTTAGTGGCAAATGTGTACATCAAATATACCTACAGCACGTAGAAGCAGTATAAGATAGCAGTAACAATGTGCATGTTTGCAGCATAGAAATAAAACAATAGAATGTATCTCTTCAAAATTTGTTGAACTTTGTATTACTCAAGCTAAACTGATGACAGTAAAAAATTGACAGTGGTATAACAGTAATACTGCAATATTTAGACCACAGTGATTTTCTTACTTCTTCATATCTGGTACAAAAATACCAAACATAAGAAGGGATTGTGATGTATTTTCTGTCTTAAATCAAATAATCAAAAGATGGCACAGTTTTATACCACTTGAGTAACTTCAATGTTCTGTTTCTGTCTCACGTCCTGATTGCACTAAAAGTACGTTCTCCACCTTTTATTTTGTTTAATTGGTGTTCTCACCCCTGACACAGTGACGTGATGCACCCCTATAATGCTTACTAATGAGAGCACACTGTGAATGGCTTTAAAGACACACCTTCTCCCTGTGCTTCTGAGTGCCGACTGGCCAAAATCAGGTTAGTGATTTAAAATGAAATGAACATGATATGCTACAAAGAACATTGCAATGCTTGTTTTTTTTCTTCCTTTTTAAAATATCATGTAATGAGTAATTTATCAAAATATAAATGACATGGTTGCACTTTTTCACATACACTCGTTTCTCCCATGATACATGTGTCAGGAGTTTTAACACACCACAATTCATGTGCTAACTTACAGTTCACATTACAGATATTTGTTCTGTGTCATAAGTTATACCACAAGTGTTGCAAAAGAATATACTGCAGGCGGTGGTCATAAGGGCCATCGGAGTGTCCTGCCCTCCCCCAAAATGGAGCCAATCCACGCCGGTGATTGTTGCAGTCGGTGGTCGTGAGGACTATCGAGTGTCCTGCCCTCCCCCAAAATGGAGCTGATCCATGCCGATGATTGCTGCAGCTGGTGGTCGTGAGGGCCATGGAGTGTCCTGCCCTCCCCAAAACAGAGCCAATCCATGCCGGTGATTGTTGCAGCCAGTGGTCGTGAGGGCTATCGAGTGTCCTGCCCTCCCCCCAAAATGGAGCCAATCCTCGCCGGTGATTGTTGCAGCTGGTGGTCGTGAGGGCTATCAAGTGTCCTGCCCTCCCCAAAATGGAGCCAATCCACGCCGGTGATTGTTGCAGCTGGTGGTCGTGAGGGCTATCGAGTATCCTGCCCTCCCCCAAAATGGAGCCGATCCACACCGATGATTGCTGCAGCCAGTGGTCGTTAGGGCCATGGAGTGTCCTGCCTTCCCCAAAACTGAGCTGATCCACGCCAGTGAGCGATTGCTGCAGCCAGTGGTCATGAGGGCCATCGAGTGTCCTGCCCTCCCCCAAAACAGAGTCGATCCACGCCGGTGATTGTTGCAGCTGGTGGTCGTGAGGGTCATAGAGTGTCCTGCCCTCCCCCAAAATGGAGCCGATCCACACCGGTGATTGCTGCAGGTATGAGTACGATTTTGAAAAGGCCAGGTGGCCGTTTCCACTGTAAGCTGCTTCAACCGCATGGTTGGGGACAAAGGACTTGCACCTTTTGGTGCCCTTTTCAAAATATTGGTCGGCAGAGCGATGAAGATAGTTTCTACCACAGCCATTTTTACAAAGAAGACGCAGTGCTTTACCATTCTCAGCGGGGGCACTTTAATGGAAACCCTCAGCAGAGCAGTATTTTTTTACACATTTTGAAGTCACCTTAAGATGAACTGGAGGGAGTTGATCTGCATTTTAAGCCCCAAGTAATTCTGGAACTTACTCACTGGGGCACTTGCTTCAGCAGTAAATTGCGGGTGATTAGCTTAGGAACTCAGTCAAATTCTATTTGTTTAAGCAATTTAAGTTCAAACTGCACAGTCTTAGATCCTTTGAAAGTTTTCAACCTCTGTATGTTAAGCAATAATGAAACACAACAGAGCCTGAGCTTAGGAATTTCATGCTAGCAATTGTAGCCATCAATGTTCAATTAAGTAAATTGTGATTACAGCTTAGGTGATCTAAATGTAGAGATTGTAACAGCTTGGAAGATTTGAGTTCATACAGCCTTTACCCTAAAACGCTGCTAATCTGATCTACCTTAAGCCAGCCCCCTTCCCCCTAACCATTTGTCCTTAGCGAATATGATGTGTGTTAGCCTCCCTGAGCAGTAACAGCCCGTCCTTCTCTAACCTGTTATAATCTGTCTGTTTCTGTCTCCTCTTCACAGCTGGTGACCATGAGGGCCATCGAGGGTTCTGCCCTTCCCCAAAATGGAGCCGATCCATGCCGGTGATTGCTGCAGGTATGAGTACGATTTTGCAAAGGACGGGTGGCCATCACCACTGTAAGCTGCTGCAACCGCGAGGTTGGAACCCTGCCGGTGCTATGCACTGGCTGCCCCACCACCCACACCACCACCCTTAGTGAGCACTGCCTTATATAGGGTGTGTGACGCATGAAAATAACCAATCAACTCACTTCTTCATCTTCAGGTTATACAACCTTGACACTAGGGGCAGCCCATCACTTTCCCATTCACTCTCCCAGCTGCACAAAATCCAGTGCATTTTGAAATGTTGCCACTGCAAATTACGCTACTTGGGCTACTCATCCCCTTAACATCACTCCCACCTGCCACCTACCTGGATACATATTTTTTCCCCACTATAGATTTCAACTTGGCAACTCCTCCCCCCTCCACACTACCTCCATCCCCAGCCCATCTCCACATGCCATTTTATCAAATTGGGACCTAGGTGCTACTGTACTGCCACCCTCCTTCCACGCTTGGCAGTCACTTACAGTTGTCATTTTCTAACATACTCTCATTAACACCGGAGCGGTTATCAACCCCTGCAAGGCGAGATGGGCATCTCTCGTAGCTAAACAGCCGATATCATTGCTGTTACTCCAGGCAAGGGACGTTGAATCAAACCCGGGGCCTCCAGCCTCACCCAACATCTCCTCCCCAAATCTCCAATTACCACGGGGGTTAAAAATCATGCCTCTTAACATATGCAGCATCCTGAATAAATTTACAACCCTACAACTGGACGTCCTCTCCCTATGCCCTGACGTCCTTATAATAACTGAAACATGGCTGAAACCCCATAACTTGGACACTGAATTATCTCTGCCTGGCTATTCACTCACTCATTATGACCGCCCGGGGAATAAGAAGGGTGGGGGTGTTGCCATGTTCATCTCCACCAAGCTACAATTCACACCAGTCCAACTCCCAAACCACACACATCCCATTGACTTACTCCTACTCAAAATATTACTCCCCCACTCCATCCCACTATAAGTAGTGGGGTCCTACTGCTCCTGTGGTACACCCCAGCACGCCATCCTAGAACACCTAGGCATCCTAAAATCACTTGCCTAGGGGAGCGAACTATACAGTCTTGGTGATTTCAATATTAACTGGCTCTCAAACAAAAGATCCAAGCTCAAAAACCAGGTGTTTGCACTAAACCTCTACCAACAAATCACGGAATTCACCCGCCTAAATCATAAATCCCCAAACCACTCGTTACTGGAACTGGGCCCTCACCACCCACCCCATTGGGTTCTAAAAGCTGGTCTCCTCCCTGACTCCCTAAGTGACCACCACATGATTTACGTAATAAGGAATATTTTCAAGCCCCAGTCCCCTCCCCCATGAACTCTACTCACCAGGTTCTACAAATCACTAGACCTGCCCGCACTTCTAAACAAGCTATCTATCACTGACTGGTCATACATCCAACATGCTTCCACCATTGACTAGGCCATAGACTTTTTCAAATATAAATTTCTCACAATCTGGGATCACTACACACGTCTCAGAAGAGCCTGGGTGAGACGCGCCCACCTACCCTGGATAAACGCTAACATTATAGATCAACTCCATGCTACAGACAAGGCTTGGAAATCTTACAAATGTACTGGGTCACAAGCAGCACTCCAACACTACCGCACACTCCGCATCGCATGCACCCGGATAATTCATCAGGCTAAAGCCAACTATTTCAAGGTCTTCTTCCACTCAAACCTCAACCACCCAGCTAAATTCTGGAAGACAATGAAGTCGCTACTCTCTCCACCCTCCCAGCCACCCACCCTTGCCCTAAATGTTACTGACTCCATGGTCACAGATCCAGGTAAAATAGCCACCGTTCTCAACACTTTCTTCACTAACTGCACCTCCTCCCTACTACCCACAAACCCACACCCCCCTACGATCCCACTCCCCCCCATGACACCCACTCCATGGTCCCCCAGTTTCTTGTTTCACCTGGTCTCCCCAGTAGAGGTACTAACAGCCCTGCTGTCACTAAACCCAACCAAAGGTAAATGTCCCTCCAGCCTCGACTCCTGGATGCTATACCTATCTGCCACGGCCATCGTCACCCCACTGTCCTCCCTCTACAATCTCTCTTTTTCTCTCACCAAACTCCCTGCTGTTTGAAAGTTTGCCACTGTCATCCCCCCTCCCTAAAGGAGGTGACCCCTCCTCACCGGGTAATTACCGCCCTATCTCCCTGCTCCCTATTCTAGCTAAAATTCAGGAAAAACTTGTTCTTGGACAACTTTCCACCTTCCTTGACTCCTCCTCCATCCTCTCTCAATACCAGGCTGGCTTCAGGAACTCACACTCCACTATCACCTCCTTTCTAAGGCTAACAAATGACATCCTCACTAGCATGGATAAAGGGCACGTAACCTCAGCTATCTTCATTGACCTAGCTAAAGCCTTCGATATGGTCTCCCACTCATTCCTGCTATCCAAACTCACCCTCGCTGGCCTCTCAGGTGAGGTCACCAACTGGTTCCACTCATACCTGGTAGGAAGGCAACAATCAGTTACAATCAGATCTCACTCCTCTATCACCCTACCTATTACAATAGGGGTTCCCCAAGGCTCGGTCCTTGACCCGCTACTTTTCTCTGTCTTCCTGAATGACCTTCCCTCAGTGTGCCCCCTCTCTGCCATACACATGTATGCCGATGACACTGTACTTTATGCCACAGGTCCCTCCCCTGCTGAAGTGTCAGCCAGACTCCTGCAGGACTTTAATGCAATTCAGCTCTGGTTCTGCTCCAACCAGCTGTTTCTCAACCCGAAGAAAACTGTCTCACTTACCTTCGGGGCTAGGAAAAGGATCTCCCATGTCCTCTCCTCCCCAGCCTTCCACACCTTAGATGGGTCCCTTTTGGAGACCTGCACTTTGTTCAGATACCTCGGAGTCTGGCTCGATCAACATCTCGACTTCTTAGTCCATATTGATGCGAGCTACAAAAAACGTCTCCCAAAATTGGGTGCCCTATATCAGAACAGAGGTTGTATCCCACTGCCAACCTGGAAAGAAATTATACAGAAAATGATTCTCCCACAATTTGACTATGGGGATGTTGTTTACAGCACAGCCTCCAAGTCCTCCCTTGCCAGGCTTGACCTCCTCTTCCATTTTTTCTGCCGTTTCACCCTTGACCGCCCAGCCGCAACTCACCACTGTGACCTCTATAGATCCCTAGACCTGCTTTCTTTACATGTTCAGAGAACAGCACACCGCACAAGGTTAATATCTAAATACTGGACCCAGTCCCTACCCCCTTACCTAGCAGCTACTGTAGCAACCCAAACTCCTCCAACTTACTTCCTCCAGAACACCGACCCCAGGTTACTCCAACTTCCTCATATGACCGCCGCCAAAGGTCAGCATGCCTTCAAGTACCGTATGCCTCATGTATGGAACTCCCTCCCAACTGAGCTCAGACACTCCACCTCCTCACAGCAGTTTAACCTTCTCAAGCAGCATTTCATCTCCGCCTGCACGTGCAGCTAGTCCCCTATAGCAGCCATCAGCCTCAAATGTATATTTGTTGTCTGTGCGTTTCACTCTCATGGGACTTCCCTTTACTGCTGAGGTGAGTGGCCCTGGTTTTAGCTATAAAATGGCATTTTTGCACTATTAGCTACTCCTTGCCATGTGGCAGGCATATCTTGTTTCTTGTACTCTGTATATTTTTCATCAGTGTAATGTTATACTTCATGTATAGTTCTCTCCAATTTCCCTTCCCCCAGGACGCATCTGGAATCGAGCGTTTGCTGTGCTCAGTATGCCTTCCTGGTAAAACTTTTGAATAAATAAATAAATTTTACTTTGACAGAAGATATGTTCACCTCACTGATAATGTACAATATATTCATGCCTGTGTCTCAGTATCTACTTTTTGTGACTTGGTACAGTAGCTGAGTCACAATTTTAAATTTATTAACACCACTGATGGAGTAGTTTTTTTTTTTTTAAGTACCACATGCTGTATGCATATTTTTGAAGGTACCACATCAGTGCTTCTGAATTTATGTCACCTGGAAACATTTGTATGTTGTGTGTCTTACCTGATGATGGCTGTCTATTGTTGCCTGTGTGGTCTTTGCCTTTTGCTGCTTGGTGTGTGTGTGGGGGGGGTAGTTAGGGTTAAAAAAATAGATAAAATAAACAAATATAATAACTGTTAACTGTTCCAATGATTTCTAATCTGTGTGCATACAACTGTGCATGTGCATGTTTGTCTGTGTTTGTGTGTTTACTTGGAGTTTAGTAGTCAGTGTACAGGGATGAGGTAGCTCCCATTTTTTGAATAAAGAAGTAATAAAAATAAATATAAATATAAGAAATCAAATAATAATTATAAATAGAATAACAGATTGGTGACTGGGTATTATGAGGCTATATTACCACTGAGAGGTTCTGGTGACATGAACCTTGACAGTGAGGCTTGAGAGGTTATAACATGTCACTAGAGCCTCAAGAAGGTATTTTAGAGGAGAAATATACAGTATCCTGTTTATGTTTTGTAATATATGGATGCAAGACGGTGGTTTTATTGTAAATAAAATACAATAAGTTATCAGTTTTTTCATTCAATGAGCCAGTGATTTAGAGCTGTAAATTGTAGATCCCATACATCTAGGAACTTAAACCAGAGCACTAAAAACAAGGAAACTACTCAACTTTTGTCAGTTAACTGTTTGCATTAGTGTGATTAATTTGAGTTTGAATCTTAGTAGATCATGAGCCAGCATTTTTAGGAGGAAGTGTTTTTTTTTTTATATTGATAGAGATGTCTCACTAGAAGATGCAGTGAGAGCCAAAAATGTTTGCTTTCTTGGTGAAGTATTCAGACATGGTAGATAGTGACAGTACAGTACTTGAAAAGGTGTCAGGTGCCTCGTTTGTAGTACTGAGGAAGGTATTACTAGTTGAACTAATAGTGGGAAAATAGGACTTTCTTGTGCTGATGTAAGAAGTTGTGTGGTTCTGTGTGCTAATGGTTTAGCAGAATTACAGAGAAAATAAAAAAGAAAAGTGTTTTTTTCTGAACAAGGTACTGTAATTGTTAAGTGATTAGATGTTTTTGTGACCTGATACCTATACTACATCGGGGTGGGGGGTAGATTTGAATCTATGAGTATTTGAATGGAAGTTTTTTGTGTTGAACAGTTCATGATTCACTTTTCAGCTGGATACCCCTCAAATTGTTTTAGGACCTTCAAGATGCCACAGATTTTATGTTCCCCAATTGCCATTTCAAGGGACAGTAAATATTGCAGGGACTACTCAAACTGTGAAAGCCCATAAAAAGTTATTTTGAACGAGATATTTGGCTTTCTTGTAGGTGTCAAAAGTCCTGAGATATGACTAGTTAAATCATCATTAAATCAAAACAAGGCAGCAGCCATTTCATGAAATTTTAAAACAGAAAGTGATGTCACTGAGGGGCAAGCTGTAATTAACAACATACAGTTAGCCCCTCAGTGACATCACTTCCTGTGATCAAGACAACATGAAATGGCTGCTGCTTTGTTGTGATTTACACATTACTTAGCTATTCATATCTCAAGACTCTGTCCCCTATTGTTAAACCCAATACCTAATTTGGAAGATCTTTTCATGGGCTTTCACAATGTGAGTGACCCCTGCAGTGTTTACTTTCCCTTTAATGGTACTATAGGCTTGTGGTTTTAGCTTAATGTTTGGAGCTAGATAAAATAAGGCATCTGTGGGTGTAATTGTTTAGGACTTTTAAGGTAAGCTGTAATGGACTGATGATCAGGATTTTACATATTTCTATACATTCTGAGAAGCATACTTCTTATGTCTGGCGAGGTGGTGCCAGTTTTGGTTTTAGTCTGGTGTCTGTGATACAGGTACTCATGATATTCATTCCCCTCAGTCTCTGCTCCAAGTTTTAGATTGTCCCCCATTTGAATCATATTGCTCAGCACTGCATAGAGCAAAGCACAGCCCAATGTTGAAAAATAACATATGGAGAAGGGCTGTAGGTGAGTGGTAGCTAGAGATGGGTGATGTTGGCTAAAATTCGCTCCACAAATTAATCAAGAAATTTAGCGCAGTTCATGAAGTGTGGAATTTTACCATGAATGGAAGAATTCTGCCCATGAAGTGCAGAATTTTGCCTGAAAATGATGGAATTTTGCACACAAATGGCAGAATTTTGACCTCCATGGGTGAAATTTTGCACTTTGTGGGTGTAACTCCACTGTTCTTGTGGAAACATTTTGATTTTGGGTGAAATCAAAGTTGTTGAAGGTAGGGAAAACTTCACAAAACTAAAAATATGAATTGTGGCCACTTTGTGGCAACTTTGCTGGCAAATTAAAAGTTCAGCACATCTCTAGTTGCAGCCAGTTGTGCCACTTGAATACAATAGATGGATGCAAGAGTTGATTAGTGTCTGTGCCTATTGAGGGCTGTTACCCATGCATACTTTTATAAATACTTTTGCTTAGCAGTGAGATTGTCAATTGTTTTCTTGAAATATATTTCTTTTTCTGGTAACCAGGTACGGTCAACTAGGTTCAAATGCCTGTTTTCAGGGCAATCTGGGTGCACTGGAGTGATTAAGTGACTTGCTCAGAGACACACAGTTTGCAAGAGGAGGATGTAGGAATCAAACACAGGTCTGATGGATGTACCAAGCTCATTCACACCTCATTACTCTAACATGTAGGCTATACTGACAGTCCATTTCAGTTCCTTGAAAAATAGAGTCATGGTAGCTTTGTTTTGTGAGGTACCAGTCCACATTGCTAAGTGTCCCTCAAATGGTGCTTGTCTTTTACTCCGAGCAATCTTGTTTATTTTTTTTTTTCATGGAAAAATGACATTTGCTAGAAAGGATCACACTCAGGCAGTGGGATTGTCTTGACAGATCTGGACTCACCATATGAAGTAAGAAAATTTAACAGCAGACTCAAGTTTTAAGTTGTCTTTCTAATTGTGTTTCCAATTTTCTAGAGCTTCTATGAATTTCTTTCGCTTTTCTGCAATGCAATTTCCCTAAGAAAGAGTCATTTCTAAGTATTTCCGATCAGCTGTGAACCACCTTTTACTGCACATGACAGTTAGTGAAATCCAGTCACACTTAGCATAGTGAATTCTGCAGCACGCGGGTTACCATCATCAGAGATCACCATGATATTACAAGCTCTAATGACAGTTTTTCAAGAACTGAATAATAATATTATAGTATTTATATATACTGTATGTGTATATCCTGGGATATGCTTACAGCAAGCACTGAAAAAAGTTAAATATTCCTAGATATCCTAAGGGAAAATAGCCTAACCCAATTAATCTATAGTACAACAATAAGAAATAACATCCTGGACCTGGTCATAATAAATATTACTGTTAACATTACAATGGAAATTGAGACACCTTTACGCTCAAGTGATCACTCCAGAGTAGAAGTGCAAATTCAAAGAAGAGTGCTCAGGAATAGAGGAATAACTGTCCAATACAAGTATTATAAGGGAGACTATAAAAGATAAGGGAAAAATTGTAGAATTGGAACTGGGAGTTAGAAATGACAGGTTAAAAGGTGGAAACATGTTGGAATATTCTTAAAACATGATTAAATGAACTAAGGGCAAGTACATCCCCCTAAAGAAGGCATATAATAAGGGCAATGTGGTTTTCTGTGAAACTAAAAGATAATATATATTATTCAAAAAATATACATGCCTACAAAATACAAATAAACTAAAACTGTTAAAATAAAATAATTAAAAAAGAAATCAGTACGGTTAAAAGGTCATACTAATTAAGACTAGCAACTGAAAGCACTAATACAAAGGCTCTCTTTAATTATGTGAACTCCAGAAAAAATTGATGCAATATCATTGGATCATTAAAGTGATTTTGTCATCTTGTCTTGCTGAGGCATGACATACCATTTCTTAGCATATCATGTTGGTGATAGCCTGTTTAATAATTTTAAATGTGTTCTGTTCATCCTTTATTTAATTGGAAGTGATCATAATTTGGCCCCAGCAAGGTGGTCAGCTGATCCCATCCACTTTCTGGTTAATTTCCACACCACTGCGTTAATACTCAACAAGGGAAAAGGTGGGGGCTCACCCCTTTGAAATGAATGGAACTTGATTTTCATTTGTATTTAGTGCCTTATGATGGTGAGTTGGAGATTAATGAAGGCCACTGCTTGACAAACAAAGCTCTTGTTAGTCAAGTGGTGGCCTTCATTAATCTCCAACTCACCATCATAAGCATTAAATATGAATAACGATCGAGTCCCATTAATTTCAGTGGGGTGCACCATCATGCTCTCCATTCCTGGATGTCATAGCACGGGGGCATGGAAAACATCCAGGAAGTGGAAGAAATCAATTGCCCACCTTTTTGGGGCCAAATTATGATCCCTTCCATTTAAATGAATGTTGAAAAAAACTTTTAAAATTGCAAAAATGGTCCATTGATGACATGACCTCCCAAAAATGGTATTCATGCCTCAGCAAGAAAAAAAGATTACAAAATCACTTTAACAGCATGTTAATTGTAGGAGAAAGAGAAATAGCAGAGGAATTGAATAGACATTTTTGCTTTTTTTTTCAAGTGGATCCTGATTCAACAAAAATAAATAATGCCAAAGGATATTTCCTACCGATATCTAAAGAGGAATTATACTGGATAATTAACTAAACTTCAGCTGAGTAATGTAGCAAGGCCTGACAAGACCAGTCCAATGTTTATTAGAGAGGTAGCTTGACAAAGCACTGCAATATTGCACCACATATTTAATAATTCTTAACTAAAACTCTTTCCTCCCCCCATCGTAGTTGCAACTATACAAGGCTGCCTGGCTGCTCCTTCCCCTCTTGGTTCTCCCTCCCCTACTTTTCTCCCCCTGCCTTTGATCAGGTTTTGCTTAATGTGTATATATATATATAACTGAAGCTTAATTGTCCTATACTATAATTTAAACACATGTACATCTGTTCTGAAATATTCTGTATGACTTGTCTGTTTCCCTGCAACTGTTTGTAATCCTCCCTACTGACGTGGAACCTCTGTAAATGAGCTGCCTGGCTCTCAAAGGTATTTGTAATCCTAGACTGAATAAAAAAATAAAATAAAATAAAAAAAAAGACAGGAGAAATACCAAAGGACTGGATGACTGATATTGTAATCCCAATATTTAAACAAATTCTGGTCAGAGTCACAACAGTTGCTAATGCAGTAATGTAATAAGAGACGTGTTTATTTCAATAGTTTTACAATGAAAGACATACTGAGTTAGTAACAGCTTGTTTTCAGATGTGTCCTGGGGGAAGGGGAAAAGGGGAAAGATAACAGATACAAAAATACAGAATATAAAGTACATAGAAATGGAATAAATGTAACAAAAATGAAGAGGACAATTATATTTAAGAATAAACTGACAAAAATAAGTTACCACACAGTAAGTTGTGGAACTGCCCAAAGAAGAGAAATACTTATAAACTTATCAAAATAAAAACTAGTGGAATGACTGATCCAGAAGAAGAGATATAGAATTTATGTGTGACTTAGGTGTATTACTGTGATGTGAAATCTTTCAAATCTTTCTCTGGTCAAGCTGCCTCCTTTTTCTGTTTTCCTAAACTTTAGAATTCTCTCCCCTTTACAATTCATTCTGCCTCTTCCAAACACTCTCTCTCCTCTCTGTTCAATGACCACACCGCTACCTCCTATGCCTGTCCTTGAGTCATCGCCCTTCCCCACTCCTCAGTTTACCCTCTTCTCTCTTTCTCCATGACCACACCAATTCCTCCTATGACTGCCCTTGAGTCATAGCCCTTCCATGCTGCTCATTTTACCATCTTCCCCTCTTTCTCCTCCTCCTTGCCTCTCCACCCACCTTGCCAACCCTTATCTCTCTCTATCTCTCTTCTTCCTCCCTTACTTGTCTGCACTTTCCCTTTCTCTTCCCCATCTGTGCTCCTTCCTTCAGCGCCCTTTCACCAGGTGCCCTCATCATTGAAAAGTACTATTGCTTGTACCCATGAGACAGATTCCTCACTGTGTTCTTACAAAATATTTGTCTATAATTTTACCTGTCTGATGAACCAACTTCATGTTTATTTTGGACTGTTTATTTTATATATCGGTATGACGTTTTATTGTATAAATTACTGTTCTATGTTGTTCTTGCACCTCTTTTCCCCTCCCCACAGAACACATCTGGAAATGAGCTATTTTTTCAGCTCTGTATGTCTTTCCTGGTGAAACTTTTGAAATCAATGAATCAATAGATAAATAAATAAATATTGCAAAAGTCCCACATTTGCACAACAGTAGTGGAAAAAAACAAACCATAAACATCAAGGTAATGCAGTGAAAAGTGTTTTTGGTTCTGGACATACACACACCCTTGAAAATGCACACACACACACACACACACACACACACACACACACACACACATCTGTTACAATAGTTGTGCACACACATAGGGTGTGAGTGTTATGGATATGATACAGCAAATACAATATTTCATTTTCAGTGGAGTCCTGCTTTTACACATTTCTCCAGTGTACAGTATTTAGTAGAGTTAGCAGAGGTAAAATGCAGAATATAATTTTTACTGGTGTCCTGCTTTTATACATTTTTACAATGTAGTTACCCAGGACAGGTCAGAAAACATGCAATATCTAATTTTCAGTGAGATCCTGATTGTACCTATTGTAACAAGATACATATTACAGAACACATGTATGGTGCAGTTCCAGTTTTCAGTGACCAGATACTGTATGTCTTTGGCCAGCTTTTGAACTGTGCTGAGTGCTCATTTAAGTGCCTCATTTTTATGTCTGCAGTGGGCGTAGCCTGCAGATGTTTTACATCCAAAAAGGACCTACGTCGTGTTTTCCATCCGTACAACATGAAGAAGTGTTAAAATAGTTTCTTTTGTGGAAAGCCCAATTACTACACTGACTGTATGAGGTATAGTAGTTGAAGAGCCCTATTATTCTTGGCACTTGATGTCTTGAGAGTTTCCCCTCCCTCAGGTTAACCCACCCCAATTCCACCCCACGCAACTCACTGAATTTTTCTCAGTGCTTGAAGTCTTGAGAGGTCCCCTCCGCCAGAGAGTATGGTTAACCCACCCCAACTCCATCCCCCACCACTCACTTTCTCATAAAACATGTTAACTGTCTTACTTGTCTTCCAATAGCATAATACACACAGCATTTTTTAAGTGTTTGAATACAGGATAATTAAGGATCTGCTATCTCTCTTTTTGTTTGTTTTTATTTTGCTGTTCCAATATACTGCGAGTAAATGTGACCACAAACATGCTGCTCTCAACTGGATCACCATTTTGCCACTCCACCTTGTCACTATTTAGCATGTACCAACACATTTCTATGAAATTAAGATTTACAGGAAGTGTGTCTGACACAGTAACGATTAGATTAAATATGTTGCATGCTGGTAGCATAAACTCTTAAAGCCTCAAGAGTCGCATTCAAAAGGACAGATGTGGCAGCAAAGAACTGCGCCTCTGTAAATGCACTGTCGGCTTGTCTTACTGTGTTAAGAGAACATTTTTGAATCTACACATTGCTCAGCCAAGTTAAATGAAATTATGTAGGTAAAATGTTGTTATGGTACTGTGGAAGGTTATGAAGTGGTTAGTGGGGGACATGGGGGGAGCACTGAGGTGCTCTTTATTTGAAAATATGTCAAACACTGTCATCTTAGTTGGGTTTTGCAGCAGCAGAAACAACACAGGTTTCCACAGCTCTACACTGGTGGTGGCTATGTGTAGCTCAAATCTTCACAAGTCGATCAGTAGACAAATCCGAACAACTTCTTCCAAGACTCCTATTAAATAATTCTGATCGTACATCAAAGATAGTGGGTTCTCCAGACCCCCCTCAATTTCCAACACTATTTATAGAAAAGTCAGTGCTTGGAACTGCACCATACATGTGTTCTGTAATATGTATCTTATTTCATTCTATATTGATTTGCCATATTGCATACTGTGTCCACTCATGGAATTAGTGCGCATTAAAAATATTCAATATATAGGTATCCCATCCACGACACTGCTAAGTGACGGGGGGGTACTAATGTACAGCAAAAAAACTATTGAGGACATACCAAGAGAGGCCTCTCCCAGTCCCCCAGTTCGTGACGTTTCCTTTATGACCCCAGTAGTGTGGTGTCAGTAATGTTCATCAACCCAACAAGCAGCAGATCTGATCTTGAGGAAAATGAAATGGGACACAAGCCCCAATTCTCCACTTGTAGTGATGTCTGTACCTGTATTTGTCCATAAAGACTGGGAGATGGTGATCATAGTTTACTGTCACTACCTGCCCCCTGTAAACTGCCCTCCCAGTCTTCTTCTCGACCGTCCGAAGGTGTCATTTAAAAGCACGGATGCCTTAAATTTAACTTTCTACATCTGTGCACCAGCTGTTGCTGCTTTCCTGACTTAGTGCCTATGGTTATAGTGTAGTTCAAAATTCTTTCTGAACTATTTGTGGGTCACAGAGCGATGCGAACAACCTCCCCCTTACCTGTAGCACTTCTGGCCTGGGTGAACTATCTAACAGAAATCGGTATAAAACAGGCTAAATAATGAATTTCCTCTGAATTCAAGCAGGGTACAACTGACACCCATGTCTCCCCCACCCTCATTCATGGCCCAGGCGAGCACTGTAAAACAGGTAAAGGATTGGAGGTGTGTGTGGGGGGTGGTGCGGATGTGTCAGTTGTAGCCCAATTAAATGCACACGAAATTCGTCCACTTGTCTTGAAGACTAAGAGTATTTTGTTTCTTTCCCTCCTTTGACTTCCAACAAAAGGGGGTTATCCATGTCTTAATTAGGGATATACGGTCGGTTTACCAGTATACAGTATTGAGATCATCTCATCTCCTAAAAACAGTCTGGGATAGTTATATTATCTGTGAGGGGTATAGGCTGGGATGGGCTAGAGGTGAGGGGTACCATTGTTCTAATCCTATCACAGACACTTACACTGAGTGTCAACACAAAACAGTGTACAAAATAACAAAAAAGGAAAGCAACATTTACAACAGAGGGGGAAAGAACGGAGGTCGAAATTAGTATTATGCTGACAATTTATTACTCCTCACTGCCTCGTTTCCTTTCAACCTCTATTTTAAATGTTGCTTTCCCTTTATTTTTTTGTACACTCTACAGGTATTTTGTGTTGACAGTTGACACAAGCTAGCTACTGAATGTGCCGCATACCACTCCCAGATTAAACTCCTCTGAACTCACAGATTTCCTGCAGCAGAACTGCAGAGGGCTTGATGTGATGGAGAGATACAATTTTCCAGCTGCAGGAGGCCATTTTTAAGAAACAAGTATTTGTTAGTCAATCGATTCATGGTTGGCGATCTTGCTCCAGCTCAGAATTAGAGATTGCAGTGTTTTATTTTTCTTTTTCCAAATATCGATAGTGAGTTGGGGTGAGTGATGGGGGAGGGTGGAATAAGTAAACCCTACCCATCATAAGGTGATCAGATCCAGAGAGCAGTTTTGGTCACCTCAAGGGGTTATAGGGTGATTGAGTAGGGAGGGAAGTAGGAGATTTTGCTTTTTAACTTTTTCCAAGTATAGTTTAGAACTTATCAATAGTGTTGGTTTTGCCTTCCCGGTTGAGAGTTGATGAGATTTGGGCTTTCCCCTTGTTTTTTCTTTTTAACATCCTCGATGTGGGAAGGAGGTCCAGGGAATTGTTAAAGTGCATTACTTCCCTCAGGAATCCCCCCCCAGATGGGATTCAATGAAATAATTACCCATTTCCGATTGGTTACAGTTTTTTTTATTATTATTTTCATGATTTCAGAAGCTGGATTAAGGAACCATCTCTCAATGAATTGCTTAATGACATTCAAATTCAGAGTGATGGGGGGTGTCTTCAGAATCAGAAGGTGTACTTCTACCCAATACCTAGGGGGCTATTTTTATGGTTTTGGATTCGGTGCAGAGCGCCCAAATACTAGCAATAACTTGGAAGTCTATCAAGACTGCTTTGTGGGGTTAGGCTCTTTTTTTCTGTAAAGGTGAGTGGGGGAACTTTAATTTGATATTATGACTAACTAGCCCTCTCTGACATTTTAACTTCTTTATGTTCTTTGACGGCTCTACTCGGCCTGATTCATGGCTCTGAGCAGTCTATACACACAATTCTTTATTGATTCTTTTTCAACCACAATATAAAGAATATATAAACATAAGTTACTCAATATAGATAGAAAGAATAGCATTCTAATCTGACTGTGGAGTAAATAATGGCATTAACAGAGCAGTACATCATTCTTATCACAAGTTAGTGCTTAATACTTCCCAATGCCACTTAACCCCAACAATCTTCACATCAAGTTGTGGGGCAAATAACAGGATTAATTGGGAAAAGAACGTTTTTGGCACCAAATATTATAGGAACCCAAATGATCACCAAAATAAGAACATCTGCATTCAAGTAATAGTGGAAACAGATTATGACTATGCTGCAATTCTTACTGTCATATCACACTTGCAAAAAGTAATACTGTGAAAGAAAAGACATACAAAGCAAGCCATTAGATAAATTTCATTATGGGACTCACCATCAGATACTGACAGAGAAATGTCCATGCTTAGTAATTAAACCAGCGGAAAACACATTAGTTATTCAAGTGCTTCAGTAAATGATCATGTGCACATAAATGGTTAAATGTTTCCTTTTTTTTAAAAGACAGATAGGGAGGTTTTCACGTCAGGGTTAACTGTTTTTGAAACCATGTTTTAATAAGCTGTCAGGTTACACCACCCCCACTCCCCAAGTAGCTGGCCGAGATCTGACTCCATTACAATGTTTTATATCACACATATCTAACAAAAAAAACTGCAAAATACCAGGGCTGTTCTGTTTTTTTTTTGTTTTGTTACAGCTGTCATGCAGAGCTGGTCATGTGTCTGTGGCTATGGGAGCTGTCGCTAATTACTGCGTGGTGGAGTCCTGACATAAAATGTCTACTTCTTTTCTTTTTTTTAACATAACACCACCATCTAACATTTTACTCATGTTTAAAGGTAAACATGACTCTTTCCAGCAGTCTTGATGACATTTAGATTTAATCAGGTTCTCACAGCATCACATCTGTCAGTTTCAGAGGAACAACAATCCATTTACTTTTCTTATTTATTTATTGAAATGTTTCACCAGGAAGAGTACTGAGGAATATGCTTGTTTCCAAATGTGTCCTTTGGGACTGGGGAAGGGAGGGTTACAGAGGATGGATTGTATGTGATGAAAAAGTGCTGTATGTTATAAAGACAGTAAAATAAAGGTATATGTACAATATACATGTGTACATTTAATGTGCATTTCTCACTGTCCCTGGGAGGTAGCTAAAAATCATATTTTAAGCTCACCTCTTTCCAGAAAGTATGGTGGTCTCACAATGTGATTGCCTAATCATATAAGGTAAGCTCCTCTCCTTACTTTATAGAACATTATTATGACTGTAATTAGCCTGGAGACTGCAAGTATGTCCCAATGTCTATACGTTAGCCATATGTCTTGCTCCTGAGCAGTGATGAACCCTGGAGCTAGCAGTATAGCCTAGAGGTTTAGAGTAAGCAGCTCTGAATGAGCTTTACATCAGGCAGATCTGGGTTTGTTTTCCCACAACCTCTACTTCCCTACTGTGTGACTCTGAGCAACTCATGGGTCACCCTGGAAAACAGGCACTTTTGCCTACTGAGCCTTGCCAGATTACCAAAAGAATGAATAAATAAATAAATAAATGCCATTTAGTGTCTAGGGGTTACATACACTGCCATGTCCATAACCCCTAGAAGTTTTTAAGTGCAACTTAGACATCTACAAAAGATAAGACTGGATACCTTTAAGAAAGGATAGAGTAAAGCGTTGTTGATTCAGAATCAGTTCACACAGTACAGGCATAGAGCTAGCCCACAGCAGACGCTTAATAGCAGTGTGGTGTTATAAAAGACTTCTGAAAAGCTCCCCTGCTGGGTTGATTGCTTGCAATACAAAAGCCACCAACAAGTCAATGAATTAGCTGCTAAATAAATAAACCCCCTCTGGTAGTTATCCAAGCTTTGTGTCTGACCTGGGGACAATGACATCACCAACTCCTAAATGCCCATTGAGCTTCCACTATCTGTAGATTTGATCTTGTTTCCTTAAGTTTTCTTTTTACTGATCACTAACTTCTAATTCAGAATAAAGGGTGTGCCACACTGCTGCTCCTGATTTTAATTCTTGATTTATTTTTCTGAAACAGCAAATCTCTATCAGAAATCACTCCCTTGAATAAAGTGTAATAAATTTAACCAGGAAGGATGGAAGGGTCAATAAAATAATACCTATATATACATATATACATATATTTACAGTATATCTATCTATCTATATATATATATATATATATATATATATATATATATATAGTAGAGCGGACACTTACACCTGAACACCATAACATGGAGACCTTTTTCCACCATCACCTCCATGCTCTCTTAATACGCTCATGCAGATGTGTAGGCTGTGACCAGAACTTGTTGATTTGGGGAGCTGTAGTCAAACATGCTTGGGACACTCACACTTTGTTCCAAACATGTTTGAGAATGGCACATTTAGTGAACTGTGATAATTTGTTCTAATTGGCTGGCAGGGGTGTGTGAATTGTGCTGAATGTGCATTTTAGTGCCTCATTTTTGCTTTGGGCAGCTATATTCAAAAATGATTGGGGCACTCACACTTTGCTCCAAACATGTTTCAGTATAGCAAATTTAAAGAGCTATGCTAATTTTCATTAAGGAAAGGAACTTTGCAAGGGGCATCCTGTTACCTTTTAGTATAGGACCATAGGTCATTACTCTATGTAGTTCTGGTTTCCAGCTCTAGGTTTGTCAGTCTATTTCTGTTTCAAGCTTTTAGCCACTGACTGCCATGCCAGCAACCCAGGTTCAAGAATTTATTTAATTTATTTACTAGATCATCGGTTTACAGACCTTTGAGTCAAAGACTTATTTACAAAGGCACCTTGTCAAGAGAGCAATACATTTATTAATTTTTATTTATTTATTTTATTTATTTAGTTTTTGTTGACCTGGTAAGTGCACTAGACAAATCCTGCCTATTTTCAGGCACGACCCGGGGGAGGGGGATACAGATGAATGCCAACTGACCTTGAATCAGATTAAGCTGTTGGTGGAATTTTTAGTGAATGAGGTAAATTTAGCCAGGACTCTGGAGAAATTCCCCTACTCTTTTTGGTAAGTGCCATGGGATCCTTAACATCCACCTGAACTACCACCAATCCAGGCAGATGGGACCTCGGTTTAATGTCTCATCTGAAAGACAGCACCTCAGAATGGCAGCACCCCTCCCATGCTGCACTACAGTGTCAGTACTGGGATATTAACCCAAGTGCCAGATGTGGGAACTGAACACACCGCCCTCTGATCTCCCGGCCTCAGAGGTGAGTGTGCTACCTACTGAACCACTGACACTGCATAAATCACACAAACACATCACAGCAAACAAAACAGTACAGTACATAATGCTTAGATTAAAAAAGCAACCAGTGTTACAGGAATTCACTACTGGTACAAGCTTGGTACTAGGTAGATCACAGTAGTCATAATATAGATATACGAGTACCACGTCAGGTAGCAACCAGAGATATTTTATTACATTAGTCAGCAGATGTTGCCTGAGACCCCAGATATATACAGCAAAAGTAGACAGGGCAAACCAGCCTAGGGGTGAGGGTAAGGGACAGATGGGAGATTATGTGCAGTTGCAGCAGCGAATGCTTGTCAGATGGCTTCTGAGGGAGACCTTGAAAGGACCAAGCTTAGTGGAGTCAGCTATGTTGGCTGGGAGGGAATTGAACCAGAAGGGAGCCCAATAGCAAAAGGATCTCTGGGCCGCAGAGGTCCATACCCTGGGGACAATAAGGGAGGTTTTGACAGTACTGTGGGTGGAGACTGAGGGGGAGGCATGCTGCAGGGAGGTGGTGACCCCGGGGGGGAGAGCCCTAGCAGGGTCTTTTTTACAAGAAGGCAGGTTTGGAAGTGGAGTCTTTCTTCAAGGTTGAGCAAGTAGTAGCTTGGCAGAAGACACCAGGAGAAAGGACTGCTGTGTGACTGGACTTCTCTGCTGGGACTAAAGAAGTAGAACTCTTGTACTTGGAACTTTAATTTAGGGTAAAAAAACCTAACAAACAAAACAAAAAAAAAAGGTGTGTTTGTCTGAGTTAACTGAACTGAATAGTTATCTGAACAGTTATCTAGGTGTAAATCTCAGGTGATTGAAAGGACTTGATAGCTGTGAGGTTTAAATTACTTGTAGAAAGATCTAGTAAGTAGGGGGAGTGACTTAGTTAGAAGGAAGCTACATTTAAAGACTGCCTTAGAAAGATTTTGTTAGTAGCTTGGCAGAAGACACCAGGAGAAAGGACTGCTGAGTGACTGGACTTCTCTGCTGGGACTATATTGCCCTCCTTCCTTCCCCTCCACCCTCCCACCCAAAGCTAGTTCTACTTTTATAGGCACAGGATTTGACTGACAACAGGAACTTCCTGTTTGGGAGCAGGAAGTGAGTGACCTCAGAGCCACCAAAGACCCACCATCCTAGAAGGGCAAGAGTAGCTCTCTGGCCTCCTCTAGCTGCTGGAGGTCTACCTCTGAGCAAGGAAAAGGTCTACTGAGAAATATAGGATATTCTTGTCTCAGAACAGGACAATCAGGAGCTCAAAGGGCACACAGGCAGAAAGTAAGGAAAGAGAGAAAAAAAACAGAGGAAAGAGTAAGGACTGCAAACAGTTAAGGGGCCAGAAATAAGACATGATGGGAGTGGTGCAGTGCAGTGGCTGTGGAGCAGCAGTCTTCCTGGAGACGTTCTGGAGGATGCATTGTTGTCCCATCTGCAGGCACCTCTCTGGGCTGAGGGAGGAGGTTGCTCATCTTCAGGCTGAGTTGACCAGGATTTGTGTGACCTTTGCTTCCATCCAGGGACCACCAGTGCCACTGCCATTACCTCAGAGGTTGCCAAGAAAGAGGAGCGGTTGGACCACAGTTGGCTCAGGGAGGGTGAGGGTGGTGGAACACAGGTGCATCTCTCCAGTTATACATCTCTACACTTCCAATGCCATTCTGGCAAAGTGTGGTTCCTCTATGGAGGCACCCACAGTGGAGACCAAGGAGGACCCTGAGAACCTCCACAAAGGAGACCCACAGGAGGGTGGCAAGGTACCCTGCAGGGGAAGGAAACAACTCCTGGTGGGGGACTCCATTGTTAGGAAGGTAGAACTGGGGGAGGAAGGGGAGAGGGAGGTAAGGTGCCTGCCTGGCACCATGGCTTGAGGGACAGGAAGCAAATCTTCAGGATTGCCAGAACAGCTGCACAGGAGGGAGTTGATGTCATTGTCCACCTAGGGACAAATGACCTGGCTAAGAAAGGATTAGAGAAGGCAGGAAGAGTTTGTGGAATTGGGGAGGGACTTAGACAAGCAGCACGCACGGTAACCTTCTCGGGAGGTGGTGCCTATCTATGGCATAGAAGAGGCTAGGTGTCTCCATACCATGGGATTCAATCAGTGGTTGAAAACTGGTGGAGCCTAGGATTTGGCTTCATTGGGGACTGGGAGTCCACGTGGAGTGATGCAAGACTATACTGGCATGATGGGCTGCATCTGTCCAGGACGGGAACTAGGATCCTAGGTGATAGGTTTAAATGCTTCATTGGCAAGCATTTAAACTAGCCAAGGGGGGAGGCACTGGAAAGGAACAGGGAAATCCTAGCCCCCAAAAATCATGGTAGTAAGTGCGGTAAACACCAACAAAGAGGTGTCGATAGGGAGAAGGGCAGGGGTAAATGGAGAAAGTGACAAAGGCAAGAAGGACAGGGATGGGGCAAAAAGGAGTAAGGCCATCAGGAAATGGAGGGTAATGAGTACCAATGCCCGTAGTCTGGGCAACAAGCTCCCTGAGCTGGTGGCCTTGATGGAAGAGGGATGCCTGGATATCATAGCAGTCACAGAAACATGGTATACAGAGAACTATGACTGGATGTGTAACATACCAGGCACATAACCTACAGGAGAGACAGGCAGGCAGGGGAGAAGAGGGGGAGTAGCTCTCATGAAAGGAAGGGATAAAGCAACTGAACAAAAGAGTAAACAGGAGGAGAGGAGGCACTATGGGTCACCTTGAGACTGGAAAGGCATCACAATCCACACAGGGGTTAGGTACAGACCTCATGTCAGGGAGGGAATGGACAAGGATATGATAGAAGGCATTCTAGAATGGCAGAGAAAGGGAGATACTGTTGATGGGAGACCTGAATATGCCAGATGTTAACTGGAGCACATTTGCTGCAGCCATATCCAAGAGCAGAGCCATTCTTGATGCCCTACAGGTGGCAGGCCTCAGACAGCTAGTTTCAGAACCTACTCATGAGGGAGCAATCTTAGACCTCATACTCTCAAACGGAGGCAGTGAGAGGATCTCAGATCTAGAAGTGGGTTGCCATCTGGGAACAAGTGACCATCAAACAGTGTGGTTCAAGTTAAACTAAGCTACAGAGTCAAGCCATACAAAAGTGAGGGTACTGGAGTTCAGGAGAGCTGACTTTGGCAAGATGGAGAGTGCCTCAGAAAAGCACTAGCAAACAGGCTAGAAGGAGGTGTGGAGCAACAATGGGGGATCATCAAAACTGCCATCACAGAGGCAACAAGCCTTTGTGTGAAGCAACTAAACAAATCAAAACAAAAGAAAAAGCCACTATGGTTCTCAAAAGAGGTGACTGTGAAAGTCAGGAAGAAAAAGACAGCATTCTGGAAGTTTAAGGAAACACAGAAGGAGCAGGACAGAGAGTTGTACCAGTTAAGGCAGAAGGAAGCAGGGAGGGAAGTCAGAATAGCAAAGGCCCAAACTGAGGAAAAGATAGCCAACTCAGTTAAGAAGGGGGATAAAACCTTTTATAGGTACATCAGCAAGCATAGAAGGACAAAGGAAGGGATAGTGAGGCTGAATAAAATGAACGGTGGGTGGGCAGAGGGGGATAGTGAAAAAGCAGAGATACTGAATGAATATTTCTGCTCAGTATTCACAAAAGAGGAAGGGGAAGTACCTAATTGAGTTAACAGAAGCACTCTTGATAGGGGGGTCGATCCCAGTCCTTTCACAGAAGAAAGGGTTCTGCAAGAACTCCTAAAACAGAAGGTGGGCAAAGCAATGGGGCCTGATGGAATTCACCCCAGAATTCCAAAAGAATTAAGGGGGGAACTAGTGAAATCACTGGCTACTCTTTTTAATAAATCATGGGAGGGTGGTGTGGTACCTGAGGACTGAAGGAAGGCAGATGTGATTCCCCTTCATGAAAGTGGGACCAAGACAGAGGCAGGAAACTACAGACCTGTCAGTTTGACCTCTGTGGTAGGGAAAGTGATGGAGTCACTTTTGAACAAAAGAATAATTGAGTACCTATAGGCCAGTGGGGCACATGACCTAAGGCAGTATGGGTTCACAGCGGGAAGGTCATGTCAGACTAATCTAATACATTTCTTTGACTGGGTGACCAAAGTAGTAGACCAGGGAGGGGCTGTGGACATGGCCTACCTAGACTTTAGCAAGGCATCTGACACAGTTCCACATGAAAGATTAATAGTCAAATTAACCAGCCTGGGAGTGGGTCCCAGGGTGGTAGCCTGGGTAAAACATTGGCTGGACAACAGCACACAGAAGGTAATTGTAAATGGAGTCCACTCTGAAGAAAGAGGGGTTACTAGTGGGGTTCCGCAGGGTTCAATATTGGGTCCATTCCTTTTTAATGTCTTCATAAGTGACATTGCAGAGGGACTGGAAGGAAAAGTATGCCTCTTTGCAGATGACACAAAGATCTGCAACAGGGTTGATACACAAGGAGGCGTGGAGAGGATGAGAAGGGACTTGGCAAGGTTGGAGGAATGGTCAGAAGTATGGCAGCTTGGATTCAATGCAAAGAAGTGCAAAATAATGCACCTGGGAAACAAGAACCCAGGGGAAGAATACACAATGGGGGTAGTAACAAGAACAAAAAGGAAAGGGACCTGAGGTAACCATATCAGATGACCTTAAGGTTAGCAAGCAATGTGAGAAGGCAGTAGGGAGGGCTGGGGGTATACTGGGATGCATAGGGAGAGGCATCAGCAACAGAAAACAGGAAGTTGCTATCCCTCTGTACAGACAGTTGGTGAGACCCCATCTGGAGTACTGCTTCCAGTTCTGAAGACCCCATCTCCGCAAGGACATAGACAGGATAGAGGCAGTCCAGAGGAGGGCAACTAAAATGGTGCAAGGTCTGCCAGAGAAGCCATATGAGGAGAGACTAAAGGAGCTTAATATGTATACCCTTGAGGAAAGAAGGTAGAGGGTGGACATGATAGAATCTTTTAAGTACCTCAGTGGAATCAACAAAGTCCAAGAGGGTAGCATCTTTCAGAAAAAGAGACATGCAAGAACAAGGTGACACAATTTAAAGATGGGGGGGCAGTTCAGGGGCAATGTGAGGAAGTATTATTTCACAGAGAGGGTAGTGGATGCATGGAACAGCCTTCCTGAGGAGGTTGTAGGGTCTAAAACTGTGGGAGAATTCAAGAATGCATGGGACAGACATAAGGCAATTCTTGGTGGGGGTAGGAAGAAATAGGCTGTTGGTTAACTAGGATCTGCGGCCTATCCTGTAGGTAGGGAAATGGGCAGACTAGATGGGCCAAGCGGTCCTTATCTGCTGTCAAAGTCTATGTTTCTATGTAAGTTGGTGGTGGAGTACAGCAGGCATGTATGGGTGCGCCTAAGGGCTCCCAGCATTAGCCTGCAGGCCTTGTTTATAGAGAGCTGGATTCTTGCAATCACAGTGTTGTCGGCTGCAGCATAGATGGGCAGCCCATAGCCAATTAGTGACAGGACAGAGGAGGTGATTGCCAGTGTAAGGACCTCTTTTCGTAGGCAGTCCCTATGGCTGTATAACAGTGCAATCCTGACATTGGTGGCAGCAGAAATGGCATTGATATGGGAATGAAAGGAGAGTGATGAATCAAAGGTAACACCCAAATACTTGTACGAGGAAACCTACTCAATGGGGTTTAGTGTGCTAGGCAGTATCATGAGAGGGGAACCACTGGCTTTGCTTTGGCGATGTAAGAAGAGCATAGCTTTGGTCTTTCTTAGGTTTAGGAGTAGCCTTCATGATGTGAACCAATGCTCAGCTCTATCAAAAGCTTGTTAGAGGTTGGCCTGGAATGTGTTGGGGTTGGTCAGAGGCAAAGAGCACAGCATCATCCCCGTAGAGGAGGATCTTACTTGGGCAGGCCAAGGGGAGGGAGTTGAGGTAGAGACTGAAGAGGAGAGGTCCTAAAATGGAGCCCTGGGGAGCCCCAGAGCGGCCAGGTTGTGTGTCAGATAGGGTGCTATTGATTTTTACAGACTGAGTTCTGGCAGAGAGGTAGCTGGTGAACCATGCAAGGGGGCTGGGGGAGAAACCAAGGCATCTAAGGGAGTCAAGCAGAAGTGGATGGCAAACCATGTCAAAGGCCTTGGAGAGGTCAATGAACATGGCACTGGCAGGACTTCCAACATCAAGAGCAGAGTGCAGGAAGTTAGAGAATTCACGTAGCATGGTTGTAGTGCTGTGACGCGTATGAAAGCCAAATTGTTCGGGGCACAGGATATTGTGCATGGCCAGGTATTTGGCAAGCTGGTTGGCAACTACTTTTTCAAGGGCCTTAGAGAGTGGGGGGAGGATGGAGATAGGTCGATAGTTACCCGGGGACCTAGGCCACAAGGTGGCAGCATAGGGAAATACGATTACAGGAATAGATACAAATTCACATTGAAGTGTACGGTGGTTACAACAACATTAGGACAGTAAGAACAGTCATCATTTACATAATGTTTACAAGCATAGAGATAACATAACTTTAGACAAAGAATACAGGCTGAGATACAAGGGAGAATTTGTTAAGCATATGCACAGAGTAGCTAAACAGTTTCACAAACTAGGCAAACAGGGGCAGTTGGAGCCCGTCAGACTGCTATTAATCTGAACTAGGTGGAGACACCTGTTCTGGCAGATTGCCAGAGCCGGCTGAGTAGAGGTAGCATGCAAGGTAGGCAGTGCGAGTCATCGAAGAAGTCATGTTTGTTTGTAGTGCTCCAGAGAGGAGGGGGTAGTGGTCAGCAGTTATGGTAGTTTTTGATGGCTCATGGGTTTCCGCTCTGCCCAGCGAGCATTTGTACGTGGGCTCCTTCAGTAGCCAGGTGTTAAGATTGGCTTTGAAAGATGCATGAGATGGGGATGTACGAATGGAAGTGGGAAGACTGTTCCAGAGGGAAGGGGCCATTACAGAGAAAGCCTTGCTGCCCATCATTGTAGAGACATGAGGAACTTTGAGGGTTGGAAAATAAGAGGTCCTAAGGGGTCAAGTGGCTGCTCTAGGTATGAGTTGGGGAGCATAAGGGGATAGCTGGTTACTTCTGAGATCATTGTCCACCAGGCAGCCCGCAGCATAGGTCAGGTGTGCCTGGAGGGAGAGTCATCCTAGGGACTGATAGAGGTTGCAGTGGTGGGTTAACGAGGGGACTTTGAGGACAAAGCGACAGATAACATTTTATGCCGTGTATAGGTGGGAGTGTTGCTTTATGAGTGTTGGGGAGTAGATGGGGGAGCAGTAGTTCAGGAGAGGGAGAAGGTTGCCTTGTGCAATGGCGAGGCGAGCTTCAGGGAAAGCAGGTGAATTGCGCGATATGCCACACATAGTTTCTGATTAATCTTTTTAACGGTCAGGGCTGTTTGATCATTAACTGTGAGGGAGGAGTCAAGGGTAACACTGAGGTATGTGAAAGAGGTGACCTGCTCGAGTGGGGGGCTAGTGGGAGTACATACGGTGAGAGCAGTCTTAGATTTAGTGGTCTTGTTTAAGAAGGGCTTGGATCAGAACAGCATGGCCTTCATATTTTTCTCATTTACTAGGCATTTTCTGGATGTGAACCAGCTTTCAGCTACCCCATAGTTGCCTGTGAGGGTAGAGGAGATGGATTCCAAGGACTTGTCACTGTGGTACAGGACTAGGTCATCTGCGTAGAGAATCGCATTACAGTTTAAACTCTCAGCAGGTAGTGCATTGATAAACATGGAGAAGAGAAGGGGGCGAGAATTGATCCCTGGGGAACTCTGGTGCTTGTGGGAAGGGGGACTGAGGCAGCTTTGCCTATGAGCATGGTTTGGGACCTGTTTGTGAGGTAGCTATGGAACCAAGCTGTGGGTCCAGGGGCACAGCCAAATTGTTGAAGGGTGAAGAGAAGGAGATTGTGGTCCACTTAGTTGAAAGTCTTTGACAAATCGACAAAGACTGCACCTGTAGCCTTACCCATGTCCAAATTTTTGAGGATGTGGTTTGAGAAAACTGCCAGGGCAGAGGAGGTGCTGTGATGCTTATGGAAGCAGTGCTGGAGGGGACACAGGAGGTTGAACTTATTTAGGTGTTCTGATAACTGTGTATGGACAACCTTCTCTAGCAGTTTGCTAAGATGAGGAAGCAGGGAAATGGGTCTATAGTTTTCTGGGGCTAGGGGGTCTTCTGCCTTGAAAATGGGTATCACCTTGGTGTGTTTCCAGGTATCAGGCACTGTTGATGTGGACAGAGTGAGGTTAAAGATTTGTGTTAGTAGCCTTACCAGGGCTGAGGAGATGATTCTCAGGAAGGCAGGGTAGAGTCCTTCACTTCCAGGGATGCCTCTATGGGTGAGGGTCTCCAGGAGTCTTACACTAATAGTAGTCCCAATGGCTCTGAAATAGAAAGGTGGGGTGGAGGCACGATGGCTTAGAGGAGTGAGGGGGCTACCATTTCTGTTTTGGTTGGAGGGAGGGTGCGGAGGAAGCTTGCTAAGGTACAGGGTAAGGTCAGTGAACATGGCATTAAAAAGGTCTGAGATGCTCACAGGGTCATTTATTATGCCTGCTGGGGACATAAGTTGTGTTATTTGCTTGTTTGTCTTAGGGTATAGTATAGGCCCAATTGTTGCCCACAATTTATGAGGATTTCCTAGGGTGTTTTGTTGAAGGTTGTTAAAATATTTCTTTTTGAGTGACTTTGTCATTTGTTTACAGGAGTTACGTAGTTGCCTATAGGTGTTCCATAGATGGGGGATGGGGACGCTTTGAAAGCTTTCCAACTAAAGTCCCTGTCCTTGATTTGCAGTAACAGTTCTTTAGCTATCCAGCGCTTACAGCCACCTCTGACCCTCCTGGATTTGATGGAAAAATAGTTGTCCTGTAGTTTCTGGAGGGTGTTGGTAAATAGATTGACAGCAGCAGAGATGTTTTCTGTCAAATATAGGGAGGACCAGTTTAAGGACAGTGCATGCCTGGTCATGAGGTCATGGTTTGGAGTGTTGAAATTTCTGAAGGACAGTATTTTATGTGAGGGGTGAACCGACTTGTTGTTCAGAACTATGTAGGTGTGGGTGTGGTCACTAATTGCATCGGACATGGTCCCTGCTTGGAGGATTAGATTAGGCTGGTTTGTTAAGATCCATTCAAGGATTGAGTGGTTGGTAGTGCGTTGGTTGTATCTGGTTGAGGTAGAGATTACTTGATCCAAATTATGGGACCTTAGTAGAGTTGTGTAGTCTGGGTTTGGAGTAGCAGCCCAGTTTAGGTGAAATCCCCAAGCAGGAACATATCCCTGGATTGGGTGTAGCATATCAGACCGGAGAGAAAGCTAGACAATCTCTACATAGAGGCTGGAGAGGGGTTGCAGCAACAGCCAACATAAAGTTTTATTGTCGCACTAATAGTCAGCTCAGTGATAACCCATTCACTTATGGAGTTGGTCTTTGAGCAGGCAACAATGGCAGATAATATGTGGTCCTGGACATACAGCGCGACACCTCCTCCTCTCTTCCTTCCTAGCCTATCCAGTTGGAGGAGGGAGTAGCCTTGGAGCAGGTACAACGCAGAGTCATGGTATGGTTTTAGCCAGGTCTTGGATATACCCAGCAGGTGGGGCTTGTAGAGGGTTGCCCAGGTCTCTAACTCTGCAAATTTGGAAGGGATGCTATGGACATTTAGGTGGGCAATCGTTATTCCATGGCATCCCGCCTATGCTGCATCTATGTGGTTAATGTGTATGTTTGTTGGGCCAGGGTTAGTTTCTACATCACCTGCTAGGAGGGCTAGAAGCAGAAGGGACAAGAGTGGGCAGGTGGGAGGATTCCAGAGGTGCTTGCAAAGTGTAGTGGAGTAAAGCAGATGACCAAGCAGTCTTTGTTCCATGTATGATAGGGATGCCAGCAGTATAGATGACAGGGATGTGTCTTTATTTGTAGTTACATTGTGCATGTTTGTAGGGAATGGTGGCAAATGAGTATGGGTGCAGTGCTAGAGGAATTTTAGATCATTTGCTAGGATATTTGCAGAGAAGTCCATGGCCAACAAAAATCTAGTTAAGGTGGATGTAGCCAGCAGGATGAGACCTGCATTCCCTCGGGACAGGGGCAGGGTCTTGTTCTTAGGGTGGGATACCAGTGAGGTGAAAACTGAAGTGCCATGGTACCTCTCTGGGCTGAGGGAGGAGGTTGCTCATCTCCAGTCTGAATTGGCCAGGATTCGTGGGACCTCCTCTCCCACCCAGGGACCACCAGGGCCACCGCTGTTGCCTCAGAGTTTGCCAAGCAAGAGGAGCGGTTGGACCAAAGTGGGCTCAGGGAGAGTGAGGGTGGTGGAACAGAGGCGCATCCCTCCAGTTGTACCTTTCCACAAGTTCTATGCTATTCTGGAAAAGTGTGGTTCCTCTATGGAGGTACCCACAGTGGAGACCAAGGAGGATGCTGGGAACCTCCACAAGGGAGACCCACAGGAGGGTGGCATGGGATCCCACAGGGGAAGGAAACAACTCCTGGTGGGGGACTCCATTGTTAGGAAGGTAGAACTGGGGGAGGAAAGGGAGAGGGAGGTAAGGTGCCTGCCTGGCGCCATGGCTTGGAGGGACAGGGAGCGAATCCTCAGGATTGCAGGAGCAGCTGCACAGGGAATGGAGCTGGATGTCATTGTCCACCTAGGGACAAATGACCTGACTAAGAAAGGGATCAGAGCAGTGCAAGAAGCATTTGTGGAGATGGGGAAGGGCCTTAGACAAATAGCACACATGGTAACCTTCGCAGAGGTGCTGCCTGTCTATGGTGCGGGTGAGGCTACAGTGCTCCACACCATTGGATTCAATCAGTGGTTGAAAAACTGGTGCAGAGCTCAGGGATTTGGCTTCATTGGGGACTGGGTGTCCACCTGGAGGGATGCAGGCCTATACTGGTGTGATGGTCTGCATCTGTCCAGGAGGGGAACCAGGATCCTAGGTGATAGGTTTAAATACTTCATTGGCAAGCATTTAAACTAGCCAAGGGGGGAGGCACTGGAAAGGAGCAGGGAAATCCTAGCCACCCCCCAAAAATCAGGGTACTAAGTGAGGTAGACACCAACATAGAGATGTTGATAGGGAGAAGTGCGGGGGTAAATGGAGAAAGTGACAAACGCAATAAGGACTGGGATGGGGCAAAAAGGGGTAAGGCCATCAAGAAATGGAGGGTAATGAGTACCAATGCCCATAGTCTGGGCAACAAGCTCCCTGAACTGGTGGTCTTGATGGAAGAGGGATGCCTGGATATCATAGCCATCATAGAAACATGGTACACAGAGAACCATGACTGGGATGTTAACATACCAGGGTACACAACCTACAGGAGAGACAGGGAGGGGAGAAGAGGGAGGGCTTAGCCCTCTGTGTAAGGGAAGGGATAAAAGCAACTGAACAAAAGAGTAAACAGGGAGGAGAGGAGTCACTCTGGGTCACCTTAGAGACTGGAAATGGCACCACAATCTACACAGGGGTTGTATACAGACCCCCATGTCAGTTGGAGGGAATGGACATGAATATGATAGAAGGCATACTTAGGATGGCAGAGAAAGGGGAGATACTGATGATGGCGAACCCTAATATGCCAGATGTTAACTGGAGCACCTTTGCTGCTGCCACATCCAAAAGCAGGGCCATTCTTGATGCCCTTCAGGTGGCATGCCTCAGACAGCTAGTTCTGGAACCTACTCATGAGGGAGCAATCTTAGACCTCGTACTCTCAAATGGGGACAGTAAGAGGATCTCAGATCTAGAAGCGGGTAGCCATTTGGGAACAAGTGACCACCAAACAGTGTGGTTCATGATAAACTCAGCTACAGAGTCAAGCCATACAAAGTGAGGGTTCTGGACTTCAGGAGGGCTGACTATGGCAAGATGGGAGAATGCCTTAGAAAAGCACTAGCAAACAGGCTAGAAGGAGGGGTGGAGCAACAAAGAGGAGATATCAAAACTGCCATCACAGAGGCAACAAGCCTTTGTGTGAAGCAAATAAACAAATCAAAATGAAAGAAAAAGCCACTATGGTTCTCAAAAGAGGTTGCAGTGAAGGTTAGGGAGAAAAAGATAGCATTTAGGAAGTATAAGGAAACACAGAAGGAGAAGGACAGAGAACTGTACCAGTTAAGGCAGAAGGAAGCAGGGAGGGTAGTCAGAATAGCAAAGGCCCAACTGAGGAAAAGATAGCCAACTCGGTTAAGAAGGGGGATAAACCCTTTTATAGGTATATCAGGGAGCATAGAAAGACAAAGGGAGGAATAGTGAGGCTGAATAGAATGGAGGGTGGGTGAGCAGAGATGGACAGTGAAAAAGCAGGGATACTGAATGAATACTTCTGTTCAGTATTCACAAAAGAGGAAGTGGGGGAGGTGCTTAATCCAATTAACAGAAGCACTCTGGAGAGGGGGATTGATCCCAGTCCTTTCACAGAAGAACGGGTTCTGAAAGAACTCCTAAAACTGAAGGTGGACAAAGCAATGGGGCCAGATGGAATTCATCCCAGAATTCTAAAAGAATTAAGCAGAGAACTAGTGACACCACTGACTACCCTTTTTAATGAATCATGGGAGGATGGTGTGGTACCTCAGGACTGGAAGAAGGCTGATGTGATTCCCCTTCACAAAAGCGGGACCAAGACAGAGGCAGTAAACTACAGACCTGTCTGTTTGACCTCTGTGGTAGGGAAAGTGATGGAATCACTTCTGAAGGAGAGAATTGTTGAGTACCTAGAGGCCAGTGGGGCACAGGACCCAAGGCAGCATGGGTTCACAGCGGGAAGGTCATGTCAGACAAATCTAAATGATTTCTTTGACTGGGTGACCAAAGTAGTAGACCAGGGAGGGGCTGTGGACATGGCCTACCTAGACTTTAGCAAGGCATTTGACACAGTCCCACACAAAAGATTAATAGTCAAATTAATCAGCCTGGGAGTGGGTCCCAGGGTGCTAGCCTGGGTAAAACATTGGCTGGACAACAGGACACAGTAGGTAATTGTAAATGGAATCCACTCTGAAGAAAGAAGGGTTACTAATGGGGTACCGCAGGGTTCAGTACTGGGTCCAGTCCTTTTTAATGTCTTTATAAGTGACATTGCAGAGGGACTGGAAGGAAAAGTTTGTCTCCTTGCAGATGACACAAAGATCTGCAACAGAGTTGATACACAAGGAGAAGTGGAAAGGGTGAGAAGGGACTTGGCATGGTTGGAGGAATGGTCAGAAGTATGGCAGCTTGGATTCAATGCAAAGAAGTGCAAAATAATGCACCTGGGAAACAAAAACCCAGGGAAGATTACACAATGGGAGGAGGTAGTAACAACAAAAATGGAAAGGGACTTGGGTGTAATCATATCAGATGACCTTAAGGTTGGCAAGCAATGTGAGAAGGGGGTAGGGAGGGCTGGGGGGATACTGGGATGTATAGGGAAAGGCATCACCAGCAGAAAACAGGAAGTTGTTATCCCCCTGTACAGACAGTTGGTGAGACCCCATCTGGAGTACTGCATCCAGTTCTGGAGACCCCATCTCTGCAAGGACATAGACAGGATGGAGGCAGTTCAGAGGAGGGCAACTGAAATGGTGCAGGGTCTGCAAGAGAAGCCATACGAGGAGAGACTAAAGGAGCTTAATATGTATACCCTTGAGGAAAGGAGGGATGGGGGGCATGATAGAAACATTTAAGTATCTCAGTGGAATCAGCAAAGTCCAAGAGGGTAGCATCTTTCAGAAAAAGAGATGTGCAAGAACAAGGGGACACAATTTGAAGATAGAGGGGGGACGGCTCAGGGCAATGTGAGGATGTATTTTTTTACAGAGACGGTGGTGGAGGCATGGAACAGCCTTCCTGAGGAGGTTGTGGGGTCTAAAACTGTGGGAGAATTCAAGGATGCATGGAACAGACATAAGGCAATTTTTGTGGGGGGTGGGAAGAAATAGGCTGTTGGTTGAATAGGATCTGAAGCTTATCCTCTAGGTAGGGAAATGGTCAGACTAGGTGGGCCAAGCGGTCCTTATCTGCCGTCAAAGTCTATGTTTCTATATTTTTATGGTGCAAAGTAAAATTACTTGTGTTGTATGGTTTTAAGGGGGTTTGCAAGATTCTGGAGGTATAGAGAGAGTGATAAGTCTGGGTGGCGAGAGGCAGCGGCCACTGGTGGTTGAAAAATATAAGCTGCAGATGGAAAAATATGCTGACTGGTTTTAGCAGTCACATGACTCGCCTTATATATGATAGAGCTGACCAAGGGGGGTGGTGGGGGTGGTGGGGCAACTGGCACTTGCGTCAGCGGGGACAAACAGTCTCTGGCCACTCAGTTGTTACGGCCGTACTCTCCTGGCGCTGTTCCTGCTATGACGCATATCTGTTTTGCTGCCCGGAGAGCTCTGCAACTTGGGGGAAGGCTCCTTTTCAGTCCCTCAATACCACTGTGGGACTGCTGCAGAGAAAGGGGAGAGAAGGGTTTAAATATACAGGTAGGTGGAGGAGGGGCAGAGAAAGTGGGAAGGGGGGAGCTGAAAATGGTGCACAATGTTAAATGAAGTAACTCCCTGCCTGGGGTCCTGCCTGTAATGTGACCTGACTCTGGACTGAGGTAAAAAAGTGCCAGACCGAAATCGGAGCTGAATTTGATTGAAAGTGGCTAGGTGGACCGAGTCAGAGCCAGAACGAAACTGTTTAAAGTTCTGGGTTTAGCATGCTTTGCTCTCGGCGTTTCACTCACATTTGCGGTTACCAGCACCCCTTAACAGTGAAACAAGTACAGTCTAACAATCCTCCTTAAAGTAAATTGGCTAAATAGCTCACTAAGCCTGTGGACTTTACTTTTCTTTACAATTACAGTCTAACAATCACCCTTAAAGTATTTGGCTAAAAGTCTCACTAGGGCTGTGCACTTTACTTTTCTTTTAGAATCACAGTCTAACAATCCCCTTTAAGTAAATTGGCTAAACAGCTCACTAAGCCTGTGGACTTTACTTTTCTTTTACAATTACAGTCTAACAATCACCTTTAAAGTATTTGGCTAAAAGGCTCACTAGGACTGTGCACTTTACTTTTCTTTTACTGCTCAAACTGAATTACAGTCTAACAATGCTCTTAAAGTATTGGGCTAAAAGGCTCACTAGGGCTATGCACTTTACTTTTCTTTACTGCCCAAAAACTATCTCCAATGCTACCCGACATAAAATTCAGCCCAAGAAGTAGGGATACAACATCCATGATGGAGATTTTAGCACCAAAAGTCCGATTCAAAAACAGAGTCTCTGGCCACTCAGCCATTATAGCCACACCTCCTGGTGCTGTTCCTGCTGGACGACACCTGTGTTTGCTGCCCGGAGAGCTCTGCGATTTGGGGGAGGGCTCCTTTTCGGTCCCTCACGACCACCTGGGGACAGCTGTTTTGCTGCCTGGAGAGCTCTGTGACTTGGGGAGGGCTCCTTTTCAGTTCCTCATGACCACCGGGGGACAGTTGTTTTGCTGCCCGGAGAGCTCTGCGACTTGGGGGAGGGCTCCTTTTCGGTCCATCATGACCACTGTGGGAGAGCTGTTTTGCTGCCCGGAGAGCTTTGCGACTTGGGGAGGGCTCCTTTTCGGTTCCTCATGACCACCGGGGGACAGTTGTTTTGCTGCCCGGAGAGCTCTGCAACTTGGGGGAAGGCTCCTTTTCAGTCCCTCAATACCACTGTGGGACTGCTGCAGAGAAAGGGGAGAGAAGGGTTTAAATATAAAGGTAGGTGGAGGAAGGGCAGAGAAAGTGGGAAGGGGGGAGCTGAAAATGGTGCACAATGTTAAATGAAGTAACTCCCTGCCTGGGGTCCTGCCTGTAATGTGACCTGACTCTGGACTGAGGTAAAAAAGTGCCAGACCGAAATCGGAGCTGAATTTGATTGAAAGTGGCTAAGGTGGACCGAGTCAGAGCCGAAACAAAACTGTTTAAAGTTCTGGGTTTAGTATGCTTTGCTCTCAAGTGCTTCACTCACATTTGCGGTTACCAGCACCCCTTAACAGTGAAACAAGTACAGTCTAACAATCCTCCTTAAAGTAAATTGGCTAAATAGCTCACTAAGCCTGTGGACTTTACTTTTCTTTACAATTACAGTCTAACAATCACCCTTAAAGTATTTGGCTAAAAGTCTCACTAGGGCTGTGCACTTTACTTTTCTTTTAGAATCACAGTCTAACAATGCCCCTTTAAGTAAATTGGCTAAACAGCTCACTAAGCCTGTGGACTTTACTTTTCTTTACAATTACAGTCTAACAATCACCTTTAAAGTATTTGGCTAAAAGGCTCACTAGGACTGTGCACTTTACTTTTCTTTTACTGCTCAAACTGAATTACAGTCTAACAATGCCTCTTAAAGTATTGGGCTAAAAGGCTCACTAGGGCTATGCACTTTACTTTTCTTTACTGCCCAAAAACTATCTCCAATGCTACGCCGACATAAAATTCAGCCCAAGAAGTAGGGATACAACATCCATGATGGAGATTTTAGGCACCAAAAGTCCGATTCAAAAAACAGAGTCTCTGGCCACTCAGCCATTATAGCCACACTCTCCTGGCGCTGTTCCTGCTGTGACGCCATACCTGTGTTTGCTGCCCGGAGAGCTCTGCGACTTGGGGGAGGACTCCTTTTCGGTCCCTCACGACCACCTGGGGACAGCTGTTTTGCTGCCTGGAGAGCTCTGCGACTTGGGGAGGGCTCCTTTTCAGTTCCTCATGACCACCGGGGGACAGTTGTTTTGCTGCCCGGAGAGCTCTGTGACTTGGGGGAGGGCTCCTTTTCGGTCCCTCATGACCACTGTGGGAGAGCTGTTTTGCTGCCCGGAGAGCTTTGCGACTTGGGGAAGGCTCCTTTTTGGTCCCTCACGACCACTGGGGGACAGCTTACTAAATGTAATTAGAAGACATTTTACACATCAGGCTGAGCAAGTTCTTCTACTATTGCCCCTATGTCCTATGTCTGCCTAATTATACACTATGGCTCACAATTTGGGGGCGGGGGTGGGCTTCAGAATTGGAGATAGTGTTAAAATTGAGAGAATTCAACACAAAAGGACAAAAATGATTACAGGGCTAGAAAATAAAATTATTGTACATGAAGAAAGGTTGATGCATATGGGCCTTCATACATTGGAAAGAAGAAGAATTAGGTGAGACTTACTGTTTATTTATAATGTCCATAATGATACAGAACTAATGAGTAATCTCAATTTTGTGCAGGAAGAGGGCATCTATTTACTAATAATAGTCTATAATAATAATATAATAAGAGGACACAATAAATATTTAAAGACTTCATACTTTAAAACTAACATAAGAAATAAATATTTCACACAGAGTATGGTTAATGTTTGAACCTGCCTTCCAGTAGATGTAGTTAGTAGTAATAATGCAGAAATATTTAAGAGGAAACTTAATATATGGATGGAGAATGATCAATTCAGATCATATATTAAATAATTCAGTTAAGAACTCAAATGGATAGATGCTGTCCAATTTAATATTTTACAACCCAGTACCAAACTCTATATTAAACAATAGCATTATACAACTTATCTGTATATTAGGATGTAATAAATACAGTACATGTTTATATTTTCTTTGCTAAGTGCTTATGTCTTTGTGCATGATTGTAAGTGAGTGAGCTGATTTTGGGCTTCCCCTTTCTTTCTTTGAGTTTAACACTACAGTATGTGTCCATGTGTAGGGCTGGGCAGCTCCTAATTTTGCATTTAATTTACTTATTTTTGATGACTAGGAAAGGAGCTCCAGGCAATTCTGCCTATGTTCAGCCTTGTCCCAGGGAGGGGGATACAGATGCAAATTGATATATTGAATCAGGTTAAGCTGTTGGTGATATTTTTAGTCAATGAGGTAAATTTGGCCAGGATACAATGGAAATGCCTGTACTCTTTTTGAGAAGTGCCAGGAGATCCTTAATGACCTCCTGAACAACTACCAGAACAGAAAGATGGGACCTCGGCTTAACATCACTTCAGGAGTGCAGCACTCGCCACCATACTGCACTACAGTGTCAGTAGTGGGGTTTTCCCCATATCCTGCTGTGGGGCTAGAACCCACAAGAAAGGCAAGGCAAGGCAAAGTTTATTTCTACGGCAGCCAATCCCGGAGGCTCTGGGTGCCTTACATAAAATAAGAGATAGAAACCAGTAAGATCAAATAACAAATTCGATAAATATTCAGTAATCCATAATGAAATAAAACTATTTAGTACTCAGCTAATTATAACTCAACTGTGGGGAAAGCTAGGGTGAACAGATGGGCTTTCAGACCCCTTTTAAATGCCTCAACTGAGGGAACCTCTCTCACACTAAGTGGCAAAGGATTTCAGAGGGCCGGGCCGGCAATGCTAAAAGCACAATCGCTGGACGTTGTTAGTCTGGCTCTCGGAACTGAGAGGAGGGCCCTGGTTGAGCAGTGGAGGGAGTGGGCAGAAGAGGCAGGTGTTAGGAGGTCTGACAGGTAACCATGGCCAAGACTGTGTAGGGCCTTATAGGTGAGCAAGCCCACCTTGAAAAGAATCCTCCACCTGACTGGCAGCCAGTGCAAAACCTGCAGGACTGGGGTCACATAACTGAATCTGGGAAGATCAGTCAATAACCTGGCCGCCACTTTCTGCGCTACCTGCAGCCGGCAAAGGATCCCTCCAGAGACATCGAAGTTGATAGCATTACAGTAATCCAGTCTGGAGGTCACAAAAGCATCGACCAGTGTTGGCAGGTCTTCAGGCAGAACTAAGGGCTTGATCTTGGCGATATTCTGTAAGTGGTAAAAAACACTTTGGACAACGCCCAGAATCACTCCAAGATCTCACACCAAAAGAGAGACAGTCAGTAGCATAGATCCCAGAAACAAACCAGTAACTGCGCCGGAAGCACTCCTATCATGTCGGCGAACCAGTTCAACAACCAGAACCTCCATCTTGTCCAGGTTCAGCCACAACCAGCTTTAGGACATCCAGTCATTGATCTCAGCAAAGCAGTTGTTAAGTACATCCACGGTATTGTGTGTTCCAGGTGCAAAGGACAAATACAGTTGGGTATCATCTGCATAGCAGTGAAAACCCACACTGTAGCATCTAATGAGCTCACACAGGGGCATCATGTACACTGCAAATAACATTGGCGACAAGATCGAGCCTTGATGTACCTCACATGGCATAAGCCTCAGGGAGAAGGATAAATTCACCACCACCCACTGCCTTTTGCCTAGTAGGTAGATAGGACTCAAACCAGTCGATGACCACACCTGTGAGTCCACAGCACTCTCTAAGGTGATCAAGAAGCATGAAGTAATCTACAGTGTCAAATGCTGAGGAGGGATCGAGAAGCACTAGAACTGCTCTGTCTCCTCTATTTCTAGCCCTGAGCAAGTCACTTTGCACCCTAACGCTGTTTCAGTACTATGCCTCACCCTGAAACCAGACTGGAGTGGCTCATAGATTTCAAAAGACACAAGATGCTCATCAAGCTGTTGGACCATCACTTTCTCTATAACCTTACCTAAGAAAGGTACGATGAAGATATGACGGTAATTTACCAAGATGCCGGGATCGAGAGATGTTTTTTTTTTCAGAAGGGGCCTGACTAAAGCCTGTTTCAAGGTGTCCAGAAAGACTCCTTCTGACAACAAACACCAGACATTCCTAGCAAATACTGGGCCAAGAGAAACAACACATCTCAGCAAGAAAAAGTCGGACCTGGGTCCAGTTCACAGTTGGTGTGCTTCAGCTCCAGGATAACCTCAACGACCTCAGCCACTTCCACTAGTTTAAACTCCTCCCAGACCAGTGGAGTGTTTCTGTTCCTCACAGACTGGTCACTGTGGGACATAACTTTCCTCACTGATGGGATCCCCTGATGGATGAAGGACACCTTGTCAGAGAAGAATTGAGCAAACTCCTCTCACAAAGTGATTGAAAATGCTTTTTTCAGCTGAAGACAGACCAGATGCAACATTCTATCAACAGTCTAAAAGAGCTGAGTTGGTCTGTTTCTCCCTGTGACAATTTTCCTGGACAGGAACTCTATCTTCTTATAGTTAATTGCCCCTTGGTACTCATAATGAGTATTCAAGGCCAGTTTGTCCACCTCCGACTGTGTCTTCCACCAGCAAAGCTCCAACTTCTGACCCTTGATCTTCATCAACTTGAGATCAATATCAAACCAAGGTGGTCTCAAGTGAGAAGATCTGGGTCATACATGGATTGGCGCAATGGCATCGAGGGCCTGCCCACTTCCCTATTATAAGTGGCAACCGCTTCACTTGCTCCAATCGCACATGCAACATCTACACAAGAAAGGACCACCACCGCTAGCAGTCTTTCTGGAGTCACACCCCTTAAAGAGCGGTAGTTAACCATCTCCACAGAGGAAGGACTACAAGGGGTTGGGGGGCCTGAAATGAGAATGCCACTGTGCAATGATCAGACCAGATGACCTGATCAGTCTTGAGATTTGTAATCTCAAGCCCCAGTTAGAACACCAGTTCCAACCTTTGGCCATGCTATGAGTCACAAAAAAAATCTCTTGTGAGAGGCCCAGGGATGACATCAACTGGAGGAGGTCATAACTGAAATGCGAGGATTCATTGTTGACTCAAGCATTGAAGTCCCCCAGAATCAAACATCTGGGGGACTCCAACACCTCATCGATGAATGACGATGAAGTATACAACCTCCTGCAGGAATTCTCCGTAGCCCCAGCAGGGTGGTAACTAAGGAGAATCCTGCAACCTGCACCTGGACCCCTGCAAACAGCCACACACGCAAAGTACCTGGCTGACCCCACTGGGTGCACGGTAAAGACCAAGCTGGATCTAAAGAGATGGTTACACCCCCATCCCTGTGTTCCCTCCTCGGGCAATGAACCATGGAGTACCCGATGGGAATTGCTGCCACCAAGACTAGACAGGCATAATTATCCAACCAGGTCTCCAGGACGCATACCAGATTGAAGGAGGAAATCAAGTCCACCATAATAGTGGTCTTATTCCTTATCAAACTGGCATTGCATCACATATGATCATACAAAATTGCCAGCAGATGAAGGCCTTATGGTCTATCAAGTCTGCTCGATTGTGCAGCTAGTAGCCCTTATACTGCAGCTGCCCTCCCTCCCTCCCACCCTCCAGTAACTTTCCCTCTTACCCTGTCCCATACCCTTTTGAAGCAGCCCACTGTTCTACAGTATGCCACTTCGTCTGGCAATGCATACTATTCAGACACCACCCTCTCCATAAAAAAGTTTCTTCTCATTTCCCTCCTGACCCTTCCCCCTTCCAGTCTCAGACTGTGCCCTTGAGTGTCCCTCCCCATAGGGGTGTAGCCAGAAATTTCTATTTTGTACACACACTCTCCAACTGCTGCCCCCCCCATAAACTGATTTGTACACATCCTCTCTAAATACTACCCCCATAACAAACAAATCAGATTGTAGTAAGATGACTCATCCAGTCTCTAGCTATGTGCTACACATCTCGATCTCCTAAACAATAAAAAGTTAAACAGAGACTCTGCTCAGTGGCCCACACTAACTGGCGAGGGCCAGGCTGCTGAAGCCCTCCCCTCAGCTTTACACAGATCCCCATAGATCTTGCTTTGGGAATGGAACGGAGGCACCACCCCCCCCCACCAGCGGGTGGATGGTCGTGATGGCCAGGCTGCTGAAACCCTCCCTCCAGTTTTATGCAGATCCCAACAGGTACGGATGCTGATAGAATGCCGTGAACGCCACACTACCTCGGCCACAAGCTGCTGCTGAACTACAGAGCAGAGGAGGCATTTGGCACCTTCTTTCATTTTGAATCTTGGACTCCTGTAGTAACTCTTGCTTTTTTGTCGGAGTCTGAGTGGAGATAGTCTCTCACCCAACAACTCTGTGCAGCAGCCATAGGTTGTAACCTGCAACCTGAGTTTACTTTAATTCACTTTACTTGAAAGTGTGCTTATTGTACTGCATGCCTAAGGGAATTATTTAGAAGTTGTCTTAGCTGGTGCCATTTTCCCCACTGCAATCTGATTTTAAGCTGAATCAGCAGGGTGCCCTAGAGGGTTTTAGACAGGGAAAGTGCATCACAAAAACTGTATAAGTGAGACTCAGGCTGTATAATATAAAGACAGGGTTTTTACATTTAATTATTGTAACTCTCAGCCCAAATCACTCCGATTCTTTAACCCTGTAGGTTGCAACCTGAGTTTACTTCAACTCACTTTAATTTGAAAGTGTGCCTTTTGTACTGCATGCCTAATGGCTTTAATTGGAAGTTGCTTTAGCTGGTGCCATCTTCCCTACTGCAATCTGATTTAAGCTGAAACAGCAGGGTGCCTTAGAGGGCTTCAGACAGGGAAAGTGCATCACAAAAAACTGTAGAATTGAGACTCGGGCTGAATAATATAAAGACAGGGTTCTCACATTTAATTAATTGTAACTCTCAGCCCAAATAGCTCCGATTCTTCAACCTTCCCCTTTCTATACACCACCTCCCCTAGGGCTAACAAAGGGCCCTTACCTGCTATAAACGAGCCTCTCTCCACTCTTCCCCACAGATCTTTCTTCGGGAATGGAACGGAGGCACTAACTCACCCCCCACCAGTGGGTGGACTGTCGCATGGGCCAGCTGCTGAAGCCCTCCCTCCAGCTTTACACAGATCCCCACAGGTACGGACACTGATAGAACACCACAAATGCCATACTACCTCGGCCACAAGCTGCTGCTGCACTACAGAGCAGAGGAGCTCCGCCGACTCTGTGAGTCGGCTCCCCACTGCCCCCACCACCACCCTTGGTCGGATCTCCCTTATATAGGGCTGAGGGTGAGTGCTGAACCAATCAGCTCACTTCTTCACTAGCAGCTTATAGCCTTTAGCTACTTGAGGCAGCAATGCACTGCTTCTCCATTTATTGTCTCCACTTGTCCTTTGCATACCTTTTTTTTTCTTCTCTTATCTCTCCCACCAACTTTATTACTGTGCAACCGCAAGCTGCTGCCTCTCTGCTTTTCTAACCCATGGCATCTCTAACTGTCCCCAGCCAACTATTTCCTGCACTAGAATGCTCATATTAATCTGCACCAAAGTCATCCTCCTCCACCGGGGTCTGCCTAATCCCTCACCCATGGCTCAAACCTCTGGCATCCCTCCTACACAGCATCGGCTCCCACCCACTCTCCCATTCACCAGAGCTCAGCTGCCCCCCTCCCATTCAACTACCAGCAGTCACTTTCCACCACCACCCACCATGTCAAATTACCTTCCTCTCCTTCCCTACTCTCATCTCACTGTCCATTCGTTGTTCACACGACATATCTGTCATGAAGCCTCTTGCCATTACCAGCAAACAGCGACTGCTGGCCCTCCTCAGAATATTTGCTCTGCTGCTCCTTATTTCAGGCAATGTGCATCCCAATCCAGGTCCCTTCTCGCACAATTCTAGCACCTCACACCTCGGACTAAGAATGGCTGTAATGAATATCTGCAGCCTGCCCAAGAAGCTGGCACCTCTACAATGCTGGATGCTGCAGCATCAACCGGATGTTCTAGCCCTAACAGAAACTTGGCTGTCAATGAAGACACCTGACACCTTTGTCACACTCCCAGGCTTCATCATTTATAGAGCAGACAGAATCGGCAAACGGGGAGGGGGGTGTGCATTTTACATCCAAAACTCACTGTTATGCCAAAACCGGCCAGCTCCCTCTCTGGATCATGGGGCACAAGCCCTGACAATAATACTCACACCAGACCCCTCCAGGGCCCCTGTAACTATTACCTAGGCTTACATCCCACCAAGAAACCAAGTCACAGCCTTTCAATCACTGGCCAACTATATCACCAGCTTTCCTCCCAAAACCAAGCACATTATATTAGGGAATTTTAATGTGAACTGGCTGTCAAGCTCCGCCTTCCCCATCAAAGACACCCTAGTTGCCCTAGACCTTACCTAGTTGGTCAATCAGCCTACCAGGGTGAATCCCTGAAGTGGATCTAGCACCCTGATTGGCCTGCTAATCACCAATCGTCCAAACAAAATCTCAAACCTGGTTGTCTTTCCAGACTCCTTAAGCAATCACTCCCCTATCCTCTTCACCAGGTTATATCAGCAGCAGATACCACAGCCTAACAACTTTACCCAGTGCCACCTTCTACCTGGAGGCCTCACTAAACTAAGGAAACACCTAGCCCAGTGTGACTGGTCCCCTATCAGCAATGCCCCCTCCATAGATGAAGCCCTGGATTACTTCACCCGCACATTCAACAATGTGTGTGATAGATTTTCCCCCCTCTCAAAGGTCCAATCCAAAAAACATAATGCCTCCTGGGTCTCACCAACCCTGCTTCAGCAACTAAGGAACCGTGATGATCTCTGGCATAAAGCAGTCGTCTCTGGGGTACCAGCGGACAGGCTCGCCTACAAAGCGGCCCACAATAGGTGCACCTGGGCCATAAGGTTGGCCAAATCAGACTACTATAAAATTACCATTGCATCCTTCTGGGGAATGTTAGGTTGTTCTGGGAAAACCTAAAATAACTGAATAGTAAAGCCAGGATGCCACTCTCTTAACAGCTAACTATCAACAATGATACTATCTCTGATCCACTTACCATCGCCAATTGCCTAAATGCTGCATTCTCAGATCCGAGTGCAATCCTTCCCATCAACTTCTTTGATCCCACCCCATGACCCGTGATCCTAGCAATGCCTACCCTCCTTTCCACCTCAGGGTCATTGCAAATGAGTTAAGCATGGCTGCATCTTGCAAAAGCCCTCAGTGGTTCAAACTACTGTAAAGAAGCCTTTGATATGAAAATCCTTAACTTGGTGCTAGACTCTGTACTCTCCCCATGGACTGATCTCCTTAACCACTCTCTTTGTCTAGGGCAGTTTCCAACTGACTGGAAGACGGCTACCATCACACCAATACTGAATAGTGGTGATCCCACCACAGCCAATAATTACTGGCCCATCTCCATTCTTCCACCCCTCTCTAAAGCTCTGGGAAAAAATCATTGCCACCCAGCTCACCGACTACCTGTTTGTGCACAACATACTATGCAGAGGACAACACGGCTTTAGAGCTGGGCATAGTACAACAACCGCCCTCACAGAGTTCTCTAACTCGCTGCACAATGCCCTAGATAAGAAACACCTAGCAGGAGCTGTATTTATAGACCTGTTGAAAGTGTTCACTACAGTCTCTCACTCCTTGCTACCAGACACTCTCCACCTCACCAGGCTGTCCCCTGGGCCCATCTCATGGTTTACAAGTTACCTCTCAGATAGGTCCCAAAGTGTGAAGATAAACAGCACTCTCTCATCAGCTCTGCCTGTCTGCTCTAGAGTTCCCCAGGGCTCCATCCTCAGTCCATTATTATTCAGCATGTTCCTGAATACCTTGCCAATAGCCTGCCCAAGTAATATCCTGCTCTACACAGATGACGCAGTACTGTTCACTTCCCACCCAGATCCCACAATACTACAGTCCTCCCTGCAACTTGCCTTCAACCACATTGAGAACTGGTTTACTGACCACAGACTGGTGGTCAATGCAAAAAAGACAAAGTCAATGCTGTTTGCCACCAGCAGAGCAAGATCTGCAATGCCCAACTAAAAATCTTTTCCAAAGCCCTCCTCCCACTGGAACAGGTCTATACCTACAAATACTTGGGCCTTACATTTGATCCCAGCCTCTCTTTCCACCCACATATCAATAACCTTTCTTCAGCAATAAATATTCGCAAAGGACTACTGTATCATCATAGAAACTGCTACCGTCAGAGCACTTAACCTTGCTGTCACCTCCTCAGTTCTCTTTCTAGTAGATTATGGACTAAAAAAAAGAGAGAATTGAGGATTACCAGGACTTGTATGGTGCTATAATAGAACATTGATAAGAGCGATTAACATATGAGCACCCATACAGCAATAAGTCAGACAACAAACGGAATGAGTTTCATTCTGCTTGTTGTCCGATTTATTGCTGTATGAGTGCTCATATGTTTATCGTTCTTAGATTATGGACTAACTGTATATGCGGCAGCTGACCCCACTGCTCTAAATAAAATCCACTTAGCCATCAACAAAGCCTGCAGACTCCTCACCAGTGTAGACAGGCGTACCCACAGTTGCACCCTGTATGCCCTGACTAATATCCTCACTCTTGATGAAAGAGTTCGTTACCAAACAAGTCTCCCCTCCAAAAAAATTCAGCTAGGGCTAACCCCCCTTGGAGTCTCTGCCTCCCTCCGCTCTGCCCATGCCTCAGCAAACACCCGCTCGGCAAATAAACTCATATGGGCTGTTCCCAGGGTCGCAACCTCACTGGCCCAAAGGTCCTTCTTCTACAAAGCCCCACTGTGGTACAATGAACTCCCCCTAGCCATTACCTCTGTCACCAAACTAGGCCCTTTCAAAATTGCCCTCAAAAACCGCATACTCTCCACCTGCTGCTGCCAGTGCACCGACTAAGCTGGTTGCTGCGCAGCACCTCCAATACATGGCAATGGGGCACTGGCCAGCCCTGCCCGATCCTGTCCCAGTAGTACAGCAGGGTTGCAGATGACAGCAGGTGCACATAAACCATCAGTATCATCCTTACTACATGGAGCAAGCTTGGGCCATAGTGTTCTGTATCCCACTGCTGTCTATTCTCAACTAAAAAGATAGACTGTGTTATGACAAAGTCGTATTTTGACTGCTTGCATCATGACATGCACAAGCCCCATAGCCAGGCCTGTATTGCATCTTAAATGTTCACACCTCCCTCGTTATTTACTTGTACTGTCTGCTGTGATATACAAACTCCTTAGATGGACTTGTAGAGCTACCCAAATGTACTGGCCTCACCCCCTTTGTTGTATGTACTGGTCATATACTGTGTTTCTTTTTGACCACTTTGTATTATTGTATACTGCATGCATACTGATGCATTGTGCTCTGATGAGGAGTCTTTGTACATGAATCTTTGACTCAATGTTTGTAAATCTGACTGACTCAATAAATAAATAAATAAATATAGTACAGATTAGAATGATAATGTTAATAAAAAGGCATTTGATTTGGGACAGGCACTCAGCAAAACTGTACACAAAAGTGTGCAGTGAATATGCCTGCCTACACCCATGCCTCCATCTCCTTAATTTGAAAAGCTCCACTGTGCCTGTCTCATTTATTCCCTTCATGTACTTGAAGGTTTCAATTGTGTCCCCCCACCCCTCATCTCCTCCAGGGAGTACATGTTCAACACCCTCAGCCTGTTCTCGTAGGGTAAGTCCCCTAGCCCCTGGATCATTTGTGTTGCCCTGTGCTGCATCCCCTCCAGTAACCCAATGTCCTTCTTCATGTACGGTCACCAGAACGGCATGCAGTACTGCAGGTGTGGTCTAATCAGTGACCTGTATAGTGGCAGGATCACCTCAAGTTTATTAGTTTCAAGTTATGTTTATTAGCAGTCAAGTTTATTAGCAGGAAATAACTCCATTGAGCATGCTCATTTGCAAGGAGGTCCTGTACAGGGAAATAGTGCAAGTTATACGACTGGTACAAAAATATAGGATGCAATTAATGAAAGTGACACTTTACACTGAAAACAAAAGTTTACACTAGGCAACACAATATCACAAGTTTACACTAGCCAACATAATAACATAATAGCACCAATCTAATACAGGGCGTTCAGTGGGGAGAGTCCTTTGGACATTTGAGCAAGTCAGAGCAGTTGCATTAGTTACAATGGGTCTTGACATCAGGCAGTTTGTGATAAGTGTAGAGGCATAAGTTCTAGAGATTACTGATATAAATTTCAAAGTATGATAAAAGGAGGCATTACTACAGGAGAAGGAAAGGCAAAAGTGATGGTAGGTAGGTTTCTGATATGGCAAATTCGGGTGAAGGACATACATGGAGTGGAGGAGAATGAAGGTATGGGCAGCTGGGAAGGAGGCATGAGTAAGGGGTGAATACATACCCCACTGGGAGAATGTTAGATGCTAAGGCCATCTCTAATGAGAGTTCGGTGTGAGGATAAGTAAGTTAGGAGAATATGAATAGAGTATTGGTCATTTAAACGATTGACATGCATAAGAGTCACACAATTTGCTGTAGGCCGGTTTTTTGAAGCTATTTAGTGAAATTAGATTTTGAAGCTTGAGGCTAGCTTGTGCTTTGTTCCAAGCAGCTGGAAGTGCATGGCTTATGGTCATTTCGCCAAAGCGAGAGCAAGCTTTTGTGACATTCAACATTATGTATGAGCTGCTCCATAAGGGGTAGTGGCAGGCAGTACACTGAAATAGGCCAGATATGAAATGAGGGAGATTTAGCAGAAGGTCATTGTAAAGCCAAGTGCAGACATGGATGAGACGTCTTTTGGACAGGGAAGTCCAGCCCAAGGAGGCATATAAGACACAATGACGAGTGCAATGGTGGGCATTTGAGATTAAACATATCACCCTGTGGTACAGTGTGTCCAGCTGGTAAAGCAGTGAATCAGAGCATCAACCATATATCATATCAGCATAGTCGGGAAGGGGAATGAAAGGGGTCTTTACCAATCTTAGCCTGGCTTCAGTAGTAAAAAGGGACTTGTTCCTGTAAAAGAAACAGATTCTTTGCCTCAGTTCTTTTGCGAGCAATGCGATATGAGTAGAAAACATTATGTGGTGGTCTAATTCACTACCTAGGTATTTAAACTTGTTTACCACTTCGAGGTCGTTGAAGAGGGTCTTGATGGGAGGCAAGGATGCAAGGACATTTGGGAGTGCTGTCAAATGATTGGAGTAGATGTACATGACCTTTGTTTTTTTGGCATTTAGAAGATGTTTGGACTGAGCAAGGTTAAGCAGGAGAAGACCAAATTTGGCCTGGAGCTCCGTATGGACTTTGGCCACTGAAGGTTTGGATATATAGAGTACTGTGTCATCTGCAAACTGTCACTTTGCTGAGGTTGGTCTCAACAGTGTTAATGTATAACTTGAACAGAAGAGGTCCAAAGATCGAGCCTTGTGGTACTCATCTTGTGAGGGAAAAGAGTGGGGAGAGGGAGCCACCCACCTTCACCTGTTGCAGTTTTCCTGACAGATAACTGGTGAACCAAGTCAGCTCTGGGCTGGATATGCCATGCCAGTTTAGTGTTTCAAGGAGTAAGGCATGATTGACAGGGTTGCATGCATTACTGAGATCTAGAAAGACAGCTCCTGTGATTTGCTTTTTATCCATGGCAAAAAACCATATCATTTGTAACTGACACAAGGGCAGAGGTGGTACTGTGGGCTGATCTGAAATCAGATTGGGCTGGATTTATTAAGTTAGTCCTACCAAGATAATCTCTTATTTGGGCATTAACTAGTTTCTCTAGAAATTTAGAGAGTAGAAGTAGAATGGAAATTGGGTGGTAGTTGTTCAGGTCCATGGGGTCACCTGATCTGAATAATGAAAGTACCTGTGCTATTTTCCAGATGTCAGGTACAGTGCTGGAGCTAATGGACAAACTAAACAGGTGCAATATGGGGGCAGTTAGGTATTGAAGTCTAGCTTTAAGAACATAAGGACCTAGTTCATCAGCGTCAGTGCCTTTGTTAACATCTAGGTGAAGTAGAAGGTCTTCTACCTGTTTAAATTGGAATGGGACAAAGGTGAAGACATTGTCAGGCGGTGCAGGATAAGGTTAGGGTAAGCTAGGATTGAGGGTGGCAGCTTTAAAGGTGTCGAATGCAAGACCGGCAGTAGAGAAGTGGTTGTTGAAGCTATTTAAGATGTCAGACTTATCGGATAATGTCTTTTCCTTGAAGGTGATCTTGTCAGGTAACGAGGATGAGAGTTTGTTGCCCTTTGCTGATTTAATAATTCTCCAAAACTTGCTGAAGTTACCCTTAGCAGATTCAAAAGCAGATAGGTAGTACTTTGCTTTAGCAGCCCTGATCAGTTTGGCACATTCATTCCAGCTGACTCTAAAGGCTGCCCAGTCTGATGGGAGTTTGGTCCATCTGGCTGTAGCCCAAAGCCAGTCCCTTAAGTTTAATGTAGATTTCAGATCAGCAGTAAACCATGGACAAGAGTGCTTCTGGGTTCTACATTTTATCATTGGGGCATGTCCGTTGATGATACCACTTAGAATGTAATTGAAAATGGAGGCCGCATCATTGATGTTTGTGGTCAGGTAGAAATCCTCCCAATTTATGTTTCTGAGGTTGGCTTGATAGTGGGATAGGTTGAATTTATGGAAAATCCTTTTCCATGTAAACCTGCTAGTTGGCTTATGGATGGGTGGATTCTAATACAGGCCATGGCACAGTGATCACTGGCATCATTATGAAATACTGCTGTGTGGGTGATCTTGTGGGGTCTGTTTGTAAGGATTAGGTCAACTAGTAACCCACTAGAGGAGATCTTGGGGTTGGGTCAGGTAATCTCGAATATCAGTTGGGTGAAGCTGGCTTTGTCGCAAAAATCTTTAAGTTGTAAGCTTTTATTACAGATAGTTAGCCAATCAAAATTTAAGTCACCAAGGATGATGATTTCATTATGTTTTGAGTCTGTTAGTTTAAGCAAGTAACTTAGAAGTTCTAGGCCCCCTGAAGGAGGCCTGTAGCTGCCTATCACAGTTAAGGTGTCTATCGGTGAAATAGTTACATTTAGTGCCAAAGACTCAAATTCCTTAAGTGTGGTATTTGGAATGATACTGGGCACTGTGAATGTGTCTTTGATGCAAATAGCTACACCCCCTCCCCTAATTTGCCTGTCTCTGCAGAAGAGGTTATAGGGAGGGAGCGATATCTCTCTGTCAGGAATAGGCCTCTTCAGCCATGTTTCAGTTATTACAAGTCTATCCGGTTCCATATGGGAAACCCAGGCTTGGACAAGATCTAACTTTTTCAGAAGACTGCACACATGTAGATGCAGGCACCTCAAACTTTTGATGGTTTCGAAATCAGCGAGCGAGTCAACCGCCAGGAGCAGGCCAGGATTTAATTCGACATTATTGGCACAGATCAAGAGCAGGAAGATTAGGTTCTTAATCCATCTACATACTAACTTGAAATTGGCAGAATGGGAACACCTGTACAAGGGTTATCTACAAGGCATGTGAATACTGTCATTGTGGAGACAGGAAGGGTACAAGGCATAGAAGAGCAGTGATGCTCGAAGGGGTTGAGAACAAGTGGTGGTCAGAAGCACCACCAGTAAGGTTGTCGATGAATCCCAGGTGGGGTTCATGGGGAGGAAGAAAACTGGATTAGGAGCAGGTGGGCGAAGGTGGATCAATGCCGGAGAAATTGTGGCAATTGACACTGGACCTAGAGAAGGGATGGGGGGTATTAGGGTTGTGAGTGAAAGAGAGGGAGAAGCAAAAGAGGAATAGCCCAAGGAGGTGGGGAAACATTGTAGAAATGTTGGCAATTTGGGGACTGAGAGGCACTATGGGGCACTTTACCTGAGACTCCTAGCTGTGTTTAAGCATAACTTGCAGTTTGGGAGGCAAGTGGAGGGACAACACACTAAGGCATAGCCAGGAATCAGAAGTGGGGCTAGGTTTAGAGAAGGAAATGAGCAGAAAAAGGAGTAGATGGGGAATGCAGTAGTTAAGAGCAGGTGAAATGCAGTATAGCGGACAGCAGTTAGGAGCAGAAATGAGCAGATAAAGGAATGCAGTGTAGCGGACAGCAGTAAGAGTTAGGGTTAGTTTAGGAAGGCAATGAGTTGAGTATGAGAGGGAAGAGGATGGAGAAAATCAGAAGTGAGAAGGATAGAGAGAGCCAAAGTGATGGAGTGGATTATGGGAGGATGGGGAAGTCTAGAGGAGTGTGGCGAAGGAAAACCAATTGCAGAGGAGATGGTTCTTTAAATGGGAGGTGCAGTGAAGGGCAGCCAATGATAGGGGAGTTAGGTAGAGAGGCAGAGTGAAAGTGTATTTAAAGAGTGCCGGGGTGGAGGTGGGCTGGCTGGAGAAAATATGTGCAGGCAAAACACCAAACCAGAGGAAAGTGGAGAGGTAGGCAGTCAGAGCTACAAGCCAGGGCCAGCTGTAGAGCTGACCAATGGTAGCACAGCAAGAAAGTTAATCAGCCAAACAGAGAGAAGAAAGAAGAACCCAGGAGTTCTGCAGTGTCTCAGCTTCTGCCTTGGGGCCGTATCTGATGCTTCTTCAGGCTGGAAGGAGCAGGCAGTGGATAGCACTGCGCTGCACACTGGAGCCTAGGAATGCAGGGATGGGAGTGCCTGGTCAGGAGACTCCACCTGATGTTTCTGAAGGCTGGAGGGAGTGGGCAGTGGCTGGCATTGTGCCATACACTGGAGCCTAGGATTGCAGGGATGGGAGCAGCTGGTCAGGGGTCTCCAACTGATGCTTCTGCATGCTAGAAGGAGTGGGCTACGGCTAGAACTGTGACACACACTGGAGCCTAGGATTGCAGGGACGGGAGCCCCCGGTTAGGGGCCTCCATCAGATGCTTCTGTGAGCTGCAGGGAGTGAGCAGCGGCTAGCACTGTGCCACACACCGGAGCCTAGGATTGCAGGGATGGGAGCACCAGGTTAGGGGCCTCCACCAAACTGGAGGAAAGTGGAGAGATAGGAAGTCAGAGCTACAAGCCAGGGCCAGCTCCAGAGCTGACCAATGGTATCACAGCAAGAAAGTTAATCAGCCAATCGGAGAGAAGAAAGAAGAGCCCAGGAGTTTGGTGATGTCTCAGCTTCTTCATCATGGCTTACCTGATGCTCCTGCAGGCTGAAGGAAGTGGGTGATGGCTAGCACAGTGCCACACACCTCAGCCTAGGATTGCTGGGATGAGAGTGCCCTGTCAGGAGCCTCCACCTGATGCTTCTGCAGGCTGGAGGGAGTGGGCAGGAGCTAGCACTTCACTGCACACTGGAGCCTAGGATTGCACAGATGGGAGAGCCTGATCAGTGGCCTCCACTTGATGATTCTGTGGTCTGGTGGGAGTGGTCTATGGCTAGCACTGTGCTGTGCACTGGAGCCTAGGATTGCAGGGATGGGATTGCCCAGTCAGTGTCCTTCACCTGATGCTTCTGTGGGCTAAAGGGATCAGGCGGTGTCTAGCACTGCACCACACACAGGAGCCTAGGATTGCATGAATTGTAGCACCTGGTCAGGAAACTTTACCTGATGCTTCTGCAGGCTGGAGGGAGCAGGTGATTTCTAGCACTGTGCTACACACTGGAGCCTAGGACTGCAGGGATGGGTGATCCCCATCAGTGGCCTCCACCTGATGCTTCTGTGGGTTGGAGGGAGTGGGTGGTGGCTAACACTGTACCACACACCAGTGCCTAGGACTGCAGTGATTGGAGCACCTGGTTAGGGGACTCCACCTGGTGCTTCTGCAGGCTGGAGGGACTGAGTGGTGGCTAGCACTGCACTGCACACTGGAGCCTAGGATTGCAGGAATGGGAGCACCCGGTCAGGGGCCTTCATCTGATACTTCTGCAGGCTGGGGGGAGCAGGCATCAGCTAGCACTGCACTGCACACCGGAGCCTAGGATTGCAGGAATGGGAGCACTGGGTTGAGGGCCTCCTCCTGATACTTCTGCAGGCTGGAGGGAGCCGGTGGCAACTGACACTGCGACACACACTGGAGCCTGAGATTGCAGGGATGGGAGCGCCCGGTCAGGGGCCTCTACCTGATGCTCCTGTAGGCTGGAGGGTGTGGGTGGTGGCTGGCACTGTGCCGCACACTGGAGCATGGATTTGCAGGGATGGGAGTGCCCAGTCAGGGGTCTCCAGCAAACAAGAGAAAAGTGGAGAGGTAGGCAGCTGGAGCTGAAGCCAGTGCCGTCTCCAGAGCCAACCAATGGTAGCACAGCAAGAAAGTTAATTAGCCAATCAGAGAGAAGAAAGAAGAGCCCAGGATTTCAGCAGTGTCTCAGCTTCTGCCTCGGGGCCATACCTAATGCTTCTGTGGGCTGGAAGGAGTGGGGCGGCTAGCACTGCACCACACACCAGAGCATAGGATTGCAGGAATGGGAGAGCCCAGTAAGGGACCTCCACCTGATGCTTCTGCAGGCTGGAGGGAGCGGAAGGTGGCTAGCACGGCACTGCATACCAGAGTCAAGGATTGCAGGGGTGGGAGTGCCCGGTCAGGGTCCTCCACCTGATGCTTCTGTGGGCTGGAGGGAGTGGGCAGCATCTAGCACTGCACTACACACCAGAGCTTAAGATTGCTGGAATGGGAGAACCTGGTCAGGGACCTCCACCTGATGCTTCTGCAGGCTGGAAGGAGCGGGCTGTGGCTAGCACTGCCCTACACACTGGAGCCTAGGATTACAGGGATGGGAGCTCTTGGTCAAGGCCTCCTCCTGATGCTTCTACAGGCTTGAGGGAGCTAGAGGCAGCTAGCACTGTGTCACACACCAGAACCTAGAATTGCAGTGATGGGTGCACCGGGTCAGGGGCCTTCACCTGATGCTTCTGCAGGCTAGAGGGAGCCATCGGTGGCTAGCACTGTGCAGCACACCAGAGCCTAGGACTGCAGGGATGGGTGCGCCCGGTCAGGGGCCTCCTCCTGGAACCTCCCCCCTTCTGGAGGATATTCTTCTGGCAATACAACCCAGCATCCTGTTGACCTTTGCAGCTGCTTTTCTGCACTATGCAGAGTTGATCATTGCTTCCGTTATGATCACCTCCAGATCCTTCTCCTCTTCTGTCATGGCTAGTTGAATCCCCTCTAGCTGGTAACCCCTCCTTAGGTTTTTTGCACCAAAATGTAGCACCTTGCATTTCTTGGCATTGAATCCCAGCTGCCAAGTGTCCGACCAAGCCTCCAATTTTTGCCAGATCATCTTGTAATCCCTGCCACCCTTCTATTTCATCCACTACTGCACCCATCTTGGTGTCATCTGCAAGCAGACTGATCTTGCTCTTGATCCCTATTGAAATGTCTGCCAAACAACACAGGCCCCAGTACAGAGCACTATGGCACCCCACTTGTCACTGCCCTGGGAGATGAAAGCTCCCCTCCCACCACCACCCTCTGCTGTGTTCCTTGCAGCCAGTTCGCTACCCATCCCACTATCTTCAACCCTACCTCTGTGCCTTCCAGCTTTCTCCCTAGCCTCCCATGTAGCACCTTACTGAAGTCTAGGTACAGGACACCCACTGCATGGTCCCTGTCTAATTGCCTGGTTATCCAGTCATAGTACTCCACCAGGTTTGTCTGACAGGATCTGCTTGAGACAAACCCATGCTGTCTGCTGTCCTGCACCCCATTAGCCTCTAGGAGGGAAACCAACCTCTCCTTCAGGAGTGTCTCCATCAGCTTTCCAGTGAAGCATGTGAGGCTTACTGGTCTGTAGTCTCCTGGATCATCCTTGGGGCCACTCATGTTGAGGGGTAGCATGTGCACCATCCTCCAGTCCTTGGGTATACTCTCTGAGTCCAGAGAGGCATTGAACAGGTCTGCCAAGGGTTTTGCCAGGACATCTGTCAGCTCTTTTTAGCACCACATGACCCTGGCACCTTGTCCACCCTCAGTGCCCTCAAGCCCTCCAGTACCTTGCCCAGTGGGATTTCCCTGTCTGTCACCTCCTCCTCCCATACCCTCCATCCCACCCCCTCTTGGGTATAGCTCCCCCTTTCTGTTTGGTAAACATTGAGCAGAAGTACTCTTTTAATGCTTCAGCCTGTTTGCCCCCATTTCCACCCACCCCAGCCCTCTTAATCCTTTCTATCTGGTCCTTACAATTTCTGTTCTCCCTGATATACCTGAAGAAGTCCTTCTCCCCCTCTTTGATGCCCTGTGCTAGCCTAAGTTCACTGGATGCCTTGGCTGCCTTGATTGCCCTTGTCACCTCCCTAGACTCTTTCAGGTATTCCTCCCTGTCCTACCCTCTCCATTTTTTTGTACCTTCTAAAGGAGGCTCTTTTCTTCTTTACTTTTTCCATGATCCCTCTGCTCACTCAACTAGGCTTCCTGGTCCTAGCCCTCTTAATCTGGACCCTTGTACATGATAAGGTTGCCTCCTCAGTTCCCAGTTTAATGACCTCCCACATCTGGTTAGTGTCCATATTTGGATGGATCCTGGCCAGATACCCCCGTACTATTTCCCTCATCCTCCCAAAGTTGGCCCTCCTGACATGTAACACCCTTGTACACGTTCCTACTCCTCCTTACCCCATGTTTATTGTGAACCACATCAAGTGGTGGTCACTTCACGCCAGCAGTTCTTCCACCCCAGCTCCCTCACAAACTCACCATTCTCCAGCATAACACTGCCCAAAAGGGACTAGAAGACATTGCAGCCCTTCCAGCTTCCTGCCCACTCGGTCTGGTGGGAACCCTGTGGATGGAAAACAAACACCCTTGACAAAGAGGTCCCTGAGGCCTAGAAGTGCTGGGCTATTTTGTTTGGTATGTGACCCATTACATTTTAAATATGCTGCAAAACTGCACATTTGAAAAAAGTAAAGTGGTATAATTTTTTGCAAAGCCTGGAGTGCGGTTCGTTCTTTATTCTTTGGAAACCAAACATGTCTGGCCTCTCTCTAGGTTCTGTCTAAACCCAGGATGCCTCCTACACCCAGCCACTCCAGTCCCTTTCACCTCCACTGTGTCACGAGCATCACGCATCCAACCTCTACAGTGTCTTTCAATACCGACCTCATGGCAGTGCCTTGCCTTCTGACCTTCTGTCCTCAGAGACAAGTGCACAACCTGATGAGCCTCTGACACTGAAATATATAAAGAACTATATATAATGTATCACTATTATGACAGTAAATTATGCAGTATATAAATACACTTTTTGCCACATTTTTATTTTTTCTGCGCTATTTCTGATGAGGTGAATGCGGCACATCTTTGAACTGACAGGCAACACAGCTACCATAAACAATTATTGTCCTATATTACTACTACCTCCATTAGGACAGATGTTAGAAAAAATAGTAAATGATCAGTTGATTGAATAGCTCCACTCCAGTAGTCTCCATTCTCCTGGGCAGCGTGGTTTCTGTAAGTACCATGGTACAGGTACAGCCTTGACTGTGTTCACAGACCACATCAGTAAGGTTGTGGATGGTGGGATGCTTACTGGTGCTGTGTTCATGGACCTATCCAATGCCTTTGATCTGGTTAATCATCAACTGCTGCTCTGGAAACTGAGGAGCATTGGACTTGCAGATTCTCTGTGTGATTGGGTTAGCAGCTTTTTATCTGAACATCCACTGAGGGTGAGCTAGGAAGGAGTGTTATCTAGTGTTAAACTGATGGAACAGGGTGTGCCCCAGGGGGCCATCCTGGGGCCGCTGCTGTATTCTTTATTTATTGATGCTTTGCCTTCACCACTTACAAATACTAGGACATTAATGTATGCAGATGATATAATTATCTATAGTAGTTCATCCTCACTGGAAATGTTGACCCAATCACCAAGTACTGATATTTCTTTACTTGATGTTTGGTTGAAAAATCAGAGACTTCTGCTGAATAGCAAAAAACAAACAAAAACAAAGTGCATGCTATTTGGCTCTAAAGAAAAACTGGCAAAATGGGCCCCTCTTATTATATCAAACACCCCTGGCATTCAGCTTGATCAAGTTGATCACTTTAAATACTTGAGGGTGTTCTTGGCCCAAAGCTAAAGTTTTCCTTACACATAAAATCTACTTGCAGACAGGTTAATCTGAAATTATGTGCTCTGTTCAAGCTTCAAAACTGCCTGACCTTACAAGCCAGATTCTCAGTTGGCAATAATGTACTTTTATCAACACTGAATTACAATTCTTTTCTTTTTTTCTAACTTGAAAAAGGCTGAATTATAACTGTTAAATATCACCTTACATGGAGTATGCAGATTTGTGTTAAGACTATCTTTTGAAAAACACCATTATATTTTATATGAGTGAACAGATTGGTTACCACCCAAATGTATTAGTTTATACAATTTAAATTGTTTAACTGGTAATGTATTACGGCAAAGGACTGATTCACCTCTTTATGCCTTGTTTGACTCTAAAAAGGAACAAATGTTACTAAGTTCTAACTGCAGTGATAAACTTGTAACTCCTAGAGTTTCTACCAGTATGGGAGAACGTGCATATACTGTCTGAGCAGCTAAAAGTTGGAATATATTACCTGGTTATTTACATGATGGCCTCAGCCACAAAGCTTTTAAATTTCTGTTGAAGAAACATTACTGTAGTCAACTGCAGTTGAACTGTTTGTGAATATTTAGCCCATGATAAGTCTGTATTGCTTCTATGTAATCTTTGTTGTAATATATTGGCTGTTGTTTATAGCCCCAGGGTCGTGCATGAAAAAGGGCCCTGGCTCATTGCACTTACCTGGTTAACAAATGTTTAAATAAACAAAAAAAAAACACAATCATGTTGTGACCTGGGCAAAAACTAGAGCAGGGCTCATCAAGGTATGGTACTGACTTCATATGTTGTTCCTGCTACACTGGTTGTGAGAATGGAACAAGAGGAGGAGGAGTGTCAATTCAGAGGAACTTGATAAGAAGGCTTTCACTAGTTCTGGCCCATTGGAAAAGTCAATTGAAAACAATTACATCCTTTGTGACCATCTATAACTGGATCCTCAGTCATGTGCCTCTAATGGAACAGAGGTGAATGGTGGTTATAGAAAACTGACGGCAAATGCTTGTCCAAATGGAAAGCACCTTCCTTTAGCTATATGTCAGCACAAACTGTTCCAGATGTCAGGGATATTGTTACATGCTCCTATTCATGTGCATTGTCACATACAGCAGTTGACCGACTACACTCAGTCACTGATGTGTGGACCAGTGAGTCCTCTTCTACAGTATCTTTTATGTGAATAATGTCACACCAATAACTGCCAGCTCTGCATATGTCACTATTTGTCCATGTCAACTAATTGCACCCATATTCTCCATGCATGACCTTCAGCAGCACGCAGCTTTAACAATGACCTTCATGCAAAAACACATTGCCACTACCATTTCAGTTGAGTTGCTCGACAAAACTCACATTTAACAGCACCCATTATCACTGCAGGCCTCCTCTCCCACATTCTAATTCTCCTTGTGGGGGCCTCCTCTACTGCACTGTATCTAAATTGAAGTCCAACTGGAGTCCGTACACTCATACAAATACCTTGAGTTCTGGTTAGATATTCTGTGATCTAGGAATAAACTTGTGGAATATTTAATAGGGAAAAGAAGTACAAGGGTTGGTCACCTCTATTGGAAAAAGGTAGTTTAAACCCAGATACCAATCAGAAAATTGTGCAGGTTAAATTTTTTTCTATTTTCTGTTATGCAGACTTACTGTACAAATATGGTTCTAATAATGCTCAATAAAGTAGAGGTACCACACAACTGTTTGACAAGATTAATTCTTGCTTGTCCCAATGAGAATAATTATTGTGATCTCTATAAAAGGTTACTGTAGATTGGACATCACTCGAAAATAGAAGGAAGCTTCATAAACTTAGGCTTGCATACAAATGTGTTTTGGGACAGGTTCTGGACTATTTGGTGGAGTGGAGTAACTTTAGAACAGCTAAATCTTCCCTGCCTAATGTTTACCTTTGTGAGCTTGAGGTTCCCTGTGCTAAGACCACATGGTCCAAGTACTTCTTTATTTACTTGTTCTCATGCTGCAGAACTCCTTCATGGCACAGTTAAATTATGTGGACTCCAAACATCTTTCAATGTCTGCACTATATTCATGGTTTACACCTTCATTGTCTAGCTGCAATTGTTTTTCTTCAACTAACATTACATGATTGCTGTGTTTAAATTTTTTGTTTTATGGTAAGTGTATATGAGTTTATTTATGTACATTGTATAGTTCATGTATTTCTTTATTTTATATTTATGTGTGATCCTGTGCAACTTGTATATGCCAAAGGTTCCCCACTGCACATAAGCTTTGCTCAGTGGTTCTAACCTTAAATGTATGAAATGAAAATAACTTCAGTCACTCCATGCCTCCCTCTCTCTCTCTCTCTATATATATATATATATATATATATATATAGTGTATACCTTGTTCTGACAGCATAACTATGAACCCAATTATCAGATAATTTTCAATCACTGATTTTCTTCAAAGAATATGGAGACACATCCTTCTCCTTTCCCAAACACTCTGTGACTGAACAGTGCACAAATATAAGTTGATTTATTACATTTCAGACAGACATAATTTTTGGAAATACTTATAGCCTATACTGTAGGCTGCGTACCTGCATTAGTTGCAGCATAAATGTTCCTTTCATAAATGTTAGCCAGTCATAATGTTTGGCACTACTAATAGGCTGCCTCATGGTCTGCCGTATCTGCTGTATACCTTATCCAGCAAGTCAAAATATAATGCTTTACTACCATTCAGTCATAACTTTTGTAAACACTGTCAACCACTCAGGTTATTGTATCTCCTGTATATTTCATCATTAAGTTGAAAAACTACCTGTACTAAATCAATTTATTTTTCACTGTTTCTGAATATTTTTTTTTCAGAACTCAATTGTGACTTATTCTGCTCTTGCCTCTAACATTCTAGGCTGTACACTGTATATGGGATTACCTGGTTACATTGCAGACATGTACATGGATCACATTGTTACATTGCTGACACTTTCTGAAGGAGTATATATTTGTGATGAGCCTTTTGCACAGTTATGTGACCTACCTGCCAGTTTGCACTTTACAAAGTATAGCATGTATCACCAGCAAAACATGTATTAAACTTATAAAATGCACTTTTTTTCAAGTTGGTGAAGTGAATGGGTGCATGCATGAGCTGCAGGACAGAATAGACACCTAAACTGGCAGTCCCAAATGCCTGGGAAAACATCCTTTATAATCCAGTGACTACCTTCTGCTCATACAACATGAGACTAAAATTCATAATAGCATACACTTGACTAAGGAAATCTGAAATCCTACCAGTCTGCCACAAATGACCCTGAAGTTCTCATCAAGTGAAGTTTACGGGTAGTGAGCATTGACAGGAAGGCAGCCTTGGTGGCCCCAGTCGAATATCGGTGGAGATGCTTCAGTGATCAAAGGGATACTGCAGCAGGATTAAATGAGATCACCACCTTGAAATTGTTTGTGGCCATCCTGGAGGAAATAATACAAGGCTTGGAAACAAGCATAAAGACACAGAAACCTTCCTTTCCTACATAGATGAGGATTCACAGCATGAGGCAAAAACCTAGGAACTTGAAAGGGTGGTGGTGCTACTATGGAACTGAGTGGAAGATGCCAAAAATAGGAGCATAACATTTGTAGTATAGGATTTTCAAAGGGCATTGAAAGATGAGACACAGTGATTTTTCTGAAGAAAGAGGTCCTTAAACTCCTGCAGTACACCTGGAGACCAAACCTGGAAATTGACAGGGCACTCGGCCCCTCATGCCCCCAGAGCTGGTGGGCACCAACGTCTGTTTCTGGTAAAACTATGGAGGTTTCCTAAAAAAGAGAGAATTTTGGCTCTGGTCAGGGAGAAAGGACAACTCACCTATGAAGGCCACTGCATATTGATCTTGCATGACTACTTTGCTGAGCTAACCACCAGACATAAGGAGTTCACAATGGCCTGCCATGCCTTCCAGGACCTGGGTGTACCATACTACAATCATAGTCAAAGACGTGGTCATATATTTCCTGAAATTGTTATGATCTTTCTAGAGAAATCTTCTGCTTTCTCCATTTCCACAGTAGGTGCAGCAGAGAGAAACTCTTTATAAATTTCACAAAATATCTGGAAATATCTGACCATGTCTGTGGTTACTGCTGTAATTGCAGTACCCTGCTAAACTGCGAGTGATCCAGAATGGGTTTGCAAACACTTTTGAGCCTCTGAAGGAGTCACTAAGGTATGTACTCAAGTACAGGCTGGATAAGGCGCAAGCACTGATGGCGAAACTCACAAATCCTAGCCCAAAAAAAGTCCACAGACTCTCAGAGGAGCTCCATGTTGGGCCCTCACCATCAGCTTCCAGTTCACAGGTTCCAGGAGGGACTGGATATGGACTGGAAGACAATGTGGTTAAAATGGGCAAGAAGCAGGGACTGCTGAAGAAACTAATTGATGTACCCCACCACAAACCACAAGAGTGCAGCAGGGAATCTGGGTCTTCTTTACATAGACTGGACTCTGTGGGGGAACTGGTGCTTAAGAGGGCAGAACAGAGCAGGGCACTAGGTATGGACCCTCTCCTTCCAAGGACAACCAACCACTTTGCAGTTTTAGAGGCTGATGCTCCAGATACTGTCAGTACTCTGAAGCCCAGATCCTAGGCAGACACTGCTACTGACAGAACACAGGGGTTGGAGAAGAGGACATTGGGGGGTGGGGTACGGCTTTGACCACACTGAAGTGGTACTCCCTCTCCACATGACCAAGCAGCACCAGAACATTGACTGGAATCAATACCTAAAGGGCTGCTTTTGGAACTGAATTTTTGACTGACACATCCAGTGCTTCTGCGTATGTCTTTTCCAACTATAACAAACCTTTAATCTGGTGAAAACTGGTATTGTACATAGAGTATGATACAGTGTGACTCATCTACAGGCTCCTTTTTCTCTCCTTTTTTGCTTGGAGGGCTAAGAAGGCACTGTACAGAACAATACTTGGACTCAGACTTGGCTGAAGCAGGAAGAGGAAGAGGGGTGAATCCATCTTTATGAATATGTGTAAATCCTGAAACCTAGTGGGACCGCCTGCATCACTTCCCTGTTTTGATAGGATGGGATAGATAAATTCCTCCTCAAAGCTCAGTCATGTCCACATGAGCATCTTGGTTATTTTCCATTTACTGCTTCTTACCTTATGCCTGGCATTATGGCTACTGGTGGGCCTTTAGCATTATGAATACAGATTCTCAGTCCTCAATTTTGAAGCAGCAGGCCAAAACACCCGAATGGCAGCCACTGCATGGGTGAGAAGGTAAAAGATGGGAATCTATTGATTAACACCGACAGGCTGCCCCTAGGTTATTACTCCTATCAGCTGAGGAGAGTGGACCTGACAAATTTGGCAGCAAGTACTGCAACAGCAGACAGGCCACCAGAGCTCTGTTCTGCCCTCTTAAGCACCAGTTCTCCTCACAGAGTCCAGTCTATGTAAGAAAGACCCAGACTCCCTGCTGTACTCTTGTGGTTTGTGATGGAGTACATAAATTGTTTTTTTTACCACTTTTGAAGCTTCTTAACTTCATGCTTGATGATCTTGTTCCTCAGGCATGAAGTTAAGAAGCTTCAAAAGGCTGCAAAGAAGGCATAAATACAGAAGTTTTGACAATAAACCCACCGTTTAAAAAAATAAATAAATAAATAAATAAATAAATAAATAAAAGGGAGGCAGTATAGTGCAGTGGTTTAAGACTCTGAGCTGCAAATCTGGTGACATCCAGCAGACCAGACCTGGGTTTGAATCCCATGGCTTCCACTTTCATACTGTGTGACCCTGAGCAAGGCACTTAACTTCCTTGGGCTCTCAGGTCGCTCCTGTAGAAAAGCTTTCAGCTTAGTGTGCTACTCCTGGTTAAACAACCAAATAAAAAAAAAAAAAAGATGCTCAGACTGACTGATAGAGACATGCCAGCCCCTCGCCCCTCCACCAGCTTGATAGTACTTCATGAAAATGCATGCAGGTGTTTCAACCACCTTGCAAGTGTACTCAGTGAGCTTGGCTTCAGGCAGATGGATGCTCCCTGTTATTAAATTAACTTTTTCTTAATGAATGATGTTTAATTTCTCTAATACCATACAGCCAATCTATTTTCTTTAGGCTAAGTATCATAAGCATGGTAGTTCAACCACCCTACTCCCCCCCTCACTTGAAGGGCGTGATTTCCTCCACAGCCACTGATTGGCGGCGACTGCACCTGATCACTCAAATGGCTTTGTAGTATAGAGTATTTGGTTGGTGGGGAGGTAGATGGGGGAAAGCACACTTAATGCTCAGTAGACTATTAATATGGGTGGAAACAGGGGAAATGCTCTAACACCGTTCCTGGATCTGCGGAGCACTTTGCCGTATTTCATAACTGTGCGAAGCTTACACAATTCCATGCTCAGGCAGAGGTTTTTCTGGGTCTAGCATCCAGGGCTATCAAAATACCTTGCTCTTCCTCTACCCACAGGACCTCTTAGGCACTAACCTTCACAGATACAGGCATAAAGGTCCCGACATTGCTACCAACTTATCTTCACTACACATACAGGGTGCATACCCATACACAGCTACTGTCAGTGCAATCAGATGATGCAGGGCCAGAAATTCATATTAAAGAACATCTGAACAGGCAGTCATCATTACTATTAAGACTAATGACAGAGAGTGGTATACCAAACAAATTAGGTACAACTGCACTCACCTACTAAACACATTTGCTTTTTCTCTGTTTGTTCTCATTCTCCTTGTGAAAGGACACACATCAACTCCAATGAGACTCACTGGTCAACCAATTCAGGTCCAGACAGCATCTCTGTTCCCTAGCTGAGCAGGATGATCTGACACATTCTGATGGGTGGGAGACCCACTCCATATTACTGTGCTCCTAGCAAATGCAAAGACTTTGGGAAGATCAGTTTGGGGTGGTAGCACACCACTGACAATACATCTGAAGTACAGAGTAGTCACAGTGGGTGGGAAAAGAGTGCATGGAGAGTGGAGCAGGAGGTGGGGGATGGAGGGGGTATGATGACAGGAGCAGGGGGAAGGAGAGGATATGTGTTGGTGGTAAGAAAGAAAAGAAAAGAAACGAAAGACAAGAAGGGGTGGGAAGATAGAGGGGTGAGTAGAGACTGTGGAAGTGTCAGGCAAGCAGGGCTTGGGGACAGTAAGGGGGGGGTGGTAACCATGACAGTGGGGGAGCAGTTAGGTGGGGGAGAAGCTCATATTGCAGTCAAATAAGGAAAAGAGGAAAGCAGGAATGGAAGGGGTGGAAGGATGGTAATCCTACATAGATACATAGATAAATAGAATGTGTCGGCAAATGGGGACCTGTGATTCATCTAGCCTGCCCATGTTTTGGATTACCCTTAACCCTTCAAGATCTCCCTCTCTCTGTTTTCACAATTCATTTTTGCCCATCCCATGCATTCTTGAATTCCCTAACTGTCTTTGCTCCCACCAGTCCCTCAGGCAGCTCATTCCACACTGCCACCACTCTCTCTGTGAAGAACTTGCACTTGTTGTCTTGTACTCCCCCCGCCCCCAACCACAGGCCATGAACTCTCGTCTTTGTGGTTGTATTCAGCTGGATAAGATCAGTTATCTGGACTCTGTTCAACTCTTTGAGGTACTTGAAGGTCTCAATCATATGTGCCCTATCCCTCCACTACTCCAGAGAGTACATGTTGAGCTCCCCAAGTCTGTCTTCATAGCTCATTTCCTTGAGTCCACTTATGATTTTTGTTGCCCTCCTCTGGACTGTCTCCATCCTGTCAATATCCTTCCTCAGGTACGGTCTCCAGAACTGGACACTCTCCTAAGGGACTCCATCATTAATGGTATTCACTGGGGAAAGAAGGGGGTCCAAATACAGGCAGGAGGGTTGCTTACATGTGAGTTGTGACAATGGAGAGGGTATTCCTAAACATTGAGGAGCTGGTGAGGAGCATTGGGGGTAACTAATCATAATTATACACCTAGATACTGTACCAAAGACCTAGCTGGGGAGGAGGTGGGGGTAGTACAGAAAAGACTAAGATGGATAGGGAGGCCCTGCAGAGAGATAGCCAGATCACTGGCATTCTCAGAGGTGTTACCAGTACTGAGAGCCAGGACAGACAGGAATAAAAGGATAGAGAAGTTCAATGACTGGCTGAGGGAGTGATGCATGGAGGAAGACTATGACTATATTAGGGGCTGAGGAAACTTGTCAGATTAAACACATTTTGCACCATACAGACTGCACTTTAGTAGTGGTAGTTTGAGGGTTCTCAGGGACAAGCTGGGGGGGTACATAAACCAAAAACTTAAGAGGGTGGGTAAGTGGACCAGCAAACACCCTCATACCAGTGAGGGGGGGATGGAGGGTGGATATAACCGAGTAACCGGGTAAGGCCCACTAGCACAAGTGCCTGTTTTCAAGGGTGACCTGGGAGCACTGGGCGGTTAAGTGACTAGCTCAGAGTCACACATTATGCAAGTGGAGGTTGTGAGAATCAAACTCAGGTGTGGTCTGCTGGATGTATCAAGCTCGTTCACACCTCGTTCCTCTAACCTCTAGGCTATACTGCCAGCCCTATGAAGGGGGAGTGGTGGGATTAGCAACAGGGGGTGAGGCACAAGTAATAGGGTAAATGAGAAAGGTAGATGGGAGGGAAGAGAAGGGAAGGAGGCTCAGACACTAGGTGGAAGGTGCTGTCCCTGAATGAACAAAGTCTTGGAAACAACATTGATGGTCTAGAGGCATTGTTGGCAGAGAGGGAGGTAGACATTGTGGTGGTCACAATAACATGAGCCACATCTTATCATGGCTGGGCCCTCTAGATCCCTGAGTTCAACTTTTACAGGAAGGACAGGGTGGTAGGAAAAGGGGGAGCGGTGGTGGTATACATCAGGGAGGGTATTACTTGTATGAAGGAGGAGTCAGAAGAGGGGAGGGCAGAAGCAATGTGGATCCAATTAATGTCTAATAGTGGGATGAAGGAGAGGTTGGGGGTGGTTTGCATACCACCCAACCAGGAGGAGGAAAGATACAGGGAACTGAACTCACAAATATTGACTGCTGCAGAGAAGGCAGAGGTGGTAAAAGTTGAAGACTTCAACCTGCCCAAGGTGGATTAAAGGATATTGACCATGTTCAGCACTAGAAGTCAGATGGTCTTAGATTCACTGCGAATTGGATTCCTGACTCAGGGCATCACATAACCCAGCAGTGAGGGGACAATCACGATCTAGTGCTGACTAACAGGGACCATGCTCAAGATATTAAGGTCATGGGAATGCTGGGTGTGTGAGACCATCCCTCAATGTGGTTCTAATTGGACATGGGCAGGGAAAGGCCACAACTAAGACTAAAATCCAAGACTTTAGAAAGGTTGATTTCAAAAAGATGTGCAAGCTGCTATGGAGTCACATTTCATGCATCCAAGTAGATATGGGGGCAGACCAAAGGTGGTCCATCATCAAGGAGGGAACAATGGTTGCAACAGGGGAGTGCAGAAAGCTTGAAATGAAGAACTCAAGTGCCAAATCACCTAGGTGGTTTTGCACTGAGGTTGCTCAGGCAGTAAGAGATAAGAAGTCAGCTTAGAAGAAATTCAGAATGATCCAGAGGGAGGAAGACAGGAAGGACTTTCTAAAGATTGCTAGCTTAGCAGGTAAAGTACTCCAGCAAGCTAAAGCTCAGAAGGTACTGCAGCTAGCTGAGGGAATTAAAACAGGAGGAAAAGATGGAATTGTTATACTCACGAAAGGGGATGGATGCGTGGAGGAGAATCTTCTCGGAGGTGCTGCCCATCTATGGCATAGGAGAGGCTAGGGTGTTCCGCACCATGGGATTCAATCAGTGGTTGAAAAACTGGTGTGGAGCTCAGGGATTTGGCTTCATTGGGGACTGGGGGTCCACCTGGAGTGATGCAAGCCTATACTGGCATGATGGGCTGTATCTGTCCGGGAGGGGAACTAGGATCCTAGGTGATAGGTTTAAATGTTTCATTGGCAAGCTTTTAAACTAGCCAAGGGGGGAGGCACTGGAAAGGAGCAGAGAAATCCTAGCCCCCAAATAATCACGGTAGTAAGTGCGGCAAACACCAACATAGAGGTGTCGATAGGGAGAAAGGCAGGGGTAAATGGAGAAAGTGACAAAGGCAAGAAGGACAGGGATGGGGCAAAAGGGAGTAAGGCCATCAGGAAATGGAGGGTAATGAGTACCAATGCCCGTAGTCTGGGCAACAAGCTCCCTGAGCTGGTGGCCATGATGGAAGAAGGATGCCTGGATATCGTAGCAGTCACAGAAACATGGTACACAGAGAACCATGACTGGGATGTTAACATACCAGAGTACATAACCTACAGGAGAGACAGGCAGGAGAGAAGAGGGGGAGGAGTAGCTCTCTATGTAAAGGAAGGGATAAAAGCAACTGAACAAAAGAATAAACAGGGATGAGAAGAGGCACTGTGGGTCACCTTGGAGACTGGAAAGGGCATCACAATCCGCACAGGGGTTGTGTACAGACCCCCATGTCAGGGGGAGGGAATGGACAAGGATATGATAGAAGGCATTCTTAGAATGGCAGAGAAAGGGGAGATACTGTTGATGGGAGACCTGAATATGCCAGATGTTAACTGGAGCACATTTGCTGCAGCCACATCCAAGAGCAGGGCCATTCTTGATGCCCTACAGGTGGCAGGCATGAGACAGCTAGTTTCAGAACCCACTCGTGAGGGAGCAATCTTAGACCTCATACTTTCAAATGGGGGCAGTGAGAGGATCTCAGATCTAGAAGTGGGTTGCCATCTGGGGACAAGTGACCATCAAACAGTGTGGTTCACGTTAAACTCAGCTACAAAGTCAAGCCATACAAAAGTGAGGGTACTGGACTTTAGGAGGGCTGACTTTGGCAAGATGAGAGTGCCTCAGAAAAGCACTAGCAAACAGGCTAGAAGGAGGTGTGGAGCAACAATGGGGAATCATCAAAACTGCCATCACAGAGGCAACAAGCCTTTGTATGAAGCAAATAAACAAATCAAAATGAAAGAAAAAGCCACTATGGTTCTCAAAAGAGGTGGCTGTGAAGGTCAGGAAGAAAAAGATAGCATTCCAGAAGTATAAAGAAACACAGAAGGAGCAGGACAGAGAGCTGTACCAGTTAAGGCAGAAGGAAGCAGGGAAGGAAGTCAGAATAGCAAAGGCCCAAACTGAGGAAAAGATAGCCAACTCAGTTAAGAAGGGTGATAAAACCTTTATAGGTACATCACGAGCGTGAAAGACAAAGGAGGGATAGTGAGGCTGAATAGAATGAACGGTGGGTGGGCAGAGGGGACAGTGAAAAGCAGGATACTGAATGAATATTTCTGCTCAGTATTCACAAAGAGGAGGGGGAAGTGCCTAATCCAATTAACAGAAGCACTCTTGATAGGGGATCAATCCCAGTCCTTTCACAGAAGAAAGGGTTCTGCAAGAACTCTAAAACTGAAGGTGGACAAAGCAATGGGTCCTGATGGAATTCACCCAGAATTCTAAAAAATTAAGGGAGGAACTAGTGAAACCACTGGCTACTCTTTTAATAAATCATGGGAGGATGGTGTGGTACCCAAGGACTGGAGGAAGGCGGATGTGATTCCCCTTCACAAAAGTGGGACCAAGACAGAGGCAGGAAACTACAGACCTGTCAGTCTGACCTCTGTGGTAGGGAAAGTGATGGAGTCACTTCTGAAGGAAAGAATAGTTGAGTACCTAGAGGCCAGTGGAGCACAGGACCCAAGGCAGCATGGGTTCACAGCAGGAAGGTCATGTCAAACGTATGTAATAGATTTCTTTGACTGGGTGACCAAAGTAGTAGACCAGGGATGGGCTGTGGACATGGCCTACCTAGACTTTAGCAAGGCATTTGACACAGTCCCACACAAAAGATTAATAGTCAAATTAACCGGCCTGGGAGTGGGTCCCAGGGTAGTAGCCTGGGTAAAACATTGGCTGCACAACAGGACACAGAAGGTAATTGTAAATGGAGTCCACTCTGAAGAAAGAGGGGTTACTAGTGGGGTACCGCAGGGTTCAGTATTGGGTCCAGTCCTTTTTAATGTCTTCATCAGTGACATTGCAGAGGGACTGGAAGGAAAAGTATGCCTTTTGCAGATGACACAAAGATCTGCAACAGGGTTGATACACAAGGAGGCGTGGAAAGGATGAAAAGGGACTTGGCAAGGTTGGAGGAATGGTCAGAAGTATGGCAGCTAGGATTCAATGCAAAGAAGTGCTAAATAATGCACCTGGGAAACAAGAACCCTGGGAAAGAATACACAGTGGGTGGGGAGGTAGTAACAACAACAAAAAAGGAAAGGGACCTGGGGATAATCATATCAGATGACCTTAAGGTTAGCAAGCAATGTGATAAGGCAGTAGGGAGGGCTGGGGGTATACTGGGATGTATAGGGAGAGGCATCAGCAGCGGAAAACAGGAAGTTGTTATCCCCTGTACAGACAGTTGGTGAGACCCCATCTGGAGTACTGTGTCCAGTTCTGGAGACCCCATCTCCGCACGGACATAGACAAGATAGAGGTAGTCCAGAGGAGGGCAACTAAAATGGTGCAGGGTCTGCAAGAGAAGCCGTATGAGGAGAGACTAAAGGAGCTTAATATGTATACCCTTGAGGAAAGAAGGGAGAGGGGGGACATGATAGAAAGTTTTAAGTACCTCAGTGGAATCAACAAAGTCCAAGAGGGTAGCATCTTTCAGAAAAAGAGACTTGCAAGAACACGGGACACAATTTAAAGATAGAAGGAGGGCGGTTCAGGGGCAATGTGAGGAAGTACTATTTCACAGAGAGGGTAGTGGATGGATGGAACAGCCTTCCTGAGGAGGTTGTGGGGTCTAAAACTGTGGGAGAATTCAAGAATGCATGGGACAGACATAAGGCAATTCTTGTGGGGGGTAGGAAGAAATAGGCTGTTGGTTAACTAGAATCTGTGGCCTATCCTGTAGGTAGGGAAATGGGCAGACTAGATGGGCCTAGCAGTCCTTATCTGCCATCAAAGTCTATGTTTCTATGTTTCTAATGAAGGCAAAGGAGAGATACTGAATGAGTACTTCTAGTCCATCTTCACCAGGGAGAGAGAATGAACAGTGCTGCTAGGGTCAAGGAGACCCAGGGGGTATGGGGCACAGATGTTCTGGTAGAGGTTGATAGAGTGAGGACAGGGTTGCTAGCATTGAGGGTAGATATATCCCCAGGCCCAGACAACGTACACCTGAGGGTGCTGAGGGAGCTGACAGAGGAGCTTGCCGATCTCTTGGCTGAACTGTTCAGTAGTTCCCTGGAGGTGGGCGTGGTGTCACAGAACTGGAGAATGGCACATACTGCCATGGAAGTGGCCCCAAGGATGACCTAGGGAAATACAGACCAGTCAGTCCACCTCAATCTTGTGCAAGCTCATGGAGATTATACTTAAGGAAAGGTTAGTAGAATATCTGGATGAGAATGGTCTCCAGGATGAGAAGCAACATGGGTTTATGGGAGGGAGTTCATGTCAAACAAGTCTGATTGACTTATTTGACTGTGTCACTAAAACAGTGGAAAGTGATGAAGCAGTGGACATCAATTACCTGGACATCAGCAAGGTCTTTAACTCTGTATCCTATAAGAGGCTGATCAGGAATTTGGCAGATCTAAAGGATGCTGAGAAGTTGACTAGATGGGTGGAAAACTGGCTGAGGGGCAGGACCTAGCATATAATGGTGGAAGGTGAGCTTTCCAGCACTATGGAGGTCACCAGTGGGATCCCACAGGGCTCGATGCTCTGACCGGTGCTTTTCAATGTCTTTATCAATGATATTTGGTATGGTATTAAGGGCAAAATGTGCCTATTCATGGACGATATCAAGCTCTGTTGGAGGGTGAAGACAGCAGAAGTGATATAAGACATAAAGAAGGATCAGGAAAAGCTACAGAGGTTGTCTGGGATTTGGCAGCTTGGTTTCAGTGCAAAGCTATGCACTTTGCAGCCGAGAACCCAAGGACTGAGTGCAGCCTTAGAAGAATCCTGCTATCTGTATCACAGGAAGAGAAGGACCTGGGAATGATGATAGGTAGCATCTTGAAGTACTCCATGCAATGTAGAAAAGGTAAATAAAATGTTGGGCTGCATTGCCAGAGGGATCAGCGTCAGGTGAGGTGAGGAGAAAATGCCCTTGTACAAGTCATTAGTGAGGCTACATCTGGACTACAGTGTACAGTAAGGGTGCCAATACCTTAAAAGGGAAATAAACATGCTGGAGAAAGTCCAAAAGAGGGCAACAAAGATCTCTGGCCAGCAGGGTAAGGCATGCGAGTAGAGGTTGGAGGTCTTAAACATGTACACCCTGGAGGAGAGGAGAGGAACGAAGAGAAGAGGAGAGGAGAGGAGCGGAGCGGAGCGGAGAGGAGAGGAGAGGAGGGTACATGATTGAGACCTTGAAGTATTTGAAAGAAATAAATAGGGTGGAGAAGCAGGGTCTCAGGTCTTCAAGCTTAGTGGGAAGTGAAACACTAAGCTACACAATCTCAAGCTGGAGGGGGAAGGTTTAGGAGAGAGGCTAGGAGGCACTTCTTCACAGAGAGAGTGGTGTCAGGTTGGAATGTTCTGGAGGAGGTAGTTTCATTGAAAAGGGTAGGCTGCTTCAAGAAAGGCTGAAATAGAGTTAAGGGTAAAATAAGGGTCAAAGGAGGGAATGGGTGGATTGCAGGGGTGGCAGGGTCAGTACAGTACTTATGCTAAGGACCCTGCAATATGAGTAGACTAGATAGACCTCATGGCCTTGTTCTGCTGGCTTCATCGTATGTCATAGAATAATAAGGACCTTGGCCAGCCCGGTGGCGCTGAGGGTTGAGGCACTGGATGCCACACCTCGTGCCACGCCAGCGACCCAGGTTCGAGAACGGACTCGGGTTGCCGGGGGTTGGCAGGGAGAAGGGAGGATTGAGCATCCTGCGACAGCTCTCCTTCCTTCGGGGTGGGCAAGGGTCATGCGCCGTGCTGTACTGACACCCAGCAGAGGCTGGGTGTTCAACAGACCATGGGCATCTACACTGGCAGAAGAGTCGGCCACTGGGGTCCCCCCAACTAGTTAGTGCTTCTGTGGGGGCTGGATAGGGGGTCCCAGCTCCATGGCCCCACCCTCCAGGGGGAATAGCCGGGGGTAATTGGGGGGTCCCAGGTGACAGTTGGTGGAAGACTGGGGCAGTGACCAGGGTGGATACCTGGCGGAGAAGCCTCCCCAAAAAAACAAAACAAAAAAAAGAATATTACGGACCTATTCAGGAGTGCCAGTATTTTTACAGCTTTAATACTTACACTTATGTTTGTTAGTTTTCCAAAGTCTGTTCTGTTATTGAATATACCCATTTGTGATGCACATTCAGAGGCACTTCCATGCTGACAAATCATATTCTACAACTACATAATAGTTTGGCCATCCCCATGTGTAAAGGTACATACATACCATAGCTAGTAAAGCACTAACATTTGTTTCCTGGAATGTCAGGGGCATCCAATATCCTGTTAAAAGAAAGAAAATTTCAGATCATCTGCCAAGATTGGGAATCTGGGTAGCACTCCTACAGGAAACTCACCTTCTAAAACCAAAAGCAGAAAAACTCAAAATGGGGTGGGTCTCGCAGGTCTTTAGCTACACATATAATACCAGAAGCAAGGGTGCTGCCATCCTAAATCACAAAGCTCTAGACTTGAGAGCAGTCCCTACATATGCAGGCTTATAAGGCAGATAGCTCATTATAACAGGGCAGTTGTCTGGGAATTATGTCACTGTTTGTTGTATATACAGTCCCAACCAAACATGTTTTTAATTTTTTTTTCATGTCTTAAACTCAGAAGTTAGCTGAAGTAGGGGTATGAAAGATCCTTATAGGGGGAGATATGAAAACTGTCTTAGACAAATTTTGTGAAAGAAGCAATTCCCCCACAGGCTGCAGTTCTCCAGCACTGTACAGTGAAGCACAGAACACAACTGTATGATCACTCTACTGGACTAGAGAACATGTTGAAAGTCACTGGCCAAAGGAGTTGAAACTCCAAAAATCCATTTACACAGCCAAACAAATCTTCAAAGGTGGCAGAGGACACTAGCAAAGCTGCACAAGCGTGGCCTTGTGCACACTGACAAATGATGGAGATGTTAAAATGAATCAGGCAACATTATGCATCTGATCTGGTCCTGTCCCAAATTAGGAGCATACTGGGTAACCATGCAACCAATCAGAGATGCATGTCCCCTAATTGATCACTGACTTCTAGATTAGTCATGCTAGGTCACAATCCAGATAACAACTATTTAGGGAGAGTAAAAATATCAGATAATGCAGGGAAATGGCTTACCAGTGCCATGATTACAGCCAAGAGTTCTCCTTTCACACTAGAGTGAACAATCTGCCCTAACAATAGAGGAATGGCTCACAGAAATTGGAACTATGGCCAGATATGAAGGGTTCAAGCAGCAGCTGGCAGCAGACCTGAGAGATTTTACAGAGTTTGGGGATGATACCTGATATCATAATATTGCAAGCATCCTGAGTCACACTTTCTTGTGGAATATTTGAAGCACCATAACATCATTGACAAGAAAACAGCAGACACCCTACCAGGTGCAATCCCAGATACATCTGAACTCCTTTAGCAATCTTTCCGCTTAGCTGATGCTGCAGGAAGATCTTTAGCAATCAATCTGACTACCCGTGTTACTAACTATCACTAATAAGGATGTGCCAAGTATCATCCATATTCTTTACTGCTACAAAGCAAAGTTCTTTGTAAAAAAGTAGAAGTATAGCTCATGTATACTTAAGGAATGCCTGCATGTTATAAGTAGTAACATATTTTAGTCATCAAATATTAATAGGAAGCTCATTTCAGACAAGCTCATTTCCAATGAGGTCCTTATAGTACAAAAAAAATCACAGATAGTTTCAAATGACATACATTACAACAATACAAAATAGTTATTTAAATGCAAATACAGATGGTTTCATAGCCAAGGAGAGGACATTTACAAACATCAATACACACTATTATCAGGAACAATGTATTCCCTTAATCAATAATGTAAACAGTTGTGAAATACAGAATACATCCGCCAGTATGATGTGTCAAGAGGTACACAGATCTGGACAGAAAGATAATTTATGTGCTAGTCATGCATTAAATAGAGAATAATGGATGGGTAGCTAGTTATAAGGAGGATTTTATACACCCCCGAGGAGTGGGATGCCACAAAACCGAGGCGAGATTCGGGGTTTATGAAAGCAGCATCCTGAGGTGTATGCTCATCTGAGATTTAACTATCTTGCCCATCTTTTATTTTGTATAATTGTTGGGGTCATTTTTTGCCACAGCAATTGCACAAAATAAATGTATGTATCTGTGGAGTTGAGCCGCCGACTGTTGGAAAGCCCAGATTTCAGCACGGTAGGTAGCTGTCCCTAAATGGAAGCCACGTTTATTTTTTTTTATTTTAACTGCCATTATGAAGGCTTGCTGTGCTGAGAGTTGTTTTTTCTTTAAAAGAAAAAACTTACCACTGCCAACTTCTGTCGGGGAACACTGCAGCACTGAGGCATCACAATGGACGGAACAGAAAAGGGGAAGTTTGCAGTAGGTGCATGCACAGAAGTAGGGAAACTGGGCACTTGAATGTCGTTATAACCAGCCAGTTATAATAACTGGAATTATAACCTGGTTTCCCTATGGGAAAATACTATAACCAGTTATTATACCATTTTTATTACACTAAAATGGATAGTACTATTTAGAGGTCTTAATGGGAGAGACATCAAGTTCCACAGCTGTTGGCCTATGATTAAAAAATGCTACCTTCCTAAGTCTTATTTTATTCTTCGGTAATATATATCTTCCACCCCTTCCGCATACCTAAGCCAGTTTTTTATTTTTCTTGGATGCAGGTTTCCATTATATAATCTGGTAATTGTGCTTTCTAGCATTCAAACATATATGCTAAACTATGAAAAGATCTTCCATTGCTAAGATGTAGCCATTCCGATGATCAGTATAGATCACATCTATGGGTTCTATGTGGTACATTCAGAATCAACCTAGCCAGTCTATTGTAAAGTGTGTCTAACTTATTCAGTTCCATCACAGACGATCCTAGCAAACATTAACTCACAGTTGTAAGTGTTTCTTAGTTAAGGATATTGTACCACTGAGGAGCCCTGTGCATGAACGGCCTCTTACCCATTGTGGTCTGGCATCTGGGGACCTGGGAGGTTTGATATAGAGCACTGCGTGTAAGCTGGGTACTGCTGTTGGCAGTAAGGAGCTTTGCCACTCCTGATGGCATGAGCCCTAGGAGAACTTTTTTGGTTAACAAACAGGTCTGGTATTGTATTCTACTAAGGAGTGGTTGCCATCCAGCCTGGGTGTACAGGTCACAGGTGTGTGTTAGGCAGGCGACACCCATCAGAAGCCTACAGACCTTGATAAGTGTCACCGATATCCTCCAAAGGGCAGTAAGGGAAGCAGAGCCATAGATGACTAGACCATAGTCGATGATGGAGGTGATGAAGCTGTAGATGGCCAGTCTAAGCGCATTAGTGGTCATGCAGTGTTTGTGCTTGTGGAGCAGGCCAATACGTATGTTGGCTGCCTTAGTTACATTGCCAATGTGCCATGTGTAAGAAAGAGAACTGTCCAAGGTGATGCCGAGATACATATTTAAACTCAGGAACATGTTCAAGTGAAGTCCCCATGTGGTTCTTGAAGGTGAGGGACAGAGGTTTATACTTGCTCCGTGCATTGCGGAATGTCATGACCTTAGTTTGCTGTAGTTCAGGACGAATTTATGTGCGCTAAACCACTCTTCAACATGCCTGAAATCACACTGCAACTGACTCTCAAGTTGTCTAGAGTCTTGGTTGCTAGTAAACAGTACTGCATTGTCCGCATAGAGTAATATTCTCTGTTGGCAGATGCTAGGGAGACTGTTCAGGAAGAGAGAAAAGAGTAATGGCCTCAGAATAGACCTCTGCGGGACACCTGAGAGGACTGTTTTTTCATCAGAGGTGACACCAGCAATCCTAACACATTGGACCCTTCCTCTGAGGTAGCTAGCAAACCAGGGCAGTGCATCCTTGGAAAGCCCAAGAGTGGTCAGTTGCCTGAGTAGGAGTGGGTGGTTAGCAGTATCAAAGGCCTTTGTCAAGTCAATGAATGCTGCCCCCCCCCCCACAGATTCCTTGGTCGATGGTATCATGGATGAATCCGATATATTCCAACAGTGCTGTGGTGGTACTATGCCCTTTTCAGAAGCCATGCTGTTCTGGACACCTGATTTCATATTTGTCCAGGAACTCAACAAGCTGGTACAAGACTATTCGTTCCAGAGCTTTAGATAAGGGGGGTAGGATGGAGATGGGTCTGTAGTTGGTGTGCAGTAACTTGTCTCCGCTTTTGTGTACAGGTGTGATAGTCGCCTGTTTCCAGAGTGATGACCCAATCTTAGGGAAAGGCTGAAGATCTGTGTCAGGGGCTCAAGGATTTCATCTAGGACTAGTACAAGCAACTTCAGGTCAAGTGAGTCACCACTGTAGCCAGTTTTGTGGATAACCTTGCTTATATAGGTTCTGGATAAGTGCATTGGGATCTCTTTGAAAAAGAACTTTGCAGCTGTGTGTACTTGGGATGCAGTGTCAAAGGGGGAACTGGTGGTGAGGGCATTGAAAAAATCAGGTGGAAGAACACTGCCAAGGTTGGAGAATGCACTGTTGAACATATTGGAGATGGTGCCTAGGTCTATCGTAGGTATTCCATCAATGTTGAGCATGGTGGGTGGTGCCTTATCATCCTTGCCTGTAAGGCACTTTCAATTTATTCCAAAATTTTTTCCCATCACCCCAGGAGTTGGAAAGTGCCTCCCTAAAATATTTGCTTTTAGCCTTTCGAATAGCTCGGGTAAAGCCATTTCTTGCAGATTTGTATTTTTGAATGTCCTCTTGCACTGATGTGGCTTGAGCACAGTGCCAGAGGTGGTCCATTTGTTTGTGCTGTGCTACAAGCTCAGAGTTTATCCATGGATTAGACCTGCCTTTAACCTTCATCTTTTTAAGTAGTGCATGGATATCACAGGCCACCATAAAGCGGCTGATGAACAGTTCCAAGGCTTTGTTTGTATCATTGAATGAGTCAATTATCGACCAGTCCAGCCAGCTTAGATGTGATTTTAGCAACTGAAGGTGCCCTTGCTTGAGTACCCTGGTGTGTATTATTTTAGAAGGGGGCTTGGTGAATGTGTTAGCCCAAAGCAGATAACAGGTGAGTGGTCACTTAAAGTATCAGGGAGTACAGACACCTTAGAGGTTCTTTCAGGGTGGTTTGACAGTATCCAATGAAGTAGAGTGTAGGTCCCCATCCTACAGTTGCACCTAGTGGGGGTGGAGACAAGCTGTGTGAGGTGTTTCTGTGACAGCATCCTTGTAGGTGTAGGCCCCAGGTGAAAGCCAGTTTATGTTAAAATCACACAGAATTATCATCTCCGAATTATGATGTAGTCCACTGAGGTATTCCATGATGCCATTGATGGTCCTTGGGGGTATGTATACAAAGGCTATAGTAAGATTTTTATTATGGACCCCTAGGAGAATTTTTATGGTGAGGACCTGAGATGGGGATCTCGGGTTAGAAAATGGGATGACATGTCCCATGAGGGTATCTTTGATACTAGAATGAGCTAAAAATTATTTTATCGGATCAGAATTTTCTGTCTGATGAATTTATTTGGCAATTTATCCTGCAAAGAGAGAGGGCAAAGTGGTGAGACCACAAAAATGTATCCATCCACAATCTTTTTAAGACCTTCCTCCCTGCATGAAGCCCAGTCCCCATGGAGAGCTAAAAAAGACCACCAAGGCAACAACCTGCTGATGTCAATCCCCTGCTTTCTTAATCTTGACTCATTTCTGCAGTAGTGGGAAAAATCATTGCTGCTGTCACTGTGTTGAAGATTGATAGCATCAGTATTGTCTGGTGGTTAGTGATAAAAAGGTTGGTCACTGTCATTGCTGTAGCCTGCTAGTCTTGTCAGAGTAAAACCAGTGTAGCACAGCTGGACTCATCTTAAACTTTGATGGCAGTCCTATCAGTCCCTAGGCTGCCTTTGACATGGCAGTGAGTGATGAGTTCTTTAGTTACTGACTCCATGTACTAGAATCTAGTCAGTTTTATGAATAAAAAAAATAAATCAGTTAGTTTATTGCTGATCTCAGTCATCTCAGCAGAACAGAGAAACAAGAGTAGTGAATAAGTTGATATTATACTTATCGGCTTGTCAACACTGGTCTTGTCAAATTCAGCCTAAGGGGACATGTGTGGAAGGGACACCGTGACAGGACTAGCAGGTTGCAATAACTGTGGATCCTCTACCCTCATTGTTAAATTTTTAGTCTTGATGCTATAACTAATAGACAGAACAGAAGGAAATTATCATTATTCAGCCTCCCCGCTCCACAGATTGCCTCTGTGGTCAATCAAGGCAGGGGCTTCCAGCTGCTACATAAAGATTGGTTATGGTCTGATAATGATAGGTCTTTTCTGCCTGCCTCAGAAACCAGGAATGCAGGCAGGTAGATCTTAAAAGAGCAAGCTGAGGGGGGAACAATCAATTTTCCATTTTTTTCTCTTCACTATAAGTCAGATTGCTGAATAATTTCATTGGATATGGGATTTTCAACACAATAAAATTATTTGGTTCATGATTGAATCAGAACTGGATTCAACTAGATAATGTAGGCAGGAATCAAAGGCTGCATGGTCCAGATATTGAGCAATCCGAGCATCTCTATTTTATATGCATGATGTCACACATTTGTCACCCAGAAGAGATTAAAACAAGTTTTTGTTATAAACATGGTAAGATATATTTATTAACTAAGCTACACATTACAGAAGTTCTAAGAATTTAATATAGTTTACACAAACATGCATTGCATTTTTGATAATAGACCACTTGATACTTCAGTAAAAGACATTATTTCAGTCTGCAAATTTAAAAAAAAATCTTTCTGTGTAGCATTATAGTTTATCTCTTGGCAGAAATGATAAGACATGTTAGGCTATAGTGAATATCCATTAGATTGCATGTAACACAAAATCTGACCCTCACCTCAAAACAACTTCCAGTACATGCCTTTGAGCAAAAATATTATTAATTAAATACTGCGGCACCAGCCAGGATGCAATGCAATAACTTGCAGTAAATGACCTGTCACATGATACTGTATGACAAAGGGGCTTAATTGCCACTGAAATACATTATTCCCCTCAACATATTGAAGCATTGCTCAGTAATACTACAAGGTATTACTTTGCATGCTGGCTGGCACCACTGTACTTAAATTCTGTTTTACAATTTTTGGCCAGGAAAGACACATTAAGCTAAGACTTGTTTCCAGGTGCAGCCTGGGAGCATTAGGAAGTAAAGTGACTTGCTCACGGTCACTGCGACAGTGTTGAATAAGATCCTATTCAATTTGTTGTGCAGAGAGAGTTAAAATTAATGATCTAATCTGTCATCTACTTTTCTGTATCTTGTCTGTCTGATTGCACAATCAAATTTTCTTGTGAGACCTAGGAAATGATCACTGTGACAGTCTCATGATTCTCACCCTCCCACTATCCCCATGCTTTCACTTGCTGTTCCTTGATGTGTCTTTTTTCCACTTTGTTTATCTGTGGTTACAAAAAATGTGTGAGGATATTTATGGGAAACTGGGTTTTCTGGTTTGAAAATGTATATAGTTATATTTTTGAAATGACTTCAGAAAGCTATTTGGAACTCAGGAGTTTAACTCTGAGATGCAGTTTGACCTCTACAAACTCATTTTCAGAGTTGTTAACAGGAGATTAGTTATGTTCTATTTTGCTACACATGGAAGGAAAGACATTGACAAAGTCCAGATACATTTTGTGAGAAACATGAGGTATCTTAACGAGATCAGGATGCAGAAGTTAATTGCCAGGCAAAGATTTCTAATATAAAGGGCAACAATGTTTTTGTTGGCGGGAGAGAGAGACTGATATTTAGAAACAGAGATACCCTCAGATAAAGGAGTTTGTTTTATTTGAAATGCCTGTAAATGTACTATCCTGCACATTTTTTTTATTGTTATTGATGATAATAAAATGCTACTTGTGAATTTTATAACTTATGGACTGCCCATTGTTCCTGACCTGTACCTCGATGGTAGTGACTCAGTATGTAAGTGGTGGCTATGGGATTTAATCCCAGTTCTACAGTTTTGCAGCTCACTGTTCTTAACCACTATGCTATATTGCCTCCTAAATTTGTCAGCTGGCATGATACATCTTTACCTGCAGTCTTGGCAAAAAAGCAGGAGATACTTTGCTCATGAATTTCTAGTTCACAGATTCAGTTGTGTTTCTGTCTTGCATAGAGCATGGTCTGTTAGCTGACATCAGTTTCCAGTCCATATTTAGCCTTCCACGGTTCTCAGCAAGGGTTCAGAATTCCATTGCTACTTGTTTCTATTGGTATTTCAAGGCAGTGCTCAAACATCTTTCCTTTCTCTTTGTGCTGCACCATCCTGAAAATACAAGATTCAAGGGACTGCTTTGAACACTTTGGCTGTCTGTGTCCAAGTGGAAAAGTATAGTGCTTTAGAATTCCTGGCCTGTCTGAAAAGAAGAAAAATGTGTCTAATGAATGGCAGTCTAGTTTGTCAAGTGCAAAGTGAAGCCCACTATTCATTAGTCATTATTCATGAGACAGTTGTTTGCTTCTCCAGTAATGGAATATCAGTCCTGTTTACAAAAAGTTCAAATCTCTTCACAAGAATTTTAAGCATATTTTGATAACAATATTATTACTTTTGAATTTCTGTGAGTTAGGTATTTGCAGTATTTGGCATTCCTACATAAAATACCAATTTTGCCATTTTTTTAAATTTTGCATTATGTTCCAAAAGCTTAGTGTATTTATTCCATTAACTGAGCACTGCTTTTGATTTGGATAAACATTCAAAAATATCGGTAGTCTTTCATTTTATGCCTGTTTGTCAGATCTAGGCGCATCTCCTAGTGCACCTAATTGAGAAAGAACACACTGTTTCATAGATGGAGGACTTATTTTCCTTCTTTTGATTTATGCATTCCCTCCTCACAGAGATTCAGAGATTTAGAATACAGATCTTGCTAGTCAGTAAAACAGTCCAAGGTGAGAGATATAGGGAAGTGGTCATCATCCCATTCTTTCAATACCAAAATTTTTTTGTTAATGGATAAGAAAAAAATATATATTCAGGCAATGACTGATCCCCCATTTTTGGTTGGAAATGTAATGTTACTGTGATAGTATCTCCTGGTTCTCCCTTATAAAATTCACATCTAGTTTTCTTCTGTTATATTAAGCAGTAATTTTTCGCTTTTGCTTAGTTTCTTTTCCATCGAGTTTCTAACCGGTGTGGTTAGAGTATCATTGATTTCCCAACCAGATGAATATATTTCCAATAAATCTGCAATTATTGCATTAACATCGTCCATTATATAATGGGGAGTAGAGCAAAATGTTTCATGAAGAAAAAACAGGATTTGTGATAGCTTCTCAAATATCTACTTTTCTATCATATTTGATAGCTTTGTGGTTACATACAGGTTTATACAGACACATACAGGTTCTCCTGAATCATCCAATATACTACACCATAAATAAGGATATCATAGGTCCAATTTATGAGCTTCCCAGAATGTGCTTGTTGCAATCAAAGTCACCATACCACCACTTGCATGACCATATTTGGTTGATCTTTTAGCTAGAACACAGTATACACAGTACTCTTCTACCATATTAGGATCTGTTTTCTCTAGCCATGTTTCCTGTAACATTACTACAGTATAGGATATGTTCTAATATATTCCAGCCACTTAATGTCCTCCAGTTTCCCTTCTAAGCTTGCTACATTTAAGCTTAAGATTTTAATAAATTCTTATGTCCTTCTGCAGGTATAGGCACTATGATCAAATCTGGTTCATAATAGACTATCAAGCTGCAGAAAAGGTGAATCACTATCACCCTCACCTTCAACATTCAAGTTTTTCCCCTTCCCTTCCTACACTGGAGATGATGTAGCCAGTGCCAGCATAGAGCCTGTTTCCAGAACTACTTTCACATTTATTCTAGTGCCATGGTGTTTATGTTCTCTTATTAAAATCTCACCTTCCTCTTCTGAATCACAACCGAAGGAGTAAGCAATCTCCACGGGCTGCAAATACTCTGTTATTTTTTGTTGCTTAACCTTCCTTTTTTGTCCTTGGAATACTGGTTTATCACTCTTAGCTTTCTGTATTACATCCACATTCTTTTTCCTGTTCACTCTGGCTGCCATCTTCAGAGTTGTTTCCAAATTGAGACCCACCTTCTTGAAGCCTTCTAAATGTTTTAGCAAAATTAAATGTATCTGAATCTTTCAGTGTAACACACACCCAACCTTTTTCTAAGCCACTATGGTACGTATAAATAGATTTAATGTCCATCCAGCAAATTACATTACCCATTATCCCTTTGCAGGTATTATATGTCATTTGTTTAAGTGCAAACAAGGACTCTTCCTTTAGCTTTGGTATGTCCTTCAAAAAAAGTAGGAGGACGTTTTCCTCTTCTAATCAGCATCTCCCTCGTCTCTCTTTTATTTTTTCCTATTTTATTTTTCCTCTCTCTTTCTGCATTAAGCTTGTCAAATGTATCAGCTCTTCTTTCCTGTGCCTGCTGAGGGTGATTCATATATCTGTTGTGGCCAAATTTAAAACTTTCTTCCTGCCTGTCACACTATTTTTGTTTGTACAGCCTTCTTCTAGAAATGTCCCAATCTGGCTGTCCATATCCTTACCTCCTTCAATCTACAGTGCCTCATTCCTATTTTTCAAGTTTCTTTTGAGGTTACAGTTGGATCAGACTTTGAGTCCCCTCTCTTTTTGTTCCTTAGTTGTCACTTTATTTTGTCTCTCATCTATTTTGAGTGCCATTCCTCTCACTATTTGTTTCTATTTCCTTACCCTCCTCACTGATTGTTTCTGTGATTTGACACATTTGCTCCTTTTTCCTCTCCCAAACTTTGGTTAGTGTGAGTTTTGCCTGTGGTGATGAAGTTTCACCCTGCTTTAATATATGAGTCTCTTTAAAGAGTCTCTCTTCAGTATAATTTATAAATTTACCTACCAGTTCATCAGTTTTGCTTATTTCTCTCTTAATTTATGAGAGACCTACCAAAATAAGATTCTGATTCACAGAAGTCTTGACTGCTGATGGTAACTGTGATTTTTCACTATTAACAATGTTCCCTGATCCCATTACTGTATTACTATCATTTATAGAATTATGCAGATTATCAGATAAGTGCCAAAGGTGAGATAAATCAGGGGGAGCCATAGTGGGCAGGTCAAAACTTAGCTTTTGAATGTAGGGGGATATACAATTTTCAAAATTGTTAAGGAAGGATTTATTTACCCTGCTAGCTCTAATCTGTTTGTGGCTAGTAGCTTCTACTCCTACTGTCCCTATAGATAATTGTTTACCACTGGAGGATGAATTTCCCATTCATTAGTATATCTACTTGTCCTTTTTCCTTACCTTCAAACTCATGAGCCAAACCAGCCCCCTCTCTGATATCTCCCCCTGCCTTATTTTGCACTTGCAAGGAGTCAAATAGAATTGGTCTCTTCACTTTACCCAGAGAATGAGATTGTTTTTTCTTCTCCTTGGTATCTGATCTCTCTAATGCTTTTAACTGTTGCAACACTGGGTTTACCTCTGAGTTGTTACTAGATGATAAAGTCTGTGATTTAGGCTGTGTTTCCATCCTAAGGCACTTATTTAACTGATCTTTAATCAGATCTGATCCAGAAAGAATGAAATAATTTGTAATTAATTTACTTTGACCCAGGTCCTCATAGTTTTACCAGCATTATTTCCCTTTTTTGTTTTTAGTACATAGTCCTGTAGCTTGGGGGTATTTCTCTTACAGTGGGTGCCATTATAGAAGTACAGTATATTAAGAAATCACACACAAATAATGCAAACTGCCCCAACCCTTGCAGAAATAATTATATGAAATGTTTTCATGCTGCACACATAAAACTATCCAAGTGATATGCATACTGCAAGCATGATTTAAATGCTAAATTAGAACCAGAAGCATGCGTATGGCATGCGTGCAGGAAGCAAGTGTAGAAACCTTGATTTGTATGTTAAATTGGTAAAAACTGCATGAATGTGGTGTGCATGCAAAAATCAAGTGGTCACTGATAACTGCACATGTAAAAGTTAAATGACTTGCTCAGGATCACACCATACACAAGTGGGGGTTGATGAGATTCAAACCCAGGTCTTCATGCTTCCAAGTCTCCTGGCTTGCAGTTCAGTGCCTTTAACCACTAAGCCATACTGTCTGCACAGACATGGCTCACTTGTACTTCAATACATACTGTATCTGGCTACATCTACATACATGTGGCATGTTAGTAGCCACTGTTATGCCTTTCAGTTTTCTGCTCTTACTCACCTCAATTTCACAGTTGAACTGTAGCACACATACCAATGGAAACACATGTGGTTTTCCCACCCCCAATACACAGTCTTACCCATAAAACCACTTAATTACTTCTGTCTGGCCTGTACTCCTAGTATTTTCTCTCCATAGAATGCTTCCATGCAAACAGACTTAAAGGTGCAACACAAAAGTAACAATTACTTGACACACGCCCACGTGGCTTGTCCCCCTCCCACGCGCACACACACACACACACTGTAGCAGGTATGGCCATGCTGCTACAGGCAACCCACCAAGTATAGTTATAAGCAAAAAGTTTCTTACTTGAGTAATAGGGAGCCAGAGGCAGGAATCTTTAAGAGATGATGTCCAGGGGTCAGAGTGCTAGGGCATAACCCTTGAAATGAATGGAGTTATTTTGTATTACTATTTTATATGTTACGATGGTGAGTTGGAAAATAATGAAGGCCACTGTTCTACTAACAAGGCCCTTGTTAGTCGAACAGTAGCCTTTATTAATCTCCAGATTTCCATCACTAATGTATAACATAGTAATAAAAAAATACCCCCATTCATTTCAATGGTGCAGAGCTCTGCAGTCCCCTTTGCCCTTTGTCATACTCATAATGTGCCTGAGCATGGTGATGTGGAGGTCACTTTCACTGGGGGGTGGGCATAAGCCTGACTATAGTGGGGATCCAATAGTCTATGCATACCATACCACTCAACTGTCCATGAATGCAAGGGACAGTTAGAATGTCTGTAACATCTCTAAAAGGTATAACTTATTTGTTTTGATTGAAAAGTGATATGCAAATCAGGAAAAATTCAAATGAATAAGATTCATTTGTATATACCCCAGAGCAGTGCACCAGATTTGGGCTTAAACCCACCCAGTTACTAATCAATTTTTTTCCTGGCTGAAGTTCTGCCCCCCCCCCAAAAAAAAACTTTGTCCCAATTTTTCTCGCTGACTCCATCCAATCAATACCCATCCCCTATGGGTCATGACACTGCCCAAAGGTGAAGAAACATGAAAAACACATCAATATTTCAGTCCTTCCTCCTTCCCCAATCCCCCCATAAAACAAAATTATTTACTTTTACTTACCCAACCATTTTGCCAAAATCTGCAGCCTAGCACAGTTTACCACCCGTTCAGTTTTCAGTCTGCTCACCCTCTCTCCTTCTGCTAGAAGCTGGATGCTAGAACTGACCATCACAGGTCCCCTAAGTGGTCTCCGACCAAGTCACCTCACCAACCAAACCCACCCAACCTGGGTTGCTTGCTTCTTGTTTCTTGCTTAGTTGCTGCTGTGGCTGCTGCCACACTGCACTGATCAAGGCCTATGAAGGCCATCCACACCACTGCTGTTAAGCCTAGCTTGCTGCTGTGGGGGTCTGTGCTCTTTTTTATTGTATGAAGAGCCTAGAAGAGTAAGTAGGTAGCCTAGTCTTGTGTTAGGTTCTAATTCATCCTCTGCCCCTTCAGCCACCAGGGGAGATGGAGACTCACTAAGAGTACACCAACAAAAATATGTTACCACAACACTGTTATTGAGAGTCCAGTGCTCACCGACTCCTCCAAGCTGTAGTGGGCAGTCTGTCTACTCTGTGGTGGGAAAGACAGTGCTGCTCTTGTAAGACTCATGCACTCTTTCTTGGATGGAGCTCATCCACATCACATGTGATTTTGATGCCGCTAATAGTTGGAGAGAGTGGACAACACAATACAGACACAGTTGCATCTGGAGAGTACCTGCAGCATGAGCACACACAGGACAGGTGGGCACTTATTATACAAAATATTAAATCTAAATTTAATGCCATTATTGGCACACCATAAGAACAACCTAGGCACAAATATAGGGGTGGAGCAACTGCCTCTGCCCTACCTAAATGGCACTGCTGCTTAATGGTAGAAATGTATTCTCTGGTTCTAATGCAATGGTTTCCTCAGAGGTACTGTATCTGCATGTTTCATGATGTGTCCTGATCATCATGTGGGTTAGTGTCCCTCATTGTCCCTCATTTTGAGTGTCCATGTCCCTCATTTCAGTGACAAAATGTGAGGTATGGTCCAAGCTTTCAAGACCCTACTCAGCAGAAAGAGTGCTAAGCATGGCCATAGTGTATAGTTTCAAAACAGAATGACAAAGGGAAAGTAAGTGAGATGAAACAGTCTTAGAGAAACATGTTTGTAGCATTAAATATGCATTAGGGATTTGCATGGTCCAAAACAAAAAGGATAGGCTTCACAACACAGAGGCCCCTTTCGTACATCTGGAATGGGAGATGTTGAGGATATATCCTAGACATTTAATGCAGTAAGCAAACAATACTTTACAAATTAATGGCGATTTAATGATAAAAATTAAAAGCCATTAAACAAAAGCAAAAGGATCAGAATTAATGAGTTTTCCTAATTTTTATGGGAATACAAATACACATGTATTTTAATGACTCTAATTGCTAGCAGCAGTATAAGAAATAGAAACTGATGTGTTTTTTTAGATAAGATTTGTACCAGTTTACCTGCTGCACACATGGCAACCGTGCAACATGTGAACCTGATGCAATTTTTAGAAGATGTTCACGCCAGCTTACCTGCTGTGCACGTGTCAAGCTTGCAACATGTGAACCAGATTAGCTTTTCAGACCTGGTTCGCTTAGGAACACTTTGTGTATGTGAACTGCATGCAAACATTGCACAATTAATCATGTGGCACGCATTCTGCATGTAGGCAGCACACATACATTTCTGTGAGGGAATGAACAAAGAAAAAACAATATTTTTTAATTTTTATTTTTTTATTTTATTTAAACAGCAGTTTGGAAAACCTTTGAGCCATAGGCTCATTTACAAAGGTACCTTGTCACAGTAAGACAAACCAAAATACACAGTATAGCAGTACAACACATAGGTATAACAGTAAAGTAAGACATAGATACAAACAAGCTGGTACAGGTAGGATGGATGCAAACAATACCAGAGTTATGTTGTCCTTAGCAGCTTAGTAATAAGCTTTGTCATAAGTATTGAGTACGGCTTTGACTAGCGACAGTTACAGCATCGGGTGTTAATAAGGTGGTTACCTAAGGAAGTTTTGAAGCACGATATAGTTGGAGCTCGGAGATGGAGGGCGGTGTGTGTTGAACCAGGAGGGGGCCCCAAAGCTGAAGGCTCTTGGCCGTGAGAGGTCCTAGCTCTAGGGATAACAAGAGGTTTTCCCAGAGGTCCGAGTATGAACTAGTGGGACAGAGCGGTGATGGTGGTGGTCAATCCTGGTGGGGAAAAGCCAAGGAGGGTCTTTTGTAAGGGTACAGGTAAGATATTTGAGGCGCTGTCGAGATCAAGTACTGGCGCTTTAGCATACAGTAGACAGGTGTGTGTCATCCCAGGTGCTCCAGTAATTAACCTGCAGGCCTTATTCAGTAGCTAATTTTATGGAGTGCGGTCTGATCAGCAGCACCATACACCGGCAGTCCATAGTCCACTAGGGACAGGATAGAGGAGGTGACTGTGAGTCGAAGAGCCTCCGGGGGGAGGCAGTGCTTATACCAATGTAAGATGCCCAATCGGATATTAGTGGCAGTGGCTAGGGCAGCGATGTGTCCATGGAGGGAGAGGGAGGGGTCAAAATGGATCCCTAGGTATTTATAGGAGCAAACTTGTTCGAGTGGGAATGAGGACCCAGAGTGAATGAGGAATTTGAAGTTGCAGGACTTGTTTTGGGGATGAGAGAAGAACATAGTTTTGGTTTTTTTAAGATTTATCACCAATCTATGCTCCTTGAACCAGCCCTCGGCTTCAGTGAAGGACTTCTGCAGCGAGTCCTGGAGGGCAATAGGGTTATGACTTGAGGCAAAGATGACTGCATCATCAGCGTACAATAGAATGTTCCCCGAGCAAGAGTGTGGAAGGGTGTTAAGGTAAAGGGAGAATAGTAAGGGGCCCAGAATGGAGCCCTGGGGAACCCCAGAAAAGATGGGACAGATGTCTGAGCAGGTCCCATTAATTTTTACACACTGTGAGCGGTCAGACAGATAACTGGTGCACCAGGAGATAGGCCCAGCAGCAAAACCAGAGAGACTAAGGGCATCAAGAAGGAGGGGTTGGGAGACAGTGTCGAAAGCTTTCGAGAGGTCAATGAAGACAGCACCAGCCAGAGAACCAGTGTCTAAGGAGGAGTGGAGAAAGTTGGAGAACTCTAGGAGGGCTGTGTTGGTACTGTGGCCCGCTCGGAAGCCATGCTGCTCAGGACAAAGGACATTTAAAAGTTAGTTAAGTCACCCTTTATCAGATGGGGAATATTGGACTCAGTACACAGTTTAAAAAAGCACTGGCCAGCCACCACAGTGAGGAAAATAAAAGCTACATCCAGAAGTCAGTGAATTATGCTTTAGGCTAGGTTGTGGAAATTAAAAACATAGAGTGACTAAGCACTCTGTAGGACCAGCAATTGAAAGGATTCCTAGTGGGTACGCTACTAGAACTCTGTGCCCCCAATCATGAAAGAAACATTTTAGATAAATAAATAACTCTTTCCCATCAGAAGAGAGAAATTATTCTGTTCCAATATTAAAAATATAACTATTTCGGTATTTGTTTAATGTTTAATAAATGTGTTATATTTTTGACACCATAAGCCTTTTTATCCACATTTTTCCCTGTCATCACTAAATGTAGCTTAAAGACAAAAAATAGGCTGTTAAACTTAGTTGGTCAATGTATGTCCCCCAAAATCTTACAAAATAAGGGATATAAAACCCTATAGGTGGACCTTTAAAAATTCCAAAAGAACTCGTCCACAAGAGGATCAAGCTAAAATAATTCACCTTCAATTTACAGTACTGAGCACTAACTGAGGCACAAAACTCTTTGCTGAGTAAAGACCAGTATAGAAAATGATTAATCACACATATATCATAAAGATCTTATAAATCGTCTTTGTGTGTTTACTACAGTAAACTCAGAACAGCTATGAAAACCATTTTCTCAAACCACTGCTCAAGAGCTGAGTTTTTGGCTCCCATACAGCAGCGACTACTTGCTCAGCCCTACAATTTTCAGTTCATTGCCCACAACAATGCAAAGTACTCACTGCTTAAAAGCAGGACTTGTAATTTAGGCAGGGCAAGCAAAATTGATCCCTTTTCGGCCAGTCGACCAAACAACCAAGTTCAAAGATTGAGCTCCTTCCCAATCACTGCTCAGTATGCTCAGGGTCTTAAGACCCTTCTTGTCTAATACTATGGTGTTCCAGGGCTCCAGCGCTTATGGTACTTCTACACTTCACTCTCCTCACTCCACTGACTGTACTTCACATGCAATGCTGTTTCTGGCTCGAAGGTTGAAACTCTGAATGACTCCTGGTGTTCTGGCGAGTCACTCCACTTGGCTTCACTCTTCCTCCTGTGTGCCTATAGTCTGCCATCCATAAACATTCACTAGAAAAAGGCACGAAAAAAATCTGGGCAGGCAAAGTGGGGACCGATGCACAATAAAATAAGATAATGCTTCCTGAAGTTTAGGCAATGATGGCATACAGTACCATCAAAAAGTTAGATTTCAACAATATGTTTGTAACCCCTACGTGGCACTATTCTAAGAGCTACTACCCTTGCCTGTATGGCTATACACAGATTGAGGGGCCTGAGTTCTCTAATAAGGTGACTCCACCAAAGGAAATGGTATTGGGGTTGCTTATCTTCTCTGGTATAGCCCTGTGGGAAGTTATAACCACCCACCAACCCTCCTAGTGGCTTAATATATAACACAGTGGTAAATTCACAATCAATAGGAAGCAGTAATAATGTGCTCAAATCCTTCTCACTTACCACCGGACCTGCAGCAACTGCCCTGGAGACCCCTTGGAAAATAAGGTTAGTAATGCAGCAGGACAATCTTAATACTGTAACCCAACTAATAAAATACACAATAGCCAAGCTAAGCATAACACAAGATAATCAGGTTTATTTGGGGGCAGTGAACAAGGGAGAGGTGTGAATCTAGGCAAATGATTAACTTTGATTTAGTTAAGTTATTGCATGCACTCTTATGAATATACAAATATACAAACATACGAATGTGCCAGCAGAAACAGACCATCCGGTCTATTTAAGTCTGCTTGAGTGTGCAGCTAGCACCCCTAGTTTGCAACTGCCCCACTCCACCTTTGTCATCCCACTGCCACCCCCACCTTCCCCACACTCACTCTCCCTTGTTCCCTGTCCCATGCCCTTTTGAAGCTGTTCACAGATTTGTATGATACAACCCATTCTGGTAGTGCATTCCATTTTGCTACCACCCTCTCTGTGAAATAGTGTCTCCTCATTTCCCTCCTAAATCTTCCCCCCTCTATTCTTATCCCATGCCTCCTGGTGTCCCTGCCCCTCCTTAGTTTAAAGACCCAGTCTGCCTATCCTTATTGATTCCCTTCAGATACATGAATGTCTCTATCATGTCCCCCCTGCCCCTTTTATCCTCCAGAGTGTACATATTCAGGTCTCCCTGCCTGGTCTCATAGTCTCTCCCCTCCATTCCACATATCTTTGTTGCCCTTCTCTGCACCCCTCCAGTAGCCTGATATCACTCTTTAGTTATGGCCTCCAGAACTGCACACAATATTCTAAGTGTGGCCTTACCAGCGACCTCTAGAGGGGCAAGATCACCTCTCTTCGCCTGGATGAACGCTATGCACCCCAGCATTTTGTTCACTTTTGTAGCTGCTGTCCTGCACTGGGCAGTGTTGTTCATGGTCTCTGTTATCATTACACCTAGGTCTTTCTCCTCCTCAGTGATCCCCAGCTTACCCCCCCCAGCCAGTATTCCTTCCTTGGGGTTCTTCACCCCAAAGTGCATAACCTTACACTTTTTTGCATTGAACCCCAGCTGCCACCTCTCTGACCACTCCTCTAGCTTGCTTAGGTCCCCCTGCAGCTGCTTCCATCCCTCCCCTCCATCCACCACTTCTCTGATTTTGGAGTCATCAATGAACAGACTTACCTTGCTCACTACCCCATGTGCAATGTCTGATATGAAGAGCCCAAATAATACTGGCCCCAGCACAGAGCCCTGTGGCACCCCACTCATCATGGGCCTTGGAGTTGAGAGCTCCCCTCTCACCACCACCCGTTGCAGCCTCTCACACAGCCAGCTTGTAATCCAGTTCATCATTTTTGTCCCTTCCCCTACACCAGTCAGCTTCCACCCAAGCCACCCATGAGGCACCGAATCGAAGGCCTTGCTGAAGTCCAAGTAAAGAACATCCACCGCATGACCCTTATCCAGCTCACCTGTCACTCAGTCATAATACTGTATCAGCTTGGTCTGACAAGACTTCCCTGAAACAAACCCATGCTATCTTACATCCTGGAGGCCATTGTCCTCCAGGTATGACACCAGTCTTTCTTTTAGTATCATTTCCATGAGTTTGCACACTATGGAGGTGAGACTTGCTAGATGATAATTACCCTATTCATCCCTTGGCCTGCTCTTGTGTAATGGTACTACATGTGCCATCCTCCAGTCCAGTGGCACACATCCTGACTCCAGTGAGGTAGTGAGGTGCTGTACAGATCCGCCAGCTGCTCCTCCAATGCCTCTGCCATCTCCCTCAGCCCATTGGGGTGGATACCATCTGGTCCTGGTGCATTGTCTACCTTCAGTGCCCTCAGTCCCTCTAGGACTCTTCTAGCCTCAATTCTTCCATCTGTTGCCTCCTCTCCCCCTGTCTCCACCCTCCTGGCCCATGCTGGTAGTGGTCCCCCCTTTTCTTCCATGAACACTGAGCAAAAGTATTCATTTGGTGCGTCTGCCTGCTCCTCCCCCTTTTCCGTCCACTCCCAACCCCTTTTTATCCTCACTATTGTCTCCTTGCATTTCCGTTTCTCCCTGATGTATCTGAAAAAGTCTTTCTCCCCCCCTCCATTAATTCCCTGCGCTAATCTCAGCTCCCTCTGGGCCTTAGCTTCTCTCACTTTTCTGGTTACCTCCCTGGACCACCTTGCATATTCCTCCCTGTCCACTTCCTTCCTCATCCTCCTATATTTCTGGTGCACCACTCATTTTGCCCTCACCATCTCCATAACCTCGCTGTTTAACCAGCATGGTTTTCTTGCTCTGCTCCTCTTACTCTGTGCCTTGGTGTAGGCTTCTATTGCCTCTGTAATCCCCCGTTTAATAATATCCCATTTCGGCTCCACTCCACGTCCATCTCCTGCCTTATGCCCTCCAGTTTCGCTTTCAGTACTTCCTGCATCCTCCCAAAATCTGACCCCTTAAGTTTACCACCCGAGTAACTGATTTCTTTGGCTCCTTGCACATCGTGATATTAAACTACACCATTTGCTGATCGCTGTCGGCTAGTGGGTCCTCTACCTTTATTTCCCTCACTGCCTCCCCATTCAACAATACCAGATCTAAAGTGTTCTTTAGCCTAGTAGGTACAGTAACCAACTGTGTCAGAAGACCCTTCTGGATCCCGTCCAAGAACACTTGCTTCCTAGCACTGGAGGTGACTGGAATGCTCCAGTCAGCCCCTGGCAAGTTGAAATCCCCCATGATGACCACCTCCCCTTTTCTACATACCTTTTTGATTTGTCCCCCTAATTCCCTGTCAAGCTCCTCAGACTGGGACGGCAGCCTGTATGCCACCCCAAACCTCAGTTTCCTACCCTTTGAGTCTAGGAGCTGCAGCCAGATTGCCTCTGTTCTCCTTTCTTCCCCCTCATTCCTTGTGCATTTGATCCCATCCCTCACATAGACTGCCACCCCCCCCCTTCCTTATGGTTCTTCCTGTATAATTTGTATCCTGGGATTGCCAGATCCCAGTCCCGGTGCTCAGTTGCCCACGTTTCTGTGACAGCTGCAATATCCACCCTCCATACTCCTAAGAGTGCCTGTAGCTCAGCGGATTTGTTTCCTAAGTTTTTTGCATTCAGTGAGACCACCCTCTATCCTGCATTCTTCCCTTCACTGGCTTCCATCTCCTCCCTTCTTCTCCCTCCTTTTTTGGCCACCCTGAGTCCTTCCCTGCTAGCCTGGGGTAGGCTGTGACTCAGTCTACTAGATCCCTGACTACCTACTGTCCACTTGCCACCCCCCCATCTAGTTTAAATCCACCCTTGTCTTAGTCCCTACCTGATAGTCACACAACACTGGGTACCCAGGATGGTAAGTCTGGCTAGCCAGAGGTGTTGCCCAGGGGTAGACGGCATTGCAGCTGATGTTTGGGCCCTTGATGGAATGAAAAGCAGTTAACATACAAAACACCCAAATTATTTGTAATCCAAGCCAGTTGGCTCAGTCCTTTTCAAAACCCAATAAATGAAGACGATTGGATGGTACCACAATGATTTAAGCTTTCGTTGCAGGAAACTACCCTGATTTGTACTCACACTACCAGGAATCTACAGTTGAGCAGGCAATATGGAGACCTCGTGGTGATGACAATGAAGCTTGGTAGAAACAGGGCCGACACAACACACCTCTTCTTCACGGCCTTTCCTCCAGGTGGCTGCAGCCTGCCTGTTGTTGCTGCACTGGGGCTGGATTCCCTATCCAGTATCTCGCCTTGACAGTCTGTGTTGATGGAGTTGTGGTCTAGGCTTACATGGCAGGGCCCAGGCAAGATGAGTAATCAGGCAAAGTTCATGATCTTCTGCTGGTGAAGCCTCCAGCTGGCGTAAGAGGTTCTTTCGTGGGGAACCAAATCTCGACTCACAAAACACATTCAGCACATTTAAATCAAACTACATCTGAAAACAGTTTGGATTCAGTCCAGTTGCAAATCAACAGCTTACTGTGCAAACCTTTCGACCCAAGTATATTTCACACACAAGCTGGGCTGATCACTTCAGGAGTAAGTCTTCAGTACAAATCACAAGTTGCACTAACAAACATCTTCATCTTTTCTGCCACAGTTCTAGGCTGGAATCAGACAGGTATGACTTCTGTAATTAGGCAGTTCAATGCAGGAGAAAGTGGCAGGAGGCAAGGTGCGCCTCTTCCCGCCAATTCCTCCATCCTCCTTCTGGGAGCAGCTGCTTGAAAGCTCGAGCTGTTCACACTTCAACCCCCAGCTCTAACTGATCCACTGTATCATGGCACACAGGGCATGTCCCTTGTAAATCCAAAGGCCCAGTTGGCTGAAGGAGCTGTCAGTTACAGTAAGTGCTCCTCCAAGATGCCTATTTAGGCACCAACACTAAAACTGCAAAAACTAGTTTTCCTTCCCATAAAACCCCTGGGAACAGGATCCATTTTAGGTCCACAGTAGTTCTATTGATCCAGTTACTGGAAGTCCTGGACTCAACATGGTGGCTGTCATCCAAATGGTCGAGCTGTAATTAAAACAAGTTCGACAAACAGCTCTATTTCTAATATAACAACAGAAAAACAGTAAATTAGCACAGTTCCTACTTAGGCTCCCTCTGCACAAGTAGCAACTGCAGACTGGAGCAAATCAGCACACTGTCTGACTGGTCCCAAGCCCTAAATCACTTGGACCTAGCAAAGACCAATTTCTGAAAACAGACTAGCTACTTCTTAAAGGGACTGGCGCAGAGGCTTAATATGGCACTTTCACACAAAGACACAGAATTAAATTAGGACGGGACACCATCCTGACAGTGGGCATTAGGGGCCCAGGAAGACATTATAGTAAACCCCAAATTGGTGGGGAGGTTACATATTAATGCAGTTCAGCAGCTACTCCTCAGAGTGTGGACTTCTGTCAGACATCTTCAATCAGTTGCACACCACTGACAGACAATAAGCAAAGAAGCTCTAATTATTCCACAAATAAAAGCTGCTCCATATAGGAGGAGTTTCAACACTATCAGCTAGGGACATACAGGCATATTTATACATGACGTAACCCATAGGCTGCTGACAGAATTAGAATGTATAAGAATTTTGGACTGAGATATCAGTCCGCAGCTCTGCAAGGGTTAAACTGTTCTTCCTCCTGAACTCTCAGTTCACAATAGTCATCTTGTAGAAATAGATATTCCAAGTACTTTGTCATATTTGCACAGGATTTTCTTAATCTAAAAATCTCTATTAAGGCATGATAAGTAATAATACTACAATAATAAACTTGGGATATTAGCTTTGATTGATTAAAAATAATAATAGTCATATAGGGGCCTATTCACAAAAATGCATGCATGAGGCACTAATTGGGGTGTCCAACTCCGCACCTGAGGGATTTCCATGTGGGGGCTGCATTCACGAACACCAGCCCCAACCTGGCTCCCTTACATGGCCCCATTCCCCCCCGACATGCAGGTCTTCATGGGGCAGGTGTGTGCGGTGTAATGGATCCTGGCAGGCAGCCAATTGGCTGCCCAGGCAGGGACCCACAGTGGCTCCCATGTGTGCTATGGGTGCTATGTTGCCAGTCAATGTGCAGTGCACTGACTGAGATAGGGAGGAGGTCTACCCCATCTGCTTGACCCCGGCCTCCTGAAGAACACTGATGGCAGGGGCAGCATAGCTGAGGGGGCCCAATGCCCCCCGCTGAGTCAGTCATGTCTGGAGGCAGCCTCCCCAGGAGGCATGTAACTGGCTCCTGGTGGTTCATGGTTACCTCCCATATGCAGAGCCAGAAGCCCCCACGCACAGCACTCCATGAGGTTGTGCATGCTGCACAGTGCTAGCTCGCCCCCTGCACCACCCCAGCCCACCCCCGCACAGAGCTCTGTGATCGGCAAGGGGATTGGGTGCATGGGAAGGGCACATCATGTTCAGGAATGTGGCAGAGGGGGTGCTGTGGGTGCGGGTGGCTGTGAGGTGTCTACGTACCTGACTTACAAGGCGCATAGCCACCGCAGCCATTCATGAACAGGCCACACTGAAAATGCATGATGGGTAACTATGCACAATCAGTGGTTTATGCCACACAGGGTTCTGTTTCCCCATGACCTTGAGAGCGAAGCTCGAGAGGTCCATGGGAATTAGAATGCTGAGGTGGCAGAACACACTGGTTGGGCATAGAGTTGCCCATCCAGTATCTTTTATATTGTATGGTGCAACCTAGGTAAATTACATACATGTCAATTATACTTTTTTTTAAATACAAGGACAAACTGCTTGCTGCCACATCTTATTCAGGAAGTTAGGGCTGGTTGCTGAGGTGAGTTGTGTGGTTCCTATGGGCCAGATGTCTCTGCATCTGTAGCACACACTCTCATTGGTTGCCTGTCAGGTTTGGGAGGGCTTTTCAAAAAAAATGTGGTGGCTGTATTTCTCACTTGGTGAGAAGAGGTGAAAAAACAAAGTCTAATTTTGTAAGTTATTTTAAAGATCTTGTCGATCCTGCATTTAATTCTTTAAATAGAAGAACATATCTGGTTTATCCTGCATTTTTTTTACCATATCTGGTTGATCCTGCAACTATGCAAGTGTCAGTCTGTGTCGTCACCAGATCATTTAATCTGGTTGATCCTGTGGGTTCATTAGTGTGGCTTGTGCAATTTTCATCTAAGCTGGAATGCTGCTGTACCACAGAAGGGTTAAACAGCAGTCTATGATCTTTACACTGTGGTAGAACAGCATTTCAGCTCAGATGACAATCAAGTTGGAACAACGTTCTACCATACACTGCTCTGTAATTAAATATTTTGCACCTTAGCCTTTTTTTCCAACCACACAGTGGTTAGCTGCCCCAAAAAAGAGCACAGTAGACACAGGAAGCTGGCACTCAAAGGTCCCAATGGAATAATAGTCAGAGTCCAGAAATAGCATGAATGATTTAATGTGCAAGCAGGCAATGTCGACTTGCTGCCTTGGCACTTCAACCAAATAGGTCTCCATCAACAAGGGGTGTCAGCAGACAAACCTGAGACCAATACATAGTATAATTCGAAGAGCTAAAGAACATCAAATCAAGACCAAGTAGTGCTGTGCAAAAAAAAAATTCCACTGGCAGAATTACTGCGAAAGTCTGACACGGGAGCCCTGGCACTATCTCATTTTTTGGCAACGCCATCTCATGTGGGCCAAATGCAGCCGTAGTCCATGTTGGCACAGCACATATCCACTTACCACCATGCTGACATGGCCCAATATTCAATTAGTTAGCATGCTCTATCAATGCATGCTAACTGGCTAAATATTGCTCAGAGCTGGACTTGTGCTGTTTTTGGTGCAGTGCAATACTACACAGCACTTGTGGCTATACAGGGCCAGCACATTTTTCCAGAGACTGAATATTTCTTATTGTTTTTTTTTTTTTTTTGCAACAGCAGCCTCTAATCAAAACCATTGAGGCTGTAATAGAGGCACAGTGTGTTCTGTGAGTTTTTTTTTTATTTTGCATTTTATGAATTATATTTTTTTGGGGGTCCAATCTCTTATTTTAGAAGGGTTCTTTCATATATACTCAATTTAATTTGTATTTCTGTGTGCAGATTTGACCTTTGCTTTCACTGGGAGGTTCAGGGTAATTTCTTCTACCATTAAGGTCGGTGGTATTCCTTGTATGGTGATCCACGTGGGTTTGTTTTATTTGTACAATTACCATATATTGTGGTTTGGTTTTAGTGAGTTATTTTCTCTACTGTTTTTTCCAGTTATATTTCTTCGTACATATTTTTGCACTTCTTTTGTTTTGCTGGGGAGATCATTGGGGAGTTACCACTCACTTAGATCATGAGGTAAATTTCAGTTTTTTTTGCTTGCTCTTTGCAGGTAGATTTTTCCCCTTGTGTATTAATTGGCTGGGTACTGGTTATACAGCATGGCTGTTGTCGTATGGGAGTGTCTCATTTTCATAATGAGCTTTCAAACCTGAGTGGTTATACTGAAAATAGCAAATCTTTAGCCAGGAGTTGTATTCCTCTAGGAGAGTTTAATTTTTTTTTTTTATTATTATTTTAAACTGGTTAGCTGATGGGTAGAACTACCCTTTTACACATCAACAGCTATACATAAAATGCACATACTGCAACTACAACATTAAACAAACAACATAATTAGACAAAGCATGAATATTCAGATTGATCATATAATGATTTCAGCAGGTTAGTTCTGAATACATAGTTTCTTACAAGACGTTAATAAACTGGGAAATTTGTTCAAAAACTAATGACCTTAAATGTAAAGATCCTTTTTCCAAAAGGCATGGAAAAAAGTGAGGTTGCAAATATAAATTTTGTTTGAGTCCTGGTAGAAAAAACTGTTCTTAAAAAGATATCAACAACAAACTGGAGCATTATTCCAAACTAATTTTTATGCATGAAGACTGAAGCATGGAAGATGAATCTGTTCTTAGAGGATAAGCTACTCATTTTTCTGTGTAAATTACAGTGATGTGAAGATGTTGGTAAACTGGTTACTGACCAGAAATACACTTTGTTACAAGAAATAAACACACTTGGAAGTTTATTATAAAAACTAATGGCCTTAAATTTAAAGAGAAACTTCCTTTGTCCAAAAGGCGGTGAAAAATTTTGGGTTGCTAACATAAATTTATTTTGAGCCCTGATGGAAAAACTGTTACAAGATCATGAAAAGATATCAACAAGAGACTGGAGCATCATTCCTAAACATATTTTATGCATGAAGATTGAAGCACAAAAGTTGAATCTAATCTCAGATGCTAAGCATCCAATTTCTCTATATTTATTTATTTATTGACTTTTATTGACTAGATAGGCCCACTGGTACTACAGGAGTCCCTTTTTGAGGGTAGCCCAGGATTAATTACAGAGACAACAACAAGATAGGGCACATACAATATCAATTGATATGCTAAGGAAGGTACAGTGACACGTATGAATCAACTCACACAGTGAAGGTAAATATATCTGCATGTATCAGCGTCACATAGTAAAGAAAGGTACAAGCATTAAACACAGCAAGGCAGAATTGTGCTCAGAAAAGATAGCTAGGCTAAAACAGTAAATCCTAGTCAAAAGAGAAAAAACAGCAGGTGTCAGGGTCAAAGGTGCAAACAAGCATAACGTGGGGGATTCCATCAACAATGACAATTGCAAAGGTTACACTCCAGTAGGAGGGCCTTCAGGCCTTTCTTTAAGTCACTTAAGTCAGTGAGGGAGGAGCAGCCTTATACATTACTAGGGATTGAGGTAGCAAATGACCTTTTACCTGAGATGGTCCTGAATTTGGGTACCTGTAAGAGTGAACAGCTTGATGACCGAAGAGGCTGTCTCTGGGATTTTGCTATGAATAAGTCTTGTAGACTAGGAGCAGTGTTACTGTTCTTAAGTTTAAAAGCAAGGCACCTACAGAAGTAATCCAGCTGGCCTTCAAGTGAAGGCCAGTTTAGCATTTGCAGCCCTTTACAATGGTGTTCCCTAAGGGAAGCCCCTATGACAAAATGACCTGTGATATGAGTACAATGTTTTGAGCGTTTGCATTTCAGAGCACCTGTCTGATTGGAGAACTGGAGACCCATAGAGTACGTTATGGGGTAATGTGCCATTTGTATTAAGCAGGTGTGACTCCTTTGTGAGGAGGGGCTTAGGCAATAAAAGAGTCAAATATTTTGGTGCAATGATTTAATTAGGTGCTCCACATGTACCTTAAATTTGATGTCTTGGTCCATGTATATCCCGAGGTACTTGATGGAATCAACTACCTCAACAACAGACCCATTAGAAAAGGATGTGATCAGAGTATGATGCCTTACAGGGCCCAAGCTCCTCAGGCCAAAGAGGATGGTCTTGATCTTATTAACGTTGAGGACCACTTTATTTGTTAAGAACCACTTCTCTAATATATTCAGGTCATTTGAGAGCAAGCTATTCAATTGGGAAGTGTCTTTAGAGCAATGATACAGTACTGCATCATTTGCATAAAGCAGCAAGTTTGCTCCACTACAGTTTAATGGCATATAATTTACACAGAGGGAGAAGATAAGGGGACCGGGGATTGATCCTTGTAGAACACCATTCAAGATAGGGCATTTATCCAACAGAGCTCCCTTCCATTTAACCATTTGCAATCTATTAGTGAGGTAGTCAGAGAATCACCATAGAGACAGCCTGTCAAGGGATTTTGGCCTATCCCTACCCCAATTTGCACTTTGTTATAGCTCCACAATTATGCTACTTATCTTCATCAATTCCCCACCCTCCCACTATCCAACCCCTGGGATTATGCCTGCTACCCCAGCACTGCCTCCCATCCACTATTCTTTAATGTTTCTCACCCACCTCCCTCCCTACCACCGTCACAAACCCTTTCTGGATCAAAGCCTACAGTCCCAACTTTGCCTCCCTCCTCCTCCACAGTTAACCCTCTCCATACCACCAGCCCACATCCAGCATTTACTATCTCTTTCCACTCAGTCCTCTGGTCCTGGTATAATTACCCACTCTCCTAGTCTACAAGTGATTCCTGCTTCTTAACTTGAATTATGTAATTCCAAGTTGACTCTACCAAGGTACTTTCTCAATTGTTACAATGGTGTCCGCTCGATGTATGTTACCTAATCACCTTATGTAAAATGTGTAATGTCCATGCTACCAATGTTGGCTTACTTATGACCTTCATATGTATACTCTTGTACAGTATGTCATTGTCTTATGTACTATTGACATGGAACCTATGTAAATGAGCTATGAGCTGATGAGTTATAATCTGAGACTTTAATAAACAAAATAAAAAATAATTTTGATAATAGCAGCTGGTGGTTTACCAGATCGAAAGCTATTGTGAGGTCTATAAAGACTGCACCAATCAGAAAACTAGTATCAAGGGCCGCCAGGATATCTGTAGTCAATAAGACTAGGGTGGTATCCATTCCATGGTTCTTTCTAAATCCGTTTTAACTATTAGTGAGTAGGTCACACTGATTGATAAATTCTCAGAGCTGATTATGAACTAGCCTATCCAGTAATTTGTTCAGGAAGCAGCGGAGTGAGATGGGGTAGTAGTTTTCTACCTGCTGTTTAGACCTACCCTTATGTACAGGAACCACAAGGGCCACTTTTCAAATGGAGGGGACACTCTCTTCTAATTGAACAAAATGCAATGTGGGTGGCAATGGCTGGTGCTGCTAGGTTAAGGAGCTTGGGTTCAAGCTTATCAAAACCAGTGGAGGCTTCCACTTTAAGTCACCTAAGAAATTTGAGCACCTCCTTTCTTGTCACCAGTCTGAACTGAACTGGAGGAGTTATGGAAAACTATCAAAGGAAAGGTACTGAAAGCTATGGAAATGTGCATAAAAAGGGTGAGGAAGAACAAAAAAAGGCAGAAACCACTTTGGTTTACAAGGGAGGTGGTGGGAGCAGTCGGAGACAGGAGGAAGGCTCTCAGAAAATATAAGAGGACACAAATAGAAGAGGACAGGGAGGCTTATAGGGAGAAGAGGGGACTAGCAGGGCAAAAGATAAGGAGGGCAACAGAGGATACTGAGGAGAGGATAACTAAGCAGACCAAAAGGGAGACAAAACTTTTTTTTAGATATGAGAGGGAAAGAAGGAAGGCAAGGCAGGGATTGCAAGGCTGAGGAAGGAGGGAGGGAGGGAGGACACAACTTTAGGGGACTGTGAAAAAGCATAAGAGCTGAATAAGTACTTTTGCTTGGTATTTATGGAGGTGGAAGAGGGTAGGTGACTCGAGCTAACTGCGATGGGGAGGTAGAGCAAAAAGGTGGATCAGAGCTCATTCAGTGTAGAAAGAGTTTGGGAGGAATTAGGCAGGTTGAAGGTAGACAAGGCAATGGGTCCAAAAGTTTTGCACTAGAGGGAGATCCAGGAACTGAGAGAGGAGTAGGCTGCCCCATTGATGAGGTTATTCAACTTGTCTTTGGATTTCAGGAGGGTGTCAGAGGATTGGAAGAGGGTGGACGTGGTGTCATTACACCAGCCATTGCCACCCCCATTGCATTTTGTTCAATTAGAAGAGAGTGTCCCCTCCATTTGGAAAGTGGCCCTTGTGGTTCCTGTACATAAGGGTGGGTCTAAACAGCAGGTAGAAAACTACTATACCATCTCACTCAGCTGCTTCCTGAACATGGGCAAGGTGCATATCACTGTCATATCCTCTCTAGCACACTGCACTGACAGTATAAGCATACACATTATATAATATATATATATTTCTATATAACAAACCAATCACACACACACGCACACACACACACACAAACAAAACAAACAAAAAAAAAACAAGAAGGTAGACAGACATGTGGGGAGTAGTGCAATGTAATGGCTGTGGGGCAGCAGTCTTCCGGGAGTCTTTCTGGAGGCTGAGATGCTGCCCTGTTTGCAGACAACTCTCTGCCCTGAAGGAGGAAGTTGCCCATCTTCAGGCCACACTGGACAGTAGTAAGGGAACCTTCCCCCAGGCCACACTGAACAGTAGTAAGGGAACCTCCCCCATCCAGGGAGCACCAGAGCCACCACCACCACTACCTCAGAGGTTACGAAGAAAGAACAGCAGTTGGACCACAGTGGGCTTGGGGAGGGTAAGGGTGGTGGAACAGAGGCACACCCAGTCAGTTGTTCCACTCCACAATCCATACACCATTCTGGGGAAGCATAGTTCTCCTATGGATGCACCAGCAGAGGAGACTAAGGAGGTTGCAGACAACTGTCACAAGGGAGGCCCTCAGGAAGGAGGCAGAGGACACCACAGGGAAAGGGAGCAGCTTCTGGTGGGGGACTCAATTATTAGGGGGATAGAACTGGGGGGAGCAGGGAAAACTGAAGTAAGGTGCCTGCCTGGTGCCATGGCTTGGAGGAACAGGAAGCACATCCTTAGGATCACAAGAACAGTTGCACTGGAGTCTGAGCTGGACGTCATTGTCCACCTAGAGACAAATGACTTGGCTCATCATGAGATTAGGACAGTGCAGAAGGACTTTGTAAAGTTGGGGAGGGGCCTAAGACAAGTAGCACACACAGTATCCTTTTCAGAGGTGCTGCCTATCAGTGGCATGGGTGAGGCGACGGTACTTTGCACCATGCAGTTTAACGAATGGTTGAAAAAATTGTGTGGAGCACAGGGGTTTGGCTTCATTGGGGACTGGGGTTCCACCTGGAAGGACACCAGCCTATACTGGCAGGATGGTCTGCATCTGTCCAGGAAGGGAACAAGTCTTTTGGGCAGTCAGTTTAAATACTTCATTGGCAAGCTTTTAAGCTAGTCAAGGGGGAAGGCACTGATAAGCAGCAGGAAAATCCCAGTCTCCCCCTACAAAACAGGGTACTAAGTGGGAAAAAGACCAAGGTAGAAAGGTCAGTGGGGGATGCTGCTACAGAAGGTAACGCCATCAAAAAATGGAGAGCAATGAGTACCAATGCCTGTAGTCTGGGTAAGAAGTTTCCTGAAGTAGTGACCTTGATGGAGGAGGAACATCTGGATATCATGGCAGTCACAGAAGCATGGTACACACAGACCCATGACTGGGACATAAACATACCAGGATACACTATGTACAGGAGGGACAGGGAGGGTAAAAGAGGAGGAGGAGTAGCTCTCTATATAAGGGAAGGAATCAAAGCAACAGAACAAAAGGGTAAACAGGAAGGAGAAGAAGCACTGTGGGTCAGTTTGGAGACAGGCGATGGCACCAGAATCCGCACAGAGGTTGTATACAGACCCCCCTCTCAGAGGGAGGAAATGGACAAGAAAATAATAGAAAGTATACTTAGAATGGCAGAAAAAGGGGAGATATTGCTGATGGGTGATCTGAATATACCAGATGTTAACTGGAGTGCAGTTGCAGCAGCCACTTCTAAGAGTGGGGTTATTCTAGATGCCCTACAGGGGGCATGCCTTAGACAAATAGTATTGGAATCCACTTGAGAGGGAGCAGTCTTAGACCTGGTTCTCTCAAATGGAGATGGAGAAAGGATCACAGATGTAGAAGTTGGTAACCATCTGGCAACTATTGACCATCGAACAGTATGGTTCACACTAAACACAGCAATAGAGTCAAGCCATACAAAGAAAAAAACTACTGGACTTCAGGAGGGCTGACTTTGCCAAAATGGGTGAGTGCCTAAGGAATGCACTAGCAAGTGAGCAGGAAGGAGGGGTGGAGGAAAAATGGGGAATAATAAAAACTGCCATCACAGAGGTAACAAGCCTTTGTGTGAAGCAAATAAACAAAACAAAACGATGTAAGAAACCACTATGGTTCTCAAAGGAGGTGGCAGTGAAGGTTCAAGAGAAAAAGAAAGCATCCAGAAAGTACAAGGAATCACAGAAGGAGCAGGACAGAGAATTGTATCAGTTAAAGCAAAAGAAAACTGGGAAAGCAGTCAGAACAGTAAAAGCCCAAACCGAGGAAAAGATAGCCAACTCAGTTAAGAAGGGGGATAAAACCTTTTTTAGGTACATCAGGGAGCGAAGGAAGACCAAGGGAGGGATAGTGAGTCTTAATAAAGGGAGGGGGGGCAGAGGGTGACAGTAAAAAGGCAGAGATACTAAGCAAATATTTTTGCTCAGTATTTACCAATGAAGAAGGGGGGTACCTAAAACAAACAATAGAAACATTCTGGATACAGAAATTGATACCAGCCCATTTATAGAAGAAAGGGTTCTGAAAGAACTCTTAAAACTGAAGGTGGACAAAGCAATGGGGCCTGATGGGATTCATCCCAGAATTCTACTAGAACTAAGGGTAGAACTAGTGACACCACTGACTACCCTCTTTAACAAATCATGGGAGGATTGGGTGGTACCTGAGGACTGGAGGAGGGCAGATGTGATTTCCTTTCACAGAAGTGGGAGCAGGTCAGAAGCAGAAAACTACAGACCTGTTAGTTTAACCTCAGTGGTAGGGAAAATGATGGAATCACTTCTGAAGGAAAGAACTGTCTAGTATCTAGAGGTCAGAGGAGCACAGCACCCAAGGCAGCATGGATTCACAGTGGGAAGGTCATGCGCCAGGGCCCCTGGTGTTCTCCGGCAGAATTTTCTGATTTCTACGGCAGGGCTCCTTGACTTCTACGGCATGATTTATTCACTTCTCTGACAGAATGCAGTCCTGTCATTTGCTGAATATGATGTGATGGCATTGATGACATCATATGCTGAACATAGAGGAGGGGCTTCAGGATAAACGATATGGGAAAGAAAGCCTGACACTATGGAAAAACAGTATATTTATATGAAAATTCACCAAAAACAATGAATTCTGCGGCACTATATATATTCTGCGGCATGACACAAATTCTGCGGCAAATTCTGCAACCACAGAACTGCAGAATTCCAGTGGCCTTGGTCTTGCCAGACGAATCTAACAGATTTCTTTAACTAGGTGACCAAAGTAGTAGATCAGGGAGGGCCTGTGGACATGGCCTACCTAGACTTTAGCAAGGCATTTGACACAGTCCCACACAAAAGATTAATATACAAGTTAGCCAGCCTGGGAGTGGGTCCCAAGATGATAGCCTGGGTAATGAATTGGCTGGAGAATAGGACACAGAAGGTAATAGTAAATGGAGTCCACTCTGAAGAAAGAGGGGTTACTAGTGGGGTACTGCAGGGTTCAGTATTAGGGCCAGTCCTCTTCAATGTCTTTATAAGTGACTTTGCAGAGGGACTGGAAGGAAAAGTATGTCTCTTTGCAGATGTCACAAAGATCTGCAACAGAGCTGATGCACAAGGTGGGGTGGAAAGGATGAGAAGGGACTTGGCAAGGTTAGAGGAATGGTCAAATGTACGGCAGCTTATATTCAATGCTAAGAAGTGCAAGGTAATGCACCTGGGAAACAAAAACCCAGAGGAAGAGTACACAATGGGGGGTGAGATACTAACAACAACAAAAATGGAAAGGGACCTGGGGGTAGTCATATCAGACGACTTAAAGGTGGGCAAGCAATGTGAGATGGCAGTAAGGAGGGCTGGCGGGATACTAGGATGCATAGGGAGAGGCATCACCAGTAGAAAACAGGAAGTTGTTATCACTCTGTACAGACAGCTGGTGAGACCCCATCAGGAATACTGCATGCAGTTCTGGAGACCCAATCTCCGCAAGGACATAGACAGAATGGAAGCTGTCCAGAGGAGGGCAACTAAAATGGTGCAGGGTCTGCACCGGAAGACATATGAAGAGAGACTGAAGCAGCTTAATATGTATAGCCTCGAGGACAGGAGGGAGAGGGGGGACATGATAGAAACTTTCAAGTACCTCAAGGGAATCAACAAAGTCCAAGAGGGTAGCATCTTTCAAAAAAAGAGGTGTGCAAGAACAAGGGGCACAATTTGAAGATGGGGGCAGCTCAGAAATAATGTAAGGAAGTATTTTTTCACAGAGAGATTGTGGATACATGGAACGGCCTTCCGGAGGAGGTTGTGGAGTCAAAAACAGTGGTTGAATTCAAGCATGCATGGGACAGTCATAAGGCAATTCTAGGGGTTGGGGGTAGAAAGAAGTAGGCTGCTGGTTAACTAGGATCTGCAGCTTATCCATTAGGTAGGGAAATGGGCAGACTGGGTGGGTCAAGCGGTCCTTATCTGCCATCAAATTCTATGTTTCTATGTAAGGGGGGTAGTAGGGAGGTGACAGAAAACTATTGCCAGGTCAGCCTCACCTCAGTGGTAGGAAGGTCATGGAGGCACTAATAAAGGAGAGGGTGGTGGACTACCTGGAGGATAGTGGCTTGCAGAACAACAGGCAGCATGGCTTCATGAAGAGTAAGTCATGCCAGATAAACCTGATTGAGTTCTTCGATTGAGTATCGTAGGTGGTCGACCAGGGAGGGACTGTGGACATAGCCTATCTGGACTTCAGTAAAGCCTTCAACACCATCCCTCACAGAAGTTTGGTGAGCAAGCTGGAAAGTATAGGGTGTGTGAGAAAATAACCAAGTTGGTAAAGAACTGGTTGGTGGACAGAAGCCAGAGAGTTCTGGTAAATGGGGTGTACTCCAGGATGGAGAGGATGACAAGTGGGGTGCCCCAGGGGTCAGTACTGGGACCCCTCCTTATTAATATTTACATCAGCAATATAGCATAGGGGCTAAGATGAAGGGTGTGCCTATTTGGTGATGATACAAAAGTCTGCAATAGGGTGGACACACCAGGGGGGAGAAGGACATGAGGCGGGACCGGAAGACTCTTGAGGGATGGTCAGAGACCTGGCAGCTGAAATTCAATGCTAAAAAGTGTGCTGTGATGCAGTTGGGGTATAGAAACTCATGAGCAAGATACACAATGCGGGGAGGACATCAAAGTAACAGAGCAGGAGAAGGATCTGGGGATCTTAGTATCAAGCAACCTGAAGGCAGGCAATCAATGCAGCAGGGCAGAGTGGAAGGCAAATGGAAAGTTGGAATGTATTGGCAGGGGCATTACGAGCAGAAGGAAGGAGATGCTGATGCCCCTCTACAAAGCCATGGTGAGGCCGCATCTGGAGTACAGAGTCCAATTCTGGAGACCACACCTATGCAAGGACATAGATGGGATAGAGATAGTTCAGAGATGGGCAACTGGGATGGTGCAGGGCATGCAAGGGAAGACATATGAGCAGAGGTGTAAGGAATTAGATCTATACACTTTGGAGACTAGAAGCGAGAGAGCAGACATGACTGAAACTTTTAAGTATGTGAAGTGGATCAACAAAGTAAAAGAAGGGTGTTTACTTAAAAGGAAGGAGGGGGCTTTAACTAGAGGGAATAGCCTAAGACTGCAGGGAGGAAGATACAGAGGCAATGTGAGGGGGTGATTCTTCACAGAGAGGGTGGTGGATGCCTTGAACAGACTACTAGAGGAGGTGGTGGGAGCTGAAACTGTGGAGGGATTCAAGAGGACAAGAGACAGACATATTTATTTATTTATTTATTTATTTATTTGAACATCAGTTTACAACCTTTGAGCCAAGGGCTCATTTTCAAAGGTACCTCGTCACAAAGAGGATGAATACAGTATAGACATTCATGTTACAGGATGTAGGTTACATGGAATTAACATACACGTTTGTGAAGAACATGATAGATACAGTAGTAAATACAAAAACTCACTTATGGTTACAGGATATGGGTACATCAATCAATCGGTGATTGGACCGATATTACAGAGAGGCCAGATTGGTTATTGTGGCAACATAGAGACTGGAAATGGAGCAGTCAGTAGAGCAGTGGTAATTTAACAGGTTACAGCAGTATATAATGGTAAGAGCAGTCAGGAGCAGTGGCAAATTAACCAGGTTACAGCAACACATAGTAACACTGCCAGGGCGAAATCAACAGAGCAATTTAATCCAGGTTACAGTAACATATAGCAATACTGCAGTTTGAGCAGTCGGCAGAGCAGTGGTAATTTTGCCAGAGGAGATACGTGGTGTGGTTTGGATGCTGCCCAGTGGGCATTGTCAGGGCACAGTGGGTAGCGCCTCAGATTATACAGGTGCAATTGTAGGTGGTGAACAGTTCACTTCTGAGTGCAGTTTTGAATTTGGAGATCATAGGGGCATCTGTGACGTGGAGAGGGAGTGAGTTGAACCAGGAAGGGGCTCTATGGGGGAAGGACCTTTGACCATGGGAGGTCCTGGCTCTAGGTGTCTGGAAGGTAGTCTTGCAGGAAGTCCGTGTACAGACCAGGGGTTTGGCTATATGGAGGGAGGCTGTCAGCCCTGAGGGGGACAGTCCTAGGAGAGTTTTTTTCGCTATTAGGCATGTTTGGTAATGCAGTCGTTCATCTAGGTTCAGCAATGTTGCCAGCCCAATGTTGTCAGCATATGGAGCTGAGTAGCAGGGGGTGGGTGGGCAGCTGGAGAAGGGATGAGTAGGGGCGCAAGAGGCAGACTTGATGGGCTGGTGGGGACTTTTTCTGCTGACAAGATTCTATGATTCAATGAAGTGGGAACTGGGGAAGGGGGTGATGTCATCTGGGAGGTCAGGAAGAGGAGGGAAACAGGGGGATGATTCTGATAACTGTCTATGTCAGTGAAGAATGACTTTAGAGCCTTGGCAGAGGTTAACGGGTTACTATACCGTTTTCCATCCTAAAGCACAGTGATGTAAAGATTTATGTAAACCGGTTACAAATATGCAAATTGTATTATAGAATGAATTTAATCTACTGAAAAATTTTCACTAACTGAGAAATAAAATAAACTATTGTAATTTCATTTTTATAACAGCTTCTTGATTCAAGGATGAGATAAGGATTAATATTTTAAAATAATCCTATTCTTTTGTGAAGAACCTTGATATACTGGGTAACATGAGTTTCATAAGAAAAATGACTGCTCAAATGAGCAGCAAGGTAACAGAAATAACTGTCTTTCTCAGATTCCCTGTTGCATCAAGAGTAATAACCACATGTCGACCCAGTGGCATGGAGGGCTGAGGTAGTGTTGCTTTACCTCCTGCCATGATATTGATCCATGTTCGTGGTGTGAGTGGATAATCAGGGTCCAGCTGGGGTTGGAGAGGATCGAGCATCTGGAGGACAGCTTTCCTCGCCCGGGGAGGGTGGGGAACAGAGACCGGCATTTGCCTGACACCTAATGGAAGCTAGGTGTTGGCAAGCCAGGTCCTGCACAATAGTGGGCACAGAGATGGAACAGCTAATGGGCGTGCTGCATGTGGACAAGCACATGGCATGCCCACAGCCAGCACTGCACACTCCCCTTCACAAAGAAAATGCTGGAAAATATGGTCCGGTTGAGTGGCTTGATGGCCGTCTCCCGCAGGTTCCTCCTTCGAGAGAGCATCACCCAGCACTGGATCTGGACCTGGTGGGTCGAGCTGGGTTCTCCCTGCCACCCCACCATGGGGGGAGCCAAGGGCGTAGGAGGTGAGAGCCCAAGATTGGAGGTCAAGGCTGGATGGATGGCAGCTGGAAGAAAAAGGAGGAGGAGTATGACCAACCGGGACCGGGAAGAAAAGTGTAAGCAAAAAAAAAAAACACAGAGTGACAACCAAGCAAAGCAGAAGTCTGGTGCTTGATAATTTGCAGCACCAGATTATACTGTATGTCCTTTGGTGGCAGTTCCCTACGCTACATAGGGAGAACCATAAGAACTGTAATGCATAGGCTACAGGAACATGTGTGGAGAATCTGAAAATCCACTCATAGTACTCCTGTTGAAGCCCATTTTGTTGAATACCACAACTGTGACCTCAATGAGCTGCAGTTCATGGGCATTGGGTCCATAAAACCAAACTCACATGACAAAGATAGACTCAGAATGCTGCTCCAGCATGACAGCATTTGGATATTCTCCTTCAACAGCCTAAGGCCCTGTGGTTTAAATATAGACTGGGACATCAATTCTTTTTTGTAATACTGTTCATGTTTCTTGAGTTATATGCCAAAACTGTTATCAACAGATCCTGAGTGTGTTTCAGTGTATGTTTTATCTCCATTCTCTTTCCCCATTCCCTCCGCTTCCTCCCCCATGCTCCACCTTTTCTACACTTTGTTGTTTCTTCACTGTCTCACTATACCACTACTATAGATTTAATCTCTCTCCCAGAAACTGAAATTAATATCCTTCTAACTTTTGTTTACATTTTCAAGTTCCATAGGCTCTCTTCTAGCAGATCAACTAAAGGGCAACTAAAATGGTGCAGGGTCTGTGCCAGAAGACATATCAAGAGAGACTTAAGGATCTTAATATGTATAGCCTCGAGGAGAGGACGGAGAGGGGGGACATGATTGAAACTTTCAAATACCTCAAGGGAATCAATAAAGTCCAAGAGGGTAGCATCTTTCAGAAAAAGAGGTGTGCAAGAACAAGGGGGCACAATATGAAGCTAGAGCGGGGACGGCTCAGAGGTAATGTGAGGAAGTATTTTTTCCTGGAGAGGATTATGGATACATGGAACAGCCTTCCTGAGGAGGTTGTGGAGTCAAAAACAGTGGTGGAATTCAAGAATGCATGGGACAGACATAAGGCAATTCTAGGGGGTGGGGGTAGGAAGAAGTAGGCTGTTGGTTAGCTAGGATCTGCAGCTTATCCATTAGGTAGGGAAATGGGCAGACTGGGTGGGCCAAGCAGTCCTTATCTGCCATCAAATTCTAGGTTTCAATGTTTCTATGTTTCTATCACCCATCAATATGTGGACCCAGGTTTACTAGGTTTACTAGGTTGGAAAGGACACAAGAAGGCTCTGGGCCCATTGGTATGTCCCCCCCCCCAAAGTGGGTCATAGCTACACCAACATATGCCTATTATAACAGTGTTCATCAAGTGCGCTTTTAATGCTACTGAGGTTGTTAATAGCAACTGTATGTGAGGGGAGCCTATTTCAAGCTTTGGTAGTTCCTACAATATGATAATTATCTATTTTGTTAGTACTGGCATGTGGTACCATTAACGTAATATTGTGTGATCTCATGTTACTCCTGGTCATACTGTAGTGCAGTAGTCCAGGACGAAATCCTTCTGGGGAGATGATACAATCAGGAGACACTTAAAGTCTTGTTCTCTCTATTCTTACAAATTTAAGTTTGAAGTTCTAACATATGCTTTGCTGCCTCACTATACTTTTAGGAATATGAATGCAATTTGCAGTGTGCTAACATTATTGATTTCAACTTGCTCTCCTATTTTTTCTAGATGGAATACTTTTTTATGATGAGTTGATTTAACATGTTGGACATATAATACTGTTTGGTGCTGGTTTTCACTCTAAGAGCTCTTACTGTAATCATTTCTATTCCCACCATGGCCACCTGCTACTGTACCAAGTATGGCTAAAGTCATTGCCCAATCAGATGGATTGGCAAGCTCACAAGGCAGTAGAAATGGGAGGGATGTTGAAGCCTCTAGCCAGTCCCCTGGAGAAGCTCCAGTGAGTGAAAAGCCAGGGCTTTTTGGCTACACTGTACTACAGTGAAGTATTGTCTGCTATTGCATCTGGATCTGGATACCTAAATACATCTCTATGAACAACAAATGACATTTGAGCATGTTTGTCCAGGCAGCATATCTATCCAGGTGTCTTTGACTGCCCAGGTGAGTGCAGCACTTCTGATCTTTGTGCTGCCCTGTACTAACACCCAGAATTGTCTTTTTGCCTCTTCTGGATCCTAATTCCACCATCAAGCTTGCTTTATGGCTAACGTCCCTCTTTACTCTCTCTTTCACTAATAAGTCCACCCCTCCAGTCCTCCAACCCTCACTGCCTCTCATGATGAGACTGTACCTTTTGCTTTTATGTCTCAGATCACTTACTCATGCCAACATGTAAATAAAAATATTTTCTTGTAGGATAGATAGATAGATAGATAGATAGATAGACAGACAGACAGACAGACGGACAGAAAGACAGACGGATAGATTGACAGACAGATGGATGGAGACAGAAAAACATATTTTGCAATTCTGAAAAAAGTTTCAGATAACATGGTTTGCTGCTATTTTCTGCAAAAATGTTCTTTGATAGGGTCACATGCTGTACATTTCACATTAGTGGTACATGACATGCATTAGTGGTACATGATGTCATATTGATCTACAGTACATGTTAACTGCATGGATTGCATTGTCAGTACTCCTGAACTATAGGGCCATATTTTAACATCAAGTACAAGTGGGTTATGAATGAGTTTATATTATATCATGTAGGCCATTCACACTATACACACTTGCTTTGGTCTTAGTCTTTAAATTTATTTTTGCTTAATCCAGTAAACTGATCTAAAGGTTATTGAAGCTGTGTAGTTTGGAATATAAAACCTTAATACTACTGTATGAAGTCATTGATAGTCCTTGTTTTTTTTGTGTACTATATGTGCATAAACTGCAGAAACTGGTGCATGTTGCACAGTATAAAAGCTAATATTGCACATGAGAATTTCAGGGGATAAAATATAAAAATCATTATAAACTGCTAATTACTTTATATATACAGAGACAGCAGTAGCAGCAAATGGCACATCAGAAGAAAATAATCCTCTGTGACTGAGCAGAGGGCACAAGTGACACTTCTGTCTAAATAATTAAAAGCACATTTCATTTTTGTCTTAGTTATGTTTACACATATTTCATACAACAGGACAAACATAATTATATGTTACATTCCAATAATCTCATACTGTACTCTTGCTGCCCTGTGCAAACCATATATGAAAAACATTGCACCACTCATGCACCTAAGGTTATTTTTGGAACATTTCTGGCTTCTCAGCTTAAATTATTACAAATACTATGAAAGTACACTTTTTGGACATGTCTCTGTTAACCCTGTGTTTAGAATCCAAACCTTTAACATTTTAATTTTGCTACTTAAGGCTTGGATTTTCTACAGTTGAGCTACATCTCTGGTAGAAGCTCAAGCAAATCTGAAGATGTGGCTGATGTGACTTTCCAAGCTTAGGGTTTTCTGGTGCTAATCACAAAATCTTAATATTTTTAAGTTACACCCCAAACACAAAGAAAGTGCCTTCTGAAATTATTATGCATTCTGTGAGTTTCAGATCCTGAGATTCCACAAGCTAGGGACTTGTATGACAGTTCTCAGAATTAAACAGGACTCACAGCCTAGTCTGAGGAAAGTTTGTACAATGTTTGTTCATATATCAATATGATTTGTGCTTCTGCAAGATGTAATTTACAATATGTTGTGTGCTTACAACTTAGATTGTTATTCTGGGATGGAAAATTACAGTACCCAAAAGTAAAGTAGAAGCTCAAAGTTCCTTTTATTCAAAACACAAATTATTATATAGACTAATATACAATACCTTAAAACCCCATTTGCTATACATTTATTTATTAAATAATTCATTTTTAAGTAAGTAAATTATTTTATCGTTTGACACATAGTCCATTACAAGAACAAAGTAAAAAAATTCACAAGTAGACAATACAGTGATTATGCAGCTGAGATCCTAGAATCCTGCTCAGCTATTCTCTACGCTGATGACCTGATCATCTACACTAGTTCTTCTAGTATTGCCTGCATAAACACATCACTTACTTCAGACTTCAATAAGGTCTTAGACTGGCTACTAGACCGTAAGCTTGTACTAAATGAAAAGAAAATGAAAGCCATGCTCCTAGGTTCTGCACCGAAGATTAAGACCTGTTCTAGTTTGCTGGAGGTTCTTCACCCAGGAGGATTTCCACTTGAAAATGTTACTTCCTTCAGGTACCTTGGGATCCTGCCGGACCAGTCCCTGGATTTTAATCTTCACATTCAGTCCTCATGCAAAGCTGTAAACTCGAAACTAGGAGTAGTTTACAAAATGAGCTACATGCTTACACCCTCAGCCAAATTAGCAACTGCCCGAGGTATTCTGCTCCCAACCCTTACTTATGGTGCCTCTATTCTTACCTCTGCCCATAAAACCTCCCTACTAAGATGGGACGTAACTTATAACAATATATGCTGATTTGCCTCTTCGTCGCCTCGACTCAAGCAACACTGCCTTCTTTATAAGGATCTGAATTGGCTCTCACCCTCTGCCAGTAGACGATACTACCTTGGATCACTAATGGACTCAATCATCTGGGAAAAAAACCCATCCCAGCTGGCGGCATTGCTGGTCCCTCAACCATCCTCCCATGGCCTGTGATCAGCTGACAAATCCTTGCTCTATGTTCCGAGATGTCGGACGACTAAAGGCACAGGGGCCTTCCAATTCTCTGCTCCGAGGCTATGGAATGCTCTTCCACTCAACCTCCGGCTGTCTCAGTCTCACTTTGGATTTAAAAGTGAATATCGTCGTTATCTATCCTTAGTTGATGCTTGTACATGCTTTGACCCAACCTGAAGCTCCTGAGACTTACCAGTAATGTCACCCCTGCTCTAATCCAGCTCCAAGACTGTATCCTCTTCCCCTCCCCATATTTTTCCTTCTCTTTGTAAATAACTTCTTGACTACTAGCTCTCTTCCTTCTCGAACTTTGTTGCTGACCATCCACTGTTGTTTTGCCAATTACCACCCCTGACCTTCCTTCTGTCAGTCGTTCTTGTTATGTTTGAACATTCCTCACATTTCTCTCTATATATCCTTACTATCTTATTAACCCTTTCACTCCACAGGTCAGGTCCATGGTTTCTACACTTATTATATATCTTACTGCCATTATCTGTATAATGCTTGCCATTATTTTTTGTTGTTTCTACCCATTGTATTTTTGTAGCACTGCTGTACTGTTCCTCTATTTGTATTATTGTACCCATGTTGCTGTTGTTCAACTGTTCTCCTTTTGTTGTACTTTCCCGGGCCGTGCCTGAAAATAGTCATTTTATGGCTAGTGCACCTACCTGGTTAACAAAAACTAAATAAACAAATAAATAAAATTCAGTTAAAATCCAAAGACAATTAAATAAGGCATCTCACATGTTCATCTCAATACATCTTTACAAAGGTCAGAGCTAGTTATACAAATAAACCTATCTAAATAAATATTAAAGCAATATACTACCTCTAAGGTCCCCAAAAATTGTTACTTTATCTTCTGGTTAAAGTAACAGAACTCAATGCTGCCCCAAAGACATGGATCAAGCCCTGATCCTTGCCACACAGGGCTCATATCAGTTTTTGAAAAGGGGTCCACGACAAGGAGGTAGAGCACATTGACATGTTGAGGAGTCTAGGGTTCGGAGTATTGATTATACTGTGCTTTATGTTGTCTACACAAACTATTGTTTATAACTATACAGTATCATTATGCACCTTATTTGAACACTCATATGTGAGCTATAAATAATCACACTACAACCTTCAAATGCCGTAAGTGTGCTCTTCTTTTTTAGGATTGAAGGAAGTGAGGGAAAAAGCTGTGCATCTGGATTTCTCAGGATGGCTTCATCCCCAGATGCACTGGATGACAAGCATGGATGGCTGCTTGTGCTGCAGTGTGAGTGGAATTCTGGAGACTAACGAGCCATGGTTTCTTTTGCTGCACTATCCTTTATCCAGCAGAGCTTGTCCTCACAGCCCCACAACTATGACCATCCCCAGTCACTACCACCACAAGCTGCAGAACTTGTATGTGACAAAACTGGCATGGTGGACATTTATCTTCTCCTTTCCTTACACTGCATCCCTTTCGACTTCTGCTCTTCAGGTTCTCTACATGCATTAACAACACATTTATAACACAATACAACACAACTCAGCTGCAACTGGACACTTACAATAATGACTCACGTTAGTCGTTGATGATTCTTAGATATCCACGTGACACCTTAATGTGGTTCATAGACAACCTGTAGTGCTGTACAACTCACAAAATGATAGGAACGAGTGATACCACCAGGTCAGGCAACCTCACAGATAGATCATACCACCTCACTGACAGTGCTTATGATCTTGTAGCATACACAACATACTGATTTACTCTGCTAAAACAGTTTGCTTTATCCAGCTCTGCTGGCTGACACAGTGCACTCTCAACTACTTAACACACTTTTGCTGTCTTGCTTGCATGAAACTGCAGTTAAATATAATGACAGTTAGCTAACTGGAATAACAATGCATGATGCTCAAATCATTTCTAAAGTTTTCTAATCAAAAGTCACTATGTTTCCCCTAAAAGGAGTTCCTTCCAGCCACATTTAGAAATGCCATTGAGATGTGTGCAGCACACAGCTATCTTGATTTTATGCATCACTTATTGGCTGCTGCAAGTTATGTGGCTTGCTGACAATTTGAATATACACAGTGTTTTTAATGTAAAAAGTAGTGCATCATGATGTCCAAGTTGTGAAATGCTGAAGGAATACTGAGTTACTTCAGACCTGCTTTGCCTGTGTCACAAATGTCATGTTTTAGCATGCTCATAAAATATCTGCTGGCATGGTGTGCCTGAGTCCACACAGTAGCCCATTCAGGTGGGGAGATGCAGGTACTCAGTTTGCTTTCCCAGTGCTGTCTGATTCCCCAGATGACCGCAGTCTGGGTGCTAGATATTTTCTGTCAATGTAATTTGTCAGTCGTATGTTTGGGGGAAGATAGTACAGTCAGACAGAGATCTCTAGGGTTGCACAGAGACAAATAGATCACTGGGGGGGGGCATTTTTCCTCTAAGAAGGTCACAAACCTGTAGATACAGCCAACACTGAAGAGGATTAACACCATCTGCCTTAGGTAACTCAGAATAGGCCAGGAAAGCCTTTGTGGATGGGTGGTATAGATCTCCAACAGTCTCAATGCCTACCTTCTTCCATCTCAGTCATGTGATGGATGCTCCTCAAATCAACAGTGATGGGTTTTGCCAGAAGGGATGATGTTTAGACATGGCTGTGACCCAGACAGTTTACACATTTGCCACCATACAGTTCTGGTATGGGTGGTGCAGAAAGAAGATGATCTGGGGAGGGCCAGTCATGGTAAAGTAGTTTGAGTATTTGCAACCTGGGAGGCAGTATAGCGCAGTGGTTTAAGGCTCTGAACTGCAAATCTGGAGACCTGGGTTTGAATCCCACAGCTCCCACTTGTGTACTGTGTGACCCTGAGTAAGTCACTTAACTTCCCTGTGCTCCCAGGTTGCACCTGTAAACAAGTTTTCAGCTTAGTGTGTCTCACCTGGTTAAACAATTGGAAAAAAAAAAACTTATGCAAACTAGTCTCAAGTTCCATCCACAATGATGGTGAGGAGAGAAGGTCTGGTCTACAGCATAAAATGATGTGGCACAAGACCATGCATTGGTACCACAATTTTAGGTTAGGCAGACGAAAACCACCCTCCGAACAATGTTGCTGGAGCATCTGCCAATTAATCTTGGGGGCTCCTCTCCCCAAATAAAGGAGGTCAGCTTAGTTTTCATGTGGTAAAAAAAGGAGGCCAGCAGGCAAACTGGTAGATTGGAGAGAATGCACTGAAGCTTGGGCAAGGAGATTCGTTTTGCCACATTAATCTTACCCCATATGGAGAGCATAAACCTTTGCCACCTGTTGGAATCAGAATCAAGTTTGTCCAGCTTGAGCTGTATGTTAGCTTTAACAATTTATTTGACCATCCTTTTAAGGTGTATTCCCATGCATGTCACCCCTCCTGGTGCCCACAGGTAAGAATATGCTTGAAGTATCTTAGGCAGGTGCCAGGAGTTCAGGGGAAGGATTTGGGACTTAGCACTATTCAGTTTGTAGCCAGAAATCTGGGCATGTTCCTGGATAATGGAATGAAGAGTCAGAAGAGATGAAGATAAGTCAGTGAGGAACAAGATGATGTCATCTGCAAACAATACAATTTTGTTGGTGGTCACCCCGACGGCTACTCCTAGGATGGAAGCCGATGGCCAAAGTTTTTGTGTCAGAGGTTCCATGGCTTTGAGGAATTGATGGGGAGAAAGGGTGCAGCCTTGGCGCATCACATTTCTCAAACAGTAGCTAGGAAAAATGGTGGAATTAGTCAGGATTTTTGCTGTAGGGGTGTTGTACTGCAGACACACACACTATGAATTGTGGGGCAAAATCAAAGTATGACATGGCATCAAATAGGTAATCCCACCCCACCCAGTCCAATGGTTTTTAATCATCAAGTGAAAGGATAGCGGTGGGTTCCTGAGCTGCATACAGTTCCCGGAGTATGTCCAGGACATGGTAGATATTATTTGACCCTATTCAGCCTGGGACAAAACCCACCTGGTCTGTATGTATAAGTGTGCCTATAATGTCTAATTTTTCTGTTGTTTGCATGCGTGTGCAAGAAACACATTGCATCAGCAGTTAGGGAGCATGCCACAATGCGTCAAGAAATTTGGCCACGTCACCACGCAATAAGCTGTTTTGGTGCATTACAAGCTACCAAAACAGCTGATTGCGTGGTGTTCCCATGGCGATGGCTTCTCCATCGGCCTCTGACAGTCCCAAGGAAGCCAATGGAAAGCCGCCGCCGGCTGTTCAGTGTGCCTTCATTGTAAAACATTTCAATAAATAAAATAAAAAAAAAGCTGAAAGCTGATGGGGTGCCCAATCCCCCTGTCAGCATGACGCCCTCACAGTTCACTTGCCCGATGGGATAGCCATCCCTCATTGGCATAATACACCCATGGCTCATCGTCCCCAGCACACTGTATGGCTGACTGGGGTGCCAATCCCCGTCGGCTCCACTGCCCCAAAAACTTCCATCTGCAAGGCTGGGTGCCCACCTCAGCATGGCAACATCTCCTTGGCCAACGAGGTGCCCAATCCCCCATCAGCTCCACTGCCTCCCAAAACAAACTGCCTGGTGCCACACTGGGAGCCCATCCCAGTGTGGCAAAAGTTCCCCATCATCTTAAAAAAAAAGACCTAGAAGAAAAAAAGTCCCTCGTTGATTATCTTGCCCCTTCCCCCAACCCACGCCCACTCACTTCGTATTCCACCTCCCCACACCCCACCTCACCCCATACTTACCTCCGTAGCCCAATGCGATGATCTTCAGTGGACGAGGAACACGTCTGCAATCTTCTAAGCCGACTGTGAACTGAAGATATGCCGGTAAGCTGTATAATGGCATAAATGTTTTTTTTTTCAACTTTGGTGCATATCTCGGCCATTTTTGGGAATTCTTTCACCAAATTTCCAACATGGGGTTCATAAGACCCCACCTCATGAACTCAGTCACTGTCATTTTGTTATTCAGTATTCAGTCCCAAAAGATGATTTTGCGGTCACTGCGTGGAACCACCTTTCGGGACCAATTAATGAAACGACAGTGTCACAATTCATGAGGTGGTCCCCCAAAAACCCTATGTTGAAAATTTGGTGAAAACATTTCCAAAAATGACTGTTTTTCGAGTGTGCGTTGCGCAGTTCCTACGCATGCTCGTAACTTGGAGCATTTTTAATATTTTCACTCCAGATTTCCAACATTGTCATTTTACCACACCTTCTTAAGGACAGTGCAGCTGTCAGTTTTCACATCTTGCCTGAAATGTGTTTTCGCACATGTAGTGCACAATGGCATGGTCGATGTGTGAAATCAATGTTCAGGACAGAGTAAGAATATCACAGTGACACTGATCATGAGGTAGGCCCCCAAAAACCCTATGTTGACAATTTGGTGAATAAATTCCCCAAAATGACTGTTTACGAGCGTGCGTTGCACAGTTCCTACACACACTCATAACCTGGAGCATTTTTAATATTTTCACTCCAGATTTTCAGAATTTCCATTTTACAACACCTCCTTATGAACAGTACAACAGTCATTTTTCACAACTCACCGAAAATGTGTTTTTGCACATGTAGCGCACAGTGGCATGGTCGAAGTGCGAAATCAATGTTTGTGACAGATTAAGAAAATCACAGTGACACTGTTCATGAGCAGAGGTCTTAAACTGGCTATGTTGAAAGTTTGGTGACAAAAGTCCATAAAATGACTGTGCTATGAGTGTGCATTATGCAATTTCTACTCACCCTCATAAGTTCACGAATTCACAATCTTTTCAGTCCAGATTTTCAACAGTGGCATGTTTCCACACCTCCTTATGAACAGTATAGCTGTCATTTTTCACACCCTGGCCAAAATGTGTTTTTGCACTTCCAGTCAGAATAGCACAGTCGCTGTGGGAAATCAATGTTCGGGATAGATTAAGAAAATCAGAGTGACACTGTTCATGAGTGGAGGTCCCAAAATGCCTATGTTGAAAATCTGCTGTAAAAAATCCCCAATATAATTACATTACGGGTGTGCGTTGCACAGTTTCTAAGCATACTCGTGACTTCACCACTTTTTTTATATTTTCACTCCATATTTTCAACTTTGCCATTTTTTACACCTCCTCATGAACAGTATAGCTGTCATTTTTCACATCCTGTTTGAAATGTATTTTCGCACCAGTGGCGCCAACTTGTGCAGTCGCTGTGCAAAATCACTTTTTGGCTAATGAACTGATAGTGTCACTGTTCATGCGGTGGGATCACAAAAAGCCCATGTTGAAAACTTGGAGTAAAGATGCCAAGAAACACCCAAGATGTTACGGGTTTCGACCATAACACCCTACCCTGTAGTGACTGACAGGCATCAGGGGTGTGACTTGGGATTGTCGACAGTAATGCTCATGCCATTTCACCCCCACCCTGCATCCAGTGACAGGCATCGAGGTGCACCTTGGACCCTTTGGCCCCAGAGTTCACCCCATTCTCCTATACTGCATCCATTTCAGTGTATTTCCTTATGGAATGAGGTGAGTGTAAAGCCCAAACACTTCAAAGCACTCCTCAGCACTTGTAAGTGTCTGCAGGGTAGGGTGAGGTGAAATGTCATGACCGTTATGTGCTATGACCCAAAGGTACACCCCAATGCCTGACCATCTCTGCAGGGTGGGGGTGGAGTTGGCGTCAGTTCAGTACTTCACTGCCATTCCTATACTGCATCTGTCTAACTCCTGCACTTCCACTGCTAATGACAGCAAGCAACACTTGGCATTGACAAATGCTTGTTTTATAATATCCTCCAAAGTTGTCTCAACATAGACAATGGCATTAATATTAATCAAGGAGATTGGGCAGAAGTGAAAACACAAGATGCAATCTTTTCTCCTTTTGGGGGATAAGTGTAATAAGGGTTTCACCAAATGTAGGGGGAAGCTGGTCTCTAGTTTGAACTTCATTAAATACCCATGTTTATAGCAGGGTCAGCAGGGGAACAAAGGTCTGATAGAAATCAGAGGGAAAACCATCCAGACCTGGGGATTTCCTAGATGCCATTGATCTAAAGGCCAAAGTCACCTCTTCCATGGAAAAGGTGGGCATGAGCCAGGAATTATTTATGGGTCCCCCTGCAATAGGATCATATCATGGAAATGGCATCCAATTGAGCCTTCTCATGGTCCACTTCTGTGGAATAAAATGACTTATAATAGGTTACCAGGAAGGCCTTATTAATATCTAATGGAGTGGTAACAATTTGGTCTGAGGAGGTTTGGATTATTCTTTTATGTCTCTTTTGTCCTCAGTCTTTAGGCCAATTATGTACTCAGTTGCTCTTCCGCCTCCCAATAAGACTGATTAAGCCTACAGAGGCTGCATTCTGTGTGATATTGGAGATGAGCCTCTATGGTGGTCCTAAGAATGTCTATCTGTGGCCTGAGAGAGGCCACTTGCACAGGATATCAGATCAGTTGCTGCTCAAACTGTTTGAAGGTCCCCACCTGCTGCCTGAGGGAACTATCTCTGGTTTTCTTGGTTTTGGAGCAGTGGGCAATAAATTTCCCGAGGACTGCCTTACATGCCTCACATTGGGTGACTACAGAGATGTCTGGTGTGTCATTTTCTGTCAGGTACATTTGTATTTCTTTCTGAAGCCTGTCTCAAAAGTCTGAGTGCTGCAAGAAGGATGTGTTCATTCTCCACTTATTCCAGGGTCCTGCCACTCTCCTCCATGCCAGGGAAAAGAACACCATGGCATGATTCAATATTAAGATATTCCTCAGAGATACTCCCCATGTCATAGTAACCAGCTCTATTGATGTCAATATTAGCTATATGCAGCTACTTTATAAGTGCTGTGCTAAGATCAATAGTAGGTATAGTCACGTTTACCCTGGTGAAGACTTCTTCAGACATCCCTGGGACCATGTATGTGACAGGTCTTCATAAACTGGGCCACTATTGTGGCCTCCATTTTTGGGCCTGCTCCTGTTCTGTCTATAAGGGAAGAAGGGCCAGGTTAAAATCTCCACCCAGCTTGATAGCAGTATGGGCCACTGGAAGACTGTAGAGGATTTTCTGATAAAAATTCCAGTCCAATGTGTTAGGTGCATACACGGAGCCTGGGGTAAGAGGGAGGCTTTGGTATGTTCCTTGAATAATGACAAAGCACCCCTTTGAATCAATGGTGACTTTATCAGCGCCAGACAGGAGGTCCTTATAAATCAAGATTGCTACACATCTCTGATTAGTTGATAAGGCACTATGAATCACAACTCCCACCCACATGCATTTCAAATGTTCAGCGTCGTAGGCTAAAAGGTGTGTTTCTTGGACTAATGCTATGCCATAGACCTTATCACTTAACCTGGACAGTACTTTACATTTTTAGTAGGGTTATGTACCTCATTCAGGTTCTGCAAAATCACCTTAAGGTTGTCAAAAGGTACCATTCTAGAACACAGAAAATGCATACACAGGTAAAGCTGGCCAAAAAGGATGACAGTAAAGCTGAGTACTGTGCTACCCCATACCCACACCCATAAAATGACATCAAAAAATTAAAAAAGTCAACCAGAACCCCCACCCTGCAGTCCTCATGTGAAAAATGTTCATTTAAGGTTAATAAACTTCAGGATGTTGTAGTAAACTGAGAAGAACAAAATAGAAGTTTATTCAGAGCAGTCCTTGCTGGTTGAGTTTCACCAATCACTTTCCCTATCAGAAAGTAAAATAATGGTGCCAGTAGACAGTATGCTGATGCAGATCCAGAGTAGACCAAGTCAGAGGGTGATGATAGGTGGTCTCCCACCCCACATACCCCCAGCAGATATTACATGCCAGAGTATTTACCATGCAAAGAATTTAAACCAGAGGAAAAAATAAAATAATGTCCAGTTCAAGGAGAGTGCAGTAAATAAAGCTACTTTAAAATGATATGATACAATTAAGTCTCAATGTAGTCTCAGTGGCTGGAATGCCCAGAGAGATTCATATTGCATCATACGGACTGCAGCCTGGGCTCATTTATTTGTCCCACGCAGTAAAGAGCTGTAGCAGGTCAACACCAGGATACAAGGGAAGGAACAGTTCTGAAGTTAACAAATACCCAGTAGTTCACCAACAACTTTTAGTGTCTGCAAAATGTCCCCAATGTTACAATCTGTTTCCATGCTGGGAAAGTAGTATGAAGGAAAGAGGCACACTGCTAATTCCAAAGTTAAGCAAATGGCCAGTGTTCAAAATCACTGATATGAATAAGAAGGGTAAACAGTTAATTCTGAACAGTTCTCTAACTCATCAGACTCCATTACTTAGTAATAGCATTCTTTCTTGAACTGGCAGCCAGTAGCTCACAAAAGGATATAAAACTGAAGGGTATACAGAGTGTCTCTACATTAGCACTATGATTTTTTAAACAGGATTTGTAATAAATTTCAAGCATAATCAATACATTTTCACTTTACAGTAAGCAGATTACCATCAGCACCACAGCATGATAAAAAGTCAGCATTTTGATGCTGTGACCCAGCACGATGTTTCACTGTAAATGTGTATGGTTGTAGTGACAGGTACCACCTCATTATCTGCATGTTCTTGTCTTTCATTTGATTCAACCAACGTAACAGATTATGGCCTGTCATGAATACAAAGTTATTGCCCCATAGGTAGTATCTGAGAGCTTCTATGGCCTATTTCATGGCCAAACACTCCTTTTCTATGGTGGAATACTTCCTCTCTCTTTCGTGGAGCTTTCTACTGATATACAATACTGGATGTTCTCCTTTTGAATCATGTTGGGTCAGGACAGCCCCTATGACTGTGTCAGAGGTATCAGTTTGTACCTAAAATGAATTCTGAAAGTTGGGACTCCTTAACACCGGGGCAGAGCAAAATATTGCCTTGATATTCTGAAAGGCTGTCTCACAGTCCGGGGTCCACTTTACTTTATCCGGGTACTTGTTGTTAGTTAGTTCTGTCAATGGGATTGCCAGTGTGGCAAAGTCAAGAATAAAATGCCAGTAATAGATGGCTAATCCTAAACAGGATCTCACATGTCTTTTTGTGATAAGGGTGGGGCTGTTAGCGACTGCCTTTACTTTGTCTATTTCTGGCTTAACATTCCCATTACCAATGACAAAACCTAAGTATTGCGTTTCAGTTTTAGCAATGGCACACTTCAAAGGGTTTATAGTAAGTCCTGCATCCTTGATAGTCTGTATAATGGCGCAAAGATGGATCAAATGAGTGGGCCAGTCAGGACTGAAAATGACAACATTGTCCAGATACACTGTGCTGTACTGCATATGGGGTCTCAATATGTAGTCCATGTAATGCTGAAAGGTGGCAGGTGCACCACGAAGCCCAAATGGCATTGTGGTGAACTGATATAAGCCTATGGGTGTGGTAAAGGCTGTCAATTCTTGTGCATGGGGGGGCCAAGGGAATTTGCCAATATCCCTTGGTCAAGTCCAATGTGCTAATGTAACGTGCAGTACCTATTCTGTCCAGTAGGTCATCAATTCTAGGAATTGGATAACCGTCAAAATCTGAAATTGCATTCACCTTTCGAAAGTCTAAACACAAACGTAGGCCCCCTTCCTTTTTATTTACTACTACAAGTAGGGAAGACCAGGCATTTCTAGAGGGAACAATCACCCCTAATTGCTTCATTTTTCTTACCTCCTCAGTTATCTCCTGTCTAATCTTCTCAGGCAGTCAATAAGGATTTTGATGGATTGGTCTACTTTTTTTTTTGTAGACGTTGGTAACCGGGTAAGGCCCACTAGTCACACGTGCCTGTTTTCAGGGCCGACCTGGAAGCACTGGGTGGTTAAGTGACTTGCTTAGAGTCACACAGTATACAAGTAGAGGTTGTGAGAATCAAACTCAGATCTGGTCTGCTGGCTGTATCAAGCTCGTTCACACCTCATTCTTCTAACTTCTAGGCTGTACTGCCAGCTATACTTTGGTTAACTGAAACCTGCCTTTGTACCTTTCTCCCAGTGTTCTTTTACCACATCTAATGGGCCTCTGGGGTTCCTACCATAAAGCAAGGTAAAAGGTGAAAACCCGATGGTAGCTTGGGGCACTTCCCTGTAAGCAAACAGGAGGTAAGGGAGATATTTGTCCCAATCTCTACCCTTCCCCTGGACATACTTTAGTAGCATTTTCTTCAGTGTTTTATTAAACCTCTCTACCAACCCATTAGTCTGGGGATGGTAGGGGGATGTTCTGACTGCTGATACCCTAAGAGTCGAAAGAGTTATTTTAACATTATAGAGGTAAAATTACTACCCCTATCCATCAGGATCTCTTGTGGTATTCCCATCCTGCTAAATAATTTGGCTAGTTCTTTGGCTATATGGGGAGCAGTTACAGTGTGCATGGGAACAGCTTCAGGGTACCATGTGGCATAATTGCAAACGAAAAGGATGAAATGGTTACCCTTAGAGCTCTTTGTAAGGGATACTACAACATCCATGGCAATTCTTTTAAATGGGGTGGTTACATAAGGAATGGACTTTAGGGGTACCTTGTCTCTCTTCCAACCCTGTGCCACTAGCTGGCATTCTGCACAGGCACAGCAATATTCTGTTACATCTCGGTGGATACCTGGCCAACAAAATCCAGACAGTAATCTCTGTAAGGTTCGATTCCTCCCCTCATGCCCAGCCATAGAAATATCATGGGCAAGCTGCATCACCTTATCTCTATATACCTTTGGTACCATTAATTGTTCCACATTTAAATCAGTAGCAGGATTAACAGTGACTCTATATAAAATGTCATTTTTCAATATAAATCAAGACTGTCCTTGTTTTTCTTCCTGCTTAACCTGTGGAAAAAATGGCTGTTGTTCTTGCTTAATATCATGCTGAGGCAGTCCTGGTACTACTCCAGGTACATCCATTTTATGAAGCATCTACCCACTCTTTGTTTTCTCTCTTCTTCTCTTTTCTGGTTTTCTTTTGTTTCCCTTTTCCCTCAAAAAAGTCCTCTTCAAAGGGAAATACCTGTTCTAGTTGTTGCTTTTTAACCTGGGGTCTGGTTACCACACTTACTGGTTCTAGATAGTCCTGCTGTGATTGCATCAGTGAGTCAAAATGGGGAACATCTTGGCCAGTAATTACTGGCACCGGCAGTTGGGGTACTAGGCCAACAGTCATACAATGGTGCTCATTATTTACAGTCATTTCAACCACTGTCGTATGATATTGATGGATATCCCCATGCACACTTATCACTGTTGTATCATTTTGGGTAACATCACTCTCTGGGGCCAAATCCACTCTCATTAGGGTCTGTCTACTCCCAGAATCCAGTAAACCCAAAGTCTGCTGTTTTCTAATCCCACAGTAGTAACATAACCAATATTGGCCAAAGCTAGATGAGTCATGTCAGTTCTTTTTTTATTTGGGCAGTTTCTCACTATATGGCCTTTGCCCAGGCAACCATGACAAATCAGTTTTGAATATAGTATTCTTCCCCCTCTATCCTGCCTAGCATAATTATTTTGAAGTGTAACTGGATAAACAGTTCTTACCAGCTCCACAGGGTGAGGTGGGGCACTTTGTTGTCCTCTAGGTTGGGAGGATCGAGCTGCTAAGTAATCCTCTGCAAGTTTTGTGGTGTCCTTGGATGACTCGGCCTGGTGTTCCTTCACCCATAACTCCACATCATGGGGCAATACCTGGATAAACTCATTAATTAAGCCCTTTATTTGCTCTTTAGTCTTTGTTGCCAGCTGTAACCATTTTTCACAGTAGTCTCTTAACCGTACATAGGTCTCCCTTGGGTTGTCATAGCTGGTCATCTTTTGTGACTGAAAACACTGCCGGTAGGTTTCCACACTAATATTGTAGTGTCTCAGAACCTCTTCCTTTACCAGGTCATAGTTATTGGCATCAGCACCACTTAACTAGCTGTAGAACAATTGGGCTGCACCTGACAAACAGGGAACCAGTGTTATGACTGGTTCATGGGGCCACACACAAGTTTGGGCAATTCTCTCGAAAGTGGTCAGGTATGCCTCAATGCCATAACTTTCAGCCAGTTTTGTTAATTTAACGTCCCGAGGTACAGTTCTATCAGGCTGACCTTGTGTTATTGCCAGTACAGCCTTCAGAGTGTCATTCCATTTTTCATCTTGTTGTCTTCTTTCTTCTGCTTTGAAACATCTGTTCTCATCCCTTTGTCAGCGATCTTCCTACCTCTGGTGTTCCATCTCCAGCTGGTGCCTACACAGCCATTTTAGAAATTCTCCTGGGTCATCAGGTGCTGGGGTCATCTGGGCTGTCTCTTGCTTCTGGGTCTCCTCCTCTTCTTCCTTGAAATCCTCATCTTCTGTTTTCTTCATTTTGGGTCTCACTCCTGGACCCAATCCTTGCAATAATTGTATCCCAGTCTTATCTGTCACCGACTGTGTCAGATGCTATGCACCTTGGTCTACCTTGTCCCCTGGCTGCATCTGTTAGGGTATTCATGTAGCATTACCCCTGGTAGCAACTCCCGGGTAGCCTCGATGTACCAGGATACCCCACTTCTTACGCCAGTGTAGAAGACTGGCTAAAATAACAGACACACAAGGCAGTAATAAAGAGCATAAAAAACAGAAAACTTGCATTTGCCAATTTATTTTTCATAAAATAATAAAACAAAATAATAAATGTATACTATATATATATATATATATATACACATACACAAAAAGGGAAAGGGGTGTTAGTCCTTCACCACATTACTTCCAAAATGATTAAATGTTTTGATTGTTTAATTGAATTAATACTCATTAGGTATTTTTTCATGCAGTCTTTATTAGATAAACTGGATATTTGTTAATGGTCCTTGAAATGTGTTGTTTAGTTAGTCTTAATTATATGTCTAATTAAAATGAGGATTAGAACTAAAAATTCATTTAATCTGTTCACCTGTTATTTATTGAGATGAAACCTTATTTAAACAACACTATTTGATCTGTAATGTTACCCTTGATGAAGTACTAGTTTGAGTACGAAACGCAGTCAGGTTTTTCCCAGGCTGTGGGGGAGTGTTTTGTTATTTCCTATCCATTTGGTGAGAATAAAATATTTGATGTATTTTATCTATTGTTTCCTGTCTCTATATTTGAATGTGAGCCTCTGTTTTGGTAAAGTGATTTGGATTTTTGGGCTTACGCACCAGTATCACAGGTGAGCCTTCTCTTTGTTTTCTACTTCTATAAAAGCAGCCAATTCTTGGACTGCCAGCCATATAGAAAGTCCTGACTGCATACCAAGGTAATCGCCACTCTATACCTTTTTATAATAAAGTTAATTACATAGGTATTCCTGAATTGGTTAAGAGAATAGAAGAATAAGGGCATGCTCCCTTTCTTCTTTCCCTTGCCAACTTCAGGATACCAAGCAATATGCGTGATAAAAAAAAAATTCCTTAACAAGGCTTTCTTTATTTTAATTTCTGGAAGGGCTTTACTTCTTTAGCCCACACCTCACTACACCAACGTACTGAATTTAGGGGACTTTTGGTAGGCCCTGGAAGCCCTACCAAATCCTTAACAAACAGACAGTATGTATTTTCTAAAGCCGATGGTGAAATATCAGCCGTCGGGCTACATTTCAATTTAGCCCTTATTTCTATCACGCAGCACCAGTCACAACATTCAGGGGCTGTCTCAATTTAATTGGGCACATTCATCTGCTATGGACACTATGGGACTTATGTAACATTCTTGCCCATAGTGTCTCATGTTACAATATCTTTATTTTCGATCTCGAGTTGCACTTGCGGCATTCCTTGTTTGATCAGAGCACCCTGCTGCTCCGTTCCTCTACTTGCTTTGTGCTGATGTTCAGGATGCTTCGTAGCATCATTTGCCAATCTGTTCCGATGCAGGATTTGTGAGCTGACTCTCTTAGCTGCAGAGAGTCTTGAGCAGATTCTTGTTTTGCTCTTTCAGCGTGATGTCACGTGCGCTATTAAAAAAAATCTCCCAATTGGGATCTCACTGCAGGGCACATCTAAGAATTATTTTAATAAAGTACTACTACAGGGCACCAGTAATATATATCACCTTTGCATTTAGCTTTATTTTATAAGTGCTTTCAGTGCTACACTGTACAACAAGAATCTATTTTTTAAAGGGGATAGAAAAAGCAAAGGAGGAGTGTTGTGTGGTTGGCCACCATGACAAGAAAATAAGGACAGTAAGAAAAGTAAGCAGGTAGAATATTGTGAGAGAAACGGGGGGGGGTTGCACACCAATCTCTAGAAGAATTCTTTATATCAAATTCATAACAGGGGCACCCTGTTACACTGTCTAGTGTCAGCCCTGGCCCCATTGGGCTGCTGGCGTGGGTGCATCCATATCCATGTCTGTGGGCTGAGAATTCATGTCAGGTTGGGTGGCACAAGGAGAGCCCAAAGCCTGCTGAATGTAGCAGTCAGCTTCCTCTGGAGTAGTGAACAGGAGTTTCTGGCCACTGTAAGAAATAGAAAGTGTGGCAGAGTACAGATGGGAATAGGTGATGCCAAGAGGATAGCAGAGTCCAGTCTACTTTTTCAAAGGACTATCAGCACTCTAGTATGCTCCACAGGTAATCAGGGTAAAATTATTTTGGTACATTTGCCTTAAAGTCTCCCAATTCCCTAGCCTTGTGGAGGATCAGCTGCTTGTCTTGAAAATGGAGCAGCTTAAAGATGAGGGTCTTGGGTGAGTGGGTGTTGTGACTGAAGGTTCCCCTGCTGGATTCAATGTTCTCAGTCTAACTCAGCTGAATTCAGATGGTTCCAAATGTAACCAGGTAACAAGGTATTTTTGTAGAGCAGACATTGGGTCACAACCCTCTGTTCTCTTTGTAAGTCCCAGCAATCATATATTCTTCCTGCATCCATGGCCTTGTATGTCCTTGACCTTGTGAGTGAGCCAGTACACATGCTATTCAGTTACTTAGAGGTGGGTTATCATATCAACCTGAGAGGCCTGCATCTCATGGATTCTTTGCTCTGCTGTAGTAACTCTGCCAGTTAAGGAGGCAACAATCGCTTGTGTGTCAATTATTTATTTATTTCATTTATTTATTCATTGAAAATATCGGAATTACAAACCTTTGAGTCAGAGACTCCTTTACAAATGCTCCACATCAGAGAAGTGCAAGACAATTAAGGGTGCATACATATAATAAGGAGGATCCAAATAATGTATTGTATTGACAAACAATAACTTATTGACACACATAATGAGACATTCAGTACAGATTAAAGAAACAGTACATTCTACACAAGTATTTAGGCAAAATCAGTCCATGCAAGACCCTGTACAAATCTTTCAGAACTACAGCATTCAGCAATACTCTGCTGACTTGGTTAATATGATCTCGGTAAGAGAGGGAGGAGTCAAGAGTAACATCAAGGCATTTAGAACTGCTGACTTGTTCTGGGTGGGGGAAAGCTGGCAATTTTAAATGTTTACAGGCACGTCCCTGTGTTTACTTTGGTGATGCGAGAAAATCATTACCTTTGTTTTTTTGTAGTTTAGAACAAGTTTGTGAGTGGCAAACCAGATTTCAGATTCTGAGAATAATCTCTGTAGGTCTTGCTGAAGTGGGGAGAGGTCAGGATGGCTACTGAAGATAACAGCATCGTCTGCATAAAGGAGCATCTGACTGGAGCAGGCCTTGGGGGGGTATTTAGAAATAGACTAAAATGGAGGGGCTTCAGGATAGAACCCTGGGGTACCCTGGACTGGAAAGGAAGACTGGAGGGGTAGGGTGTTATTGATTTTAACTTGTTGTGACCTGCCACTGAGACAGCTGGGAAACCAGGAGGTGGCATCATTGGACAGACCCAAGGATGGTAGAGACTTGACCAGGTGGGCATGATTTACCATATCAAATGCTTTTGTTAGGTCTATGTAAACAGACCCAGCTAAGTGTCCACAGTCTTGAGCTTTATGGACATAGTCTGTGTATTCCAGTTACTGTGGCATTGATGGATTTAACTGTATGAGCTATTTATAGTTGCAGTGTCTGCAGGCAGCAGAGTATGTGAAGAAGGAGCTATTACAATATTAGCTGGAGGCAGATTGTGTCCAGGTGAAGATATAGCACTGTCCTTTTTTTTTCTTAACTGGAGTCCTAGGCATCTCAAAGTGGGATGATGCCCTGGACATACACCAATAGAAGATCTCAGTACTTTGGAGTCTCTGCAATTGAACTAGTCAATGGATGGAGGCAGATCTTTATGGATACTGCTCAGAGGAGAAGAGCTACTGTATGTGGCCATCTTCCTCAGGTGCTCATGTGACTCCCACAAGTAGGGTCTTATGGGTAAAATCTAAACCTGTACTGTTATAGTTAACCCCATCTTGCATAGGCAGTGATTGAAAGGTATCACTTACCTGGTTCTGGGTGAGCTTAGGGTAGGAATGGAAAGAAATGTACAGAGTACTGATAAAATGACTAAAAGGGGACACAAAGCATCTGTAGTTCTTTGGGAAAGAAAAGACAGGAAAGGCAAAATGGTAAATAATAATTATCTGACAGGTTGTATGGTGCTCCATGACCTGTAAAAAAGGAAAGAATAGTTTAGTACAGTACACACAGCTTAATCAGGACATGCTTAATCTGGACATTTGCTTTATTGAGAAGTCAAATTAAAACACAACCTAGAATTTTTTTAAGGTGTCCGTTGGTCAGGGTGGGCTTGACCTTGCATTCTTACACTCTTTTAAGTATCTTGGAGTCCTTCTTGATGAAAACCTTAACTTTGACAAACACATACTGAACACCTACAAATCAGTTAATACTAAAATTGGAGTAGCTTTCAAAGCCAGCTATGTCCTCACACTGTCGGCCAGATTAGCCATCGTCAGAGGGATCCTGCTCCCATCGATATCCTATGGGGTGGTCTCATACCCATACGCATCCCAGTCTACTCTCAGGAAATGGTATACCACCTACAACAGTATCTGCAGGTATGCCTCTGCTTCCCCCTGGTCAAAACACCATTGCCAGCTCCATGCAGACCTAAACTGACTTCCCCCCTCTTCTGTCCATACTCTGGCCCTTAGCACCCTGACTGACAATATACTCAGAAATGGTATCCTGACTTCACTTGCCTCCTTGTTATCTCTGCTGCCCTTCTCACATGGCCTTTGATCAACAGATAAATCACTGCTGCTCATAACTAGATATAAATCTAAGAAAGGGACCCAAGCTTTTTCGCACTCAGCTGCCAAACTATGGAACTCCCTACCTCTGAACATCTGCCTAGCTCCTAGTCAAGTCCAATTTAAAAGCAAATGCCACTCCTTCCTCTTCAGTCAGGTCTCCTGTACCTGCTTCAAACCCCCCTAAACATGCCATTCTATCTGTATGGTCTCTAGGGTCCTGCTGTCTTACCTCCCATTGCAGCTAGCCGAACCCTAAACTTATCCAGCTTACCTAGTACTGTTGTCAAGGCACTTATGTCTCAATGGAATATGCCACCTATACCAAACTGTTGATCGCGAAATGTGTTACTGTTATCTGAACCTTGTTTTGTATCTGAACTCAGTAACTTTACTGCAAATAACTATGTTCATGTATACCTTGGTTTCTCAGTTATACTGTTCTCTCCCTACCCAAGAGTACTCCTATTTATTCTACCTCTTTGTCAATTGAAATATTGGTTATTGTTGAAGTATGTTGCTATCAATCATGTTTGTTTCTGTATGCATTGATGTACTGTACTCTCCTGGGTCATGCCTGAAAATAGTCATTGCCATGGCTAGTGCACCTACCCAGTAAACAAAAACTAAATAAATACGTCACAGAGGGAATCAATTATGTGGCTATATACTTCAAAGGGGACTGTAGCCTGTTAATTGGGATGGGTCCGAAGGATTTTGCTGGATAATTGGGATGATTGGCATCTCAGATTAGAGTCATTCACACCCTTGACCCAAGTGTTAGCTGCATGTTACAGCCAATAAGAGGTGTTAATTACCCATGAAACTGTGTCACCACATTCTGACTTTAGTTGCACCCCGTCTCTTGTCTTTGTCATTCTACTTCCTCCTACCTGCTACCTCTGAGCTTCCCTCTCACTTGTCAACTGCCAAAAATTCTAAGTAATTAACAACTTCTCTCCCTTTCTCCTTCGTCTCTGTTTCCTTGTTTTTACCCAAAAGCAAATGTGGACTTCACAGTGATCAGCATCATCAGCTCTCTCACAATGGTACGGTAATCTTCAGTGGTTTGGTGGTTCAGCATAAAAAGATGTGAGAGGTGAGAGCTTTTCACAGTTGCCCAACCTTATGAAAAGATTCCTTCTCTGACAAATAAACATCATTGGCATGCTGGATACTGTTTTGCCACCACAATCAGTGATAAGCTCCCTCACACTGTTACTTCTCAGTGATCTAAAGCTAAAACTAAGCACTTTATTTTTTCATGACTGCTGGCTGAGAATTGATCAGGTACAAAGTATTGATAGTACTGTACAACATATATGAGTGGGAGAAAATGTCCAGGGCACAGACAGGTAGTGATTTTCAGGTAAAAGCCTGTAAAAAGTGTGATTCTAATTAATGGGATGGCTGCTTAATCAGGACAAAAAGCCCACCAGCAGAGTGTCTTGATTAAGAGGCTTCTACTGTACAGTGTAAGCAGACAATATCAGTAGAACTATGCCATACCTAGACCCTTTAGATTCTGTTAACTAGCATGTTAGCAGCTGCAAATCTGGTATGCACCTACTAATATCTGTCAAATGAATTTATTCTTCAGCTGAAGTCACCATACCTTTCAGGACAGACTCATGAAAGTTTACTGCAAAATGCCATACCATTTGTTTCTTTAGCTCCACTATGATCTTGGGATGTAGCCAGTCTGCCCATTCAGATTCACTTGGCGTGATCTTTGTCATTCAGTTAGCTACCAGGGCAATAGTGCTGTTTGCAGGCTGTATCATAGCGACACAGTACTCCAAAATACAGTTGTGCTCAGAAAGTCATGGGGGGGGGGATTTAAATGATGGCTAACCCCAACATCACAAACTGATCCCTCAAATAGATACACTCTAGAAAAGTGAAGCAACAAAGCCACAATCATTTAAAGAAACAAGCTACTAACAGTATCATTGCCACTCCATTTATTTCCTCCAGTTCCAAAGTTCATAAGTGCTTTCATGCAAAATGCAAAGGGCAATCCATTAATTGTACAGCAGCAAACATTTCACATAACAGCATTCCCAAAATGGCAAAGTAGCAGTGCCATAACATATTGCTTCACACACTAGCATCACTGCATGTCACCTGGACGAGGCAACAGAACAAGTAAAAATGCCTTCACTAGGATTTACTAGGCTTTATTAGGACAAGAAAAGAAGCAGAAGTCTAAAAGCCTATATAATGCTCTGTTCAATCACCCGTAATAGCCTATCATGTTGTTTTCCAACAAGAAATTGTCCGATCTGTTTTTGAATGTTAACTTTGATTCACTCACAACCACCTCTAAGGGCAATAAATTCCATGGTTTGACAATTCTTTGGGAATGAAAATATGCACCTTTGTTTGTGGAAGAGTGATTATGTTTCAATTGCAATGGGTGCCCTCTGGAGTCTACATTAATTTGTTTGAATTCAAGTCCCATCTCAGACATAAGATATGCATAGTTAATTACATCTCTTGCCAGCATCAGGTCACCTCTCAGCTGTCTACTCTTTAAAGACATTAGGTTAAATTTGTTTAGCCTATCTTAATAGGAAAGATTATTTGCTTCCGTCACGTGTTTTGTGACTTTATTTTGTATTTCTCTATGAGTGTAATATCCTTTTTTTTATAGGGGCACCAAAGTTGCGAGGAGTAGTCTAACAGAGGATGTATATATGTTCTGTATAATGGCAGGAGTACTATTTCATCTCTTGATTTAAAGTTACACCTTATAGACCACCAAATCCTATTAGTGCTGGTGAGTTTTTTGGTAATTTGTCAAAAGAGAAGATTTTTGTTATGAAGATCCCTAAGTCTTTTTCACATTCGGATTTGTTTAAATTTTGTCCATTTAGGAGGTAGATATGTTCTCAATTACGGGGGCCTAGAGGCATAACACTGCATTTATTTATATTAATGGAAAGTCCCCACTAATTGGACCAAGAGGTTAAAGTGTATAAATCTTTCGGATGTAAATCATTCTCTTCTTGATATCTGCAAGTTGTGCCAATTTTACAATCATCGGCATACTTAATAGTCTAACTATCAAATTTTAGGGAGAGATTGGTTATAAGCACCTGAAAAATTAGAGGGACCAGTACTGCCTTATGGGGGATGCCACTTGTCACTGCCCTCCAGTCTGAGGTATGTACATCAATGATTACCCTTTGAGAATGGCTTTCCAGCCACTTCTGAACCCATCTAATAAACCATGGATGAACTTCAAAAGAAGCAAGCTTTTTAATAGATACTCAATGGTGGGGGGGAGACAGAGTCAAATGTATTTTTAAAATCTAGAAAGACTGCGTCATAGGGTGTTCTACTGTCCAAACTTTGGTTGATTTTTTCATAGAAACAAAGTAAGTTCATAGCACATGATCAACCCTATGATAAATTCATGCTGATTAGTGTCAAAATTGCCTAATGCAGATGTCAGCACATCTTTTATGATAGCTTCCATTATTTTGCAAATAACTGGTGTTAAACTAATAGGTCTGTAGTTATCCATGTTTCCCCATCACCCTTTTTAAACAAAGGCATCCCATTAGCCATTTCCCAATCTGCTAGTATATGACCTGTTTGTATACTATGATTGAACAGTAATTGTAGTGACAGAGTAAGATGTTTTTTACAGCATTTTGACCATATCAGTAGTTGTACCATCAGGACCAGGTGAGGAACCTGATTGTAATGATTTAATTTTGTTTATGATTTCATCCTTGGAAAAGGTGATTTCTTCAGTGGCTTGAATATTGATAAAGTTGGGAGTTGAAGTGTTGGAACCAAAAACTTTACAAAAATGGTTATTTAGGAGAGTTTATGGACATTGAAAAAGTTGTAAGTGGTCCTATTTTACATTTGTGTTTATTCAGAGAATTTATATAGCTATAAATTAGGCTTGTTGTTACCTTTTTGGCTTATTTTGCTAGCCTTTTTTCGATGCTAAGCTTAGCTTTTCTTATCTCGTATTTACAAGATTTTTGTAATTTTTTTAATGCCTCCCAGCTCAGGGTTGACTTATTGGATTGATATTTTGTGCACAGTTTCTTTTTTTTTTAAATGATCAGTTTTTACTTTTTAAATTTTTTTATTCACCCACTTTGGTTTTAGAGTCATGTTCTTTGTATTTTTTGGTTGATAGGTATACAAAGTCTAACTGTATTTAAAACTATTGTTTCGAATGTGGTCCACATATCCTCTACATAGCTTTCTTTAAATAAATTATACCAGTCAATGCTGGAAAGAGACTGATCAATGTTGGATATGTCTGCATTATTATATATAAAAATTTAAGTATTTTTATTCATTGTTTTGATTTTGAAATTAACCTTAGTATTTGCTAACGGAGCAGAAACTGAGCATTTTGTGATTTCAATGTCTTCAGATGTCACTATAATATCTAAAATGTTATCACCATGGGTGGGACTGTACACATGCTATCTTAGGGAGGGTTCACTACACAGATTAATAAAGACCTTAGATATACCACTTGTTGCTGACCAGTTTGTCCAGTTAATTCCTCTAAAATTTAGATCTCCCAGAAAGAGTATGTCTCCCATTTCTACTGCATTTTCTAATTCTTTCATTATTAGTTCTGTATTGGACATGGTGGAAGCTGAAGGATGGTAACAAAGCCCCACAATGATATGTTTTATTTCTCCAGCCTCAATCTTACTCCAGATTGTTTCTGTTCAGTCAGGTTTTGATTTTGTTTTTGTAATATCTATCAGTTTAAGATCAGCTCTGATATATAGTGCTATTCCTCCACCCTTTTTTTTTCTTTTCTACTATAATGGAATAACTCATAGCCCTCAATGTTTTTACCCCAAGAGTCTGTGTTGGGCCACCATGTTTCAGATACAGCTATGATATCAGGCTGCTCTATAATACAGTGAACTAATAGTTAATCAAATTTATTATTAAGACTTTGTGCATTAATTAATATATCCTTTAATGTTTTTCTACTTTTTTGTGATTAATTTGATTGGTATTTAAATTTTGTGAACTAGGGGTTGGATAGGGTAGGCTATTATTTTCCACGCCTGACACTAGTTGAAATCAAGGCATTGTTGGACTGTTTGAAAGAAGAAGCTAAGCGGTGTGGCCCCTTTCTTATTCAGATGCAGACCATCTCTGGCAAAAAGTGTTTTATCATGGAAAAAAGTATTCAAATGATCTATAAATAAAATACCCTCTCTGGAGCACCAATTGTTTAGCATTGCATTAATCCATGCTATGGTGGAATTATTTTCAGGTCAAGCTCGGGGAATGGGTAATATCCCTGAGATTGCCACTTTGCATCTCTTATTTGAGCAATATACCATGACAGGGAGTGGTTATATGGGTGGATTTACCATGCCTGGTGTGGTTCGGTCACGAGGCACAGCTGAGTGACTTAACCACACCAGAAGCGGTAAATTCACCCATATACCCACTCCCTGTCATGGTATATTGCTATTATACAATGTTCAGCTTGTTGTTTTTGTTTTTATAGTGATATAAAACTTTTACAGTGGGTATACTGGAGGATTTATCACAGTCATGTGATGTGTTTTGACCAATAAGGTTGCAGGATTTTCATACCCCATTGTATAATCTTTATTTTATAACCTAGTTCTATTAGTTCATAACAGATGTCTTTCTCATGACTACGCCCACCATTTCTGGTTTCAACATGAATGATTATATTTAATTTGGTTCAGTAATCAAATTGTCAGTTCTAGTACAGTACTGTAGATATGTTCTCAGTTTTTGCTTCTGGTAAGCAGGTAATGCTATTACTAAGCTCATTTCCTTGTGGGGGTACTGAATCAATATATATAAACTATCGAGTCACCAATTCCTTTTTGAGATCTGGTACTACTTGCGTGAGTGGCTAATTGATCATGATTTTCTAGATTTTGCTAATTGAATATAGCAAATCTGTTTGAAGACTGGTAATTAGAATTTATACTTTAGAGTACATTTAGTGCTTTTTCAGTGGGGGGGGCGTGTATTTCTACTCTTCTACCTCTTTTTAACGTTCCTACACTGAACTCTTTCCCATTCTGACATGTGAGATGAGATAAGTTCTTATTCTCTTGTACTTTTTTCTTTTCTGATATTGTTGCACATGGGTTGAGTTGAAATGTCTGGTGTCATATCAGTGTGTGTAAGAACTTGTTTGTTATTACTCACCACCTTATTTAGTGTGGTATGGCAGGTGACATGTTTCTAATCATGTTTTCCAAAAAGTGCTCTTAATCTCTTAACCTTCTTGCTTTTAAGTTCTGAGGTTAGTAAATTGACTTCATTTTTTAGGGTTGAACAGTTTGAGCAGAGAAAGTTTTGGTTGTCATTTAGAAGTGTGTAATAATTAATTTCTAGATGGTTACAGGTGTTACATATAACATCTATTTCACCACTCACAAATTTTAATTTCTTAAAAGTAGTTGGTGAGTCAGTCATGTTTATTTATGTCATACAGTAATATCCTATGTTCTTTTATCTATAAAGAAGGTGTTTTCTATCATGTGAGAGAGTAGTGCACAAACACCTACAACTTAGCTCACAAACTACAAATCAAATGAATAGTTAAACAGAATTTCAGTAAAGGCTAATGAGGCACCAAAAGCAAACTATACACATATGAACTGAAAATAACTTACAAGGTCTGGCCCTTGATCCCGTGGCACCTGCCAGACATGCCTGACATGCACACAGACACTCATGTCTTGGTGCACAGCACCACACATGGCCCATCTGAGCTTGCCCCGCTCGCTAGGGGCTGCTCAATAAGTACTATATACCATGACCAGGAAGGGACTGTCGGGGTCATGGAATGAACCCTGGAGCTAAAACTTGATACAGTTAATAAAAAATACAGAATAAACCAGCCAGTGCACAATAAAAGTAGTAGAAATGCCTTTATCAGGCTAGACTGAATAAAACAAGTTGCTGGAACAGAGTTGTATTTTGAGGGGAGCTACCCTGGAACTACAGGACTCACTTCACTTCCTGGTAGTTCAGCCTGGTGACTCAGGGACCCCTCATGGATACAAGTGTTAAAACATAGCTTTAGTATCTAGTTTTGCAGCCTGCTCTGTCACTCGGCTTCCTCATCCGACATACTGAGCTGCTGGAATCAAACCAATAATGCCCTCTCACTAGCAGCCTCACTCTGGAATAATGAAGCCCAACCTGCACTGTTGCCTGGGACCACCCCTACTGGATTGTGCCCTGGGGGGACTGTTCCCCCTCTGTTGGCCCACCTTGGGTGGGGGGATCAGCAGGAGTATCTGAGGTAGGTCCTAGTTTAGGCAGGCACCAGTGGGGTGCAGACAGGGTTGGATAGCCTTGCCAGAGCCAGTGTTGGGGAAAAAGCTTAATGTAAAACAAATATTTACAAAGGATAGCACAGCTGAGATGCAACCTCTCTTTTCCAGTGGGATCCTGCTTATACCCATTTCTGCAGCTGAGTGGATGGGAGCACCACAGGGTTATATGACTTGCCTATAGTCACACAGTAAGTATTTAACTTTGTCAGGGTTTGACCCTGCAATCTCTTGGTTCCCAAGCTGATGCTTGAACACTAGACCACACTGCCTCTTACCATGTACTTATGTAGGTTAACTGTGCATATGGGAATAATGCACCCCTAGCCCTGTTCAGCACAACCCCTGTCCTGCATGTCCAGGTACTTAAGAACCCTGGAAGGAGTAATGTCTCTTACCTTGCCTATTCAAGTCAGTGAGCAGCTCATCAAATGTGATGCTGAGAGAAACCTAAAAAGGAAAATAAACAATTTTAAGAGGAGACAAATGACCAAATAGCAGATTAACATGACACATAAAGTATTAAATTAAGAAATACATATACTAGTCTAATAAGTAATGTTTGATGAAGGGAATCAAGAAATCTAGAGAAATACATTTAAAAAGAAAGTAAATAAAAATGTAGTATGCAGCAGGTGGTTTTAAAAAGTATGTGATAAACAGCCTGTAAATGCCTTTCTGCTGTTGACATAAAATGGTATGTACATAGTGAACTCAGCATAAGCATTTATGTCAATAGAAGACATGTTATGCCTTGCTCACAGGGCTGGCAATACTTCTTCATGAGCATCACTCAGGTCCCCCCCTCACCTGTGCTCCACCAGCAGCATGATTACAAGACCACACAGAGTTCAGATCTGAGGAAATCACTCAATGTAAAGTGCAATTACAATGGCAAAAATAACTAGAAAGTGAAGGTAAAAGCTGATCACAATCTCAAAATGACAGTATATATACATATATGTAACCTCATCCTGCCCAAATATTTTAATAAGATCCATTGTTATACCCAGCACTCTCCACTGTCTTAGATTATCCCAAAACAATAAATGAATAAAGTTACTAGAAAATCCCAAGTCTAACATAATATCGGAGATGTGAAATTTCATGAAATCCTCTTACAAGTTCTATTTTGAAATAAGTTCTGCCCTGTTGAAAAAAAAAAACAACATTTTGTATGGCAACCCCCCAAAAATTATCCACATGACCCAACCAAAGCTCACCTCTATAAAATAATGAACAGTATTCCCCTTTATGCCAGAATATGCCATAGTGTCCCTGAAGTCTTTGGTGCTGGGCACAGTGATGTATTCAAGTTGTGGTTCCAGGAGCTATGCATACTCCACTTTTGAGGAACCCTCTGCTGGTATGCTATCTGTAGCACACTTTCCTTGGGATCCTTGAACTTGACCGCTGCTGCTCCCTCACATGTGGATCTCTAGGTCACCACATACCTCAACTCACCATGATGCCTCGCAGCCTACTAATCTAGCACATGTACACATGAATGTGTTAGCACTGCCCACAACCATGATAGTCCAATCAGCATATTTTTCTCATGGTACATGGTCCAATCATTGACAGGTATCACTGTGGCATGGTAATGGTGGGGAAAATATCTGGAGTGAATAGGTACAGTGCAAAAATGTGCCAATTTACTTTTTACAAGTATAAAACTGATTTGCCATTTTAAACTACTGGGTGCCATTCACGAGTAGGGGGTCCATTGCATACATTGAATATGCTATGGTTCTGTGTGTGATACAGGATTTACCTGTATTCATTAATGTTTGACCTCATTTAGTTCACTCATGTCTCTGCCACTGGTGAGGTCAACAAGGTCCAACAACAACGCATATAGAGAAATTTTGTATCACACATGGACTAGTAGCATATCCCTTATATAAAAGGATAATAAAGCTAAATGAAAGTTTACAGTCAAAGTGAGGTAGCAGAACACAACAGTTAAAAATATCCAACTTGGGACTCCAGGTTCAGAGATCCATGCTCAAACTATTAGGCCAAACTGGCTTCCTTTCACTCTACCTCAGGTCGAACAGTAACAGGGTTATTAAATCTAGAGGGATTTCTGTACATATCATGGAAATTGTTCCCACACTGCAAAAAATTAGTGTTTCAAAAATTACAAAAAAAAACTTAAATGTGTACATTCTTTCCTTGAAATAAGCAAAATTATCTGCCAATGTTGTAAGATAATTATCTTACTAAGACTTTTAAAAACATAACAATTCTTGCTCTCCAGATCTTACATAAAATTTTAGTTTGCTTAAAACAAGATTATAAGTCTTAAAACTTGTTTGGGGAACTAAAACAATGGTTCTTAGATATACTGAACTAAGTCCAAACAAATCTTAAATTGAAATTGTTTGGACAAATCATGATATTTCTCAGCTTAATTTAAGTCAGAAACACGTAGCAGATGTTTTAAAATAAGAGAATACTTTATAATATAGACAAACATTTTTCCATGTAGGCAATCAAGGATATCAATAAGCACATGCCCAACTAAATTGTGTCAAATAATCTAGAAATAAGTTGATTGCTCTAAAAAAAGAACATTTATCTAAAAAGAAGATTAACTATTAATATGGGTCCACCCACTGCCATGTTGAGTAGTAAAGTGGAATACAGCAGGAAGCTAGAACAAGCTGGTGAAGCTGCAATAGAAGTGGCTGTCAGGGGGATACCTACCAAGTGGTGTTCAGTAGGCCTGATTGCAGGTGGACTGAGAACAAGACTTAACAAGTGTGATATGCTGAAGGCTACCCAATTCTGAATGCCTTTCATTGCCTTGGTTTGTGTTTCAAACCTAATTTTCAAATCACCAGCAAGTAAGAGCTATGAGAGTTTTTTTACATGAGCAGAACAGAATACCTTAAAAATGTTAAGTGCAACATATGGGGTAATTACAACAGATACTATGGCACCATCATGATCTTGCTATAGTCATCCACAAGCAAAAATAATAAAACCATGACTTTAAATATCAATGTCAAAAGTAAAAATACAGTTCTTGGTTTCTACGCTTTTATTATAGCCTGTAAATTAAAATATTACCCCGACAATAAATACATAAGTCTGTTGTCTTTTTATTAATAAAATGTAAATGTCATGCCACCACATATTTACCCAAATGAAATCCAATGGACTTCTCTCTTTAGCTACGTTGCTCAGTTTCAATCAGTTAACTGCTTCATTGTAGGAATGATGTGAATGCTCAAGGTTAACGCAAGAATAAAATGCTGAATAAGTGCGTCTATTTGTTAAGTACCTATTTGACTTGATTTTTCTCTGTAGCCCGGCCCCAATATTTGAAAATAATTCACAGTCTGATTTGTTTAGTCATGCAAGCAGAAGGCTTAGTTAAAGAATGTATTTTACTGTATCCTGATCAGCTGTCTTGTTCTTGTTGTTTTACAGCTGACTGGGTTCTGTCATGTCCACTAACTAACTGAAATATGGAGGGAAAAAAAGAACTGAATATACAGCTTGCCCTTGCCTGCAGACAGATATCCCTGCTGAGATCTGAGACAAGGAATCGTACCATACGTAAAATGAATTTCTTGTAGCTGGACATATGAGAAGTGTTTCTCTTTTGCATCAGTCATAGGGTTTTGTGCAGTTCCATTAAGTGTCAACTCCAAATGAAGAAGAACTTCACTTTTCCTCATCTTGATCAGCTGTCTTTATTTTGTGGTTTTCTGCCTCTTGAGCCATTTACAAAACTCAGGTCACCAGCGTGACAATGCAGTGTACTGCTGCTAGGCCACTGGGTAGTCCTCATTATTCAAGCTTTTGAAAAACTCCAAAGGTTGTTAAGCCAATAAAGGTATTATCAATGCCAAACATCTCACACATGTAAAAAACTCAGAAAGCAATGGCCACCAGTGGCCAAGTGATAGCATGCAGCATTGCTGTGCAGGCAATCTGGGATCAGGAGAGACTCAGGCGCTGATAATAAGGGATGGCTGGTTGGACATTTTGCAGCCAGAACGACACCTGATGTTGGAATGGGGAGCTTACTCCTCCATGAGAAGATGGATTGCTGCCTGAGCACTTGCTGGCAATTAGTCTGTGTACCACCATAGGGTGGATGGTGGGTCTGAGGTCATGGGAGGAAAATTGGGGAAAACCTGTCAGCCATCCAAATGGTGGCTACAACACTCTCAACCCCCCATGCTTTGTGGACCCCATCCACACTTCCAAAATGGGGCTGACAGTATAGCCTAGAGGTTAGAGTAATGAACTCTGAATGAGCTTGGTACATCCAGAAGACATGGGTTTGAGTCTCACAACCTACACTTGCATACTGTGTGCCTCTGAGCAAGTCATTTAGCTTCCACAGAGCTCCATGGTCACTCCTATAAATGGGTATTGTACCCAGTGACCTCACCCAGTTGCCAACATTATTAAAAAAAAGAAGGGGTTGGGGATGTGTAGGCTTTGGATTGCAGTGTAGTTTGTTTCCTAGGGCAAAGCTATCTTGCCTACTGCAGTGGAATTGGAAGAGGCATAGACTGACCACATGATGATGGGGAACCAGCAGGAAGCCAGCAAGATATATAGCACCCTCACATACAAGCATCTCATCACACGAGTGTCACAGAGCAGGAGTGTGGCATCTGCACACATGTCCACAGGAGGACTGAAATAGACTCTGACCACTGGAGAGATGGGAGACTACATGAAGCATTTGAAATACTGGGGTGGGGTGGAAACCCCAGTGAGTAGGACAAACTGTTTAGGGGAAGAGGTGGCAACACTGAAGGAGAAAAACAGAGCTGACCCATGATAGGTGCAAAAGTGCTTATGAGTATGAGGAAGTGCAAGGTGTATAAACCAGAACAGGTAAAATATTGCTGAAATTGTGGAGTCCTGGTAAATGTGCAAGAACAAGGGGTCACAATTTGAAGATAGAGGGGAGATGGCTCAGGGGCAATGTGATGAAGTATTTTTTCATAAAGAGAGTGGTGGATTCATGGAACGTCCTCCCTGAGGAGATTGTGTGGTCAAAAACAGTGGGGGGTTTCAAGAATTCATGGGACAGACATAAGGCAATTATAGTGGGGGTAGGAGGAAGTAGGCTGTTGGTTAACTAGGATCTGCAGCTTATTCAGTAGGTAGGGAAATGGTCAGACTGGGTGGGCCAAGTGGTCCTTATCTGTCATCAAAGTCTATGTTTCTATGTACCTAGGGTGCTACCATAAAAGCATCAAAAAAAGTGACTGTATCTGCAGAGATGGCATACAATAACATTTGTTCTGTGTCACTAGTAACCAAATCTACATACAAAAATGCCTGGGGGACATTGTGACGGGATATGGGAAGAGTGTAGGGGGTGCAGGACAGTGGTGACCCAGAGGATGCTCTGGGAGTTCAGCAACTGCCAGAATTACAGGAGGTTCCAGACCATGATGGAAGAGCTGGAGGCAGCAAGGGCTAAACTATCCTGCTTGATGGATGCAGCCACTAGGCCTTGTAGGATGCTGCTGCCTCAGGCACTACAAAGGCCCGTTCAGGTCAAAGCTGGTGGTTGGCCAGTGGTGAGGTGAAAGAAGGGAAAGGGGGATTCATGAAGCCTACAGAATCTGGACTGTGCACTAGCAAGATGTATGCAATGGTGCGCACAGAGGAGACACTGGTGATCCTCTCAGGGCAGGATAGATCCGGCATGCTCAACAGGCAGACATTGTCAGAGGAAGACAGGCCAATGACAGAGGAGTGCCCCAAAATGGGTAATAGGAATGTACTTTACTAGGTAATTCTATAGTAAGGGGCAGAGAGAGGGAGTGGATCTAACACCAGACAAACAATAGATGGTGCACTGCTTCCCAAGGGCAAGGAGATGAGACTCATGTCCAGGGTGGTCATTAGAGAGGGGAATGGGAAGCCAGATCTGAGAGTACATGTAAGCACAAACAATCTGAACAAGAGGAGCATTGAGGAGGTGAAGGCAGGCATCTCTGCTGAAGCACAGGTAGCAAAAGAGTCAGCAGGGGTGGTAACCATCTTAGACACTGGTAATACACAGAAATGGATACTGCATGATAGCACAATGATCCCAGGTCAGTAGTAGCACATTGAGGACTCAGCAGGACAGCATTAGGGTAGCAACCTCCTTCCCCATGGTTTATGGTGTAGCATTATGGTCACAGAGATGGAGTCATAGTTTAAACAGTAGGTGGTAACTTAACAGTGTTGGTTTTAAAATTCATTTTTGTTTATGTATACTAAAGCTTCTCACTGAACCTCTTTAGTGTGTTGGTCTTTATTTTCATTGCTGCAGCCTGCTGAGTATGCTGAAGTCTGACTGCCAGAAAAAAATCCTGCCTGCAATGATGTGCTGTGAATCCCCAGTCTGTGTGACATTGATTACAGAAAACAGACTAGAGCTTCACACAATGATCTGTGTGATTGCAGGGCTTATGTGACTATATGGACTGTATGCACTCGTGTTGACTGTACTTGGACACAGCATTCAAATTAAGCCAAAAGCCAAGCAATCAGCTTTTTAAGTGTTCTCTTTCTCTCTTTCAAGTGGAAGGGAAGTGATGTGATCACTGACTGGAACTGAGGTTACAGAACTGTTTACAACTGGAATGGACCCAAGCAGCGTGATCCCTCACAATTAGAAGAGAAATTTTACAATTAAGCAGCTATTTGCCTATTTAGAGGTAGTTTTAGTCACCATTTATGTGACTGTCTCAAGTCTTATCACATATGAAGGTAGAGTGAGGAAGCAGTTTTATGCGATAAGGGTGAAAAAGTTAAAGGGTGAAGCTGGAATTGTGCTCCAAAAAGAGCGAAACTGGAATGCCAACTTTTTCTTTTTTTGCAGGGGGCTTCACCCCCGCACCCCCTTACTATTATAACTAACTCTGAGGTCATAGCACCTCTGGGAAGAGGGTAAACTTTTGTTGCTGTTCCAGTTTCACCCATTTTGTTGTGCAATTCTGTGTGTCAGCTTTTTCATTTTTGCCCTGTTCATGTGCTACCCTGTTTTCTAGTGCAGGCATCTAGCAACAGTTAGAGATTCAAGATTGTCAGTGTATTGAAGGTGAAGTTTGTATTCCACTTTCAGGTGTGCACATTCACATTAAATCAGTTCAAACAAAATCCCTACTCACCTCTGAAGTTCAAGAAAGCTTTATTCCAAAATAGATTTAAAAAGTGTTGCCACATTCAAAGGACACCTTTAGGTTGCCAATAAACAAACCACAACCGGTTTCATGTTCTAGCATGTCATCAGGGGGATGATGTGCTAGAGCAAGAAACCACAATGATATTTAAAGCACAAAATCAGTCATGGTCTGTTTGTCAGCAACCTGAAGGTGTCCTTTGAATGTGACGACACATTTTAAATCGATTTTGGAATAAAGCTTTCTTAAACTTCAGATGTGAGTGTGGATTTTGTTTGCACTGACTTCACATGGTTAATTCTGCACCCCTGGTCAGTGGAGCTGTGATTGTCAGAACATTCACATTGTGCACACTTATTGAGCAGGCTTTATAAAAATAAGTTTCTGTCATTGATATGGCCTAATCAAATGTGTACAAAAGTAATTTTTTGTGTGCTTCTGTAGGCTGTCTTAGTGGCTATGCGAGTTTTCATATGTTTAGCCTCTTCAAGGAATTAAGATGGCTGAGATGCATATTGTCACAGTGAAGTTTGTATAGCTGCTGGTGATTTTTTGTAACTTTTGTGAGATTTGTTCATGCCTCTGTATATTTCTATTATAACAATGTGTATATTATAGTGGAGCTCACTTATAAGCACATAGGATACAGGAATATCCCAGATATAGTAACAATGTGCCTATGTCCGGTTTTTTACCCCATTCATTCCTACGTAAGTTGAGCCTGGTTACAATAACTAACAGGCCAGTTAGAATCACATATTTTGTGGTCTAACAGCACTGTTTCCACGGAAACTGAACTAACACTCAAGCTGACTCATCTCTTACCTAGCTCTCCCTACATGTCTACCAGCTCATTAAGGCTCTGTCAGGGCATCAGCTAGGTGTTAAGGACTGTTGCACAGGCTCACATTTCTGCATGAATTAGTGGATAAATAAAATAGTTTCAGAAATGTAGCTTCTCTAACACCAACTAGCCATGGAAAAGACCCAGCAGACAGCACTCACACTCTCACAAAAACCTGCAAATGATTGAAAGGTGTAGCTACCCTCCTGTAAAATGTAGTAATTTTTCTTTAAATAAAAGTGTTCGCCATCAGCAACAATCTGGCTAGAAAGGAACAGCTGCTAATAAACCTGATTTAATTAAGTTCTATGTCATAGACCTGTATATAGATGAGCTTATCCTGAGGCACAACAAGTGGAAGAAAATACCTGATTATTTTGCCAAGAAGTAAACACTGCTCTTGTTTTAAGCTTGCTAGTAACTTTGTCATTTAAGCCTTTTAATATTTTAATTTATGTAACAACTCACTTCTAGTTGCTTTTAACAGTGTTTGTAACATAAATAAAACCCCATCCATACCAGAAATAAAGGATAATGTATGGGCATCGATGAACAACCACTCTCTTATCGTGTCAAATGATTGTCATGACAACTTTAGATAAACCTCGAGAGTACAGCTCGGCAGCTCGAGAGGTTTTCGTAGGTTGTCATTGCAACCACGAGAAGCGAGAACTGACTGGATAATAGATGCCTATACATTGTCTTTTATAGTGTACGGGCATCAGTCCTTTCAATTTAAACAAAAAAAGATAATTTGTAGTCAGGATCCTTACTTTTAAACTCTCACCATCACTCTCTCTGGGTCCAACTGTAACTGCCGTGGGCCTGTTCAGTAAAGCCGGTGGTTTGTGGAATGTGCATGTTCAGAGCATTCCTTGTTGTTGTATCATTGATGTGATGTACCCATGATGGTATAACAACATAATGATGTCAAACTGAGGGTATAATAACACTAGGAAAAGATAGCTTTTGATGGTTTACAATGTTCGAACATGCATTTTATCTCTGTTGCTGTTCTTAAATTGCCGATTCAGTCATGTGGTCAACATGTGGTTGCCTGCCCATAGGCAAAGCCCATTTCTGAGAACATTTTATCCTGCCAAATATTGTGTTCTTATAAATGGGTGCCATTGAATAACACTGTGCATATTAGAATGCACAAACAGTTTGATCTTGGACTCCTGCTAAATGCTTGCCCTAGGAAACAGCACTTCTTCCTCACACTACCATTGCATACACAAGACTTGAGACAGTCACACAAATTGTGACAAAAAGTACCTCAAAGCAGTCAAACAGCTGCTAAACTCATAAAATAACTCTGCTAATTGCGAGTGATCACTCTGCTGTCTCTTCTCTAGTCACAAAAACTTCTGAAACTGAGAGACAGTCAACAATCAGCTGTTGTACTCAGAACATCTTATGACTTGAAATAGAGAGCTAGAGTACTGACACTGACAAACAGCTAATTGCTTTGCAGCCTATTTTGAATGTGTACTTCCAAGTACAGTCAACACACATGCATACAATCATATAGGCCAAGTAGCCACATAAAAGATCAATGCATGAAGCCTGAGCCTCTTTTCTGCAATTGACATCACACAAACTGGGACTACACTGCACAGAAGGACAGGCAAGATTTTTTTCTGGTGGTCAGATGTTTGCATACTTGGCAGGGTGGCAAGACATTGAAAATCTGCAGCAACTACCTGCTCTTTAATGCAAGACAGGTGCAGACGAAAGAGAAATGAAACAGAAAACAGTGAGAAAAGGAAAAGGTAATACTTTCTTTATGTACTGTATTTTCTTTTGTGGGTGTCGTCAGCATCCTAATGACTACACCTGAAAAAATTAGAGGAACACTTCTAAAGAATCAAGTGCCCTATACTGGAAAATGGGCAATGTGGTGTGCAAAGGTTTGTGCTGTGCTTGCCCATTGCCAACAACCCTATGGATGCTATATATCATCGGATAGTGCATTGGCACTATACGACTCAATATAGGGGCATGTCGGCGCAGCACAAAGTGAGTACAACTGCTCTGATATGGATCCTGGCAGTGCAGGGACCAGCACCCCAGATCTGATAGCATTGGGGCCTTCAGAATGATATTCATCTGGCACAATGCAAATGAGCCCATTGGGCATGCAAGGCACTAAGGGGCCATATGCATGACCATTATGAGCTCGTTTGCATGGCAAGCAGTGGCAGGTTTGTGTCCCTCCTGTGGCTGGTCCCACCCTCTCTGATCCCCGACCCCATCAAAATAAATACTTCTTTGGTGCCTGGTGGTCCTCCTCACCCTCCCATCCCTATTAGAATAACATATTTCCCTGGTTCCTAGTGTTCCCCCGGTTTACTATGCTGACTCGATAGCACTGTCATCTAGGTTCAGCATAGCAAGATCCCACAGTCGACAGGCAAAATTTTGCCTGTCAGAGATTGGGTTGTTTTGTATCAGGTTGCTGTGCCCCCCAAACCCCCCATGTAGAAGGCTGCACCCCCCCTTTTAGGATTGTTAACTCCGGGTTGGAGTTAATGTAAATGGGGTGTGAAAGTCGGTGAAAGGGTGAATTTGCCTACTGGTCCCCCACAGCAACAATTTTGAAACTTGTTGAAATTGTCGCTGTGGCAGATTTCCATAGGGTTTCTGACTTTGGTTGGCATACCTCCCCCTCACCCTCTGCCCACCTTCATACATTATTTTTTGAATGTGAGCTAAACATTTTGGTGTGTTCCACAGCCCCCTTTGAATATTGTGATTGGTCACAAACTCCAGGCAAGCATGGTGCAATTAATTTGCCCACTGTGCACAATTTCGAATATCTGGCCCCAGGTATGCAAAACAGATTAACAAGGAATCTGAAAGAAGGAAGTCATGATTGTACAAAAAATGAGTTAAAGATTACTAATCTAATTTTTTTGTCCCAAGTGTTTTTCTTCTCTTAGAGTGCCATCTCTTCAATCTGAAAGGTTAAAACAGAATAAACATTAGACATACACAGATCTGCTTAAATCCAAGGTGCAAAAGGCAAGGCTAAACAGCAGAAAGGCACTCTACACTGAGCCACTGTGTGAATGATCTGGGTTCTAGGATAACATCTTCCTACTCAAGCTGGCAAAAGCAGAGTACTGTTGTAGATGGCAAATATCCCAGACTGTAAACAAAAGATTTATTACTCATCACAATAGGTGCAGAGCACAGAACGGACACCTCAGATCAAATAACTTACTGCAGTGCTATCCCTGCAGTGTACTATACCCGGCAAATGAAAGCTACAAATCAGGCAGCACAGGGGAATTCTGTCAGAGACCAGAGAAGTCAATTAAAATACAGAAGCTCCTGGAATTTAGCAGGCCAAATGTTTTAAGGACAGAAAAGAAGACCACTTCATCAGGGCCTGCTTCTTCCACAAAATGCTCTGTCCAGTCCCTCAAGCTCAACAGTTGAACCAGGGCCAGATTTACATTGTCATGGTCCCTTTGCACAGCAGTAACCATGAGTCCCCTTCTGTGTTGCCCCCCTCTCAAAGGTGGCAGTGGCACACCTAAACACGCCACACAAACATTAAATACTTAGAGTAATCCATTCCACTTTTTTTTATTTTATTTATTTATTTGATTCTCAGAAATTACCTTTGAGTCAGAGACTCATTTACAAAGGCTGCACGTCAGGTTGGACAAAAGACAAGCAACAAAGAAATACAGCATTGTACAAGTATCCAACAATAAGAAGTTACGTGGTCAAAAACAGAATAGGTAGCAGGCTAAGAGACATTGTCAAAACAGTGTGAATGAGCAGCTTCAATACAGAAGTAGTACTTTTGCAATATAATACAGGGGAGAGTTTTGTTCAACAATTTGCCGTAGGTTGCAGGAACAAAAGTAGGTAAGAGACTTAGTCAAAAGGGGGCATTCAATAGCATAAGAAGGTAGGGGAATAAGGGGAACTGGTAAAGGACAGGGACACAGTCATAGGGGGAAAATTAGGGCAGGAATAGGACAAGGGGATGAGAGGGCAGGAAAGGTTAGGAGCAATCACAGGAGCTACCTGCTAGGAAGTGCAGCCTAAGCTTAGTTTCAAATTATCTCAGTTTTTGTTCTCCCAGGATATCAGCAGGCAGGTTGTTTAGACATGATGGAGCCCTATTCATAAATGACCAATGGCATTGGGAGGTTCTACACCAGGGAACAGCAAAGGAGACTTTGGAGGCCCTTCTTGTGTTCATGGGAGTGGTTGCGGGTGTAATGAGTGACCACATGGAGGGTGGAGTGAGACTGAGAGTGATTTTCTTAGCAAGCAGGCATGTCTGATAACTGAGCCTGCTCCAAAGGCTCAGTCAGTTAGTCTGAGCATAGAGGTCATACGTGTGAGTAAGTCTGTGGACTCCAGAGACTAGTCGACAAGCTTTATTGAGGGTAGCCTTTATTCTGCTGAGTACTGTATCTGTGGCAGAGCTGTAAATAACTAGCCCATAAACAATTATAGAAAGGATGGAGCTAGATAAAGCCAGCCTGATTGTGTCGGGAATCATGCAGTGTCTGTGTCTGTAGAAGGAATCAATTAAAATATTGACAGTTTTACAAACCAGGTTGACATGCTCATTGAAGGTTAGGGAGGAGTCAAGGTTAACTCCAAGATACTTGAAGCAGCTGACTTGCTTGTGTGGCTGGTGATGGTGACTTGAGGATGTTGACGTGTGAGCCTTTTTGCTTGTTGTGTGGGTTATCAAAGGTGGTGACTTTTTTTTATATTTAGTTACAAGTTTATGGTCAGAGAACCAAGTTTCAGCTTTGGTGAAACATTTTTGCAGTGTACCCTCAAGATGGGCAGGGTCAGGGTGACTAGCAAAGATGACAGCATCATCAGCATAACAAAGAAGGTTGCTGGAGCAAACAGAGGGGAGGGAGTCGAGAAAAAGATGGAAAAGAAGATAGCCCAGGATAAAACCCTGTGGGACTCCAAAATGGATGGGGAGGATGGAGGAAAGGGTATCACATATCTTGACACACTGAGTTCTATCAGAGAGATAGTTCAAGAACCAGGTGGTGGCGTCAGATGAGATGCCAATGGATGGGACAGTGGAGATTAGGAGGGTGTGGTTGACCATGTCAAAAGCTTTTGTGAGGCCTATGTACACAGACCCCACAAGGTGACTATTGTCCAGGGTTCTGTGGATGAAGCCAGAAAATTTTAGAAGGGCGGAAGTACTATGTCCCTTCCTAAAGCCATGTTGCTGGGGGTATTGGAGGTTGTATTTAGTGAGGTAGTCTGATAATTGTTCTGAAACTATCCTTTCTAGTGTCTTTAAAAAGTGGAGGGAGGACTGATATGGAACAATAGTTACTGCAAAAGGCTGTATCACCACTTTTGTGGATGGGGTTTACTACAGCAGCTTTCTATTGTTGTGGGAATTGGCCGAGACAGAGAGACTGGTTAAGCAGTCTAGTGAGGGGGAGCAGGACTGCATCAAGCATCAGAAGCAGAAGTTTCAACTCTAGAGAGTCACTGCTACATCTGGACTTACCTAGGACATGGAAGAAATATATTTTTGCTTCACTGGGAGAGACTATCCTAAAGTGGAAGGGGGGTGCAGTGCTTCTACCCTGGTAGGAAGGGGAAATATTAGTTGAAGGGGAGATAGAATGGAAGTCTGAGGGGAGGACCCCACTGAGATCCAAGAAGGTGGCATTGAAGGTATCGGCAATGAGTTGGTAATCTTGGGAGGTGGTGCCATTGATATTGAGGAGTGCGGGGAAGAGGAGGTTCTGCCAGAGTGGTCTTTCAGGTTGGCCCAAAACTTTCTACCATTACCCCATGAGGAGGAGAGGTTCTCTTGGAAGTGGGTAATCTTAGCTTGGCAGATCTCTTGTGTACAGGAGTTATGAGCCATTTTGTACCTCTACCAGTCCGTGGAGCTACCAGAGCCACAGGCTTTATACCAGAGATTGTCCCTCAATGCCATGGCCTTGAGAAGAGAGGGGATGATCCAGGGCTAGGAGTTACTTTTGATAGTTCTTTTGGTGCAAGGGGTGAATATACCGCAAGCTTTGTTAAAGGTGGCTATTAAGTGAGTGAGAGCTAGAATGATATTGGGGGCTGTGTCAATGACACACCAGTCACTGTTGAGGAGTTAGGCCTGAAATTGCTTAGGAGTACCTTTTTTAAGGGAGTGGTGGAGTATTTGTTTGGCAGGAAATTTAGGGGAGCGGTTTGACCGGTGCCAGAGGACTGCTGAGTGGTCACTAAGTGAATCCTGCAGGACCACAGTACTAGAGAAATGGTCAGGATGGTTAGTAAGGATGAGGTCAATTAGAGAATTTGGCCCAGTTCTATAGTTTGTTCTGGTTGGAGAAGGGACTGGTTGTGAGAGGTTTAGCGCTACCATTGCATCTCAGAGTACGGCAGAATCATTGGCAAGCCAATTAACATTAAAGTCCCCAGTAGGATTGCCTCTGAACTGTTAGGAAGGTTGGAAACCCAGTCAAAGATGGCATTGAAACCAGAAGCAGCATTATGTGGGGGAATATAGACAGAGAGAGCAATGAGAGATTTGCCATTTTGTCCAATTGCATAGCATCGATGGGCTTAAACCCTGATGAAGCACTAGGGAGCAGGCAAGAAGAGCAAGAGGCTCAGCAGCTCCTCTTCTTGTTACACAGTACCTCTGTGGCTGCTCCCATTGACAATCCAGCTCTGCTTCAGTTGGAACAAGTGTGTAGGAGACGGTTAGCAATGGGAGCCTGAAAGTATAACAGAACAAAAGTTAAAGGTTGGGGTGGGAAGAAAGAACAAAGAAGTCTAGCGTGGTCTCACTGTGCATGAGCAGCAAGCTGAAGGAAGGCAGGGGATCCACAAGGAGGAAGATTGAGGCTAATTAAAAATAGTAAGCACAATCCTAGACACTAGCTCCAGAGAATCTCGTGATGCAGTCCAGTACAAACAGTTTAACTATTCTAGAATTTCACAGTCTGCAGCAGATTTCCAGCATGAATTAAGGTAAAGCAGGCAAACAGTACAACAACAGGCAACAATTAAATCCCATTGCTAATAAAAAACAATCACTTGCTCTCTGCCGATGGTAAATCAGTTAAGGGGCAGGTCAGCAGGGTGTGATGCAGAGAAAGATAGTCCAATTTTTTTTTTTGTAGGGACTACTTATCACCGTCCTTCTGGCTGTCCTCTGCAGCCCCCCAGCCCCAACATTGCAGAATTACTGGGGCTTACCTTATGCCCAGCCTGAGAGCGGAGCATGCAGAAGGTTGGGCATCATCCTGTGGCTGGAAGATACATTTTTCCTCCATTGTCTCCCAGATACCCCGGGGCCCCAGGAGTAGAGATGCGTGCGCATGGAGGCATGCATGTGTACTACAGCCCCGGTGACAGCCTCTTCTGCCAACCTGTCAGCCTAGCACCTGGCCCTCCCTCTGGCCTGTGTGGCCCCCTGGCCTCCACTGTGAGGCAGTCAAGAGCCGAGGGATACCACCTTCCCTCCCCAGAGAGGACAGCTGCCTCTTGGTGGCTCCATCCAGCTCCGCGCCCTCCCCACGCTGACCTCCGATGGCCCATGCTCATTCCCGAACATGGGTCATCAGCATGGCGTGAGGTAAGGTGTCCAGTGCCTTACACCTCGGCACCACCGGGATGACCAAGAGATAGTCCAATTTTACAAAACACTCTGCTAAAACAGCAGGGAGCAGGCAAGTAGCACAAGATGCTCAGCAGCTCCTCTTCTTGGTGGACGGTACCGGTGTGGCTGCTCCCATCAAAGATCCAGCTCCTGCTTCAGTTGGAGCAAGTGTATGTGTGTGTGTGTGTGTGTGTGTGTGGGCAGGGTTAACAATGGGAGCCTGTGCAGCTGCCCCCATCGATGATCCAGCTCCTGCTTCAGTTTGAGCAAGTGTGTGGGGGCAGGGTTAGCAACGGGAGCCTGTGCAGCTGCTTCCGTCACCGATCCAGCTCCTGCTTCATTTGGAGCATGTGTGTGTGTGTGTGTGTGTGTGGGGCTAGCAATGGGAGTCTGTGTGGCTGCTCTCGTCGATGATCCAGCACCTGCTTGAGTTGGAGCAAGTGTGTATGTGTGAGGGGTTAGCAACAGGAGCCTGTCCAGCTTCTCCCATTGACGATCCAGCCCCTGCTTCAGTTGGAGCAAGTGTGTGTGTGGGGGGGGGCATTAGAAACAGGAGCCTGTGCAGCTGCTCCCATTTGTGATCCAGCACCTGCTTCAGTTGGATCAAGTGTGTGTGTGTGTGGGGGGGGGGGTTAGCAATGGAAGCCTGTGTGGTTGCTCCCGTTGAAGATCCAGATCCTGTTTCAGTTAGAGCAAGTGTGTGAGGGAGTGGGGCATTAGCAATGGAAGCCTGTGTGGTTGCTCCCCTCGATGATCCAGCTCCTGCTTCAGTTAGAGCAAGTGTGTGTGTGGGTGGTTAGCAATTGGAGCCTGTGCGGTTGCTCCTGTCGATGATCCAGCACCTGCTTCAGTTGGAGCAAGTGCGTGTGTATGTGTGTGGAAATTAGCAATGGGAACTGTGCGGCTGCTCCCGTTAATGATCCAGCTCTTGTTTCAGTTGGAGCAAGTGTGTGTGTGTGTGGAGGTGGTTAGCAACAGGAGCCTGTGTGGCTGCTCCAGTCGATGATACAGCTACTGCTTCAGTTGGAGCAAGTGTGTGTGTGTGTGGGGGTGGTTAGCAACAGGAGCCTGTGCAGCTGCTCCTGTCAATGACCCAGATCCTGCTTCAGTTACTACTTTCAACATATGAAATACAGCACAATATTTTTAATCAACAAACTTAAAATACAAGTGTAAAACTTGATGAAACAATCCACAGGCTAACTCTATAAAGGTCAGTGTTGGGTTTCAAACACTTACTATTGCCTCCCCCCCCCCCATTTGGGAGTTCTTCCAAGCGTTTCCAGTGCCACCATCATTGTGCTAAATTTTTACAAAAAGCACAGCAGTTTATTGGTGCTGTGCAGTCCTACTTTTTATGTGGGTCTCGTTCTGTGATGTCAGTACCTCACCGGTGTTCTTACAAGTGTATGGTTGCTTTGAGGCTCTGACATCATAAAGAGTGCACGACATGAAGAATATTTGCATGTGTTATTTAATGTAAATATTTTAGCAGGAAATGCATTCTGAGTTAGTAACAGCTTGTTTTTTGTCTGTGTCCTGAGGGAAAAAAGATCAGTACAGCAACACAACGGTGCATAGTAATCACAATTTATATACAGTGAAATTGAAATGGCATTGTTCAGCCCGAGAATGCTGCTGTGTTTTAAAAAGAAATTAAGCATGATAATGACACGAGATGGTCCCGTGAGAAGAACTGCTAAATGTGGAGGGGACAACTACTAAAATTTTAAACTTTAACCTAAAGATTCTATTTTTTTTTCTGTAAAGCTTTTTACCTGCAGGTCTGCCCAGGCAGGCTTGTCAGTCCTGTCCCCACTGCCTCCAACAAGTTCCTATCTCTATTGCAACATGGACCTTGAAACTGCCATGGTTCACTCCCCCCATGGTGGAGCCAGGTGGGTGAGAGCCATCCTCCCCCCTCCTTGAGACACACATCCAGTACTGGGTCCCGGTTGGGTGGCAGTGCAGTGCAGTGACCCAGTGAGCAGGGTGTCATCAAGCCCAAGCTGACCTCTTTTCCTTTTTCTTCCTGAGTTCCCAACAGCTGCAGTGACATGGGTAACACATAAGCGCGGGGGCATGAATGCATCCTGGAACTATGGTTTTCTCCTTCCTTGACCTCAGTCTACTGCTTGTGCATTTGCACTACCACCAAGCTTCCACCTAGTGGCAGCCCAGAACTGGGATGACCCATTGCCTCAATCTAGGAGAGGAGAGCTGCCAAGCAGCTTCTCAGTCCTCTCCCAACCACCCAGCCAACCGCCTGTGACAGGAGCTCATTCCCAAACTTGGGTCACCAGCTTGGTGAGAGGTAAGGCATTCAGTGCTTTAGCCCTCTGCACCACTGGGCTGGATCTAAAGATTCATGTTAAGCCTTTCACAAAAATGGCCACATGGAAAGAAAGCCTGGTGGTGCCACTCTCTAGAAAAAATAGTACCTTTGCTGAGCTGCACTTTTTATTTTAAAAAACTACTCCTTTTCCTGTTTTTGGCCTAAAATATGCACCCCTTAAATGCAAATTAAGGAGCCAAGTATGGCACTTGCCCCCTTTTAACACAAAGTGAGGAATGGCCCCAACCCCCTTTTAGTATAAAGTGAGGAACCAGGTTATGGGTTTGTGGCACATGTACAGGGTGTTTTTTTTTTTAATGCTTTGAAGAGTGCCTTTTCTGGTGCTTCCCCCAAAATAAAAGCCCCCTGTGAAGCCTTACAGAAGGTGAATGCGCATGGGGTGGTCTTTTTTACCTGTGGGTAAATAAAGCTCTCAGCACCAGCCTTTGGTGTGTGCATCTATTTTTGCTTTTTTTCTGTTATTCCAGTTTTGGACTGCACCTTTGAGGGACACATTCTCCAGTGCACCACTTTTTTTTTTCCTTGATCCCTAAACACATTCCTGGTCCCAAGTCTAGTGCAGCATGATTTGTAATTTATTGCTGATGATATTTAGGGAGAGAAGGGATTGCATTTTGGCTCCATTGAGCCAATAGCCTGATCCCTTCTACTTCTATATTTGGAGACATGTCCCTGTGCTAGCATGTTTTATGATGTAAGTATAGTGAGAAAGTGGGGGTGTGTTCCAAAGAGTACAATAGGGACATTTTTTAAAGAGCAGGTTAGTATACCTTAGAGTTCCAATTCTGAAAAATCAAGGCCACTGCTCAACTAACAAGTACCGGTCTTATCTTATGAGGTGCAAGCATCAGGATCGGGGGGGGGAGGTGGATGATTGACCAAGAGGACAACCCCGGACAGTCAACGAAATCTCCATAAATCAAGTCCCAACTGGGTGACACTACAGATGGGATGGGGAGTGGATTACATTTTAGTCCCTCCCGAAATTCCACTTCACCCTTCTAGAAAGGCAGTAAATCAAACCTCAAAGCAGGCCAGAAGCTAAATATAGAAAACAAATGATAACAGGGGCTTATCTGGATGGGTGAAAGAGACATTTGGCATAGACTGCTCATCAGTAGGTCACCCTCCCACCCCACCGCCCCTTACCATCACAAAACCCTAACAAGAAAAAACACACAGGCAAGCATTAGCAATCTGCCCATTTAAAAAAAAATGTTCCTTGATTTGGCAGATTTAACTGTGTACCTCATTGGCCACAGAGTCCCACCACTGGCAAAAGATGGGAATTTGGTTTTATGCCCTACCTTTATTATACACCACTGCATCCCAAAACACATACCAATCTATTTCGTTCCAAAACACTCTATAATCAAATTCATCAGTAGGTGGCACTGGCAACAGCAACCATAAGACATGCATTGAGAGCTCATGGAAACTTGAGGGAGGCTAGGGAAAGCTTGGAGGCCAAATACACAGAAAAAGAGAGAGTTTGTGTATGTGTGTGTGTGTGTGTCCTTAGATAAGAATTCAGTGTGGTCTGTTGTAAAGCTTGCAGTAATAAAAATCTTGCAGCATTATTCACATATGGTGGGGGTCTCCAGTAATGAGCAAGCCCTGTAACTTCCAGTGCAGATTTATACTCTTGCCCACACTAAAGCATTCATATGTTGATTTACTAAATAGTACACAACCCATCCCATGCCAAGTTAAAGTTTTTATTGTGACTTGTCTTGTCTCTAGCCTCCACCGGCCGGGTCACTTAGACCCCACAAGGCAATTCTTCATCCTCCTGAGCCCCCTCTGGACCTGCACATACTTGTGAATGGCATCCTCCTTAGCCTCCCACCATTCAGAACAGCTGCCACCCAGAATGTCCTCCCATTCATGACTGTAACAACTCCCTGTGTTCAGTCAAGCTGACCCCTCCCCCGAACTCATACCTAGTGCTGCACTGCTGGTCTACTGCAGCCTGCTGGCTGGTCTGGGCTCTGCTTTCTCTCGACCACTGTCAGAGCCTGAGTATGAGTCTTTGCTTTCCACTTGTTCTCTGATTCCTCTGATAGTTATCTCCACAGTTCCTCTGAATGCTCCCACTCACTCTGACCCAACCCCGACACACACGTAGGCCATGGTCCATGGACAAGATGACAAGAGAGCACCAGCAGAAGCTTGGCAAATGGCACCAAATCTATGTACAGCCATACTAATCTCTCTGCACAGCCACGGACAGCTAGTTAGTTCTGACGCAGATGAATGGAGGGGGAAGTGGTGCACATCACATAACTGGCTCAAATGTTCAACAACCCCCTTTGGAGACTGAGATGACTCAGATGTGTAGGAGCAGCAGGCAGCCTGGGCAAGATTTACTGAGGCAACTAAATAAAGTCAATCAAGCACAGAACATAAACAGAAGACAGTTCAGTAAAGGGCCTCCAGGAAAACAAGGGCCTTATGCACAAGTGTAGCTTGCATAACAGTAAATCTAGCCCTGGATTAAGACTAATGTCATAAATGCCCTATGTTTCAATCTTTAAAGAGTATTATATCTCTTGAAGTAAACGTTTAGCCTGAAGGAGTTTTCTTATCTTTAATTCTTTTCCCTACCTATGTGGCTCACAGAGGAGTGACCTTGCATGCTGTATGTCAGGGCATGGCCCCAGTTGTACCCCCCATCCCTTGTGCAAGGCCCTGAATGCAATCCCCCATGTCCTGTACTCAGAACTTGGCCATGATTGCAATTTGCAATTCCCCCATCCTCTTGCATGGTCCCAAATGTGCTACCCTTCCCCAACACAGAATCTGTGCTCCCCTCCACAACACACACGAGCTACACTTTCCCCTGTACAGGAGCTACACTAAAAAAAAACAAAAAAACAGGAGCTGCTCTCCCATCCCCCAAAACAGGAGCTGTGCTCCCTTCCACCATCGCGAGAGCTGCACTCCTCACCCCCAATGCTTGAGCTGCCCTCCTCCCAGTATAGGTGCTACTCTACCCTCCCTAACAAAGAAGATGTGCTCCCCTCATCCCAATACAGGAGATGCACCCCCCTCTCCCAAAGTAGGAGCTGTGCTCCCCTCCACTGAACACAGGAGCTAGCTCCCCTCCAGCCAATACAGGAGCTGCAGTTCCCTTCAACACAAGAGGTATGCTCCCCCTCAACATGACAGCTATGCTCCCCTCCCCAACAAAGGAGCTGTGCTCCCCTCTCCAAACACAGGATCTGTGCTCCCCTTCCCCCAATACAGGAGCTGCCCTCCCTTCCTCTCTCTTCAACACAGGAAATGCACATCCCTACCCCAACACAGGAGCTGTGTTCCCCTCCCCAACACTGCCCTCCCTTCCCCCACACACAGATGTTGTGTTGCCCTCCCCAAAACAGGAGCTGTGCTCCCTTAACACAGAGGTTATGCTTCTCTCCCCAACAGAGGAGTTGCACTTCCTTCCCCCAACACAGGAGCTGCACTCCCCTCCCACAACACAGAAGCTACCATCCCCTCTCCCAACACATGAACTGCACTCTTCTCCCCCAACACAGGAGTTATGCTTCCCTCCCCAGCACAGGAGTTGTACTCTCCTCCCCAAACACAGGAGTTATGCTCCCTCTCCAGACATGGGGGCTATACTACCCCACAAACACAGGAACTGTGCTCCCACTAAACACAGGAGCTGTGCACCCAACCCAGAAGCTGCACCTCCCCCCTCACAACACAAGAAAAATAATCTGTTAACTCCTCCATTCATTTAGACAGCAAGGGCACCTTACTGAACCCTGAAGAACAGTGTAGCCAACAACATTCCTTCATATTAGCAACTAACTCAATACCCCACCAAAGATTAGAGAAGTGCCAAGTAAATCAAATAGAGCCATCAATGAATTAGAGGGAAGACGGGCAATAAAATAAGTAAAGAGAGAAATCCCATACAAATCATTTCACTTCAATCACTCTCCCCCCTCTCAGCACAGTAGACATTGATTCTAAAGTGCTATGTCTGAAAATACTGAATATGCACCACATTCAATCTTTTCTCTTGTGAACAGGGGCTCCCTACAACCTGCAAATTCTCCTGCCCATTTGTGTCAGTGAGCACAGGTTTTACTAGTGATAGCAGGCAGCGTTGGTTACTTCACTTGGTGATATTTGTGTCCCTTAGTTTGGGAGATAGGCCCAGTGGCATAGCTCCAGTCTGTAGGGCTCCTACACTGCCACCTATGCAGAGCTGGTGAGAAGTGCAGACAGGTGGATGGACGCACCAAGTGAGAGGGAAGGGGAGGCACATTGGGACTAGTTGAAGTATGAGGAGGAATCACTCACCTTCAGCATGATGGCTGGGCTTCATCGTTATTCTGCTGATAATTCATGAGTCATCACTTCTAAAATGCTTCATCTCTCATGTCCAGTTCTTCTTCATACCAAATCAGTGCTAACAGTACTCTTAGAGCACTTCAAATGGAAGATGTGTCCATGGTTACATTAATGATTGGCTGCATTGGGTGCTTCCATTTTACTGCTGCAGCTGTGCTGAAACCAGGGCCAAAACATAGACATCCTATAAGAAGAAACAACTGGGGCTTCATGTGTTTTTTTGGGGGTGGGGTCAAGCAGCCACTATACGTGAATGGCTAGACAGAAGATCAGATCCCAGCTAACTGCACACCAAACAACAAGCCTCCATTGCTTCTCAGCCATGGTCTCATGGTTCGTGTAGTGCACAGCAGAGACACTGAGGTTTTTTTTCCTTCTACTGATAACTCTGGGCATCTTCCATTGTCAGCACATCTAGATAATGTTGAGGTAATCATTGTCATTGTTTCTAATTGGGAGAGTTTGTATCTGATCCATGTTATCTTGTTAAGGATCTGGCAGTTGACTATCTGGCAAACACTTTGAATATAAGTGTCCAGTTTGGTACTGCGTCCACTTGGAGGGTAAAAAATGAATCAGCTACAACCTCTCCCCATTAGAAAGGAGAACACTACAGTCACTGAAATCCAACCATAAGACAGTTGTTAAGAAAGCTGACAAAGGATCTGCTGTTGTGATCTTAAACCATAAAGATTATGCTAATGAAACAAAAAGGCAATTAACAGATCACATATACGACAGGAAACTGGCCAGTGATCTGACCACACAATACACCAAAGAACGATGATACATTATTAAATATATTATTATTAAATAATTTTCTAAGCATGACCAAGACCAAATAACTGATCTCATTACTGGGAACCTAAGCCAAGTACATTCTACATGCTGCAAAACATCCATAAATCTTGGAATCTAGGGAGATCAATAATATCTGGCAATGTACCCTGACAGAAAGGATCGCTGGATTTATAAACAAACATCCTAAAACCACTTGTTATAGAAAGAGACAGCTATATTAAAGAGACTACACACTTCTTGCATAAACTTTCTGCTTGTAGAAAATTAACACTTCATACCATCCTAGCCATGATGGATGTGAGCTCTTTCTCTGCTAATATCCCACAAACTGATAGAATTTCAACCTGTCTTAAATACCGAGTGCTGCTCGTATAAAAGTTTGGAAGTGCTGAGGTATACCTTGAGGTACCACTGAGGCACTCAAGCTGATGAGGTGATCATATAAAAGTTTGGCAGTGCTGAGGAGGTACTTGGTACCTCGAGGTATACCTCAGCACTGTCAAACTTTTATACAATCACCATGTGAACTTGAGTGCCTCAGTGGTACCTCAAGGTACATCAAGGTATACCTCAGCACTTCCAAACTTTCATACGATCAAAACTGTACAGGAGAAAGGACAGCACCATGACAGCCACCCAAAATTCATTGCCAGACTTACTGAATTTATTCTGACCCACAAGAACCTCCGTTTCAACAGGAAATATTATGTTCAAAATATGGGAACAGCAAATGGGCACCAGGATGGTTTCACAATCTGCCAGCCTTTTCATGGCCAATTCAGAAGAGAATTTCCTGAAACACTGTAAATTAAATTACTTGCATACTTCAGCTATACTGATGATATATTTACAATCTGGACAGAAGGTATTCAAACTCTTACAGACTTTCATCAGGAACTTAACATTCTCCACCTATCCATTAAACTTTTCCTGGAGTACTCTAATATCAGCATCGATTTCCTTGACACCAAAGTTACCATCAAAGATGGAACCTTACAGATCTTTTTCTATGGGAAATGAACAGGCAGACAGAAATACCTACACAAAAACAGCAATCACCCTAGGTCCACTAAAAAATCTGCGATGTACAGCCAAGTGCTTCGATACCACCAAATTTGTTCAAGTGAGGAGGACAAAGGTAAACACCATATCACATTAAAAAAAATACTAAATGGGTACACTCCTGTACAGAAGCTGACAGTGCTGTGGAACGTGCCATGCTTATGCCGCGAGAGCAACTACTACAATATAATGAAAAGACCACCACCGACCAGATACCCTTTGTTGTTAAATACAACCCAGATCCGGAGTGCCTAGAAGAATTATTCAGGACCTACAACCAATACTCTGTGAGGATGACACCGTGAAATGTATTTTCTAGGAACCACCTTTACTGTCTTTCAAACAACCAAATAACTTATTTAACCTGATTGTCAGGAGCAAACCTATGGCCGACCAAAATAACAAAACACTAGGAGGTACTAAACCCTGCAATATACCTAAATGTAAGACATGTGAGCATATTTCCACTTCAGACATTGTCAACACATTCCAAAACAAGCTATTCAAGATACAAGGGAGTTATACATATGGATACCAGACTGTTGTATATTACATCCAGTGCAAGAAGTGTTCACGTACAGGCTATTTGGGGGAATCCAGACAATCCCTTCAAACCCAAATGAACTCACATAAGAACAACATAAAGGAGAAAAAGACTGAAAAAAAACAGTATTTCTCTCAATCTGATCACTCTATCTCTGAGCTCTCTGTATTGGTTCTCAAAGGACAATTCAAAAATATACAAGAAAGGCAAGTTTATGAGCTCAAACGTATAGACCTTGGGTTTCATGACCCATTACAAATTTTAACTGACAACTGTCTCTTGGTTCCATTACAAATGCATTTTCTGCACATATACTGTACTTATATATGCATTATCTCTTACATTTGATATATTCTTAGTGTACCTTATATATTAACAATGTTTTATTTATATTTATTTATATTGTAGTGACACACACACACACACACACACACACACACACACACACACACACACACACACACACCATATTTAGAGAAGCTCTTTTCTCTGTGAATATAAACATAATACAATTTACAGGCCTCCTACTGTCACATTGCATTTTGGGAGGGGAGTCTACATCACTAATCTGATTTATAACCACCTGGTATTTCAAAAGACTTTTTTTTGTCTCTGCATACTGCCTCATCAAAATAATTTTTATACCCATGTGTAAAAGTTTATTTACAAGTAGATTTCTCTATCCTAAGTAAAGAAGCTTGTTTTCTACAGAACCTTGCTACTATGCCTGATGAAGGGCTCTGTGTAGCCTGAAAGCTTGTGTTTTGTAAATCTTTTGTTAATCCAATAAAAGGCATCATATCACCCTCTTTATTCATCTTTTTGTACAAGGACAAATATGGCTGCAAACAGATCTCTCCAATAATAGCAGGTAATCTATCTATCTGCCCTGTTTCTCTCATGCTAACATATGCATCTGTTCTCCATTGAGTGCTGTCTGTTGTAACATTCTGAAGTTAATGGAAGACACCTTGTTCAGATCTCCCAAACAAGACTGTCAATTACAGTACAGTAGTGCAGTATAAAATCTGATAACATTAACCCTGCATGTTCGAGTTGTTACACTCTGTTCCTAAATAATATTATAAAATGGGTAAAACACTATCAGCTCTCTGATTGGCTGAGAGCTTAAACGGGGGGGGTACATTAAGTTACAATAGACGCCCGGTTTGAAAGAAGTACCAATTCGATGTGCCCCATTACCTAAGAATCTTCTTGGGCACCCCGAACTGGCATACTGACCAGCCGTCATTTTTTTGCCCTCGCTAGATTACCTAGATGTCGGTCAGTCCATAGCATCTCATGCACCACCTTCCCCCACCTGCTGTCCCAATGTACAGGTTAAAAAATCAGTTTAAAACATTTCTTATGTGAAGCTTCTGTCCCTCACTCTCCCCTGCAGTTTTTTTTTTTCCTCGCTTTAACTACTGCGGCTTCCTCGCTAGCTCATTCACCCAGTCTCATACACTTCCAGTTACCTTGCCGACTGCCCGCAAACTAAAAAACCGAAAAACCATTAAATAAAAAAAATATTTAAATTTGCCAATTCTCCTTGTGTCTGGTCTGTCTGTGTCTCTGCGCGCATGCACTACAGGAGAGGCCAAGTCGCAACCGTCCAATTTCACCACGCAGGACATCGAAAAGAAATCGCACCAATGAGGTGCAGTAAGAAAGGGACACACTAACGGAGGGCTGAAACGTGTTTTAAATTAAAAAAAAATACACGCCACGGGGGCTACTGCAAATTAATCCATACAAACTAAAGAGACACTGCAACATAGAAAACAAGGCTTTTCATAGGCAGCAGCACCCTCTAGCGGCATTTTCTAAAGGGACTATTTAAGAGAAGCTCCTATTTCTCATATGTTAATTACTTTTACCTATTTTGCCTTATAAAATCATTTTATAAATAAAAAATGAAATCCCATTTTCTAAGCACAATAATGCCCTCCAGGAATTGGGTGGTATGGGCAATACTGGACACTTAAGGGCTATGGGCCCTCCGCCTTGACGTCGGGGCCTCGTCACGCCCCTGGCCGGTCCGGGATTGCCCAATACTGCCCACCCTGTTGGCCATTATTGCTTGTGTACCTCACCGTATTGCAGTATAACAAGGACCTTATGAATCATGGGTATCTATGGACCGAGCAGACTTTCATGCATAATGCTCACCCTAGGTTCACCCACGCATTCACCCATACCCTACAATGTTGTTCCATCTGAAATAATCACCTAATCCGTGGCGGCATTCAGAACAGTTCCCCCTAAACAAAACAATAATTATATAGGTAATTATTTGTGTGGCTTGAATACTGTGTGGGTCCAGTTGTGTCCACTTTGCTGGGCAAATTGCCAGTGCAACTTTAACTGAGGTATGCTCCTTGATGCTGGACTAAGTGTAGGACATGCAATATTCAAAGATTCAGTTTGGGCTGCATAAAGTAGTTTGTGTACTCGAATAGTTGGGAATTACACACATGCAAATGAAAGGTAGAGGTGGCAGCCTGAATACATATCACAATGCTACATTCAAAGAATTGTGAAGGCCCTAAAGTGCTTTTTTTTAATTAATTTTATGTTTATTGTTTCAAAATGGGTAGCTGGCATGGAGTCCACACTGGAGTCTATACAATGTAATCTGTGACTGTAGTGACCACTGAAGCCATGAACTGGGCAGATTTTGTGATGGGGCTGTTATCAGAGTTATAAAAGGAAATACAGTTCTGAAATATCACTTGGAAATTTTGGAAAACCAAGTGAGGGCTACCAATGTCAGATTTATTGGCTTACTGGAAGGTTGAGAAGGAGATGAACTTCTGTCATTTATTTAAGATTGGCCTGTAAAGCAGTTAGAGGAGGAGGCTGCTCCCAAAGCCCAATGCCTTTAGCCTAGAGAGTAATGTTATGGGGCCTACCTGATAATCTGGAGGCTCCTTGCACAGTGGAGGCAGTAACAGATGGGGTGGGCAACCGCAATTATCTTTTGGCACTAGCAAGGCAAAAAGGAGTTCTTCTGCAGGATAGACATCAAATCAGACACTAAAGTGTTTTAGTGTGCAAAAATAACTCTACTAAAAAGCAAATGTAAACTGAGGACTAAATACAAAAGACAGATGCAAGCAGCTCAAAAATGACTCCCAAGGCTCCAAGTGTGTAAAAAAACACAAACATACAGTACTGTAGATGTGTATGCAACAATCCCTACTGCACATAGCACTGTCAGATGACTATTGTGCATTACCTGATGTATTTATTTATTTATTGAAATGTTTCACCAGGAAGGCACACTGAGAATGAGGTTGCTCATCTCACGGTGTGACCTGGGAGAAGGGGTACCATAGGGATGAGTCATTTTACATTCAAGTTGCAAAGATCAACATAGCATACAATTAATTAAGGCAGTTTTTTACAGTGTTGCATACATATGTAACTTGTGAGAACCATTAATAAATGCAATGGTAATAAGTGAACAAGTGCTATCGTGAAATAAGGGGTGAAGGAGAGAGAGAACGAGATGACAGATAGTGCAGAGTTGTGTCCCAGAGTGACCCCTTCAGGATGTGGGGAACCCTGCAAGAGAACAGGGGACTGGAATAGGGATTAGAGAGGGATAATCAGAGGGACTAAGTGTGATTAACACCTAGGAGGGGAAATAAGGCCTGACCCAAAAAAAAGAACCTTCAGGTTGCGATGAACCTTGCAAAAGGGTAGGTAAGTTCAGGCAATTGTAAACCCTCCTGCGATTAGGCATTGTAATTATAGAGGGATAGTGAGATGGAGGGAATGAGAAATAACACCTGGGAGGGGATGAGGCCTGATCCAAGGAACCCTCCAGGATGCTGGGACCCTCAAGGGGACCTGGAAGTCAAAGGATAGGTAGATGTGGGAAGAAAAGGTGGTAAGCCTAGGCACTATAGGACCCCTTCAGGATGCTGAGAACCCTGCAAGGGGAGTGTGAAGGCTAAGGAAAAAGGGGGAGACAGTAAGGGAAGGAGAAAGGAGAAAAGTATGAGAACTAGCACCCAGGAGGGGCTAGGGTCAGTAGAGGCAGTAGAGTTAATAGATGCATTAGGTAAATTCCGAAGGGGGATGAACTGTAAGTAGCAAGACAAAGAAAATTAAGGTAAGTCATGACAGAAACAGTTAGGTGCAGTGTTGATGGAATAGAGGGAGGAGGAGTGTAGGATTTGGGGAGGTAGAGAGTTCCATATTTTAGGGAAATGGTGACAGCACCCAGACTGGCTGGAGAGGGTGTAGTGGTGGGGGACAGTTAGCGTGCGAGTGTTGGTAGATTTGTGGGAGTGGGAAGGAGGAGGGGGTGTTGTAAATGAAGTGGGGAGGTAGGAAGGGAGTTCACCCAGCCAGTGTTTAGTGGTGAATTTAGCACAGTATGAGAGGCATCTGTTCATAAGGGAGGGGAAGGAAAGGGCTCGATAGAGGTCACAGTGGTGAGTGTGAGAGGGAGCATCAAGGGCAAAGTGGCAGAAGGAGTTGAAGAGAGTGTCCAATCTGGTCAGGGAGGACTTAACAGTAGTAACATAGACTATGTCGGAGCAGTCAAAAATGGGGAGAATCATCTTCTGGACATACTCACACCTAGCTGCAGGAGGGATGCAACTGCAGTTCCTGAACAAGGCACCATGCTTGGAGCACAATTTTTTCTGGATGGCGTCAATGTGTCCAGAGAAGCTGAGGTGTTGGTGTAACCAAACTCCAAGGTATCTGAAGGATGAGGTGTCCTCAAGTAAAGTCCCATCAAGAATGCATAAAGTGGGCAGACAGGGAAGCCTAGAGAGTCTCTACCTTATGCCAAAGGTCATGGAGACTGTCTTCTTGGCATTGAGAAATAATTGATGGTTTGCAAACTAGAGCTGGACCTTGTTGAAGTCGTGCTACAAGCTGGATGTAACCTCAGCTGGGCATAAGCCAGATGCATACAGGACAGTATCATCAGCGTACATGTGTATGGCAGAGGAGGGGGAGCAGACAGATGGCAGGCCATTGAGGAAGATGGAGAATAGAAGGGGACCGAGCACAGAGCTCTGAGGGACACTAGTGCAGATCGGGCGGGGTGGAAAGATGGCATCTGTGATCTTAACTGACTGGGTTCAACCAGTAAGGTAAGCCTTAAACCAATTAGTGACTGAAGGGGTTAGACCAGCAGATGAACAGACATATGACAGAACCAAGGAGAAAGGAGTAGGAAACAGTGTCAAAAGCCTTGGTAAGGTCGACAAATATGGCTAAGGTGATTTGGCCATTATCCATCCCAGAGATGATGTAGTCAGTTAGCCGAAGTAGGGAGGTGGTGGTAGAGTGGTTTCCTGAAACCAAATTAGAACAGGGTGAAGAAGGAGGTATCAGATAGAAAGGAGGTGAGTTGAGAGAGGACTAGATGTTCTTGCAGTTTGGCTTGGATAGGGAGTAGCAAGATGGGGTGATAGTTGCCTTTAGATAGGGGGAGGACCACTGCATGCTTCTATGTGGTAGGGACATTGGAGGTTGAGAAGGAGAGATTTAAGATTAAGGAGAGTGGGTAGGCAATGGCCAGGGCTGAGAGAGAGAGAGAGGAGTTTAGGGTCAGGGTCATCTGGGGAAGATCCTTTTGAGGGGTTGATGGCGAGGAGGGCATTTAGAGTATCGGTGGAGAGACTGAAGAGAATGAGGAGGAGGGGCTATGGAGAAATAGGAAGTGGAGCTTTTTTGGGGGGGAGGATAGAGGGCCAGCCATGACGTTTGAGGGGGGAGTAATTAGGAAGAGAGTTCAGCAGTTCAATTGCACGGGCAGCATAATAGGAGTTAAATTCTGCAGCTATGGCATGGGAGTCAGCTACAAGATTGCCATTTACCTTTACCACTGGGGAAGAGAGGCAGACTGAGGGGTAAAGAGGAAATGGACCACCTTGCAGAACTTGGAAGGTAAATTCAGTGAGGAAAGCATTTTTGAAGTAATCGACTTGGCTAGCCTTGTTGCCCTGGTACAGGTGTTTCAAAGCTTACAGTAGTCCATGAGGTTGCTAGGAAGCTGGGTTGATTTGTGGTGCTTCCAGACATGATCTCTGGCCCTAAGACAGGCTAGGAGTTCTGGAGTAATCCATGGTAAGTGGTTACCACTAACCCTGGTTTGTCTGAGAGGGGGGTAAAACATTCCAATTTCAAGAAATATTTCTTTGAAGTAGGCTACAGCCTTGTTAACTGAGAGGGAGGAGACAAAGGGAGACCAGTCAGAGAGAGATAGGTTGTGCAGGAGAGGTTCAAGGTATAGGGATTTAAAGGAGCGAAGTTGTAAGGTTTTATGTGGAGATTTTGGTCTGTGGATTTTCCTGTCAACGAATATTGGGTTGTGGTCACTGAGAGATTCTGGGAGGATGCCAGAGCTAACTACTCTGTGGGGGTGTCTTATGGTTAGGTCGGGTGGGTTCCAAGATCAATTATGAGAGGTTCAGGGTTCCAAGATCATTATGTATTTTTGATGACTTGGGAGACAGCCAGTTTAAGTTTAGGTCTCCTAAGATGTATAGTTAACCAGAGCAAGAAAGTGCTGTGATGGAGGTTATGAGGTCAGGAGCAAGAGAGGGCTGGACCTTTGAGCAACAGTAAATGCTGGCTATAAAGATAGGGAGGGTGAAGGGCAGAGTTAAATGAATAGCCAGTGCATTGTGGGATGCAGGGCTAGTGGATGAATAAATAATATAATATTGGAGGGAGGTTAGAATGTACATGGTGACGCCACCACCTCTACCTGCTTGGTCTTGCCTCAGGAGGGAGTAACCAGGAATGGAGACCGAGATATCCTGTATCATGCTCTTTATCCAAGTTTCCATGATGAGCAGAATGTCAGGTTTTAGAGTGGCCACCATGGTTTGTAGAAGGTCGATTTTTGCAACAAACTACGTATATTTAGATGAAGGAATTTGAAACCCTTCGGGAGAACAGCGGGAGCAATAGAAGGGGCTGCGGTAGATAATGGAACATTCAAGGCATGAGACGAAGACTGACCAGGGTAGGGGTAAATGTCTGTGCAGGTGAGCAAGAGTAGAGCTAAGATAAGAAAGTGAAGCTTGGGGCATTTAGAGTTTGATGTTGAGAAACCAGTGACATTGGGAGGGAAGTGCACATGAGAGTAGGGGAGCAAGAGATGAAGAGCAGCAAAGAAGGATGGGACAGTTAGTAATGAAGCATTAAGGATAGAGTGTGAATATGATCATAGTTCAAAAGGTGGGGAGAGTGATAGTGAGGATGTAAGTAGGGGATTGGAGATAAGAGGGTGTAGAAGGTGAATTATCTTGCATTTGTGAGTAGAGACCAATCGGAGGGATTAGGGAAAGTACTAGTAGTAGAGAAAGGTGAAGAGAGGAGAGAAGGAGTTTCATGTTGCAGGGCATGATATGTGTAATGATATGATCTTTATATAAGAGCAGCAATTCTGCAAGTAGGGGTATGAAAAAAGATGGGAGGAGCAAGACAAGGGGTGTTAGGTCTAATTGGCTTTATTTAATAGATGCTTAAATAGAGCAAAGGAGAGATATTTTTATGAACAACAGGCAGGGATCACTTTAGTTAGATAAAGATTGTGCTCTCTAGTGGCAGTACAGTATAACTTGATAATGGGACAATGAATGGACACATATTTTTTAACCATGAGATGCACACAATATAATCACTATTTAGCAATATTGCCAATATGGTCAATATTTAGCAATATAGTCACAGAATATTAGCATACGAGCAGAAACAGTGAAGTTTAAACCCACAGCAATGTAACTCACAAGAAGTTTCCCCACAAGCAGAAATAAAATACAGTACCCTGCATAAAACACATTTACCCATAATTGTTTGGAAACATGCACATTTGCCCATATAGTCTGGAAACATGTAGACCCAGATATAAGGAGGTTAAGCAGTACAGGGTAGGCTGGCTAGCCAGCTAAAAGCCAGTCAGGGCACAGCTTGAAAATAGCAAAAGCCGGTCAGTGAACAGCCAAGGTGCTTGCAAGGGCCAGTGTCCAAATGTCCAACTTGAAGAAAGCATGCTAACCAATGGCAGTCCAGCAGTTTCCAGGGGCAATTAGCCAGTGGGAAGCAGGGCTTTGGATCGGAGTAGGCAAGAAGAGCAACAGTGGGCATGCCTGATTTTCTCTACTACGGTGGGAGGCTGAGCATGGCCTGTGGCTTCAAGGAGTGAGCCACGGCCACAGGTCTGAAGGAGGGACCCCAGTCAAGGGCAAGTTTCTGTCATGTTTGGATGTGAGCATTTCATAGGGATATGGTATCACAGCATGCATGCATATAATAAATAAATGATAATAAAAATATTTAAAGGTGTAGACTGTACTCTGGCCAGTGCACAATGAAACCTGTGGTCCGATGCTAATGTACATGGTAATGATGTTTTGCATTTGCTGAGGACATTTGTGTTCTTTTTCTGTGTAGTTGTTTGGCTCATGAACCAGCACCAATGCCTGCTGTGGGTCATCCGCCAGTGGCCTCTCAGCCCTGTCTGCCCCCCTCATTGTTGAGGCCAGTTGTTATCAACACAGAGCAGGGCTTGAACATGCTGACAACCATCACTCAAATGGCCTGGTGCACATTTTCCCTTGTGTGTTTTGTTCCCTTTGGTACACCCCACTTCCTACTAGGCACTGGCAAGTGTTCTGCAAGCCATACAGGCATGCAGCAACACCCTATGGACAAGGCAAGTTCTTGGGCCACAACAGGGGTTGCTGCATGTTGAAGAAGCTGATAGAGGAAGTAAAAGCCTGTAAAGGAATCCAAAAGTCTGTTGAGTGAGAGTGTACTAAAAGCCAACAAAAAGTGAGGGGCAGGGAGCTAAAAGCCTAGACTGGGTTATAGGAGATAATAACCTGCAAAGGGGGGGAGGGCTAGTAACCTGTAAGAGGAGTAGGAGCTAATAACCTGCAATGCAAAGGGGGGGCTAATAACCTGCAAGGGGAGGGGGGCTACTAACCTGTAAGGGAGGGCAATAACCTGTAAGGGGGGTGGGAACTGATAATCTGCATGAGGAGGGGACAATAAACGTGCAAGGAGGCAGAAGGGTTAATAATCTATAAGGGAGGGGATTGATAACCTGCAATGGTGATGGGGGCTAATAACTTACAACGGGGGACTTTGAAAACACAATTCTGGAGCATTGGTCAAAATCAAGAGATTATGATACCTGAGATCATATCAAAGAACTGAGGTTAACAGTGGCATATCTCCTGCTGAGGTGCCCTATCTTTTCCAAGGAAAGGAAACAATGGATTGATCCAATTATATACAAAATATTGGATAAAGATGACAGTGAACCATGTTGAAAGCTTCTGTTTAGTCGATCCTCCTGCACATTGTCTGAGAATTTTGCACAGGTATTGTTTTTAAAAACAGATTCAGAAAGGGTGGTGAAGGGGAGGAACGAGTTGCCAGAGGAGGTGGTGGTGGCAAAGATGGTGACCAGTTTCAAGGAGGGGGGGTAGGACAGGGTAAAGAAGAAGGGGGTGCAGCAGGGAGGGTGATGGGGAGGGAATTGGGATGGTGGGGAATGACTCCGGGAGGAGTGGGGGGGCAGCTCCAGGGTATTAACCCAGCTGCACACTCAAGTAGACTCAACAGACCTTTACAGCCTGTTTCTGCTGGCAATTTCATATGTTTTTATGTTCGTAAATATGGTTAGGTAGAGAATGTGCCTAATTTTATTAATTTTGTCCTATTTTATTTGAAATGTTCTTATACATGTGATAAACTATGTTTAATACATGTTCTCCCTTAATAAACTTGACTTGACTTGACAAAGTGGAGGGCATAAATGTCTGCAGTGGGGGATGAGGACAAAAATTCTTCAAAGGGCTAATAACCAGTAAGGGTGGCTAAAAGCCTATTCTGGGGGTGGCCTAAAAGTTTACAAGGGGTGGAAAGGTGGGCTTAAAGCCCTCAAGAGGAAGGGGAAAAATAGCCTGCAAGAGAGGGTGGAAAAGTAAGGGGGTTAAAAGCCAGCAAAAGGGAGATTAAATACCCTGCAATCTCAGATGCTTATGCTGGGTGGTGATGATGACAATGTAAGAGTGCAGACCTGGCAAACACACAAGTAAAGTGACTACAAATGAGATTATATTGGTGAACAAAAGCTTGCCACTCAATAAATCCTAAAAGTAGATTTAGAGAAAAAATAAAACTCCAAAAAACTAGGATGATGCAAGGAAGCTATAACATAAGATTTTTAATCACTAAGATTAAAAATCATTAAAATATGAAAATTATACTATTAAATAAGCTTGTTTCTCTTGACAAGATAAAACAAGATCATTTTCTTGATGTAAGTCATTTAGGCCATTGACGGAGTACAGGTCTATGGCACATTCATAAGGTAGAAAAAATGGGCAGACTGGATGGGCCTTGCGGTCCTTATCTGCCGTTGTCTGTGTTTCTATGTTTATGTTTCTATGAATAAGAAACTCTAGCGATAATCTTGGGGATTAAAATTCAAGATTTTTAGTTCGCAAAATAAGATATTTTAGCTTGTCAAAATTTTTTTTTTTTTCAGTGCAAAGGCTTGCATTTTTTCAGAGAGCCATTCAATTGGCATACTAGTGAGTATTGCCAATGACCCAGTTTTATGTACAGAGCCTGATTGGATGGTGGGTCACTGGAGGTAGAGTTAATCATCCCATCAGATGCTCTCTTCCTCCAGGGAGGCTGGGTTGTGCAGCTCACTGCAATATGGTCACCTGGGTGGCCACAAGTGGTAGTGGTGCAGCAGAGCTCTATATGCAACCAGGGAAGGGAACCACACAGTTATTAGTGTGTGTGGTATGCTAGCACCAAGACACCATGTTTGCACTAGTGGTGGGAGAATACCTTGTTTCAAATATTCATCTGAATATTTATATTCAGACCCCAAATATTTTAAAATTAAGTTTCTGATTTTGTTATTCATGTACCTGGGAAGGAGTAAAAGAACAGCCCCCCCACCCTCCTGTCCATCCCAATGGCATTAAAAACAACTCCCCGTTCTCTGCAATGAGCCCACTCCCAACCTTCTAACATGATTAGCTGTTTTATTATGCGAGCAAGTGTGAGAGTAACATTCACAAGATGGCAGCCAACAGTGGAGGGGGGTGGACTGTGTTGGCCACCTTCTTGCACCTGTGGATTTGATTAAATTTAAGAAATGTGGATGCTTGGGGAGGAGGGTGAGACTTGGGTGCTGCTTCCGGGGGGGGGGGATGATCTACTTAAGTAAACAGCAGCTGGCTGTTGAGGTTGTTGGGCTGTGCCTGTCATCCATCATGGGAGTTTACTTCTATTGCTATTGGAATTGTGAGTGCTGGTGGGGAGGAGGGAATAAATGGTAAACATTTAGAGACAATATAATTTGCATATGGCAGGGTGACAGCATGGAGACTGGAGATTTTATTGACTGACTGCATGACAATAATTCAAATCTTAGATCCATGTACACGGCCACCAGGGACTCTAAACTTCCTAGGTGCTACATTAACAGGCCCACATATTATTAAGGGTCTTGTGAAACCAAATGTTACAGAAAGATCATGACCACAAATTCTATTCTATGAACAGATAATGCTCACCCAGTGCCACTTAACAATTCTGTCCCCTATAGTCAGTTGTGAAGTTTGTGCAGAAATTACACTGACACCAACATCTATAAAGAATAAACTGAAAAATCAGAATCAAAATCCTTGCAAGAGGCTATGATAAAGAACTTTTGGCTAGATCAGAAGAGAGAGCACTTAATAGGGTTGACCTTCGCAGAATGCAAACAAAGAAAAGACAAGAATACGGACCTGTAACTCCTAACAGAATACAACTGATCAGGACAAATAGGCAATATTGTATTCCATAACTGGTCAACTTTGCTGCGATACCCACAGGTAGCTAATGCTGTTGTGGGTAAACCAAGGGTAACATTCAATAGGGCTGGAAGTCTGCAGGAAAAAAGCAGCTCTACAGTCTGTGGTGTCTATGGAAAATAACTGAAACAAACTGCATGAAAGCCATACACACACACACACACACACACACGCACACGCACACACGCCAGTCCCATCATGTGAAGGAAATGCAACCTTACAAGTATTTCTTCAGAAGTTGCTCCTTTTATTTACAGAAATTAAACTCTCAGCAGCATTCATTAAATATTGTTATAACAACAGTGTCTGCCTAGTGTTTTATATGAAAATCTACCATTTCATACCATTTATAGCTATTTATTGTGTGGACTGCTACAGCAACACTGCTAGATGTTGAGACTTTCTGTTCCCTGTGGGAATCGGCATATCTCCCCCTGGCTGATGCCATTTGGAGTGCTAATTTCTTTCTTCAATACATAAGCTAGGGAGACTCTCACATTGCTGAGGTCTCTAAAGACTTCTTATTCCTTGCAGTGTGCCTGTTGCATGAATCTGAAATCTGTTTGAATGTGGTTGTGTCATGTGCAATGCCAGTAATGGACAATGACCGTTTAAATTAAATTTTTTAGCCTGTGCAGAAGTCAGGGAGAGTAGCACATTGATGTTAAAGTGATTTTGCGAGCTTTCTCAGATGCCTTTTTCACACAGTATGCCATTGTCACCCATGCTTCAGATGTTGAAATTGCAATTTGTTTTATAAAAAAATCTGACAGCCATTTTTATTTATGTTTTATCAACACTGTGTCCTCCAGTTTTCTGTGTGTGGCCACACCCCAGAATGATGTATCACAAGGAAACTGTCAATGTTTTACATACAGCACCAAGGAATTCTGGTAAACTATCATGTTGGTTAAAATGTTAGTTACTTAGAAGTGCAGTCCCATATTTTGGTAGTGGTGACTGCACCTAAAATGTAGATGTATATAGCAAGGCATTGCAGGTACAATAAGAAGCTGATTTCCAAGTTCCTTACTGTGAGATGCAGTCTCATATTTCTATAGTGGCGTCAACAATATAAGTTCTTGTATGTTTATTTTCAAAAGAAGGCATTGTGCATATTGTATCTAGCTATAAGACCTCTTTACTGAGAGATGTAGTCTCCTATTTCTGTAGTGAGCATAGAAAAATTATAGCCTGTATACTCATTTACATAGTGAGGCATTGTGGGTACAGTAGAGTACACTCCTATTGGTTACGTCTCCCATTTTCTATGGCAAACCTCAATAAGTCACTTTAAAATTATCTTTTTGCTAGGGCTAGCACATTCATCCCTAGTAGGAATTAATGCAGATAAGGTCCCTATTAAAACAAAATTATTGCAAAGCAGACACTAGTGCTATGCAGAATTTTCACATTTCAGTGGATTGAAATTCTGAAGAATTTTCAAAATTCCACCGAAATTCTGTCAAAAATAGAATGGTGCAATTCAACAGCAGAAAATAGTTGTGGAATAATTTTCCATGAAATCAAATGCTGTTCCACAGAATAGTACTCTACGGATCACAGTAGGTGGAATTATGCCGAAGAACCAGTAAAATTTTGGTGGAAATTCTGCCAGTGGAATGGTTATGCTGCGTTAATTCCTCAAGCAGAATTCCACACAGATACTGACCAACAGGAGTGAGATTACCAGCATTGTATTACTTGCAGCAATACAACTTCCTAGCAGGCACAACACCCCAAATGACATCAGCAGCCTAGAGGCATGCTGACTCAGCATCCAGCAACCATGGGGAAATGGACCACAACAAAAAGGCACTAGAAATGCAATAATTTGTTGACTTTTGTTACGAAACCTGGAACACACATAGGTTTTATAGCAGTGTTTATTGAATGGCACTGCCTCTTTTTGTTTTGAAAACCTTTGCATATGATCTTTAAGGCTAACTAAGTCCACGCTTCCAGAAGTCCATATATTTCCAAGACAGGATGCATGAAGGGTGTTATTACACTTAAAAATTAGACCTAAAATATTAATATGTAAATCTGAACTGTCCACATAAAGCAGCAGTATTTATTAATTGCAAAATATTTTTTCATACAGTTTTTTTAAACAACTATGACATTTCTGTCATCCTTAAATTAATTCTCAGCATATTTTATTTTTCTCAAATATTTAAAAAAGCTTTCATTACTAATTTTGTATTTAATAACTAAAGTCAATTACAGTTCAGACAAGTCTGAACACTGCCACTGGGTGTTGAGCAAAGCATACCGAAAGTTAGGATGCATGAGCGGGGGGGGGGGGCGATAGCAGTAGAAGGCAGAAGGGGATCACACCACTGTATAGTTCACTGGTGCAGCTGCACCTGGAATACTATGCAAGATACTGGAGCTCACTTGAGGAAAGATTGCAATAAGGTGGAGGCAGTACAGCACAGGGTAACTAAGATGGCACGTGGCCTTTGGAATATGACACATGAGGAGAGGCTGTGGGACTTGAACATGTATTCCCTTGGAAAAGGAGAAAAAGTGAACTCATTGAGACATACAAGTACCTGCATGGGATAAATAAAGGTCAAGGAACTGTTCTTCTTGAGTTCAACACAGGGACGGGAGGGAGTTTACTGAAGCTTATGGGAAGATTCAAAAAGGATTTCTGTTAACATTTCTTAATGAAAAGTGTTGTAGATAAGTGAAATAAGCTACAATATCCAAAGACTTAGAGACAAAATCATTAAGCAGCTTCTTATAGGGATAGGGCAGGATACTGAGGTTAGTTGGATAAAGGGGGGAGGTGGTAAGAAAGGTGATGATTGCCACAAGGGCAAGTCAGAATAGTTTAGTAGTGTGGGCCAGCTGGATGGGGCAAGAGCCTTTTTCTGCTGTCAACTTCATCAGTATGTATCTATGTATCTAATAGCAATTTTTAAAAAACTTCTGCTGAGATTACGGTTTGGCTTCACACACTAGATTTAAAATGTGAGCATATTACGGTGCTGGCAGTCAGGATTTTACCAAAAGCCATTTCATAATTTGTATAAATTGCATTTTTCTTACCCATAGGGCCAGATATTCAAAACTTTTACGCCTGGCAAAAACTGTTTGTGCAGGTTTAGCGCAGGATTAGCACAGATCTGCTGTATTCAAAAGGCCAAATAGCGCAGGAAAACTACATTAGTGCCAGGCAAAATCATAATGTATGCAAGGGGCAAACTAAGGGGTTGTGTACATGAATACAGGTGCAATGCTATATTCAGCGACTAGCGCCATGCAAAGTGGTTTTGCATGACTTAGTGTGACACTTAGCGTGGTGCACATTACCGCCCAGGAAAAGGTAGGCTTAACCCTGGGCAATCAGCTTTGCGTGACATTATGGCTTTGCGTGGTGTTTGCATGGCTTTTTGCGCGGCTTTGCATGACCCTAACAAATAAATATGACACATAGACAAAGCCAGACATAGAGAAAACATGCTGCTCACTGATGGCATCACAATGATGCCATCATCTGCCACCAGTCCCAGCCATGCCAGGCAGTAAAGTGGTGACCCTGCCACCAGTGGACAGCATGGCAGTGTGGCCATACAGCACACACCTGTGGACCACTCTTCTGTGGACACCAACAGATGCCAGCATACACATGCAGCACTGTGAGCATAGAGGATGTTGAGGGGACAGTGTACGGGTTGCCAGGCTGTGCCACAGACCAGGTGTGGCCACAAGGCTGGGACACATCACACAGTACACATGGGCCAGTATTGGGAATACTCCAACACCAGTGTGCCTTTCTGATAATATATGCCCCTCCAGCCACATACCGCACAGCTGTACAACTGCCACAGCACACAAAAGCCGGACATGTATATGTCACTGTGTGCATCCCATGCCAGAGGTGCAGCAGTTGTGGGTCACACAACAGCATAACAGTAATGTCCACTGCCAGTAAATGCCTGCATGTTGGGCCTGTCACTGTGTATAGTGCAGTCATCAGCACTGCCCTACACACCATAGGCAGTGCTGTGTCCACACACTACTGGCCCCCTTGCTACTGTAGTGTCTGCTGTGCACTGTAGCATGACCTACAGTGTGACAGTTGCATGCAGCACCATCACCATCTGTGCCTATGCTGTGTTGTCCCAGTATGGCTGCAGGTTGCAGCGCAAGTGAAAGTACAGTGTTCAAAGCTGTATAATATTCCCCTGTTTGTGCAGCGCTAACACGTTTGCGTGGGTTTAGCGCAGGGCTAAACCGTTAGTCCAGTGCAAACTGCATGAAAATCAGGGCATAATGAGATGCTAATCTGGATGTTTGCCCAGAGACTACCTAAGTAGGCTCATTTGCATGTCACTTTTGAATATGGCAAAGTTTAGTGCCGGGCAAACATGTCTGCACCGGGCTAACGGTTTAGCCCTGGTCTAAACCCGTGCAAACACATTAGCGCTGCATAAACAGTTTGGGGAATATTTTACAGTTTTGAACACTGTACTTTCACATACACTGCTGCCTGCAGCTGTACTGGGTCCACACATTTGCTGGCACACACATTGGTCACATAGTTCACCTATGCCTACCTTCACATCACTGAGCACTGTTTTGCTGTTGTGATTTGCATTTCCTGGTTGCCATCTTCAGAGTAGTCTTATTCCAGGGCTAAGTTTGCCCTGCACTCCCAGCCCAGTTAGCCTGGCCGCATTCCCATGCTATATTCAGAAGCTGTTTGCCCAGGGCTATTCCTTTTTAATATGGCTTGCTTTGTGCTCTTGGCTAAGTTTGCCCACCGGGCAGTGCTAATTTAGCCACGGGGCAAAGTTTTGAATATCTGGCCCATAGTATCCAAAAGTGCTTTACAAGCAGTGGGGACTGCTGGTGAATTGTGTAAAATGTAGTGGCAACTATTATGGATGTATTCCACTGTCAGTGAGACAGCTTTTACCAGGTGCTATTTCATAATGTGTGTTTACTGTATATAGCACTTTTCATACCCATTGTATCCCAAAGTGCTTTGCAAGTGATGGGGGCTGTTGGTGAATTGACTAAAAATGGAGTGGCAACCATTACGGAGTATGGAGCTGGCAAGGCTTGATGTGTTGCACCAGAAGTTTGTCTGCTTCATGTTTGAATCCCCACACATGACACACAGTTGTGTTTTATTAAATAAATTTGATTGGCTAAAGCAAAAAGATCAGAGAAATTACAACATGATTATGCTTATGTACAAATGTTACAAAAATCTTGTACCATATTACCTATTAAATGAATTATTGCATATGAAAATCAAGCCAAGTCATTAATCTGCTTCTGGTTTGGAATTTATTCCAAGAAAGTGTAATCTTGAAATTGGTAGATCCCACTTTTTTAACAGGGGTCCTAATTTATGGAATAATCTGCCCACTCAACTTAGACCAGTAGAAGGTACAATCAATAGAACCAGAATTAGCAAATGGCTGATTAGTCAGGAATCTAGGAAATCATTGTGATGCTCATCTTGGTATGCTGGCTAGTATGATTATAATGTACAGAGCACAGACTGTATTTTGTATAATTCTATATAACAAGGTGTTATTATATATAATGAATGCGTTTACTTGTTTGTAATACTTTTCTTGTTAAATTTATTGAATTTTGTAACTGTACCTATTGCACTAAAAGGACTGCATTGAAAATGAGCTTTCATCAATTGAGTTTTCCTGTTCATATAAAATATGAATACAATTTTACCATACCATACCATACCATACCATACCATACCATACCATACCATTATGCAAATCAACAGCCACACACTGCCATGGACAATCACCTTAACCACTTTTATGTGAAAGAGAATGTTAGCCAGGGCACAAGGTGGAAATGAAAACCCCATTCTTCTGCAATAAAGTGCCATGAGTTCTTCTGCTTCTACCAGGACACTGAAGATAGGAAAAGAAATGGCCAAAATAATCTCAGTTTATTATCTTATCTAATGGACAGCACACATTGATAGAACAGTAGCCCCCCTCCCCAGTGATGCACTTAAGCACCATTTATGGTATGAGCCATCTCTTGGTGTGGGACCAGAACAGTTGTAGTCATTGTCATGTGTATGGTGTGGTTTCCAACCCATTACCAGTCAAAAAATCTGCAGTCATCTGAATACAGATTTTCTTGTACTATATCAGGTTTTGTCACATTGCTCAGTGATTCTTTTGGGGGTGATGGCTACCACTGTATGAATGTTGGACCTAGAGACAGATGTGCTATGGACAAAATTATGGGAACACAAGGGTGAACATTATTTATGTACCAGCCCTTTGAGTTTTGGTGCCCTTGGAGTCCACACTGCACCCACCTGCTAGGGGACTGGCATGGATTCGGTAGTGGAGAGGAGAAATGGCATGGTACCCCCAATTTGGGCAATGGCAGGACATACCTGTGAACAAATTGCAGGTTACAACCCTCCAGGAAATATATAGTAGCTGCCTCCTCAATGCTTCACCACACAATAACAATTTTCCCCTTGCAATAATTTGCAATACCAGCACATAACATGGACAAATAACAAGATTTATTTATTGGAGCAGAAAAGGGGAGAAAAACAGCACAACATTAATAACTGGCTCAAACAACATTACTCCACACAGTATCCCCACCTCCCACCTGCGGGTGCACCCAGCTTCCCATTGCAGCTGCTAAGTGCCTATAGTACCTTTTGGTGGGTACGACACCATGGTGCAGATTTTGGTGCTGGGGATCCCTTGTTGTAATCCAGATAACTTAAACAGTGACCAAATTTATGTCCAACCCTTGGCTTAGCTTTAGTTGCATAGTCCTTCCCAAGATCTAATCCCCTTATTCTAACTAGCTAGCTAGCTAATAAAGTGCTCCTCTGAGCTACAGCCCAGAGGTATTTACAGTTTGTGGGGAGTTTCACAGTCTGGATCTGAATTTACATGGTTCTGTGAAGGTATCTCTTGGAAGCGGCACCACAGCAGCACAGCCGAGTGAAGAAAGTTGAAGAATGCTGGTCTTCACTTGCCTGGCCTTGTCAACTTTGCCTCTGAGGCCTTTGTAGACAGTGTTCACAAGACAGACCTTTTGCTGTCTTTCTTGATGGCCTTCTTTGCTGTTGGGCTGGGGGCAGGACAGGCCAGGTCCCTAGACTTGCAATGTGGCACACACACTTTTCCTGAAACAGCAGTGTAGCTGGGCTTTGGTTCAGTCTCTGGTCTCAGCACTCACACTCCATCTTCTCCAGGCACTGAGGTGGCTGGGCTCTGGCTCAGACTCTAGCTGTAGCACACACAGTCACTCTGCTTGCAGCAATTAGCAGTCTCCAAACTTACCCCACCGAGTGGGAAAACACAGTGACTCAGGCTTTACTACCTGCTGCAGAGCTCTTCAGTTCCAAACAGCACGACTTACGGTCTCTATTATCAAACTGCAGCTCCAATCTCTTTCATTTTCTCTGGCTACACAGCTTCAATTGCGTGCCTGGAGCCTTGGCTTGGAGGGACAGGAAGCGCATCCTCAGGATCACGAGAACAGCTGCACGGGAGTCTGAGCTGGACGTCATTGTCCACCTAGGGACAAATAACTTGGCTCATCATGAGATCAGAGCAGTGCAGGAGGACTTTGTAGAGTTGGGGAGGGACCTAAGACAAGTAGCACACACAGTATCTTTCTCAGAGGTGCTGCCTGTCAATGGCATGGGGGAAACGAGGGTAATTTTCACCATGCAGTTTAATGAATGGTTGAAAAAATGGTGTGGAGCACAGGGGTTTGGCTTCATTGGGGACTGGGGTTCCACCTGGAGGGACACCAGCCTATACTGGCAGGATGGTCTGCATCTGTCCAGGAAGGGAACAAGTCTTTTGAGCAATCAGTTTAAATGCTTCTTTGGCAAGCTTTTAAACTAGTCAAAGGGGGAGGCACTGATAAGCAGCAGGAAAATCCCAGCCTCTCCCTACAAAACAGGGTACTAAATGAGAAAAACACCAAGGTAGAAAGGTCAGTGGGGGATGCTGCAACAGAAGGTAAAGCCATCAAAAAATGGAGAGCAATGAGTACCAATGCCCGTAGTCTTGGTAACAAGCTTCCTGAATTGGTGGCCTTGATGGAAGAGGAACATCTGGATATTGTGGCAGTCACAGAAACATGGTACACAGAAAACCATGACTGGGACGTAAACATACCAGGATACACTATCTACAGGAGGGACAGGGAGGGTAAAGAGAGGAGGAGTAGCTCTTTACATAAGGGAAGGAATAAAAGCAACAGAACAAAAGGTAAACAGGGAGGAGAAGAAGCATTGTGGGTAAATTTGGAGACCGAATGGCACCACAATCACTTTCAGGGTTGTATAGACCCTTCTCAGGGGAGGAAATGGACAAGGAAATGATAGAAAGTATACTTAGAATGGCAGAAAAAAGGGAGATATTGCTGATGGGTGATCTGAATATGCCAGATGTTAACTGGAGTGCAGTTGCAGAAGCCACTTTGAAGAGTGGGGTTATTCTAGATGCCCTACAGGGGGCATGCCTTAGACAACTAGTATTGAAGCCCACTCAAGAGGGAGCAATCTTAGATCTGGTTCTCTCAAATGGAGATGGAGAGAGGATCACAGATGTAGAAGTGGGTAGCCATCTGGGAACTAGCGACCATCGAACAGTATGGTTCACAATAAACACAGCAACAGAGTCAAGCCATACAAAGGCAAAAGTACTGGACTTTAGGAGGCTGACTTTGCCAAAATGGTGAGTGCCTAAGGAATGCACTAGCAAATGAGCAGGAAGGAGAGGAAGAACAATGGGAATAATAAAACTGCCTTCACAGAGGTATGAGCCTAACCAAAACAAAACGATGTAAGAAACCACTATGGTTCTCAAAGGAAGTGGCAGTGAAGGTTCAAGAGAAAAAGAAAGCATTCAGGAAGTACAAGGAATCGCAGAAGTAGCAGGACAGAGAACTGTATCAGTTAAAGCAAAAGGAAGCTGGGAAGGCAGTCAGAACAGCAAAGGCCCAAACTGAGGAAAAGATAGCCAACTCAGTTAAGAAGGGGGATAAAACCTTTCATAGGTACATCAGGGAGCAAAGGAAGACCAAGGGAGGGATAGTGAGGCTTAATAAAGGGGAGGGAGGGTGGGCAGAGGGAGACTGTGAAAAGGCTGAGATACTAAACAAATATTTTTGCTCAGTATTTACAAATGAAGAGGGGGAGGTACCTAAAACAAACAGTAGAAACACTCTGGATACAGAAGTTGATACCAGCCCATTTACAGAAGAAACGGTTATGAAAGAACTCTTAAAACTGAAGGTGGACAAAGCAATGGGGCCTGATGGGATTCATCCCAGAATTCTAAAGAACTAAAGGTGAAACTAGTGACACCACTGACTACCCTCTTTAATAAATCATGGGAGGATGGGGTGGTACCCGAGGACTGGAGGATGGCAGGTAGTTCCCTTCACAAAAGTAGGAGCAGGCAGAAGCAGGAAACTACAGACCTGTTAGTTTAACCTCAGTGATAGGGAAAATGATGGAATCACTTCTGAAGGAAAGAATTGTCGGTATTTAGAGGCCAGAGGGCACAGGACCCTAGGCAGCATGGATTCACAGTGGGAAGGTCATGCCAGACGAATCTGATAGATTTCTTTGACTGGGTGACCAAAGTAGTAGATCAGGGAGGGGCTGTGGACATGGCCTACCTAGACTTTAGCAAGGCATTTGACACAGTCCTACACAAAGATTAATATACAAGTTAGCTAGCCTGGGAGTGGGTCCCAAGATGACAGCCTGGGTAAGAATTGGCTGAAGAATAGGACACAGAGTAGTAGTAAATGGAGTCACTCAGAAGAAGAGGGCTACTGGTGGGGTACCATGCAGGGTTAAGTATTAGGACTGGTCCTCTTCAATGTCTTTATAAGCGACATTGCAGAGGACTGGAAGGAAAAGTATGTCTCTTTGCAGATGACACAAAGATCTGCAACAGAGTTGATGCACAAGGTGGGGTGGAAAGGATGAGAAGGGACTTGGCAAGGTTAGAGGAATGGTCAAATGTATGGCAGCTTAGATTCAATGCTAAAAAGTGCAAGGTAATGCACCTGGGAAACAAAAACCCAGGGGAAGAGTACACAATGTGGGGTGAGATACTAACAACAACAAAAATGGAAAGGGACCTGGGGTAGTCATTTCAGATGACCTAAAGGTGGGCAAGCAATGTGAGAGGGCAGCAAGGAGGGCTGGGGGGATACTGGGATGCATAGGGAGTGGCATCACCAGTAGAAAACAGGAAGTTATTATCCCTCTATGCAGACAGCGGGTCAGACCCCATCTGGAGTACTGTGTGCAGTTCTGGAGACCCAATCTCCACAAAGACACAGACAGGATGGAAGCTGTCCAGAGGAGGTCAACTAAAATGGTGCAGGGTCTGCACGGAAGACATATGAAGGGAGACTAAAGGAGCTTAATATGTATAGCCCTCGAGTAAAGGAGGGAGGGGGACATGATAGAAACGTTCAAGTACCTCAAGGGAATCAGCAAAGTCCAAGAGGGTAGCATCTTTCAAAAAAAGAGGTGTGCAAGAACAAGGGGGCACAATTTAAAGTTGGGGGGTGGCTCAGAGGTAATTTAAGGAAGTATTTTTTCACAGAGAGGGTTGTGGATGCATGGAACAGCCTTCCGGCGGAGGTTGTGGAGTCAAAAACAGTGGTGGAATTCAAGCATGCATGGGACAGTCATAAGGCCATTCTAGGGGGTGGGGGTAGGAAGAAGTAGGCTGCTGGTTAACTAGGATCTGCAGCTTATCCAGAAGGTAGGGAAATGGGCAGACTGGGTGGGCCAAGCAGTCCTTATCTGCCGTCAAATTCTATGTTTCTATGTTTCTATGTTAATTGCCTTTCTTACTGCATCCAGCTCCAAACTCTCTCTTCCTCTCACTTTTGCAGCAGCTACAATTTTACTGGTGCTCTGGCTGCTGGTCTCTCTCTGAGGCCAAGCAGGCCATTGGTGTCCAAGGGCAGGTCTCCAGCTGGGTAGCCCACAGTAAGTCTTTCCTGCACTTCTGTACTCTTGAAACTCAAACTGAATCTCCCTTTTATGGTGGGCAGGTAGGCCCATTTATAGTTTTCTCATAGTCCACCTTTGATTGGCTACCACAGTCCCAGGCATTTTTGCTGCCCTGTGGCCCAGTTCCCAGCAGCCTTCTTACTGCGGAGTCCTATGGTGGCCAACATATTTGTTTATGTTTTGCCCCCATTCAAACTTGGACCACACATTTTAATTGTAAGCCCTTTCTGGGGCAGTCATTTGTGTGTCCTGGCTCTGCTTGCCATGCAGGAGCCAGGATACATTTTACTTAACCTGTGGGAGCTCCCTGTGGCCTACTGGGGCTTCCACTACATATTTACCCCATTCCTGCCCTTTTAGACAGCTCTCCTAAATGCAGCTGCAGCTCCTTTAAATTTTGCTGCCCACCAGCTACTCATGCTTATTAGGTGTGCAGTGGTAATATATTTTTATTTACATTCATTGTGGCCTGTTTTTTTTACTCTCACCAGGACTGCTCTGATGCCTCCACTAGTGACCAGAGGTACAAACAACTCAGGACCTCAACCTCTTTTCTGCAAAGGGGGCACAGGAACGAGCATGTCTGGTGGCAGCTGCCATGAAGGTTGGGAGGGCACCATGGTTCAAAACCTTCCCAGAGCCACTGGTCAGGATGACCATGGGTCAATAGCTCTGATAAAGGTAGGCCCCATATTTTTTTTGGGGGGGAGCTTACATTTAAAAAAGCTGTTTTTTTATGAAAAAATCATGAATTTGGCCACTTTTAAGACAATGGAGACAATCACATTAAAATTAATATTCTTGACCAGCATCTCAATGTTCACAGAAACAAATCCTCATAAAAATCACAATGCAAAATTAGTCACACCATTTGGCATAATTCTGTGTATTCATGAAAAAAATCTATAAATTGGGCAAACCAGTTTTCTCCCAACCCCAGTAAAAGAGTTCACACCAAAGAACTGTTAGTTATGCACAGATATTAGCTAATCACTAAAATGAAATAAGCCTTGCTGTAGCATACCATGTGGCCCACAGTTATTTTTCTGTACTGCCTAAACCACTTAATAAATATGTTCTGTCTCCTTAAAAACCTACTTCAGAGAATCTGTGGGCTAGATTCATAAAACTCATCAAACTCCTGCAGCTGCAGGAACAACTCACCACAAGTGGGTTGCCAATTGCAGATCCACAGTGTTCCACAGTTTTACCACAGTTACTAGTATTCACAAAGGTAGAGCTGGATTATGACTGGCTCCATGATTTACAGCAGCTTGAGGGTGATGTTGACTGGGAAATCCTCATTGCTGCAGAAAACTGTTACGGCCAGTGGTACCAGCCTTAACATTTTTAGCAACTGTTGTGGCCATGAATATTAGTCTCCACAGCCGCAGAGCCTTCAGTCTGCAACTGGAGTTGCGGTGTGGGACTTTGTCCCAAAGGGCTTGATTCCAGAATGTCGTACTTATGGTGCAAGGTGATTTACACCAAACCCCATGACATAAATTGCATCTTGCGCCATGTGATACACAGGTCCCAATTCTATGGTGCAGGTTGCGCCATGCCACATGAGAGTTGCACCAAAGGTGGCTACACCACCCACTATGCCTGCAACCCACTGTGGCATGGTGTAAGGGTGGGTTACGGCAGCACCTGTGCTCCATTTCAAAAGGGTGGCTGCCATAACCCAAGTACAGGATTACAAGACCCGCAATGGCACTGCAGGCTAGACCAGCATGGAGGTGGTCTAAGGGGCAACATCCTGGCAAAATGATGGATCCCCCCCGCAGCACTGTGGAAGACACATTGCCATGCCTCACACTCCCCCAACATAGTGCTTCCCCCCACCCCTCCCGATTTTCAGGGAGCCTCCAGGTCCATTTTGTGATGTGCCCCCATGTGCCTGTGACACCTGGCCAGCCCCCCCCCAATGCCCCCAGGAGATTGTGAGAGTGGAACTGAGTGGGGATCTGGGGGGGCAGTTAAATGTGGGCAATGACTTGCGGCACCCAGGTCCATTGCATCATTCCTGTGGTGCAAGTCTGCAGCTGCCGCAAGTCACAGGTCGTGGGTGCCGGGGACAGTGCCTGTCTTGGAATAGAGTGCAGGGTCCCCGGCATAGCATTGCATGGCACAACTTGCATACACCCACGAGTTGCACCATATGACTTGGAATCGGGCCCTAAATGTTTAGTGAATCTAGCCCTATATTTCCCAGAACAGCTGAGTTTTTAATTGAACAGTTTTTGCGATCCCTGCTTGCTGACTTCCTTTATAACAGTTTCTGGCAGTTATGCTCAATTTCACACATACCATAGGATTTTAAGCAGAAGCTTGCCAGTGGAAAAGTTGCAGTTATGTTAAATGTTTAATTGGGAAGAGTCTTTTAACTCTCATGAAGTTTTAGTTAGTCAACTGGAATTCTTAACTTTTGTTTTCTAAAGGAAATTCTGGCTTATGTTTTCCCTGGTGTATGCAGGCCTCCCAGATCAGGGATTCATACTGCAGATAAATTATTGTATATGCAGCGGTGTACAGTGGAATTGTTCCCATAGGCTTACATTGATTATACAGAAAAAGAAGCACTCTAGCTTCCAAAGGAAATAATGCAATTTCTAGAAAAACACAGTAAAATTGCACTGCATGTAGTTAAGGGGAAAATGTCAGACTATGTAATTGTTGAGCCTCCAGCATTTTAACGAGTTTTTAAGTTTAATGTGACAGAAATTAGAATGGGATTTTTGGGACTCGGGTGTGTGTGTATGTAATTATGAATGGAGACATTAAATGTCAGCATTTACAGTGTTTTTTTGTTATTTATGCATTTATAGTCGCAATATGTCAGTCTAGGAAAATGTTTTAATACCACAGGGAGGCAGGATTACCTTTTCAGATAATAAAATATGGTTAACATTTTTTCCTTTTTTAAAATACAACAGTGTGTCCTATCTAGCAGGGGTCCAGATAATTAAAACAGTACATCTTAACTATGTGCAAATGGATAGAATTTTTTGTTTTTGTTTAGAACTGTGAAGTATTTACTGCTAGCTTTTTCAACCTGGTAGTATACTCATTTAAAGGGAAACACCCAAAGTGTCCTTACTATAGTCTAGGACCTTGATGTTGGAGAGTAATGTCAGTATTGTTTGTTTTTTTTTGGTGCAAATCTGTACTTTCTCATTACTTTTATTTGAGCATTTTTAATTAAGTCATATAGATAGTCACCACAACTGAGACCATTGTGTACCTCATCAGGTTCAACTGCAGAAGAACCTGGGAACTATAAGCACCATCAGTAGTCAACAGCAGTTGTCAGACTCAACCAGATATGTTTTCCTAATCAAGACCTCTAGGTCCGTGACTGTTAATATGGGCACTGTGAATCATTATCCAGCCACGGTAAAATGCACTGTGAGAGTTTCCCTTTAAATGGTAGTAAAGGAGCCAGCCCGTCAATGCAGCAGTAGCGTGACCACTCACACTCGCTACAAACCAGGAACAGGAGTGATCTCAGGTCATTGTGAGCTGATTGGGGGGGCATCAACTTTCCCAAAGTATGTGCTTCTCCTGGACGGAGGAATCAGGCTGCTTCCATGCATCTGCTATGTGGGTGTTCTTGGGTTACAGTACAGACTGATGCATCATGTCAGGTGGGAGCAGATGCAGATTGGCTATCAGGCTCCATGGCTTTCATACACACACACCCATGATTGGCTCCATCTGGCATCTCCCTGTTGGCAGGGATAGAAACAGGTAAAACAGCCATCAGCATTGCAGGATGAAGAATTGCCAGGATTTTGGGCTCTGACTCACCAACTGCCTCACTGAACTGAGGAGTCAATGGGAACCCTGGGCAACTCCCCACTGCCCCAGCTCGGAGAGGAAAGTCTATAGGTAGGAGGGGACAGAGTAACAGACAGAGATGGGGAGGATGGAACTAGGACAGCAGTGAGTAGAGGGATAAAGAGTAAAATAAAAATAAAAACAGTAGTTATGCCATCCACATACCAATCCCTCCAACCAAGTCTCAAATCATCTAGGCACCCAGCATTTGCAGCCAAAAGGAGACTGGCATTGGTTTAGCTAAGCCAGCTGCTGCTCTGACATACCTTTTAATAGTGACCCTAAACTGCAACCCATAACTGCCTACAATATTCTTGAACATAAAAAAAGGTTCATTCAAGTAGTGGTTTGGGAACTGAAGTCATGGTGAACCCTCACTGGTCTTGATTTGGAAACTTTGAAGAAGCATTGGAAATCATGTAGGAAGTGTAATCTTACATAATCTCTTTAACTCAAATGATGGACTTAAGTTAAAGGCTCTAGCTGGTTTCCTGGGCTCTTTACATATTTAGACTTATATTGCCCATAACTGATTGTTAGCATAAGATTGATGTACTTTAATGATCATTCTGATTGGAATATGTGAGGCTCTATCTTGGATTTTTCTTTCAGATGAATGATATATAACCATCATATGGCTATTTATAATATGTTTGCACTTTATAGATAGAAGTTGTCTAAATGATTAATTTTAGTAACATATCTTTAGATGCCAATACTGTCTTGTCTCTTTTTGTTATATGTATTTTATGATATATGTAATTTTGTATTGTACATTGAAATGATATTTTATATCGATCAATAAAACTAAACTGAACTGAACTGAAGTGTGACATAGCTCATACTGCTGCTGTGAATAAAACATATTAGTAAATTATCAGCTCTGGTGCTAGTACCCCTGCATGCAATCCCTGTAGTGTCCATCTTTGTTTTGCAAATAATATTTTATTCAACATTATAACATTTTATCAGTAGTTACAAATACAATACAGAGATTTTGGTTGGGTTATATAACTTAACAGTCAGAGATCATTAAGCCAATAAATAGCATAAATAACATGTGATGGCATTATAAATAAAATGCATATTCTACTTTGAATAAAGGAACATGGGTGCTTTTAACATTATTCAATAAAATACTCAGTACCCCAATCCTCAATTTATTTATTAAAAATTTTCCACAGTGGTCCATAAACCTTACAGTAGTTGTAATTCTACAATACACTCAAAAATAGCTGTTTACATTGTATTTTTGGAAAGGATAGTGAGTCTGTGGGATGTTTCCAATTTTAAAGAATCAGTCTTTTCACTGCCATAATATTAGCTTTCAAAATTAATCTGTGTTTTAATTGTAATGTGAAATTGTCATACAACTCCAAAATCATTATCTTGGGATCTATTCACTATAGAAAACCAAATCCTGTTTTGTCCATAAATGCAAATGATTGGGACCATCAATTGATACATAGCTGACACTCCCAAAAAAGAAGGAAAATATCTGCCCCAGTGCCCCCACAGTGTCAGCATGAATCTGATACTTCCAGATTTATTTTCTGCAACCTATATGGGGAGAAATATGCTCTATCCAATATTTTGTATTGAATGGCTCCGTCTCTAGTAAGTTTATACTTTGTAATAGAATTACATGCCATTTACACATTGTTGCTCTGTATAAGTACCTTTAAGCTCCTTTTCCTATCACTGTACTATTGCCTTATAATCCATATTAAATGGTTTATGTAGCAATTTAGTTAACCATGCACCTTGTTTTTTTAATCTTATAATTGAGAAGGTTTTGCAATACTCCTTCCATCTCCTTATTGTTTTGAGTTCTTTCCCATTTTCTGTGTTTTTTTTTAAATATACACTACTTAGTTGACTAAAATAAAAATACTGATGATTATGTAAGTTACAGTTATCTCTGAATTTCTCCCAGTTTAACTTAATACCTTTTTCATAAAGGCTTTGCAATTTCCTAATTCCTTTTTCTGACCCAGATTTCACGTAAAGCATCTTGCCATTCAACCTGAAGTTTGGATTATATAAAAGTGTATTCAGTAGTGATGCATTATAGGTAGCTACCCATTTGGTTTAATTGGTAAAATTATGAATTATAAAGCAGAGATTTTAAATTATGACACTCTTAGATTTACCTAATTCTTTTGTCATAAAATTGTTACTGTCCATTATCTCTAAAAAAGTTCTCTTGCCATTACATTTCCAGTCTCAATTCCTATGTTGTCTTTTTTGTCAAATGCCTATCTAATTACCATCTTCACCATATATACCATATATCAGGGCAGGCTAAGCTTCCCTGTTCTTTAGGTAAACAGAGTCTTTGCCATGAGTTTCTTGGTGACTTATTATTCCAAATAAATTACTGAAATAGATTGCCTTAACTCCACCTTTCCAAAGAATCTGTTGAACCCCAGCAGATTGTTTCCTTTGATCTCATAATAATTTTGAGAATTCATGTTTTAAGTAAACAGGCTGTTCTTTAAATTTAAAGTTAATCATTCTAAAAAAGTTTTCCTCAGTCTGTCTTTCCCTTCAGATGTTAACATTTTTACAATAGCTGGTCTAGTCCCCTTCCCTGTCCACCTTTCCTAGCATTAATCAATGAACATGATCAGTTACAGGCAAAGCTTTGTCCAACCCAATTAGCATATAATTAAATTCAGTTACTATATCTTTCAGCAAACTGTCTTTTCCCCATTCGGCCAATAAACAAAAATGCACACATTTTTCCACCAAGAGCAGTTCTCTTGGTCGTCCATCTTAATTCTAAGGGATACATACTGTTTCTGGAGAATTTTAACATCTTTTGAAATGGGAACAATAGAATCTTCTACTTAGAATTGTCTCAGTTCTAATTCATTTATTCGTTTAATTCCTTGTTCCAGTAACAATGCATACAAGGAATTGTTTCAGATAGGTTTGGTAGGGAATCAGAAAGATGTCAAAGTTTATCTATAGAAGACTGCAGCAAACTAAAGTCGTTAATTAATTGTTGTGCCCAAACTGGGGGAGAATTAGAAGTACTGTACTATCTCGTTTGCTAGTGCCTGCAGTTGATTCATTTATATATCCAAAATCTTGTAAGCAGGAAAAGGTTCTGGCACACACCAACTCATAAAAGGAACGCATGAAGTAATAAAAAATTAAAATTTATTGCACCAAAAGAGACAGAACATCTTGCCTGACATGTTTTGGATTGACTACCAATCCTTTTTTAAAGGCTGAAGAAAGTACTCAAGACACTCCTATTAAATAAACACAACAACAGGTGATACAATTAACATTTAAAAATCAATAAATTTAACAATTATTATTAAAGTCCACTTAAATAATCTATACTATAACAAAGTGGCTACCACTTTAAAAAGCGGAGAATACCAGAATCAATGGTGTAGAAAACAATTCATTAAGCAATTTTCTAATCATTCATAATGTCACCTAATAGAATTTTAAAATGCCACAGACCAGATAATCAGTTTTTTACTAACAGGGCTCATAAAAAATATATATGTAACTTCATAAAAAATACAAAACAGAAAAACATAATGACAGTTATGCAGACTAGATAACCTATATAATACTTAACAAATACAATGTAGTTAGAGATCAATACTAATAACATTAGGAATTATGGCATTCTTATAATTCAGAGAGTTTAAGAAACAGCAAACAAACTGTTCATATCAAATATATAAAAATGGGTCCTGAGAGACTACTATCAAAAACATAGTATCATTTTTTTAAATACAGATAGATGTCTATTTGGGCATTCAAACCTGGGCTAGTATTAGCCCATAACTTTAGGATCCAATAATTTTCCTCTTCTTAACACAAGGTTGTTATAATCTCCTCCCCTTGGGTTACGACACATTTTCTCATTGGCCATAAATTTGAATTCATGTAGAAGATTATCATTTACTGTTAAAATATGAGCTGCCGTAGTGTAAGAACCATCTTTCCTTTTGATGGCTCTAATATGTTCACCCACTCTAATTTTAAAGCTTCTAGTGGTTTTACCCACCTAGAAGGCATTACAACTACACGTTGCTAGATAAATAACACCTTCGGTGCTACAAATGATACACTGTCTAACTTCAAAGGACACATCACTGTTAACACTGGAGAAATATTTCTCCTGAGTAGCATAATCACAGTACATGCATTTTTTGCACTGAAAATTTCCCTTACTTTTAGACAACCAACATTCAGATTCTTTAGGTTTGAAATAACTATGTGTGAGTAAGTGTCTTAATGTAGGAGCCTTATTGTAGCACATTCTAACTGGCTTTATAGCTAGTTCTTTCAAACCAGGCTCAACTCCCAAAACATGCCAGTGTTTCTTTACAATATTTTCATATACTTTGGCTTGTGCTGAATATTTCGTAACAAAATTGAATCTATCTTCAAAATCATTTTTAACTACATGAACATCAAGCAATGTTTCTCTGTCAATATGTTTAGCTATATCATGAGCTCTCTGTATACACATTTTACTATATCCTCTCTGTGTTAACCTCACAGTAAGATCTTCTGCTCCCTTATCAAAGTCTTCTATGTCAGAACAATTTTGTTTAGTACGTAAAAACTGTCCATATGGAATATTACTAGCTACATGAACTGGATGGCAACTATTTGCTAGTAAAATTGTATTGCCATCCACTTCCTTCCGATAAATATTAGTTTTTAAAGTGCCATAATCTGTTTTTTGAATAATCAGATCGAGGAAAGTGATACAGTCATTAGAAACAAAAGATGTGAATTTAAGATGGGGGTTAGTGCTATGCAAATATGTTACAAATTAATTAAAACTAGTAATGTCTCCCTGCCAAAGAACAATGATGTCATCAATATAACGTTCCCATAGCAACACATTACTCATGAACATATTGGTCTCTCTACAATGAATATAATCTTTTCTCCACTTGCCGACATATAAATTCGCTATAGAAGGGGCACATGTTGCTCCCATAGCAGTCCCCTTAATTTGAAGAAATATTTCTTGGTTGAATAAAAAAGTGTTGCATTTTAAAACACACTCTAACAGTTTTATCACCAATACAGTTGGTGGGGGTGTATGAAATATAGAGCCATTCTCAGAGAATTTATTTAGAAAAAATGCTATTTCATCCAATGCTCCTTCATGAGGAACATTGGTATATAGTGACTCAATATCCAGTGTAACTAATAAGGTCTCACTTGGTATTTTCTTATTTTTAATAATATTCAAAACCTCCTTAGTATTTTGAATATAGGAAGGTAAATTCTGGACCATAGATTTCAAAAAAAGAATCACAAAATTTGGATAATGGTTCAGTTAAAGACCCTATACCACAAACTATAGGTCGCCCTGGTGGATTATCCAAAGTTTTGTGAACCTTAGGTAACATATACAAAGTGGATCTGGAGGGATTAGAAACTGTAAGGTATTCTCTCATCTGTTTATCAATAATTCCTTCCTGAAAGGCATCCATAATAATTTCATCAATTCCAAACTTAAAATCTATAGTCGGATCTTCTCTCAGTTTAATATAAAACTGTGCATCATTTAGCTGTCTATATATTTCATTCAAACACATGTCTCTATCCATTAATACCACAGCACCCCTCTTATCAGCTTGTTTCACAATTAAATCAGAATCTTGTCGTAAAGTTTGAATAGCTTCTCTTTCCTGCTTAGTTAGATTGTTAAATACACAAGCTTGAGGGGTACAAAAAAAAGTCTCAATTTCTTTTTTGACCAGTTCTTTAAAGATCATAATGGCAGCACATGGAGGGGGGCACCACACTGAAGGGTTTTTAAATTTTATAACGTGGGCTTCCATGTTGTTAATTTCAGAGTTCACTTCTCATTTAGCAAAAAAGGCTTTTAAATTAAGTTTACGACAGTTAAGATTTAGATCAATTGCCGTCTGTACTCGATTCAACATACAGGTAGGTACAAAACCAAGTCCCTTCTTAAGCAAATCAGTCTCTCCTGTTGTTAAAACATGTTTCAATAAATTAATAATTTGGCTGATCTGGTTATTAGAGGGGCTAGTCCTTACCTCCTCTGTTGGTTCCTCTCTCTCGCTCCTAATGATTTCTTCCATGAGTTTCTCCCCCTGTGGCAACCTCTGAATTGTCTGCCTCCATGCTGCCATCCTGTTTCTTCTTCCCCATCTCATTCTTCTCAGTCTCGTAAATACTCTCGCGGTCTATCCTGGAGTCTTGGACTTCTTTGTGGAGGGGTGGGGCATATGGCATGGTATGAGACTGGTATTCCATAGTTGGTTGTGGATCTAAATGTGGCTGTTCCTTCAGAAAAAACTTGCTCCATTCATAACATCCACTTCAGTATCACTAACATGTGTACTCATGTCTGTGCTGTATTCAAAAGAGACATTTTGGAGCAAGAGAGAGGAACCAACAGAGGAGGGAAGGACTAGCCCCTCTAATAACCAGGCATGGGACCCCACAGAGGAAGGAAACAACTCCTGGTGGGGGACTCCATTGTTAGAAGGGTAGAACTGAAGGGAAGGAGGGAGGGGAGACAGAGATAAGGTGCCTGCCTGGCATCATGGCTTGGAGGGACAGGGAGGTAATCCTGAGGATTGCTGGAGCAGCTGCACAGGGAAGGGAGCTGGATGTCATTGTCACCCAGGGACAAATGACCTGGCTTTGAAAGGGATCAGAGCAGTGCAGGAGGACTTTGTGGAGTTGGTAAGGGGCCTTAGACAAGAAGCACGCATGGTAACCTTCTCAGAGGTGCTGCCTGTCTATGGCATGGGTGAGGCTAGGGTGCTCCACAAGATGGGATTCAATCAATGGTTGAAAAACTGGTGCAAAGCTCTGGGTTTTAGCTTCACTGGGGACTAGGGGTCCACTTGGAGGGATGCAGATCTATACTGGCATGATGGTCTGCATCTGTCTAGAAGGGGATCTAGGTTCCTAGGTGATAGGTTTAAATGCTTCATTGGCAAGCATTTAAACTGGACAATGGGGGAGGCACTGAAAAGGAGCAGGGAAATCCTAGCCCCCAGCAAAAATCAGGGTAGTTAGTGAGGTAAACATCAAGATAGAGAAGTCAATAGAGAGAAGGGCAGGGGTAAATGGAGAAAAGACAAAGGCAGTAGTGACAGAGATGGGGCAAAAAGTGGTAAGGCCATCAAAAAATAAAAGGTAATGAATACCAATGCCTGTAGTCTAGGTAACAAGCTCCCTGAACTGGTGGCTTTGATAGAAGAGGGATGCCTTGATATCATGGCAATCACAAAAGCATGGTACACAGAGAACCATGACTGGGATGTCAACATACCAGGGTACACAACCTACAGGAGGGACAGGGAGGGTAAAAGAGGAGGAGGAGTAGCTCTCTATATAAGGGAAGGGATCAAAGCAATGGAAAAATAGGGTAAACAAGGAGGAGAGGAGGTACTGTGGGTCACCCTGGAGACTGGAAATGGCACCATAATCTGAACAGAGGTTGTATACAGACCCCTTGTTGATGGGGGACCTGAATATGCCAGATGTTAACTGGAGCACCTTTGCTGCAGCCACATCCAAGAGCAGAGTCATTCTTGATGCCCTACAGGGGGCATGCCTCAGACAGCTAGTATTGGGACCCACTTGGGAGGGAGCAATCACAGACCAGGTACTCTCAAATTGAGACAGAGAGAGGATCTCAGATCTAGAAGTGGGTAGCCATCTTGGAACAAGTGACCACCAAACAGTGTGGTTCATAATAAACTCAGCTGCACAGTCAAGCCATACAAAAGTGAGGGTACTGGACTTCAGGAGGGCTGACTTTGTCAAAAGGGAAGAGTGCATCAGAAAAGCACTAGCAAACATGCAAGAAGGAGGGGTGGAGCAACAATGGGGAAACATAAAAACTGCCATCACAGAGGCAACAAGCCTTTGTATGAAGCAGATAAACAAATCAAAATGAAAGAAAAAAACACTATGGTTCTCAAAAGAGGTGGCTGGGAAGGTTTGGGAGAAAAACATAGCATTCAAGAAGTATAAGGAAACACAGAAGGAGCAGGACAGAGAACTGTACCAGTTAAAGCAGAAGGACGTGGGGAAGGCAGTCAGAATAGCAAAGGCCGTAACTGAGGAAAAAATAGTCAACTCAGTTAAGAAGGGGGATAAAACCTTTTATAGGTACATTAGGGAGTAAAGAATGACAAAGGGAGGGATAGTGAGGCTGAATAAAGGAGAGGGTGGGTGGGCAGAGAGGGACAGTTAAAAAGCAGGGATACTGAACAAATACTTCTGCTCAGTATTCACAAAAGAAGAGAAGGGGGAAGATACCTAATCCAATCAATAGAAGCACTCTGGATGGGGGGTTGATACCAGTCCTTTCACAGAAGAAAGGATTCTTAAAGAACTCCTAGAACTGAAGGTGGACAAAGCAATGGGGCCTGACGGGATTCACCCCAGAATTCTAAAATAACTAAGGGGAGAACTAGTGACACCACTGACTACTCTTTTTAACAAATCATGGGAGGATGGTGTGGTATCTGAGGACTGGAGGAGGGTGGATGTGATTCCTCTTCACAAAAGTTGAAGCAAGGAAGAGGCAGGAAACTATAGACCTGTCAGTTTGACCTCTGTGGTAGGGAAAATGATGGAATCACTTCTAATGGAAAGAACTGTTGAGTATCTAGAGGCCAGTGGGGCACAGGACCCAAGGCAGCATGGATTCACAGCAGGAAGATCACGTCAGATGAATTTAAGCAATTTCTTAGACTGGGTGACCAAAGTAGTAGACCAGGTAGGGGCTGTGGACATGGGCTACCAAGACTTTAGCAAGACATTTGACACAGTCCCACACAAAAGATTAATAAACAAATTAGCCAGCCTGGGAGTGGGTCCCAAGATGACAGCCTGGGTAAAGAATTGGCTGGAGAATAGGACACAGAGAGTAATAGTAAATGGAGTCCACTCAGAAGAAAGGGGGGCTACTAGTGGGATACCGCAGGGTTCAGTATTAGGACTGGTCCTCTTCAATGTCTTTATAAGTGACATTGCAGAGGGACTGGAAGGAAAAGTATGTCTCTTTGCAGATGACACAAAGATCTGCAACAGAGTTGATGCACAAGGTGGGGTGGAATGCATGAGAAGGAACTTGGCAAGATTGGATGAATGGTCAGAAGTATGGCAGCTTAGATTCAATGCAAAGAAGTGTAAAGTAATGCACTCGGGAAACAAAAACCCAGGGGAAGAGTACACAATGGGGGAGGGTAGTACAAACAACAAAAATGGAAAGGGACCTGGGGTAGTCATATCAGATGACCGAAAGGTTAGCAAGCAGTGTGAAAAGGCAGTTGGGATGGCTGGGGGGATATTGGGATGTATAGGGAGAGGCATCACCAGTAGAAAATAGGAAGTTGTTATCCCTCTGTACAGACAGTTGGTGAGACCCCATCTGGAGTACTGCATGCAGTTCTGGAGACACCATTTCCGCAAGGACATAGACAGGATGGAGGCAGTCCAGAGAAAGGCAACTAAACTTGCAGGGTCTACAACAGAAGCCATATGATGAGAGACTAAAGGAGCTTACTATGTATACCCTTGAGGAAAGGGGGGGGACATAATAGAAACTTTTAAGTACCTCAAAGGAATCAACAAAGTCCAAGAGGGTAGCATCTTTCAGAAAAAGAGATGTGCAAGAACAAGGGGTCACAATTTGAAGATAGAGTGGGGATGGCTCAGAAGCAATGTGAGGAAGTATATTTTAACAGAAAGGTGGTGGATGCACGGAACAGCCTTCCTGAGGAGGTCTTGGGGTCAAAAACAGTGGGGGAATTCAAGAATGCATGGTACACACACAATGCAATTCTTGTGGGGGTACAAAGAAATAGACTGTTGGTTAACTGGGATCTGCAGCTTATCCAGTAGGTAATGAAATGGGCAGAGTAGGTGGGCCAAGCAGTCCTTATCTGCCGTCAAAGTCTATGTTTCTATGTAAGCGTAGAGTTTTATTTCTATCTAAATAGTTAGTAGTGTTTATGTGGTAAGGTAAAACGAGTGAACTAGGATATTCACTAAATCAGCTGCGATATAATTAGTAGCTCAATTAAGCTAATTACAATCAGAGAGAAGTGCACTGCACTAAGCATTTAAGTATATAGCATCTGGCACTTTGCAATCTGCACTTTAATTAACCTGACTGAATTTATACTGGCCTGATATACGGCATGGTTGCTACTTAGTATCTTGTGCAAGGCACTTTATATTTGCATACCCATTTTACAAAATGAATACAACTGGATAAGCTTGGACAGCAAATGCAAACAAAGTGAAAAAGAACAGAACTACTATAGTAGGAGCTGATAAAATCTAGGGTGCCTGAAGACACGATTGAAGTAATTGATTGGTAGTTATTGATAATTATTGATAGCTATTGAAGTACTATTTACTGTTTTATTCAAATAATTGCATTGTTTTATGTCAATACTTTTCTTTTGTTCTACCTTTGGGTATATATCTAAAGAGGAGCAGAACACTGAAAAAAATATGCTGCCTTGGTCTTTGAACTTGATCTTAGGAAAAGTATTAGGAAACTACCAGAATGAGGAAATCTGGTTAGCTACAGTTGTTCCCCCAACCAAAAAATATTAATCAGGATATATAATGAGTAAATACTGGGTAAAAAAAAAAAAAAAAAAAGTAAAAATGGCAGTTGAGACCTGCAGTGGTAAAATGGGGAACAAAACCACGGAAATATTTCAGAGTGAGCAAGTACCAGAAACACAGGGGCAGTTGGAAGCACTAAATGAAAGTACTGCAAAGATAAATAAGCAAAAATAATTATGTAAAAGAGAGAAAAATTGAGTTAATGCTAAAGCTGAAAAAGAAATCTCAGCCTCAACATACCCGTGGACTGGAGTAACTTAGATATTAGACAGTTTCTAGAAAACAAAACCCAGATAAAATAAGGAGAAAAGACACAAAAGATTGAAGAGAATAAAAATAAGATGGAGGAAGAACAGGGAAACCAGAGAAACTCGGGAAATGGCAACTGTACATAAGCTTGAGGATAGAAATAATAATATGGATTTTACAGGGGTTCTAGTTAATCTAAAGTCACTAAGAAAATGGTGGGTGACATGAGAATTACACTACAATGCTCTGTAAACATAAACAAAGATAGGAATAGGACAATGATAGGAGAAATGAATAAATTAAAAGACAAGAACAAGGATGGAATGGAGAACACACAACAAGAGGAAGTAATGGAGAATTTACAACAAGAGGAATACAGGGAATATAATGTTAATGACTTTAACAATTCAATAGTTCCGGAAGAATTTTATTACAGTCAAACAATGAGCCCAGAAGAATCTGAGGATGAATTTGAATATAAAGAGGTGACAAAAAGAGTGGCCAGAACTTTGTGAGACCCATATCAGGCTAATATAATGATATTTGAACAAGTTATAATAATAATAAAACAAGAATTATCATTTATTAAAGGTATTTGCTTGGAGAATAGAATATTATTGGAGAACACCAGACAAAAAGAAAAAGAAGAAAGGGAAAGACAAAATGAAAACATAGATAAATGGGGTCTAAATCGTAAGGAAAAAGGAAATGAAAATAGAAAGTGGGAGGAAGAGGAAACACAAAAAAGGCAGAGATGGTGTGATAGTGATGAGTGATGAAGAAAGTATTATAAGTATTATATCAGAGGAAACTAGAAGGGGAAGGGATCAGGTCCATTTTAGTAGCTGCTCTTTGCTACTTTTACACTGCTTCTTGTTGATTTCACTTGGTATGAGGTTATTTTTTTTTCTTTATTACTACTTCTAAGTGGCTAACAGAGTATTGTTTTGGGGCTGTTGGAATTCTGAAACCTATTTTGGCATGCTGTAAGTGTGCTGATTTGTCTTGTTGTTTCACTGTGTAGCAGGCTGAGTTTTTCTTACTTCTTAAAAGGGGCTAGCAGGGAACTGTTTAGGAGCTGCTGAAACTTTGAAACCTATTTTGGTGTGCTTTAAGTGGGCTGTCATTTATTTAAATTGGAAGCCTGTTCTTCTGATTATTCTGATTTCAAACCTATTTGGTGTGCTTTTATTATGGCTGTTCTGGTGGGGCAGTTTCTTTGAATTCGAAACCTATATCTTCTAATTCCAAGCTTATTTTGGTGTGTTGTTGGTGAGGATTTGAATTGTAGACCTGTTTCTTCTGGTATCAAACCTATTTTTTTGTGCTTTTAGTAGACTTGTGATTGTTTTTTGCTGTCTTCATTAGCTGCAAAGTTTAGTGCATAGAAGGATTGTATTTTGCCATCTTCACTAGCTGCAAAGTTTAGTGCATAGAAGGGGAAGGGTGCTAATTGTCTGGCCAGGGTCCTCAGCTACCTGATTGTTTCTAAAAGGCACAGGCTGTTCCCACCCTCCTGCCCCTCACCCCACCCACTCAAGGTACATAATTTCCTTTTACCTGGGGGTCTGATATCACTCCCCAAAAGTGCAAAGGAAATGTACCCATCATAGCAGAAGCAGACATACAGGAAAGGAACAGCAGTGAGTGAAGAGGCGACTGCTGCAGTATCTCAGTGGAAGTGAAGCAACTGCAACACAAGGAGCTTTCATTGTTACCTGTTTGCATTGGTATTTACATTCTGTAAAGGAAGGGTAGGAGTTAGAAGAAGGCTGTGTAATAGTTGATTACAGTTTCTTTTTTGGTGTGGACAGGAGGGATAGGAACATAAAAAGCAGTTGCTCAATCTAGCTAAAGTGTGTGACAAAGGGGGTAAAGGAATTTGAGAAAAGGAGAAGAATGTTTTGCAATGATACAGGGGGAGAGAAGAGACTTGAGGTAGTGTTGGGTATCCTTCATCTGGAAGTGTGGGGGGTCACTGGTGGGCAACAAGAGCAATGGGTAAGGTGGTAGGTTGCAACACCTGCGGCGCACCAATCTTTCTAAAAACTGTGTGGAGGGTGGGGGGATATTTAGTGTGCAACTAAATAGAGAAACTTAGAAAGGAGATTGAGGGTCTGCAGAAGGAATTAAGATAGGCAAGGCAGACTGGAGGAGGTTATAGCCCAACACTGAAGGGAGGGAGGAGGGGAGATGAGGAGGGAGGGCAATTTGGGCCAAGAGGGTGGAGGAGAGGGTCAGAAGAAGGGAAGCAGAGACAGGGGGTCAGGGAACAGGCCAAGAAGAACGGAGTCAGGGGAAACCAGGTCAAGGGAAAAAAGACAACTGGAAGGAGGAGAAAGAGGGCTTGTGAGGGAAGGAGGAGAAGTGGCAACAGTCATGGAGTTGAAAGGAGGGAATGAGCTACTATGAGGAGGGAGGAAGCGAGCATTGGGGAAGGGTCTTCAGAAAATTGTTTTACAGTACTAGAGAGGAAGTAGAAGGAGGGAGGTGATGAAATTGGAGGAGTAACTGATAGACATCTGGATGAAACTGGAGTGGGGAAGTGCTGCTGGGGGAATTACAATGGGGCAGAAAGGGGAACTACTGTGCAGGAGGAAGAGGAGGAGCTGGGAGCAAGATGTGGAGAGGAAGAAAAGCAAACATTTAGTTAGAGGGGTGGCATCTTAGTGCTGGTGGACTCAATACTAAGAGTCAGGTGGTGTAGCAAAGGGGAGAGACATAGTCACATTTGGGTGGAGGCCATGCTGGGAATTAAAGTGGAAAGGGTGGGACAAACTGTTCTAAAATATGTTAGAAGGGGTAGGGACAAGCTTCATTTAAATATACATTTATGGATGAATGACCTGGTTGACAAGATGGTAGATATAGTCCAGAGGAGGTTTGAGAAAGCACAGGGGCAGGTGCAAAGCTGGTGAGATGGGTAGGGAACTGGCTTCGGGGAAGGCAACAGAGGGTGGTGGTGGGTGGGGTGCTCTCATCCCCAAGACTAGTGACTAGTGGTGTTTTGCAGGACTTGGTGTTGGGATCAGTGTGTTTGGGATACTCACTGCAGACATATCATTGGGCATCAAGAGCAAGACCAGTCTGTTTGCTGACGGCACCAAGATGGGAGCAGTGGTGGATGACCTAGTTGGATGGCAGGGGTTACAATATGTTCTGGCAAAGCTGGAAACCTGATTTGACACCTGGCAACTGGGGTTCAATGCCAAAAAGTGCAAGGTGCTGCATTTTGGGGTGAAAAACCCAAGGAAGAGTTACTAGCTTGGGGGAGTGCAGCTAGCAGAGACAGAGGAGATGAAGGATTGGCACAATGTAGGAAGGCAGCTGCAAAGGCCAATAAAATACTGGGTTGCATTGCAATGGGTATATCCTTGAGGGGGGGGAGGTGATTCTGCCACTGTATAGATCATTAGTTAAACCGCACCTGGAGTACTGCAGGCAGTACTTGTGCCTGTATCTGAAGAGGGACATTATGTTGCTGGATGGGGTGCAGCAGAGGCAACAAAGATAATCAAGGGGCTGAGGGACTTACCATATGAGAGGAGGCTGAGGAAGTTGAACATGTGCTCCCTGGAGGAGAGGAGGGATGGGGGATATGATTGAAACCTTCAAGTACATGAAAGGAATACACAAGACAGGTACAGAGTGGCAGTTCAAAGTAAAGGAGGGGAAGGACACCCAGGGCCATGATATGAGACTGGATGGAGGAAGGTTCAGGAGGGAAATGAGGAGGCACTTTTTTATGGAGAGGGTGGTAGCTGGGTGAAATACATTACTGGCAGAACTGGTATCAGTAGAACAGTGGACTGCTTCAAAAGGGGCTGGAACAGGGCAAGGAGAAAGGTCAAAGGATGGGAAGGGTGGGAGGGAGGAGCATCTGCAGAATAAGGGGTGCTAACTGCACATGTGAGCAGACTTGCTAGACCTCTAGGCCTTTATCTGCTGGCAAATTTCATATGTTCATATAACAGACGATGAAATATAAAGACTAGAAATAAATGTAGAAAGTATGGAAGGCAAAGAAACCACTATAGAATGAGAGATGGAATCCAAATTGTTAATGTTACCAAAGGATGACAACAGGAAAGACAGTATACTGGAGATGCTGAAAGCAAGACATGCAATATTGTGGGAAAAAGGGGAGAGCTCAAAAAACGAGAGAAAACAGAAAGTAAACAAAAAGAAAGAGATGAAAATAAATCAGAAGAAACAAAATATAAAAACATCAAAAGCAAAAAAAGAGGCAATTAAAAAAGGGAACACTGAATTAAATTTAAACCCCCAGAGTATTGATTTAGATGAAGAAATAGATATAAGTATAGTACAAAAAACACTGATAAAAATGGGTGAAAAGGGGAACAATATAAAAAAAGAAAAGGGGAAAAGGTAGAGAAAAGTATTGAAACAGAGATAGAGGGTAATAAGGAAAACAAAGAAAAAGTGGATATAGAGGAGCAAGAAAAAAAGTTAAAAGATAAAGGGAAGAATGAAGGCAATCGACAAATTAAAAATGGATAATGTGGAAAATAACATAAATAACATAAATATAAAATGAAAGAACCAGGAAAGATTCCAGGAATTTTGGAAAAAGACTAAAAGGCCACACTATGTCCTGCTCCTACACAAAAGTAAGCATTCTACCAAATGAGGATGGAGAAAAATTATGTAGCATAGTAATGAACACTCTTAATTGCAGTAATAGAAGGAAACATAAATTTAACAAAATATATCAGTGTATGCAGACCAAAAAAAATTTAGAACTGGTACTCTTGGTCTCAGATTGATACTACATATTTAAAATCCATATAAAATGTGGCAGATAAAATAGGTGTATGGGAATTGAAGTTGGCAGGTTTACCAATCTGGATATGACATTTCCAGACTATTAAAATCCGGTAAACAAGTTAACAAATAAATGAAGAAATGACACAACATCCATGTTTGGACTGGAACATTTTCCAAATGAAACAAGACAAAATTTGAAAGGAAAGATGGAAGAATTTTTACAAAATATACTAAAAATGAAAGGTCTAAACAGAGACCTGGAAAAAGTCATAAGATGGGTGCAGAACAGACAAATAACATTATGGGTTAACAACAAACAATTATATACAGAGATGCTGAGTAAAATGACACCACTAGATTTATTAGGGATATATATAAAATAATATATCCCCATTGAAGAACAAGGAAATGACAAAATGGAAAACCTTGAAGCTTGGATGGACTGGATACATTTAACAAATAGGTTCACACCATTAGTGAACCTAGAAGAGAATTGACAAAATCATGCAAAAAAAACAAACAAACACATAAAGGCACAGTTTCTGAGGGAGTGGAAAAGGAAACTTAGAGAACTGGTAACTAGAATAATAAAAATAATATAGTATTGTGGAATATCTCAGGCTTAGGAAATAAATTATGTGATCCAGAATTTATAGAAAAAATAAATAAGTTTGACTTGATATGTTTTCAAAAGACTTGGTTAAAAGAAAATATACATTTAAATGGATTCACATCATATCACAAGATGGCAAGTAAAACAAAAAATTTTATAAGAAATTCATGGGGAATAATAACATTGAGTAAAAATAAGAGAGGAGTGAAAACTCAAGAGATAAAAATAGAAGATGAGAATATATTAGGAATAAGAATTTGGGAAGGAAATAATGAGATTGCACTTCTAAATGTATACCTACCATCAAAAACTAGGAAACAAAAAGAAGAGAACTTACTGAAGGGAATTAGACAATTTATAGAGGAAGAGATGGAAACAAACCCTCAAAATAAAGTAATAATAACAGGAGATTTTAATGCAAGGGTAGGGCAACATCTTAACCCCCCCAGAAGAAATAGCTGAAGTAATAAATAGAGAATAATGGATGGGGAAGGGTTTGATATGAGAATTTGATGCACACCCAAGTTATGGGATGTTACATAAACCCCAAGGGTGAAGCCCGAGGGGTTTATCAAAGCATCCCACAACGAGGGTGTGCATTAAATTCTCCTATGAAACACCCTCCCCATCTTTTATTTTTTATAATAACAGACCAGCAATTTTTCTCCAGCAGTTTGTGAGACTGTTTGGCCCCGCCCACATACAGAATGTTGGCCAATGAGGCAGCAGCACTGTTTGACTGGCATGGCTCATGAATGTCATAACAACCAGCTGGTTGTTATGGAAAATATCAACTTGGTCAGTACATTGAGAGAAATTGCTGACCAGTTATTATACACTAATACAAACATGAAATATTGCAGGAAATCTATGGACAATAACTATAATAAGAGAGGAAGTAATTTATGTAAAATTATGACAGATTGGAATTGTCTCCTGTTAAATGGAAGATTACCAGATGATCATAAAGGGAACTATACATATTTAGGTCACAATGAAGCATCAATAATAAACCTGGTATGGGTTTCATATACTATAATTTCAGAGTGTAAGAACATTAAAATAGGAACAAAGTCAGACAGTGCCCATACCCCAGTAGAAGTGATAATTAAGACAGACAAAATAAAAAATACTGAAGAAAAAATAACACAAAAAATGATGGATAAGAGTAGTACAAAATAAACTGTGTACAATGGAATACAATTAATATAAGAGATTTTTTTTTAGAAAATCTACAAATATATGGGATTATAACAGACATCTGGGAAGGCATAGAGAGTGAAGTAGAATACACTCATTTTATAAAAATAGAAAATATATTAACTAGAATAGTTGATATAATAAATAAGGAAAACATATTTAAAATAAGAAAAGGATCCTGCTGGTTTGACAATGAATGTCAAACTGCAAAAAGAAAACTGAACAAATATTTAAGGGTAACAAAGCAGAACCACATTAATAATAGAAAGATGCTTAACCACCTAAGAAAAGAATATAATAACTTAAATAAAGATAAGAGAACGAATTATAGAGGCAATCTGGAGAGAATTCAAACAAACTGTAATAGAAAAAGATAACATCAAATTTTGGAGAATGGTGTCAAAAAGTATAGACAGCTACACAGAAGAAGTAAAGAACTATATAGAACCAGAGATATGAGTACAATATTATAAAAAACTGCCATGGGAAAATAACACAGAAGATTATATTGACAAAAGTACTTGAGAGGTAATAAAAGACACAGTAACACAAGAAGAAATAGAAAACACTATAAAGGCTTTTCCAATGAAGGAAAGCACCAGGCCCAACGGAGTACTGATAGACATGTTAAAAAAAGGAACAGAAATGTGGTCAGAGTATTTATTAAAAACATATAAATACATAGTAAAAACAGGAAAAATCCCTAAATTGTGGCTAGAAAATATAATAATACCATTATATAAAAAGGGAGACAGAAGTAATCCCAGTTGCTACAGGCCAATAAGCTTGTTAGATAATACACAAAAGATTTTTACAAGGATTATAAACAATAGAATTATGAAATGGGTCAAAGAAAACAAAGTTATTGACTAATCACAAGCTGACTTCATGATAGCGCACTCTACAACAGACCAGTATTTCACTTTAGCACACATACTGCACAAATATAATAAGATTAAAAAACAGAAAATATTCTGTATATTTGTCGATCTCAAATCAGCTTTTGATAAGGTAAACATGAACAAATCATGGAAAGTATTAAATCTTATAGACTAGAGGAAGCACTGATTGACATCATAATGACAGTATATCAGAACAACATGACTAGAGTAAGATATAGTAAGGATGGTAATAAAGGTAACACATTTGGCACAAATAGAGGCGTGAAACAAAGATGTGTATTATCCCCAATATTATTCAACATATTCATAAATCAAATACTAAAGAAACTTTATAATACAGAGTTTCATATGCTGAGGGTGGGATCATGGAGTTGTCCGTACCTCGCATATGCAGATGATTTTGTGCTTATATTGACTAGCGTTCTGGGAATAAAAAGAAGCTTTAACTTTTTACAAAGAGAAATGGAAAACATAGAGTTAGAAATAAACTATGATAACACAAAACTTATGCCCTGTGGCAATATTGAGGAAGAAATGTTAGGAAAATTATAAAATAAAAATTAATAAACAAATTGAGACAGTAACAAATTATTGTTACCTGAGAATACAGTTTAATAGTAGATTAAAATGGGGTAAACAGAAGAAAGAAGCAGAGACAAAGGTTAGAAAGTGCTCAGCTGCAGTATGGGGTTTTGTAAATAAAATAAAGGCAAGATCATTAAAAGGATGTATTAAGATAATAAATACAAAAATAAGGAATTACGTCTTATATGGAGCTGAGATTTGGGGCTGGGAATTAAGAGAGGCTTTAGATCCCCTGATAAACATATATTATAAAAATATCTTAGAAGGTGACAAGACTTTCTATAGATACATTAGTGAAAGGAGAAAGTCCAGAGGGGGTATTGCTATGATCAAAGGAGATAAGGGGGCATGTGAGGAGGAGGACCATCTAAAAGCATCAGTCCTAAATAGATACTTCTGCTCAATATTTACTGAAGAGAAGGTAGGGCAGGACAGCTCAGCACCATGGGCACAGGGTGGAGGGAGGTGTGCACTATTCCTTTCACAAAAGAAAGGATCCTACAAGAGCTTGATAAGCTCAGGGTGGACAAGGCAATGGGACCTGATGGCATACATCCCAGGGTACTAAAGGAGCTAAGGGTGGAAATAGCAGAGCCATTATCAGAACTGTTTGGTGAGTCTCGGAACACAGGAGAGGTCCCAGAAGACTGGAGAAGGACTCATGAGATCCCACTCCACAACAGTGGTAGCAGGAAGGAGGCAGGGAACTACAGACCAGTCAGTCTTACCTCAGTAGTGGGCAAGATTATGGAGGCACTCCTTTAAGGAAAGGATAGTGCAACACCTGGAATCCATAGGAGCTCAAGATCCAAGACAGCATGGGTTTACAAAAGGAAGGTCCTGTCAAACTAATCTCATAGATTTCTTTGACTGGGTAACCAGAGTGGTGGACCAAGGGGGAGCAGTTAATGTCGCCTACCTTGACTTCAGCAAAGCTTTCAACACTGTTCCACATAGAAGATTGATTAATAAGCTGGGGTAGGCTCAGAGTGGGTAAGAAGTTGGTCAACTGGGTGGCAAACTGGTTGATGGGCAGAAAACAGAGAGTGGTGGTAAATGGTATACAGTCAGAATAGATGCAAGTCACAAGTGGGGTACCTCAGGGATCAGTCCTGGGGCCAGTCCTCTTCAATATCTTCATCAGTGACATTGCAGATGGACTGGAGGGTAAGGTTTGTCTGTTTGCAGATGATACCAAGATCTGCAACAGAGTAGATGATCCAGATGGGGTGGGCAGAATGAGAAGAGATCTGGATAAACTAGCAAAATGGTCATAAGAGTGGCAACTGGGGCTTAATGCAAAGAAGAGCAAGATCATGCACATAGGGAAGAGAAACCCTGAAGCCACCTATAGGCTGGGAGGGGAGTTGCTGGCAGTCACAAGGGAAGAAAGAGACTTGGGCATCATCATCACCGATAATCTGAAATCATCCAAGCAGTCCACTAAAGCAGTAGGGAAGGCTAGGGGGATGTTGGGATGTATTAGTAGGGGTGTCACAAGTCGGAAGAGGGAGGTAATAATCCCTCTTTACAAGACACTGGTTAGGCCCCATCTGGAGTACTGTGTGCAGTACTGTAGGCCACACCTTCACAAGGATATTAACCAGATTGAGACAGTCCAGAGAAAGGCAATCAAAACGGTGCAGGGACTGCATCAGAAAGCATATGAAGACAGATTAACGGAACTCAATATGAATACCCTAGAGCAAAGGACAGAGAGAGAGAGAGGTGATATATTTGAAACATTCAAACACCTTAAGGGCATTAACAAGGTAAAAGAGTCTAACATGTTTCAATATAAGAAAAATAGCAGGGCAAGGGGACACAGCATGAGATTATAGGGAGGCCGATTAAGGGGTAATGTGAGGAAGTTCTTTTTCACAGAAAGGGTGATGGGTGCATGGAATGGCCTACCACAGGAAGTGGTGGACATGAATACAGTGCAGGGCTTCAAACAGGCATGGGATAGGCATAATGGAGCAATACAGATGAGTATGAATAGATAGGCCATTGACAGAGCAAAGGCAGATGGCACATTTATAAGGTAGAAAAAGAAATAGGCTGACTGGATGGGCCTTGAGGTCCTTATTTGCCATCAACTTCTATGTTTCTATGTTTCTATGACTTCCAAAGAGTGCACCAACTGCCCTTGTGAGGATGGATATTGGTCAGTTACCAATTCAATATAACATTGAAGTAAGAAAGATAAAATATTGGCTGAAGGCATATAAGATGGAGGAGACTAAACTCCCATGTAAATGTAAACAGGGGGCAATCAGCTATGTAAAGCAGTTAGAAACATTCTCTTGTCTGTAAACAGCTGAGAAAATTATAAAACCTTTGGATTATTGTACTGTATTGCAGATATAACTATAAAACCACAGGAAGAAATATACAATATAATAAAAGAAAGGATAAGATATATATCTGTGTGGATAGTATTCAAAAGACAAAGTGTGACATTCATACACTCAAAAAAAGTTTTATAATTAGACATGACTCAACCTTAATTTTAATGTGTATATGTCGTAGCTGCATAATACAAAATATAAAGATAGTTCTGTATTTCTAAGTCTGGAAAAATGGCACAGTTAGTTATGACATGGAAACTACTTTTGTGGGTAACTTGGTCTCCATTATGCATTACTTCCCATTTCTAGTAATAAAATTTTCAAATGCAGTGTCTCTGTCTTCTATTTAAGTGTATTAGTTTACGACATTGAATGATCTGATGTTCTTCCATACTTATGTGTTGCTATCTAACCTCCAATGTAGACAGCACTAAAAATACAAACAAGAGGTTACCAAAGTTTCATTACTTCATGATTATACTGTTTATGCCCAGTCTACATGCCTTTTACACTTAAGCTGGACATTAAGCAGAAAGATAAACATGAACAAATCACTTGGTTGCACTTGATTGATTATGTGATCATCTCTGTTGCATACTACTACTGTGGGTAACGCTGACTCACAGTAGCAATGCAACATGTGAAATACAAGATACAACTTTAATTATTGACTTATTATCGACTAAACAACCAAAACACATTGATAAGTACCATGCCACATCAAGGGTCATTTTGACATCACTGTTGCTTCACGGAGCCAGACTGATAGCAGGTCCAACCACAGTTAACAGCCAGAAAGCACCCAGGCAAGCTGTTTGGTGCTGATAACTGTAGATGCGGGTGATGCATAATGCTCCCTGGCAACCCCATGCCAGCCATTGTGGGGACAATTATGCCAAAATATCACATTGGCCCACCCTGGGCTCACCACCACATGCATCACAGGAGCACCGCTGCCACAGGGTTCTTGTACTAGTGCACATGAAATGCCACATCTGAACTGCTTGAGTTATGCCCAGGTGATGTATTTTTTATTTTCAAACAGTTCCAAGATATTATGCCAATACTTGACATTTAATTTATAGGCAGTCTCATTATAAATAAATCTGCTAAATGTTTTTGCCAGATGAATCCAAATCACTGATGTTGCCCAACAGGCACTGGTACACCTAGGCAATGACCAGATTACAGTACTACACATGGTATCCCCCCATACCCCTGAATTGATTAAGCAATGCCATGAGCAGCCTTTCTGAGGTAAGTCCAACTGCTGTATTTTTTATTTTTAAACAGTTCCAAGATATTGGACCATCACCTGACATCTAATTTAGAAGCATTCTTATTATAAATAAATCAGGAAATTGTTTTTGCCAGATGAATCCAAAACAATGATGTTGCCCTATAGGCACTAGTACACCCAGGCAATGACCAGATTATTACACGTGGTACTGCCCCCATGCCATGAACAGCCATTTTGAGGTAGGCCCAAGTGCTGTATTTTTAATTTTTAAACAGTTCCAACATATTATGCCACCACTTGATGTCTAGTTTAGAAGTAGTCTCATTCCTACACATGGTAACCCCCCCATAACCTCAAATGAACTGACCAATGCAATAAGAAGCATTTTTAAGGTAGATTCCATTGCTGTAGTTTTTTATTTCAAATAGTTATAATATATTATGCCGCCATCCACACCTGATCCCCTAGTTCAGTGTGATAATACAATAATGCTCCTTTATAATCCTACATCAAGAAAGGCAACTTTTTCATTTTAAAATAACATGTACACACACACGCACCTTTTAACAAGAACCAACATCAATTCTTCTTTCCAAAAATTACAAGCTTCTCACACAAATTGCATTTTTTTCATTTAAAACATTTTAAGAGTGCAGCTTTTATAGTCATTCCACATACACACTTCTAAAATAGAGCCATCATCACATCAACAGGTGCAGCATTCATTCGACAAATTCACATTCTCAGAATTTACCAGGAGAAATCCCACAGGTGTTTTCCCCCTTTAAACATGATTAAAGTCATCACCAGAGGAAAGATCACCAATATTAACAATATTCTGAAAAAAATCAAATTTTATAATGAAAATCCACTGGATGGAGTGTAAACAGAATACTATAAATCACAAACAAAACTCTATTTGATTAGACTGGTCACATATATGCCCAGCCTCATTTTGAAGAAGGGCCCTTCACAAACAGCTGGACCATAAAAGAACATACAAAATTAATGTTTCTGCCCCCAAAGATTATAGAACACAGCTGCTACACTATAGCCAGATAGTATTTAATATGCCCCTTTTAAACAGTTCCAGTACCAGAGGAAAGTTCATCTGATATACTTCCCAAACAAAACTTTAACATTTAGTATGCCCCATTTAAATACTACCAGCACCAGAGGAAAGTTCTGCTGATATGCTTCCCAAACAAAACTTTAAAATATACTCATTATGCTGCACAGACCACTAATCCAATCATCCTCTGTTTTGCAGAGGGGCCTTTCACAAACAGCAGGACCATGAAGTCCTGAGGTGAAAACTTTACTTTTTCTGTCCCCAAAATGACACAGAATAATGGATGCACTTTAGCCAGTCACTGTTTAATATGTCTCCCAGAATTTTAGTTTACTGTTTTGTAACAGAATGATGATGATCATGTTTTCTAGTGACCAGAGACCTCTGAGATCCATCCAAACTCCTGTGCAGCACTCCAGATTTAAAATGGATGACACTTCATTCTCCCTGTTTTTAAGAATGGTAAATGGAAGAAGCAATGGGAAGAGAACAGTTTTGCTTAGAGCCAGAGTACCAAAACCGAATGCCTGATGTCACCTTCGGTTCCCGGCTGTTTATACCAATACCAGCATCATCAGTCATGTGGGTAACATGGACACAGCAGCAATAACCACTGCTTTTGATGCTGCTGCTCCGAGCAAGCTATATGTACCACTGTATTAAGATTGCAGATTTGTGTGGGGGAAACACATTAAGCAATGTGAACTGACACTGAAAAAAAACCCTCGAAGCATAAAGGTAGAATGCACAAAGAAATTATGCAGCTATATAAGACACCACAGTAATGCACAAAACTAATAAATTACATCTGGTATCATGTAAATGTGATTACATCTGCATAAAATCAATAATCACTGGGGGACAGTTACACATCCACTCTGTCCATTAAAAAAGAAAACTTTAGTATTTTTCCTTAAATACAGTAAATTTAATGGTCACCAAGATGTGTAGCACAACCATGTCACACAATTACTGCTTTTTTTAAGGCTATTTTTATTATTAAAATGTTGCCATACTAAAATAAAAATACATATACCCTTTTTATGCACACTATCTCTTGATCATATTGTCAACAGTACAGAGCACATATTCTGTATTTTAATAAATTATGAGTAAAATTCAGACCTTATTTGAAGTGCACACCCAAGTCTCTCGAATACTGTCCAGACACCTATATCTATGTATCTATATATATTTATAGATAGATAGATAGATAGATAGATAGATAGATAGATAGATAGATAGATAGATATACAAAGAGATATGGTACTAAGCAAAAACTACTAAATTAGCAAATGACTTGCAACTAATGAAAGGAAATTTGTACTGGAAAGATATTTGAATGTTATAAAAGACTCAAGAAGAAGGGAGATATTTGTGATTGTGAAACAGATTTGAGTACTATGATAGCCAAAGATCAAGAACAGTTTATGGCCTGGCTAGGGGGAGCAACTGTAGATGTCAGATGGGGGAAGATGATACAGTACACTTGTTAATATTATGCCCATGTTACAAAAAAAATAGAGACAGGATATTGGGTGAAATCCTGGCTACACTAGAAACAGAGACAAAACAGATGGCTTTGCCTTTACTAAGATCAAGTTCAGTAGACATATTGGAGAAGGTAGTGACGTTCTGTAAAATAATTGAACAAAAAAAGTTGCACATTATTGAAAAGGCAACCTAAAAAAGTGCAATACAAGCACGTAAGCACTTTAGCAGGAAACTCAAAATTTTATATATTAATATTGTTTTTTATATGTCTATTGTGTTTTTTTCTCTTCTTTTTGTTTAAGAATTGTGAACATTGTAAGAAATTGAAATGACATAAATTGTCAATCAATAAATGATGAACTGAACTAGTAACAGAATGCAGCATATCCCTTGTTTTCTGCATGGACGTGTGATTTTTAAAAAAGTGGTTTGGCTACCAGATTCCAAAAGTTACCAGCAAACTGGTTACCTGGCCATGGAATTGATTTTTTAATCTTTAAAAATGACGGACATTAAAAAAATATTGATTTGGCTACCCGATTTTAAAAGCTAGGGACCAAGCTGACCACCAGCTCACAAACTGATTTGTCTCAATCTAGTTCCAGACTAAGGGTACTGCTTCTTGTGGTGATAGGGGGAGGGGGGATTGGATCAAAGGACTTGCTGGTATGGCTTTGGGAATGCCCAAGCCTGATGAGCAGACTCATTGCTCCAAATCCTCCACCTAAAGTTTTCAGCTTCAAAAACCAGATCATCTTGGTCTGAATCTAACTCTTTAAGATTGTTTAATAAGTGATACATTGTCCAAATATTGTCTGAAACATGTGCTTTTAATAATTTGTAGCGCAACACTTTGTTTTCTAATTTTTTGTTTTCATCCTATTTATCATCCTTGTCTCTGTTTGTATTTGGAAACAGGTTTGCTCCACCCTCACCCCCCTGCCCTTCAGTTCAGCAGCCGGAAGAACAGATTTGGGATGGCACAGTCTTCTAGTGTGGTTTGGTTGGGGGGGGTGGCGTGATGGGCTTCTTGATCTGGTTTGGAGTGGAGGGGGTGTTCTGTGGTTTGGGGGGGATTTGGAGTGAAGGGCTGGTGGTCTAACTTTGGGACTACATGCTCTTCTTTCCAGATTCCCCTCCTGTGACAAACCTAATTAATAGGAATTTGTGTGTAGAGTATTGCCTGGCCAGAGTTTAATATGTTTGTGTAAACCACTTCTTGTCTTGTTGGGAGTAAAAAGGAAGTGGATGTCCTAGGTGCAAGTTTAGCTTTGGGGGGGGGGGTAAATTCATAGCGGGCCAGATGACTCCCTCAAGATATAAAATATGGAAGGTTTCAGTCTTTGGGACAGGCTCAGGAAGGGTGCTACTGTATACTAAATTAAAAATCAATGTGTTCACCTGCCTCTTCCTCTGGCTACTTGTGGTTTGCTGCATTGTGGGAGGTGCTTGGTAGTGTTTGTGGAGCTGGGGGAGGTGTAGGTGGCTTTGCACCAGAGAGATGGTAGGAGACAGAACTGGAGCTAAAATGGAAAACCAAACTTATTATACCTCTTTGTTGAGCTACTTTGTTGTATCCTCACCCTCTCATGATCTCACTCCACAACATTCTATGGTATGAGCCCAATCCCAGTGTGGAATTAGAATACATAACCATCTGGCCCAGAGGCAGATGTGCTACCCAGTGAGCCACACTGAAACTTGCTAGCCAGTAGCCACAGTTTTCTTTGAGATAAGAGACACAGTGACACACAAAAAATTCATAAGTGGTGACAGCCTATCTTATCTCCAAAATTGTCTGATCCCTCATCCTGTGTTTTTTTAATAGCATTTGTCAATCCTATGTGCAATAAAGTTGCCAATGTGAACATTTTATGGCTGAATTTTCTGGATTAGAGATGTATGTGGTTTCTGCTCCTTGATATTGATCATGAAGGTGTTTTATTTTTGATTTTTTTTTAAGAAAATAAAAAGCTAATTATTTTGATAGTGATATTGATTGGTTGTAACACGTCAAAGAATGCATTAAAAGCAGCCAAATAGTGTTACCTTGACCCTCAAAATGCACCAGAATGCATCTAAGACCTGATGGATTCTGGGGCCTAGGTGGCCCATAGACCCCAAGCCTATTGGTTGGGGGGAGCGTGGTTCATGGTCAGACCCCTCACTTCAAAATTTAGCACTACACCACAACCAAAAATGTTTATTTTACTGTGTTTTCCTTGTCCACATAACACTTTTAACTTGTTCTTGTAACCTGTGAAGTGTTTTCTCCTTCTGCTTTCCTATCACTACGTTACATTTTACAGATTAATACGTTGTTTTATTTTTTATAGGTTTGATTATATGTGCCACATCAAATATCAGGTAGTGTTAGTGTACAATTTCTCCCTTTCTTTAAATACGCTACCCTGAACTGCAGATTCTTTGTGAGCACTATTACTCATTTTACTTTCAGGTGCCTTCCAGATGAGAACCTTTAAGAATATCATATGTCACGAGAGGTGAATCAATGTTCTGTGGTTTATATTATATTGGGAGCTTATTATAGTTCATGTAGAGGCTGGTGATTGAGTTCAGGAGCTCAGTGGGGATGAAGGAAGACAGTTTATATTGTGTGATGAGATATGCCAAGAGTGAAAATACAAAAATATCTATTCAGTTAATATTCACTGAATACAAACCAAGGGCACTAAGCATCAAAGATCTGTGGCCCAGTGTGCCACTATACAAAGGGCTATGCCATGCTTATTCCTGGTGTTTAATGGATACCAACTGATGCATGAAAAATCTGCCTCTGTCACATGTTTCTTCCAGGGCCCGAGCACACCTGTACCCGTGAACCTGTGCAGCATGTCTGGGCAGGAAATGAACATGCTAGTGTTGGGCCAGCAGACTGCAGCATGCATGATACCATTTACACTCCATCAGGCTGGGGTCACAAGGGGCATTTGCTGTGCATACAGATGGCTGCTTAACGGGTATCCCATCCATAGATACATAGATACATAGACAGTGTCGGCAGATAAGGGCCTATGGCCCACCCAGTCTGCCCATTTGAGTTTGTAAGTTCAGTTTATGTTTTCCAGGAAGTCTGTTGCCCCTTACCCCTGACCTCCAGAATTCCTTTATGTCTATCCCATGCATTCTTAAATCCCGTGATTGTTTCAGCCCCCACCACTTCCTCTGGTAGGGTGTTCCACTTGTCCACCACCCGTTCTGTGAAGAAATTTTTCCTCACGCTTCTCTGAATCGCCCTCCCTCCAACTTCATCCCATGCCCTCTAGTCCTGGAACATCTTTTCGCTTAAAATAGTGCATTCCTGCACCCTGTTCCTCCCTGTAAGATACTTGTATGTCTCTATCATATCCCCTCTCCCTCCTCTCCTCCAGGGAGTACATGTTCAGTGCCTTCAACCTGTCCTCATAGGACTTGTGATGCAATCCATGCACCATCTTTGTTGCCCTCCTCTGAACCTTCTCTACCCTGTCTATGTCCTTACATAGGTAAGGTCTCCAGAACTGCACAGTGTACTCCAGGTGCGGCCTCACTAGTGTCTTGTATAGTGGAATTATGACCTCCTTTTCCTGCTGGTGATGCCCTGCCTATGCATCCCAGCATCCTATTTGTTTACCTGCTGCCTTGTCACACTGTTTCCCTGCCTTGAGGTCATCAGAGATGATAACTCCAAGATCCCTTTCCTGCTTGGTGCATGCTATATCCTCACTCCCCAACTGATATATTGTGCCAGGGTTTTGTGCCCCATATGCATTATCTTGCACTTCCTTGCATTGAATTTCAACTGCCAAACCCCTGACCATTCTTCAAGTTTCTGCAGGCCCTTCTCATTCTGTCTACACCTTCTGGTGTGTCTACTCTGTTACAGAGCTTTGTGTCATCAGCTAACAGTGAAATTCTACCTTCTAGGTCCTGTGCAATGTCACTGATGAAGATATTGAATAGTACCGTCCCAGCACTGATCCCTGTGGTACCCACTGGTCACTCTTCCCTCTGTGGAGTGACAGCCATTTACCACCACCCTCTGTGTCCTGCTGCCCAGCCAGTTACCTACCCACCGCACTACTGTCCTGCCCACACCCATATTCCCCAGTTTGTGCAATAGTCTTCTATGTGGCACAGTGTCAAAGGCCTTGCTGAAGTCCAGATAGGCCATGTCCACTGCCCTCCCTGATCCACCTCCCTAGTCACCCAGTCAAAAATTCAATCAGGTTGGTCTGACATGACCTTCCCTGGTGAAACCATGCTGCCTTGGGTCTTGTAGTCCATTGACAACCAGATGTTCCACCAATCTCTCCTTCAGTAGTGCTCCATGATCTTCCTCACTCACCGAGGTGAGGCTGACTGGTCTGTAGTTCCCTGCCTCTTTGTTCCCACTTTGTATAAGGGGACTACATCTGCTATCCTCCAGTCTTTGGGTACTCCCTGTTTCTAGTGATCGGCTAAACAGGATAGCAAGAGGTTCAGCCACCACCTCTCTTAGTTCTTTAAGGACCCTAGGGTGCACCCCATCTGGCCCCATTGCTTTATCAACTCTTATTACTTCCAGTTCCTTCAGGACCCTTTCTCGTGTAAAGGGACTTGTGTCCATTTCTGCACCATTCTCACCCCTTGTACTCCATTCAGACCCATTACCCTCCTCTTCCTTAGTAAAGACTGAGCAGAAATACCTGTTCAATATGTCAGCTTTACTGTTGTCATCCTCCACACAGCCCCCATCCTCCCCCTTCAGTCTCACTATCCCTCCCTTTGCCTTTCTTTTTTCACTTATGTACCTGTAAAAGGTTTTGTCCCCTCTACCCACTGATTTTGCAATGTGTTCTTCTGTCTGAGCTTTGGCTTCCCTTACTGACCTCCCTGCCTCCCTTTGCTTCTCCTGGTACTTCTCCCTATCCCCTTCTGCCTGTGTCTTTTTGTATTGCCTGAATGCAATCTTTTTGGCTTTCACTTTCTTTGCTACCTCTTTGGAAAACCATAATGGTCTCTCTTCCTTTTCCTCTTGCTAACCTGCTTAATACATAATTCTGTTGCTCTTGTAATCCCCATTTTAAATACTTCCCCTGTTCCTCAACCCTGATTCCTGCCCCATTCCTTAATGCCTCTTTCAAGTATCTCCCCATTTTCCCAAAGTTTGCCCCTAAAATCCAGGATACTGTGTTTTGTGTGTGGTTAGGTTCTGCTCTTTCTGTGATTTCAAACCACAGTGACTGGTGGTCACTGTTCCCAGGTACTCCCCCCCTTACCCCCATCACACTGTCCCTGTTTGTGAGCACAAGGTCCAGTATTGCCTTCTGCTGAGTTGGTTCCATGACCAGTTGCTTGAGGAAGGCACCTGAAGGGAGTCCAGGATAAATCTGTCCCTTAGTTGATGCTGCTGCTGGGATGCTCCAGTCCACGTCTGGAATATTGAAGCTCCAACCAGTACTACCTCACCTTTGTCTGCCATCCTCTGATGGCTAGCATCAGCTCCCTATCTGTTTCTTCCTCTGGCCTGGTGGTCTATAGACCACACCTGTGTGGATGGCTGGCCCCATTTTCCTTTCCAGCTTAACCCACAGTATCTCTCCCCATTTTGTTCCTCCTGGATCTCTGTGGCCCTTATGTCATTTTCACATACAGTGCCACTCCTCCTCCTTCCTGCCTGCCCTGTCTCTTCTGAATATGTTGTAGCCAGGTATGGCAACTCCAGTTGTGGTTATCATTACACCAGGTTTCATTGATGGCCACAATGTCCAGGTCTGACTGCACCATGACAGCCTCCAGATCTTCCATCTTGTTGCTAAGGCTCCTGGCATTTGCACACATGACTTTCCATGATTTGACCTCCCTAGACTGTTTCGCTGTTCTACTCCAGCCCCTTCCTTGGTTGTCCTTATCCCTGGTTCACCTTGCTGTCTGCCTTTCTGCTGAATTCTTGCCCCTATTCTGCCTATCCACCTCCTGGGTGCTAATCTCCATCTTTGCACTTGGCTAACCTCCACATCCTTTCCTTCCATTTCTCTGGGTACCTCTATGTGGTTGTCCCTGTTTGGCAGTGTGGCATATGAGTTCTTGAGTGGAATAGGATCTGGGATGTGCCTCTGCCTGACTGGTCTAACCCTCCTGAGCCCACTGTCATCCAAGTACTCCTCGTTCTCTGCATCTTTTGAGGCAGCTGCATTGGACTGAGTGGTCTCTGGATAGGGGTGATGGTACTCCTGACCCAGTTTACTTCTGCTCTGAGTCTGGCTACCTCATCCCACAGTCCAGAAAGATGCATGCAGATAGGGCAGCACCTCAGTGTCCAGAAGAGCTGCCTGAATATGGCTGCCCCACAGCCACTGCATTGCACCACTCCCCACATTATACTGCAGTTATACTGCTATTCCACTACTTGTCTGCTACTGAAGCTCTCCTAGTTCCCTTTTTATTAATTTACTGTCCTAAAAATCTAGTCAGGAATCTGGAAGACCTGATGCCGTTCTGCAGACACAGACCTCAGCCCTACTCCATGACACAGAGGGCTGAGGAGAGGATGACATCTGCAAGCCACAGTAATTCCATCTGGAACACTACTGTTGTTCCACCAGGTAAATGGCAGTTCTTTGAACTGCTGTATCCCAGGATTCCCTGCTCCTGCAAAGCATCAAATCTACTATGGTACCAGCAGGGGCTTCCAGTGGGGTGCCCACAGTCTGACCCAGATCTGTCCACCCAGCTTACACCACACCTTGTGCAGAACAATGCAGCTGCACTGCACACTGGCCTGGTTGGGAATAGTGAATCCTTACCTTCATGAGTCTGGCTGAGGCTAAGTGCATGGTACACAGTTTAGTGGCTCATTATGTGTCCTTTCTCATATGTACCTGGCTTATTCATGCCTACGGCCCTAAAGTGTTATATATGAGAGGTGATTCTAGGTCCATGAAGTCTGGCCAGCATCTTTATTCAAGCAGGAATAAATAGAGTGCAAAAATATATTAATGTATAGGGATAGCCCAATCATTCTACTACCCAGGGTACCCTATATCATTCTTAGTAATAAGAATTCACAATGATTTGTCCGGCCACAGTAGCCATTTTGAGTCCTCAGCTTATGGCTCCACAGAGGAATGCAGGCATGCCAGGACCTTCTCTCCAGAAAAGGATACAAACTGCTCTTCTTTTGATCATTTTCAGTACAGATGGCATGACCACCACTGTTCACATGACCTTGGCCATCCACCTGGGACAGAGCATTAATTTATTTCCAAAGTTTCACCATGAAAGACATATCGATCTACTAACAGTCTGTTTCTAGATGTGTCCTGAGAGGAAGGAGGTGTGAAAAATCATATAGACTAAATACAATATATCAAGGAGCATAATCAAAAATTGAAGACAGATCACAATAATATGTATATGCAGGTAATGAAGGATACAAATTGCCAAGGCAGAACTAGAGGGTGAGGGGTGAGGAAGAGAGTCATGGACAGCTGCAGGAGGTAGAAAAAATGTCTTGAAGGAGAGACTTTAAGGAGGAAGCTGAAGAGGCAGGGTGAATTGACAAGGGAAGGGAGGACCAAAGTTTAGGAAAGTGGTATGAGAAAGTAGACTGGCCAACAGTAGATCTTCTACAAGGAATAGTGAGGGAATAGGAAGTATTACTGTCTAGAGGGTAGGAGGAAGCTGATGGAGAGGATAAGAAGGATGTGAGGTAGAAGGGAAAGAAACCAAACCACAATTTAGATATAAGGAAGGCATTATGAGTAAGGCACCTGGCATCAAGAAAGGGAAGTGAAAGGGCAGAGTAGAGTGATCAGTGGTGAGTACAAAGGGAACAGTCTAAAGCAAAGTGATGAAAAAGAGTGGAATAGGGGATCCATTCTGGTAAGGGAGGATTTGGGAGCTCCACTATAGACTATGACACCATAATCAAAAATAGGGATAATTATCTTTGAAACAATTTCACAACAGACAGGAAGTGGGATAATTTTGCTTTATTCCTGTACAATGTACTAAGCTTAGGGTGAAGCTTTTGCTGTATGGCATCAATGTGAACTGAGAAACCAAGATGATGGTCAAGCCAGATCCTAAGGTTCTTAAAAGGGGATACCTCCTCAATAATGGCACCATTATGAGTGTGACATGAAGGAAGAGGGGTGAGTCTAGAAAGCTTCTGATGGGTGCCAAAAGTCAAGGAGACTGTTCTTATGGCACTGAGTGATGATTAGGCTGGAACCAGTGCAGAATATTGTTGAAATCCAGCTGAAGCTGTGAGGTAAGATCACGGGAAGAGGAGCCAGGTAAAAAACAACTGTGTCATCAGAGTACATATGAATGGGTTCAGAGGAACACACAGTGGGGAGGTCATTCAGGAATACAGAAAAGAGAACAAGATGCAGGACAGACCCATGAGGGACACCTGAGCAGATGGGGAGAGGTGATGAAGTGGCAAAACCTATCTGAACAGCTCAGCTTGAGATCTACATCCAAGGTAAGAGTGAAATCAGCTGACTGCAGAGTCAGAAACACTCATTGATTTACACTTGTCCAGAAGAAGGGGATGTGCCACTGTGTCAAAAGCTTTAGCAAGATCAACAAAGATGGCAGATGTGATCAGGCCCTGATCTATACCTGTGAGGATGGAGTCGGTGAGCCATAGGAAGGAAGTGGAGGTGGAGTAGGATTTTCTAAAACCAAACTGAAAGGAAGTGAAGAAGGAGATGGGGTCATGGAAGGTAGAGAGCTGAGCTAGTACAAGGTATTCCTGTAACTTAGCCAGAGTAGAAAGGAGAGAGATAGGATGGTAGTTACCTGAAGAAGAGGGATCACCACCTTTGTGGATAGGAATAACAGTAGCTTGCTTCCAGACAACAAGAACAGTAACAAAATAAAAATACATTTTGAGAAGCAAGGTAATAGGCAGAGCTATGTCAGGGGATGAGAAAAGGAGAAGTCTTGCATTAACGCCATTAGGTCTACCACATTTACGAGGATTGGAAGCAAGCAAGGACATAAGGGAATCAAAGGTGATGGTAGGAGAGAAGGAAAGAAGATATTTAAAGGAGGAGAGGTAAAGAGAAGGAGGAAATGGGGAGGAGGAGGAGGAAGGGATAACAGAGAGGGCACAGATAGTAAAGAAGGTGTTAAAGCAAGAGGCAACAATAGAAGGATCAGAGATGAATGAGTCAGCAACCTTAAAAAACAGAAGAGAGAGACTGGGTCAGAGAGGAGAACAAGGAATGGATAAACTTCCAGAACACAGAGGGATGATTAATATTGCTCTGGAGTGTGGATGCAAAATATTCAGACTTTGCAAGTCTTAAAGCTTTGGTACAGGTGTTATGAAGGTGATAATAGTTTGCCAAAGCAGCTAGGGAACCAGTGTTCCATGTCACTAGGGCACATTTTATACCTCGACTACAATATGAGTGAATATTACAGAGCAACTGTCTATCCAGCGAATGCACAACCTGGTGAATGCTCAAGGCAATAAGTACAACAGTAGCACATACTGGCCCAAATATTCAAAAGGGTTACGCATGGTGCAACAGTGTTGCGCCTTGCGCAACCCACTGATGTGCCCCAGCGCGATATTCAAAAGGGAAAAGTGCGCTGCACAAATCCCGATGTGCCAGAATGCATCAGTAATGTATGCAGGCACAGGTAGGGGGGGGTGCCCATGTATAACCTACACAGCCTGATATTCAGCCCAGGATGTGCAGAGCCATGCATGCGCAACCCCTACCTGTGCCAGTACAAAGTTAAGCCAAAAAAAAGGAACAACTGATGGCCACCCACAGGTGAGCTGCCGCATTGCAGGGTGCAACACGGCAGCTGCCACCTGTGGGTGGCCACCTGAGTTCTGGATGCACCTGGCGGGCCCCCCCATGCCCGATCGCTGGGCATTTGTAAAATATAAGATTCGTCAATATCCTTGGTGTCAGTGGACGCTATGCTGCCGTCGTGGGCATCTGTCTAAAATAGCCATATTCATCCTATATCTGGTGGTCCAGTGGACTGTTATGTGCTTAATCGCGGGCATTTATAAAAACAAAAACAATTCCAATATCCCTGGTGGTCTAGTGGTCCCCACCCACCCACTGAGCACCACCGCCCCACTCTGCCCGGTCAGCCAGCAGTGGCAGCCCCACCAGCCTGCCGCCCGCGACTGATTACTCTGGGATTGCATGCCCCTTGAGTTACAGGTGATCACGGCTCGTAGCTCCCTCGTTGCATACATTCCAGATATGTGAATGATTTCATTCACATATCTGGAATGTGTAATGGTAGGGGCTGTAGGCCCATTGGCTCACGCCAGAACCAAGGCATGCAGCTCCCTACTGAGGTGTCGTCGGCGGGTGGCGGGCGGCAGCGGGTGGGGTGCTGCCACCACGACTGATGGGGAGTGGGGCAGTGGTGCTCAGTGGTGGTGGGGGGTACCACTAGACAACCAGGGATATTGGAATTTTTTGTTTTACAAATGCCCTCGATCGGGCACATAGCGGTCCACTGGACCACCAGGGATATAGGACTGATATTGCTATTTTTAGACAGATGCCCATGATTGGGCAGACAGCGGTCCACTGGACCACCAGGGGTATAGGATGGATATTGCTATTTTTAGACGGATGCCCGCGATCGGGCTGCAGGGGGTGTAGGTCCCTGATGGCTGCTGCCTGGCAGGTCGCCAGGCGCAAGTCGTCGGGGATCGTCACACCTGCATGCAAATGGAACCATAATGACATGCAAATGGCCCCATGTGTGCCTTGCATAAATTATGGCCCCATTTGCATGTCAACTTTTGAATATTGCAGGTGCTGTGCATGGCGCAATGGAACTTGCGCTAGTGCATCTCCATGCTCCACTCTGGCCACTTGCGCTGGTGCAGTGCCACTGCGCCATGCACACTGGGGGTGGCCAGGTTGCGATATTCGAAGCTGCTGAGCCATAGCGCAGCCCCTTTGAATATCTCTTAGTCCCCAGCCCTGCGCAGCCAAGTTGAGTTGCGCCCAAGCTTGCACCACAGCCTGGCGCAGTTTGAATATCTGGGCCACTGTGTTTTAGCAAAATACTCCACCCATCACTTTCCACATCACGCAGGGGGGCTATGGCCCCTTGCACCCCCAATCCTCCCATCTCTAGGATAGTAACTCCATGGTGCACCTGGATTGTGGGGGTAGGTTATGAACTGTGTAGGTAAGCCCATTACATTTACTGCTGTGAATCGTCCTCCTTCCTGTTCTGCCAATCACTGCAACCTTTTGCTTGCACTAATTTAAACCAGTCGACATGTTTACACTATCGATGTAATGTACCTGCAGCCCTTTGTGTGAATTGCATGGTAGTTCATTCACTGTAATTGTAGTAGTGCTATTATATTCGCCCAAATGTTGTCGCCATAATGTATGCGCTATATTGACGTGATGCTGGGAACCAGTGATCTTAATGCTAGGCAAGATCTGTAATATGGAGGCAAGCCATAACCTCAGCTGTAATCCAGGGAAGGGGACAGCCCCTTACTTTGCTTTTTCTCAGAGAAGCATAACGATCCCAAGCAGCCATAAAATTGGATTGAAAGTATTGCAAGGCAGAATTTATATTATTGGCTGATGAGATTGGGGAACAATCAGAAGCCACTAGGTTAGCTAGGAGATATGATGAGTCCAGTGTCCTAAAGGATCCGAGATGAATAAATCTAGAGAAGACCTTCGGACGATGTATCTTGTGCACATAGTAAACCATATGATGATCACTGACAGCATCTTGAAGGATTCCTGCATCCACACAATACCATAGTGATGAGAGGACCCAGTCTAACAGAGATTGATTCAAAGATTTTATGTTTAGGTGAGGGGGTCAGAAATCAGTTGAGTCAAATGAAGTGGCTTTACATTTTGAACAATTTTATTTGTGTTGGGGTACAGCAAATTTATATTAAAGTCACCGAGAATATAAAGCTCTCCTCTGGAAGAGTTAGAACAAACAGATGAAAGAAGCTCAGCTACTGAAGCAGAGGAAATATCTGGCAACAGTAAACACCAGCAATAATGATGTGGATAGAAAAAGGAAGGGAGAGTTTGAGTAGAAGCAGCTCATAGGAAGAGGGGGAAGAGACAACAAGAACAGTCACAGATTGGATACTGCTGGATATGTAGATAGCAACACTACCACCTCTGTGCAATCTTTCCTACCTACAGTATAGCCAGGGACAGTTACAACAGAATTCTGTACCTTAGAGGAGAGCCAGGCTTCAGATATGACTAGGAGATCTGGCTGAATGTTAAAGCGGACAGGAAATGATTAGCGATGTAATCATGTGTTTACTGTCTAGCTAATATAGAGTACCATCAAACTCTGTTTTTTATAACAAAGCTAATAAAATCAAAGAATGTGTTATTTGTCATTTTTTTAATGGTGTAAAACCAAAATGGATGTCCATGTGTCTCATCAGATTCAGTTTCTTTTTTGAGACAGCATTTCCAAGCAAGACTGTTAGTTCCATGATGTATGTGCTTGTGTGGTGATTTTACCAGCACATGCATTTGCCATGTCAATAAATCACTGCTGATAAAATCCTGTCAGCGGTGGTTGACATCCGTTATGAGGTCTGTGTCACTTTTACATTAAATAAACAATCAGGAGTCTGTTTTTAAAAATATGTAATTTCTGTTAGGTAGATTTATGGATGACTAATTTTCGTTTGTCTAACTCCCACTTTCCTCACATTCCTCATGGTAACACAGTTCCATTCAGTTGATTATGACTCGTGAAGATGTCCAATAGGCATCTTGGCAGCAGTTTTTCAGATGTGAATGGGCACGATTAAATGTGAAGCTGATGGCAGAAGTGATAGCTGTATGCAACTTGCTCTCATTTGGCTCACTGCTCCCCAAGATTTACATGGTGACATCAGGGCAGTGACAGTTCAGTTTTGTTGTGCTTGCTGTTGTACTCTGTTATCACCTACTGCTGCTGAGACTGACTCAAAAGGATGTGGGTCGCAGACTGAGATGTCATTAATCCTTTCTGCTTGAATCTATCAAAGTTAGATTATATTGTGCCAAAAAGTCATAAACGTTACTGTCTGTGTCATACACTTGTATCCCACAGTCCCCTGATGGTGTGTGGTCTATCTGTACACAATGATTTCTAACAGATATATATATATATATATATATATATAAGAGAGAGAGAGAGACAGACAGACAAACAGTCAGACACATAATGTCACATTGCTGGGAAGATACCTGGATCCTAGACAAGTCTTGATTGTTCGATCTCTGACCCACACTGTAACCATGTCTTTCTCTTGCTCTCTCTCTCTCTCTCTCTCTCTCTGTCTCTGTTGCACTCCCTTGTTCTTTCTCTCTCTCTCTCTCTCGTTCTCACTGGCAGTCTGTGATTTTCAGTGTACTACCCATTTCTTAACTTAGCTATGTTTGCTAACATAGCAACGCAGAAATAGGACTCACCATACATGGAATGGGGACCGTTGCACTTGTCAGGCTTTTAAAAAAAATAAAAATAAGGAATGAGTTATGAATGTCCTTCCCTGTGTCTTACACCAGCTTCCCTCTGTCTCCTGGAGCACAGAGTGGATGAACGGGACTCAATAGTTTCTTGCATGGATATATGGAGAAATCTGACATACTGCAAGGAATACATCTGTTTCATAGACAAGTATATCTTCCATATATGTACTGCACACAAATATCTAATCATGTGTAAAGATAAATAAAAAAAAAATGTTTATGCATGCGAAATAATGTGGTTGATATACTTTTCGGATGCATTTGTACTCATGACCAGTGGTGGTGTATTTGAAATCTGCATTTACAACTGATAGACCCACGGTTACTTGCACCATTAAATTATACCTGTCTGTGTATGTTATTGAAAATATCGGCAGAAATGGTGGATTCGTTTTTGGTTTTTTTTTACTAGAAAAAAATATTTGAAATGCAGAAGAGAAACATTTTTAACACCCCACTGCAGTGAATCAAATCCAGCACCCTTTGCTAGCATCTATCCTCCTGTGCCATCCACTCCTACTGCTGAACAACCCGCTTCTTTGTTTTCCACTTATATTCATCATCCCATATTGTGGTAAGAACTTGAAAATGCTTCTGTGATGAATATACTTGCCTTTTTTTTTTTTTTACTGTGTTTAGGCTGTCCGCGGTTCGTCTCTATATGTGCACATCTATGGGTAATACACATTTAATACGACCATCCCACAGTTAGTGGCTGCATCAGATTATAACAGTGTGGGTACATTATTCTTACTCTAACTTGAAAATATGTGCTGCTACTGTGGAATTATTTTGTCTTACTTGAAAAATAAAAACTCATAAGAACATAATGAAATGATTTCATAGATGAATACAATTTACAGACTCAACACTGGACTCAGAAGCTTTGGATCTTAAATTGTATCTCTCGCTTCCACTTTCTCACAGTTTATGCCGCACGTTCAAAAAGGCTCCATAAACTGCCGCGTCACATCGTGACGTCTGTGAAGCATTAGTGACTCATGAATCTTTAGAACTTTGGGTCACAGCAGCTCAGATCAAACAGGATACAATTAATAAATTGTATAAAAATGATAAAAACAACTCTTAACAACAAATTAACATCAAATGAATAGCAAGACACATCACATAATAACACTTTGAAGCCATTTACACACATTCCTGACCTCTTTAAGCATGATAGGCTATAATTGTCCAATTTTTGGGAGAAGAATATGAATGTTCAAATGGGCATCTCTCAATCCTTTGAGAAGTTGTAAGGATGAGGAAATTAAGGGGTCAGAATTGAAGTTCAATGTCACCTGCTATCAATGGTAGCAAGGTAACAAGGAGCTTTAAAGAAGTAGAGTGCTGCCTAGAAGAGGGAGAGAGGAGGGGAAGTAAAGGAGGGAGAACAGGAGAATTCCACCCTTCTCTCATGGGACAAAGCCTTAGACTGGCCCATTTAGGCCCGGGTTGCCCTCATGGCAGGAACCACAAACTTGTACAGTGGCGTCCCCCAGGATGAAACCCCATTCTGTAGCATTTTGCAGAACTCTGCAGAATGCTGCAGCAGACCTACTGAATAAAGCAATGTAATTTCAAGGGCAATTAGTCCGTTTTGTAATTCATGAAAATGTGACACTGACAGAATGAAGTGTATGCCAGTTTCCTGCACGACAAAGGAGACTAATTGCCATTGAAATTACATTGCTTTGTTCAGTAGGTCTGCTGCAGCATACTGCAGAGTGCTTTAAAAGTGGGGTTCATCCTGGGGTACGCCATTGTAGGTCCATGGATGTATGTAGACATACCAGGAGCCTCAAAAGAAGAAATAAAACAGAAAAAAGTCAAGCACAATATGCCCCTTTGAATAACTGATTAATCTCCTTAATTAAATCTAGCATTTATAATATTACTGATGGTTCTTAGTTATTCAGTGCAGCATATTGTACCCAGTATTCTTTGTTTATGTTGCTTTAGTACAATGCTGAAAGCAGTGCCATACTATTATCAATCTTTACATTTGTCAATGCCATAAGTCTCCCCTCCCTCAACCAGTAAAAGAAACAACCTGTTTTTTTTTTTATGAAAACTAACCTTGCGCCAATGACATGACACCCAAAGTAGTCACTTGGCCACACAATGGGGTTGAACTAATGGCTGGAGAAGAGTCTTCCATACCATGCTATACCTCATACCTCATACCATGTTATACTTCATACCTCATACCTCCAAGTAGTCCCCACTGCAAGAGACATACCATATGAGCATCAGAGCAGCAGGTTTAGCTCCCCCTACAGTTCAGTGGTTCAACTCCTACTTAAGTAATAGGCTCCAATCTGTCAAAGTAGGAAACTCATCCTCTTCCCCTATCTCTATCCTAGCTGGTGTATCCCAAGGATCTGTCCTCAGCCCTATCCTTTTCTCGATATTTATAAATGATCTCCCCTTTGTATGCTCTAGTTCCAGGAAACATATGTATGTGGATGACACCATACTTTTTACCTCAGGGCCTGTCTTACATGATGTCCAATCTAACTTTCAAAGAGATTTCTGTAATATATGCAAACAGAGCTGAGAAAGAAGTAAGTGCCTCAGCTGGGACCTTAACCCAGGCCACCTGGAATACCTCTCTGATTGCGCTAACCATCTGCACCACTGAGACAACTAAAACCTGGGCTGTCCCCAAGCACATTACTCTTTCTGAAATGCACAACCCAATGGCAACACAAATATTTACTTGTAACAATCACACAGGAGTGTGGTGTGCATATTTATGGAACACATACCAACAGAGGTGAGAAAGAAGTAAGTGCCTCAGCTTGGACTTGAACCCAGGCCACCTGGAATACCGTTCCAATTGCGCTAAACAGCTGCGCCACTAAGACAACTTGAATCTGGGATGTCCCTGAGCATATTACTCTTTCTAAAATGCACAACCCAATGGCAACACAAATATTTACTTGTAACAATCACACAGGAGTGTGGCATGCATATTTATGAAACACATACAAACAGAGGTGAGAAAGAAGTAAGTGCCTCAGCCACTGGGGTGATGGTACACCCCTCGACTAAGTTACAACATACAATACCTAGGCATATGGCTGAACCCCCATTTGACTTTTCCATCCCACATAGAAGCCATCACCTCACAATCATGCCCCAAGCTCGGTATGCTCCACCACAACAGAGACAGCCTCCCTTTACTGGTCAGACGTGAAATCCTAACGAAGATGATTGTATCCATTTTTGCCCACACCAGTGTGGTTTACAGCACTGCCTCTGCCTCATCATTATCCAGACTTGACACACTTCCAAATGCATTCTGCTGCTTCACCACAAACTCCTCTGTCAGAACACACCACTGTTCCCTTCATACCTCCCTCAGTATAACATCCCTCTCCCATGGCCATTTCATCCACTCTGTTGCACTTAAAGTCAAATACTGGTTCAATATCCTACTTCCCTACCTCTCAGATGGTCTGTCCTCAGAAAATCCATCCCAATATTGCCTAAGGTCCAGGGATACCCAGACCTTCTCGCTCCCCCTACCTGCCTCCACTTTGGGCAAATCTGCCTTCTCCAACAGGCTCCCATTCCTATGGAATAAACTCTCCCATCTCCTAAGAAACTCCACCTCATTTCATTTTTTCATTTTCATTTCATTTCATTTTTATTGGTTATACTGGAAAAGGCTTGTGAGCATTGCTGCCGGTTTACACAAAAGTCTAGTAACGTAACAATCATGTGATTTTACAAGACCAGGACCAATAACATAAGGTGAGGCTCAGAGCAAGTACAAAAGAATCTAGACAATAAGGACTAAAGGGAACTCAAGAATAAAAGCCTAGGTGAATTAACACATAACTGGTGACATAAAGCATAAAAAGAGGGTTTAAACAGATTTACAATATAACATTGGAACTAATGGAGTCAAGTGCAATCAAGACTGTCCTAGGTGACTATGTAATCAACAAGTGCTGTACAAGAGAGATGGTAAGTGCCAATGGACAAGACCAGAAGATAAGGGAGAAGGGCACAAGGGGAACAAGTTTAGGACTGCATGCAGGTGCAGGAGTAGGTGTGGGAGAAATGTTTTCTGATGTTGTGTTTGAAGGCATAGGTGGAGAGACAGAGTTTTAGTTCTGGAGGGAGGGCGTTGAAGAGCCTGGTTCCCATGTAGAAGAGTGTTTCCTGGCCTTAAGCGGTTAGCAGAAAGGAACAGAAAATGTGAAGTGGAGGACAGTCTGGTAGTCCTGGTGAAGGTGGTGAACTGGAAGAGGGAGGTGAGGCAAACAGGCAGCTGCCCACAACAGTGTTTTAAGAAGAAAGTGGCCATCTTTAAGTTGAGGCAGTTCTCCAGAGAGGGCCTACTGGTGAACTTATAAAGGTCACAGTTGTGGGTGAGTTTAGGGAGACCAGAGGCAAAGCGGATAGCCCTGTGGTAGGAGCTCCTGAGTATGGAGAATTTTTTGTCGGAGAGGCAGAGGAGGGGGACAAGAAAACTATAGTCAAAAACAGGGAGGAGGAAGCTGGAAAGAAGGAGAAGTTTGGATTCCTTGTTAAGGTATTGATTAGTTCTGTGGAGGCTACCGAGGCGTTGATGGGCTTTTTTGATTGTGAGGCTTGTGTGAACATCAAAATTAAGGTGGCAGTCCAGGATAAACCTAGGTACTTGAATTCATTGACTCTTTCAATAGAGTTGCCTAGGTTGTCATACATGGAGGGATCAAGGCCTAGGGGTCTGGGGGGCAGGAGAAGACCGTGAACTTAGTTTTTTTTGGAGTTGGGTACTAGATCTTTGGACGAAAACCAGATGTGAAGTCTGCTGAAATCAAATTGGAGTTTGTTAATGAGAGTGGAGGGGTTTTTGTCCTGACAGAAGAAGGCTGCATCATCAGCATAGATAATGAGCTTAGTAGAGGTGCAGATGTCAGGCAGGGAGTTGACGACTAGTGAGAAAAGAAGATTGCCCAAGATGGGCTCTTGGAGCATGCCATATTTGATAGGGCAGGATTTGGAGAGGTCACTGCTAATCAAGGTGCGATGGGATCTACTCGTTAAGTAGTCCTTGAACCAGAGGCAGACATCAGATGAGAAATGTAAACCAGCCAGGGTGTGGAGGAGGACATTATGATCGATGAGCTTGAATGCTTTGGTGCCGACCACAAATGCAGCACTAGAACAGAGGCCCTCATTATTGGCTTTGTCTATGGAGTGGGTGAACTTCATTAGGGCTGTTTAAGTACTGTGGTGGGCACAGAAACAATGCTGGGCTGCCATTAGCAGGTTGTACTTGACGAGAAATTCCGTGGTTTGCCTATGGACAACTTTCTCTAGGATTTTGGAGAGAGGAGTAAGTAGGGAGATAGGATGGCAGTTGGAAATTAGATCCTTTGGACCAGATTTGTGTAGAGGTTTAATAATAACACACTTCCACACATTGGGGAAGGATACTGTACAGAGGGAGTGGTTGAGAATGTTTGTTAGTGGGACAGCCAGGGAGTCACAGACAAGGTGGAGAACTCTGTAGTCAATGTTGTCGGAGCCCTTAGATGGTCTAGGGTCTTTAGTTCTGATTAATTTGATTACTTCTGCAGGGGTTAGGTACCTGAAATGAAACCTGGGGTGGGAGACGGGGGAGGGGGTAGGAGGGGAGCTGGGCTTCTACTGGTCTATGTCACTGAAGTATTTATTGAAAAGGGAGGCTATTTCACCAGGCTCAGTGGTGGTTGACCCATTGGAAGTAAGAATGATATTTTCATTGGAGGGTCACCTCCCAATTAGGATGTTGAGGATGTTCCAGGTCCTCTTAGAGTTCCTCTGAGCAGAACGTTGCTTTTCCAGGATGAAGGGGAACTTAGCAGTTCTAGTGGAGAATTTTCACCTGTTCCTGAAGGTTTTGAAAGTTTGGAGGAGTTGGGGATTTTATATTTCCTGTATAACCTTGAGGCACGATCCCTATCCCTCATAAGTTTGTGAAGCTCTGGGATGACCCATTCTTGGCTAGAACCCTTAACCAGGACTTTTTTAGGTGGGATGAAATGGTCGCATAGGGCAAGGAACTTATTGCTAAAGGCTTTCAGAGCATTGCAGATGTCCAAAATGTTTTCAGTGAAGGACGAGTCTTGGGCTAGGGTTGCTATGGCAAATGTGGAGGCATCCAGTTTCCTTATTTGCCTGGTTTGGATGACTTTGTGTGGGCAGGGGTGTGATTTAGTGGACCAGAGGCAGAAAACAGCACAGTGGTCACTGACTGAGCCAGGAAGAACTCCGGAGGAGGTGACATGGGAGAGGTGCGAGACCAGGACCCAATCAATGAGGGACTGAGACCCAGCCTTATAGTTGGTTCTGGTGAGTTCAGTGATGAGCTGGTGGAGGCCAAGGCCAAGTATGGATTCCTTGGTGGAGTCACAGTAAGGGGACTGCCAGTTTAGGTTGAAATCCACCAGGATTATCCAATCTCTCCCTTGAGGAAGGGGGGGTCCTGACATCAAAGAAAAGGTCAAGATCCTGGGGTGAGGAGGAGGGAGGCAGGTACACCACACTGATTGTGACTATTTTGTCAGCTCCAAGGAGAAGGTTAACCAAGATGGTCTCGAGTGTGGAGGAGGGAAGTGGGGGGTCAAATTCGGTGGACATGAGGTGGTCCGCAACCCAGAAGAGGCAGCCTCCCCCATGCTTCTCCACCCTGTCTTTTCTGAAGACTGAGTAACCACCCAGGAGAATTTTATTTGGGAAGATATCCTCCTTCAGCCAGGTTTTATTGAGGTCAATGAAGTCAAATGCATTAGCCACCACCCAGGACCCAATCAAGGGTTTCTTTGACATAAGGCTTTGCACATTAAGGTGATCAAAAGTGAGCTGCTTAGCAGGAATTGGGTGGGAGAGAGGGGTGAGATGGGTGGGGGTTGAGAGGCCTGGGTTAGGGTGGATGGAGCCTGAGATAAGAAGTAGTAGGTGTAGGAGTCTTACGCACCTGCAGTCAGCGAGCGAGAGATGCTTGGAAGAGAAAGGTCTGGAGAAGTGGAGAGTGAATAAGAAACAGCTGCAGTAGGAAGGTGAGAACTCATGGAACAGACAGAGGCTGATTAAGGGGCTGGTGTGAGGAGGGGCAGGGGTGGATTTGGTAGCACAAATGGGGGTATAGGAGGGAAATGGAGGGGAGCGAGGGGAGATTGAGAGAGAGAGAGAGAGAGAGAGAGAGAAAGCTGGGCAAGGGGATGATTTGGTGGGGGCAGAGCTGGTGAGGAGGGGGGGGAAGGCCAGGGGAAGAAGGGGCAAGGTGGGGAGAGTAGAGCATGGTGGGGTAGAGGGGAAGAACAAGGAGTAAGAAAGAATAGAGGAGGTGGAACAGCTTGGGGAACTCCATGCTGGTAGCAGTGCAGTAGGGCTAAACTTTAACACTTGCAATTAATGGCAGGTGGCTATCTCGGTGCCGCAGGCACTGGAAGATGGGATGGAGATGCCAGGTCAGGGACTTCTGCTGCTTTTACTCTATCAAACAGCAACTTCACGCACTATCATCTCCTACATGTTCCTTTTACCCGGGTACCCAATCACCACACTAAAGCTCTTGTACTTGCTATTTCACATGTATATCCTACTAGAGTACATTGACTGCATCTCATCTGCATTTGTAATTATTACAATAATAATAATAACAATAATACATTTTAATTCATATAGCACCTTTCAAAAAATCAAGGTGCTTCACAATAAAATCAGACCACAGTAATAAAATCAACACAAGATAATAATAAGTAAATACAAACTGACAGGTCCCTCTATACTACACCAGGAAAAGCCTGATACCACAGAAAGGTCTTTAAAGCCTGTTTAAAACCCCCAACAGTTGCACACTCCTGAAGCTGATGGGGTAGAGAATTCCAGAGGGCAGGGGCCGCATAGCTAAATGTACGGGCCCCAGAAGATTTTAAAGACACACTCAGAATCTCCAGCAACCCCTCGTCAGCCGAATGGAGCTGTCATTCAGGGCAGTAAGGAATGAGAAGCTCTTTCAAGTAGTCAGGGTCAAATCCGTGTAGGGCATTGTAAGTCAGCAAGCCAACTTTAAAGGTGATCCACCACCGAATTGGAAGCCAGTGCAGCTCGCGCAGCACAGGTGTAATATGAGAGGCATGAGACGTCACTGTCAAAAAATGTGCTGCAGCATTCTGCACTAGCTGCAAGCAGCAGATATCAATCCCCGGAAGCCCTAGGTATAGGGAGTTACAGTAATCAAGGCACAAGGTCACAAAGGTGTGGACGAATGTAGGCAGGTCCCCAGATGGAACAAGGTGCTTGATCCTGGCGATGTTCCTAAGATGATAAAAGGAGGAATTGATGACCACCGACACTTGAGATCATAAAGTCATCCTGTCGTCTTGCACCAGTTCAGAGGAAAGGTGTTGTTCAATGTCTTCATCAATGACATTGGGGATGGCATTAAAGGCAAAATGTGCCTATTCACAGATGACACCAAGCTCTGTAGGAGAGTGGACACCGATGAAGTGATACGGGACCTACAGGAAGATCTGGAAAAGCTGGGGAGGTGGTCCGGGATCTGGCAGCTTGGTTTTAATGCCAAAAAATGCAAATTATGCTTATTGGAGCCAAGAATCCTAGGACAGAGTATTATCTGGGTGAAGTTTGAGTAGCTGCATCAGAGGAGGAGAAGGTCCTGGGAGTGATGATCACTAGTGACCTGAAGCACTCCACACAGTGCAAGAAAGCAGCAGCAAAGGCAAACAAGATGCTGGGATGCATAGCTAGGGGGATCAGTAGTAGGAGAGAGGAAGTTATACTGCCCTTGCACAGGTCACTGGTAAGGCCGCATCTAGAGTATGGAGTTCAGTACTGGTGCCCACAACTCAAAAAGGACATTAACCTGCTGGAGAAGGTACAGAGGAGGGCTATGAGGATGATAGCCAGTCAGCAGTGCAAGGCATACGAGGAGAGGTTGAGGGCACTGAACATGTACTCCCTGGAAGACAGGAGAGAGAGAGGAGACATGATTGGGACATTCAAGTACTTGAAAGGGATAAATAATGTAGATGAGGAAAGTCTCTTTAAGTTGAGTGGCAACCATGTCATGAGGGGGCACAGTCTTAAGCTGAAGGGTGGGAGGTTTAGGAGGGATGTCAGAAAGCACTTCTTCACAGAAAGGGTGGTGGACACTTGGAATGCGCTGCTGGAAGAGGTCATCTCATTAAAGACAGTGAGCAGCTTTAAGAGAGGCTGGGGTAGGCATGGGGAAGATAGAATCATGGGTAGGGAGGATGGGAGGAGTGGGGAGGGGGAGGAGGGAGGACATTAGCTCAAGCTGTGGACCCTGCAATACAAGCAGACTTGATAGACCAAATGGCCTTCTTCTGCTGGCTTCTTCATATGTTTGTATATATGTATGTAAAGGATCGGGGAGCTCCCCGTAAAAAGTCCTGAGGGCTGACTGCCCTTATCCCCTCTATCCGGCAGGCTGGGTCCATGACCATCACCTCAGTCTTTCCCACGTTCAACTTCAACCAGCTCGAATTCATCCACTCCTGGATTTTAATGAGGCAGTTGTTAAGTATCGAGAGAGCACTATCCTGATCAGGTGCGAAAGACAGGTAGAGTTGGGTATCATCTGCATAACTGAAACCTCAGCCCATACTATCTTACAATGTCTCCGAGGGGCAGCATATACACTGCAAACAACATGAGGGACAGTACTGAGCCCTGAGGGACCCCACATGATAGAGGGAGTAGGTCCAAGGAAAAAATCCCAGACACCACTTTCTGCATTCTTCCAGTGAGGAAAGATGTAAACCATTTAAGCACCGTACATGACAGGCCACAAATGGATCTCAGGCATCCAAGCAGCACCCCATGGTCTACAGTGTTAAAGGCTAAAGAAAGATCAAGGAGCACCAAGATAGAATGGCTTCTCTGATCTATCATCATCAGGAGATCATTGAGCACTCAAACCAGAGCAGTCTCAGTACTATGCCTCTTTCAAAAACCGGACTGGAGAAGTTCGTAGATGTTATGGATGGTCAAGTGGTCCTCCAGCTGCATTGCCACTACTTTCTCAATAACCTTCCCTATAAAGGGGAGGTTTGAGACAGATCTGTAGTTGGCCAGAGAGTCTGGGTCCAAAGAAGCCTTCTTCAGGATGGGTGCTACTACCGCCTCCTTCAGAGAGCTGGGAAAATCACCTGAATCAAGGGAGCACCGGACTATCTGAACCAGGACCAGACCGATAGTATCACAACAACCCATGGTCAGAGAAGTTGGGCCCAGATCCAAACTACAGCATGTAGGGCGCATACTCTGGACAATCCGCATGACATCTGCTAACTCTGGCAGGTCAAAGGTACACCAGGAAGCACGAGGTGAGGCAATCAAGCACAGATCATTAGCATCCCCCACAGAATGAGTCAAGAGGATCTCTGATCTGATGTCAGCCACCTTAATCGCAAAAGAATCGAGCAAGCTCATTGCACTCCATTTGTGAAAAAGCTCTTCGGAACTGCAGACAGGCTGGGTTGCACAGCCTGCCCACAGCTTGGAAAAGCTGAGCTGGTTGATTCTGAGAGGTAGCAATCTCCCTGGACAGGAATTCTGCCTTCTTACGGGAGATTGCTGATTGATAGGTCCAATAAAGCTCCACCAATCTAAGGTGGTCAACCTACAGGGCAGATTTCCGCCAGCATCACTCTAGCCTTCATCCTAGTTGCCGCAGCTCCCACAAGGACCCATCAAACCTAGGGGCCTGAGGGTGAAGGGGGAGAGGATGAACACGGATTGGAGCAAGTGAGTCCAGAGCTGTAGAAATTGCCTTATTATATGCCATGACCAAAACTTCTGAACTCGAGCTTGTCACAGGGAACACCGAGAGTTCAATCACCACCGCTGGGCCTTCAGGGGACAAATCCCATAAAGGGTGGTAACTGACCATCTCCACAGGGGCAGGCCTATGTAGGGGAGGCAAAAAAGTTGAACCTCATGGTGTAATGATAGGACCAACCAACAGGTTCCACCCCAAATTGGATGCTTCAATCCACAGTAAGAAGACCAAATCAAGAGAGTGACCATGTATATGGGTAGCAGAGGTAACAATCTGTGTGAAGCCCAGTGATGTCATCAGCTGAAGGAAGTGTTTTCCAAATTGCGAGAGTTCATCATCAACCCAGGCGTTAAAGTCACCCAGGACCATCAGTCTGGGCGACTCAAACACCATGTCAACGACGAAATCCACTACTTCCTGCAGGAATCGCCGCTCATCCCTGGGTGGATGATAGATGAGAGCTGTCCTGCAGCCTACACCTGTTACCACAGTACATTCAAAAGAATTGGCCTCCTCAACTGGTACACTCGAGAGAGGCCCAACTCAGTCTTAAAACAGACTGCCACCCCCCCCCGCGATCCAGTCTCGGGCGGTGTAGCACCGAGAACCTGGCCTGAACTGCAGCCTCTAAAATGGGGCCAGCATTTTCATCCAGCTAGGTCTCGGTGATGCAAGCCAGATCAGATGTTTCAATAAGATCAGCGATAATTGCAGTCTTGTATTGTATTAATTGATTGCATTGTATATCCTGTCGTGTTGTGCTTCTGTGATTCTTTACTAAATGTTTCTCCACTGCTTGCTTCTATCTCAAATGTAATATGATTGTGATATGCCTGTAAAATGCTTGTACCCCATTCCCCCGGGTCACACCTGGGAAACAAGCTCTGGCTCAGTGTGCCTTTCTCAGTTACCAAATGTTTAAATAAATAAATAAATCATATTTTGTGTCACCTTGAGGGGAAGCATCAAGTAGGAAATCCTTCCCCAAGTGTGTACATTATGTCTTTTTAACCATGACCATTATGTCTGGCAGAGAGGAAGATGTAGGAAGTGAAGGGGAGGCTGGAAGACAGTAATGAAGGCTAAAATGCATTTAGGTTGGCAACCATAGGATAGACTTGATGAACTGTTTGGGTCTTTTTCTGACTTTCCTTTTTCTCTGTTTATTTTCAGCAATCTACTTATTTCTGTAAATTACCGTTTTGTTGCTTAGAATTCACAGAATCAGGGAGGCAAAAACTCTTATACTCCCATATTTATCCTATTGCACAATGTTCCTGTAGATTACATTATTTTCAAAGATACTGAGTTGCTTAACTTTCCCATATAACCTACCCACATTCATGGGAGCACTCTTTATTTAGACTGCTCCATTTCATTGTAAAATACATAAACCTCTGTAGAACAGGAAGCTCTCCTAACTGCCTTTTCTGTTGCCACTATCTGTGAACTCCTACTCATTCTCTCTTCATCCCTTCTTTCTACTGCTGCTTGTCCCATCACACCTCCTCCCTGCCCCTTTTCTTTCCTCTTATGTTCACCTTCCTTATGGCTTCTGTTAGTCATTAGCAGGGTTGCTTGGATATCTGTTTCAAAAAATGATACATTGGAAAACAGCAACAATTAAGGATTTTGGATTTTAGGATAAAGCTGCCATAAATCCTGAAGCTTATAGCAAAGAAAAATGGCACACAAGGTCAGTATTGCACCCTATCACATAAAAATGTCTGATTAACGGTTTGGTAGTTAAACAGAATTATTTTTCTACCTTTAAAGTGTTTGTTATGCTTTTCTGTATTGCTCAAAATTTTCTTTTGCAAGAGATGCCGACGGCCATCTCATGAACAGTGTTTGCATCCTGCGTGCTCAGTATGTTAATTAATGTTGCTGACCTCTGACATTAGTAGTCAGCACTAATTAACACATCAAGTACACAGGAAGTTCTTCCTATAGGAAATTTCAGCAAAATAAAAAAATGATCAAAGTGAGCATTGTACACGACAGGGCACAATAACGGACTTGTGTGCCATTTTACTTTAAAGAAAGAAAAAAACTTCCCCCACCAGTTCAAACCCTCCCCATTGCCCCACAGATGTTAAACTCCCAAGCTCAATTCTACTGTTATTAAATAATATTGCACTAGTCTGACATTTCGCCTTACAATAAAAATATATTACTGGCAATAAAGTTTAAGAACACCACTCCAGATAAACCATAGCTGCTTCCCACCCTGGCACAAGCAACAATCCTTGTCCCCACAATTCAATAAAGAAATCCCTTCCCAACACATCCATTCATCTCCCCCTGCCCAAAGCACACAAAGTAGTAATGAATAAGAATCATCACTATAATCAGTAGTTGGTCCCACGGTGGAGCAGCTTGTGATCTTCTTCATTCTGGTAAGTATGAATGAAGTTATGTCCTTCTAAAGTAGTAGCACCTGATTGACCAACACTCAGCCAACTGAGTCTCACTACTATAGGAGGATGTAATTTTAATTAAGATAATGAAGTGCACACACTGCTCTGCTGTAGGACCCACTACACCTAAGAGTAATTATTGTTTTTCACTACAACTTTGGGTGCTTTCAGGGGTAGGAGGGAGATGGAGACGAGAGATGGAAGCTAGTGGGTGTGATAGAACGGGGATTCTTTATTGAACTGTGGGGATGGGTGTTGAATATTAGTGGAATACTAGACCATTAAATGCACAAGTTCAGTATTCATAAAAAGCACTGTAGAAATGCTTTCTGTAACTACCCAAGAAATGTACTGAGCATGCCCAAAGTCAGACTTGCAGTATTTAGATTATTGAGTTACAAGTAAACAGAATACTAGCTGTAAGAAAAAAGCCTCACAATCTCTGCCCTCAGTTATTAAAAGGAGCTCAAACTATTACATGTGAAGCAGAATAATTATTTTAATGCTCTTATTTATTTATTTATTTATTTGCTTTTGTTAACCGGGTAAGCACACTAGACAGCCAAGTGCCTATTTTCAGGTGCGACCTGGGAGATTACAAGGTACATTACAAGGTACATACATGAACATCAGGCAAATACAAGTGGAGGATTACAGTACATAGAATTAGCACAACACGGACTTTACAAGCATCAGATTTCATCAGGCAAATAGTAGTGAAGAGTTAATATAAAGTGACCAGAACACAGGGACATTGTAAGACAACAATACCAAAAACAGGTATTACAATACAGTATTAAACATTGCAGTCAGTAGGAAGAAGTGCAGTGTGAATTCATCACTCTAGGCAGCAAGTTGTAAGGCTAGCAGTTAGAATAAGGAGGAGTCACAGTTGGGATAGAGTGGGCCCAGTGCGAGAGAAAGGAGTGCACAGTTACAGTGCTCACCCTGTTTTGCCGGTGGGCCTAAATGGTCCATTTTTATATATGCTGTGAGAACAGGAGGAGTATGAGCACAGTTGTGCTCTGCCCAAGAAGTAATGTTTAGGTAGCATCTCAGTTAGTTGGGGCATCTCAGGCTGAGAGGGTTTGTCTAGTGCAGAGACAGGTGGCAGCCATTTTGAGAAAACCCCAGAGGGAGGCTTTAAAGCTCTGGTGTGAGGGAGAGGAGCGAGCGCTAGTTAGAAGAGAGTTCCAAACCCTGGGCGCATATGCAGCGAAGGTTTGGTCACCCATTTGTGTGTGGGTTTTAGGTACCAGGAGGGCATGGGAGCCACTGGATCACAGGTTGTAGGAGGGTGTAGCAAGAACAAGGGTCTCAACAAGGTTTTGAGGAGTGGCAGTTCTGACAATATTTTCAATGAAGTTGCCCACGACATTATAAATGCATAAAAGTATATATATATATATATATATAGTATAAAAGCCAATGATAATCATCCCCTGAAGACCACCATCAATTTTCCCGATGGCATTTCGCTTCTACTGTGGGAGCTATTTCAAGGGCTCCCACACTAGGAGCGAAACGTCACCAGGTGAATTGGTGGTGGTCTGCAGGGTTGTGATTATCCTTGGCGCGTATATATATATATATATATATATATATATATATTTGTAACATGACAAAAAACAGAAACCTGAAATAATGCAACGTGATTGGGGAGAATGCGTCACATGATGAAAGTTGGAGCGGGGATTAATCACTGGTAATGCCCGCTCCAACAAAGCAATAATCACGGGGTCAAGCTGCAGTACCTGAGTTCCCCAGTGCTAAATGCATGAATAGCGCTATATATATAGAACTACAGAGAATCATACCACAACACCTGTAAAAGAACTTACAAGCCCGTACAATTTCAACACCTTCAAAGTGCATGGTATAATCAAGTTGAATAATTATGGCACTGGGGCAGGAGGCACACTGCAGTCTGAGAGGCACACTAGCAGCTGTAATCGAAACACGCTATACAAGGATCAGTAAAGCAATAAAGAGCAGTGGGTGAACTGCAAAGTTAGTAATACATGTCCTAAAATGTGAAATAGTGTTTATTTAACAGTAAAATTGAGTTCCTATTTATGTTGTTAAGTTCTTCGCAACATACTTGAAACCCGTCAGGAGTCCCACAATGCAATGCATATGACACTCATTGCAACAGAGCAAGAGTTCTGTGTAGCTGTGGAAGCAATGTAAAGAAAGTAGCAGGGTAAAAGTAAAAAAAAAATCACGGTAACAGTACTACTGGAGGCCAATACAAACAATGACTGTTTATAATGTATAGTCACATAAGCATATTACTGTGGGTGTCACGGGCCACTGCAATTAAAAGTACTCTGTATGCACCAAAGGTTTGTTACACAGTAAAATGTATAAAACACTGATTTTGTTTGCTGTTCACTGTAACAGAAAGCTAATATCAATAAGTAACTGTCATGTTACAAGCACATTAATCCCATCTGAAGGAGGCTTCTACTGGGGAATTAATGCATGGCCGGGTGGTTGTAGGCACTTGGCCTTGCGCCACAACCTTCCCAACCATGCGTTAATTCCCCAGTAGAAGCCTCCTTCATCGGAGATTAATGCTTACATATATATATTTTTTTATATGTGAATAAGAGCAATAAAATAATTATCCTGCTGCACTTGTAATAGTTTCAGCTCCTTGTACTGACCGAGGGAAGAGATTGCAAGGCTTTTTTCTAATTGCTTGATAAATTGTTATTTAGCCTGATGCAACTCAGACCAGTGAGTGATTTCCTTTTTCTGCTAAGAATACTAGCTGGAATATACATATTCTAGCTCATGGAAACACTTGTTTTAAAATACTTGTTCAGAATATTGAGTTTGGGGAATACAGCAGTCTTCAAAACACTTAGACTATGTAAACATATGCAGGACTGCAAGGCTGGAAATTAATGCTATGGAAAATATGTAAGCTAGGATAACATCAGAAAGTGGGAACAACAGGAAGGCTGACTTCCAGTACATACATGTTCTTATTATATCTTATTTATATGTCAGACTCTTTTGTAGGGAACGGCACATGGAGTGAAAGAGTTTGCAGGTGTGCCACGGGAGCATTGGGAGGTCAATTGACTTGCTCAGTGTCATACACTTTGCGTTTGTGGCAGTTGCGAGATTCAAACCATTATTTTCTGGGTCTCTGGGTTCACATCTTCATGCTCTAACCTCTGAACCATGCTGCCTCCTTAAATGGAAGGAGGGAGGGGAAGATGGGCATTGGGCACCTGAAAACTGGAGGATGGTGTGTGGAACCTGTAAGGGATTCATATCCAGAGGCTGATGCTGATTTAATGAATTCCTTCAGCGTTCAGAAAAGAGCCTCTGGTGTGGGAAGCATGCTCCTTGAGAGGCCCATAGCATTCAGGGTAGCCATGATGCAGTTGGCAGATATAATGCCCATGTTGGTAGGAAGCTACCTGGCAATGATCAAACTAGGTAAGTCCCAACTGGCTGAGGTGATACATTACAGGATCACATTGAAGCTAAAAGAGCAATTGGTATGGTCATTTCAGCAATCTTTTACAAATCTGTCCAAAAAGGTGTGGCATTGTGGTGACAGAGGAAAAATAGTCATTATAGTCCCCCTTTTGAAGAAGGGGGCAAGGTCAGACTGGGTGGGGGATTCAAGACAGTCAGCCTGACATTAGTGCCGGGAAAGGTCCTGGAAGCCGGGATCAAGGATAGAAAAAATTGAGTACTTGGTGAGGTCAAGGTTCTCACCCTCTCCAAGCATGACTTTATTGGGAGTAAATGATGTCAAACTATCCTTATCACCCTTTTTTAGGGGTGACCAGGGAGATGGACAGGGTCTAGCACTCAGTCTTCTGGAAAAAGTACACCAATGTGATATGCATGAGAAAGGTGTATTGTTAAATTGCTTGGGCAGGAAGCAGAAGCTGGTGGTTAATAGGCACTACTCTGGGCAGTGTTACGGCCACTGCTGTTTAATGTCCATCTCCTCTAAAACTTTTCAAGTTTGTTTTACTTTTTGTGTTTTGCATTTTTCCATTTTTCGTATTTTTCACAAAGATTTTTGTCTGTATTAATTTTTGTTTGACTTTTTTCCACTGAACTGTTGCCTAGCTTTTGCTGCCCAGTTTGTCACCTATTTATTTTAAGTATGTTTCTTTTTATCTGCTGTACTGTGTTATGTGTGATGGCCTTCTATATACCTAAGTGTAACTGGGTCACTGTGGATGTTGCAATTACTACTCCTGTCTTGTGGGCTCAAACAAGGTTGAGGGGCCAAGGATCTGATTTCCCTGATTGGGGAGTTTGAAACCAGATCTTTTAAGTTTAGCATGGTGCCTCCACACAGACAAAAATTTAAGTGGGCCTGGTGTCACAGTGGTACAAGCCCTTCGATGCAGTACCTACCCACCTCCCTGTAGTGTTCCCTTATACATGTAAAATCTCAGTGCAATCCTTAATTCAACAAAAGTGCAGTTATTGAATTGCACTAATAATATGCTCATGAACAAAACATTTTAAATACCAACAAAATGTTTATTGGGGGATATTCACAACAGACAGGGAATGCAAAGCAAAAAGGTTTTTTGTCAGAAACTTGGGAGCTGTACTAACAGGACAAAAGTTCGGTGCCTGACTAGGCTCAGCCTGTAACACTTTAAAAAACAGCAATAACACTGCCCACCCCTCATCAGACAAAACAAGCAGTAGATGATAAGACATTAAACCTATTAGTTTTACCGGCCCACCTGTACTGGTGGCACTACCCACCGGTACCAGTTTTAACCCTTAAACCTAGGAAACTCTCTGTGCTTCACTGGATGCCCAGCCATAGGACTGGTGTAGGCCCGGTGATGTTGCAGCTTGTTAGCCAGCAGTGGTGCACTTTAAAACTGGCAGAATAAACACCTTCCAAACTTAAACCCACAGGCAATGCAATTACCTAAATGATAGAAACTCCAGATGGGGTATTTGCAACTCCTGGCCTGTTGGAAAATCTGTAGATTTGCTGGCAGTTTTGCACAAACTTTTCGAGTTGCAGGCCAAGTCCTAGAAGTACTCATGTTTCTATTGCACCACTTCCCTGTCAACAGGGTTCCTTCTCCTCCTCCTCCTCCTCCTCTGAAAATGCAGTTTGTCTCAGACTGATGGTTCAGTTGATGCTGCTAGGGGGGGGAAGCTTGAAGATACTTCAAGTCTCAGGTGAATCTGGATGCAGTTCAGGCTCTCAGCATCTACAGTCTTTTGGATCTCTTGACCTCTTCCCGCTTCCTCCTCTGTAGCACAGACCAGTCTATGCAGCCGGGGCCACTTACCTCACACCCATGTTCAGGCTTCAGAACCCTAGTGTGAAGTGTTAACTAGTACCTGCCATTATCACTAACCAGCTGTCTCCCAGACTGCTTGATGATGTAGGCTTTCTCACGCAGTCTTTGGTGCCCACAGGATGACAGCTGTGGCACAATGTTGCCTCCTTTTTCTCAAGGCAGGTCACAGTCTCAGAAAAATGTCATCCTGACACTTTCAATAGACAAACAAATAGTTCAGTCTCTGGATACACAGGTTATGGAAACCTTTTTGAAGTCACTCCCTGATGGCTGGCAGTGGAAGCCCAGGCAGACTTTACTGGATGGATCTCTCCAGCAGCCATTGCCCTCCTCATTCTCTTATAGCTAACTGCTGACTCCCACTTCTGTAACTGCCCTCAACATTTTCAGCATACATCACAATTATTCTCCCAGATTACTTTAGGACTCAGGTGCCAGATCCCTGATCTCTGATTGGTTTAGAGTGAGGTCAGGGGTCAGCAAGATAGTGGTGATCTTCCTGCAAGAAACAGTGCTTTAAGTTTAAAGTTCATTCCGAAGGGATCCTACCCTTGTTTTTATTTCAGTGCATCCTGAGTTGTTAGACACACTTGTGCCCTACTATCTAGTGGTGGTTTAATGTCAAATGGGGCCTTCTGTTTCCCTTCAGGAGCTCTGTTTCCTGCTCCCTCCATGAAGACTGCCTTTTTGGCTGAATGCAGCCATAGCCACACTGTAACTTAAAGGTACAGTGTGCCAGACAGATGCTGTTCACTTTCTCTTTCCTCCTCCTAGTGCCTCCATGCCTGCTAATGCCTCCTGGTGTCCCTTGGTACTGTAGCATACTAGATGGAGTCACAGTCTATGGACACAAGGTTGTGGTGGTGCTTTTCAGGTCTGGTGCAAACCAAGTTCCATAGAGCAACACCTGAACTGCTGTCAGGTGACACGTACTAGCAGGCGGCTGCTCAAATATGCACACATCAGCTGCACAATGGTGTGGCAACATCTGAGCAGGAAGCAGCTCGGTGATACAGCACTCCTCTTGTTCCCCACCAGGCTGCAGTCCTGGAGGCCAGAGTGAGCAGGAGATGGCAGTCAGTTCTTTGAGGATAATAAGGCATACAGGTAAGCACTCACCATTTGGGGGGGGTTACATAAGTGTGGTATTGTTTTACTGCACAAAGTACAGTCTGTTTTTTTTTTGTTTGTTTGCCAGCTTGTGTTGTATCCTTAATTTACACTTCTTTTCTGTGTAAATATTTTGTGCACTGTTTTGAGTTCTCTTATTTTCTGCCCACTCCCCTGTCTCACTAGGAAGTGGGCTGAATCTATACCATTCCAGGTCACCAGTTGCTAAGTAATTTGTCAAGGTTTACTTTAAATACCTGTACTGTTTTCATATCCACTATCTATGCTGGTAGACTGTTCCATAGGATCAATGCCCACTGAGAGAAAATGTGCCTCCTAGGTTAACTTCCTTATTTTCAACCTCAGAACTTCGGGGTACGTCCCTGCTTCCTGCTATAGCACCCCAGATCATCTCTGTCTGTTTGATCTTGTATTTACCTTTGAGTATGTGGAGGGTAAGAATAGGTGTACAGTCTTTTCCTAAGGCTAAGCATGTTAACCTCCTCCAGCCTCTCCTTATAGCTTGTGTGACCCACACACCAGATCATTTTGGTGGCTCTAACATATACCCTCTTGATGTCCTCAATGTTCTTTTTCTGAGTAGCCCAGAGTTACATACACTACTCTAGCCAAATCCCTTGCAAGGGCCTTGCAAAGTGGTAATATTAACTCCTCTACTCTTTTTATGCATCCCAGATGATATTTTGTCAGCCCTCTGGACAGTGGTGGTAAATATATATTTTTGTTTATCTCCGTGGTTCCTGTGGGGATGGTACATTATATTAGTCCATGTTAGGTGCCCTTCAGACTTCCTACCCAACATCTCCCTGGCAGCCCACTCGGGAAGGACTGTGACTTGCTTCTCATGGTGGGGCTCCCTCAGTGGCTAGGGCAAAGATTGAGAGCCACCTTGTATCCCCATCCAGCTGCACAGCCATGGACTGGGCAGTGGTGGCTGTAGGTCCTGCAACATCATGAAGCTCAGTCCAATGAGAGGTTTTTATTTTGTAGTTTGTCTCCTGGTGAGCAGGCAGGCAATAACACCAGCAAACATTGGGTATGCTACCACTCCCAATGTGGAAATCTCTGCTGCATCCACCAACCAGCACATATACTGGTCCCAGACACACCTAGCTCCAGCCTCTGCTAGGGTTCATGATGTTGCCGGGCACCAGAACCCACACTTCCAGGAGGAGGAGAGCAGTCCCATGGATGATCATCCTCTTACCCCCCGGCTGGACCTCTGGTGTCCCAGAGTTTGCTCTGAAACTCCGGTTGTTGATGTCCCAAGTGGTAGCACTTCTGCTCCACCAGTGGATGTGTACAGTGTCTGCATCTTGATTGCAGGGGTTGATCTTAAAAAGCACCATTTCTGGTACTTAACCTACCCCAACACACAAAGTTACTTACCACAGTATGAGCTGCAAGTTTTATGAATAAAAAATGTCCAGTTACTGTATTTGGGAAGGGCAGGGAAGGGATCCTGTCTTGGATCCATGGAGTCGAGAGCCTGATCCCTTCCATTTCCATATTATGAGCACCCCCCTTGCGCTAGAATGTTTTATGATGCAATAGTCTGGAAAGTGTCGAGGCACCCTCCACAGACATCAATGGGGGTGTTTTTTAAACTACAATGATATTCTAAAAGCCCAATTTAAACTAAGCAGGGCCACTGCTCAACTAAAAAGGCCATTCTTAGCTGATTGGTGTCTCAAACAAGAACATGCAGCACTCAACAGAAAACATGCTGACCATGACCTGGTGATTTGAAAATTTTATTGGCTGAATTAGCTGAAAAATACAGACACGGTGTAAATGGAACAAAGATGGTTTGGACGCCCATGGCCCCAGTGCTTCACTCATATAAGTTTCATTAGGGGGCTTCAACTAATTCCTTTTCAAATCACCAGAGGTCAGCATGTTTTCTCGTTGAGTGCTTCAGCTTCTTGTTTGGGACTCTAATCCACTGGAGTGGTCATCCTGCAGCAGCACCTCAGTCTCTGTACTGCTTGTGCATAAGTACTTCCAGCATGACTTGACACTGTTTAGTGGAGAGGTGGCCTTTATTAGTTCAAATCGGGATTTTAGAATATCACAGTTTGTATCTAAAAATCCACCCCCATTGACATCTATTAAGCATGTCCCCAAACTCTACAGACTACTGCATCACAAAATATGCTAGCAGAGGTAGCAGCACTCAGAAAACAGAAGAGGAAGACACTGGGTTCTCAGCTCCACAGATCCAAAATATAATCTCATCCTTTCCAAAATACAACTGAAAATAATTTTATTGAGGAAGCCTGTAACTTGGACTGGGGTGAGAAACCTTGTGGAGTTCTGGGGGCAACATGACAGATGGCATGAAAGGTTCTCTTTAACATCATTTTACTGGACCAGAGGCTGCCCAGTGACATGGAGGGCAGAGGCAGTGATGCCTTACCTCCTGCCATGAACGCAACCCATGTTCACGGTATGCGAGCGTGTCACCATGTATCAGCCAGGGAGGGAGAGAATCAAACCTCCGGAGGACAGCTCTCCTCTCACGGGGAAGGGCCAGGCCTGGAGACTGGTGCATGCCAGGCCCCTAGTGGCAGATGGGGGCTGGCACACCGGATCAATAGATGCAGGGGGCAGAGGCAGAGCAGACACCCAACATGCCGCATATGGTAGCATGCAGAGCTCGGCCATTGGCATCATTGCACACTGCCATGCCACACTTGGGAAGGGGGGAAATGGAGGAAGAAAATACTGCCAATGGCGAGATGATGTTGGCCCCCTATAGGCTCTGTGCCTGGCCAGCTGGCACCTCAATGCCATGAGGTGAGATCTGGTGGATGCCAGGATGATGGGGCTGGGGGCTGGTGGATGGGGGCTGGTCGGCGGTAGGAGAATAAATAAAGTATAAAAGGAAAAAAAAAATGACTGGATCAGGGCATAGTGCAAACTGACTTAGGCCAGTGTGACTACCCTTGACTTTCTTGTTTGGGTTAGAGTAAAAAAAGAAACTTTCTCCACCCATGTCCCCTTGATCAAAAACTCAGCCACAACTTGTCAAGTGTAAAACAACAAAAAAAAAATATCCTGATTATGCAGTGCATCATCTATCCTGTCTTAACAGTCTCAGTATTGGGCCCAAATCTCTCCCAGTGGTGACTTGCAATATTGCATGAGGGAGAGGTTGTTGTGCACTCTTACACCCTCCTCTCACAATATGAAGCTCCGGCTGGGGAAAGATTTGGGGCCCAGTAGTGAGACTGTTAAGGTAGTACTTGCACTGCATAAGCTGGAAATTTTTTAATCTCGAAAAGTTGTTGGTGAGTTTATGACCAATGGGGCATGAGCGATGAGGGTGGTGGGGCTGAGACAGGTGGGGGACAGTTTTAATAGGTTTTTTTTTTCACATTAGCTGATTGAACTTTTCTTTTTCTATATATTGTAATTTATATGACTAAGATGGTGTCCAGTTGAGGAGATGAGCAGAGGTTTTTGCCAGGATCCTTCAGGGACCGGATTAGTGAGGTTAGGGTACTCTGTGGGTGAGAGTGCAACAGAATAATAGAGAAAACTGATACAAGGGTGAGAATAGTGAGGGGTTCCACTGGGCACCAAGGAGAACTTAACATAGAAACATAGACAGTGACTACAGAAAAAGAACATTGGTCCACCCAGTCTGCTCAGTTTTACCTAGTGTACCCCACAACCTATTGTCTAGTCAGTGTTTTCGTCCTCACCTGCTACACCCCAATTACAGTAATTATTAAGCCTTTTACTCTGCCCCACCTATTCCCAAATCCATTAATGGATTTTGCACCCATCCCCTCTGCTGGTAGGCTGTTCCATGGTTCAACCTGTTCCATGTCATAAAGGCGACTGCGGAATCACAACCCATGAAGAGGGCGCAGATCCCACAGTGAGATGGATGTGGAAAGAAGTATTTTCTAGTGGGGGGCTTCACCCACTGCACCCACCCTTTTTGGGTGGCTTCATCCCATGCCCCCCACTATTTTATATACTAACTCCGTGAGGAGAGGGCATTCCTCGGGAATGGGGAGAACCGCCGGTCACCCAAAAGCATCAGCACTTTGGTTTTTATTTATTGAGTCTTAGATTACAACACCTTTGAGCAATACAACTCCTTTACAAAGGTTCCACGTCAGTAGTACAAAAGCAAAACAAGGTGAACAATAGATAAGTAAATAGCAGATATCAAGAATATACTTAAAAAAAATAATACATCAAAAGTAATCAAAACAGCAGTGAATGTTGCTTAATATAACAGTAGAGTGGGCTAGACGAGAGGGCAGTCTGGGAGGCCTTGTCAAAATTTAGGCAAGAAAGTAATGAGGTATAAGGTGGGAGATGGGAGAAACAAGAGGGAGAAGGAGATGAGTTGCACAGGAGGTGGAGAGGGAAGGAGAGGAGTTGCAAAGGAGGTAATGGAGATAGAGAGATGAGAGGATGGGGAGGTGGAAGGAGGGAAATGGGGTGAGTGCAGAGAGAAGGGGGGGAATGCTGGTAAAGTGAGGTGGAGGAAGACAAATTAATAGTATAAGGAGAAGAGGTGGTGTTTAGTCAGGAGAGGGGAGTTCCATCTGCCTCTTCATGGGCTGTGGTTCCACAGTCACCATTGTGATGGGATACTGGTTCAACCACTCTCTCAAGTAAAAGTTTCTTGTGTCCGTCCTCATTCTCCCCCACCCCCAGCAGGTCACATTCTGGTTCACTCATTTTCGTCCATCCATTCCTGCTAAATAGTTCATCGTAGTTTACCTTGTTATTCCTTTCAGGAACTTAAAGGTCTGTATCATGTTGCCTCTCTCCCTTCCAGCCTCTAGTGAGTACATGTTCAGTACCCTTAGTCAATCCTCACAGGATCCATTTTGTTGTCCCTGAACCATTTTGGTTACTCAATGCTGCAGTGTCAACAGCCTTTGTCTGTCTTTCCTCATATGAGGACTCCAAAACTGGGCACAGTATTTCAAATGGGGTCTCACCAGTGATCTACTGAAAAAGGTACAGTAGTATTACCTCTTTTCTTCTGCTATTGACCTTCCAATTCACCCCGATGTGCTAGTTGACTTGTTACATTGGCTGGGTTCATATTGGCTAGTTTCTTTTAGGAAGAGGTTTTTGATTACCCAGAGTTCAATTCCTCTGAAGTAGTGGCTAGCTTAACCCTTCCCATCCAGTATAGCTTACTGGGGTTCTTGTACCCTATGTATATTTCCTTGCAGTCTGGCATTGACTTTCAACAGACAGGCCATAAGCCACCTCCCTTACCATTGAAGGTCCCTCTGATACTCCCTTACCCCCTTCTCACTGTCTACCCTGCTGTAGAGCTTATTTTCATCTGCAGAGAGTGACATCCTGCCCTTTATTCCTTCTCATATGTTGCTGATGACCATACGGGAAAGGACTAGTCACAGAACTGACCCCAGTGATGCTCCTAACATGACTTTCCTTTCTCCCAGTTTGTCATCATTTGCCACCACTCTCTGCTGCCCCTTCCCCCAATGAACTTCCCACCAATCTAGCTTGGTTCTTTGCTGCTCCCAGATCCTCTAACAAGTTTAAAAGTCTTATGTGTTGCACAGAGTCAAATGATTTGTTGAAGATGAAACAGAGTACATTTACTGCTTGTCTCTTATTTACTCCCCTTGCTGGCCAGTCAAAAAATGTGATGGGGAAAGGGAGGGGATGCTGCTGGACACTGGGGAGAATGATTAGGGATGGGGGATGGGGTGCCATTTGACACCTGGGATCGTCTATCCCCTTCTCGTTCTGCATTAATGCAACTCCTCAGGAACCTCCCCACCCCAGACTACCCTAAATGCTCTAATGGTCATGGCAGGCAACAGAGGCCCCTCACAGTCTTTACCTACCTACCCTAGTCTACGAGTGAACTCTTGTCTCTATCCACTATTTACTATGCACGTCAACATTATAGTTTGTTGGAAATATATTACATTCTTTGTAAAATGTTTGTATATACTGTATGTACACTATCCCCTTTTGTTACTCTTTTTCCTCACTGTACACACTGTACTCGGGTTGCACCTGGAAATGAGCCTCAGTTCAGTGTGCCTTTCCCGGTCATCAATTTTAAATAAATAAATAAATAATACATCTGGATAATTTATGGGGAGAGGATGTGACTGGGCTCCAGGAAGAACTCAAGAGGATGGGGAGAGGAAGAGGTGCCACTGAAGCAGGGGTGTACCTACACTATTGCCCCTCCCATCCAGGACAAGTAAATTTCCTTGAAGTACAAGTATAAAAATAGCACTGATTTCCTTGTAATGAATATGGGGTAAGTGCAAATTCAGGTAAATCCATAGTTTGAGAAGTCCTATTTTTTTATTTAAATACCCGTACACTAAAACCAGGGAGAGCTTATGGGGAAGAGGAGAGGGAGTAAGTGCCTCTCAGTATCAGGGAGCATTTATCAGAGAGATCGAGGGGTTCCACTTGGCATGAGGGAAAAATTAAGGGTATGAGGCGAGAAAGGGAGTAATTGAAAAGAGATGGGGAGAAGGAACCCCCCTCCCCCCCAATAATCTCAATTACAGTTTAGCTTGGGTCTAGTGTAAATCCTGGAGGGGAGCAGTGCAAATTGTGTACAACTTTTCTGAGTGAACCAGTGCAAAATAAAGTTAAGCTTAAAAACTTTCACTGTACTGCTTTATCCTTTTTATGAACTATAGTTTCTTTTCTTCCTGCTACACTTATTGGTAGGTCCCATGCTACCTTTGTTTTCCCTTTCTCTAGTATAGTACCTTACTTCTAACCATACTGGGTCTGAAACAGGAGGTGTTTGAACAATTGTCCAGGTAGTCCATGACCTCATGATATTTGCCACCATCCTCAAGTGAGTCAGCCCCCAATCCCCCCCGCCCCAACTGGTTTAGTGTCATTATGAGACCCTAGAGAGCCTTTAACATTGTCCCTCAGAAGATGGGTGTATTATTCCAGAGAGCTGTAAATTGAGGAAAGCAACTACAGGTTCCATTCATTTTGTAAACTAATTAAAAGTGTTGACCGAATTGGTCACATCATAAGTAACAGCTTTGCTGATAGTAATGCATTTAGCTATAGAACACACATCATATTCTTTATTTATTTCTTTATTGAATTTGATGACCGAGTAGCCCCACTGAGCCCCGAAGGTCCCTTTTTCAGGGGCAACCCGGGACAGTTAGTGCCACTGAGTATCAGGGATCATTTATCTTAGAGATCAAGGGGTTCCACTTGGCATGAGGGAAAAATTCAGGGTATGAGGAGAGAAAGGGAGTAATTGAAAAGGGATGGGGAGAAGGAAACCTCTGTAGTTTTGTAGTCATCCCACAGAAAGCAGTGAAATACACTAGCTGTATACTGTACTCTATTGATGTAGGCAGCATTTTTATTTATTTGTTTATGGTATGTATTTTCAGTTTTGGCCAGGAATGGTTCTCTAAGCCAACACTTGTTTCCAGGTGGGAGCTGGGGGGAAGTAGGAATTGTGGCAGTGTGATGTACACAATTGTTGCCTCATATATGTCCTGTGTAAAGACAGACGATATTAGGCATGATGCGGAGAGAATATTATAGAAGTACTTGGTGGAGGGTGCTGGTACAGGCAAGAGAAAGGGGACAGGAAAATAGGATCAGAGAGTGGAACGCAGTTGAGGGTATTTATCAGAATGGTGCTGTATGTAGTGATCTCAAAGGAGGGATCAGATAGAAAGGGAGGAGGAGTGTTTTGTAGGATTGAGATTATTCTCAAAGTAGGTAGACAATAGGAAAAAGCAGTTTGCCTAGCAGTGATTGTTAAAAGGCTTGTTTACATGCTGACCCATGGAAAGAAGGGTGAGAGGGGACATGATAGAAACTTTCAAGTACCTCAAGGGAATCAACAAAGTCCAAGAGGGTAGCATCTTTCAGAAAAAGAGATGTGCAAGAACAAGGGGGCACAATTTGATGATAGAGGGGGGACAGCTCAGAGGTAATGTGAGGAAGTATTTTTTCACAGAGAAGGTTGTGGATGCATGAAACAGACTCTCTGAGGAGGTCATGGAGTCAAGAACAGTGGGGGAATTCAAGAACGCATGGGACAGGCATAAGGCAGTCCTAGTGGGGGGTAGGAGGAAGTAAGCTGTTGGTTAACTAGGATCTGCAGCTTATCTGTTAGGTAGGAAAATGGGCAGTCTAGGTGGGCCAAGTGGTCCTTATCTGCCATCACATTCTATGTTTCTATGTTTCTATGACCCACCGGTGCAGTGGTTGGATTTCCACTTGCAGCGCTGATGATCCAAGTTCAGATGCGAGCACAGGCAGTCAGAGTATCGATGTGGAGAGGAGGATAGGGCATCCAACGGACTGCTCTTCTCCTCCAGGGAGAGGGTAGGGTACCAATCAGTGCTTGACCAACCCATGGCATAGGCTGACGGCATCACAGATGATGCTTGCAGAATCTGGGAGGTGTGCCAGATATGGACACTTGAGCCCTTATATTTTCAATTGCATGCCATACCTCCCAACAACAACCAGGGAAAAAACTAAGACTGTGGCTTGATTATGTCCATCCTCACAAAGCTAACCAAGGCACTCTGCCACTGAACTAACCATGTGGTACTGTTTAGTGAGCTGCGGTGTGGCTCCCCCGATGGACCTGCCCTGGGCGGCAATCCAGGGTGAACACCAGTGTGCAGCTGGTAAGTCAAGGGGGATGAGGCAAGATGGTGACAGACTGAGCGAGAGCAAGATGGGGGGATAAAAAAAGGCTTGTTTACATGGGTGCATTCGCACTGCATCAACGTATGCATATCGGTTGCTGCATTGCAAATGCAGCCATGTGGAAGCTTATCCAGTAGAGGTAAAGCAATTGTTGCTCCTCTCCATCAGCTGCTGCAGAGTAGGGGATTAATTCTAGAGTGAGCTGTGTAGACAGCCTTGTAGACAGGCTGCAACACTTTCTCTAACACACAAGTAACCATCCCAGAATTCCCGTATACCCTACCATGATCCCACAGCCTAAAACAAGGAAGTGTAGCAGTTGGAGTACCAGTCATTTGTCAAAACATGCAAAATCATCTGAGTTTCATAATAAACTAACTTGCTTGACCTTAGTGTGTGTATGTATTTATTTATTTGTTCTTCTCTCTGCCTCCAATTTCTGCTTGCATCAGCCAAAATCTGCTGCTGCCCCAAGCTCCTTGTAGGATCCCTGCCTGCTGCCACTACCCCTGATTCTCATTAGGATGACCCACTCCCCTACTGCTGCCCCAGGTACCCATACATCACTTGCTGCTCCTCTCATGCCCCAGTTTGTTGCCTGCATTACAGCTATCCGCTGCCATCACTACAGATGTCAGCAAGAGACCAACCACACCTGGAGTCATGGCCCTTCCCCATCTTGCATCAGCACTGAGAGGAGCCATGTAAATGCAAGAAAGGATTGGCTCTGGAGGTCAGGAAAGTAGCAGAACACACCACAACTGAGAGCACAGTAGGTGTGTAAACAGGCCTAAAGTAAGGGAGAAGCAGATCAGTAGTCAGCAGATGGAGGGAGAAAGTGTGGTGGGGTATATCTGAACTAATAATTAGAAAGCAGGTATGAACTGTGAGAGAGACATCTGTTCTGAAGAGAAGGTAGGGATAGGTTAGTTTAGAGTGGGCTGTAATAGGCCAGTTAAAAGGAAGTGACAGAAAGAGTGAAGGGGGGCTCTAGTCTGGTCAGGGTAATTATGGGGCTGCACTATATGTCCTCATAGTCCAAAAACAGAACGATGCATTTGCAGTTTATTTCTCTGGAAACTGCTTTTGAGAGGAAGGACTTGTGGCACAGGGGGCAACACTTTCAGTGGCTGGCATCAATGTTTAAGGGATTACGATTCTAGCCCTACTAGACAACAAAATTCTAAGGTGGGGGAGTCATCCAAAGTCATAAATGCTGTGTTTTTATCTGCATTACTTCTTAATACTTGCTGCCAAGGGTCATTACAACCTACTTTTCTTTTTGCTTCTACTTCCCTTGTCCTCAGGTGACATCTGTCTCACAGGTCACTGTCCAGCCCCTGTCATCTACCTTTGCCCTTCTGAAGGACCCTCATTACATGTTCCATAGCTTATTCCCCCCAAGAAGGATCATCTTCAAGTCCAAAATTATTAGCAGAGGGATCCTTTCATGCTGGACAGACAGGCAGTGTGTGCTCCAAGTCTGTAAAGGCACCATCCTGCTGCACAATGGATAATTTTCTCTCATATGTTGGTGACCCTCATAGCAGACACTAGCTGTTAACATGCATCAGGCTTCAGTCAGATTTTATCTTTTCTCCTTACACCATTCCCATCAGTGTAACTCAACCTGTGGGACATCAGATTCACTCTTGCTGTGGGCATCAGACAGCCTCACAACCCAAGGAGGTGAGCGTCAAGTGGGATGTTCAGAACTGCTCCTCCTGTTGCCCCTCAAACAACCAGGGCTTGTTTCTGAACCTGGATCTTTGGCATAATGATCAGCAGCCCTGGCCAGTGCCAGTGCATTGGCCATGAAAACCTATTCATTAGCAAGATGCAAAGTGAGGGGATGTTTTTGTAACCCCCCAAAAAAAGGGAAGAAGAATTGGGACAAGGTTTGAGCCCTGGTGAACTCCTGAAGTGATAGAAAACAGGCAAGAAGGGCATCACCCACTTTAACTCACAAGTGCCTGCTTGAGGGGAAGTTACAGTATCACCTACAGTAACTGAAAAGGTAGTTTCATAAACACAAGACTATGTAGTAGGAGGGAATCAGAAGCCATGCTGGAAGCATTTGTTAGGTATACAGATGTAGTTTACCTGCCTGTTCATCATTGTGTGCTTGAACCTGTAAAGATGGTTATGTAACCACTGACTGATGTTTTTGTAATTTTCATTCTTTCTGTACTCCTGTTCTCTTCTCCCATGGGTTACACCTGGAAATGCCCCTCGACTCAGTGTGCCTTTTCCAGTTACCATTAAAAAAAAATAAATAAATAAATTGCATAGGTATTCACACCATGATGTGTACCCATCAGAATGGCTTCCAAGTGCTGGAGGAATGAGTCAATGAAGTGTGTTTAGCTGAATTCATACTGGAAGTGGATAAGGAATGTGGTGGAGGAGTCTAGGATGACAGATCCATGAGAGTACAAGTATTGCTTATGCCTTCACAAGGACAGGAATAGTGAGATGGGACAGTAGTTACCTGAGAAACATTACCCCCTTTATGGAGTGAAAAAAGTTTAGCATGCTTGCACTCTCAAAAACCTTGCCCAAATATGACAGGTTTAGCATGGTAGAGTTGGATTCTGCTATAGGAGGAGCAAAGATGTGAAGGAGTTTGGAGTCTAGTTCATCAAGACTGCTACCTTTGAAGGAATTTATCAAGAGAGTTGTGCAAATACCATGACAACAGAGACAATGTGGAGAAAGGGGAGGAGAGGTAAGATGTATATAATGTATGGTAGAATGATGTTATGGCCCAAAAATCATCTTTTTACAGCGTTACACTATCGCTGTGACATCACGCAAGGGCGTAGCTACCGATACACCAGACACGCCACGGCGTGCTGCTGCTATCAGCTGGGGTAGCAGGAGCCAGCTGGTCTGCCGCATACCTTTGTTTCTTTTTTTGTTTTTTTGCGGTCTTTTCCGGACACTTTTTGCACTTGCTGAGTTTTGAGGGAGGAGGGTGGGGGTCTCTGAAACGTAAGCGTGGTCAGTGAGTCATAGTGACGCGGTTGCTACTACACCCCAGAGGACCTGATTGAGGAATACGTTTGGTCTCTCAATCAGGTCCGCTTGCCAACAAAGGAGGTGTGCCAGTCAATAGTAAGGGGCGGGGTTAGGGTCTAGCGGGCTCTTTAAATGCCCCGATGTACTTGCAGTGTGGTCTATTTTATTTTCGGGACTTTCAGGTCAGACGGAGAGGAGAGGAGAGACTATTGGCATTGCGTCATGAGAAGAGTGAAGACAACACCGAGACGAGACCAGCTAGCAGCACAGCAGAGTCAGTCGGGTCTGCTCTGCTCTGTAATTTGTAGCGGTAGCGGCGGGTCAGACTTGGGAGGTACTCTAGATATTCTCTTCTGTCGGGAATCCGGTGTGGCTACTGGCTACTTGTGAAGGCATTCGGAGTGGAGGAATCATTAATTATTACTGCTGCTTGCTGCCTTAGCGGGTTCTTCCTTAGCCTGCCTAATCTGAGGTGAGTGCCGTCGACCGCCGAACGATCCCTGTGTTTCTGTGTCTGAAGTCGATTGGAGTGAGAGAGAGAGTGAGCCGGGAGGTGGGCGAGGAGGAAGAGACAAGTGTCTGGAATTGAAGGAGAGCCGCCGCCGCATCGCAACCTACGCTTAATGCCAGCCGGTTTTGGACTTGTGCTCAGTGCTTGGACTGAAGTCTGGAGAGACTAGGAGACAGACTGCGACTGCCGACTGTACTGCTGCATCCAGGAGAGTCCCAAACTCCATTCCTTGATTTTTCAGCTACTTGAGGTAAGGTAAGAGTACTAGCAGTCTAGCAGATAACTAAAAAGGGATATTTGGGCACTTAAATGGTTGTTCTCAAGCCTGGAAATAATGGGGCTGCATGCTGATTCACTCTTGCACCAGAAACAAAACAAAGCTGCAAGCTGACTTGCTCTCCCGAGTCTCAGCCCCTACAAATTGTACAAATGGGGCTTTGTAGCAGGTGTGCAGGATTGAAACTGTCACTGTCCTGGCCCCCAGAAACTGTAGTTGTAGTGGTCAAGCAGAGGCAGAATGTCAGGAGGAGCCAGCTTCTGCTGAAAGAGCCAAAGCCTGATCTGCTGCTGAGTTTAATGTCTGCCTGACAGAGACATCAGTGGGTAAGCAAAGCCAAGGAATTGAAACAGCTGTTTGTTGTGGAAGTTTTCTGTGCTGTCTCTGTGCTTCAGTGAAAGTCCACTCACTCACACTGACTCTGCAATGTTCATTGCCTCCCCCTCCACTGCCAGTTCCTACCACAGCAGGAGTGTAGAAATGTGACAATTGCATTTAAATTAAATGCTGCCTTATTCAGCATCTACCACTGTTGTTGAGAACTGCACCCAACCCCCACAGAGGAAGATGACTAGATGTGATTTTGTGAAGCCATCTTCAGCCATACTCATGCTGAGGAAGTGATCTATTGTGCACCCCAGTAGAGGTAGATGACTGTCATGCTAAAAATTGTGTTCATCCATTTTGAAGCAGTATATTGAGGTAAACAGTTTTTTTGTTTAAATGTGAGAGGATGAGAGTGCATTGCTAATACAGAAATAAGACAGATCAAGGGGTGGGGAAATGGAGACTGATCAAGGAGAACTGAAAGCTGTGGTGTTGGCTAGTTAGTGCAAGATTGAGGGAAAACTATAGTATTTAAAACAGAGAGGTTACAGAGTTAATTTTAAGGTGTGGTGAAGTGCTTTATTTTAGGTAAATGGTTGGAAATCTTTCAGAATGTGTACTGAATTAGGAGTTATTTGTTACATCTTATGGTGTCAACACAACATCTAAAATATCTTTAAATAATGGTAGTAGTAAAGGCCAAGGGTGTAGCTCTGTTTTCTCTATAAACCACCTGGAACACTGCTGGGTGGGATATCTGCATTCTGTATTCATGGCACGACTGCAGTAACCTCTAGGTAAATTTGTTTAAAATGATGGTAGTAATTAAGGCAGGTCAGCAGTGTTATGCACTGCAGATTAGTGTTAACAATAATGGTCAGGTCAGCAGTTTGATTCTATGTTGGCAGGTCAGGATGTAACTTAAGTGCTGATGCCTGAGGGTAGTATGTTTAAGCAGTAATGCCCGACAGGGTGTGTGTTGTGCTGGGATAACGTCACGCCTCAGGTGGTTGGGCATGAGACCACAGTCCGAGTGCATCCGATGACTGAGGCATGAGGTTATCCCAAACGACACACACCCTGGAGGGCATTACTGCTATTATACAATGGCTCATTGTTATACACGATTAAAGTCATTTTAGAGATGTTTTTGTGTGTAAAAATATTTTTGTTTAAGAGAAGATGAAACAATCAAGTTCAAGATGCTCAAGATGCTCAAGTAGCTCAAGCTCATCTACAGGTTCACAGTGAGGTGAGACTAGACCCGTGATGCTGCCCAAGACTGACCAATCAGAGACCAGGATTCTTTCTTGCCATTGTATAATTGACAATATTTATAAAGGCAGGTCATTAGTGTAATGCACTGCATGTTCTGAGGAGTCCCAGTAGTTGGCTTGGTGACATGTAATGTATGTTTCTCTGCATTAACTCCAGCTCTACTGCTGGTGGCTGTGCCTCTGAGGTGATTGGGGTCTGGGGAGCGGTGAAAAGATCCCCAAGTCTGTTGCAGAAGTGTGCATTTGCCCCAGATTATTCTGGGGAAGGGACTCTGTTGGTGTCCAGGTGGTGAAAAGAACATCTACCTTGTATACTCCTGTTGACAAGTGACATGGGACAGCTGGACTGTATGCATCAAGGGCGTAGCTACCGATACGTCCGACACGCCATGGCGTGTTGCAGCAATCAGCAGGGGTAGCGAGAGCAAGCTGGTCTCTCTGTGCACTTCTAGTTAATTGTTTTTTTTCGCGGGCTTTCCTGGCCACTCTTTGTCCCAAGTTCCCAACATTTTAAGGGGTGGAGGAGGGGGGCTCAATCAGGTCCGCTAAGAGAAAGGCGTGGTGGTACTGCATAAGGGGCGTGTCAGTCAGGCCGGCGGGCTCTTTAAATGCTGAAAAGCAGTTGGTTGAAGGATTGGGAAGAATTTTATTTAAATCTGAAACTGACAGCCGGACAACAGAGTTAGTGGACAGCGGGGAAACAGTTTTAGAAGGGGAGAGATTGGTAGAGAGCGTGAGAGTGCAGTCAGGAGAGTGCTGCCATCTTTGTAAATGACTGCAGCTGTGAGAAAAAATAAATTGTGGGTCATGTTTCTTTCTTTATAATTTTTTTTTTTACATGTACAGCAGGCAGCTTTGAGGGGATAGGGTATGGAGCGTTCCAAGTAACTATGGAGCTTTGGAGCAATCCTCTCTCTCTATCTCGCTAAGCGAGACAAAAAATTGGTGGCGATTTTAAATTGAAAGTAACTGGTTTTAGCCAATTAGGAAGCAGGGTGGGCACTTTGCTACTTTAGTGGGTGAGAGGGTTCTATAGACTGGTACTTTTTATTCCCTGGGCATCTATTGAAAGTTAATGTACCCCCCTGGCAATGGTAGTAGCCAATCAGATGCCAGGAAATAAAAAGCCCATTTTCTAATCAACGGTACGTCACTGGTTCTGCTATTAAACTACTTTAGTTGTTTACCGCTGTGATGGTTTTCATAATACTTACATTCCCCTCGTAAGGAGAAAATTTTATTTCTGTTTGGACCTGGGGGATGGAGTGCCCCACACAGAGCAAAGATTTATCACACCATCACTGGTTCTGCTACTAAAGTACCTTTGGTGTTTACCGCTACGACTGTTCATTCGGAGTGAGAGCTGCAATCGGTGGCATAATTTGGTGTAATATGCACATATGGACTATAAGGAGACAGAAAGGAGACACCATTGCATTTAATTAAACACTTTATTATTGCTGTCACAAAATGCATAACTTGCTGTTTATGATAATGGGGGTGGGGGGGGGGACTGTAGCAACTTCTTTATGGCAGGAGGTCTCTTTCCTGAATGTTGATCTCGCAAACTGCAGACCACAAACCAATCTTCTCTTCTGGGGAGCTCTGTAAGAGATTGTAGAGATAAATGATAGCTTTGATTTGGTACGTCACCACACCAGGTACAAATTGCGTATATAGAGAATCTGGCTGAGCAAAGGTGCAGAGCCAGTTTGCTCACCAAGAGGGATTCTGATGTGCACAGACTGCATGAACTAAACTAGAAAGACTTGGGGAATCGGAAAACCTCCGGGTGAACGCACTGGGTTCTACACCTTTACTTGGCCAGTATTTGGTTAGTGTATGTTGGAAAATTGTAAAAACAAAATGGCAGTGTGCTGCTGGGTCATTCAGGAATGTGAAGCTCACCAAGCTCTTGCACAGTTGTATGTACCCATTGACATCTCAGTCTTACCAGGTTATGGCTAGTATTTAGGCAGAATTGATATCAGAATCGGACAACCTAAGGTAATTTCTGCATGGCTATTAACAGATCAGAATAGTGGCCATTGACTTTTATACTGTTACTCACTTACTCATTTTGTATCAGACTGCAGCAGTGAAACTATAAAATGGTACAGTCAGTTGCCCAACTCAGTGAAAAGCAGAGCTATTTCTATTCTCTGCTTAGTGTAAAACTACATTAGCAATTGGTTGCCTAGCATCTGATTAAGTTTGTAGCCTACTGTGTAGACAAGGATTTGTTTTACTGAATGCTTTTTTTAAGCGTGTGCCCTGATTCCGTCTCTGTTTTGTTTTAACATCCCAGCAGAACAGTACTGTAGATAAATTTAGCTTGGCAAGCAAACTGAATCTGATGCTGGGTGACCAGAGTATATAATTATCTTCATACCAATGTACAGTAAATGGGTAAAATGGTATGGTCTCTTGGCCTGCAGCACAGATTATAAATACTGTGTTCACAATTCACCTCACAAAGGCTCTGTGAGACAGGCCTCAACAGCTGTATGTCATCAGTCCAAACAAAATGTGTCCAACTGCTGGTGCATTATGCATTTAACTGCTGCTGTGAGGTAACTGATCCTGCATTATTTCCACAAACATGACTGTCGGTTAAAACTTTGTCTCAGTATACATCCTATAAGCTAACCTACACTGTCCTGCAAAGTGCCACTTCCAAAAATCCTCTACCACATTGTGTGGGTATGTTTCGCCAAGCCTTAGTTTTGCGTAGTGCGGGACCTTTGGACGTGATGCCCATTTGTTAGCAAATCATCAGACGCCATGACTGCAAGCGCTGTTTTTGGTTCGGCATTTCAGTGTAAATAATTCTGAGGGATGTTGTATTAGGACCAGTTATTTGTCTGAACATTTCCTCTGAATGCTACCTGGTTCCACAGTTTGACAATTGGAGCGGTCTTGCTTGTGATAAGGTGGTGGATACTGGGATTGTGTGCTTTACCCTTGGCCCTAGACATTTTATGTATTGCATACATTGAAACAGCATAATTTGTGATGTGAATTTTGTTGTATGCAATCCCACAGGCTGTCAAATGAGGTGTTTTGTTTTGTGTTTCAATTGAGGTGGCAGCCGTAACAGGTAAGCAGCGTGGTTACTCGGACAGGCGGCAGCATCATTAACCTGCAAGTTACTGAGATCAACAGTCACAGCGTTTGATTTGTGGGCAGAGGCAGAAGCATCAGTGGTTTCCAGGCAACTGCTAGATATTGAGACTTACTAAGATTTCTTGACTGTACCAGCTGCTGCATTAAGGTAAGGTATCTGTCCATATTTCACTTGCCTCATGCCGCTCCATTCCCTTATTCCTTTATCCTACTTCCATACTGTCCCTCTTCCACTTATAGTGCAGGGGTTAAACTGTTTTGTTTCCAGAATGGAGGCAGGCAAAAGAAAACAACCTTCTGGAGCACAGGTGCGCAAAACTAAACAGGCCAGAATAGAAATAGGCACAAATGTCCAGGCTTATGCAGTCCTTCCTCACTCGGCCTTCAGCTAGCTCTGGGTAAGAAATCCTGCCATAAAATACAGAGTAAACATAATTTTTGATAGGTAGATAGGTAAACAGTTTAGCTAACTGCAGACCTTTGTGTTTGCAGGGTCCACAACACAGAGCACTGGCCTGGAAGTGGTGTGGAGGAGACTTGCCCATCCAATTACCGTGCATGGGTGATTGTACAAGAAAAGGTTGCTGGTGAAATTCGGGGAGACTCGGCCACAGAGGGTGTTCTCCAGGAAGCCAATGTCGACTCCCAGTTAGTGGAGACTATGGAAGATCTGCAGGAAGCTGGTGTCAACTTCCAGTTAATGGAGACAGTGGAAGAAGCAACTACTTTTGAAGCAGTCCAGATTCCAAGCATTTCCAGGAACCAGATGTGCATCTGCAAAATACTGAGGACATTGGCTGTATGAATCGTTCCCATCTCACGGATGCTCAGAGGAAGGAAATTCTTGAAAATCAGTGGCAACCACCTCCAAGATTTCAGTTTCCTGGTCGTCTGATGGGTCCAGATGGTCCGAGCCAAGCGTTACAGGCGTTTCAATGCTCACGTGTTGCATGACTTCAAATTTTACCGGTATTGAAGGTATTGGATGGCGTGTTCTGTGGTCCGTGCTTCGTGTTCAACAGTTCCTGTACTACCACCCTTCTGGTATCGGCACCAATGAGGGACTGGTCCAACACAAAGAAGACTCTGGAGAGGCATAGCAAGTCTAAGGACCATGGAAATGCTGTCGCGAGAGCGGATGGGTTTCTCTCTGTTTGTGCTGGGAAGATGAAAACAGCAAGCCACTGTCTGCTGGAGCACAACAACAAGGTGACTGAGAATACTCTTCACTTTCTACGCAGAATTGTCAAGATCATTCTCTATTGTGGGAGACACAACGTTGCTCTTCGGGGTAAGTATGATGATACGGAAATTTCCATGGCTTGTTGCAATACACCGCTGAAGTAGATTCCAGTCTGCAAGAACACCTACAGGTGGCTCCAAGGAATGCACTATTCGCATCCTCACAGATTCAGAACAAACTAATTCAATTGATGGGTTGGCAAATGCAGCAAAAAATACTAAGCAATATAAAGGAGGCAAAATGGTTTAGCTTGATAGCGGATGGAACAACAGATGTGTCAACCAAGGAGCAGATTTCTTTATCGGTTCGCTATGTACATCGGGACCTTTCAGGCACAATTGAACTTCGTGAAGATTTCGTCGAGTTCACTGAAGGTATGGATACAACTGGCCATGGTTTAGCAGAACTATTCTTGCGGCGTTTAAAGGCTTGGGGCATCGACACAAAACTAATGCGTGGCCAAGGGTACGACAAGGGGAGTAACATGAGTGGAAAATTCAATGGGGTGCAAGCACACATCTCAGAGGTTGTCCCTGAAGCAGTGTATACAGTTTGCAAGGCTCATGGCCTCAACACAGCTATAGTTCATTCATGTTCCTTGCGACAAGTTTCCAATATGTTTGATACCACGAAAAAGATCATCTCTACACTAAAGTTGTCCTACGAATGCAGTAACATCTTTCAGGCAGAACTCAAAGAATTCAACAACTTGCCATCCGACTATGATGATGAGCCAGAAGATCCGTGACACTATTCCTGCAGCTGGAAACACCAGGTGGATGAGTCAGGCAGATTCTCTATCAAGGTTAAAAGTGAAATTTTTGGTAGTAGCAAGTTCGCTTGAGAAAATTGCAGAGTTTGACAATGAAGCGAGCAGATTGCTGCTCTGCATCCAGCAATTCAACTTTCTTGTGACTCTTCATTCCGTTGATTATGTTTTGTCCCGAACGAAACCTCTTCATCTGTATCTGCAGCGTGTCAACACTGACCTCCTACAAGCAACACAAGAGGCCTCCAACCTTGTGCAAGTATTGAAGAAAATGTGGGACAGGTCAGAAAGCCACTTTGCAGAACTGTATCAGAGTATCCTGACTCTAGCAGAGGCTGCATTCATTCAGGAGGAGGTACCTTGCATATGTGGTAGGCAAACACAGAGAAGCAACATCAGTGCTGCAAGCCCTCAAGACTACTTCAGAGTCAACATTTTCATTCCTTTCCTAGACCATGTCATTTCGGAATTGCAGGATAAACTGATAGAGTGCCGACCACGGTTCCTTGGGCAGTATCTTCTACCACACAAACTGCATTTGCTACAGGAGGACATAATAGCAGCAGTGTACAGTGCCTACAAGACTGACCTGGGCAGCCTGGAGGAGCTTAAGGTGGAGCTGGAAAGATGGAAAGAAAAGTGGGTCGGTGTTCCTGTGGCAGACCTTCCAGAGACCATTCTCGTGACATTACAGGATGTGAATGCAGATCTCTACCCAAATGTTAATGCAGTATTATCAGTCTTGGCAACAATGCCAGTCAGGTTGGCAAGTGCAGAGAGATCCTTCAGTGCCTTGAGGAGGCTGAAGACCTGGCTCAGAAACAGCATGGGGGAACAACGCCTGACAGGACTCGCTCTCTTACATATACACAGAGACATGGAAATTGATGTGGAACAGGTGCTCAAAGACTTTGACCCATGCCAGGACAGACGCTTCTCAAATAAGCCAACAGGATGACTTTGAACACTTACTGCATGGTATTGGGCTATTTGGTGCAAATGCTTTTGGTTAAGGTAACAAAACCAGTGCATCATCTAGCCTACCCAGACCCTCCATATAACAGTGAGCGCAATGTTACGGTTACCTGACAAATTGTGTAGTATTCATGTAACGGAACACTGCTGTGGGTATGTGGCCACTTGAGGTGGTGGGTTTGGGCTACTTTGGGTGTGAGTGGGCAGAAGAGCATGAATGTGTGGCTGAGGGCTCAGCTGTTACTTGCATGACTTGTAACACTGCTGTGGGTATGTGGCCACTTGCAGTGGTGGGTTTGGGCTACTTTGGGTATGAGTGGGCAGAAGAGCATGAATGTGTGGCTGAGGGCTCAGCTGTTACTTGCATGACTTGTAACACTGCTGTGGGTATGTGGCCACTTGCAGTGGTGGGTTTGGGCTACTTTGGGTGTGAGTGGGCAGAAGAGCATGAATGTGTGGCTGAGGGCTCAGCTGTTACTTGCACAACTTGTAACACTGCTGTGGGTATGTGGCCACTTGCAGTGGTGGGTTTGGGCTACTTTGGGTGAAGAGCATGACTGTGGTTGTAAGGTGTGCCAACTGTCTTGGATTTTGCATGTAGTCAGTCTGGAACCTGAGCAGGTACACACACAATGCTGTGCCTGGAAGGAGGCTTTTTTTGGAATCGATGGTTTCAGTTAATGTAACTGAACAAATCTAAACACCAGCCAAAGCACCATCTGGCTTACCACAACCGTCTTTGTAATGTGGATGGAGTCTGCTGTGTGGGTAAGTACTTATCTGCAGTGGATGTACTCTGCTCCAGTGTGGGTATGTTTCAGCGGTTGATTTTGGTATGCATGTTGTGTGGACTGGGTGAGTATTTGGATCTTGCTTACATCTAAACTGGTAATGTAATGAACCTTTTGGGTTCTGTGACTTGGGGCTTTTGAGTGGCTGGTGTGGGGAGCTTGGATGTGGGCCTTCTGTGTTGGTGGATAGTGAATGGATAGTGTAAGATTAAGACACTAGTGTGAATGGACCTCTGTGGGACTGGCTACCTTGATATGGCAGAGGCTTGTCACAATGCAACATTGTAACTAAAAGCTAGTCTGGTGGCTGGCTAGTGTGAATGGACCTCTGTGGGACTGGCTACCTTGATGTGGTACAGAGGCTTGTCACAATGCAACATTGTAACTTGGCCAATCTGGTAAAGAGGCTTGTCACAATGCAGTATTGTAACCAAAAGCCAGTCTGTTAGTATGACACCTGTTGGTGGTGGAATGGTGTGCTGCCATACAGCACAGAAAATGACACTAGCATCTGAGAGGGGGCGTGGACAGTGTGGGGGGGGTAGCTCACCCTAAGGGGGGGCGGGTAGCGGTGTGAGTCTACTTGGTGTGCAGCTCAGAAATTCCTGGCTACACCCCTGACGTCATTTTATAGTTATAATATCGACGATGCGTCACATCGATAGTGTAACAACATGGAATCACAATGCTTTGCTGTTGCCATGACACCCATCAAGCCGAACTAGAACATGTTTCAAAATAAAAATAAACTGATAGTAAATCTAGGCAAAGTAGCGCAAGTTGTAAACAATGGTGGCAGCTATCTGTTCTAAGCCAGAAAAAAATGCTGTCTAAAAATACAATTTCTTGGCTTTCAACCCATGAACGAATATGTTATCCTTCACCGCAAGGTAAGAATATTGTTTCAAATAATGGCATCTTTAATTTTTTCTCCACTCACCATACACTATAAAAGACAACTTATGGTCAGCGGTGTGTAACAACGCAATGATTGCTTCTCATGGTTCTCTTGGCACCTCTGTTAAACCTCTCGAGCTTCACTCTCGAGGTTTAACAGAGTCGCCAAGAGAACCACTCGAAGGCAAACATAGCATTGTTACACACCGCTGCCCATATGTTATCCTCTATACAGTATGCAGAGGTAGTAGGACTCTGGAGGAGAGAGAGTGGGACTTTAACACCAGGGCATGTTATTTTTTTATTTATCTTTCTATACAAAAAGCAATTCCAAATGTGAAACATAAAAGGTGTCTGTAGTAAAGTTCAACTTTGTTTCACAAACTGATAACAGATGAAGAACATGAAGGCACTATTTTAACAGTTTTTGTTTTCTTCTTATGAGCCTTCTTTAAACAATGACCCATATACAAAACAAGCATTTGTCAATGCCGAATGTTGTCTTGCTGGCATTGGCATTAGTAGTGCAGAAGTTAGAGAGATGCATAATAGGAATGGCAGTGAAGTACTGAACTGATGCCAACCCAACCCCCACCCTGCAGAGACTGACAGGCGTTGGGATGCGCCTTTGGATCGTCAGCCATAGCACTCATGCCATTTCACCTCACCCTACCCTGCAGACACTGACAAGTGTTGTGGTGTGCCTTGGGCTCTTCTAGCCCTACTGTGCAGGACCAGTGGGTTACACCAGGGGTGGGGGTCCAGAGGATATGGCAGCCCATGCCAGTCCACTAGAGGCTGCCATTCCCCCTTCAAAACAAGCCAGAAATGTGCCATAATATCAGACCAGTGCCAGTGACACCCCCAGTCCATATCTCTTCACCCAGGACTGGGGGCCAGTGGAGAATGGGCTGTACTTGCCCAGGTATGAACTAGACAACCAGTCAGAGAGGGGCACATAGGTGGTATGACAGCCCCAAAGTAGATGCCCTCTGTGCCAGCTACACTTGCTTCCCTGGCAATGTGCAGGATCATGCAGTTGTCTGTCCCCTTGCCTGCTCCCAGCCCGCCACAGAGATGGGTCCTGTGACCATGATTTGGGCATGGAGTAAGCATACAACAATGGCTCTGGATGCTGTGGGGTGCCCCAAAGGTGCACATCCTGTGCATGGGGGGCCTCTGCGGCTGTCCACCCCCTTTGCAAGAGTGGAGCAGCTACAAGCATTGTGTGGAGCATACCCTTATTTCAAAGCATATTGCATATAGAATAATGCATGGGGTGGCGTGTGTAATGAGAATTTTACACACACCTGAGGTGTGGGATGCTACATAAACCCCGAGGGCAAAGCCCGAGGGGTTTAATAAAGCATCCCACACTGATTATTGCGACTGCGTTAAGTTACGAGCATGCATTGCGCAGTTGCTATGCACCTCGTAAAACAGTCATTTTATGGAGTATTGTCACCAAATTTTCAACATAGGCATTTTATGACCTCTGTTCATGAACAGTGTCACTGTCATTTTTGCAATGTATCCCAAACACTAATTTCGCACAGCAACTGTGCTATTCTGCGCCGGAAGTGCGAAAACACATTTCAGCCAGGATGTGAAAAATGACAGTTGCACAGTTCTCAAGAAGGTGTGGTAAAATGCCAATGTTGAGACTCTAGCATGCAAATAGTGCAAATGTGCCAAGGCACGAGCGTGCGTTGCGCTGTTGCTGTGCACGCTTGTAAAACAGTCACTTTATGGAGTATTGTCACCAAATTGTCAACACGGGCATTTTAGGATCTCTGCTCATGAACAGTGTCACTGTCATTTTTGTAATGTGTCCCAAACACTGATTTCGCACCATGGCTGCGCTATTCTGCATTGGAAGTACGAAAACACATTTTGGCCAGGATGTGAAAAATGACAGCTGCACGGTTCACAAGAAGGTGTGGTAAAATGCCAATGCTGAGAATCTGGCGTGACAATATTGTGAATTCACTAACTTACGAGCATGCATTGTGCAGTTGCTACACATGCTCATAAAACAGTCATGTGTTGGATTTTTCCCACCAAATTTGCAACATAGGGTTTTTGAGAGTCTCCCTCATGAACAGTGGCACTATCATCTCCTTACGCAGTCCTGAAAGGTGATTCCATGCAGTGACTGAGAAATCACCTTTCAGGACTGAATAACGCCATGACAGTGCAAGAATTCATGAGAAGAGGTCCCAAAAACCCCATGTTGAAAATTTGGGGCCAAAATTCTCAAAAATGCCTGAGATATTTACTAAAGTTGAAAAAACCCTATCTATCCCATTACACAGATTTTCTGGCATTTCCTCAGTTTGCGGTCAGCTTTGAAGTGTGCAGACGTGTTCCCGGTCCACCGATGATCATCGTGCCGAGCTCCGGAGATAAGTATGAGGTATGGGGGGTGTGGGAGGCAGGGTGTGCAGTGGGTGGGTGCGGGTGGGGCAGGGGCAAGGAGACTACGAGGCACCATTTTCCTTTTACAGGTAGTAAAAGGAAAGAAACATCCGGACAGTTTTTTTTTCCAGGGGATTTGGCATGCTGGGGTGGGCTCCCCGCACGCCACCTAACTGTTTTGGGGGTCTGTAGCCGATGGGGATTGGGCACCCTCGTTGGCAAACAATACAAGGGGTGAATTTATGCCAACAGGTTTGGGCACCCCATCGGCACACAAAAGGAGGGGGATGCAGAGCTGAGGGGGATTGGGCACCTCCTCGGCATTAAACAATTGGGGGGTTTCTGCCCGATGGGGAGTGGTCCCCATCCAGCACCTAAGGAAAAGGGTGGGGTAACAGCTGAGGGATTGAGAACCCCTCTGCATTACACAATTGGGGTGCTTTATGTCAAGGGGGGAGTGGGCTCTCCTGTTAGCACATTGGCAGGGGGCAGGGACAGCCGACAGGGGGATTGAACACCCCCGAAGTCAGCAGTTCTACGGCCGCATCCCACCATGCACATAATGGTGGCGAACATGGCAAGAAAAGGATCGCTGCGTCTGACAAGCTTTGCTCGGATTGTAGTGGACCTTTTCTTAGATGTGCTCGCCACATTATGTATGCATGGTGTGGCGCCAGCATGCAGGCTGATTGGGGAATGAGGGACGCACCTACTGATGCGTGCCCTGCATTTGCCCAACAGCGAGTGCACCTCCAAATCTGCACTACCACAAGATTTTGGCTTGCACAGGCACGGCAAGCCAACATAATGAAGTGAAGAATTGGAGGAGCGATCAGCAGCAGGATTAATGTTTTCATCCCTCCAAAATAAAAAGAATTAAAAAAAATTCTAAATTATTTTTCTTTTATGTAGTCTCTTGCCCAGCAGTCTAGGTTTGCAGCTGTAGTCGTTCCAGATGTAGTACTATATGAAAATAAACACTGTATGTTTGATTAAAGGGAAAGTACCCTCAGCCTCTTTCCTGTATACTTGTGAAGTTTGTAGGCATGAGCAATGATTCCTTCTCTTACATCCCCCTAATTTAATCATAATTTAAATTTAAATCAAGCTGCTTCACTTTGTTTTGACCTGGTGTGAAAACCTATTTCACTTATTGTAAAGGTCATGACCCCACTCATGCAAGGCATTATGGGAGTTGATGATGTCTATATGCACACGTCATGAGAAGTGCTATGGTCAGACAGTTCTATAGTATGTCTTCTGAAGTCCCTGTATTCTTGTCATGCGCTGGCCATCAAACTTTTCAAAGTAAGTTCCCTAATGCTTTCTGTTGTTTAAAGTGTTTTTAAGTTAAAAAAATGCATTTGGAAGGCTGCAGGTGCTTGTGACATTTTGTTATTCAACTGATTAATTCTTATGTGTTAAGAGCTCTTTGCTTTGTCCCAGTCCCTTTGATGTGCAAATACACATTACCACCTTCCGTTTTTCCTTTTATGAGTGTGACCATGACCTTTACAATGGAGTGAAGCAGGTTTTCACACCAGGGCAGAACAGATTGAAGCAATTTCATTTACATTGAAATCAGGATGAAATTAGGGGACTGCAAGAAAGGGCATCATTGTTTATGTCTACAAACTACACAGGCAAACAGAAAAAAAAAGGTTGAGGGGACTGTCCCTTTAAGACATTGCCTGCTTTTGCCTCTTTTAAGCCAGTTTCTTTATAACTATTATACTACCTAACAGTGTGCAAAGTAAAAAAAAATGGTCTGCTCAGTAAGAATGACAAGATGTGTGTTGTTGTTGGATCTCAGCATACCTTGAAGTGAGGCACAAGGCAATACTGAGTGCTGTACACACCTAAAAAGTGCCATTATCCCACAGGCAAGCACATCTTGGAGACCCATTTTGTGATTTCAAAATGGATCCAGTAATTTGTAGTTTAAAACTGAGTATAAGTCTAATGAATTATTCATGAGCCTTGCAAGGCTCCTGATTGGCTACTGGAATGGTCATTAATGTCTTAGAAATGACCGACCCAGCTGTCAACTGATGCTGTGCAGCATGTATAGTTCGTGCAACTCTGCCTAAAACATTAAGTTAAAAATAAATTTGAAAAAGTTGTTATTGCAATTAGACTTATAATCTCAATAACAACCTCAAAGCCAGTCATTTCCTTGGATTAATGACTGGCTGGATGTAGGTGGCCCTCTGCAGTGCCTCAGATCACCCATTACCCCAATTGGTCTTTAGTCTCTTTGAGGTGACTGGCTTTGAGGTTATTACTGCTTAATAACAGAGTTCAATAAACTAAGAATTTCTGATCTGTACTGGATGACTGATGTGTTTGGTACAGTATTTGCAACTGCTAAGTAATTTAAATCACAAATTCTAGTGATAAAGAAATAATGTGACCTGCTAGGAATTGAACCCAGGCTCCCAGCATACCATCCTGGTGCCCTAATCACTGCACTACAGGCTTACATGGTTGGACCTAAGGTTTCCAGGCACACTTCCTTTCTCTGGTATTTCAAATCCGTCAACTAGGAATAATCAAGGACACAATTAGATGCTTTATGGTGCAGTATTAGCCATTGTTATGCAATTTAAATCACAAACTGTAGCGAGAAAGAAATAATTTGACATTCTGGGAACTGAACCCAGGCCCCAAGTCTGATCTGTACAGAAGTAATGCACGGACATGTGATCACAGATTACCAATCATGTGCATTGATTTATTTTCTTCAAAACATAATTTGCATTTACTAACCTCATGGAGATTATATTAATAGCTAGTAATCTATTTGTTTTAATTAAATGTATTGCAATATATCTTACAGTAAATTGCATGATTAACTCTCCCCTTACCATAAGGACATAAGAAAGTGCAGGCAGAAGGGGACCTTGTGATCCATCTAGTGTGCCTGTGAAAGCTAACCCACTTCCAGTTTCTTTACTGCCTAAGGTTTCTACAGTGCCTGTCCCATGCTAGCTTGAACTCCCCCAGTGTCTTTGCTGCTACAACCTCTTAATGCAGACTGTTCTAAGGGCTTCAACACCCTTTTCATGAAAAAAAAAAACTTCTTGCTGCTTGTCTTTAAACCACCTCCCTTCAGGCGCATGTTGTGTCCCCTAGTCCGTGTATTTGTGTTTTCCCTGAAGAGATCCTGTCTTTGCACTGAGTTGATACCTTTGAGGTATTTAAATGTCTCTATCATATTTCCCTTGTCTTCTCCAGTGAGTACATCCTAAGATGGTTTAATCTAGATTCATATGGTTCTTTGTGTAGTCCATGTATCATCTTCATAGCTCTCCTCTGCACAGTTTCCAGGTGATCTTTGTCCTTCTTGAGATGCAGTTTCCAGACCTGGATGCAGTACTTCTGGTGAGGCCTCACCAAAGACCTGTACAGCGGGACTATCACTTCTCTTTTCCTACTTGTGATACCCCTTCATATGTATCCGAGAATGCTGCTAGCTTTTTGTGCTTCCTTTTCACACTGCCTGGTTGTCCTTAAATCATCAGATACAAGTACCCCATCCCTCTCTAACTTAGTTCCAGTCAGATGTTCAACCCTAGGGTATATTTCCAGCCTAGGTTCTTCCTCCCCAGGTGCATAACTTTGTACTTCTTGGTGTCGAATTTTGACTGCCACTGTTTTAACCATTCCTCAATTTTTCTGAGATCAGCATTCATTTCTGTGACCCACTCTTGCATGCCCACTCTGTTGCAGAGCTTAGTGTCATCTGTGAACAGGCATACCTTTCCTTGTAAACCCTCTGCAATGTCACTGATGAATATGTTAAATAGAATTGGTCCCAGCACCGATCCTTGGGGGACTCCGCTGGTCACCACTCCTTCATCTGACAGAGTGCTGTTTACTAACACTCTTTGGGTTCTCCATTGGAGCCAGTTTCTAATCCAGCCTACTATTGTATGTCTCACTCCTGTGTGTTCCAACTTATTTACCAGTCTCCTATGTGGAAGGGAGTCAAATGCCTTACAGAAGTCCAGATATACTATGTCTACTGCTCCTCCTTGGTCCACCGTTCTGGTCACCCAATTGAAGAAGTCAGTCATGTTTGTCTGACATGACCTCCCCACTGTGAAGCCTTGCTGCTTTAGGTCTATTTGGCTAGCTAGTTGCTTCTAGATGCTGTACAATTCTTTCTTTCAGTAATGTTTCCATGATTTTCCCCACCACTGAGGTGAGGCAAACTGAACAGTAGTTTTCAATAATTTTCCTTGCTGCCACATTTGTGCAACAGTACCACTGTGGCTTTTTTCCAGTAGTCCAGTACTGTGACACTCTCCAGTGACTTGTTGAAGAGTTCTGCTAGTGGGGTGGCAAGTTCTTCTCTGAGTTCCTTTACTATTCTCGGGTGGATACCATCAGGTCCCATAGCTTTGTCGGTTTTTAATTTTGCTAGTTTGCTTAGGACCCTTTCTGTTGCGAAGGTGTTTGTGTCAACTTCACTGGTACAGTATTCTTCATTATTTAGTACTGGTCCACTTCTCTGATCCTTCTTGGTGAAAACTGAGCAGAAGTATTCATTTAGACTACTGCCTTCTGTCCATCAGTTTCAACATTCTGGCTCTCCCTAGTTCTCAACTTTATGAAGAGGAAACCTCGCTTTCTTTTTCTTTTCTCACTTATATATCGCCCTTTTGAACCCTTTTGCTATTCTTTCCACTCTTCAAGGTTTTGCTAAACCCTAATTTCCTTCCCTGCTTCCTTAAGTCATTCTCTGTATTCCTACATGTAGCTTTCTTTCTTAGTTTCTTTGTATTTCTTGAAAACTCTTTTTTTCCTTATTCAGGAAGCTACTTCTTTAGTAAACCAAAGAGGATTTTTCCTCCTCTTAGATTTGCTTATTTGTTTTGTGCATTCTGCTGTTGCCAGATTGATTGCACTCTTTATGGCTTTCCAGGTTTCCTGTATGTCTCTCCAGCTACAACTTTGAGATTATTCCTAATGCATGTTTTCATTTTCTAAAAGTTAGTCTTCCTGAAGTCTAGGATTTTCAGTTTTGTGTGACTTTTGTGTCCCCGGATCTTTTGACTGTGAGCCAGACTGACCTATGGTCGCTTGACCCTATATTGATTCTGACCTTGATGTCCATGATCTGGGTAGTGTTTGATAGTACAAGGTCCAGGATTGTGTTTTCTCTGGTTGTACTAGAGTGTACCCAGGGAGAGCAACATCACAGGAATGGTTCTTGTTGAACTAAGTCTCTGTTACAACAACCCAGTTGAGGTTTGCCTCTGCCATTAAGTCAGTGAGGTCTGGTATTTTATTTACCAGGCTATGGGCATTAAGACAGGGTGCCTGCCAGCTTTGGTTTTCCCAACCCACTGTGTCCCCACTTGTATGATGCCGTCTGATTTGATTGACCAAAAATAGTTTAATTAAAGTTACTTTCCAGTTGTCTGCCAAGCACTAACAGTTGACATCAAGGGGACTAAAATTTGATAACATCTTCAAACATTCTGAATGTCAGGACAGTCTGTTGTTTGTTACTAAAGATGTCTGCAGGAAATTAGGCTCTTTGGCCTTTTGACTTTCTGTATTAGTACAGTATATACTATACATTAATACTGTATATGTGAAATGCATACATCACTACATATGGTGTGTAGTCATCAATATATACAAAATGTGTGTATTCATATAGAGTATTTCCCTCCCCACCCTTCCCCCACAGAATCCTTATTCCCCATTTGAACAGATTATCCCCCTGACCGGGAGGTTGATTGCCTATGGACAAAATAAGCAGATCAAAAATACATAAGCAGTATTATTTATTTTTAACTTAAAGATTAAAATAATTGGGTTTAATTTTCAGAGACCCCATAAATTGCCACAGTTTGCAGCAAAGTAGGGCTGTGGCAAGCTCAGGTGTGTCAGGTACCATGTGCCCTATTTTAGAAAAATGGGGGTTCTGGGGTCCAAGACCTGAGAGTTGCTGCAGCTGCAGGGTCATGGCAAACATGTAGTTCACCAGCAGGGTTTGAGGGCAGGATCTGTCAACCCCCCCCCACACCTGCTACAAGCCTAGATGAGCCATGGAAGTGTGAGTGTGTGTTTGTGTGCATATGTGTGTGTGTGTGTGTGGGGGTAATCTGGATGGAAGATGTGGACTGAGGGCTGTTGGAGCTGTAGCAAAAAATTAAAAGGGCTGCACCTTTTAATATGGCCCTGACCAATTTTTGATCAGTATTCTCAGCTGTGTTTGTATACCTATGGTCCTATAAGATCAGGAAACGCTGACTGCTACAAGCTATAGTAGTTCATTTTAGTCACAACAGAAGTAATGTTAAACAATGAGTGTTCATAAAAAACAGAAAATACTGATGGAAACCTGGTCTGAGCCATATTAAAAGGAGCATTCCTTTTATTTCAACTGTGAAAAAAAAGTGGTAAAGCAGGCTCAAAGTTTGGAAAAGAGGGTATCATATAAACATAGAAACACAGAAATATAGAAATAGTCAGCAGATGAGAACTACTTGGCCCACCTAGTTTTCCCATTTTCAGTACCTACTGTAATACCACAGATCCTACTTGATCTCCAGCTTTACCCACCCTTCCCTAATCATTAAGGTTCCTTTATGCTTTTCCCATGTATTTTGAATTACGTTACTGTTTTTGCTCCCACCACCTCCACTAGGAGGCTATTCCATGCATCCACCACCCTTTCTGTGATGAATTACTTTCTCACATTTTCCCTGAGTCTACCCACCTACAGCTTCATATCATGACCCCTTGTTCTTGAGCATCTTTTTTTTCTGAAAAATACTTCCCTCTTCTACCTTATTTGTACCCTTAAGGTTTTGAAAGTCTCTGTCATATCCCCCACCCCTCCTCTCCTCTAGGGTGCACATATTAAGGTCCCTAAGTCTCTCTTCATAGAACTTTTGGTGCAGTCCCTGCACCATTTTAGTTGCCCTCTTCTGGACTGCCTCTACTATGTCAGTGGTGCTGCCAGTACCTCTCTAAGCTCCTTCAGTATCTTTGGGCATATCCCATCTGGCCCATTGCCTTGTCCACTTCCAATTTTGAGAGTTCCTTCAGAACTCTTTCTTCTGTAAATTGAACTATAAATGAAACCGTAAAGTTGAGAGATAAGAGGCAATCCAAAATAGACTAAAATGCATAGGTCAAATTGTTCACTGCTGTCATGCACTGCTGCTTTAAACGGTCAGAGCCTAAACACAGGGTTAACAGAGATGTGTTCAAAAATGATGCTTTCATAGTATTTGCAATAATTTAAATTGAGAAGCCACAACTGTTACAACAAGGTCTGGTCAGAGCCGATATGACTGTGGAGAGCTTTTGAGATGCTTTTGCCCATGATTCCGAATGAATTTGCACAATGCAGATCTGCTGAGAGGCAGTTTCAATGCGGTCTTCCTTTCATACATTTTTACTATGTATTTTCCTAGAATATGCCTCCTGATTGTTATATATTTATCCTGAATAGTTCACAGAAGAACTGGCATCTTATTTTCAGGTGGCGGAGCCCTGGCAGTAGGATGCTGGAATGTGTCATACATAGGCACGAGCTGTGTGCAGGTAAAATGCCCAGTGGCCATACAACTTAGGCACTCACGTGTGGATCCATCATCACAGTACCATTGCACTACTCAGTGCGGGTGACAGCTGATGCTGTCCTCACTCACACAGGCAAGTTACAGCTGACCTCCCATTCATTTGTATAACTGGCAAACCGCAGATGCACTATCCAATGCCTGGAGCGTACACTGCAAATGGCATTTGCAGGATACCACACCCCCATGGCACCCAGGATACCTCAGCAGTTTGGAGGGTGGCATGTTATACAGGGGAACGGGGGAGAGTGTGGTCCTGCAACAGTGTATGACAGCAGGAAGATACAGCATTGACAAGGCATGCATTGGAGTTATGTCAGTTCCCTCCTACAGTTTGCCAGGGACATACACATGGCTGCATACACTGGTGGGTCCACAGCTTGCGTAATGTCCCAATGCACAGTACAGCCACTTGGGTCATTCTGGAGTGCAGGTCCCCTGCCCAGGTCCAGTACAGTCAGTGGCTGGCTATGGCAGGGTGTGGAGGGCAGTGCCAGTCTCCGCAACAGGTCGGGTATGGGGGAGCAGGGGTGTCTACATACCAAAGCAGTGGGTGGGGTTCCTCTATGTTATGGATGTCTACCTTGGTTTCCTCTGGCGTGATTGGGTCCAAGGGTGGCTCTACAGTATGGGGCTCTTCAGGGATGGAGTTGGGTCAGTCATGGATGGAAGGGGTTACCTCTAATTCACCAGGGCTGCCAGGCTGCTGTGGACCTGGGTGCTCTTTCCTAGCCCACTTGTGTGTGGCTGGCTGGGTTAGGCCAGCTATTCATGGCCTAACTGTAGGCCACGCTGCTCTGGACTGCGAGGGGCACATTCCCATTCAGTATGCTGCAGCACAGCATATGCATGGGATCACACGTTCGACTTGCACAACATACTATTTGTGTGCACCCTGGCCCATTTCCTTGTGGCTGGCACACCCTCAATGTTTGAATATCGCACTGCGGTACATTGTTGGAGTTGCATGGCACATCTGCTTTTTCTGCCAGGATGGGCCGTGCATCTCCTTTGAATATGGGAGCCATGGACTAGGCTACCCTGAAGAAATACATTATCAAATTAGTAAAATCATGACCCCACTGAAAACAAAATATTGTATCTAATCTGGGACAACCTGAGTAAATCCAGTGCAAAAATGTGTAAATGAAGATCCCTATGACAATGTGATGTAGAATCTCCCCTGCACGATCCAGGATACAACATACAGGATAAGAAATATTTAAAGGAAATCTACTTTAAACTGAACTTCACTGTGTTAAATGACATAAACAAACAGTTTATTTATTGTTTTATAACATATTAGAATGCAGAATTTATTTTGAATACTGTGGCCATGAGGATGGTGTGTACAGTGTGTGTGTGTGTGTGTGTGTATGTGTGTTTGCTGTAGCTCAATATATTTTTTCCCAAAAAGCATAGTAGAAAATGCCTGCTGATTGCTACATATTTAGTCTGGGTAGCTCATTGACGATCTGGCATATGTCTGAGACAGGTCTTATCAGATAGTGTCTTTAGAAGTTAAAAAAAAACAGTATAAATTATAGATTTGCTGGGAAAAGGATGACATTTATGAGGTATGAAACTTTCTTGAAAGACAATATATTCCGAAGTGAAACTAGTAGCAAGAAGCTGTTTAAATGCTAAGTATTTAAATGTGTAAGTTGTTTCATTCCAAAGGGGGTAAACAATTCTCCAGTTTAATAGGCAACCAATATTTAACAAGGTGTTTCAGTTTCCTAATGGCATCTGATAAGCAGCTTGCAGTTATGCCTCCAGCATTCTTAACAGAAAGAAGAGAGTATTTTATTTCAGTTGGCATGGAAGGATACATTGAAAAGTCCAAAACATGTGTTCCATGATACTCCATTTTCCAGCTACAGATTGCAAGATGTCTGTACAGCAGGCTCTGCCCACAGCCATAAAAATTACCATCGGTGCCCAAGTGGTTCAACGTTTTTCATATAGAGTTTGCACAGGACAGCAACAGTATAGTACAGGATTATTGAAATGTATTATATAATTACAGTTTATCCTGTTTTACAAAATATGCATAATCATAATTAAAAAAATAATATACTTTTATTTATTTAGACAGAAGTGTCATTTGTGCCATCCTGTTATGTACAAAGTAATTAACAGTTTATTATGATTCTGGTATTTTATCCCCTGAAATTCTCACAAATAATATTGGCTTTTATACTGAGCAACATGTTCCAGTTTCTACAGTTTGTTCACATACAGGACACTGACAAAACAATGACTTATTAATGACTTCCTACTTTTATGGTTTTCTATTCTGAATGCCACAGTTTCTATAACCCTTTTGCCATGCACAAGTTCTACAAATTGTGATGATGGAGACTGGAGCTGGTTGTGGCTCTGGAGCTGTGAGGACAAGGACTGCTGGGCACAATATAGTACAGTTAAAGAAACCATGGTTCTTTAGTCTCCAGAAATCCACTAGTTAAATTCACACTGTAGTACAAGCATCCAGCCATGCTTGTCATCCAGTGCATTTAGGGAGTCATCCTGGAAAATCCAGAGGCACAGCATCTTCCCTCCCTTCCTTCAGTCCTAAACAAACTCTGGTCAGAGCCAACATGGTTGCAATTGTGCTTTATGAGCACTCAAGGGACCAGTAAAAAAAGGGCTAATGGAGCTCACAGTGGAAAAGTCTGCCATGTTTAAGATGGCCACCAGAGCTAAGTGCACATGCGTGACTTAGCTGCAACAGCAGAAGTGAAGTCATGCATGTGAACAGAACTTCACCAGCCAACTTGAGCACGGCGAACATTTCTGTAATGTTGCTCATGCACATAGAGCTACAGTAGCCATCTTGGTCATGTTGGATGTTTTTGCTGTGAGCTCTATAGGCATGCACGATGGCAAACTCTGGAAATACAGGCAGCAATCAAATAGTGCACCCACAGAGGAGAGGCTACTGTGGATGCCAAAGGGAACTGCAGCTGCAGAGGGGAGGGGCAGTGGAAACATCACACACCACCAATGAGCGGAGCACTGTGGATGATGAGCACTGCACAGAAGAAGAAAACTGGGAAGGAAACTGGTCACAGTCCCTTTTTCTTCTACAGTAATAGCAAAATGCCTACCTACCAGGCAGGTATACTATATATCTATATCTCTATATATCTATATCTATATATATTACAGTGGCACGGTGGTGCCACTATAGTTAGGGTTGTGTAGCCATTTCTGTGTTAAATCACAAAGTTTGTACTTTAATAACTTTGCAACTGTCTTTCTAATTTGCCTGAAATTTGGAATGGAGGAAGATTTGTGCTAGGTCTTTGGATCTTGAAATTTTTCTGTCGATCAGATATACGGTTGTGGAATCGTACAGCACTGAAAAATGTGGAAAATACCCAACATTCCATTTTCTTTAGATGTCCACTTTGTATTGATGAATGCATCTGAGTGGGTTCAAATTGGGTGGGATACATAGGTCCTGGATCACGGATGTGCCTTTTGAAGATTTTGTGTAAAAATCTTGTTCTGTTCAAAAGTTATAGCATTTTTAGTGACCTATTATATCCTATGGTAAAATTTATATGTGCAGCTTGAATATTGGTGTGGTAGTATTTTTTAGTGTTGAGCTTTGCAAAAATAGTGTTGTGCTGCTGCCATCTTGTTTTCAGTTAGTGAGAAAGAAAAAACAATAGAACTCAAAAAAGACTGCACTTTTCGACACACCAACCATTGGGTTTACCTACCTGGGGCCAGAGGAATAGGAATCTGGCATTAGTTTTTTCACCAGCTGGTCTGGAAATATGGTTTTCAGATTTTCTCCAGCATTTTGCCATTTTTTGATCCAGCACTATCTCAAAATGCTGCTGCAATATGCACGACCATAAAAAATACAACCGTGACACTATACAACTTTTTACTCAATTGTATGTCTACCACTGTCTATAATCACTCTCAAAATGTTGGAGCATGTTGTTTATTGTTTACTCTGTATACCACGTATGTAAAAAAAACAAACTGTTTTGATGTACATTTCATGTTGTAATTGGGTCTCGGCCCCCAGGTCGCATCTGGAATCGAGCATGTTGCTCAGTATGCCTTCCTGGTAAAACTCATAAATAAATAAATAAATATTTTACATTTGCTGTTTTATTCCAATAATAAAGATAGGAATGTCACAATCATTTGTTAAGTGACCGTGGCAACAGTGCAGAGCTACATTTTCTGAAATGCTGTTTTCTTTGTCACTTGATTGTGGCAATCTGGATTGCGATATTGGCCTGAAATTTTCTGGGTGTCAAGCCCCACTGCCACAGATGTGCATTTAGTGGTTTGGTTCCAAACATTCACCATGTCCCTAGTTATAGCGTTCTGAAACTATGAATTTTCCCATTGGCTAACATTATGGGAGTTGTTTTCTTTGTGACTTCTTTGTGGCTATGTGCATTGTGGTTTTGACCTGAAATTTTCAGGGTGCAAAGCCCTATCCCTACAGGTATGCCTTTTGGTGGTTTGGTATGGAATCATTGAACATGGCCATACTTACAGCATTGTGAAATTTGTAAATTCCCCATAGGATAACATTGTGGTGCTGGTTTTTCATTGTTGCCTCATTGTCGCAATGTGGATTACGATATTACAATGAACGTTTCAGGGTGAAAAAAGCCCTAGTCTCACAGGTGTGCCTTTTGGTGGTTTGCTGTGAAAATATTCAGCAGGGTCATAGCTACAGCATTCCAAAGTTCCACATTTTCCCCATAGGATAACATTGCAGCACTTGCGGCACCTTTCGGGTCCCATATCTTGAAAACGGTTCAAGATACAGACTTTTAAGTTCAGAACTAGGTTAGAAAGCCTTGAAACCCCTGAAATTTGAATTTTTTTTCTAGCATGTACAGTTCCTGAGATATTTGCGAATTACTGTCCTAATTAGTGATTTTCATGTGCGTGGGCCACTATTATGCCCTCAGGTTTAGCACTCACATTGCGTTTCAGTGCACATGTCTCAGAAACAATGTGAGATATGGGTTCGGTTTTTACCTTGGTAGCGAGAACTGCACAATATCATGATTACAACAACACTTGAATTTTGTTTTCTACCTCCTATGGTTCCCAAGCTATGGGCAAATTACTGTTACTAAGCCTCCTTGCCTTATACTGTATGGCTCTATGCTTATATATAATTGGGAGTGCAGGGCCTGGAAGGCCCGCATTCCCACTCACTTATACATTATGCATAAATAGGTGGCTTGGTGGGAGCCCCTTTGGGAACCGCTGGCTCCACCAGGCTTCCATTTCTATTACTACTTACTTATACACTCTTAAAAAGAAGAAAATTCTTTGCAAAAACTTGGTTAATGCATCAGTTAGGTTGTTTCCATCGCTGACACAGTGTGGAAATTCAATGTTAGTGTTACCATCACCACCCCACCCCCACTAACAGGCATTGGGTGTGTGTTGGGGTCATCTGAATAACTCTCATCCCATTCTCCTATACTGCACCACCTGAGCTTCTTTCACATGGAATGGGGTGAGAGTTAATGACAAACCCTAATGCCTGTTTGGGGGGGGTGGGTGGTAACCTAACATTGAATTTCCACACTTTTTCAGTGTAGAAACAACCCTAACTGATGGATTAACAAAGTTTTGTAGAATATATATATATATATATATATATATATATATATATATATAGTGATTAAGTGGACCGCCCCACCCCAATCACCATTTTCTTAAAATAATCACCTTTTTGGTGGTCTAATGGACCCTCGTTCCCATCCCTGATCTCCCCTGTAAATATTTATATGTATATCCATGGCAGGCTAGAGGACAACCCCACTTAGATTCCCATCTAGTGTCTTTCCCTGGTTGTCTAGTGGACCCCCCTCCCTATCCCCAATGTGCCCATATAATATAAAGCTATATTTCTCTGGTGGTCTAGTGAACGCCCCCACCCTGGCAGGCAGTGCACTACCACCCCACTCCCCCACCCCATCCCAGAGCTGCTGACTGGCACAGCCCTCAGTTCACCACCATGGCCGGCTGCTAACTGAGCTACCAAGGAGCGTGTACTGTATACAACAGGCACTCATTAATTGACAGCTCAGATGATATAGACTGAAGAAATTGTAGGTTTTAATTTCATGATCACTAGGAAGTTGCAAGTATTTTCATTTACCTGTGGTTTTAAATTACCCCAAAGGATGTGGTATTCTGCAAATTCAAAAGTGAGAAGGGTAATTTTACTTAAGTCTTCAGATAATAACAATTCTTTTTTTATAGTATTTATATCTTTAAAACCTATTGTCCCATACAAATCCTTCACCTTAGGAATACCTGTCTGTTTCAGTGGTTCACCATGTTTCACGAATGTTTCCAGTTGTAAATGTGGATTCATCCAGAGTGGTTGATGAAGGGAGACGTCTAGTTCCAATTTGAGGAGTTGGGATAGCTGTGTGATTATTTTGACTGAGTCCATTATAACAGGATTGTTAATCAAGGTAGTTGGACGAGCAAAGAAAAGTGAATGTGAGCTGATATTATTAAGTCTCAATATGTTTTCTTCTGTAGCCACTCAGGTGACTACAAGCCACATGGTACAGTTTTAAGCCAGTGGGCTATTTGCACTAACCTGGATGCTAAGTAATACAATTTAAAGTCTGGTGCCATTAGACCTCCCTACACCGTATCTGTAATGAAGCCAATCGTTTGCTAGGCAAAATGTAAGATGTGATTTTTTTTCCCCGGCCCATTTACCATTATGGTGTCAAGCCAACATTTTGCACTTTGGCATTTGTATTTAATAATATTTTGATATATATTCGCTACAGTTCTGGACTGAGTGCTTACTTCTGTTTGATTCTGGTTGCATGCATTTGGCATAGTATCAGTCCATACTCAGTGCGGCTTTCTTTTTTCTGATTATTGTGTCCTTATTTCTAGCCAGTTTAAAATATGATTGTCTGGGTTTTTTGTTTGCCCATAGGAATTTATTAATTGTATTATGAAGTGCAGTGAACCAAGTAGTTGGCTGGAAGGTATAAAGTGTCGGCAGAATAATAAGGAGGGATTTGTTTTTAGACATTTGTAATGCTTCCTGTTTTGATATAGCAAGAATGGAATGAGATGGTGTGCTGTTCTTGATTTGTTGCTAATGAGTATGGATACAGTTGCAGCCAGAAATACATTCAGCTTTTTCCAGATATTTCACAATATATCTGAAACAATTCTCTCTTGTGGTCAACAGTAGTACTACAGGCAGGCAGGGAATTTCCTCCAGAGATATCACAGAAATTTTAGGAAATATCTGGCCATGCTGGCTGCAACTGTAACATGGTTTCAAAGATTAGGATTGGAAGTCCATGAGACCATAATGGGAATCTGTATGAGGTGTTCAGGTAAACCTAGTACCTTGATGCAACCTGGGACTCTGATTAGTCCTCTGGCTCCCCACCAAACTCCCTGGCTACTGGCAACTAAGGAATGTCTTTATCAAACATCTACTGCTAGCAAAGGCTAATCACTTTAAAACCTTCTTTCAAAAAAACATCAACTGTCTAAACATACTCTTAAAGGTGTCCCACAAACTTTTCATTTCCCCTAGTTCACCACTCCCTTATTAAGAGTTGACAAGTAGAGATGTTGCAAAGTTTAAATTCACCAACGAAGTTTCAGCAAAGACAGGAATTTCACCTCCATGGAGCAGTCTGTGAAGTTTTGCTACTAGGCTCAAAATTCAACTATCTGATTTTGCCGGGTTTTTTTTGTGGAATTTTGCCACATAGTGCAGAAAATCACCTGCAAACAGCAGAATTTCACCTATGAATAGTGGAATGTTGCCCGTGAATGATGAAATTCCTCTGTTCGCAGAGAAATTCTGCACTTCACTGGTGAAATTTCACACTTCATAGGTGGAACTTCACAATTCACATCCGCGAAATAATCCTCGAATTGTGCTAAATTTGTGGATTACTTCACTGAGCAACGGTTCCCAGCTTCACCTATCTCTATTGCCAACTCCCTCTGCTCCACCTACCCTATTACTCCTGGCACCTTCAGCAAGTATTTACATAATTGTCCCACCTTAGTTACCTCAACTTCTCTCCCACCCCTTCCTCTACCAGTTTTCACCCACCACCTCTTCAGTACCCTCCTTTGACTCTTCCTTATGGGGGGGGGTGCAGGTGGGGTTACTACTAATGGACAGGATGGGGGGGTCCACCAGAGACCAGATAAAGGTTTTTACTTTATTGCAGTATTTGAAGATGTTGGCACTTACTGACAATGGAGGGGGGAATGGGTGTGAACCATGGGGTGGGGGGATATCATTCTTCATTTATTTATTTATTGAATTTTGATGACCGGGTAGGCCCGCTGGGCCCCAAGAGGTCCCTTTTTCAGGGGCGACCCGGGTGAAACAACAACGTACAGGTAACAGATCAGTACAGTCGGGAGATTGAATAGTTTTTAATAGTAAGAATACATATGTTTACGGGCAGCAGGTAGTGGAAGACATGGGACCATTAAACATTAAACATCACTAGTTATTGATTAGATTAAAAGTGCTCTGGAATAGTGAGCAGCAGCTAAAGACCTCGGGTTAGCTGCTGTGTGGACAGATTGGAAGGGGGATAAATTTGGGACATAAGTGCACCCCGTCTGTAAGGGGAGGACCGTTATACTGCCAGGATGGAGGTTGGGAGGGTCTATTGAGCTACCCAGGTGGCTGTATGTGGTCAGGTACTGTAGCAAAGACATATGCTCCTATTGAGCAGGTGTCCCTTAAGCTTAGTCCGGAAGCTGGTAACGGTCTCAGCCTCCCCGTACTCTCCAAGGGAGGTTGTTCCAGGTGGAAGGGGCTGTGTACGCAAAGGACCTAGGACCGGCTTTAGTCCTAATCTTGGGAACCGCGAGGAGAGTTTGGCCTGATGAACGCAGGCACCGTGGGTTGGGTTTCACCCTGACGAGCCCATCCAGGCTGGGGGGAGGTGAGGGACCCAGTAGCTTGAATGTAAGGCAGAGGGTTGGGTAGGAGAGGCGAGCATCTTTGGCCTGCAATCGGCTAAGGGGATGGGGCCACTAGACACCAGGGGAATTATTTGTATTTCAAATTATGTGGATGGGTGACAGGGATGAGTCTCAGTGAGGGGGCAATTCTTCCTATTTTGGGCCGGCAATTGGCCAGGGGAGTGGGATCAATAGACTCCAGGGATGTGGGGTCTTCAGGAGGGGAAAAACACTTTTTTCCCTTTTTTTTTTATAGCTAGCTGTTCCCTCCCCCCCCCGCTCTCAAATGGGGAATTTCACCTCTGGGAGGTGAAATTAGCATCTGGCAGGCGAAATTCTGCATTTCACTGGGGGGATTTCACATTTCGCACCTGCAAAATATTTAGCGTAATGCAGGGATTACACAAAATATTTTGCTGGGTGAAATGTTTTAATTTCACACAACACTATTTAAAAGTAGTAGTAAATATCTATACAGAAATTCATGCTTGCTATCTAACATAATTATATACAATGTGGTAATTTTCCCATTTTAATTTATCCACATTGAAAAGATAGCTTGCTCCCCATATCCACAAGTACATAACCAGCTTAATTCTTTTTTATCAAATCTATTAGCTGTTACCAGATACTTAATTGCATAAATTGCTGTCTCAATAAAGTCCATTTATCAGTTAATTGTCATGGAGTCTAACAACAACTCATTTCCAGTCCATTTCACTTCAAAGCTCTCTTTACATTGCTATAGCAACCAACAACAACTTTGGTCCTCTCACTCCAATGTTTCCCAGTGTTACCATGCAGACTAAGAATCTGAAGAGCTGATCACCTGTCATTTTTGTGGTGCACAAATTTCCCATAGCCGAGGATCAAACCCACATCTTAAAAAAGAGTAAACACAAACAAATATTAGTACATTCACATATTTTAAAAGCTCCACTACATATTTGTACTTGGACTCTATTCTAGGCATTTTATAAAAAAAGGTTTTATTTCAAATCTCCCATTTAAACCTGGTTTCCTTAGTGCATTCAAGATAAAAATCCATTTTGCTTCCTTTTGTAATATCAAATTATATAAGTTTCCACCTCTTGGACCCAGTTTTACTTTTTCAATCCTCATGTATACTCATGAATGCTCTGTGTAAGCCCCATCATATTTTACATGGGCTGCCAAAATGTTTGACATATCCTCGTTTTCTGTATTCCTTATGTGTTCCCCTTCAGCCACCACTTGCATGCTTTGTGACTCTAAGCAAGTCACTTAACTTCCTTGTGCTCCCAGTTCATACCTGGAAACAAGCTTTGGCATATTGTGCCTTTCCTGGTTAAACAATTTCCCCTTCCTCCCATTCTTTGTTTAAATGCTGTGCTAGTTGTTTCCACATAAAAACATACACAAGTACATTTTCTTTTATAACTCTATTTATGCACCATTCCTTGGGGAACTCTCTCTGGCAGCCTTCACCACCTCCAGGCTCTAACTCCCACCTGAGACACCTCCTTTCCTCACACCAGCCCAACATACCCCGTAGCTTTGAACCCCTGAGGCGGGGCTGTCCTATTCTCCCAGGGCACTCTATCTACAATCTGGTGTGCCAGGTTGGGTGATCGGCCATGGAGAGGAGAGTGCCCGGTGTCGGGAGTGTGAACTAGGGGACAGAGGTGCCTTTGCCTATCCCAGAGGTCACCCGGATGGTGGACTTGCAATGGTATGGTCGCTGATGTCCTGCCACCACTCCACCCCCATTGTGTGGCACCGTGCTAGTGGTACCTCTGGTCTCCACCAGTGGTCCCTGCTGCACCAAGCAAGCCCCGAATCCCACCCCGGGAGAGTAGAGCAATCCTTCAGACACTTGATCCTCTTCCTCCCCTTTCTGACCCCCGACAGCCCAGGCTCGTTCCTAAACCTTGGTCACTGGTGTGGTGGGAGGTGTGGCATCCAGCACCTCAACCCTCAGCACCACCAGGCCAGCCTCACAAGTACATGTTGCAACATAAACTATTCCATGTGTGTCACAGGTTTCAAAATCATTCATTTCAAAAGATTCTCTAGTCATCAGATGTTCAAAGGATTTCCCTTTTCTGATGAACTTACAGAATTCATCACCAGTTCATCACTACCCCCACCCAGCACAACAGCCAGTCCCTAAATCACTCCACCATTGACTGGACTCTGACAAAAGTTGAAGATAGGATCATCCATGCTGGTATCTTATCTGACTCAATCAGTGACCACTCACCTACCTACAGTATCTAGTCCACAAAAACTCCTCACCCCCTCCCAAATATCTGACTTTTTGGGATTATTCCAAATACTATCCCTCACAACTACACACTGGCATCATGTCTATAAATTGTTCCCCCCCTTATAAAATGAACAATGTCTCCTCTGCACTTGGCTTCTTCATTGTCACCCTGTCTAGTATTCAGGATATGTATTTCCCTCAAACCACTAGGAGAGTGTGTGGGGCTGATACCTGTTGGCTCACCAGGGACCTTATAAGACTGATGAAGGAGCGTGATGTCAAATGGTCATCTTACAAAACCTCCACCTCCCCTCAGCAATGGAACAAATACAGAAACCTGCATAACCACTGCAAAAGACAAATCAGCTCCTGTAAGGCTGCTTACTTCAACAACCTTCAATCCCACAGCCTTGGTAACCCAGGCATTTCTGGTCAGCAATCTGCTCCCTACTTGCTCCTGTGGTGAAGCAGCCCCCTCTCAAATGTAACACCCCTTATAGTCCCTTGACTGACCCTGCAGAAGTTGTAGATGTACTCAATACCAAATTTACCAACTATGATGAATACCTCACCAATCTCTCCCCACCTAATCTCAGTCTGACACCCCAAAACCAACTTGACACTTACCCCAACATACCTCCAATCTACTTCAGAGCTCTATCCCCCAGTGAAACACTCAAGTTCCTCCTGAGCATCCCCAATAAGGGTAGCACCAGTAGCAATAGTCTTTCACCCCACTCCCTCAGAACTGTGGTTCATGTGATTGCCAAACCCCACACCATGCTCTTCAATATTTCCCTCACCGCCTCATTACCCTTGGAATGGAAACAGGCTAGGGTCATCCTGGTCTTTAAATCCAGAGACCCTAGCAACATGGACAACTACTGCCCTATATCCATCCTCTCCCATCTAAGCAAACTGCTGGAAAAGATTGTTCACCACCAGGTCACGGACTATGTAACAAAAGTAATCTCCTCCACCATCAGCAGCACTGTTTCAGAAAAGGCAATAGCACCACAAAGGCCCTGGCCAGTTTCTCTGACCACGATCTCCTGATCATGGATGACAGAATATTTGCTGGAGCTGTCTTAGTGGACATCTCTAAAGCATTTGACCTGGTGAGCCACAGCATTCTTTTTGGTAAACTTGGTAGCCTTGGTTGGTCCCCTGCCACTATCAACTGGTTCCATGACTACCTCTCCAGCCACACTCATATGGTCTGTGTAGGTGGTACTACCTCTTCTGTCATGCCTGTCTCCACTGGCATCCTCCATGGATCTATCCTTGGGCCCGTTCTTTTTTTCATCATCGTAAACTCTCTCTCCCTCCCCATGACTGTCTCCCCTGCCACTCCTTACTGTATGAGGATGATCTCATCCTCTATCAAAGTGATAAATCCCTGTCCAACCTCTCCATCTCACTTACCTCCAGCTACAGTAACACCTTCAAATGGTGAACTGCAGACAGATTGCTGGTTATGCCAAAAAGACAAAGGCAATGTTATTTTGCTCCAAGCTCAGGCTAGTCAAACTAACAGTAGCCCACAACCCTCTCAGCATCCTATCCCCTGATGGCTTGCTCCTAGAGATCATCAATTCCTTCAAATACCTGGGTGTCAACCTTGACCCAGTGCTTACATTCTCAGACCATATTGAGATCCTAATCCACTGCATAAATCAGAAACTGGGGATCAGCTACCATCTAATCAATTACCTTACCTTTGAAGCCTGTCTTGCCATTGCCCAGTGTAACCATCTTCCTCTAATGGATTACTGCGCCCCCATCTACTCTCAAGCCTCCTCCATAAACCTGTTAAGATTAATCATAACCTATAACAATATCTTCTGATTTGCCCTTCTAGCTTCTTACTCCTCCCACCACTGCACCCTCTATCAGGCCCTTGGCTGTCTCACCCCTCAAGCTAGAAGAAGTGGTGTGCAGAAATGGGGTATGGGGTAGTAGGGGAGTAGGGCAAGACATGGAACAATAAGGGGCTTTATTCCAAGGATAGGCTACATCTCAACATCGATGGTAGAAGGGCATTGGGACATGGGCAAGAGAAGGCCATTAAAAATAACATAGATTTAAACTGAGGAGAGGGGAGGACTCAGTTGGATAGCAGGGAGGAGGCACCTTCCAGGGGAGACCAGAAGGCCTCGCCCCCACCAGAGCAGGAGAAAGAGAATGAGGGGACATTAACAAGACAAAAGTGGAAGAGGGAGAGATGGGAAGAGGAGGGGTGACACAAGGTGGACTGTAGTATCCTTGAATGCAAGGAGCTTAGCAAACCAGGTGGCAGAGTTCCAGACAATGATGGCAGAGGGAGAGGTAGATATTGCCACCATCTCAGAGACCTGGGCCACCCGATACCATGACTGGGATCTCATGATCCCAGGATACAAGTTATTCTGCAAGGACCAGAAGGGGTGAAGGGGAGGGGTGGCTATTTATGTCAGGCTTGGGATACTGTGTGCCAGGGAGGAGGGGGATGAGGGGAGACCAGAAGTCATATGGGTATTGCTCCAAAGCCCTAAAGTAAGGAGCTCAGGATGGGGGTGGTGTACAGGCTACCCTCACAGACTGAGGAAGTAGATAGGGAGCTGGGGGACCAAATCAGGAAGGACAGTGGCAAAGGGAATACAGTTATAGTGGGAGATTTCAACCTACCTTGGGTTGACTGGCAGACAGTAACTACAGCACACACCAGGGAACAGGTGCTGCTGGAGGCTATCCAAGACAACTACCTAGCACAAGGGGTGATGGATCCTACTATGGATGGGAACATACTGGATTTGGTGCTAACAAATGGGGATGAAGTCCCGGATGTGGAAGTACAGGGCCCTCTAGCAGGAAGTGACCACCGCTCAGAGTGGTACCTCCTCAACACAGGGAGGGAGTCGGTTAAGACGAGCAGAAAAGTGTTGGACTTCAGGAAGGCAGATTTTGTCAGAATGGGCAGCTTCCTAGAGGGGTATTTAGCTAAAATTAACCCAGGGATGGATGCTGAACAGAAGTGTGCAATCATTAGGAAGGTGCCGAATGTGGCCACAAACACATGTGCCAAATCTCAGAGTAAGCAGTCCAGGTCAAAAAAACTAGCTGGCTCATCCAGGAAGTGGAGGGAAAGGTGAGGGAAAAAAGTTTGGCCTTCATTAAGTTCAAAAATATCGGGGCATGAGGAGGATAGAGAGGTGTTCACAAAGGCATCTAAGGAGGTGAACAGGTCAGTCAGAGCAGCCAAGGCAGCAAAGGAGCTGAAGTTGGCTCAGGGGATCAGAGAGGAGGAAAGGGGTTCTTTAAATATATAAGGGAGAAAAGCAATTGCAGGGATGACATTGTTAGACTCAAGAGAGAGGGGTTGGAACAAGAGGAAGATCAGAGAGAGGCACTCAATTAGTATTTCTGCTTGGTGTTGATGAAAGAAAGGGATGGCCCAATAGCAAAGGGGAAAGAGACAAGGATGGAGGGGGACAGAGATAACAGATGGGGTTATCCAAGAGGACAGAGTCCTGGCCTTAAAGCCTTGCAGGTGAGCAAGGCACCAGGACTAGATGGTGCACACCCAAGGGTCCTGAAGGAACTGGCAGAGCTGTTGGCAGGCTCTCTGACAGACCTATTCAGCACCTCTTTGGAGACAGGTAATGTACCCAGGGACTGGAGGATGGCTCATGTGGTGCCCCTTCACACGAGTGAACCCAAGGTCCAGCCAGGCAACTAAAGACTGTTGAGCTTGACTTCCATAATAGGGAAGTTGATTGAGGCCATTCTGAAGGAGAGATTGACAACATTTCTTGATAGCAATGGTCTGCAGGATGAAAGACAGCATGGGTTTTTCATGAGAAGATCTTGCCAAACTAACCTGATTGACTTTTTTGACTGGGTCACTAGGGTGGTTGATGAAGACCATGCTGTGGATGTCCTGTATCTGGGCTTCAGCAAGGCTTTCAACTTGGTGCTACACAGAAGGTTAATGAGCAAGCTGAGTGACCTAGGGGCTAGGGAAAAACTGGTGGGATGGGTGGAGAGCTGGCTGCAAGGCAGACTACAGAGGGTAGTTGTAAGGGGGGAAGTCATCCAAGCCAAGGCCAGAAATGAATGGGGTACCACAAGGGTTCCATGCTGGGCCCTGTTTTGTTCAATGTCTTTATTGGAGACATTGCAGAGGGAATCAAGCGTAAGATCAGCCTGTTCGGGGATGACACTAAGATTTGTGCAAAAGTTGTCAATGAGGAAGGGAGTCAGGCACTCAGGGAGGATCTAGCTAAACTCAAACACTGGTCTAGGGAGTGGCACTTGGGGTTTAATGCTAAGAAGTACAAGGTCATGCACCTCAGATCCAGAAATCCCAGGAACAACTACTGGCTAGGGGGGAGTGCAGATAACAGTTTCAGAGGAAGAAAGAGACCTGGGGGTAATAGTTACAGGGACATGGTATCAGCACAGTGTAGGAGGGCAGCTGCAAGGGGAAAAAGGATGCTGGGATGCATTCCTCTCAGCCCTAGAAAGGGGAAGGTTATCCTGCCATAGTATAGATCACTGGTGAGGCCACACTTGGAGTACTGTGTACATAACTGGTGGCCATACCTTAAAAAGGATGGGAGATTACTGTAGGGGGTGCAGTGTAGGGCTACAAAAATGATCATGGGACTAGGGGAGTTGCCATATGAGGAAAGGTTGAAGGAGCTCAATATGTACTCGTTGAAAGAAAGAAGGGAAAGAGGGGACATGACAAAGCCCTTTAAGTACTTGAAAGGCATAAATGAAGTCAGGAAGGGAAGAGCGTTCTGCTTAAAGGGGGCAAGGGTCACTAGGGGGCACAGTATGAAGTTGGAAGGGGGAAGGTTTAGGAGGGAAATATGGAGGCACTACTTCACATAAAAAGTGGTGGCGGGTTGGAATGCACTGCCAGAGGAGATAATCACTCAAAGGACAGTGGATAGCTTTATGTGGGGTTGAGATCGAGTCAAGGGCAAGGTTAGTACAGACAAGAACACAAAAGGGGGAAGGACCACGAAAGAGGAGGAGGAAGGGAGGGGTTTGGGTAGGGGTGGGGCAGCTGTAGTTATATGTAACTAAGAGTTGCACAATTGGGAAAAGTTGATAGACCTGTGGGCCTTTTTGTGACGGAAATTTTGTATGTTTGTAGATAGAGCTGAGCGGAATGAAAAAATTCCAAATCCATATAATTTCAATGAAATTTCACAAAATTCCACCAAATTTCGTGGAATGTTGTCTGAATTTCAGAGCATTTTTTTAAATTTAGTAATTTGGTTATAACCCAACCACCTTTCAAGTTACAGCTCTGAAATTTGGAATGTGCATTCCTTGGGTCACTGGCCATAAATATATCAAATCTTATTTAATTTGATTAGATAGCTTCAAAAGTATAGGTGCTCAAATGTTGTCATGTTATTGTTTGGGCGAAATTTCATGAACATTTTTTATCTGCATATACCTTAATCGTCTATTGGGTCAGGGATCTTAAATGTGGGATGGTTTCTTGTTGATATGTGCTCTAACAATGTACCATATTTCATGGCAATATGATGCATCCTCTCAAAATTATATGTGTTCAAAATCTGTCATTTTATTTTTTTCAGGAAATTTCATGAAAAATAATTCATCTACATATAACTCAGGCACCTTTGGAGCTAGACATGTGTAAGTCAATATGGATAGCCCTTTTTGTAATACTTATAGAAATATCTAAACATGGAGAGAATTAGATAAGAGATTTTTAAGTTACAGGGGTTCAAAACTTTACTATGCAAATATTTGCAAAACTTTGTGAAAACTATTAAAAATGTGGATGTTTGTAACTTCTCTGCTCTTGCATACGTCAAGTTAACATTTGTCATGCATATCCATAGTCCATGTATCCTGGTGTCTAACACAACTTAATAAATTGGTTAAACAGTTTTAATTTTGCAGAAGAAAAAAAATTGATTAGTAACATTTTCTCACATATTTATGATAGCATATTCTGTAGATGAAGCATCCAGAATTTTTTTGTGGAATTTAACAGTAACAATGCACATATCACCACTTCATTTGATAAGCTGGGCTGAGCTTTTTGCAGTCCTGCTGTTCCTCACTGGGTGACTATCCCCCACTTCTCTTTTGACTTAGCCAGATTGACTCAGTAGAGCTACTGATCCCACTGATCTCCTCTTTGTTCTTTACAGTGACAAACTCCCTTAAAACGTGAGTCACCTACTCCTTTTCCTATCGACCTACCCTGTTGGAATAGCCAGAATTCTTTCTTCCTGCTGCCCAAGACATTGTCTTCCCCCTCTACGTATTTTTGAGTACCTCTAAGTCCTTGACTTGCATGTACACCAGGCTCCCTGGATCATAAATTTACTGGCTGTGATCCTTAAATACCCTGCATTCAGGTTGGAATTGTTGACACTCTATGCTTTCTTGCTCCAACCTGGGGGTCTACAACTGTTGTGTTACCCAGCTTAGCTGTCCATTTCTTGGTGAAACTCTGCATCTTAGTCCAGAACCTGGTGACCCCCTGAGCTACCTGCCTCTTATACCCAATCCTTTAATTAGAATCCCCCAGATAAGGCTGAGTGAAAATAAAAAATTCCAATTTTATGGAATTTTTTATGAAATTCTGCAATCTTCACAAAGACTAATGAGATTTGACTTTAAGTACAGATGCTATTTTGCAATTTCTCACAGCAAGCAATTAATAAAATTGGCACACACAGTCTTTTTGTAAGGTCTAAGAACCTGCCAAATTTAATGGTATTGCACTCTCTAATTTAAAGTTTCGGGGTTTATGAATTTGTAGTTTACATTCTTGCAAAATTAAATTTCTAAATGTGAAAGTTTAACTACTTTTAATTCAATCCCATTTAAACCTGAAAATATTAACGTTTCCAGAAATTACCATTTGGTATAGTAGTTTAAATGTTTCAACCCTGATTAAATTTGGATATGTAGTTTTAAAATTAGAGGGAACAAACCAAAATGTAAATTTTGGCAACATGTTTAACAGGATATAATACAGTCCCATTTCAAACTAGAAATCTGAATCTATGTGCATATACAAATTTGGTCATAACCTGTGTACCTGACAATTTTTGTAATATTTCAATGAGTACTATAAAAATTATACAAAAATTACAGAAATCCAAATTTTGGCAAAATATTTGGCTACCTATAACTCAGCTCCCATTAAAGATTGAGACTTAAAACATGGTGCACATATGCATTCTAGGTGCTTCTCTAAATCCTGATATTGTGGAGAAATCTGGATAAGAAATTTTAAAATTATCTCAAAATAGCTGAAAATTATATTTTGGTTACATGTTTGGCCACCCATTACTCTGCCCCCTTTCAATCTACAGCTCTGACATTTGGTACACTTTTGTAAGCTAAGGGGTTCAGCTTGTGTTCCAAAGTTGGTGTTATTTAGACATGCACATTTAAAAGTATTGTGAAATAACTGAAATTAAAAATGTTGCTAAGTTCTCCAGAATTTTCATGAAAATTCAGCAGAATTCCACAGAATTGGAATGGTCTTTCCATGAGCAATTTTGTATTCTGCACAGTTCTATTTGTAGATATAACTATCTCCTGGCTTGTACCATTGACAAGGTAATCAGAAATCCTGTTACATCCCATCTCCCCTTCATCTTTTGGCCTAAGACATTTAACCATGACCTCCACATCTCTGCCCACAAGCCTCTACTTGCATGGGCCAAATAGCATCCTTGTCTATGGCCCCAACTCTTTGGAATAGCATGCCTTCCCTCATTAGAGCACTGTACTCCCCACAGCATTTCTACTCTCTCCTCAGGTTGTACCTATGGTCCACTGTCACCTGCTTTTGTCCCCTTGGCTGATTTTGTCATGTAACCAGTAGTATCTCCTCTTCTCCCCCAGACCTAACTTTACTGTTACCTTGCACAGTCCTGGTTATTTGTATTCAACCTCTGCTTTGCCGTCACATACTTACTAAACTGGTCTTCTATTATTGTGCTATCTTGCTATTTTTGTATTTATTAACTGTAGTATCTACCCCCTTTTTATATACTACCTTTGTATAATTTCTCCCTGTATTTATTATCCATGCTTTGTAATGTCTTTCAATTCTCTATATTTGCTGTATCCTGGGCCATTTCCATGGCCCTGGTCATGCCTGAAAATGGTCCTTGGAGCAGTTCACCTACCTGGTCAACAAATGAAAAATGAACTACAGTAACTAACTAACTAACTAACTAACTAAGTAACTAACTACATACATAAATAAAAAGCTTGCAGTGATGGCAAATTGTACACCCAGCAATCTAAACACATTAGGGGAAATTGCTTTAAGAAATTGGGACATCTTGTAGCGGCATCTTGGAGGTGGACCCTGTTCTAGGAGCCTTATGTAAAAACAATAAACCCAAGACAGTGTACAGGAGATGTAATGATATTCAGGAAAAAATAGCACACTCACTTCAACCAATGGAGGAAAGGAAAACTATGGTATTTGGTGCCCCCCCCCAATGCTGCACAATTTGCGGTCACTGCAACTTTTGTAAATTCATCAAAAAAAAGGGAAATCCTTTGAACTCCCAATCACTAGGGAATCTTTTGAAATTAATGATTTGATAACCTGTGACACACAAGGAATAGTACAGTATATGTAGCAACATGTACTTGTGGATGTTTTAATGTGGGAAAAACTAGCAGAGCATTTAAACACAGAATAGTGGAACACATAAGGGATATAGCAAATGAGGACAAATCAAACATTTTTGCAGCCCGAGTGAAATATGATGGGGCTGGCACAGAGCATTCATGGGTATACTGGGGGATTGAAGAAGTAAAACTGGGTCAAAGAGGTGGAGATTTAAATGATTCGATATTACAAAAGGAAGTCAAATGGATTTGTATCTTGAATGCACTAAGGAAACCAGGTTTAAATGGGAGATTTGAAATAAAACCATTTTTATAAAATGCCTAGGACAGAATGCAAGTACAAATATGTAGTGGAGCTTTTAAAAGATGTGAATGCACTAATATTTGTTTTTGTTTAGTCTTTTTTAAGATGTGGGTTCGATCTTTGGCAATAGGAAATTTGTGCACCACAAAAATGACAGGTGATCAGCTCTTCAGATTCTTAATCTCCATAGTAACACTGGGAAAACATTGGCATGAGAAGACCAAAGTTGTTGATGGTTGCTATAACAATGTAACAAGAGCTTTGAAGTGAAATGGATTGGAAGTGAGTTGTTGTTAGACTCCATGACAACTAATTGAATAAATGGACTTTATTGAGACAGTGATTTGTGTGATTAAGCATCTGGTAACAGCTAATAGATTTAATAAAAAAGAATTAAGCTGGTTATGTACTTGTGGATATGGGTAGAGATGCAGTGAATTTAAATTCCACCGGCAGGCACTTCGAGTTGCCACTCCGCTACGCAAAGTGGCCAATGCAAAAGGCTCACTTTGCCTTGTAATTATTACTTTGCATTGTCATTCCGCCTTAACGAGAAGTAAGGTGAAGTGACAACAATATTGGCAGCCCTTCACACATGCACAGTCACTATAATTAATGTGCATCCCCAAAATGCTCATGTCTTGTGTCCAGAAAACTCCCAAGTGCTAACAAAGTGAAATGAGAGTGCAACAAGAAATGCAAAGTCTCCCAGAATTAATGGCACACTCAGGCATTATGCACACAGTGGTCACACACAGTCACCAGAATTAATGTGCATCCCCAAAATGCTACTGACTTGTGTCCAGAAAATTCCCCGGTGCTGATGAAGTGAAATGAGAGTGTAACAAGAAATGCAAAGTCTCCCAGAATTAATGGTGCACTCTGTCATGTGCGCAGTGGTCACACACAGTCAGTAGAATTAATTTGTATCCCCAAAATGCTACTGTCTTGTGTCCAGAAAATTATCCAATGCTGATGAAGTGAAATGAGAGGGTAAAAAAAAAATGCAAAGTCTTTCAGAATTAATGGTGCACTCCGTCATGCGCAGTGGTCACACACAGTCACCAGAATTAATGTGCATCCGAAAAGTGCTACTGTCTTGTGTCCAGAAAATACTCCAGTGCTGACAAAGTGAAATGAGAGCATAACAAGAAGAGAAAAGTCTCACAGAATTAATGGTGCACTACAAATGCACAGACAGATTAAGATTACGCTACTCACTCAAGAGATGCAGATGCAAAGGCACAAGACCTAACCAGTGCTCACAAGTCTCAAATCCAAATCTGAAAAAGTATACCTTTTGCCAGTTGGGGGGGGGTAGTGCACAGCAGTAACAGTCCACTACCAGTAAAGGTACCACAAAGCAGTATTAAAAATTAATGCAGGTGTGGTGGATAGCAGGTTCACACTGCTGCAATTACTCTGAGGCACAATAAAATGTGCCTGATTTAATGGCATGCATCACACACACACACACACACACACACACACACACACACTACAAGTAATGCATAGCAAACTGAAAACCTTTGGTAATATAACCAAATGTTTTAAACAAACTGAAATTATACACTGCTGCACCACAACAATCAGCAAGAAAACGTCACGAATTACTGAAAATATTACTGTGTGTACATTAACACAGTTGTACAAGAAAAATATAACCCAAACAGAAAGACTGCCTTTTTTCTCCCAGTTAATCTATCTACACCACAGATATGCCCCTCCCAAAGCACACTTCACAGTACACAGACTGATTGTTCTAAATTAACATTCAAAATTTGTGCATAAACAATAAACACTCAATGATATGAGCACAGCAGGGTTTCCTACAATCAATGTACTAAATTGTGAGCAAAAGAAATGGCTCAAAAAGGTTTTTTTTTAATGGCTTTTAGAGGATTTGAATCACAGAGCTCTGAGAGAAAACTGTCTCCATCTTCCACTACACACACTACCTAGAACTGAGTCTGTGCAGAACAATCTAGAGCACATGTGACCTGCAATCCCAAGAATCACTGCAGAATTTGCCTTGGAGCTCAATTACAAGGTGAAATGATGCAAAGCACATTGATTTCAATGTTCTTCACCTTCAAATTGATGGAGCAGTGGTTTGGGGAAGGCAGAATAACGTGAGTCATTGGTTTCAATGGACTCGCATTCTCATTATGACGTGAAGTCCGCCCCGGCGTTACCCAGTATATGTGGTTCCGTACATCCGTGTGAATCACTTTGTGGTGCAAATTTTGCACTTTACCCACCTCTAGTGGTAGCATACCCAGCCCTGATGGCATCCACATAAATTTTTATAAAACATTTGCAAATTGGATTATTCCTCATCTTAAAAAGTTATTTGATAATATCTTGGAACACTGTACTCTGCCTCCTTCTAGTACAGAAGCCACTATCCTTCTATTTAAAAACAAGGATAAAGATCCTTCTAGTCCAGGTCCTTATAGACTTGTATCGCTCACCAATACTCATAGTAAAATCCTCACAAAAATCATGGCTAAAAGGCTGGATAATATATTACCATTTATTATACATCCTGATCAAAATGGCTTTATTAAGGGCTGACAATTAAAAGCAAATATCAGAACAACTTTAAATACAATAGATAAATTTAAGGGGTCAAATTATTCCATTCTTTCATTAGATGCTAAAAAAGTGGTCACTCAAGTTGAGTGGGAGTATATTAAATCATTACTAATACATATGGAATTCTGTCCCATATTTAGGAAATGGGTAGATGTATTATATTCCTACCTGACAGCCAGGTTTAAAACAGACAGGAAAATTATGTTACCAAAACTTTTACAATGTGTTACGTCACAAGGATGCCAATTGTCTCCATTAATTTGTCCTGGCCATTGAGCCACTCACCATTTCCATTAGTGAAAACAATTGTATAAAATGTTTAAGAGTAGGTAACACAGAATACAAAATCTGCCTTTGTACAGGTAATGGTCTAATATATACCACCAATTTAAATCAGATTTACATGGAACTAAAATATGCATTAACACTATTCTACAGAATCTTGGAATATAAGATCAACTGGGGCAAATCAAAATTACTGGAGTCCAAATCACATATGAATCCATTTAAACCAAAGCAAACATTTAACATTAAAAAGGTAACCACATTAAAATATCTAGGGGTTAATCTGGATCAAGACATTTCAAATCTATATAAAAATAACTTTGAACAATTAATAGCAAAAACAAAAATAAGATAAATGACTACTGGGAAACATTACCATTGGCTCTGATCAGTAGAATAAATGTTATACAAATGAATACATAATGAATACACTGCCCAAATTCTTTTTTTTTTTCAAAATATTCCTATTGGGAATTATGAAAGGGCGCTAATGCAGACAAAGGGCTGGAGGGGATTTAGATTAGCGTGCTCCATTAGATTGCCACACAGTTTATTCTCACAGATGCAGGGGAAGTGGAGCAGCTCAGTGGATAAGATCATGCTCCCTGATAGCAGGTGCAGATAACTAGTTTGTATTTTTAATGTGTTGTTTGTTTGTTTTTTCTTCCTGCACCTCCTCTCTTTTTTTTTTTTTTTTTTTTTAGGAAGATGGTAGCAGAACATCAGGGTGCTGTAGCCACTGATTACAGTGGGATGGGTGGACAGAGCAGCAGAGGAGTAAAGACACCAGGAGAAATTAACCTCTCACACAGTTTAGCCTCACAAGGCAGAAGCAGGAGATCACAGGAAGATTCAGCTGGGTGATAGTATTTAGATTATTTCTGCACTGAATACTGCTGATACTTTTTTATAAAGAAACTTATTTTCACTTAAAGGGCTTATTGGTTCAGGGTAATTTAGCTTGTGGTTATTCTAAAGACTTGCTGGAGTGTATTTTTACTGTTAGCCACAGTCAAGTGATTGTCTCTGGAACCCAGAGAGGGGAATAGCTCGGAAGGCAATCACTACCAGAGAAAAAGGGCACCAACTCCAAAAAAGGGCCTGAGGGGGTTTAGATTAGCTGGCTCCATTAGACTGCCACACAGTTTATTCTCACAGACACAATGGAAGGGGAGTGGCTTGGAGGAAAAGACCGAGCTCCCTGGTAGCTGGTGTAGATAACTAGTTTGTATTTTCAGTGTGTTGTTGCTTGTTTGGTTCTTTTTTTTCTTCCCACAGCTTTTCTTTTCTTTTAGGAAGAGGGTAGCAGAATGTTGAGGAGCTGCAGCCGCCAATTTGGGTGGGACTGGCTGACAAAGCAGCTGGGAAGTGAAGACAATGGGAGAAATTAACTTCTCACAATTTAACCTCACAGGGCAGAAGCAGAAGCTTGCAGGAAGAATCATCTGGGTGACAGTATTTAGATTATTTATGCAATCAATACTGCGGTTGCTTTTTCATAAACAAATATTGTTTTTATTCAAAGGACTTACCGGTTCAGGGTAACTTAGCTTGTGGTTATCCTAAAGGCTTGCTGGAGTGTATTTCTACTGTTAGCTACAGTCAGGTAATTGTATCTGGAACCAGGACAGAGGCATATTCCTTCCCACCCTCCCCATCCCACCCACCCCAGGGTTATCTGCCTTCATAGTTGTCCGAGTGACTACAACTTCCTGCAAGCACAGAGGAACAGGCTAAGCACTAGAAGGTACTGAGCCTCACTGATGTACTTTAGCTAAGCATTCCAGGGGTGATCTCTTTCAATAGAACAAGACTAACATCGAAAACAGAGTGAAAAGTAAGGAGGAGAGAGAGAGAGAAAGAACATTTCTAGCTATAGCAGCATGAGAGTCTAGTAAGGACAAAGGGAGGGGCAATTGACAACACAGAAGAGGAAGATGCAGGGAGTGGTGCAGTGCACTAGGTGTGGAACACCAGTATTTAGGAAGACATTCTGTGTACTGCGTTGCTGCCTCTTATGCAGGCATCTGTCTTGGCTGAGGGAAGAGGTTGGTAGTCTTCTTGCAGAGCTGGCTGGAGTACTGGAGACCTTCATCCCCAACCCAGAGACCACCAAGTCCATGGCCACCACTGTAACGGATGTCTGGGTGGATGGCTAGATGTACTACAGTGGGCTCATGGAGGTTGAGGGAGGTGGGTCAGAGATACATCCCCCATTTTGTCCAACTGAGAAACTCTAATACTGTTCTGTAGAAGCAGAAGAGCTTAACAAGGGAACCTGAGGTTGTAACCAGGGAGGATGAGTGGGTCCTCCAGGAGGGAGACCCAGGGAAGGGAGGCAGAGGACCCCAGAGGAGGAGGAGGAAGAGGAAGCTACTTCTGGTGGGGGACTCAATTTCCAGGAAATGGATCTAGGCACAGAGGGTGTAGTGGAGATGGAGGTCAAGTGCCTTCCAAGAGGCACAGCTTGTATGGAACGTGGGTGAATCCATAGGATTGCCACAGCTCTAGCAAGGAGAGGGGGGTCCGGAGGTTATTGTTCACATGGGGAAAAAATTACCTAGCCTTGGAAGAGGTGAGCATCGAACAGTTGCAGGGGGACTTCATGGAATTGGGTAGGTGCCTCGGAGAGGTTGCAGAATCTATAACATTCTCAGAAGTGCTGCCACTCCATAGCAGATGGGAGGCTAGGAATCACTGCATCAGACAGTTCAATACTTGGTTGAAGGGCTGGTGTGAAGAAAAGGGGGTTGGCTTCATTGGGGACAGGGGACCCACCTGGAGTGATGTGGGACTGTACAAGGGGGATGGTCTGCATCTGTCCAGAGAGGAGAACTGTGGTCTTCTATGAGAAGTTTAAATGCTTTCTTGGCAAGCATTTAAACAAGCCAAAGGGGTGGCAGTTGGGAGCAGGGAGACTCAAGTAGCCCACACCCACAGGTTAGTGAATCTAGTGGGGAGGATTGAGAGGAAAAGATGCTAACAAATATTCCTGTGTTCAAAGAGGGTATAGAGGAAGAGGGGAGGCAGCAAAAGAAAATGACTGGAGTTGGAAAGAGGGGACATGAAGACAACAGAATTACAAGGGGGCAGGCAGTATATCATGGACAGCCATGTATACAAATGCACACAGTCTGGGAAATAAAATCACTGACCTGACAGCCTTGATGGCAGAGGCAAACCTGGACATAATGGCAATCATTGAGGAGTGGTACACTGGAATCCATGACTGGGAGATGAACATACCAAGGTATGCTCTGTTCAGGATGGATGGGGAGGGAAAAAGGGTGGGTGTGGCCCTTTACATCAGGGAATTTATTAAAGCAACAGAGGTTCAGGGTAGACATGGGGAGGCCGAAGCACTGTGGGTCACCTTTAAGCCAGGCAATGTCACAGCAATTCCCAAAAGAGTTATCTACAGGCCTCTAGTACAGGGGTGGAGGTAGATAGGGCAATAGTGGAGGAAATACATGAGATGGCAGCAAAGGCAGAGGTACTACTGCTGGGTGATCTCAACATGTCAGACATGGACTGGACCATCCAGGTGGCAGCCTTAGCCAGGAGTCAACACATCATGGAAGTCTTTCAGGGAGTAGGACTCAGGAAGTTGGTGCAGGAGTCCACCAGGAACAAGGCAATTCTGGACCTTGTACTAACCAATGAGGATTGCAAAAGTCAGGGTAGATGGTCACCTAGGGTCCAGTGACCACCTTACAATGTGGTTTAAGATAGATACAGAATCACAGACAAGTCACACAAGGGCAAGGGCCCTGGATTTCAGGAGGGTGGATTTGTAAGGATGGAGAGGGGGATCCAAGAAGCCCTGGTGAGCAAGGAGCCAGGGGAAGGGGTTGAGGACCAGAGGGCACACCTAAAAGGAGCCATAGTGGAGGGAAGAAATCAGTGCACTGGGGCAGAGAAAGAAGGGAAAAAGAAGGAGTAAACCACTATGGTTCTCAAGACAGGTGGCAGGAAAAGTTAAGGACAAAAAGGTGGCTTTCAGAAAATACAAAGAGTCACAAAGGGATGAGGATAGGGCGGTGTATCTAGAGAGGCAGAGAGCAGCAGGAAAGGCAATAAGGAGTGTGAAGGTGAGGACAGAGGAAAGATTAGCACATACAATAAAGAAAGGGGACAACGCTTTCTACAGGTACATCAGTGAAAGAAGGAAGGCTAGGGGAGGAATCATAAGACTCAAAGGGGAGGAAGGGGTGTGTGTGGAGAGGAGCATAGAAAAAGCAACTATACTGAATGAATACTTCTGCTCGGTATTCACATGAGGAGGGAAGGGACAGGGACCACAACTGGACAGCAGAGACATTGGGGGAGGGAGGTAAACACCAGTCCATTTACAGAAGAAAGAGTCCTGGAGGAACTCACAAAACTGAGGGTGGACAAAGCTATGGGACCAGAAGGTATACATCCCAAGATACTAAGGGAACTTTGGAGGGAGTTAACAGCACCACCGACAGCCCTGTTTAGTGAGTTGCTCAATACAACAGTGGTTCCAGACACCTGAAAGTGGGCACATGTACTTCCTATTTACAAGAGTGGAAGCAGGGACGAAGTAGGCAACTATAGGCCAGTCAGCCTCACCTCAGTAGTGGGCAACATTATGGAAGTGCTGCTTAAAGAAAGGATTGTGGAACATTTGGAATCCAGTGGAGCACATGATCTGAGGCAGCATGGATTCACAGCAGGAAGGTCATGTCAAACAAACCTGATAGACTTTTTTGACTGGTTGATGAAGGAGGTGGATGAAGGGGGGGACTATGTATATCACCTACCTCGATTTCAGTAAGGCCTTCGACACACAGAAGACTGGTTAACAGTTTGGGTAGTCTGGGGGTGGGCCATAAAGTGGAGAACTGAGTTAGAAACTGGTTGAGGGACATAAAGCAGAGGGTGGTGGTAAATGGGATCCAATCTGAGGAAAGGGGGGTGACCAGTGGGGTGCCTCAAGGATTAGTTTTGGGATCAGTCCTTTTTAATGTCTTCATTAGTAAGATTGCTGAAGGGCTGGAGGGGGAGGTTTGCCGGTTTCCAGATGACTCCAAGATCTGCAACAAAGTAGACACTCCAGAGGAGGTTGAGAAAATGAGGAGGGACCTAGGAAAGCTGGAAGAATGGTCCAAAGCATGGCAGCTGAAATATAATGCCAATAAGTGCAAAATCATGCACCTGGGGTGCAAAAGCACCACAGAGAGTTACATGATTGGGGGAATTGCTGACAGTTACCAGGGGAGAAAGGGATTTAGGAATAATCATCTTGGATGACCTAAAGGTGGCCAAACAGTGTACCAAGGCAGTGGGGAGGGCTAGTGGCATGTTGTGGTGCATAGGAAGAGGTATCACTAGCAGAAGAAGTGAGGTGGTGATGCGGCTGTACGAAACGCTGATGAGGCCTCGTCTGGAGTATGGAATACAGTTCTGGAGGCCGTATCTTCAGAAAAAGATGTGGACAGGGTGGAGGTGGTCCAGAGAAGAGCAACTAAGATGGTGAGGGGCTTGCACCAGAAGACATACACTATGAGGTGACACTGAAAGACCTCAATATGTATACACTGGAGGAGAGGCAGGAGTGAGAAGACATGATTGAAACCTTCAAGTATCTTAAGGGCTTGAACAAAGTCCAGGTGGGTAACATCTTTGAGTATAGGAGATGTACAAGGACAAGGGGGCATGATATGAGATTAAATGGGGGCAGGATAAGGGGAAATGTGGGGAAGTTTCTTCACAGAAAAGGTGATGGATGCTTGGAATAACCTACCCCAGGAGGTGGTGGGAGCTAGCCTTTGACTCTGTTCTAGACAGAAGGCTGGTAAGGAAGATGGACCACATCGGGCCGGGCAGAGAGATGGTTGAGTAGGTGAGTTACTGGCTGAGAGGAAGAACACAGAGGGTTCAGGTAAACGGGGCATTTTCAACTGAAATGGAGGTAATCAGTGGGGGACCACAGGGTTTGGTACTGGGTCCCCTACCCTTCAATGTGTTCATAGCAGACATTGCAAATGGGCTGGAAGGTAAAGTGTATCTATTTGCTGATGACACCAAGATTTACAACAGAGTGGACTTCCCTGAGGGTGTGAGGAGTATGACTTCAGACTTGAAGAAACTGGAGGAGTGGTCAGAAACATGACAGCTGAAATTCAACACCAAAAAGTGCAAAGTCATGCACTTAGGCAGAAACAATCCCAAAGAGGATTACTACCTGGGAGGAGAAAAGATAGCCTCCACCAGCCAGGAGAGGGACCTAGGGTTCATTATATCAGAAGACTTGAAAGTGGGTAAACAGTGCAAAAAGGTGGCATTAAAGGCAAGTGGCATGCTGGGCTGTATCGGGAGGAGAATCATGAGTCACAGGAGGAAGGTGGTGTTACCACTCTACAGGGCACTGGTGTGCCCCCACTTGGAGTACTACATACAGTACTGGAGACCGCACCTCAAAAGGGACATAAACAGAATTGAGATGGTGCAGAGGAGGGCCAAGAAAATGATTCAGGGACTGCACCATATGGCATACCAGGACAGGCTGGGGGAACTCAAAATGTACTCCCTGGGACAGAGGAGGGAGAGGGGCAACATGACTGAGATTTTTAAATATATGAGAGGTATAAATAAGGTTAACATTCAAGAACTTTTCCAATTGAAAGAGAGTGGGAGAATGATAGGGCATGACATGAGGGATGAAGGGAGGGAGGTTCAAGGAGTAATACAAGGAAGTTCTTCTTTACAGAGAGGGTGGTGGACCCATGGAATAGCCTACTCTAGGAAGTATTGGGGCCAAAAAAGTAAGCGAGTTCAAGAATGCATGGAATAGACATAAAGGTAGCATACTGAAAGGCAAAGGAGGGAAGGGGGAATAGCACCAGGTAGATTCTTGGGCAGACTAGATGGACCTTGCGTTCCCCTTCTGCTGTCACTTTCTACGTTTCTATATTTCTAGCACAGTGGGGGGTTTCAAATGTGCATGGGTTCAGCATAAGGGAATCTTAGTGGTGGGAACGAGAGGCAAAAGCCAATGACCCAGCAGGGTCAGTGGCCACTGATACAGACAGGGATTATGGGCAAACCAGGTGGGCCTAGTGGTCCTTCTCTGCTGTCTATTGCTATGTTACTATGTTACTACAGTGAAGCTCACCAGGAAGAAAACCAGTTCTGCAGCATTTTGAAGCACTCTGCAGCATGCTGCTGCAGAGTTAGTCCCTTTTGTCATGCAGGAAACTGACATTCACTTCATCTTGGCAGTGTCACATTTTCCTGCATGACAAAAGGGATTATTCCCCTTGAAATTACATTGTTTATTACAGTAACTCTGCTTCAGCATACTGCAGAATGCTGTAGAAGTGGGTTTCATCCTGGCAAGCTTCACTGTGTGTATTATTTTGAACGATAAGTTTTTTAATCATTAGATAGTATTAATAAAAAGTTTTTATGTGGCTGGCCCAGTGGTGCAGAGGGTTGAAGCACTGGATGCTACACCTCGCGCCATGCTGGCGACCCGGATTTGGGAGCGAGCATGGGTCGATGGGGGCTGGCAGGGAAGGAGAGGGATTGAGCGTCCGATGGACTGCTCTCCCTCTCAAGGGTGGGGAGTTCACAACAGTCAGCATCTGACTGCCCCCTGGCAGAGGCTGTGGGTTGGGGACGCACGCCGTACAAGGGGGTAGAGTCGGGGCAGACGCCTGGGTGAGACGCGTGTGGAAGCGTGCACGCTTATGACTACTGGCGTCATGGCATGCCGCTGACTAAGGGGGAAATAGTACAGGTGAAAATGGTGGCACCCAATGCGGCTTGATGGCCGTCTGCTAGTTCGCCGGGTGATGGCACCCAAACTGGATCTGTTGGGGTGGGGAGTTAGAGGGCTCCCTGACACCCAGTTGTTGGGGTAAGCCAAAGGGGTTACTGGGTGCTAGTAGTCCAGGTAGAGATGGACGGTGGCCGGATCCCCATAGGTAGGGCTGCGAGGCTATGGGGCAGCATCTGGATGGCCACAGGAGAATAAATAAATAATAAAAAAAAAGGTTTTTGGGAATGCAAGAAGCCTAGACTTAAATTATATAAATTATATATTCCCAAAGATCAAGGGGGCCTTGCCTGAACATTTTTTTTGGTACTACTTCACAGCCAACATAGCCACCACTTATGGGTGGTTTCATCAGAACCAAGATGTGTTCCCAGGTCATGCCTGAAAATAGTCATGCCTTGGCTAATGGCACCTACCCAGTAAACAAAAACTAAATAAATAAATAAATAAGATTGGCTCTTCGCTCAAATTAAAGCAAGTCCCATAACATACAACAAAATTAAGCATTTATTATATGCAGGTCCCTATCAGAAATGCATAACTCATTAATGTATGTCCACACAAGCAACCTGCCATAATTGGGATAAACTAATGAGCCTCACAGATACATGTAACAATATCTCAATATAGTCCCCATTTACCTTAATGGCCATTTTCTCCCTTCCTTGACAGATAGAATTTGATTTGAATTTTTTAAGGGATTTAAATCATGTTATAAAAATAGTGTAAAAGAAATTCTAAACCCCATAGACTGAATCTAATAAATGCTAACTGCTCAAATCTGTGTCCTAGGTGCAAATCACTGAATGGCACCCTTGATCATATGATGGTACAATGTCAACTATTGCATATGTTTTGGTGTAAAATATTAAATACTTTATCTAAAACCTCAAATATTCACCTGAAAATAAATAATTTAACATTATTATTAACATTTGGTTGCTTAGACCAGTACTGTAATATTTATCAACAAAGAGTAATATGGGTTGGATTAATAAACACATTTTAATGAAGTGGTAAAATCTGAATCCACCAGAGTTTAACCCTTGCTCTGCAGCAGACTGATATATCAGTCCGAATTCCTATACATTCTAATTCTTTTGGCAGCCAAAAGGTTAATATCTAGATGAATCTAATGACTGACATCTACAAAATGGAGAAGGTTCACTATATACATTTAACAGGGCTGAATAGGCTTAATGAAGCCCTGCCTGCTACCCTGACCCATCCCATCACCTGAAGGTGCCAGGCCCAAATCTGAATATGTGTCTCCAAGGTGGGGATGGTACTCTCCTTCCTAGCCCCATCACAGGGAGGGAGGAATCTGTGGGGGATTACTGGGGTTAGTTAAATCCTCAGAGGGGTGGGATGCCAGTTAAGGGATGCAGGGACAGGGATGACAGTCACCTGCTCAGACTCCAAGAGAATAAAAATCACTATAGAAAAAATAAACAAGAAGGGTCTTCTTTTTCTGGCAGGTTAGATGGCATTCTTGGGCAAGGAATTCCTGCTTGCTAAGGAAATGCTGCAGTTGTGCCAAAAGGAAGGGGGTACTAGTCTTGTCAACGGTCATGCATTTTGGGAAATTAAAATTAAAGGACAGGTGTTGGGGAGGCAGTTAATGAAGGGATCACAAGTTGCAGGAGTTAGATGCAGGATTTCACAAAGAAACAGTTGCGTTGGGCAATGCATTAATAGCACAAATCTACAGCTGCAGCCAGGAAGCAAAGTGTGAATATTTTCAATATGATTGCAGGTTATATAAGAATCACACCCAGTAAATTGGTCATTGAGAGAGCCTGATGTACTTCTGATACTTAGAAAGATGTAGAGAGGAATAAAATGTTTAGGGTACTAAGAAGGATGAACTCTGGTTTTTCCAATTGGATAGGCATGTTAGGAAAAGGAACAGGTGACTTTTTTTAAGGGATTTGTGTCACTATTAAAAAAACACAAGAAGGATATCAATGAGGCCTGCAGTTCCAGTAAGTCTAGATAGGAAAGCTGAGAGAGACAAGGAGGTGGGAACAAAATAGTCACCCAGGGGTGAACCACTGGTCTGCAAACAGCTTAATTTATAAAATAAAATGGTGATGATATAAAGAATTGTTAGTTGCATTATTGTTCCTTGCACAAAAAGATGAACAAAGTGGGCGATTTGATATCTTTTATTGGATCAACAATTGCTGATTCAAATAAAGGTATCAATTCACACACTTTTTCCATGGTGATGATATATCCTTTGCGAATGTTAAATTCTAGAAGGGGATTCTGGAGTCATTACCTATAAAATTATGCTACGAGAAGTATTTGAGAAAATGATGCCTTTAACAATTTTTGGTATTTCCACTGTAAATTTAAAACTGCTAAACCATTTTGTCCAGATTTGATAGACACCAGGATGCACTGACATTGGATATGCATCAGAAATGACAGGTCTATATATGCAAGAGCAGAAACCTTACAAACGCATTTCTAGAAATACTTAACAAATTTTCACAAATAATCATGTGGTGAAATGTTGAACCCTTGCATCCTAAAATATTTTTAACCAACTCTGTTCATATTTAGTCATTTCTATAACAATTAAAAGAAGATTATGCATTCCAGTTTTCACTTATCTAGCTGAAAGGTGGGGCTAAAATATAAGCAGATAGAGTTCCACTAAATTTCATCCAAAATAAAATCCCAGACTATGAACCCCTATAATTTTTAAGAAAATTCAGTCTCTAACTTAATAGAAGGCCATAGTATGGGTGAATAAAAAATAATACAGAACTTCCACTTAATTCAAATGAAATTCCATGAAAATATTTGGAATTTCATGGAACTAATCTTAACTTTTTGAAGCAAATAACCTACAATAATCTTTGTTGTATTTGTACTCAGGTGGTATGTCTGCCAAAACATTTGCACCTGACATGACCTTGTCAGTGTCCTCTCCCCTCTGGCCTGAAAGTAGGCAGGTAGGGGTCCATCCTCAAGGATGGTGGCATACCCTGACATCAACCCTGAGAGAGGAACCACTAGGGCCACCCACAGAGTGTGGGCCAGCTTGTGTAGCTTAAGAATGAGGGGACAAAAAGGGCTAGAAACCAGCAGCTAAGGGCTCATCACCTCTGGTGAGCATGGCATTTTGTGTTACTGCATGACCTGGATCCTGTTTTGGGGTGGTGGTGGTCCAATATGTGTGTGTGTGTGTGTGTGTGTTTCTTCATGAGGAAGGTACTGGGTCTACAAAGACAACAGATCATTTTATCCTAAAATCATTTTTGTAATTTCTTAAAGTCTGTGCCCAGGATGATATTAACTTTCTCAGCCATTTTAGATTTCCTGAAAAAAGTATCATCCTCATAAAGTAAAACATCCGAATAGCTGAAAAGACTTACAGTATGAAAAAAAATTATGTGACACATTTCTGCTTGAATCATTTATGTTGCCGATCAAATGTGGCATAGATTGGGGTATGTGCAATTTGTGTTTTCTTTAAAGATTTTAGTGTATGGCCAATATCCTTGGGAATAACCCTTGCTCCAGTGCATTTACTCTGGGGTTCTTTTGTTGTTCTCTTCTCTCCCTCTCTACTTTGGGCTGCCCATGACCCAAACTAATAAGATCCCCTATAGGGTGGCTGGCTATCTCTCCCTGGGCTGAGGTACAGATATGACATACTGATGAATCCAAAGGAGGACAAAACATGTGTCTGTGTCTGCTGTTCTCGGTCTTTGCTGATTGTATTGTGAGGTCTTCTGGAACCATGCAATTCTGCTTAAAGTTGAGCCAGTACAAATTAATTCATGGGCATTTGCCTATGCATCCCATGAGGCTTTGTATTATTGGGGTATGTGCAATTTGTGTTTTCTCATACATTTGTTTAGCTGGTAGTCTGATATGTGGAAGTTCAGCTTTCGGTAAGTAGCTCCTGTAGTACTGAATAGTCACTGGAGATCCATCACCAGACTTGGAAAAGGAAACATGTTGCTACAGGGGGCATATGAGAACTACAGACCTGTTAGCTTGTCCTCAGTTGTAGGGGAAATGATGGACTCACTTCTGAAAGAAAGAATTGTTGAGTACCTAGAAGCCAGCAGGACACAGGACCCAAGGCAGCATGGATTCACAGTGGGAAGATCATGTCAGATGAATCTAATAGATTTCTTTGACTGGGTGACCAAAGGAGTAGGCCAGGGAAGGGCTGTGATTATGGCCTACCTGGACTTTATCAAGGCATTTGACACAGTCCCACACAAAAGATTAATAAATTAATTAGCCATCCTGGGAGTGGGTACTAAAGTGGTAGCCTGAGTAAAAAAATTGGCTGGACAACAGGACACAGAGGTAATAGTAAACAGAGTCCACTCCAAAGAAAGGGAGGCTACTAGTGGGATACCACAGGGTTCAGTACTAGGTCCGGTCCTTTTTAATGTCTTTACAAGTGACATTGCGGAGGGACGGGAAATGAAAAATATACCTCTTTGCAGACGACGCAAAGAACAGCAACAGGGTTTACACACAAGGGGAGGTAGAAAGGATGAGAAGGGACTTGGCAAGGCTGGAAGAATTATCAAAAATGTGGAAGCTTAGATTTAATGCAAAGAAGTGCAAAGTAATGCACCTGAGAAACAAAAACACATGGGAAGAGTACACAATGGAAAGGGACATGGGGGTAGTCATATCAGATGACCTAAAGGTAAGCAAGCAATATGAGAAGGCAGTAAGAAAGTCTGTGGGATACTGGGATGTATAGGGAGAGGCATCACCAGTAGAAAACAAGAAGTTGTTATCCCTCTGTACAGACAGTTGGTGAGACCCCATCTGGAGTACTGCATGTAGTTCTAAAAAGCCCATCTCCACAATGACATAGACAGGGTGGAGGCAGTCCAGAGGAGGGCAACTAAAATGGTGCAGGGTCTGCAAGAGAAGCCATACAAGGAGAGACTAAAGGATATTAATATATATACCATGAGGAAAGGAGGGAGGGGGGGACATGATAGAAACTTTCAAGTACCTCAAGGGAATCAACAAAGTCCAAGAGGGTAACATCTTTCAGAAAAAGTAATGTGTAACAACATGGGGACACAATTTGAAGATTGAGAGAGGACGGCTCAGGGGCAATGTGAGGAATATTTTTCACAGAGTGGGTGGTGGACATATGGAACAGCCTTCCTGATCAGGTTGTGAGGTCAAAAACAGTGGGGGAATTCAAGAATACATGGGACAGACATAAGACAATTCTGGTGGGGGGTTGGAAGAAGTAGGCTGTTGGTTAACTAGGATCTGCAGCTTATCCAATAGGTAGGGAAATGGGCAGACTTGGTGGGCCAAGCGGTCCTTATCTGCCATCAGAGTCTATGTTTCTATGTTTCATAAGATACTGGATCACCTTGCAGAAAGGAGTTTTAATCCTTTACTACCTACCTGCAGAACAACAATCCAGACTGACTTTAAAGAGCACAATTGAATTGGACACTGAAACAGAATACACTGAGAGTGACTAAGCATTTGACTGTTTTTGAAGTGCATCTAAAATGCACAGTTTTTTTGTATGTTTATTTTTTTGTGAAGCATCTTGCATGTTCTGGGCAGCACTCTAAATAATCAATAAAGCTTTAATTTTCCAACAGCATCTTGTTTGTGTGAACTGTGTTTCACACAAAATGCAGTGGTAACTGCTTTCCTAAGATATGTCTACCCAAAGCAGTCTGATACAACCAGAGGAGAGAATTCACGGGACAGTGTTGGGATACTCTAACACAGGTAAGTCAAGTGTACTCACATGCAGCATTGGCTCATGAACAGGAATGATGTTCATACCTCAGTTTGTTGAAGGATAAAAATCATATTTTATTCCAGGTGGAGGGGTGATGAGTTTTGTCTCTTATACTGTCATTTTGAATAAAATATTATTTTTATCCTTCAGAACAACTGAGGTGTGAACATTATTCCTGTTGTGAGGTAATGCTGTATGTGAGTACTCTTGTCTCCATTTCATTTGGCACCAAAGCTTAACCTGAGCTGCATGTGGAATGACTTTACAGGTAATTCATATTCAGTCATGTGCACAACTCGGTAATGAGTCAGATTGAAAATCCAGTTAAGCCTCTTCCTTGGTAAAGATTCCATTCTTGGCAGTTGAAAAATTTACAGAAATGTAACACATGGAACAACTCACCAGAGGAAAGTTTTAGTACTTTTTCATTTTTAGTTTAAATCACTCTGCATAAACATCAACTCAGGCTCCATATGCCAATGTTTCTCGACCACCAGTCAAATCTTCAGGGCACTCTATTTATATAGCCATATCATTTTCATATGTTTTAGCATTAAATCAAAACAAGGCAAACAAAAACCCATCTGCACCATTCCACCATCTCTTTATATGAATAAACCTAAATATCCTTGTATTACATCCTGAAATGATAGCTGCATAAATAATAAAAATATGATTATATAAAAACTTGCATTGTGTATTGTCTTCATTAAGTGGACATAAAAAAGTAGTGACTACAGCCAATCATGTAATGTTTGCTTAGATATAGAAACAGCTATATTGAAACCTTTCATGTACAAAACAAATAATTCTTTCTAAGCAGCAGTACAGTCAGTTACAGAATATGAGAAACTAGCAAACTGACCTTATAAAGAGTCACTTAGTTAAACAAAGACCTCTGCACACTCTGTTAAACAAAATCAGAGAACTATCTGTAGAAATAGCAATTCATGTTCAAAACATGCTCTGGTGAATAAGCTAATTTGTCATTATTTCCCATCTGTCTAAATGCTGAAACATGCTTGCTTATTCACTCTGGGATGGGAACCTGTTAATAGAAGTGAAACACACACAGACACACTCACACATATACAGATAGATAGATAGATAGATAGATAGATAGATAGATAGATATTGCAAAAAACATTGTTAATGCATCAGTTAGGTTGTTTCTAAAGCAACAAAAGCAGGAAAATGTGGTGTTAGGGTTTCCAACCCTAACACCACACCCCCACCCTGCAGACACTGACAGGTGTCGGCTGTGCCTTGGGGTCTTCAGCCAAATGCTCACCCTAATCCATAAGTAAATAAGTTGAGATGGGAACAGTATAGCAGTAAGGAGTGAGCATTAGGGCTGACGACCTCAAGGCACACCTACACCTGTCAGTGTCTGGTGCAAGTGGAATGGGTTGTTAGGGTTGGAAACCCTAACACCACATTTCCCTGCTTTTGTAGCTTTAGTAACAACCCTAACTGATTTATTAATGAAGTTTTTTGCGGTGAATTTCCTTACTTTTTCAGATAGAATAATCATATCCTTATTTGTCTGTGGGAGCGCAGGGCCCTCTGGGCCCTGTGTCCCATCCCTGCATAGATGCATATATGTATATAGTTGTGGAAACACAAGGCCCTCTGGGTCCTGCACTTCTATTTATTGGACAACAGTGACCAAATTTTTAGCATAACCACATTATTACCCCACCTCATGTGCCCGGCACAGAACATTTTTGAATCCATGCCAAAATGTAATTCTGTGTAGCTGCAATGCTGTTCCCCACCATGGGTGCAAAAATGCATTTTGGCCTGGATTTGAAAAATGATATCTCTGACATAAATGAGTTGGGGCAATAAGAAGGCTATGTTGAAAATGTGGGATAAAAATATTTAACATTTCCGAAGTTACAAGCATGCATAGTGAAATTGCAGCAAATGGTCATAACTTTAGCATTTTTTCATATTTTGACCCCAGATTTTCAACACAGTCTTCTTATGACCCAGCCTCATAATCCCCATAGGTGACAATTTTCAAATCCTTGCAAAATACTATTCCACACCACAGGTGTGAAAACAGATTTCAGACAGGATGTGAAAAATGACAGCTGTGCAGTTCATGAGGTGGTGTGAAAAAATGGCTATGTTGAATATTTGGAATCAAAATATTGAGAATTACCAAAGTTATGCACGTGCGTAGAAAAATTTCAACAAACACACGTAACTCGGCCATTTTCAGGAATGTTTTCAGCAAATTGCTAACATGGCCTTTTTGGGACCCCACCTCATGAACACTGGTGGTGAAATGTCATTATTCGATCCCAAAAGGTGATTCCATGAAGTGACCACAAAATCACCTTCTCAGCCCGATTAATGAAATGACAGTTGCAGTGTTCATGAGGTGGAGTCCCAAGAAAGCCATGTTGAAAATTTGGTGAAACAATTCCCCAAAATGGCAAAGTTATGAACATAACTTCAAAACGCCAGTGAAATACATTATACAACACTCACCGTGAGTGATTCCTCAGTTTGCATTTTGGCTATGAAGAGTGCAGACATATCTTGGTCCACAGAAGATGACTGTCTATCATCTCCAGTGGTAAGTATAGGTTGGGGGGTGGGGGCTCAGTTGGAATGTCGGGATGGTGGAGGGGGAATGCTGGGATGATGAGGGATTATTTTCTTTTTCTCAGGTTTAAAAACAAAAAAGATGACAGGGGACTGATTTTTTAACAGGATTCAACTAAATAAATATTTCAGGACACTGGGAGTGGGCTCCCCAGTGTCCCACACTACTGGGGGGTCTAACTGCCACCATCATAAACATCTGAATGTGGGATTTCTGTCAGTCCCCCATGTAGAAATATGCATGCAGTCCAACTGCAGTCAATTGGATTACCATAATAAGAGTAAAGGAACAATGTGAGGACACAAGATACAATCAATTGCATTAGGGTTCACAACCCCAAGGCACACCCCCAAAGGCTGTTCCTGCATGCATGTTTGGGGTGGGGTGTTAGTGTTGGGAACTCTAAGACTGCATTTCCCAACGTTTGTTGTGGGAACCCTAACGGTGCATTAAAAAAGTTTTTTGCAGAGAATTTCCTTACTTTTTGAGTTAGTATAATGATAGGCTTATTTACTTGTGGATGCACAGGGCCCTCTGGGCCCTGCCCTCCCAACCATCCATAATTTTTGATAGGTTGTAATTGTATCCTTATTTCCCCATGGGAGCACAGGGACTAGCCCATCACTCCATAATCCTCTGCATATTTGTATGTGGGAGTGCAGGACCCTCTGGCCCTACACTGCCATGTATGTATAAGGCCTGCACTCCCATCAATCCATAAAGATATTCATATTTGCATATGGGAGGGGACAGTGCCATCCATACTTCCATGATTTTTGAGATATTGTAATTGTATCCCTATTTCCCTGTGGGAGTGCATCTCCCATCAGTCCTTAAGGGTATCTGTATTTGCATGTGGGAGCACAAGGACCTCTGGGCCCTGCACTGCATCCATGCATAATTTTTGAGATAGTGTAGTGCTACCCTTCTTTGCCTGTGGGAACACATGGCCCTCTGGGTCCTGTTCTCCCATCCCATAGTGTGGAGACCCAAAGAAACACCTGACATTGCAATGTTCTCCTATAGAAAACCTGTGTTACTCAACACCAAATTAATACATTTTCACAACACCAGCAAAATGTAGATTGGTGGGGCAAGTCCTTTGTACCCTGAACATTTCAGAACAAAATTGCAAACTGTTTCTTCACAGCAGAGTAACAAAGACATAACTGTATACACCTCCCATTACAATGTTATCCTATGGGAAAATAATCAAACTGTAATCCTGCAGAACTCCACAGCAAAGTAATATATTTTCACGAAACCAGCAAAAGCATATCTGTGGGGTAAGCACTTTATACCCTAAACATTTCAGACCAAGAAACCAAACCATTTCGTATTTTTATCATACAAAATTTTATTGATTTTCTAAGCTTTGCACAACATTGATAGGATACACATTACAGTGCCATCTATATCAACATTAACAGTTCCAGTTTCAGTAAGATGCATACTCTCCGTTGGACTATACATCAAGTGCCAATATACCTGACTTAGGAAAGAAACAGCTTATCATAATACATTTGAAATTGCATAATGAATTCCAACCCATCTATACCTTACATTATCTGTCTAACTAATCATACTGTAAACAGCCACAGACGCACATTTAGGATAATAAGTAAAGTACAGCTATTTAAAGTGGGACAAACCATTTTGTAACTGTGAAATGACAAAGAAACAGCTCTCTTAAAAAAACAAAAAAACGTTTTCACAAATTGTGAAAAATAATCCTTTTCCACAGTTCCTTGTTTTGCAGTTTACAACAAAAGAAAATCCTGTATCGCAAATTGCAGAAAATTATCCTGTTTTTCGGAACTTTTTTCCATAGTTTGTGAATAAGGATTGTCCGCATGGTAAAAAAAGCACATTTCTAAGTAAGTAATCAAAAAACTAACCCCAGAATCAGATTCTATGGGCCCCAATTAGGTAAATACATCTGTTGGTATTTACTAAAGCCCTCTAGTGTTTTAGTAATTTAATTTTGTTGCAACCACTAACTGAAAACAAGATGGTGGCAGCAAGAAAAAAGATTCTGCATTTGAGGCAAAGGATCCCACATTTGCAAAAAAGGATTCCACATTTGCAATAAAGAATCCTTTTTTAGGGTGAACACCTAACTTTTCCAATAGGAAATAATGGGGAAACTTTGGAATGTAATAACTTTGGAACGGATTAATATTTTTTTCACCAAATCTTCAAAAGGCATATCTATGACCCAAGACCTTTTTAGCCTAAAAATAAATTTCAGACCAAAATTCCAAGCCATTTCTGTTCAGCGGCATTACAAACAGTATGACAGTAGATGGTAATTTGCAACTACTCTCCTCCTCTATGGAAATATGCTGACAAGGCCTTCTCTGGCTGCTTCTATACAGTGCAATGATATGGATCCTCGTGTTTAATGTTGCCCTTACTCCATTATTGCCTTAACATTCAATCTGTTTTTGTTCAGGATATAGTTTCCACTATCCCGCTCTAAATTCTAACCTAGTCCTGGCTTGCCAGGTACACTAATTTTAATGCATCCTATGTATATATGTACATCCTTTGACACCTACAATTTAAACCTACTATGGAATCTATGGATCCCTATGTAACCTAACTGTTATTTCTTCGTCTTGTGTATCTGTATGACCTGGAACCTCTGTACATGAATATCTGACTCAAAGGTATTAATCCCAATCTGAAATAAATAAATAAATACATACATACATAATTTACACATTTTTGACACTCCATATTTTTTCACCCACACATCCAAGCAGAACAACCCTTGTCACATCAAGAGATCACTGGTCTATAATGGAGCATGCAAAATGTCATGCAAATTGCGTGAACAGTTGCAAAGTTATTAAAGTGCAGAATTCTGAGTTCAACATAGAAGTGCAGAATGAACCCTAAATATAAGGGTGCTACCACACCCCTATAATATGTATAAACAAACATATTTCTTACTGCTTCTAAACATTTTTAAGATCAATTACTATACATTCTATTATGTTCTAAACATTATGAAGATCCATTACTATACATACTATTATGTCACTACCACAAGCCCTGGGGTCACATCTAACATTTTTATACACTCAAGCAAATTAAACTAAGTCAGCCCTTCAATATTGAACAGATTAATATATGCAAAACATATTGATACTTTTATATGTACCTGTACACTAGTGAAAAGCACATACTTTTCTTACAAAAAACAAAGACTGCACATTGTCCTGCCTCCCCAACCCCCATAGTATAGTTTTTATTTTCAGTTTTGGTATAGCCAGAACACAGCTTTAGTTGGTCAACATAGACATACTGATGGGGCCACTATTACCAGTGTGAACTAATAAAATTGATGGCATGTTTTCAGTTTGCCTTTGAAAAGGAGTATAATAAATATATTCCTTACTATAATAAAATAGTTGCCACATAATTCCCAAGCATTGAAATGTTTAAACAATTAAAATGTTTAAAAATGGGGAGATCAATGAGGCCCAAAGGTTAAAAAATATAATTGCAGAGATTTGCATGTTCAAAGGGTTCCACTATGCTGCACAATAGAAATACACAGATAATATTGACATCATGCAATGTCTCTATATGAAAAAGTACCAAGTGCGTATGTGCTAATAGATCCCATTTGCACTGGCACTGCACTTGCACTTAAAGGAAAATTGCTCCCTCATATCTTGTAAATTTTGTTTCCATTAGAGATGCATGGATATCAAATTTCAGCCGGATACCGGATTTCGGATAACTAGCATTGCTATCCAATCGGTTTGGATTTTTTACCGGATCAGATGGCAGTTCATAAGAAAACTATTGCCCTTTAAACCAGTGCTCTTTAAATAAGTTGATCTAACTATTTTAATCATTTTAACCTTCACCTTTAATTGGAAGGTACAGTAATTCACCCTTTCTGCCACTGCCACTCACCTTTCTCTGACAATCATATGAATTAAAAGCTCTCATCATGCTCCTGCTTCCCGCTGCTGTGCTGTACCTCAAAACGATGAACCAGGAAAACCAGCCTGCTCATTAATGAAAAGTTGTCATTGACGACAACACCAAATCGGTACCACAGTCCACACATATGTGAGTGGCAAAGCCGAGGTCGGCAGGACAGCACATTAAGCATAGAGGTCAGTGCCAAAGTCAGCATTGAGATCAGTACCAGGTAGCAGTACTGTAGTAAAAGGTAGTCCTGGAGTGTAGTGCAGTCCGCTACTGAATGTGAGAGTTGTGAGAGAGTACTGCTAACTTTATGATGCCCCTCTTTTACCTGTGATTGCTAATTGCTAAAATCTTTTCCACTGGACATACGAGGGTGCATACATTGGTAAATCCGACTCAATTTAAACACCGGTATCTGATTGGGCCGGATATGGTCAGAAAGCCTGATATCTGACCGGATCCGTTCAAAGGGCCAGATATCCGTGCATCCCTAATTTCCATGTCTTTTCCTATAGCTGTATGTGTTTGCTTTAGTTTGTTATCGCAGTTCATGCTAGTCCCCTGTAACTAACCTGGGGGGCCCCATTTTATGGTTGTTGAAATCTCATTGTCCATGAGACCTGCATTAGCGTATGAGAATGTGACGTCACAACACCCTTTTATACCATGAATCTCATTGCTGAAAGGACAAATATCCTGAAAAAAATATCTCTGGAAACACACAAATTGAATGCAATTTAAATGGAAAAACCCTGCCTTACAACTCAGACCATTTGAGAAACTAACTGAAGGTAAAAGTGGTATTTCATACCTTCCTACAGCTTGTTTTGTTTAACACTTATTAAGCAGATAGGCATACTGTGGAGTCTAAAGGGTGCTGACACATCATGTTCTTATATGCTAATGCAACACTCAAGGACAATGAGATTTCAACATCCAGAAAATGGAGGACCCCCCAGGATAGCTACAGGGACTATTATCAACAGAGAAAATGAACTAAAGCAATCATATGTACAGTATCTGTAACAGCTACATGAAAGAGTTGCCTGTTGACATGGAAACAAATAACATTTACATGATATGAGGGTGTAGTTTTCCTTTAACTAGTCATATGGCAAGGTAACCAGCAAGAATAACAGGGAAAGACTATTTGATCTCCCTGCCCCCTTGCGGACTTGCTGATCTGAAACCTCTAAATGGTAAACACACATTTTATGGCTGGATAACCATAAAAACACAGACCTAGGTATTCAAAGCAGATGAGCTGTGCAACCTGAAATGATACAGTGCAAACCAGAAGATGCACTGCAGTGCAATATTAAAAGGACAGGGTTGCGCAGTGCAAACCAGGATGCACCGGAGTGCAAATATAATGTATGAGGTGCAAGTGCAGAGGGCATTCCCATGAATGTGCTGCACAGACATATTCAGAAAATATGGGCTGCGCATCCATGGTGCAACCTGCAGATGTGCCACACAAAGATAGGCATATAAAAAGTATGCCTAAGTAAAGTCCACCCACAGCCAGAGAGCAGCATAGCAGCCATGGATGGGACAGCTTTCCTGTTGGCATCATTTATGTGGGAAGTGAGGAGATGGGAGGAACAACAGCATGGATGTGGAAGGGCCCATAGGTGGTATGCCTAGCAGAGAAGGTACTGCGCCAAAGTCACATTCGACCACCTGAGTGACATGGAGATTGTGGGACAGTATAGACTCAACAGTACACTGCTGAGACAGCTCTGTGAGCTGCTCCATGATGACATGCAGTCACCAACACACAGTAGTCACACTATGATGGTGGATACAAAGGTGACAGCAGAAATGTGCCTGCTTGCCATGGGCACCTTCCAGACACCAGTGGGTAACAGCATTGGCATCACACAGTGCACCACATCCCGTCTCCTCACCCAATTCCTCACCTCTCTGCTGTCACATGCTTCGGAGTGCTTCAAATTTCCAAGCACACAGGCAGAGCGGACAGAAACCATGCAGCACTTCAACAGGGTGGCACACATGCCAGGCTGCAGCAGGGACACTGCATGGCCATGGGGGAACATGCAATGGTGGATGCACTGCATAGTGGCATGGTGACTATGTGTGCATCCATGTGTGGCATGCCCTGCACACCCAGGATGACAGCACAAAGCCATACAGACAATGTGACACATGCATACTCACAGTGCTGCACAGGGCCTCCTCCTGTCTGGAAGTCACCTCCAGGGGTACAGTCCACAGACACCTGGGACAGTGTGGATGTGAGCACCTCCTCCCATGCAGTTAGTGGTGGCACAGTGCGTGGCCCACCCCCTGTGGCCTGCAGGGATGCCCGCATGGCTGCCAGGCACTCCCTGGTCCTGGTCTTCTTGCTATTAATGTGCTTCATGCATTCCTGGGAGGTGCGGTTGTATAGTCCATGGGCTTTCACAGCCTGTGCCACCAAATCCTATACCTGTGACCTCTCATATGGTGTACCTGTCTTTCCTCACAGGAGGTCCTCCATCCTGACATAGGCCCCCAGCTCATCATCGGTCAGGTTCGGACATCTCCTCCGTCTCACCTCCACCTCCTCCGCTGCCATACTAGTGCCTGTGAGGTGGAAGTGTGACAGTCGTTAGCACAGTACACAGTCATACTTCACTGCTGCCAGGTATGTGACAGTCATTAGCACAATACACAGTCACACTGCACTGCTGCCAGGCATGGAGTCTTCCTGGCCAGAGACCGGTCAACAATGTAGCTGTGGTAAACAAACCTCCAAGGTGCAGTACCTGCTGGTCACCAGTGGTGTGTGGCGGTGAAGAGCAGCCCATTTATGACTCAGCACATGCAAATGAGGGTCTATGCAGCCTGTAATGAGATGCTAATGTGGGGACTTTTGCTATGATTGGGCAATACGGCAATTTGCATATCCTGGCTTAATGTGGCTCATTTGCACCCAGCCCATCTCAATTTACTCCATGCATGTATTTGTGTCCATTACTTTTACATTGAGCATCTCTGTGCATGCATTTTTCTCTGCCACATACCCACCATGAACAGCAGTGCAACCAGCCATTAACTGACAACACACTGAGCATAGTGGCACGATACTATGTGGAGCACATGTCATGTGCTGCACTGCAAGTGCTGTGACGTTGCACGGCGCATGTACACGTTGATGCGCGACGCATTGGCTGATGTGTGGCATGTTGTGACCTTCCCAATATGGCCACCAGTCTGGTCGATCATGTGCAGTGAGTGAAGACATGACCCCATCCTCCCGCCCACATTGTGACACCACGCATGCGTGCTGATGCGCAATGGACTACCTAGCACACATTAGCATTGTGCATCCCTGTCCTGCACAGGATGTCGCATGCATGCTTATTGAGCATCAGCCATGAGCAGGCCATACTGCATGGAGTGCTGCATGCTGGAAGTGACACCGTCTGTTTGCACACTGTCTAAATCATGGCACTTGCAGGGGTAGCAGGGCCACAGGCACTTAATTGGTGCGACACTGAGCTGGCCAACCTTGTGGCATTGGTGCTGTCTGTGGAGGGCCAGCTGTTTGGTGCTGACACCTTGCAGGAGGCAAGGTCTCAGATCTGGGCCAGGGTGGCAGACAGGCTTGTGAAGAGGACGATGGTGCCTCACACTGGGGAACAGTGCAGGCACTGCTATGGGGACCTATGAAGGAGGGACCCTGAGTGGCTGAGGGTGCTGCAGGAATGTGCCCGCAAGGGTGATGTGCCATGACCAGGTATGTACACTGTGCACTCTGCCATAGCCTGCATGCTATTCCTGTAGTTGAGGAGTGGTGTTGCTGTATCCTGTGGGCGCTGCTGGATTGGGGGCTTGTGTGTAGTGTTGCTGGAATGGGTGCTGTGGAGTGGTGACAGCATGCTGCTCATGTCTCCCTTCCATTGTGTTCCTTTTGCAGCCAGGGAAGTGTACCAGTGGGTGGCAGACAGGGGCCACAATTAACATAGAGCCAGGAGACCATGGGCAGCAGGTGCTGGGCTGCGCAGGGTGCCATCTCAACCTGCGGAAGGTAGGTGTGCATCTCTGTTCTTGTTCTGTGTTGTTCAAGGTGGGGGATGTGGGTGGTGTGGGGTTCCTGTGTCCACCACGGCCACATGGATGCTAGCCATGTATGCCCCTGTTGTGCCAGTCGACACACTGTAGCCACTGTCCTGGCACCATGTGGCAGTCCCGCTGTGCATCATGCCCATGTGTGTCCAACATGTTGCCTGTGTTCCATCAGGACTGTGGATGTCCGGCATGGCACATGCGTGGTCCACTGGGCCTCCAGACATGTTGCATGTGGATATTGGCCATATATGGTGTGGGTGGGTATGGCATCATGCCCCATGGCAACGTTCATTGCATGCACCTGCTGCCATTACATCGCACTGTCCCACAGTCGTTTCACTGTGTGGCACTGTTGCATGGCTGTTTGCCAGTATATCTTGTGTGGGGTGCCTTGTTGGGTATGTGTCTGTGCCCCATCAATGTCCAGCATGCACATCATTCCCAAGGGGGGGGGGGATAGCCTGTGTATGTTGTGGCACTGAGTGCATGTCCTTTGTTTCACCACACAGGTCAGCCTGCTGAGGGTGGTGCCCATGGTACGGGCCAGTGTGAAGGCGGAAGAAGAGGTCAGGTCCGAGGCACACTGGGGACATAAAGAGCAATTCATCAAAGGCAGGGGGCAATATTCAGGTGGCTGGGGGCAATTCTGCATGCCATACGGGAGCAGACGGTTGTGCTCAGAGGGCTGAGCCAGATCAACTGTGCCCCTGTCGGGGAGCAGCAACATTAATACTTGTGTGTGGCCATTGGACTGGCATTGCCTGGACTTTTTATTTTGTGCACCTCTTCTTCACACCACTCCCCTGTTATATCACCTGCAGTTCTCTGCCCCACTTGCATTCCCTGTACCCTTTTCAGCTGCTGTTTTGGTTTCTATTCTTGGTATTATTACATATTTGTAGTACCATTGTTCTTGTGTATTGTATTAAAGCTTTTTATACTGGACATTCCCTGTGTCTGTGGTTGGCCTGTGCTGTGGTTGATGTCTGCTATTATGTTGCTTACTCTACCCACTTCCATTTGACCTGCATGGCTTGTCTGTTCATGTCCTGTAGTGCTTGACCTCCCTGTCCACCCACATAGGCCAATGCCCTGTTTGCCATGTTCATCTCTGTGGTGCTTCTGTGCTGACACTCCCTGTCGCCCACAGTGGCATGTTCGGGGTGTCTCACCCACAGTGCTGCACATTCCATAGTGTCTGCACTGTGTGCTATGCTGCACTGCTTCCCACAACATGTGCCCTTGGATGTGTGCACCCTGTGTGGCCTACACACACCTGGCACATTTGGCTACTTGGCATTATTGTGCCATTGACTGTGTTGGCTGTGCTGGCCATTGCCATCCCCAGTGTTCTGTCCTGTTGTCCATGTCCTTGTCAGTGCCATGCCATCAGTGTGTGTTGGGCGCAGTGCATGCCTCTGTGTGTGTTGCCAAGTCCTGTGCCCCTGCTGTGCTGCGCAGTGCCCATCCTGATCCTGTGCAGTGCTACTCTATTCATGATGGCTGTGGTTGCTGGGCCCCCCTTATCTCTGCACTTGCACTGTGCTCATTGCCAACCCTAGGCACTAACATGTTGCTCCAGTCTCAGGCAGGCCTGCTTCACTTGCTATATTCAGTCCTGCCCTTCTGCTCTGTGCATATGCAGTTGCACTATAGGACATTTGTGGTATATTCAGCCACAGTTGCACTGGTGCATCCTGTGGTGCATCAGCTGAATATGGGAATTTTGGAGGGTGGTGCATCTGGGATGTGCTGCACAGGCATTTGTGCTGTGTGCCTGGGGACTTTTGAATATCTAGACCAGAGTTTATAGTGTACAGTATAGAGTGCTTTAGTGTAGCATGGAGTAACAAGATTGTTTTGTGTTCCAGTAGACAGAAAAGGTGTTAAAATCTCTAAACAAGTGGCGAGCAGGAGCAAACACTCTTAGTAAACTTGAACAAAAGTAAGTTCCATGTTTATCAAACATATAAGAATCCCATATTACTGTGTGTAAAAGAGGATACGGCTTGTTACAGGTGGTTTAGATTTTATTACTGATAAAATGAAGTATATGAATTTTCACAGAAACACAAAAGGAAAAAGAAAAATAAGAAAGACCCTGTGGTTTTGTATGTGAGTACAAGATCAAGGTTTGCCCCCTCCCTGGTGGACTCAGTGATGGCCAGAGTCAGGGACCCACTCTGCATTGCTTTTAGGATCACCTGACTCCTGGCACAGGATGTGGATGGTTTGCTCCAATCCACCTTGGGCAGGTTAAAGTCCACCACCACTACCACCTCTCCCATTCCTGCAGCTTCCAACAATCGCAAACTCAGCTGCTTGTCCCTTTCCTCTTCTTGGTTGGTTGTCTGTAGACAACCTTCAACCTCACCTTTCTCCCTCTGTTGGACTGTAACTGAATCCACAGTATTTCCACTCCCCTTTGCTATCCTCCCTCTTGCAAGTTATTCCCTCGCTGATATAAAGCACCACCACCCTTTTGCCTGTCTTTTAAATGTAGTTTGTATCTTGGGATTGAGAGGTCCCAGTTATGGTGTGGTGTGGCATAAGTCTCAAGTTACTGCTAATATGTCCACTTTCCCCTGAGCTAATAGTACATGCGGGTCTTCCATCTTCCTACCAAGACTTCCAGGATTTAGAGACACCACCCTCCACCTTGACTGTGTCTCCTTCCCTTCCTTCTATCCTTTTTCATAGTAAAACTTTTAATTGTTTTATAGAACATATATACATACAGCATAGTATGCAAAGAAAGTACATAATCAAACAAAATATATAAAGAATAATATATGTGGTGGTGTGTGTAATGAGAAGTTTGCACACACCCGAGGGGTTAGATGCTCATAAACTCTGAGAGCAAAGCTTGAGGGGTTTATGTTAGCATCTAACCCCTAGGGTGTGTGTAAACTTCAGGTTTAAACACACTACCCCATATTTTATTTTATATAATTGCTGGGTTTCCCTTTTTCGCCTCAGCGATTATGTAAAATAAAGAGCTTTCATTGTATCCTCGGTTTGGTTTCGTTTTAGTCTGGTGCCGAGATTTGCCATATTTGAAAAATGTCTTTTCCCCCTTTGGCAGGTTTTTGTGCATTTTCACTGTATATGGGGGAAAAAGAAAAGAACTTACCGCTGACTTCTTCTGGCGGTTCTGTTCCGGGCGGCATGGAAGCAGTGAGTACTCTTGACTGGTCATGCTGCTGCTTGAGTATGCGCACAGCAAGGGAAATCGTACGTGTGTTTGCTGTTATAAACACTCCTTTATAATGGCAAATTACACCACGGTTTCCCTATGGGAAAAAGGCGAAGCCATTTATTATGAGAGCAATTACAAATATCTTGCATCGGTAACAGAGTGGCAGTAGCAATTGGATACATACCATCTTGGAGCAAGGCATCATATACCGTGTGTATACATGTGAACTGGAGCAGTAGACCATGTCCTGGCATGACATCTAGCATGGTCCTGTATATGGCACCTGTATTTTGTTAAGATCAAGTATCTCCACCAGTGCTGAAGCAAAGACAACCTAAAATTCTACAAAGCAACTTCTCAGCACAACAATAACTATATACAGTTGCAAAAATAACATGTATTTTAGATCATTAACGCCTGGAACGATTTTCTTACCTAGGGGACCTTAGTCATTACGTAGAAGGGTGAGGTTCAAAATTAACCAATCCCTGTCCTCGGGCTTATGAGTGCCATGAATGGCACCCAGCAATTGTGGAAATGGGGGAGCTGATTCAGTATGACGTGTGCTTGTCTATCCAAATCTGCAATATTTGTTAATCAGTGAGAATTTACACTATATTTGGTACATATGAGCTATGCCATTTGGAAAGAAGAGAACATTTGGCCTGCATAATTAAGAGAGCCAACCATCTGTACTCTTGTGAGGTCAGGTTTATCGCTGCAGATCTTATGCCTAATAGATGCAAGGGGGCTGAGTATAGTATTGCTTTCCGAAGGATGTGATTTATCGGGGTTCATATCTGTCCCAAAAAGGACTGTATTTTGGGGCAGTTCCATATGATAGGATATGATATAGATCACCTTTACCCTGATGACAATGTCAGTGTTTGTCATTACTCATTAATCTGGCAGCATAAAGGACAGATGGGGTCTTATACTAATAATGCAATATTTGGTTCTGGATTAGTTTACTCCAGGCATCTGTGTATGTTGTTTGTCCAGAACACTAGCATTGTGCTCATGGCTGATCAGCTACTTAAAGCTTCATTGCTGTTTCCCATCTGATTTTGGATGCCATGGATTGGCTGGGTATGCTCGCTCAGATCAAGGGGTAGACACTGCCTGCTATCCCTTTGGGCATGGACATCCATCTGATCGGGGGGGGGGATCTTTCATAGGAGGGGAGTATTTTTCACAAGGGGTTTGACTGCACCCCGATTTGGAGGTATTTCCAGAAGTCCATAGAGGGAAGACCTCATGTGTTCTGGAGAGTCTGAAACTTGGCTACCACCCACCTATTTGGAACTAGCTGGTCTTTGAGGAAATAGATACCCTAGACTGCCCACTGGGGTCAAACAGTGGGGTGCTGCCCAATTCTCATGAGGGGGGGTTGTTCCTTAATGGCATGTGTGAAAAAGGCATGGCATCAGTACATAGCTTCTTGTGGAGCTGAAGTCAGTACTGGATTGATTGGCCTGCTGCAGGGAGGCACTCTAAATGCCTGTGTGTGTGCTCAAGTATAAGAGGTAAGAGAATGTTTCCATGTTTCCTTGCTGTCTCTCCATGTGAATCCATTGCTGGGTTTGATGACAGCAGTGTGTAAACCAGTGTAGGGTTCTTACTGCTTGGAAGGCCAGCTTATACCCTAGTATCCCAGGGAGGTCTCAACCACCTTCTCTCCAATAAGCCCTTAGTTTATTGAAGCTATATCTAGTTCTTTTTCCTTCTAGGATAAAGTCTCTAGTTATTTTGTCTATTTTTTTATACCAGCTGGTAGGGAGTTACATTGGGATATGAGATAGGAGGTAGAACAGTCTAGGGGCTATCACCAGTTTAATAGCTGCAATCTTCCCCACCATTGTGAGTTTTAAAACTTTCCAGTGATCAAGTTCTACCTCACATCGATTAAGTAGGGGGTATAAATTAAGCTGTCACATGTGTTCAATATTTAGGGTTATTTTTATACCTAAGTAGGTAATGTCCATTTGCCCCATCTCAGTCCAGAATTAGATATGCTGTGGGGGAGACAATGTTGGTTAAGCAGGAGTACCTCTGTTTTGGTTTGATTAACTTTCAGTCCAGAGTATACAATAAATTCATTTAATATGGTTAGTAGGGTCCATAGCAAGAGTTTTATATCAGCCAGGGGGATTAACAAATCTTCTGCGTACATCAGTGTGGGGTATTGTACTTTCCCTATATTCATGCCTTGGATCTGTGCTTGTTGTCTAATTGCTGCTGTGAGGGGTTCTATTGAGAGGATAAAAAGTAGAGGGGATAATGGACATCCCTGTCTTCTACTTCTTTCTACAGGGAAAGGGGCAGATAGTAGGGAGTTGGTTAAAACACAGGCCGTAGTTGAGGAGTATTTAACTTATACCAATGCTAGGAATCTTTCCCCAATTTCATATTGTTTTAGGGTTATAAATTAGTAGTCCCATTCTCCTGAATCAAATGCCTTCTTGAAGTCAACTGCCAGAGCCATTGCTGGGGATGGTAGGACTTTCGCAGAGTGCATAAGGTTCACTAGAGAGCAGATATGATATATGTCATATCACCCCTGTACAAATCTGACCTGCAAGGGGTGTATTAGGTACGGAAGAAGAGGGTTTAGTCTGGCTGCCAGGGCCTTTGCATATATCTTACTGTCGATATTTATAAGGGATATAGGCCTGTAACTGGCAGCTAAGGTGGAGTCTTTCCCATTTTTTGGGAGCACCGTTGTAGTCACCTCATGCAGTGTGGCTGGAAGGGCTCCCAGCATCTCAGCTTCTGAGTAGATCTTACATAACACCGGGACTATCTGTGGGGCCACTATTGGGAGGAATTCTGCTGGAAAGTCATCTCTTCCTGGCGCTTTACCCTTTTTAAGGGAAAGTAATGCTTCTTTTATTTCTACTGCCTTCAGGGGACTGTTTAGATTCTGAGCCTGTTGCAGGGTTATTTTAGGTAAATTAAGGTGACTCAAAAATTATTGGATCCCTTTAGGTAGTTGTGGGTGAGAGATGGAGTAGAGAGAAGCATAGAAAGCTTTCATGATATTGATAGCCTGTGCCTTGTTCTTGGTCTGCCCATGTGGATCTCTTAGACTGGCTATATGTCTTTCTGCCTGCTTCTTCCTTAATTGGTATGCCAAAATCTTCCCTCCTTTCTTGCCACCTTCCCAAAATCTGTGCTTTAAGCGCAAGATGGCAATCTCTGCTTTTCTAGTCAAAAGGGAATGTATTTTCATTCTGAGACTTAGAAGTATTTTCCCTAAGTTTGATTGTGGAGAGGGGAAAGGCAGGGCTTTGTAATCTATTTCTGTCTTTTTTTTTTTGCTTCTCCTCCAAATCTTTAAGGTGTTGCTCCTTTTTTGCATCTGTGTGCTGCAAATTCAATTATTTTACCTATTGTAGTGGTTTTATATGCTTCCCAGGTGGTTCCAGTGGATATGTCCTATATGGGGTTCACCTTAATGAAGGAGGATAGATAGATAGATAGATAGATAGATAGATAGATAGATAGATAGATAGATAGATAGATAGATAGATAAAAACTTTATTTGTATACAGGAATACTAGTCGTTAGGATTATACAATCCTGTTCTCAAGACAGTCCCGTTATTTTGCACTTAAGTTACTATTAAACATATTACATAACATAAGACACATCATGAACAGTACACAAACTACACTAAAGTTTTCAGTTGTCTTATAAGAAAGACCCTGTTTATCTAAGTACTCTATCTACCATAAACATATCAAAGTACATTTCATCTTTCAGCAAGTACAATCTCAAGTTCTAGAAAACAAATAGAAAGCAGAATAGTTTACACTAACACTCTTATCAAACATAAATTATGTACAGCTATATCTAAGCCAATAAAAGAGAATTAAGATTTAGTGGTAAGAATCACATATTTATCCATAGATCTTAACATGCTAAACAAGAATCATATACAGCTGCATCTTATCTGATAAAGATTCAAAATTTCAGTTTTAAAGGTCACATGATTATCTAAACATCTTATTGGAGGGGGTAGAATATTCTAGACTTTGGCTGCCTGATATGAAAGAGTACCAGTACCATATTTGTTGTTAGTTCTAATGGGGCAAATTCCGTGTCTATACACAGATCTTGTTAATTCACGTTTACCCTTACTATCGTTGGGAAAAAGAGTTTACGTACTATAATGATCAGGATAAGATGTTAAATATTTATGTATCAGTGTTAACCAATTTTTTAATCAACCCATTTCTAAAGACTGCCAATTTAATTTTATAAACATATTACAATGATGAGTTCTATATGTACACTATAAGACATATCTAGCTATTCTATGTTACACCCTATCTAATCTAACCTAATCAGCAAGTGCTTATTCGCAGTTCTATAAATTAAATTCCCATAAGTCAGTATTGGCATAATCAACTGCTTGGCCACCTTTTTCCTATCCTTTATTTGTAAACACTTGGGATGGGATATTCAAAGGGGTTGCACATGGCTCAACACTGTTGTGCATTGAGCAACCCACCGTTGTGCCCCGTCTCAATATTCAGAAGGGAAGAGCGCGTGGCACAAATCCCGATGCACTGGGGCTCATCAGTAATGTATGTGGCGCAGGTGGGGGGGTGCCCAAGCATACTCTGCACATCCTGATATTCAGCCCTGGATATGCTGAGCCAATGCAGGCACAACCCCTACTTGCGCAGCACACAGGTGAGCCAAAATAGAATGGAGCAACAGCTGGCCACCCACAGGTGAGCTGCCATATTGAAGGGTGCAACATGGCAGCTCCCAGCTATGGGTGGCCACCCGAGCTCTGGCGGCATCGTCCGTTGCGGTATCACCCCCCATGCCCAATCACAGGCATAAGTCAAATAATAAAATGTCCAATATCCCTGGTGGTCCAGTGAACCTGTCCCCAGCCCGATCACGGGCATCATGAATGATGTACATCCCTGGTGGCCCAGTGGCCCATCCAGCCCGATCTCGAGCACTATGTATGAACCCGTACCCAGGTGGTCTAGCGGTATCCCCTTCCCCACCAGCCCACTCAGTCCCACCACCCCGCTCCCCCCACTGTCAGCGGTGGGCAGCATCTCCCCACCCACAAGCCGCCCGGCTTCCTGCCAACTGACAGTGTACAGAATGGCTGTATGCCCGTTGGTCCACAGCATGGGCCAATGGGCGTGCAGACCATGCTATACTACACAGTCCGTTCATTCACAACCTGGGACTGTGTAGTACTGTATGGTCTGCATGCCCATTGGCCAACGCTGTGGACCAATGGGCATATAGCCATTCTGTACGCTGTCAGTCGGCGGGTGGCTGAGTGGCTTGCGGGTGAGGAGATGCTGCCTGATGCTGACGGGGAAGTGGGGAAGTGGGACTGAGTGGGTGGGTGAGGAGGGGGGTACCGCTAGACCACCAGGGTATGGGTTCCTACATAGTGCCCGAGATCTTGCTGGATGGGCCACTGGGCCACCAGGAATGTTCTTTATTCATAATGCCCACGATTGGGCTGGGGACAGGTCCACTGGACCACCAGGGATATTTGTTTCTATTAATGCCCATGATTGGGCATGGGGACAGGTCCTCTGGACCACCAGGGATATTTATTTATGGTTCTAGTCTGTGATCAGGTGGGGTACCTCATGCGAGGAGCAGGGGGCGTCAGTCCCCGATGGCTGCAGCCTGGCGGAGCGCCAGGAGCAAGTCACCGGGGATCGGTACACCTGTATGCAAATATGGCCATAATAGTATGCTAATGGCCCCATTTGCACCATGCATACCTGATAGCCCCATTTGCATATCCACCGCTGAATATCACGGTTCCTGCACCTTGTGCAACAGCTCCTATGCTGGCGCAGCCCTATGCTCCTCACCTGCCACTTGCGTTGGTGCAGTGCCACTGCGCCTTGTGAAATGCAGGTGGCCACGGTGCTATATTCAATGGTGCTGAGCTTTGGCCCAGCACCGTTGAATATCGTATGGTCCACGCTCTGGCGCAGCCCAGTTGTGCTGCACCCTTTCATGAGCCCTAGTTGGGCTCAGTTTGAATATTCCACCCCTGGTGGTTCATCTTAAGGCTCCCAGTTTCATACTCATTTTTATTGTGGTAGTTATGTGAGTATTAAAAGTTAGCAAAGAATCAAAGGTCACCCCCAAATAGCAATAGCTATCCACCTGGTCAAGAGGTTCATTTGTGTTTGTAAAAATGTGGATCTGAGATTTATTTGACCGATTTGAAAAATACATTAACTTTATTTTTTAACATTCATCAAAAGCCTCGACCTGGTGAACCACTCCCCCACTTCACCAAAATCCATTTGGAGCTTTATCTGGAGATCCAAAATGGAACTCCCGGTGGCAACAATTGCTGTATCGTCCACATACAGCCTCACGGCTGAGTGCCTCACCACCTGGGGCAAATCATTGTTGAATAAAAGAAATAACAAGGGCCCCAAAATGGACCCCTATGAGACCCTTCTGATTACTCTCGAGATGTAGATAATTTCTGTGACACCTCCACCTTCTGGGTACATCCTGTTAAATCGGATTTTATCCAGTTTCTGGGTCCATCAACTATGCCCATTCCTTTCAGTTTGTCCAGTAAGAGGGAAGGTTCACCAGGTCGAAGGCCTTAGATAAGTCAACAAAGACAACAGCAGTCTCCAGGCCTGAATTTATTGAAGTGCAAACCAGATTTTTAAACTCTAGTAATGCCGCTGTTGTTGAGTGGCCCTTTCTAAACCCAGATTGATAGGGTGTCAACAGTTTGTATTTGTCCAAGTGTTCGAAAATCTTCCTATTTACACATTTTTCCAAACACTGGGACAAAATAGATAGTATGGCTATAGGCCGATAATTATTTAATTCTACAGTATCACCCCCTTTATGAATGGGGATGATCTTACTTTCTCTCCAAGATATGGGAAAACAATCAGACTCTAAGCTCCAATTAAAGATGTAGGCTATAATTGGGGCAATATAATCTGCTGCTAATTTAAGAAATCTGCCCTCAATTTCATCTGGCCCTGTTGACTTATAGGCATTTATGGACCTTAGTTCTCTACAGACTTCTGATATTTTTAAAGCCTTGATTCTAAATGGTGGCAAACTAAGCGGCTTCTCTATTTGTATAGGCAATGTGTCCCCGAGTCTGGAACTATCTATCCCATTGCAACCTGGTAGGACTACAAAAAAGTTGTTTAAGGCCTCAGAGGTACTCCCGGGTTCATCTATTAGATTAACCCCAACCCGTAAAGTCAAATTATTTTGTTTTCCAGATTTACCAGGATTCGTTAAATGATTAATAGTATGCCAAAACTTATGCGGGTCAGAATTACAAATCATCTTATTTCTATAATAATGGTCCCTAGCTTTTTTTATAAGGTGTTTACATACATTTCATTTAGTCTTAAACAATTCCCAATCAGACGTTAATTTGGATTTTCTAGCCTTCTTCCACAATCTATTTTTTACTCTGATATTTTTCAAGATCTTATCATTAATCCATGGTAACCAAGATTGCTTATTACAGGATTTGGATTTAGGTGCATGGAGGAGGTTTCCTGTGGCACCGATTGGTGAAAATCAGGGTCTCTGAGCAGGAGGGCATCTAGTCTTCATGAGAGGGAGGTGCAGACAGGATGTCCCCTAGATATGTGCAGCTGTACAGGGGCATGGTCCGAAATCACCATGGGAAGAATGTGGCATCTAAAGAGACCTGAGTTAGGGAAGGAGACATGAGCCACATATCTAGTCTGCTATAGGATCCATGGACCACAGAGTGGTAGGTGTAGTCTCAGTCCCACGGGTGAAACATGTGCCATATGTTAGTAAGACCTGGGTCCCAAATAATATGGTGTACCACTTGTACCCCTTTTGTACGAGTCTCTTTTCCTGTAGAGTGTCTTGTCTAATATAGGGAATAATGTAAGGTTAATGCCTCCTCCTATCAAAATGGGGGTTTCTGTGTTGGTCAAAGGTGCTATCTGATTGGCTACTACATGAAAAAAGTTTGGGGCATATATGTTACAGAGAGTGAGAGGGCCCGAGGGGGTTAATACCAATGCCAGTATCCATCTTCCTTGAGGGTCAGAGATGTTTTTTCAATGCTCCACTTAAGAGCCTTGTGGATGAAAATTACAACCCCTTTCTTGCAAGATTGGGCACTGACATGCACTTTCTGACCAGCCCAGTCCCTTTTTAAGTAGGAGTTGTCCTCCTTAAGAAGTTTTGTTTCCTGCAGGAAGGCTACTTGGGATCTAAGCCTCTTAAGAGGCGACAACACTTTCTTCCTTTTAATAGGGATATTAAGACCCCTGTCTTTTCAGGTATGGCATATTATCTCAGACATGGTCTAGGTCAGGGAGGTAGCTGAACTGATAAGTGATGCATGCACCTTTGGAAGGTAAGACCCCAATGCCTTAAAACTGACCAGAAAGAGGAAATGTAGGCATTGTCTTAGCCCCTAGAGAGAAATTAAAGAAATTGTTGCTTCCAGTTAAACTTTGGGCTATACCTCTTTCAAAACCTTCATGTTATCTTTGCATAACTCTAATAAAACATAAACTACATGGCCCGGATATTCAAACTGCGCCATTCTGAGGCGCAAGCCCTTGCACTGCTCAAAATAGTTGTGCTGGGGTGTGGCCAGGGCGATATTCAAAGGAGTTGCGCTATTGAGCAACTCCTTTGAATATCACCCCCCAGCCACAGCCACTGTGCATGACGCAGTTGAACTTGCGCCACCGCAAGTTGTCAGAGTTGAGCATTAAACTTGCGGTGGCGCAAGTACCATTGTGCCATGTGCAAATTTCCATATTCAGTAGACATGCAAATGGAGCCATAATTCATGCGAAGGCGGGGGGGTCATTTGCATCTGATTATGGCCCCATTTGCATGCCATTAGAGCGGTGCGCGCTCATCCCGAGGATTCTGCGCCGGTCTTCCTGCCAGGCAGCAGCCGCCGGGGATCGACGACGCTGCAGCCCGATCACGGGATCAGAATACTGGCCATTATCTCCCAATGTCGCAGAACGACATGACATTTTCAGTGCCTTTGTGCCCATCGCAGAATGGGACTTTCACTCGAACATCTTTCGTGGTCCAGTGAATGCCCGTCGGGCAGACGTCCAGTTAGACCTCTGAAACATTTCTCTGTGCCTGCGTTTCATCCCATGAGGCCACCACGCCTCGCAGCCGGGCGGGTGGGTAGCATCCCACCTCAGCCAGCCGCTCGCCGCCGCCGACTCGATCTAGCCTGGCTGCATTGCACTATCAGGAGTCGTGAGCCACGGGATGCAGCCCATACCGCATATGACAGTCCAGATTTGTGGAATGAACCCATTCACAAACCTGGACTGTTACCGGGATGGGCTGCATGCCCATTGGCTCTAGCTCTGCACCAATGGGGCAGCCCTACCGGGACAGTCAGTTGGCGGGCGGCGGGCAGCAGGCAGGTGGGATGCTGCCGCCGCCGGGCCGGGGGGCGGGTGGTGGGGCTTTGTGTGGTGGGTGGGGGACACTAGACACCAGGGAGATGTTTGGGGGCGTCACTGACATTCTGCCTGCAATCGGGCGCACGGTCCACTGGACCACCAGGGAGATATTCGGGTTGGGGTCTTTTTACATTCTGCCCGCGATCGGGCACTGGGGGTTGTCATGATAATGCCTGCCCGCGATCGGGCATTGGGAGATGTTTGGGGCGGGGTTGTTTTACGCTCTGCCTGCGATCGGGCATTGGGAGATGTTTGGGGAGGGGTTGTTTTATGTCTCTGCCCAAGCGATCGGGCTGGTGGGGGGCACAGGGACTGAGTTGGGGGCCAGCCACGGGTGGCAGCTGCTGTGTTGCGCCCTGTATTACAGCAGCTCACGCTGGGTGGCCCTCAACTGATCCTTTTTTGGGCTCAAAGTTGTGGAGGCGCAGGTTGGGGTTGCGCCTGCACAACTCTGCACAACCGACTGAATATCGGCTGCGCAGTTTATGCATGGTTCCTCCCCCTCCTGTTGAGCATGCATTCATTTGCATTGCACTGTTGCTCAACCTGTTTTCAGTGGCGCAACTGCCTCCTGCTGAATATCGCAGAATGGCGCAATGTAGGACTTGCGCATGCGCAACCCTGTTGCGCATGGCGCAACCCTTTTGAATATCTGGGCCCATGTATAAACCAGAATACTTCAACCTTAATATTAACAATCCAAATTATTGGAGAACCAATGAGGTTGACCAAGCATAGAGCCAATGGCAATAGGCCACCAGGGGGCCCACCATGTCACTCTCGGAGACATGGAAGTGAGAGTACCCCCAAAATGATGGGGCTGTGGTGTCTAACAGGTTGTTGACAATAATTTCTGGAGGTGGCTTTAAGCATGCCTCTCCTGTCCCTGGGACATCTGCATGAATACTGCAGTATTTTTAGGGCTTAGTGCATGTGCATTAGCATTAGCATTACATAGGGGCTTGTAGCACTCATTTACACTGGCTCAAGCAATATTAACATACAGTAAAATATTCTGAGGATAATCTACTACAAAGCACCAGCATATTATTTTGTTGCTACACAATAGGGCCCTATTCCCACATGTGCATCGTTGAGAGCTTTAGCCCAGAGTAATTGTGTACTACATATTATTCTGTGAGAGGATTTAGGTGTTTTGACAGCTATGCCCTGCATAGGGATGGGGGGATACACTCGGTTTATATTGTTTTTTTTAATGAGGTCAAATTTGCTGGCTTCAACCCCCCATATGCGTGATCTGGAGCAGAAAATGCTGCTAAATGGTTGCCCTTCATACAGTAAAACACAGACAAAGAAACATACAAATTGTTGGCAGATAAGGACCGCTAGGCCCATCTAGTCTGCCATTAAGCCTTATATTTGGTTTCAGCCTCTGATCCTGTCTGGTCAGTGGCTTCCCCTCTTTCTGCCCTACCTCCAAGGTTCCCTTATGTCTGCTGCAGGCAAGCTTAAATCCCTCCACAGTGCTCGCTCCCACCACCTCCTGTGGCAGACTATTCCATGTGTCCTCCACCCTCTTCATGAAGAAAAACATTCTCACATTTTCTCTTAGTCTGCCACCTTCCAATTTCATATCATGCCCCCCTTGTTCTTGTACTCCTCCTATATTGGAAGTTGTCTCCCCCTGCACCTTGTTAATGCCCTTAAGGTACTTGAATGTTTCTACCATGTCCCTTCTCTCCCTCCTCTGCTCCAGTGAGTACATATTGAGGTCCTTTAATCTCTCTTCATATGTTTTGTGGTGTAAGCTTCATACCATTTTAGTTACAAACAAACAAACATATGAATGTGCCAGCAGAAACAGACTGCCCAGTCTAGCTAAGTCTGCTCGAGTGCGCAGCTAGCACCCTTAGTTTGCAGCTGCCCCACCTCCCCCTTTGTCATTCCACTGCCCCCACCTCCCCCACCCTCAGTCTCCCCTGTTACCTGTCCCATACCCTTTTAAAGCTGTTCACAGATTTACATGATACCACCCATTCTGGTAGTGCTCCATTTTGCTACCACCCTCACCGTGATATAGTGTCTCCTCATTTCCCTCATTTCTCTCCTAAATCTTCCCCTCTATTCTAGCTCATGCCCCCTGGTGCCCCCCTCCTTAGCTTAAAGACCCCCATCTGCCCCATCCTTATTGATTCCCCTCAGATACTTGAATGTCTCTATCATGTCCCCCCTGTCCCTTCTATCTTCCAGGGTGTATATATTCAGGTCTCCCAGCCTGCTCTCATAGTCTCTCCCCTCCATTCCACATATCATCCTCATTGCCCTCCTCTGCACCCACTCCAGTAGCCTGATATCAAGCTTCAGATATGGCCTACAAAATTGTACACAGTACTCCAAGTGCGGCCTTACCAGCAACCTGTAGAGGGGCAAGATCACCTCTCTTCACGTGGATGAAAACCCCCTCACCATGCACCCCAGTATTTTGTTCACTTTTGCAGTCACTCTCCTGCACTGTACAGTGTTGTTCATGATCCCTGTTACCATTAGCCCTAGGTCCTTCTCCTCTTTAGTGATTCCCAGCTTACCCCCCCAGTCAGTATTCTCTCCTTGAGTTCTTCTCCCCAAAGTGCATAATCTTACACTTCTTTTCATTGAACCCCAGCTGCCACCTCTCTGATCACTCCTCTAGCTTGCTTAGGTCTCCCTGCAGATGCCTCCATTTCTCCCCTCCATTCACCACTGTTCCCATTTGGTGTCATCTGCGAACAGACTTACCTTGCTCACCACCCCATGTGCAATGTCTGATATGAAGAGCCCAAATAATACTGGTCCAAGCACAGAGCTCTGTGGCACCCCACTCATCAGTGGCTTTGCAATTGAGAGATCCCCTCCCACCACCACCACCACATTTTGCAGCATCCCACTTAACCAGTTTGTCATCCAGTTCATCTGTTTTGCCCCTACACCAGTTAGCTTCCCCCCAAGCCACCCATGAGGCATCGAATCGAAGGCCTTGCTGAAGTCAAAGTGAAGAACATCCACCGCATGACCCATATCTAGCTCACCTGTCACCCAGTGATAATATTGTATCAGGTTGGTTTGACAAGACTTCCCCAAAATGAACCCATGCTGCCTCACATCCTGGAGGCTGTTGTCCTCCAGGTACAACACCAGTCTTTCCTTTAGTATCATTTCCATGAGTTTGCACACTATGAAAGTGAGACTTACCAAATGATAATTACTTGGTTCGTCCCTTGGTCTGCGCTTGTGTAACGGCACTACATGTGCCATCCTCCAGTCCAGTGGCACAAATCCCAACTCCAGTGAGGTGCTGTACCGAACTACCAGTGGTTCTGCCAACACCTCCGCCATCTCCCTCAGCACCTTGGGGTTGATACCACTTGGCCCTGGTGCCTTGTCTACCCTCAGTGCCTTCAGTCCCTCTAGGACTCTACCTCCCTCAATTCTTTCAGCTGTCACCTCCTCTCCCCTCATCCCCACCCTCCCAGCACATGGTGGTAGCGGTCCCCCCTTTTCTTTTGTGAACACTGAACAAAAGTGTTCATTCAGTGCTTGCACCTGTTCCTTCCCCTTTTCCATTAACTCTCAACCCTTTTTTATTCTCATTATTATCTCCTTGCACTTCCGTTTCTCCCTGATGTATCTGAAAATGTCCCCCCTCCACATTAATTCCCTGCCTCCACTGTTTCTCCCTCTAGGTCATTTATCCCCACAAGTATCAGTGGCTCAGCAGGTTGCACACTCGCCTCTGAGGCTGGAAGATCAGAAGGCTATGGGTTCTATCCCCACTCCAGGCACTTGGGTTAAATCCTAACACTGACACTGTAATGCAGCATGAGGGGGGTGCTGCACTCAGTCTTTTGGATGAGAAGTTAAACCGAGATCCCATCTGCCTGTTCTTGTGGTAGTTCAGGTGGATGTTAACGATCCCATGGCACTTATCGAAAAGAGTAGGGGAATTTTTTATTGAGAAAATCATAACATCAAGCAAATAGCTGTAGAAAACAAAATCAAACTCAATAAACAACAACATAAAGTTCATATACAATTGGTATAACATAATACAAGAACAAACAAGAAAAAGTAAAACAACACATGTCAGGTAATGAAATTACAAGGTGATATAACAATAATAACTAATAACAAAAATCAAAATGAACCCAAAGAGATTGAAACCTGGAGAGTGGAAGCTGTTTGTATTCAGATTCCTTAATAGACACTAGTGCAGTTTCAATATAAGATATAATATCAGCAGGAACAGTCGGAATTTGTTGCAATACATATTGGCATCTGGCTTGCCATAAATAATATTTACAGATAGCAAACAATACCCTGAGTGTGCTAGGATGGAATATGTGCCATGGAGCAGTGAAATCACCCAAAATAAATACTTGATACGTAATTCTGCTCAGCAGTGTCAGTGGCTCAGTAGGTAGCACACTCGCCTCTGAGGCCGGGAGATCAGAGGGCTTTGGGTTCAGTTCCCACATCTGGTGCTTGGGTTAATATCCCAGTACTGACACTGTAATGCAGCATGAGAGGGGTGCTGCATTTCTGAGGTGCCGTCTTTCGGATGAGACATTAAACCGAGGTCCCATCTGCCTGGATTGGTGGTAGTTCAGGTGGGTGTTAAAGATCCCATGGCACTTATTGAAAAGAGTAGGGGAATTTCCCCGGTGTCCTTGCCAAATTTCCCTCATTCACTAAAAAATACCACCAACAGCTTAATCTGGTTCAAGGTCATTTGGCATTCATCTATATCCCCCTCCCCCAGGTCGTGCCTGAAAATAGGCAGGATTTGTCTAGTGCACTTACCCGGTCAACAAAAGCTAAATAAAAATAAATAAATAAAGGCCATTTCCACTTGTTTGCCAACGTTTTCCAGAACAGACGAGCATCAGCACAGGTAAAGAAAAAATGATCCATAGATTCTTCTAATTGAACACAAAAGGGTTTAGGGCAAAACCGTTCCTGTGAGGATTTGTGTTTTAAATTCCCACAGACTTGTAACCTACCATGGCAACACATCCAGGAAACATCCCACATATGTGATGGGATTCTTTTATCTTTAAGAATGTTTAGAGCACTAGACATACTAGCTGGAGAACAATGTGGAAAAAGAAGCACAGGTTTAGAGACCCTCAGAAAAGCAGCATATATTTGTTTCCTGTTCAAAAATAATAGAGATGGTTTACTAAACTTCCAAGCTCTCAGGGTACGGAAGCTATCTATGGTGTAAGAGGGAACCCCAGGAACACGGGAAGGGGGAGGCGGGAGGTCAGTCCAATCAGACATGATAGGATTCACAGCACTGCAAACCCATGAGTCGCAAACATAAAATAAATATCTAAAACTTTGAAAAAGGTGGAAAAGTTAAAAGGAGAGAAAAAAGCAATAGGGTGTATCATACCCAAACCACCCTGATGTACAGGTAAATAAGTCACAGCTCGTTTAATGGGATTAAGGCGACTTCCCCAAATCATCTGAAAGAATATACTATAAATCCTAGTTTCTAAGGTCTTAGGAGGGGCATAAATATGGCTAAGAAACAAAAAAATAGGGAGTAAGAATTTCTTCACCACTAGGACCCTCTTCTTTTTCCCCAGCCTCCAAGTCTTCCAAATTCGGACTTTAGACTCGCCAAGTGTGAGGCGTGTTTCCCAATTATAGCTAGCCCCATCAAGAACATTAAACCAGAGTCCCAGAATTCTTTGGGGAGTAGTACAAAACCTGATACCACTCACCCCCGGAATAATGGCAGACCCAGGGTCCAAGGGAATGCAGACACTTTTTTGTAAATTTATACTACCCCTGAAAGTAAAGAAAAAGGCTGAAATATTTGGAGTGCAGTATCACCTGAGGCTAGACTTGATGTAAATAACACTACATCGTCCGCATAAGCAGAAATCTTGACAGGTAATACATCAGGAGAGGGGGCGAGTCCAACAATACTAGAGTCCCATTTAATCTGACGAATGATGGGATCTAAGGCAAAGGTGTATAACAAGGGACTAAATGGACAGCCTTGATGGAGTCCAACCATCTGTAGGAGAGTGTTACCCATGAAACCATTTATAATTGGAACAAAATATGCCAAGGAAACCATGTGTGAGAGCCATTGTAAAAAAAGTCGTGGTATACCATAGAGTGACAGAATCTGAAGTAAATAATTGTGATATACAGAATCGAAGGCTTTAGTCTGGTCCAGAGAGAAAACAAAACCCGATAACCCTTTACTGTTCTGAGCTTCAAAAATCTCCCGTAAAAGAAAAGGTTCAATTGAATAGAACGGCCTGGTATAGCACAGGATTGAGCTGAATCAATGAGATCAGGAGCAACCTTACTAAGGCGAGAACAAAGTATTTTAGACAAAATTTTATAATCAGTGTTGAGGAGATGAAGGAGTCTCCAATTAGTAATGGAATGTACATCCCCTTTTTTAAACAGGAATTTTAAAAAGGATATACCGAATTCAGGGGTTTTCTCTAAAGAATTCAATATAAAATTATAAACTTGGGTCAGAACTTCCAATAAATTTTCCTGAAGTGTTTCATAAAACTCATGTGTGAGACCATCAGGTCCAGGAGCCACCTTCAGTTTGAGATGTGAGATAGCACAAGCAACTTCATCTCGTGTAATTGGACCAATAAGGTCCGGAATTTGATATGCAGAAATCTGAGGGGCCGGAGCCGACAGAACAGAGGATAAATCTGGGGCGGAGTGGGGAATAGTACAAAAGTGTTGTTGTAAATATGAATGCATAACAGAAAACATTTCTGGAATAGTGTAAACAATATTACCGTGCTCATCCAGTAGACCATGCATGACAGTGAAGGAAAGTCTATCCTTAAAGGCTAAAAATGGATTAGCAGAAGGGGACAGGGAAGTACCTACGCGCATAACAAAATCTAAGGTTCGGGCTCTATCATATTGGTAAGAAATCATGAGACGCTTAATCTTGGAAATTTGAGAAGAATAATCAACAGGAGAAGAGACAGAAAGGGACATCAATTTATATAACTGATTGCGATAAGTTAAGTATGTAAAATATTTATCCCGAGCCATCTTCTTCCCAAGATGTTGAAAGAAAGAACAGAATTCCAGCTTCGAATCTTTCCACCAATCCCAAATGGAATCATAACAACAGAGAACCGAAATACGGGCCTGAAAAATAGTGTGGACTTGAGACTGAACAAAAAAAGAAGAAAATAAAGAATTTTCAGTTTCCATTGGGAGAGGTCGAAACAGGGGACAAGGAAGTATAATCAATAAAAAAAGTACCCATCAAAAGACAGTGATCCGAAATTTCAGTATGGCGTAAAAGAATTTGATTAGGAACACAATGTTTGGAAACAAAAATATAATCAATCCTAGTGTGGAATACTGATCTATGATACGTGTATCCCGCATCAGAATATAAAGAACACTATGCGTCCTGTAAACCCGCATCCTTAATCAAAGTGGATAAGGCCAGGGAATTACAATACACCTTTTTCCCTGAAGCTGTTCTACATGCAACATCTATAGAACAGTTAACCCCCCCCCCCCAATGATATGTTTACGGGTACATAAAAACGGCTTGATTAAATCAAATAAAGAAATACGAGCTGCTTTAGTTTGTGGACCATAAACAACAATTATATGTAAAAAAATGTCAAAAATAGAGCAGTCCATAATAAGTGCCCTTCCAGGGAAAATATCTATGATGCGGGATACAGAAAACTGTGGTGAAAAAATTAATATAGCTACACCATCAGCAGTGTCGGTCCCAAAAGTCCAATAGGATGGGCCCTTATACCACCCACGTCTAAGTTGTTGTATCTCAAATAAGGTAGAGACATGAGTTTCTTGCAAAAAAAGGATATTTAAAGGAAGTGAGGCCACAAAATGGGAGAAAACCATCTGTCTCTTATAGCTTTTCAAGCTACAAGCATTGAAGGATGCAATTCGGAGAGTAGCCAGGACAAAAAAATCATTCAACCGCTACCATCCGTAACAGCCATATTTTTCCTTTCCTTACTCCCCTGTTTGGTTTTCATGAGTTTTTTCCTGGAAACATCAGAGGTTTAGAGGCTGGAAGATCAATGTCAGACAATAAAGCAGAAACATCAGAATCACCATCAGTATCGTCCTTGTCACCTTTCAGGCAGTCAAAAGCATTGGAAAGGGGAAGATCAGGAGCTTTCAAATTTTTACGAGCAGCAGCTCTAGTAACCCGCCTGCCAGGTTGAAAACCATCCGAATCCGGAATTGGAATAGCAGGAGTGGAATGGGGGGTAGGAGGAGGGGGAGGGTCTACCGTCAACTCAGAAGGAGAGGGATTGCCAAAGTCAGTTGGAGAGTCAAGTACTGGCAAGGAAATAGGAGGGTCTGCTACAGGAGGCTCATGGGGGGCATCATTGTGGGTTTGGGAACAGAAACTAAGGAAGTAAGATGGTCTTGAGCCTTATCCTGAGCCTTTTCAACTAAGACATCTGAATTCCACCCCTCTGTACGATTCTTACTAGCCCAGGGACACTGATGATAAGCATGACCCGATTCATTACACAAATTACATTGAAAGACATTTTTACAAGAAACACTAGGGTGTCTATACCCCCCCCCACATAAGCTGCATTTTAATAAGTCGCAGGTACTACTTAAGTGCGTGGTGGCTCCACATTTGTAGCAGGCCAGAGGTTGCCCACCATAAAAACAGACCCCTCTATCCTTACCCCCAAAAAAACTGTTAGGTAAGTGTACCACATCTGAGTTCACTTGAAAAAGCTTAACCCGAAACCTCCAACCCCCCGTCCACAAACCTTCGTCATCCAGAACAGCTTCGGGGGGGACAGAACATTACACCAATTCTGTAACCAATGATAAATATCACTTATGCTAACACCCTCATTCCGAAACATGATAGTGACTGTACGCACAGTTGGTTTAGTAAGGGGTATAACAAAAAAGGGAGTCCAGAGAGAAGAATTCTTTAGAGAAGTATAAGCATGCCAAAACCTGTCCAAGCTAGCTGGGTTTTGAAACTAACATCAAAAGTCTCCTCCCCAGAGATATGGATCAGAGCATAGATGTCAGAGGCTTGAAAGTGTAATGAGACTTTCAGGAGCATCCGAGCCACATAATAGCGGTCAGGGAACTCAGAAAGTCCACCCCGATAATGGAGATGGACTGCATTCCGATGGGGTGCTTGCTCAAGTTTATTTTTGAATAAATCGGAGAGTACAGGCCCCCTGTTAGAAGAGGGGGGGTGCTCCAAATTGGGGGTCACAGTGTCAACCAGCACATGTGAGGTACCTTCCCCAGGTGTATCCAGCAAACTAAAAGAAGTAGGCACAGAGTTCACAGGGAGGGAAGGAGGACCAGAAGCACTAGGAGAAGTAGTGGGAGAAGGGATCGTAGGTGGTAATGGAGAAGATTCCTCCGGGTCCTGGGATAAAGAAATAAGGGGCAACTCAGAAGTTTTAGATACAAGTGGAGAAACAGTAGCACAAGTAAGGTCCTTAGAGTCCATAATATCCCCCAACGAAGCCTTAGATACAGCAGTAGACAAAGAAATAGTACATTCTTTCTGAACTAAAATGTCACTACAAGGAGGTACCTCGTTGGAGCTCAGAAGAGGTGCAGGCCTGTTGGGGGAATACAATACTCCATGTCTGTCCATGTCCCACGAGGGATCCGGTATCCAAGTGCCCGAAGGAGATAGAGTCCAACTTGCCCCTTGTAAGGCCTCAGGAGCAGTCCAGTTGGGGTCCGAAATGTCCTTTGAAACTGGAAGACCAAACCGAGAACGGAGCAAGGCAGCAATAGAAACAGGAGGGTGAGCAGATGTAGGCTGGGAAGTCTCCACTAAAGGGTCCAAAATCACCAGTTCCGTAGTCCCAGAATGCGACTCAGCAGTCGCGGTGACTCTCCGTGTAGTAGACCTGGAAGAACCAGGGGGAAGTAACGGTGCAGCACACAATGCTGCTTTAGACTCGCGTTCCGTCTGTACAACAGACTCATCCGGTGCAGAAACATCCTGTAAATAAGAACTCTTCGGAGACGCAGAAGAAGGAGTCAGGAGGAAGACAGGCGAAGACTCCATAGTCACAGGTAAAGATAGATGCAACGCTTTGGTAGGAACAGACTGAGAATCTGAGGAAATATCCATGAGCAGCATAGGTACACTGGAAGAAAGGTCTTTACTGCAGCAGGGTGTCTCAGAGACTGAGAGATCCATCCTCATGACCAGAGTGTCCCCCTACTGACAAGAGTAGGGGAATTTCCCCGGTATCCTGGCCAAATTTTCCTCATTCACTAAAAATACCACCAACAGCATAATCTGGTTCAAGGTCAGTTGGCATTCATCTATATCCCCCTCCCCCGGGTCATGCCTGAAAATAGGCAGGATTTGTCTAGTGCGCTTACCCGGTCAACAAAAACTAAATAAATAAAATAAATACATTTCCTTCATTCACTAAAAATACCACCAACAGCTTAAAAAAAATCTGGTTCAATTTCAGTTGATATCCATCTGGTATCTCCCTCTTCCCCAGGACAAGGCTGAAAATAGGCAAAGAAATTGTCTGGTCCTCCTTCCCGGACAACAAAAAATAAAATAAAAACAATAAATAAAAAATGTACCACAAGGTGTGGTTTCCTCCAACCCCTCCTTGCGCACCTTGCCTGTCCTGCCTTGTCTGCCTTTATTCTTGGTATGGACTCCACTCATATCTGACTGTGCCTCTCCACCTTGCTGCCCCACCTAATCCCCTTGAGTATAGAGTCCCCCAATACCAGCACACCCACCTCCTCTTTCCTTGTGCCCGTCGCCACCCCCACCCAGGTTCTCATTGCTGGGGCCACTCAAGATGGTGCTTTTACCATTTGCCCCAGTGTCTTCCCCCCGCCCCTCTCAATTGAGACCCCTCTCCCCCTCCTCTTGTTTGACTGCCAACCTCCATCTCCCTCCTCACCTTTCTGAGTATTATCCCTCCCCCTGCCAAGCAGTGCTCAATCTCTCCACTAGTAATGCCCCTCACTCCCTCCTCTTTGTGAGTACTATCCCTTGTGCAATCTCCTCCTGTGTCCTCTTTCCCATGTGTCACTAGTACAGCAAACATGTTCTCTATCCTCCTTGCATTACTATGTGTTTTCTCCTCCCTCATGCCTACTGCTGCTCCTCTTTTGCTAGGCCCTACTAGAGTCCACCCTTCATCAGCTGGCTTCCTGTCTAGTTTGCCCCTCTCCCTGACCCCTCCCTTGACCCACTGTTCCTTCTCTCTGGTGCCCTCCCATACTCTCAGATGTCAGCCTTTCTACCAAAGCAACCCTCCCCTCACCCCTCAACCTTCCACATTAGGATTCCCAGGTCCCTTGCTTTGTTCAGGATTTTTTCCTTCATGGAGAAGTTGAGATATCGAGCTAAGAGAGGCTGTAGCCTCTCCCCAGATTTTGGGGGTGATTCAGGGTGCGGTGAGCTCGCTCTGTGTTGAGCTGAATTTCCTCATCCATTTGCAGAATACCTGGAGGGAGACATTGAGAGAAATATGAAGGTTGGGGTGATGTGGGAGGGGGAATGTGGAGGTGTTGACAGGGACTTGAGCAGGTTAAAGGCAGCAGTCATAACAGCTTAGGGTTGCAAGACAGTGACAGAGCTTAGCTTTGAGTGGGCTGAGTTTAGTACTGGATAGCATGTCCTCACTGAGAGAGTTCAGCCGGAGGGGAGCATGATATAAAAAGGAGCACTGGCCCTGGGTGGTGCAGTGGAATGGGAGTTTTAAGGTCAGGATGTTGGACCCCCTAGCGGTGCAGGTATTGTCAGTGGGGGAGAGAAGGCGTTGAACACCAGGAGATGCAAGCCCTAGCATAGACTTTTTAGCTAGAATGCATACTTGGTACTGAATTCTACAGTCGAAGTTTAGCCACCCTGACTGGGAATAGAGGTCACAGTTATGTGTTAGGCAGGGAGCATCAAGGACAAGCCTTCAGGCTTTGTTGAGGGCCACTTTTACCCTCTTGAGGGTTGTATTAGCGGCAGCACCCTATACTATCAGTCTGTAATCAATCACAGATTGGACAGAACCGGTAACAGCTAGGTTTAGGGCATCATCTGTTAGGCAGTGCTTGTGTCTAAATAGTTGGCCAATCCTAGCAGTGGATGATTTAACTACTGGGTCATTGTGATGAGTGAAAGGAAGGGAACTATCCAAGATGACCCACAGGTATTTGAAACTCTGAACCATCTTTTGGGGGGCATTTTGAGAGTACCGTATGTGGAATTCATAGGATTTGTGCAGGTCATTGGGGGAGGCAAACTGCATAGTTTTGTTTTTTTTTGTAGTTTAATAGGAGCTTAGAGTTACTGAACCAGGACTCGGAGGCAGCGAAATTAAGTTGCATCTGTTTTTCCAGCATTAATAGGTCTGATTGGCTAGAAAAAAGCACCGTATCATAAACATAGAGAAGGACCTTGTCCAGACATGCTCAGGGGAGGTGGTTCAAGAACAGGCTGAAAAACAGGGAGCCCAGAATTGATCCATATGGTCCCCCTGAAATTACAGCCCAGCTTTCAGACAGGATGTCAGTGATTTTCACTTTTTGTTTTCTTTCGGAGAGGTAACTCCTAAACCAACATGCATTTTCAGTAGAGAGTCCCAAGTGGGTTAACCGGTCCATTAGAAGTTCATAGTTGACTGTGTTGAAGGCCTTGGTGAGGTCACTATAAGTCACCCCCACCAACTGACCCCGGTCAAGAGCATCATGGATATAGCCTGTGAATTCCACCAAGGCGGTGGTGGTGCTGTGTTGTTTTTGTAAGTCATGCTGCTCTGGACATAACAGCAGATATTTGTCAAGGTGGTCAACTAGCTGGTCATAGACAATTCATTCTAGTACTTTGGATAGAGGGGTGAGAATAGAGATCGGCCTGTAATTGGTGTGGCTTGCTCTAGTCCCAGTTTTGAAGATGGGGTGACCACAGTCTTCTTCCATGCCTGAGGGAATTTTCGTTGATGAGCGAGAGGTTCAGGATTCTGGTAAGGGTTGGCAGTACCTCATCTAGGGTTAAGGCAACGAGCTTGAGATCAAGTGCATCACTGCCCACTCTGGTTTTCCTGAAGACTTGTAAGAGGTATTTTTTTGCTTTGGCCTGGGAGATCATTTTAAAGTGGAAAAGTTGGGTGTGTCCAGCCGGGGACACCGACAAGTTGAGGGGGTTGGAGACGTCTGGAGGTAGAGAGAAATCCTGAAGGAGTATGCTACTTAGGTCTGTAAAAGCCCTATTTAAAGGTGTTAGCTATAGTTACAGGGCCCTGTTTTATTGTAACATTTAGATTGAGTATGGTTGGGGTGGATTTGTTGGGTTTACCAGTGAGAGTCTTCAAATTATGCTACAATATGCAGCTATCACCCCAGTTCCTAGACAACTAGTTCTTAAAGTAGCGACTCTTTGCTAAGCGAGTAGCCCTTGTGGAGTTACAGTATTTCAAGCAGTTTTGTAGTTCTGGAAGTCTATGGAGGAGCCAGTATTTCTGGCTTTGTGCCAGAGATTGTTCCTAAGACATCTTCAGGTCATCCAATATAGTAACCCCTAGGCCTCTTTTATCCTTGGTGATTGTCAGCAACTCCCACCCCCACCATCCTGTAACTCCCTCCCAGGGTTCCTATGTCCCAGGAGCATAGTTTTGCACTTCTTTGAATTAAACCTCAGTTGCACACCTCACACCATTTTTAAAGCTTCCCCAGGTCCTTCCTCATTGTCTCCACCCCTTCTGCAGTATCCACCCTGTTGCAGATATTGGTGTCATCTGCAAACAGGGAGACCTTTCCCTCCAGCCCTTCTACAATGTCACTAATGAATACATTGAACAGGACTGGCCTAAGGACTGATCCCTGTGGTGCCCAACTGATCACCCCCCTCTCCTCAGATTGTATCCCATTTTTGACCACCCTCTGCCTCCTGTTCATTAACCAGTTCCTAATCCAGTTTACCACCTTGTACCCCATGCCCAGGCTACCCATCTTGTTTACCAGTCTCTTATGTGGAACGGTGTTGAAGGCCTTTCTGAAATCCAGGTAAGCAACAACCACCACTCCTCCATTGTTTACTTCCTTCATCACTCAGTCAAATAAATCTATCAGATTCGTCTGACATTACCTACCCACTGTGAATCCATGTTGCTTCAGATCCTGGGCACTGCTGTATTCCACATGTCCCACTATTCTCTTTTTAAGTAGTTTCTCCATGATCTCCCCCACTACTGAGGTGAGGCTGACTGGCCTATAGTTTCCCACCTCCACCCTACTCTCAGATTTGTGTAGAGGGACCACATGTGCCCTCTAGTCCAGTGGAATCAGTCCGGTGTTGATTGACTCAGTGAAAAAGGCTGCCAGAGGTGCTGCTACAGTAGCTCTTTTTGCAGTTCCCTCAATCTCCTCAGGTGTATGCAATCTGATCTCATTGCATTCTCCACCAGTGGACACAGAAGTGTGATGTGCAGCTTCATTGTTAGATTTGTTGTATAACTTCAGTTGTTCTTAGTATTGTACACTAATGATAGATGGTCACTGGCATTTTCTCAAAACACTTAATGGAGGCAGGTGAGAAAGTATGTAGTGTTAATATTAACGTTTTGATCCAAGTAAAGGGGACAGGAGTAAAGGGATATGTTTAAAATGCTCCTGTCATCCTAGATGTTATAATGGGAGGGTGGGACCCTAAGTACCTGTGCCAAGACCCCTCTTTTGAGGATCCTTTAAGGGCCAGTTCAAGCATTAAGGGCATATGTTCCTATCCCCCTGATTCACTCCATACCTCCACCCTCCCAAGAAAAAGCAAAATACAATTATCTGAACTGTCTCACTCAGCCATGTCCCGATAAAGCTGACAAATTTGAAGCGTCGTGACTCCAGTTCCACAAGTCTGCAGGTGTCTGCTTCAGAAGGCTATCCTCTGAGGGCAAAGCAATCATGTCAGTAGACTCAGTGATAGCTCCTGTGGCCACAACCTTGGCCCATGATTTTGCAGTGACTTTGGATGGGTCAGGAGCTAAATTTCCAGGGTCAGGCCTATCTAGATCATGAGTCTCAGGCAGTGTGGGGTAGCTGGAATGACGAGGAGCATATTTGTTGCTGGAAAAATAGGAACTTGCAATCACTTCTTCATCTCTTCTAGCAAAGCTGCCACTGTGGCTTCGCGATCTGTCCCTTTTGGTTGGTGGTCTCTCCTCATATGTTTGCGGGATGAAAACTTTTCTGTCTTTTTGCCAGCAGGGTCCAGTTCCCAGTATTTTCTTCTCATGGCTGAGGCTCATCTGAGGATCTCTGATGCTCGGTAGGCATTCTCGAGGTATCCATATCTGGTTGTTGTTTCGGCCAGAATCTGACTGTAAAGTGAAGAGATCACCGGGCCATGTCCTGTGCAGAAAATTGAGCAAGGCCTCAGGAGTTGAGAAAAGCAGGGGAATTCCATTATGGAGTATCCTCATGGTGGCAGGGTACCATAGGGAGAACTGAACTCCCAGAGCATGGAGTATGCATCAAGCTTATGTGTGCTCCCTCCTCCAGATCTATAGCTCCTCCAAGTAGTCCTGACATATTTGTATCCTGTGTCCTTTCCATGTTAGGATTTCCAGGTTCATTGCTTTGTTCAGGATTTTCCCCTTCATGGAGAAGTTGAGAAATTGTGCTTAGACCAGCCACGGCCTCTCCCCAGGTTTTGGGGGCAGTTCAGGGTACGGTGACCTATTACTATGTTGAGCTGAATTTCCCCATCCATTTGTAGAATACCTGGATGTTTTTTTTGTATGAAGGAGGAAGCACTATCCTGTATGGCTCCTTCAGGGAAGCTCAGAAGCTATAAGTTGCTACAGTGACTTCTGTTCTCTAGATTGTCAACTTTATCCTGCAGAGTTCAGATGATGTGGCCCTTTTCCTGCACTGTTGCTGTTAGCTTGTTGATCTCCACATCATGTGCTGATGCCTTCCTTTCATTTTGAAAAATAAGGATGTCCATTTGATGTAAGGCAAGTGTAGTATTATTTGAGGCGACAGTGACCTCGGCCATCTGTTTCAAAAGAGTGGTGAATATTTCATTAATTATATTTATGCCCATGCTGCTCTGCCCACTGGTTGCCATGCTGCCTCTGGAGATAGGTACTGTTTTGGCTCGTGATGTTTGCTTCTAACTAGAACAGATTGGCACAAAAAAGGTATTGATCAGCTGAAGAGATAATGTTCTTGTTAGGGTTGCTGATTAAACAAGCCCTTTTGACGATTACAGGTCCCAGGTACAATATATGGAGGATCAGTGTGTTAAGCAGCCATCTTTGCTTAGGGCCAAGCCATGCCCCTCTTTCGATTCTTTTTCTAACATTTCTCCCTTCTGTACTTTCCACCCTACCCCCCATTACCAATTGCTCCACTTCCCCACCACATCCACCATCTCGACTACTTCTACAATTTGGGGGGGGGGATCTGCTGACCTCCTCCTCCTGGAATCATTGGGCCTGCTGGCCCTTCCCCCACCTGTCAGTATTTTAAATTCAGCTGGTTGGCTATGTACTCCCCCAGTTTGTCCCTGAGTAAGTCCCCTTGATCCCTCTCTACTGAGGTGAAACCTATCTGATGAATAGAGTGTTTTATTCTACCAGGTTCCCCACAGTCCCCAATATATGCAAGCCCTTCTTCCCTGAACCAGTTCCTCAGCCAGTTATTAAAGTTGTCTATCCTCATCTTCCTGACCGTGATGGCTTTGGGAATGGATATCACCTCTGAAAAAGCAAGATAACTTGCTACCTCTCTGCAGATGTTTGCTAATTCCTGAACCTGCCTTGCACTTCCACCACCTCCTCACCTGCTATGTCTTTGGTTCCCTGGTGGATGGCTAAGTTAGGTTTCCTTTCAACCTTCCTTACAATTTCCTTGATTCCCCCCCAACTGCTTCACCATCCCTCTCTATGCCTCTTCTTCCTGGCTAGCCATGCTTGCTACCACTTTTCCTTCCCCTTTCTTACCCGGTTTCCTCCCTCCCCCCATCCTCTGCTCCATTCAGACTGCTTCTTCTTCCCTGCCTTCCCAGACTAGCCCCCTCCCTCCACCCCTTACCACTAACCCTTGACTTTGATTTATCCTACCTTCTTCCCCACCACCTGATTCCCTTCCTCTCCTATACCAGCCAGTGGTGCATCTCTGTTCATTAAGGGCACCCCATCATCAGTCTCTCCACTGTTCTCCCTCTCCCAGTCCCTCCCCTTCCCACTCATGTTGTTCCTCTTATATTCCTACCTCTTCCCCCTTCTACTTCCTGTTCCTCCATCCTGGGATCCCTGGATCTCTGAAAATGAGATATTTCTGGATACTATGAACATACAAAATTTGCCAGAAGAAAAAGACCATTTGGTCTATCAAGTCTTCTCAATTATGCAGCTAGCAGCTCTGTTCTGCAGCTGCCCCTCCTACTGGGTGATCTTTCCTGCTCCCTTCCCCTGCCTGCCATCCACTTTCCCCTGGGCAATCCCCACTTGCCCCATTGTCCACTGCTCTGCTCCCCTGACTCCCAACCCCTTTCTTCACAGCTCTCATCTGAGCAATCTTACCTCTGCCCTGAGCTGCTCAGGGATCCTCACACTAGATAGCCCCTTGCTCTCCACACTGTTCCCAGAATGACTGTAGCCCCACAGCCATTAAAGCTTACCACTCTATTTGCACTATCCAGACTCCTGTACAAGCTCGTATTCTCCATCTCCTATTTTCTCACATCCTTCCTTCTCAGCCTGGGCCCAGCCCCCAGTTATGTATCTCTATACTGTATATGACTCAGTCAGTGATATTCACAGTTTTCCCCTCAAGTCCTCTATCTTTTCCTAACCTGCCTTTCCCCCTATTGTCTTAGTACTTAGTACAATGAAGGCTGATCCGAAATGGGGATCAGCTGCATTTCCCTTCCACACCTTAAGTTGTACCCCTAATCTCCCTTCCTTGTTGCATTGTTCAAATGGTGGCTGACCCTGTATAGGGATCAGCTGCAGCACCCCCATCAACTTTGTTTCAACTTTGTTTCTACCTCCCATCCCCCCATTCCTCACCTACTTGACCAGCATGGCCTTCAGCCTACTGCCCTCGTGCGGATGCTCTGCTGATGCTCCCAGACATCACTAAGTCAGACACCACACTCCTGCTTCATGGCACTCATGCTTCAAGGTTTTCCATGCTTTGGGGATGCTAGGGATTATGGGAATATATAGGAACTGCAGCCTTCCTATTGGAGGACTGCAGCCATGTGGCGCACTTGGCCCACCACTCAGGCTGGCTACTCCGGCTCAACACCTGCCCTCAACCCTCCTTCTACTGATGTCCTCCCTCCACCCTAGCCCCACAGCTTCCAGCACAAAATTAGCACAGCACTAATATAAAAGTGTGGTTTTCTTGTTTGTATAAAGTTAAGTTGCCCCAGCTTATATTCCCACCACACTTATCTGGCTGATCCTGCTCTGCATTCCACCTCACTCTCGGCGGCATCTTGAAGTGAACAGACTAAACAGGCATCCTTATTTAAAGCAGAAAAACTAAAGTCTCCCACTGGGCCCACCACTCAAGCTGGCTAGTTCAGCTCAACACCCATTCTCAACCCTCCCTTTGCTGACATCCTCCCTCCATGCAATTCCCACAGCTCCTGGTACAAAATTAGCACAGCACTGATGTAAAAGTGAATAGCCCAGATTCCCACCACTCTTATTTGGCTGATCCTAGTCCACATTTCTCTCACAGGGCTCGGTGTTGGGACCAGTGTTGTTTGGGATATTCATCAGAGACATATCATTGGACATCAAGAGCAAGATCAGTCTGTTTGCTGATGATACTAAGATGGGAGAGGTGGTGGATGACCTAGGAGGATGGCAGGGGTTGCAGGATGATCTGGCAAAGCTTGAAACCTGGTCAGACACCTGGCAACTGGGGTTTAATTCCAAAAAGTGCAAGGTGCTACATTTCGGGGTGAAGAACCCAAGGAGGAGTTACCTGCTGGAGGGAGTGCAGCTAGCCCAGACAGAGGAGGAGAAGGATCTGGGGTGCTCATTACAGGGTCAATGAACAACTCTGCACAATGTAGGAAGGCAGCTACAAAGGCCAACAAAATGCTGTGTTGCATTGCAAGGGGTAGATCCTCAAGGAGGGAGGAGGTGATTCTGCCACTGTATAGGTCATTAGTTATACTGCGCCTGGAGTACTGCGTGCAGTACTGACACCCTTATCTGAGGAGGGACATTAAGTCACTGGAGGGGGTGCAGCACAAGGCAACAAAGATGATCAAGGGGCTGGGGGACTTATCATATGAGAGGAGGCTGAGGGAGTTGAACATGTACTCACTGGAGGAAAGAAGGGACGGGGGAACATGATTGAAAACTTTAAGTACATGAAAGGAATAAACAAGACAGGTACAGAGGGGCTGTTCAAAGTAAGGGAGGGGAGGGACACCAGGGGCCATGATATCAGACTGGAGTGAGGAAGGTTCAGGAGGGAGATGAGGAGACACTTTTTACAGAGAGGGTGGTAGCTGGGTGGAAGGCATTACCTGCAGAAGTAGTATCCAGTAGAACAGTGGACTGCTTCAAAAGGGGATGGGACAGGACAAGGGGGACGATCAATGCAGGGGAAGGGTGGAAAGAGGGGCAGCTGCAGAATAAGGGCTGCTAGCTGCACATTCGAGCAGACTTGATAGACCTCTAGGCCTTTATCTGCTGGCAAATTTTGTATGTTCGTATGTTCACTCTTGGTAGTGTTTCAAAGGCCAAAGAACCCATCTGGTTCACCTCTGACTATGAGGTCGCCCAAGGGATGAGAGACAAGAGGTCAGCATACAAGAGATATAGGAAGACAGAGACAGAGGAGGATAGGAAAAACTGCCTAAGGTTGGCCAAGGTGGCAAGCAAGGTAGTGTGGCAGGCTAAGGCAAAAAAGGAACTGCAGATAGCTGAGAGAGTCAAAAAGGGGGGAAAGCCTTCTTTTGCTACATCAAGACAAGAAGGCTGTGATTGCGAGGCTTAGGAAAGGGGATGAATAGGTAGAGGAGAACGGAAGAAGTCTGAGGTGCTGAACAAATACTTCTGCTCTGTCTTCACCAAGGAAAAAGATGGACTGGTGCCTGGGGGGGGGCATGGATGTGGTGATAGAGGAGGATAGAGTGAGAGGCGGGCTGCTAGCACTGAAGATGGACAAATAAACAGGCCCAGATTGCATACACCCAAGGGTACTGATGGAGCTAACAGGGAAGATTGCAGGGACTTTTTTGAGCCTGTTCAGTAGTTCACTGGAGCCAGCCATGGTTCCGTAAGACTGGAGAATAGAACATGTGGTTCTGTTCCATAAAAACGGTTCCAGGGATGACCAAGGGAATTGTAGACTGATCCGTCTGACCTCAATTGTGTGCAAGCTCATGGAGACAATACTTAAGGAAAGGCTGACAGGGTATCTAGAAGAGAATGGTCTCCAGGATGACAATGGGTTTGTGGGAGGGAGACTGTGTCAAATGTATCAGATTGACTTCTTTGACTGGGTCACTAAGGCAGTATACAGGGGCCAGGTGGTGGACATCCTTCATCTGATCTTCAGCAAAGCATTTGACTCTGTACCCAACAAGAGGCTAATCAGTAAGCTGGTTGATCTTGGGGCTTGGGAGAAAATTACCAGATGGGTAGAAAACTGACTGAGAGACAGGACCCAGAGAGTGGTGGTGAGGGGAGAGTTATTTAGCACCAGGGAAGTCAGTAGCAGGGTCCCCCAGGGCTCGGTGCTGGGGCCAATGTTGTCCAATGTTTTCATCAACGACATTGGGGAGGGCATCAATGGCAAAATGTGCTTATTCAGAAACGACACCAAACTCTGTGGGAGGGTGGATGCAGTAGAAAGGTGCAAAATCTTCAGAAAGACCTGAGAAAACTTGAGAGGTGGTCACTGATTTGGCAGCTTGGCTTCATTGCCAAGAAATGCAAAGTTATGCACACTGGAGCCAGGAACCAAGAGGCCAACTACCACTTGGTGGGGGTCCAGATAGCAGCAGTAATGGAGGAGGAGAAGGATCTGAGAGTGATGATCACTAGTGACCAGAAGCTCTTCATGCAATGCATCAAAGCAGCAGCAAAGGCAAGCAAGATGTTTGGGTGTATATCCAGGGGAATCATCAGTTGGCAGATGGAGGTTACATTGCCTTTGTACAGGTCATTGGTGAGACCACGTCTAGAGTATGGAGTAAGATACTGGTGTCTACACATTAAGAAAGACATAAGCCTTCTAGAAATGGTCCAGAGGAGGGCAATTAAGATGACTGCAGGTCAGCAGGATAAGACTTATGAAGAGAGATTGAGGTTCCTGAATATGTACTCTCTGGAAGAGAAGTGGGAGAGAGGTGACATGATAGAGGCCTTCAAGTACTTGAAAGGGATAAATAGGGTGAATAAAGAAGGTGTCTTCAAGCTAAGTGGCAGCTGAACCATGGGGGGGACTCAGTCTAAAGTTGGAAGAAGGAAGGTTTAGGAAGGAGATTAGGAAGCACTTCTTCACAGAGAGGGTGGTGACCAGTTGGAATGCACTGTCGGAGGAAGTGGTCTCAGTGAAGTCAGTGAGCAGCTTCAAGAGAGGCTAGGATAGGCATAAGGGGAAAATATGGGACTTCTGGGGCAGTTGGAGAGAAAGGGAGGACCCTGGAGGGGGGGCAAGGTCAGTAGCATAATCTGAGGACCCTCCAATAGGAGCACACTAGATAGACCAAATGGCCTTCTTCTGCTGGCTTCTTCACATGTTCATATGACAGATCTTCACTGAAAGCTGCAACAATGTGCTGTTTGTTTTAAGAAAAGTAAGTGCTTTCAACTAGTTTACAAGCATATATACTGTAAATGTATCAGTATGTATTATGTATAAGAAGGTGTGGTCTGCTTGAAGTAAGCTGTGCAATATAGAAGAGCTGACCTAGTTTAATTCACTTGAGTGTATAAAAATGTCAAATGTGACCACAGTGCTTATGGTACTGGCATACTAGAATATATAGTGGGGGGTAGGAAGAAATAGGCTGTTGGTTAACTAGGATCTGCGGCCTATCCTGTAGGTAGGGAAATAGGCAGACTAGATGGGCCAAGTGGTCCTTATCTGCCGACAAAGTCTATGTTTCTATGTTTCTATAGTAATGTATCTTCAAAATGTTTAAAAACATTAAGGAATATGTTTATATATAAAATCAAATGTGGTGACCAGGCTTTTGACTGGTACATATAGGACTAGTCATATTACGCCTGCGTTGCGCGAACTGCACTGGCTGCCGGTACAGTGGCGGATCACCTTTAAGCTTGGTCTGCTGACCTATAAAGTCCTACATGAGCAGGGACCCCGATATCAGCAAGAGCTCCTTACTCCGTACTGCCCCTCCCACTCACTCTGATCCTCCAATGACGGATTGCTAGAGATTACCACGGTTTGGTTAAAAACATCTGGGGCACATGCTTTTTCTCATGCTGCACCCACCCTGTGGAATTCTCTACCTCGTCGGATAAGGGAATGCCTGACCATCTCAAGTTTTAAATCAGAACTTAAAACCTATTTGTTTTATCAGGCCTTGTGTGAATGTTTTTAAAATGTTATTATTATTATTGTTTGTATATATTGTATGTTTATTTTATTGTACAGAACCTTGATAACTTGAAAGGCACTTAAGAAATAAATTTTACTTACTACTTACTTACAAATCTTTTCAGTAGTATAAACAGTTGCCATTACATTGTGAATAATGCGTACATGTTTGAGCATTTAGATGGATGTGACTAATGAAAAAACTAGCTTATCCACCAGAGTACATTTTGAACATGGATTGCCATTTCTATAGATGGTGACATCAGGTTTTGTTTAACCGAGTGCACAGAGGTCTTTGTTTAACTAAATGACTCTTAATAAGGGTGGCATGCTATTTTCCTATATTCTGTAACTGACTATACTGTTGCATAGAAAAAATGAAAAGCCTTGTATATGAAAAGTTTCTCTTTAACTATTTCTATATATAAGCAAACATTGTGCAGTAGGTTCTAGTTATTATTGTGTTTTTTATGTGCACTTAATGCAGAGAAAACACTGCACATTTTTTATATAATCATATTTTTATTATTTATGGTGCTATTATTTCAGGGAGTTAATACAAAGATAAGTTTTTTCATCTAAAAAGACAGCAGACTGGTGCAGATGCGGTTCTGTTTTGTTTTTATTTTCTTATAATGCTAAAAACATATGAAAGTTATATGGATCTATAAATATAAAAACATATGTGTACTATGTCTATAGACTGCCCTGAAGAAGTGACTGGGGGTCACAAAACATTGGTATTTGGAACCTGAGTCAATGCCTGTGCAGAGTGATTTAAACACAAAAAATATAAAGTACTAAAGCTTTCATTTGGAGAGTGGGTCCATATGTTCCATTTCTGTTCTAGCTACATATTTGCCCATGGAATAGATCTTTCCCAGAGTCTTGTTTGCTTCTTTAGAAGTAGAGAACTATCTTGGTTCTCTTTACACCAGTGGATAGTTTGAAAATGTCTATAGTGAGCACAATCATCACAAACTGCTGGCAGAGAAGCTTAGATTGTCACTGCACAAGCAAAGAAAACAAAGGAAGCAATCCAGTTACATAAAAACATAAACAATGATTGCAGAAAATAACCAAAAGCCTAACTAGTCTACCCAGAGTTCTCTATCTGCCCTGGAGCCTATTATCCTTATGTGGTTTCACCCTTCCCAGTCCATCGCCCTCCTCCCCTCCCTACTGCTACCAACCTGAGCAACCACCAAATCCTTCTATCTATCCTAGCCATGCTTGAAACCTTGTATGGTCTTGGCACCCACCATCTCCACCAGCAGACTGTTCCATGGGTCCATCACCCTGTCCATAAAATAGAATTTCCTCAAATCCCTCTTCAACCTTCCCCCAAAATATTTTCACTCATGACCTTGGGTTCTTGACTCTGTATTCCTACTAAATAGTTCCTCACTCTTCTATTTGTTTATTCACTTCAGAAACTTGAAGGTCTGTATCATATTCTTGCTCGTCTTCCCTGGTCCCTAGTGTGCACATGTTCAGTGCCTTGAGACTATCTTCGTAAGATCTTCCCTGCTTGTCCTGAATCTTCTTGGTCACCCTACATTGTGCCATCTTTAACCTGTCCCTCTTCTCCCTTAGGTGACAACTCCAGAATTGAACACAGTATTCAAGGTGCAACCTCACCATTGACCTATATAGAGGTATTAGCAGTAACCCATGATATGGGTGTGTCAAATTTAGTGACTCAGTATGAGCGACTCAGTTTGACCGCCTGAAAAAACAGCAACTATGAAACTACAACAAGGTGCGGTGAGAGCGACATTGAAGGTACCAAAAGAGCAACAGGAAAAGGAGACGATATTGCGTGTAGGTATATGGAGGTTTGTTTGGGGAGGCAGTTCCCAGCAGACCATTTGTTCTAGTGGTAGGAGTGCCTGCCACTAGTGTGGGAGGATCCGGGTTTGGAGCTCATGGGTGAGAATTCTGTTTTAGTTCCCGGTATAGGGATATACTGTATGTCTTATTTTTGTGGTGCTGTGTTCCCTGTGTGCTGTATGACCCCCCCCAAATAGTCACCCCCTCCCAAAGTTACTCCTTTACCCCAGTGCCAGGCCCCACTCCTGGAGTTGATTATTAAAACAATGAGGGGTGCAGGAGGCAAAGCATTCACATAAACATATTAATGTATTTCACCCTGATAGGGACTGTATTTGAGGGTCGCTGTTTTTGGAGTCAGTGTAGTGTGCATCACCATTATTGACTTCAGCAACGTGCACTCACTGATTTGTACATCGCTATTATGCAATCGCTGTTATCACATGGCACCAGTAGTAGCACCACCTTTTTCCTTCTGTCAGTACTCATCCTGATACAACCCAGTATCTTAGTAGCCTTTCTATAGGCCAATTATAGTCCATGGGCATTCCTAAGTATATGGGAAATGGCTTTCATTCCATAGAAAACATTTGCCATACCCTGTCATTCCAACTTGGGAGGGTGGTATTATGCCCAACAAGCATCCCTGTAAATGATCATTTCAATCTATAAATTTGTTTATTAGAAATAGTGTATCATTCCACTTTTACTATTATAGTCTATGGGCATTCACTAGCATACGGAAAATGGCTGTCATTCCATAGAAAACAATTGTCATTAACTCATAATGCAGTTTTAAGAGATCATGTCTGCAATGTAACAACATGGCATGACAATCTAAAAATTCATGGTGGCTCCCCTGGATGATTTATGTGGTTTTAAATGCACGGCACCAAAATGGTCACTCAAAACAGACTTCGTAAAAGCACTGGTCAAAGCTGACCAAGTGGGAACAGGGATGATAAATGCTGAAGCTTTATGTCCTGAGATAGAAACACAGGAGTCCAAGAGAGACCAGACCAGTTGATACAGTATTGTTCAAGCAGGAACAGACAGTAAGAGGGAATATGCATCATGAGACATTAGATATAGTAGAACAGGAGAGGCTGAGATTGAAGCAATATTCTGAGCTGAAAATGATGAAATGGAGTAACACCAAGAGAGTGGGAGAACAGTGACAAGAGGATCAAGAATATAGAGAGTGGTGTGAGAATGAAGAAAAGGGGGTAAAGGGGTGATGAGGATGAAGTGGCTAGAGTTTGTACAAAAGGTGAATGAGCATTATCATTAGTTAGAACTTGCAAATCTGATAACACAAGACATGGTGAGTAGTGACACAAATGAGTTAGCCTAAGGTTCTTTAGTCACTATATTAAAAAATATATATATATTTTGGTAGTAACACTAAAAGAGAATGATAATGTAAACACATATATAATATAAGAAATTGTGATGTTAGACCATCAGAAACTCTTGGGGCTCAATTTTCAAAAGGTCTGTGAGCCTGACACAAGCAGTGGCAAACTACAACTTGCATCAAAGCCTGGTGTGTCAGGCACCCTGCACAAAATTTTGATACAGGAGGGATCCTGACATGAAACACACAGCAATTGCAACAACCACTCCCACGTGTCAAACTACTGGCACATGGGAGGAGTTGATGGAGGCTACCATCTATGGGCATTCCCTGCAAAGTTGCAGTAAGAGAGAAGGATAAGTAGTATCACACACTGCAAGATGCCTGTTGAATACCGCCTACAGTACTGTAGATGAGGTGGGGGTAGCTCTACATTACCCATTACCCATTAGGGAGCCTAACTGGCACAAAGCTGGCATGTCAGTGGTCCACATAGTGGCTGGCAGCACCATGATGGTGTCCATACCTAGCAGGACTATGACATGGACAATTCCTGGTAATGGCAGGGATGAGGTATTGGTAAACCATGTGCCTAGAGTCTGCCACATTGATGTGCTGCATGTATGCATAGACCTCTAGGTCCCCTAAAGCATTTAGGCAGTTGGCAATATGCCAAGAGAAGCTGTTACCTGTAAGCAGCTGAATGATGGGTTCCCAAACAAGACGTCCTGTGCTAGGTACTCTCAAATGTCTCCCATATCCCATGGTGTTGTTCTGATCACACATGTGGTGTGACACTAGACACAGCAGATTGGGCATCCAACCATATTAGGAGGGCATGGGAGCACCTTTGGTTCCATGTGGTAATAGCAATCGAAAAACAGTGATCACTATCATCGTGAAAGTATGTTGCCGAAAAGCATTTTGGTGACATCAATTAGCAGCGACCCGACATCCAGTAAACACAGAAGTGTTTATGGGGGGGGGGGGCTGTGACTCCTCTGCACCCCCTTACTAAAGATTGTCAACTCCAGGGGGGTGCATGTCAAGGAGGGAGAGAAATACAGAAAAAAAAAAAAAAAAAACAGAGCCGCAAGCAGCAGAAAAACAACAGTTGCCAGCAGGTCTCAAACCCAGTTCCTGCTGCACCGTAGCCAGTCACCCTCACCATCACACCATAGAGCTGTCTCAACTGCAACAGGATCCCACAACCCATACAAACCCTCCCTCCTATCCCTCCTCACCACCTCCCTATCCTTTCCTTCTGGTTGCTCTGCTCGCTATTGGGTCGCTACCCCAGAAGGGTAGCCATTCATAATAGTGATATAAATGAGTACCTGTTTCTACAGTCACTCACTTATTTTCGCTATCATCATGGCCTACCAGCACCTTTCACCCTGACCTGTTCTGAGGTGTGGCGCATGGGGTGTTAGACCAGCATGGTGCCCCTTGTGTCACTTCTGTTTGACACAAGTACTGTGTGTCACTTTTGGGGCTTTGAAAATGAAGCCTTTTGACTTTTCAAACAAAGGTTGAAAATGTTTTTATTCACTGTATATTGTCTATTTATTGCTTGCTTAGTTTTTGTCCAGTAGGTATTAATTGTCCCTTTGTAACATGTGAAAAGTGATCAATCAATAAATCAATCAATCAATCAATCAAGCAGTCAGTCAATGAATGATTGAATGAATAAATAAATAAATAAAATAATCTTTGCATGGACACCTGGGCTATTCATCTTGCTCCTTTGCTGACATTGGAAGCAGTAGAAACTAACGCTAGGTTAAATGATAAGGACTCTACTTCATATTAAATGTTAATGAATTCTATTCTGAAAAGGTATGAACCAGCATCAGACAATTATAAACAGAAGAAATGAAAAGCCAGAATACTGCAAGATGTTACCTAGGGGTATAGTAAACATTTTGTTGGAATGTACGCTTATTTTGATTATCATGTGGTAGGGTATGAGACAAATACTTTTGTAAAACTCAATGAGCTTATGCTACAGAAGGTTACCATGTGATATGAGTACATATTATTGAGCGGCTCAATATGAGAGACACAATAATAGCGCTTGTAGGAATACTGAGTGCTGCAAAAGAGCAAGGAGTAGGTTAGAGCCATTTAGTATAGTGTCTAGAACCACCACCACTGGAAGTTAAGGACCTGAGTTCTGGTCCTGGTGTGGGACAGGATTTCTATTGTCCTGTTTTTTGTTTTTTTAATAAGTCCACCCTCCCTGGAGTTGGGAATATTAAAGTTGGCGGGCGCAGAGGGCTTTCCCCCAGCAAAGGGGGGTTGTGGGGAGCATAGCCCCCCCCTTGGATAAAATGTTATTTTATTTTGTTGCTGTAGGAAAATGTAGCAACATTTGCTGTCTGATGTCCATCACATTTTTGACCTCGGGGATGTTGTTGCAGTGCTGTTGTTGGTTGGCGAGATTTAGTAATCGCCTTTATCACATAAATCCTACATAAGCAGTTTTTAAAAATGGCCCTAGAGAAACGTAAACACTGGCTGCTGGACAAGTCACCATAAAAAATGAATCAGACTACAGAGCTGAGTGTTGTGGCAGGGAGGCCTCATACTAATACACTGGGATGGGGTGGAACTCTAGTCAGCAGACTCACTGTTGCTGAGGCTTCAGCCAGCCGGGTCTTACTAGACACAAAGATGTCTTCATTCATTCAATACTCACTGAACAGAGGACATCTCTCCACAACACAGAACAGTTTTGTATTTTACAGCAAAATACAAGATTTTGAGAGGAAGGGGTGCTTGGAGGGAGGAGGGTGGTGAGGGCCGGAGGGGGTTTGGATGGGGGAATTCACTGACTACTGAGGGTTGCTTCAGATGGGGGGAAGCAGGGGGAGTTGGGATTTGATGTATGGGTGAGGAAAGTTTCATTACTATATGGAACACAGCTGATTGATTAGACATTGGCAGACTTCATTGGGAAGGGTGCTAGATAATGGGATTTGCATAGCAGAGGGTAGTTTTGGGATAAGGCATGATTTACAAGGCTCTGGGTGGTTGGAAGGTGGATACCCACAAACTAAGTGGATGGTGGGGCAGGATTTATAAAAAAAAGACTTTCAAACTTTGCCATGTGACATTGATGCCGGAGTCTGAAACTTTATGAAGCTTTGTGAAGTACCAAGTTCTAGACGTTGTATTAACTTTATATGTGAAGCTTAAATTCACTACATCTCTAAGTATGATGGCCCACATTGCCCATATTTATATTTACTATCATACAGTACCTTTTCATACCTCTGGCTCGTAGAGTAATTGCCTATGGTTTTTAGAATTTTGCCTTTTTTTTGGGGGGGGGGGCGGCTTAATGTGTAATTCTGTTCATGGCCTAATCTGTATTTCAGTTTATAGCCTAATTTGTTTCATACAATATAACTTATTTGTATTTTTTTACATCTCCTTAAGAAGTATCTCTGTAATTTTTATCCAATGGCTTCTTCTCCAGGCCAGAGCTGGAAACAAGCTGCTGCTGTGTGTTTTTCCTGGCTACAATACCTAAACACTTATCTAAAAGAGCACCAAACTGTCAAATGAAGTGGTTCATAGAGTTGATCACAGACATAATCCCTACCCTTAAAATGGTACTTTTTAATGAACGAATAGTGAAAGACATGTCATATACTGACTCTCTGTTCAGATTTATCTGAAGTTAATAAAAAGGTGAGCAGTATACTAAATAGTAAAATATCTGCAATTATAAAATGGGCAGTAAATGTTCCGCATCCTGCTAGGCTGAAAAAGTTTCAAAGTCATGTCCTTATTTGCACTAACTAATTGTAACAACTTCCTTCAAAACCCAGAACACATATTGGCATATTCTTATACTATCTATAACATTTTTTAAATTAAAATTGATGGCAATTTTATCACCACAAAAACATTGATATGTAAACAAAATTATTGACATACCCATTTGAATTATTCCAGAAATTATTATGAACATTTCATGGAGCCAGAATAATCTCCAAACATCTACTCTGAAGTTCCATAAAAAAAAAAAAAGAAAAACATGTAAGTACCCACACTTAACATGTAGAGCAACAGATAAAGGAACTAGAGGATGGAAAAGACAAATGAAATACTAGAAAGAAAAAAAGCTTGGGCTTGGGCTGCACTTAACAAATGAGGATTCTGATAATCAGATACAGTAGGCATCACTTAAAATGACACATTTGCCACCCCCTTATTGTCTAAATTAAATGATGTCCATTTTCTAGTTATGGTGCTTGTACTGTGATTCAGCACCTAGTGCTATTCAGTCTGCAGTTTGCGCTTACTGCACTTACTGCAACCTACACATCACACATGTCCGCATTCAGTTTCTCTGCATTTGCCACCTTAAATCCACTGTTGTTCCTCTGTTTTCAATACTGCAGCCATACTTCTGGGGTCTGAAATCCTGTTTCACCATGGCTGCAGTAAGCTGGCATGCTTTGGCCATCAGCAGGGGACCACTCAACATAACCTCCCCCTCACTGGCATTTACCAACCACATAAATAGGGCATCCTCAGTGTCAATGCCCTTGCCTTCATGCTTGCAATTGCGTGAAGAGTTATGGTTCAAGTGCCTCTGATCAGTGTCTCCCTTGAGCAGGTCACTCATGAAGTAGATGGCAAGATTGCGCACACTCATGCGAAGCAGAGAATTGACTGCCATCAGAATGTCAATCTTCTGACTCAAACTGAGAGCTGTTCATTTACTTGCCAAAGTTTCATTGTATACCTATTAGATTGCCCAATTTTTGATACCAACTTGTGTAACACCCGTTCTCAATTACATGTACCCTGTAACCTAAATGTATTTTGTCTGACCTCAGTGTGACGTGGCGCCTCTGTTGAACGCCTATTGTTTTGCAAACCTATACTATGTAACCTAAAACTCTATGTATGTCTTTAATGTGACGAGGTACCTTTGGAAATGAGCCTCTGGCTCAAAGGTTGTAAACTGATTTTACAAATAAATAAATAAAATACTGAAGCTGAATGCAGAAAGCTGTGACCAGCACTGAGGTAAGAACAACAGGAGCAGGAAATAACCAATCAAGGCAGTAAGGGCAGACAGTGGCTTATTTGGTGGTGTCAGTTACAGCTAACTTATCACATTAACACCTTGCACAGTGTGTTAAGTGTGCCCCTAGCCATCTCAAATATATGGTGGTATAGGTCCATTTTAAATGCTGAAGATACCATGCACAGCATAGGAGCAGAATTTTGGCACGGCACGTACTGTATGTCCACAAAAAGCTGAAGTGAAGTTGTTCATTTTAAGTGGAGCCTACTGTACTACATATTGACTTTAAAAGAGCAAGTACTCGCAAAATCTGTGAACTGAACATTAAATATAAGTGCTTGGTAGAAACTGAGAATTCTGAATTCACAATTATATGAAATGTTATAAGTTTTGCAAACTTTTCTGTAATTCTTACTTTGCAAACACCAAATCCTTAGAATGTGTTCTGTGAATTTTCCACTTGTTCTGTGAATTTTTCTGCCTAAATTGCTGATTGATTCAGGTGAACTGTGGTACAACAGATCTGCATAATTCCACATGGCAGTTCAATATAGCAATCCATAATTCTTGAAGTCATTCCACATTTCAGTGATCTGTTCTGTGAAATTCCATTCCACAGTGCAATATATCAATCCACAATTCCTACATTTGTTCCACTGGTGTAATTTGTAATTTTGCCAAAGATGCCAACGTGTATTCCAAACTTTAAAAGACACACAATTCTGACTTTTGTAGTAATTCTACCAGTGGAAATTATTTTCATACAGCACTTATAAATATTATTCTGTGGTACATAAGAGAGTTAAGGAACAATATTCACTATCTAGCTCTCCTGGTCTCCACATTGGCATAAGCTGCAGCCCTGGTGTAAGCTGCACCATAAACATAACCTAAGACCTGATCCAAAGCCAGCAAATATGACTTTCTTAGTGGTATCTAAAATATATAGAAGAAAGATAAAGGAAACCCCCAGCCTTCACTCAGCAATCCATGCTACTAACCTGGAGAAATTAAATGAGACTGAGTACTGTCTTTTCTTACCACTGTCCAGAAGGTGAATCATTGGGCAGCTGAATTTGGCATGTTGTACCAGGAGGGTTTTCTTGACCTAAAGTCCTATAACTTCAAGATTGGGCATTTAAAAATGGAAGAGAGTATATCACTCTCTTATTCAGTAAAGGCACCAAAAGAAAACAAGGCACAGCCATTCTGACAAGGACCAGTAGAGGTGATTTGTTTACGGTGTGTTATTCCCCAGGATTCTTATGTCCTGTAGCAAGCATTAAAACACCTTTCTGAGCTGCTGCCTGAGCCTCCTGCATTTTGATTACATTTCATCTCATAGCCAGACTGACATTTAAGGTAAACATTTAAAAACAGTCGGTTTTGGTTGCACAGGGAATACTGCTTACGTAGTACTGCTTATTAAGCTCATGTATAATCTTGTAGTGGATGCACCTTCAGCATCTAAACTTGCACCGCAGAGGTGGGATGTCACTTACAATAGAATATGTCTCTTTGTGTTTCCCAACAGCAGATTTATCCATCACTGTACATTATATGTGAAATTAAAATGGCTAGCTCCCCCGAAGCCTTGAGAGATCACACACAAGGAAGCATAGTCTACAATGTGTTACAAAAACAGCAACCGCAACAGCTCGCTGACTGGCTTCAGCCACATTACAGTTTGTATTCACCTAAGAAAAAAACAGGAAAGTACCACTGACATGTTACACTCTCACTAAGCAAGAGACCGCCACCATGTTTTTGAAACTGTTTTGGCCACCTACAGACAGAAAGTGGCCAATGATGAATGTGAATGCTTGACTGATGTTTGCCAGCTTTCCTGATTTGGGGAGTTGTGCACTTGCGCCATTGAGCTTCGGTGATAATGCCATCATTCAGTTTCCAAGCAATACTATTATGGGACCTGAATGATAGTATTATCACTCCTGAAGTGTGGAATTATCACGTCAGGAGTCATAATATTACTGATAATTTTTTGTATACTTTAGTAGAGTATTAAATTCAAGATCCATGTATTAAAATGCTGTCTTTATGCTATGTGTATAGTGAGTGTTGTTTTATTGTCATGTGACTATCTCCCTGTTGTATTTAGCACTTGCCTACTAGTTGTGATTTAAACTGTACAAAACCCTTGCCTATTCTGGTAAAAGTTACTTGTATCCCTTTCAATGTTACCTCAGCTGTGAATATGTTAAATGCTGTTGTATACTATAAAATGTTTGGTGTTGCATCGCCTTTATTGTAACTCTCCTGGGTCATACCTGAAAACAGGCAATGTTTGCCCAGTGTAACTATCTGGTTAACAAAAACTAAATAAATAAAATTAAATAAATAAATAAATAAATAAAACAAAACAGTGCCCATCACAGTATGAAAATCCATGTGAAGAGCTTTTAAATGAGGTGATATGACCCTCTGTATTTGGAGGCAGTCCAGATGTATCAATAATTAAGTTTGCCCCATATGAATACTACATTTCCACTATTTTAAACCCTTGTGATGTCAGGGATGATAAAGTTCTGCCTGGCTACAGTATGGTTAGCCACAACTTGTGCCTGTTTAGTTTGTATTTCTAGTTTCTAGTTTTTAATTTCAGTTTCTGTTTCTGTTTCAGAAACAAGGACAGACCTCTAGCTGTACCTGTTGGATTGGTCAATCTATCCAATTTGCCTACCTGTGTTCTTTGTGAGAACCAAATCAGAGATACAGAACTGCAACAAACATTAGGAGAGAATGGGCTGAATACCATCAAGGCTTTTGCAGAGAAATGGTGCCACAAAACTAGTTTCCGAGTATACCAGAAACTTCAACCTCATATGGAATAAAATCCATGACCAACTTCCCTCCAGCCCTGGAGAAACAGACCTACCTGCTCATTCAAGGTGTTGCCAAAATTTAACCAGTGAAAGGAAATTAAACACCAACTCAATGAAATAACTTTCTTCAGATCAATCTTCTAAAGCTGAATTCTCTGGCATATCTGACCCATAGATGTCTGGTAGCAGTGAAGCGGTTCATGTAACTCGATGTAAAAGGAAATAGTTGGAATTTAAGAAGGATGAGACCTGCTTCATCTATGATAAGAAAAGGAAAAAGAGAGGAAATGCGGAAGAAAAACTCTAAAGAGTTGAACTTGAAGATGGAAATATTACATTGCACGAAAGCATGTTATGCAATGATAATTCTGATGATGTTCTTTTGTCTGGTGTAGCCAAATGTTTGAAGGTCGCTACCACCAATGTTGATGTCTTTGCTGTGGACATCAAATACCATCAAAGTTGTTACAACACTTTCATCTACGTCGGCAAATGAGAGAGACAAACACCAGGCAGATTGGAAAGCATTCACACAAAGACTGCTGAAATGGAGTTTCTTCAAATCGTGAGAAGAAAGGTTGTTGAGCAGAAATGTTGCTATTTACTTCCAGAGTTACTGGAGGATTTTCATAACTTCTACGAGTTCCATGGATGCCAACAAGATGCTGGAATAAATCACACATTTCAGTTGAAGAATCTTATCAGCAATGAATTTGGAGATGAGATAGGTTTTACTGTGGGGAAGAGGAAACACAGGAATCCTCTCATTCTTCACTCAACAAAGGTTTGGCAACCTTGAGAGGAGCTGGACTCAAAGACAGTGACATCACCAAGGCATTTGCAAAGATGATCAATCAGAAATTAAAAGATAGACACAATTGAGTCACTGCAGTTTTCTATGGCATATGAAGACTTGCTTTCTGAGCTCGATAATTATGAAACCATTCTAGAAATCTTCAATGTGATAGCGCTCCCTATAAGGCCTTCTAAGAAGATTAACGCTCTAGGTTACGTGACCATCCCAACAGAAATTCAAGCTACCAAGATATGGTCCATTGCTAGTGACTAGCAATGCCTCATTACCGGAGAACATTCTCCAAAGTTGATAGTTATATCCATGGTCATTCATCGTCTCACCAGAAGTAAAGAAGCAGTCAATTGTCTACATCTTTCGGGGCTAGTATTTCTTACACAGACATCAGAGGACAAAACAAGAAATTGGCCCATGATATTAAATCTGAGAAATAAAGAGCACCTCACATGATTCTGCCTGGACAGCCAACTCATGTCACAATTGATAACTCAGATGGTAAGCAACAGACAATAACAGGAGTCTCAACAACACATGACACTAACTCAACAATTTACGTATGCCGAATTTCATGTCCTGCTATCATCTGTGATTTGCCAGTACAAGAACAGAACATTCCAAACAGCTCAACAAGAGAAGTCCAGGAAACCTTTGAGAGCTCAGAACCTATTGACTATGGGGATTATAAAACAAGAAAGAGAAACCCCCCACCAATTGTCCCATCCTACCATGAGGATGAAAGAAGGACCAAGCTTGATCTTTGTTTGAGCAAAGATTGTATTTGGGCTCTGGCAGCATGCATAGAATCTTCCAGAGAAGATGAATATCTTCCAGTCCTAGGATCATGGACAGCTTTCAGTAAAAAAGCAACATCAACCACTACCTTCAAATCTGAAACTGATTTCCTTCCCATTATACCACATAAACCAGATGATATAATTTGCAAATATTACCTTGACTTTCTCATGGATCTAATGGATGACCTACAAATTGACCACATCTTCAGCCATAGCAATCATGCAGTTCTCTACAAGATTGCACAAACAATGTGGAAAGAAGAAAAGTATACAAAAGTGGTTAATTTGATGGGAGGATTTCATGAACTGAAGGTGAGGCACAAGATCCTCTACAAGCAATACGGTGCTATGGGACTCCATTACTGGTGGTTTCAGGTGTGGATAATAGCAGATGGATCTGTTGACCAGGCCTCGGAAGGACACCACTATTCTAGATCGATGAGGTTACATAAACAATCCCTCGAGGCTCTCCTACAATTCATGGGATCCAGGATTCACGGCTCACTAACCAATGGACTATGAGAAAAACTCATCAATATTAGAAGATCTGTATTGGCAGAATCCGTGAATCTTGTCCGCTTGGATGAATCTTTCCCTGAAGTGCAGTCACGAATGCTGGAAACCTCTGGCACCATAGGACAGTGGGTGACAGGCTACATTGGTGACACCAGCTCTCTTCTCACCCAGGTTGCCACATGCAGAGACAAGAATCTGAACTTGCATCTTCAGGCTGAACGAGATATTCTACCTTTATTGTTTGCATTCAACCATCAAAACTACTATCGGTTTTTGACGTGGCATCATGTAGACCTCATCAATCTGAAAACCATCAATGAGAATACATGCAGTGAACTGCTTGAATATGGCATTGGGACTAGTCTGTCCAGTGAGGCATTCTCCACAAGTCCTGGTGACTAAGTGACTGAGGTATCAATCAACAGAGAGGTCAAAGTGAGGGGTGGACCCATGAGAGGCAGTTACAGTACGTCTGAGAAAGTGGCTGGTGGCTTCACTTTTCCCTCAAGCTCACTAAAATACATTTGTCACTGAAGGAGAAGATGCTTCTGAAAACATTGGCCACACAAATATAGAAACATAGAAACAAAGACTTTGATGGCAGATAAGGACCGCTTGGCCCATCTATTCTGCCTATTTCCCTACCTACAGGATAGTCCGCAGATCCTAGTTAACCAACAGCCTATTTCTTCCTACCCCCCCACAAGAATTGCCTTATGTCTGTCCCATGCATTCTTGAATTCTCCCACAGTTTTAGACCCTACAACCTCCTCAGGAAGGCTGTTCCATGCATCCACTACCCTATCTGTGAAATAATACTTCCTCACATTGCCCCTGAACCGCCCTCCTTCTATCTTTAAATTATGTCCCCTTGTTCTTGCACGTCTCTTTTTCTGAAAGATGCTACCCTCTTGGACTTTGTTGATTCCACTGAGATACTTAAAAGTTTCTATCATGTCCCCCTTCTCCCTTTTTTTCCTCAAGGGTATACATATTAAGCTCCTTTAGTTTCTTCTCATATGACCTCTCTTGCAGACCCTGCACCATTTTAGTTTCCCTCCTCTGGACTACCTCTATCCTGTCTATGTCCTTGTGGAGATGGGGTCTCCAGAACTGGACACAGTACTCCAGATGGGGTCTCACCAACTGTCTTTACAGAGGATAACAACTTCCTGTTTTCTGCTGCTGATGCTCTCCTCTTACATTCCAGTATACCCCCAGCCCTCCCTACTGCCTTCTCACATTGCTTGCTAACCTTAAGGTCATCTTATATGATTACCCCAGGTATCTTTCCTTTTTGTTGTTGCTACTACCTCCCACCCATTGTATTCTTCCCTGGCTCTTGTTTCCCAGGTGCATTATTTTGCACTTCTTACATTGAATCCTAGCTGCCATACTTCTGACCATTCCTCCAACCTTGCCAAGTCCCTTTTCATCCTTTCCATGCCTCCTTGTGTGTCGAATCCTGTTGCAGGTCTTGTCTCATCTGCAAAAGGCATACTTTTCCTTCCAGTCCCTCTGCAATGTCACTGATGAAAACATTAAAAAGGACTGGACCCAATACTGAACCCTGTGGTACCCCACTAGTAACCCCTCTTTGTTCAGAGTGGACTCCATTTACAATTACTTTCTGTGTCCTGTTGTGCAGCCAATGTTTTATTTAGGCTACCACCCTGGGACCCACTCCCAGGCTGGTTAATTTGACTATTAATCTTTGTGTGGGACTGTGTCAAATGCCTTGCTAAAGTCTAGGTAGGCCATGTCCACAGTCCCTCCCTGGTCTACTACTTTGGTCACCCAGTCAAAGAAATATATTAGATCGTCTGACATGACCTTCCCACTGTGAACCCATGCTGCCTTGGGTCCTGTGCTCCACTGGCCTCTAGGTACTCAACTATTCTTTCCTTCAGAAGTGACTCCATAACTTTCCCTACCACAGAGGTCAGACTGACAGGTCTGTAGTTTCCTGCCTCTGTCTTGGTCCCACTTTTGTGAAGGGGAATCACATCCACCTTCCTCCAGTCCTCGGCTACCACACCATCCTCCCATGATTTATTAAAAAGAGTAGCCAGTGGTTTCACTAGTCCTCCTTAATTCTTTTAGAATTTTGGGGTGAATTCCATCAGGACCCATTGCTTTGTCCACCTTCAGTTTTAGGAGTTCTTGCAGAACCCTTTCTTCTGTGAAAGGACTGGGATCAACCCCTTATCAAGAGTGCTTCTGTTAATTGGATTAGGCACTTCTCCTCCTCTTTTGTGAATACTGAGCAGAAATATTCATTCAGTATTCCTGTTTTTGACTGTCCCCTCTGCCCACCCACCGTTCCTTCTATTCAGCCTCACTATCCCTCCCTTTGTCTTTCTACGCTCACTGATGTACCTATAAAAGGTTTTATCCTCCTTCTTAACTGAGTTGGCTATCTTTTCCTCAGTTTTGGACTTTGCTATTCTGACTTCCCTCCCTGCTTCTTTCTGCCTTAACTGGTACAGCTCTCTGTCCTGCTCCTTCTGTGTTTCCTTATACTTCCAGAATGCTATTTTTTTCTTCCTGACTTTCACAGCCACCTCTTTTGAGAATGAGTTGACATATGGTGCCATGAAGAAACATGATGGTCAAGTGAAAGAGCTAGTGAAGAAACTTCATGCATATTCAGATCCATGTCGGGGTATATCACGACACATTGCGACAGGCATTGAAATACTGCTGGCAATAGTAGAGGCCCTTTTGAAGGCAATGGCTACAGGGAAAGTTATGTTGAGTGCATATATGAACGACCACCTCCTATCAAGGAAAGTTGGTTTCTTTGCACCCATTTAATGCAGTGGAATTTCCACAGGAATCAACAAGAAGAAAAAGTAACCCAATGTGGAATCAGTCTTGAAAGAAGACCATCAGGCTTTCGGTATCATTGTTGCAAAGTGCCCTGACAAAAAAGATGCATTTTCTCATCCTCTCACAACATATCCTCTTGCAATAGCAACTCCGGACAGAAACCTCAACAAACCTAATACCAAACATGCCTTAAGAAATTAACTCATTGATGAAGCAGAAGCTTGAAGTTCTTCCCCTCCTCCATTACACTCAGTATACATATATGTCGCCATGATGATGGTAAGATCAGTTCCTGCACAGCATACATGGGACAGCCTTTGGAAAGCACTTCTTGTCGCATTCACACCTCCATCTACAGCAAACCCAGCAGAAGTCATCATCATTTTTAATAATTATAAGGATGATCAGGAGTTCTCAGTGAAAGAGCAAGAATGAGCTGAGCAAGTGGTAGGAACAGGAAGAATGCAACTTCACATAGGATCAGATTTGCAAGAGATGCCACAGGGAAAGGTGTATCAGCACTACTTTCACAACAATGACAACAAAACAGATCTCATACAGTGCTTCAATGAGTATGTTACACAAGAGGATGTCAGAAGAAACTTATGATACCTGCTTACTATCAGCAATGGCAGAAACACGTATACTATATACCCAGATTCAGAAGAATTACTGTTTTCCTGCAGCCAGGAGGAGGCAGATACAAGGATAGTGCTGCATTGTGCTCTTGTGAAAGGCCTAGTTGTCATTTGAGCCAAAGATATAGACATCCTCATCCTGATGGTTTATGCTTTCCCAAAGACCCTTCCAGATTCACCATGGATGCTCCAAATCGACCCCGACTTATTTGTAAACATAGGATCTATATATGTTTACAGATATGTCTGGGTCTATTTGGAGCCAGACATATTTGTAAACATAGGATCTATATATGATCACATTGAACACATTGCAAGTCTCAATTTGCCAGCATACTACACTGTCTCTGGATGCGATGTACTAAGTTACTTCTACATGGTAGTGTCACAGTGTGGCTCTGTGGAAAATCAACTGTAGATATAATTATATGATTAAATCAAGTTATGGTTGAAGATTTAAGTTCTTCCCTAGGTAGCCGTAAGTGCCTTTGTGGCTACTGTTTTGATGCCTAGTGTTACTGTGCATCACTGCACAGACAGGCTGTGTAGAGCAGCTATTATAGCTCTTATTAGAGTATGGGTTTATATGTTCTATTGCGCTTTCTTTAAAATGTAGCCATTATCCCGGGGCTAATATGGAAATAAAAGAAAAGGGAATGTTACTTGCCAGTGGTAAGGGCTGAGTAAATTAAAGAGAGCTCTACCAATTTGGATTTACTAAAGGATATGGCTATATTGTTTAAGGACAGGGTTTTTGGTAAAATGTGTTAGAGGAGTCGGCGGATGATCTTTGTTAGTTAATTTCAACCTCCACTCCTAAATGCCCCTTTTTCAATTTTAATAACCCTGAAAGTAGTTTCCCTTGATTACTTTCTCTTTTTGTGGCAAAACAGGAACCCTGGATGTGTGACTTTCAGTCACCATTTAAAGAAGAGGTTTTTCTTTCTTCTAGGCAATTTGGCCGCTGAACTGGGGCTGCATCATGTCCTTTTTGAGTGTACGCGCTCTCGTGCCGAAGAACAAAATTCTCTGGTATTGAAACTGTTTGTGTCATCAGTTTTGTGAATGATTGTAAAATAACCCCAGCTTACTGAAACTCCCTGGCTGGAAATTCGTAGGCTTGGCTCTTATTAGTAATTCTGGAAAAATGCTTGGTTTTGAATGCTGCACGGCACGCCAGCTCTTTGTTCTATGAATTTAGGGACTGGCCGACCATCCATTTTCCATATTTAAGCCTTAGATTGGGGAGGCGGTGCTTAGGAAGACTGTGATAAGTATTATATATTAAAAGATAAATAAAGATATGTATTTTGAGGTTTATGGTATATAAAAGGGGATGAAAAGTGCTTTTGTTTAAGAAAATATTTGGGTATTGTTTTGAATTATCCTAAAAGAACCTTGCTTTGTTCTGCAGTGTTTCCATGGGGTTTTTGGCACCTTTTTGGGCTTTAATTTAAATTTGTTGGGAACCTTCTAGTTTCCTTCCATGTTCCCCATAAAGCTATATAACTAAGTGGCTTTCTTTATTGAGTTAGGTTGCTGAGCTTCTGTGCGATGGTGCAGACTTGAGCATTAGTAATTAAATACCTGCTTGATTGTGCTCACCATTGTGAAGGCATTTAGTCTTGTAGATTTATTTAGAAGAAAGTTTTCTGGATAAAACCAAGAGAATTCAGTATTACATACCCCCATGACTTGAATGCGGGCATTTGTTTTGGCTGATTTTGGGTAATTGGTGAAGCGAAGGTGTTGCTGCTTTTTTCTGGCATTATAAAATCCTTGAGTTCATTTCATATCAGCTCCAGCTCTCTTCTAAGAGCTGGCTGGCCATCTGTAGACTGCTTTTATGCTGCAGCTAGAGGTGGGTGGTGATTACTGATGCTCAGAGTTAATTGTAAACTCTTTAGAATTATAGAAATATACACTAGAGACTAAATGCAAGTTCTATTGTTAATTTAAATGTGTTTCTATTGTGTGAAATAAATATTTTCACAGTATTTAAGGAAATTATATTTGAAATATATTGGTGGGTGGAGTTAACATGTCACATGGTTAATGAATTGTACAAAAGAAAAGATAACATCTAGGGATGGTAGATGCGACCAAGAGATAGATCAGAGAAGATCTGAGTCTGGAGAAGAATCCAGGGGAGTAATGCCAATTGCTACACAAATGTGTTAAACTTCATTTAAAACTAGTCTTGTAGTCATGTGAAGTGATGTCGAATTAGTTCACTGTGTGTTATTTGTCCTGCTTCTGAAGAACACTATTAATTCATAAAATAAATCCTGGACTTAACAGAAAATCACCATTGTGTCACACTACTCATTTTGTCCACAAAAGCCCGCACCTTATCACAGGTATCAAAGAAATTAGTCTTTCAACGTTCACACAAGATTGAAGAAAGAATAAATCTCCTTTCAGGGCTTGGGGAAAGCACATATGCTTCACAAGACACTGAACAAAATGTCAAGACCTTCATTCAACACTGTGTGTACAATGGTACAGGAGGAGAGGATCTGGTAGACACATGAGTAAGGCAATACAATAACCTGAAAGTGAAGACTAAGCAAACAATTCTACCAGACCCAGCAAGCCTGTGTCAGCACATAAAGAGAGCAACTCTCATATCCTACTATTGGTGACCCTGCACATGGTTAGAAACCCCGAAAGATGACCCTTGTTTGTCAGGATGGAAACAAGAGGATGAAACACTGAAACCTGTGTGGTTCACTGGGTTTCAGTTATCTGAAATCCTATGTCATAGAAGAAAGGGCAGAAGGTTAGCCAGCCGACAATGTGCAGCTGATGGAGATGAGGCAGACGATGAAGGAGAGTCAACATCTCAAAGACACACACAGAAGACCAAACAAAAACCTTCGACCACAGCACCAATGACTGATTGTACATGAGATGATGACACTGAAAACAACACATCAGCCGCCAATGAACAAACTTCCTGGGGACAAATGTTCAGGCTGCGGGAGTGAATGTGACAATTCAGATCCAGAGTTGACTCCAATATAATGACTTCAAAACTGGACATTACAACCAAGGTGTACTGTTGTCCCAAAATCTTCATAGGGTTGGGTCAAATCATTGAAAAAATGACTTAATTCTAAACAGCAAATCATCACATACAACATTTAGATTTTAAGCATTACTGTACATACTTCAAACTATTTTATCAGTAAATTGCCTTGTGAATTCAATTGTTTTATGTAGTATTAATGTGTGCATTTGGTCCTGTGTCTAACAGGGAGCCTCAAAGCAATATATAGATGTCATAAATGTTCATGAATGAATGTTCAATATATAGATGTTAATGAATCATTGATAATCAGTATCTTGGAAGCTAGGGATTTGGAAATTATTAGTGAATCAAGTATTTACTAGCGATATGGTGGCCATATTAGATTTCGGTGGCTATTTTTGATTTTTGAAGTTGTTGCATCCAACTTGGCATGGCAATAAATGTAGAAAATGACACCTTGGAACTGTAAATTGGGCATTCTTAGGCCAAGCTATGGGGCCTGGAGGGCCCACAATGTCCAAAATCAGAAATAGGCCCCCCGAGAGGCCATCCACCAATTTTCTGAGGAGTTACAAGCAAATTCTGACAGGTGAGGTCTATCTACACAAGAATCTGCAGAGATACAACCTCTGCATCATAAATAAAAAGATTATGCCGGTACACCTGTCTATATTGCATTATGGGGTAAGGAAGGTCTGGAAGTTAGTGGAATGGAGCAAGTAGCATGAAGGAAGCAAGTAGCATGAAAGGGTAGTGGGGAGGAAAGAGAAGAATGGTATGGGGAATTGAGGAGAAAAAGTTCTTGCCATGAAAAGAAGAGCAGGGAACGTGTCACACAGAATCCAAGGAGGGGTGAAAAGATTAAGGTAGTGAGTTCAATGACGGGTGAGAAGAGAGGAGTTGGAAGTGAAATAGAAAGAGTAGAAATGAAGGTTCAAGTCAGGCTAAGCTGGACTTGGTAGCAATGCCAAAGACCACATCCACATAGTCAAGCACCAGCAAGATCATTTTAAGAAGAATTTTACAGAGGACAGGGAGGAGAAGGTAAGATTTGTTGAAATAAAGGGTGTGAGTTATGGAGCAGAGGTTTTGCAAACTTTGGCAATGTGGTCAATGATTCTGCCCTCCAGTTCCACTTATCAAAATTAGACTCATTACTACAGTAAATGCCATCTACAGGTTCATTTTCCACTGTCCAGTATGATCCCACTAAAGCACACTCTATGATCGCCTAAATTGATGTTCATTGACAGGCAGACGTGTTCTACACCTTGCTGTCTACAACTTCAAGTTCTGGTTACACAGATTCTCCAACTATCTGAGTACACTGCTCACCCCATCTGCCTCCTCCAGCAACAACCTTCGCTCTTGCTTGGGTAACAGAATTTTTCCCCAAGTATAAATAAAACTTGAACCAGTTAGCTTCAGTCAAAAGCTACGACATCTCTGGAACAATCTGGCTTTGAGAAATGGCCCACCCTCCAGAAATGCCTCAGTCAATCTCTGCCTGAATAATGTAATTCACTCATACTGTGACTGTATGTGACATTTACTTAGATTTTCCCAATTGTAATTCAACAATCTGGTAGCCCTGCCAATTCTGCTGTTGTGCATGCATTATAATAATTATTCTTGTAAATTATAAGTATTGTAAAATGGTATGCAGTTTCATTTGTACATTCTGGCCTCGATATTGAAAACTGCACCTGGCAATGGTGCAAGTGGTTGCTCTGCATAACTGAGTTGGGCTGGAGCAACAAAGGGATATGATTCAGAAGAGATGTGCAATGGCGCATTGCTTCTGAATATATCAAAATATGCGGGTGACACAAATACGACACGCCAGTGCATTCCCCAGACAGGTCTGAATACCTGGAATGAGAATGTGCCAGTGCATCTGGAGATGTGCCAGGTGCAATATCCAGATATTCAGACCAGAGCACGCAAATGGAGTCATTATGCATGCAATTCACAAATTGAGTTATTTGCATGCCATTATGGCCTCATATGTATGAGTTGTGCATGGCTGGCTGGTGGAATGTGCCAGTCACCCAGCACGGCATGTTTGATGTCCCTGGTAGTCCAGTGGTTCCCCCTCCCTGATCTGTACCCTGATCACTGTAGAATGAATATTATTTTGTTCCTGGTAGTCCAGTGGTTCCCCACTCCCTGCTCCATACCCCAATCACTGTAAAATGAATAATTCTCCATGGCTGCCCAGTGAATGACAGCTTACAGTAACACTTGCAAGCACATTGGTCCACACTGTCTACCAGTGAGCTGCAGTGTGTACTGTGGTAGTCATTCACATGTCAACAGTGTGGACCAATGTGCTTTCAGGTGTTACTGCAAGCTGTTATTTGGTGTGCGCAGCCACAGAGGTGAGCAGGTGAGCTTGCTGCCTGCCAATGACCTGGGTGAGGGAGTGGAGTAGGATGAGGGTCCTCTGTGTGTGTGTGTGTGTGTGTGTGTGTGTGTGGAGTGGGGGTACCATTAGACTACCAGGGACAATAAAATATTCATTTTACAGTGATCAGGGAACTGAGCAGGGAGGGGGAACAACTGGACTACCAGGATCAAAATAATAATTTTATAGCGATCGGGGTATGGATCGGGGAGGGGGGAACCACTGGAATTCCAGGGCCAATATCATATTTATATTATGGAGATCGGGGTTTGTGTGGGAGGGGGGGATACCACTGGACTACCAGTGCTCTGTATTCACTGTACAGGGATGGGATGTGGTGCTTGAGGGGTAGCCACCCAGGGGTTGGGGGATGCTGGATTGTGCCTTGCAATACAGCAGCCTGCCAGTGGATGGCTACCAGTTAGGCCTGTTTTTTACAGGCATAACTTTGTGCCCATGTATGCTGCACATCTCTGAGATGTGTCGGCAGATGCACCACACATTTCAGGTGAATATCAGGATGTTCTGCATATAATAATAATAATAATAATGAAAAAAACATGCATGGACAAGCCCCCTGGAGATGCACCGCATACATTATCTTTGCTTCCTGGCTCATCCAGAATTGAGCAGCACATTTCCCCCTTTTGAATATTGCTGATGGGTGCATTTCTGGGGTTGTGCAAGGCTGAACTCCTTTGAATATCTAGCCCATTATCTCTATATTTTGTTATATCTTTTTTGTTTTTTCTGTTATTCTATGTACGTATTGGGTTTATACATTTCCTTCTACCTCTAATTACTCCTTCTCCCAGCATGCATCTGGAATAATAATGCCCTTGTATCTCTGTATGTTTCCTTGGTTAAACAATTTCAGATACATCAGTAATTTAATTGATCAATCAATAAATATTAAGGGTTTTATTTGAATTTTGGAGTTACAAAATACCTTACACATACTTTTTTTAAACAAAGGTATAAACATATCGGAAGAAATATTTAACATTTTATTCATATTACTTTTCATTTACTTTCTGTTATGGTCTCTAAAATATTAGGAAATCACAAAACTATTAAACTGATATGGAGGAAATTAATGTGAAGAAATTAAAACTATACTGTAATATGATTAAGTCTATGACTGGGGCTGGGGCAAATTTGTCTTCTGCTGGCAGAATCCTGGTGATGATATAATTTTGCTTCTATAAAATTTTGCAAAATTGCAGCACAGAGTTTGCAAAACATTGCCAAAATTGTCATTTCAATTATTTCCATCTAATTTAAAACTAATTTGTCCAAATTGCAATACATTTATTATGCCAACCGAACCTAGTCTCATAGAAAATGTCTGCAAGTTTCAAATGTCTAGTTTTAAAGGTGACTGAGTCATTATTCGCCAAACTTTCTTGAAATTTTAAAATTACATTTTGCAAGTCAATAAAAAACAGCAGAATGTTAAGCCTCCATAACTTTAAAACTAGAAAATGGAATTGCAACAATTATGTTAGGTTCATTGACCAAATAAATGAGGCTCAGTCTGTGTCAGCTCTTTAACCTCTTGCTCAAAGACTGTCCAAATTATAAGTAGCCAACAATTGCAAAGTAACATCAGTAATTAAAGTTGAAATTCATGAGCTTTTGTGAAAATGGTGGTATTTTGTGATACTTTGTCAAAGCCATAGCAATATATTTTGCCCAGCCATATACTTGAGCTGCCATTGTCAAGAAAGGAAGAGGCTGGGTAAAGTGACAATAAGATAGCAGTCATAGGATGTGCCATAGTAATAGAATACTGTTGCCAAGTGTCAGATGAGTGTGTTGAGTGAAGAACCATGAAGACTAGTCATGGACATCACTGTCACTAGCATGTCTTCTTGTAATAGGCCAATTAAGCACTAGAGCTTGCTGATTAAATGACTTGTAAAAGCACATACTGTACATGCCCTGCATTGTTTCTGTACAATGCCACCTGCTGACTCTTTGACAGCCTTGTAGATCACATTGTTTGTTTTTAGCATTTGAAAACATTGGCACCAAATGATGCTAAGCATTACAACTAGTCTGACTGAAGCCATTTTGACAGCAGTATCTGGATATCTTTAGTCATGATGGAGCATAATAGTGCGCATTACTACCACAGGAGTTTTGGAGGGGCATTGCAAGACCATGGTGCTAATGTAGGTAAGGTGATTTGTCTGCCTGCAGTACAAGTCAAAAGAATGTGATTACTAGCCAACCCACAATGGAGTAAAGTTGTATAAAGAGACAGGGGTATAGTCCTGTCAATAGGAAGGAAAATCAAGGGGATCTGAACAATAGGATGGGGGAGGTAGCTAGTTCATGGGTCACCAGTGGCAGGAGTTAGATGTATGGGTCCACCAACAAAATGGCAGCTGGGCTAAGTAGCAAAAAAACAGTAGACTGCAAGTAGGAGAAATAAATCATAGAGGGAAAATTATCACTTGAAAGTATGATGTATGAGAATCGCAGCCCACAAAATTGACTGGTCTGAGCAACAAATGTAGTTGGAAGTCCAGAACTTAGAGGTACTCACAGGGACCTGGTAGGAAAGAAAATTACTGGGGAACCAAGTAGGAGAAATTCTGGATATTTCAATGAGATAAATCCTACAAGAAAAGGACTATGTAGCAGGGGTCGACAAATCCCAGAGTCTGACATCCCGGGCTAACATGAACTGATAAGGGACAAGCACATTTAATGCTCTTGGTTGTCCACGGACAACCAAAGTAGTGCTGGCTGCCTTGAATTTTTTTTTTTTTTGCTTTAGGTGCCTGCCATGTATGATTTTGGCCACTAGATGTCCTCCCTTCATGTCAGTGAGTAAAGCCCTGCTGCTGGTCACATGATTGTGAGTCTGGCACCCCATGTGGTATATGCTGTGTGTCCCAGGAGCTCCACGGCCATGGGGAAGAAAGACAAGAAAGCCAGAGTAAAAGGAGCATGTGCTTGCCTGGATGCCCACTTCACAGCAATCTGGACTGCCTCCCGCCTGATGCACCCACACATCATCTGTACCGGAGCCATCCATAGGATTGACAGGTGATCCAACAAATGGGTTTGGGTTGTAGCAGTAGCAGTGCCTGTCAGTCCTGGCATGAGGGAAGGGGGCGGGAGATAATATTCGGTGGCAGTTAGACAAAGTTCAATTTTCACTGCAGCAGCAGACTTGGATGCATTTCAGTGTGCAATTGGAGCATGTGTGTTGTGGAGTGGTTATTTGCTAATTGCTAGTAAGCTTGTGGGAGTCAGACTGGTGAAAAAAAAACAACGAATATCGATCTGTTTCTTTGGTGGGGTGTTTTGTGAAAAAAAAGAGAAGCATGATGGATAGGTGAAAGCGGGGGGTGGAGAAGGTTTTTAGGACCGGAGGGAGAGCCTAGAGAATCGGGTTAGAGTGGGGTCTGGTCTGCATCTGTATTGGCCTGGCTTAGTGGCTTCTTCCACATAGAGATAGAGGCGACAGCCAGAAAGAAAGTACAAAAAGAAAGGAAAGTCTGAAAAAAAAAGTACAGTGAGCTACAACGAAATCAGAGGAGAAGGGTGTAAAACTGTAATAGTGTACTTGTACTTACTGTACACTAAGTACAACAACAGAACAAAACTGATGCAACGTTGGCAAACAGAACACTTGGTTGGTCTGGGAGATAGGTCTAGGACTTGTCTTGCAGTCTACTCTAGCTAGCTGTCTGAGAAGAAATAAGAGCTGGGGCTTGTATTGCCAAAAAATAATAAAAGGCTGTGAAAAACAGTGAGGCTATTTGTGTGTGTTGCCTGCCCAAACAGTGTAAGAAATAAGAGTGAGGGTCAGGGACTTTGTGTGTTGCCTAAAACTGAAAAACTGAGAAGAAACAAAAGTGTGAAATGCTTTGTCTATGTGCTGCCCTGTTGCCCACCTGCCCTATGAAAACTTAATAGAAGGGCTAGGAATAAAGAAGTGAGGGGCTTTGTTTATGTGGTGTCCTAAGAAAACTTAATTAAAAATGTAATACATACTACTGCCTGACTGACTGTGTGAGGGACAGGACAGGAGGGAGAGAGAGAAGTAGAAATTGGAAAAGAAAAAATATAATTAAAAGAAAAATAAATCACATTATTAAACTGCTGCAGCTGTGTGAGACATTAAATCCAGCCTGTGTGTGTGTGTGTGCTGAGGGTCAGAGACAGTAGGGGGAGGACAGTAGAGGAGAGAGAGCCAGAAATTAAATAAAAAAACCTGAAAAGGGAACACTTGGTGGTGGGGTGTTGTTTGTACACTACAGAGAGAAATATAAAATAAATCAAAAAATATTCTGAACAAAGTATGGTGTACTGAAGTTAAAAAGTTTATCCTGTATGACTACACTCCTTTATTGCTGCGTTCCTGACTCTAACTGGCTGCCTGCAGTGAAGTCACTTGACCATTGTGAGTTTCAACATAAACTTTAACTAACAGAATAAAGTGCATTTCCTGTGTTCACCACCCAAGCACTACCCTAACACTACCCACCCCCACCCACACACCCAGTCATTTTATTTGCAGAGCAAGCAAATGTGGAAAAAAGTTAAAAACACAACAAATAAAAATATGACTATGCAAAAGAATAAGAAACAAAAGACTCTATTTTCTATGTGGTCAAGAGGAGCAGCAGCAGCAGCCGCCATTGGGCCTAGCCAAACAGAAAGACAGTCTTCTCAAAATAAAAGAGACACTGAGTCTTTTTCTGCTGTGGTAATGGACATAACAGCAACTGATGCTGATGTGCAGCAGCAGCATTCATCAATTGAATTAAACCGTGAACTGGAAGCATCTGTTTCCTATCCTAAGAACCTAACTTTGCTGGATCAGCAAATAGACAGGATCTCTAAAGACAAAAAATATGACCAGGAGAAAAGGACAAGAAGGTTGAACACTTATAAATGGTTGAGATACGATGATAAAAACAGACTGATGTTTTGCACTGTGTGTGAAAAGTACCCCACTATTGCAACACTTTTCAAAAAAACAAAATGTCTTTTCAGCAGGCTCTAACAACTTTCGTATTGAGTCACTACGGGCACATGAAAAGTCAAATCCGCATGTGTTATGCTAGAACCATCACATTCTGGAAAGTGGTTAGCGAGCAGTTCGGTGTGATATTACCGAGTCACCACTTTAGCAAGCCTTTGCACTGTTGGAAGAGGCCACAAAGGTGAAGATTAGATGTCTGTTCAACACAGCGTACTCCATTGCAAAACATTTGTGCCCTTTTTCCGACATGAAATGGCTATGTGAATTGAAAGAGAAAAATAGTATTAAGCTAGGTACGAATTATACCAATGATAAGCAAGCCAGGGACTTTTGCAGAGCTATATCTGCTGTTCTATCCAAAACCCAGACACGGACTCTTAAAAATGCAAAATATGAGACAGTTCTTGCTGATAGCAGCACTGATGCGGCCATAATTGAATGGGAAAATGTCTTCCTGCGTTACGTAGATCCTAACACAAAAGATGCATGTACATATCTGATCCAGGCTGTGCCCTTGGAATTCACGCATGCTGAAGGTGTCTTTAATGCAATAAAAACTGCATTAGATTCACTACATGTACCTCTCACTGACCTATCAAATGTGAGCAATCTGGGGCCACTTTTGATTTCTTCCAATTTTGATGGGGCAAGTGTAATGATGGGTGAATGGGGTGGAACCATTGCAAAGCTATGGGACCACGTTCCTCACATCATTGACATGCACTGTGTTGCCCATAAGCTGGAGTTGGCAGTTCTTGATGTAATGAAAACAAACCCCTTCAAATCAAAGCTTGAAAATACTCTAAACTACCACTATAGTCCAAAAAAGATGAGAGAGCTACAAGAAACTGCACATGTGATAGATACTGATCTGGCACATTTTAGTGCAATTAAACAGATGAGATGGCTGGCCAGTAGATCATGTTCAGTTGATGCAGTTCAGGTGAATCTACCTACAGTTGCTCAGCACTTGCAACTGCATCTGCTGCTGATGGTTCAAAAACAAAGGTGCTGTTAAAAGAGGTACAGTCTGTGCAGTTTGTCAAATCACTTTATATCCCTCAAGATTTTTTGCCCGTACTTAGAAATCCTTCCCTGCAGTTTTAAAGAGATGACTTAATAATTCTCGAAGTACCACATCTCATTGAGATCTGCCTACTCTAGCTGATGGAACTCAAATCAAAGCCAGGGAAATACGTGATGGCTTTCCTGGTTCATTACAAACCTCAGAACAGATGCATGGATTATGTAATTTCACAGAAGGAAGTCGAGAAGACTGTGCCCTTCACATTCAAAGGCAGCAGTCCTGAAATAAATTTTGGGACAGATACACAATTGCAGACTTTAGTAGATGCAGCAATAGATTGCATTGATGTAAGATTTCAAAATTTCTCAGAGGTGCCTCTGCAATGGTTCACCTGTCTGGATTTTAAACAGTTTGATCTACCAAGGGAACAACTTGTGGAATTTGGGACCAATGAAGTGGCTAATTTGGCAGCATACTTAAATTTTTTCACTGAAGAGCAGCAGGAAAATATTAGATCAGAATATGCTGCACTTAAGGCTCTGCTGAAATCTGCAGTTGCTAAACCCTATCTGTAGGTTTATACAAGACTGCTGAAAGAAAAAACGCCCCAGATTGTTCACATTCCAGAGTTAGTGGAAATACTACTGGTGATGAATGTGTCAACTGCAAAGTGCGAATGAGTGTTCTCCATTCAAAACCTGATAAAGACAAAAATAAGGACATGTCTGGCAGATGACACACTACAGTCACTTCTTCAAATAGCAGTAGAGGGTCCCGAACTATGTGACTTCAATCCAGATCCAGCAGTAAACCATTGGCTTCTGTCTGGTCCAGGCATTCGACATATCCATGGGCATGCTGCTGCTGCTGATACAACTGAATCTGATACTTCTGTATTTCATGCTGCTAGTGCTGCTGCTTCTGCTCCATCACAATCATCCTGTCCTAGCACCACTACCACCAGCCCACTTGATGTTGGTGACAGTTCTGAATCTGAGTTCTGATTATATTTGCCCTAATTATGCTCTGCTTCATTCTGGCTTGTCAGGGACTGGACGGAGTTGAGCACCACTTGACTTAGACTTCAGATCACTCAATCTGTATTAAAATAAACATTTAAAGATAGTTACATCTTCATTTTTACAGTTTTCAATAGCTTACATCATGTAGTATTAATAATAGAATGACACAGCCATTTACTTTGCTGCTACACAATTTTTTATATGTTTTCCTTAAAGTATGGCCTTCTGACCATAGGACAACCACTCATAACAGTGAGACTACTATTTTTGGATAGGCCAGTAGTCCTGGACTACTACATCATTTTGAGATTTGTCGATCCCTGCTATGTGGTATTGTTTTGAAATAAACTTGTTTGTAAAAAAGAAGAGGAAATGAATGTGGTAAGCAGTTCCACAGAGTCCGTCTGGTCAAACTCAGAGTAAGAATGGGAGGGGGATGACAGGGTTGGGTAAAACCCTGTCTCATTTGTTCTGCCGTGATTTTCAATTGGCCTTTAAATCAGCACAATGCGTGCCAATCTGCAGCTGCAGATAACTCTGGGTATATCAGCGACCCTGCATTCTATTCCAGAAAAGAGGAGGTCCCTGCACAAAAGTCCAGAGAGTTGCTGCCACCATGGGGTTACAACAAACATTTAATGCACCTGAGGGTTGGATGGATTGTCCCGTCAAGCACTCCCCACCCTGCGCAACCTTAGAGGTGCCATGAAGATGGGGGGGTTAATATGTTTGGAAGGTGGGACTGGGGGCACAGGTAGAAGTGGGGATGCTATAGGGGCAGGGGGGAATGGCAGCACTGTGAGGATTCTGAGGTGGCACCCAGATGGGGTGCCATGCTTCATGAGACAGAGCTGATTGACCAGGGTAGAGGGGGGTTGGCATGAAGGGAACATGACCTGAACACCAGATGGCAACAACCCTGGCACCTGCCCCAGAAGATCCACAGTCCACAGCAGTGTAGTAGGGAATCTGCCTGCTGCCAGGAGGGGGTCCAAGTACCAGGGAAATGTCACAGTGCCTGGGAAACATTACCCTCAACTAACTGCACCCCACAACCTGCAGCCACTGCCATCCACTGCATATATGGGTCTCTGTCACCTCTGGGGCAGGTGCCAAGGATGTTGCTGGCCATTGTCTGGGTCAGGGTCTGTCTGTGCCAACTCCCCTCTAATTGAGCTGATCAACTCTGTCCTAGCACTGCACATGGAAACCCTGCCGGGTGCCACTTCAACACCATGACACTGCCGCCATGCCCAAGTCACACCGTATGGCACCCTCACTGCTCCCTGTACTCCCTGTCCTGACCTTCCAGGCTCCCCCCCACTTGCCTTCCTGCCAGACAGTGGAGCAGCACCCTTAGATCAGCTTCTGGCTGGTCTAAACTCAGCCCCCTCTTGCGACCATGGCAGGGCTTTCAAAATTCCCCAAAAAGGGGATGGTGCAGCCCCACCATGGCACAACCCTCCTTGCATTCTGGTACAAGGGTGCTTCTGCCACAATGGTGGTGCAGGGTGGCTTTGGGGTAAGGTATTCTAATTTCAATGCAGCCCGCATGCAAAAATTAGGATTGCAGCAAACTTTGGTGCAAGAGACCACTTGCATCAAATTCATTTGGTGCAGGCACCATGCTCCAAAGTTCTTGCTTTTAACATTGGGCCCAAAGATCCATTCTGCTACCCTCTTAGTCTGCCATTTTTCTATCTCTTGCCATTCTGCTTGCACAGTAAAATGTTCTTTGTGGCACCAAGAAATCGGCCTCTCTGATGATCCCACAATTTCCTCCATTTTCTCCCTTCCTTCACTTGCTGTTTCTAGTCTTTCTTTCTTGCCCTGATTCTCTGTTGTCAAAAAAATAAACTTAGATCCTTTAGTTTGCAAATGTATATACTTATATTATTGAAAGGTTTGCAGAAAGCTATTTGAGTTTATCTGGAGCCCAATGGATTAACTTATTGGTGCGTTTTGACATTCACATGCTTGTTTGCAGAATTTTCAGCAGAAAATCAGCCCTTGGACAGGATAACTTAATTGGTTGCACCTGTTAACTCATTGTTTCCTAGCAGATGCCTGTTGGCATCAGTAAAATACACTGGTGTGTCCTGAGGACACCTATAGAAGTCAGCTACTGACTTCCTGGGTGCCCTGTCAACGTCTGGAGAAGTCACTTATATATTTTAGTATATAATGTAAAAGAATATAATATATATTTGACTGCATAGCACCACTGGAAAGGTAATTTTGTGCTGAACAACTTTGCCACTGATATTCTGTGTATATCATGTATACTTTAGGAGTTATTTGTATCTGTTTATGGTATGGTGTGTATGGCTTAAGTTGCCTGTTTTAGTGAAAAAAAATGTTTTTGCTGTTTCAACCAGCATAGAAAAAAAACAAAATTACATATTATTCTTTGCATACCACCTCTGGAAAGGTAATTTTGTGCTGAATAACTTTGCCACTCATACTTTGTGTCTAGCACTTACGGTTCTTGAGCTATTAGGATTTGTTTGTGGCATGCTGACTATAGCTTGATTTTGCTTAGAAAGGCCAGGATTTACTATTAATAGTATACAGGAAGCAAGTGGTGCAACTTCAGAGAGCTCCTGTGGAGGCAATGAGCTAAGAAGACTAATGTACTCTTGAGGCTGGTAACATGAAAGTAACTGAAAAAGTCTTAATACATTTTGTGGAACACAGGTGATGTAATTTACAAGAACAGGATGCAGAATGTAATTGCCAGGGGAAACAAATCTTATAAAAAGAGGGCAATGTTTTGTTTAGAGATACCCAGAGCTGGAGATTTTAGCAGGACTCACAGATGAAAAGCATCTGTTTGAACTGGCTGCATCAAGAGCTAGCCTGCACAATTTTATTTTTATTTTATTGTTATTGATAATCATAAAACACTACTTGTGAATTTTATAACTTCTCCTGTTTTTTCTGTGTTTCCTGACCAACTATGTGCTTTAACAACAGGGGCATAAAATACTCTCTAGAGATGCTGCGAAGTTAAACTTCACCCACAAATTTCATGTAAAGCGCCAAAAATTTGTGCTTTGTGGAATTCGTGGAGTTTTGGCTGATAATCAAAACTCTGAGTTATGCGATTTGCATGAAGTTTTTGGAGAAATTTGAAGTTTTTTTCCACAAAGCGCAAAATTTGTGGGCAAAATTTCATGCTTCATGGTAGAATCCATGAAAAGTGCACCACGAAATCTGCAAATTACCTCACAGAGTGAATTTTGCAGACTTCACACATCCCTAATAATCTCCAGGAAAGGAATTACGGATGGCATAGCGCTCAGCACAGTTAAATAAGATAAGTGCTTTGCCAAAGTTAAATTCCACAAGTAGAATTCTAGTAACATTGCCTAATATACATCCATGAATTTTTGAGAACATTATGCCAGTTAGTAGTTTCTTATTATGAGCTCCTGTAAATTACAATTTACTTAAACAGAAACATGGAAACATAGAAACATAGACTTTGATGGCAGATAAGAACCGCTTGGCCCACATAGTCTGCCCATTTCCCTACCTACAGGATAGGCTGCAGATCCTAGTTAACCAACAGCCTATTTCTTCCTACCCCCCACAAGAATTGCCTTATGCCTGTCTCATGCATTCTTGAGTTCTCCCACAGTTTTAGACCCCACAACCTCCTCAGGAAGGCTGTTCCATGCAACCACTACCCTATCTGTGAAAAAATACTTCCTCACATTGCCCCTGAACTGCCCCCCTCTATCTTTAAATTGTGTCCCCTTGTTCTTGCACGTCTCTTTTTCTAGAAGATGCTACTCTCTAGGACTTTGTTGATTCCACTGAGGTATTTAAAAGTTTCTATCATGTCCCCCCTCTCCCTTCTTTTCTCAAGGGTATTCATATTAAGCTCCTTTAGTCTCTCCTCATATGGCTTCTCTTGCAGACCCTGCACCATTTTGATTGACCTCTTCTGGACTGCCTCTATCCTGTCTATGTCCTTGCGGAGATGGGGTCTCCAGAACTGGATACAGTACTCCAGATGGGGTCTCACCAACTGTCTGTACAGAGGGATAACAACTTTCTGTTTTCTGCTGCTGATGCCTCTCCCTATGCATCCCAGTATACCCTCAGCCCTCCCTACTGCCTTCTCACATTGCTTGCTAACCTTAAGGTCATCTGATATGATTACCCCAGGTCCCTTTCCTTTTTGTTGTTGTTACTACCCCCCCATTGTGTAATCTTCCCCTGGGTTCTTGTTTCCCAGGTGCACTATTTTGCACTTCTTTGCATTGAATCCTAGCTGCCATACTTCTGACCATTCCTCCAACTTTATCTTTTTTGGCTGAACTCCATGGACCTTCTTCTCCGGGTTCTCCTGTGGCAACCCCTGGTGCATCAGTCCACCTGGGATATATGGGTGATATCCATCAGAAAACATCCTTCTTCGGCCAGTTTGGATGCTTCCAGCAAGTTATCCCACTTCTAATACCAAGTCTGTGAAGCGGCTGTAGGATAACAGATGGACCAGACACCGAACTTCAGGTTCAACACACAATCTCTGTATGACATTTATTCAAAATACAAGAAATATCCTTCTGCAGTGGCATATTTCTTCTTCAGTACATCAGTTTGCAGCAACAGACTATGAATGTCCTTTCTCTGCACTTAGCCAGCACCTACTGACACTGATCTCTGATCCTACAGCTACCTCCATATTTAGCAGTTTCTAATACTCTTCCAAGAAAGTATGTAGATACATTTTCAGTTATCTAACTCCACAGGTGGATAAGCTGTAAGCAACAAAATATTTTAAGAAATGTTTACAAAAATAATAACAAGGAGGATGGGGCCCAGGATGAAAAGCCTGTGAACCCTACTTTTACTGAAGAGTGGGATAAGACATTTATCTAAACTGCTTGGAGTTGGACTGAGAGATTGGAGCAGAACTAATTAACAGCAAGGTCAGCCAGTCCCACCCACCTCAACTTATCCTACAGGTAGGAGGAAGAGGAGGTGCAGTAGGCTACTGTATCAAAGAAATTTTCAGGGTAATAAATATGTCAGTGGTGCAGCACCCCTGGTTCATTCCATTAGGATGAAATCACCGACCAGGAAAGGTCAGTAAAATGGTTCTTGCCGAAGCAGGACTGGAAGGTAAAGAATAAGTCAATAGAGTCTAGGAAGGATGGTAGCTAAGAAAGCACTAGTTTCTCCTATAGTTTGCAAGTGAAGGAAGGAGAGAGATACAAGACTAGATCACTGGGGAAAAGGGTGACCCCTTAAGAATTGGGAGGACCTTGTTCTGCTTCAATGTCTAAGGAACAAGATAAAGGAGCTTGGGGTCCAGGCCATTGGGTCTATGACCTTTATCAGGATTAAATAAGATGGACATATAGGGTGATAGAGAGACAGATGGGGAGAAGACAAATGGATTAAAGGGGCTGAGGGAGAAGAAAGGGAAATGAGAAAAGGTAGACTAACAGGGTGTGGGAGAGAGCACAGGTAGCAAAGAATTGATTTAAGGCAGCAGCCACATCAGGTGAAGGGAAGACTGGGGAGCTACTGAGAGTCATGATAAAAGCAGCTAAAAGATAGGGGGAAGTCAGAAATAGAGTGAACAACCTTTCTAAATGTATATGTGGAGATAAGATTCATCTGGAGGTTGGATGCAAAGGTGTTGACTTTTGCTTTCAAGATAGCCATGGTGCTGCCATTGCAGAGTTATTTGTACCTTCACAAGTCCTGAATGGCACTGAGGACCTATGAATGTGTCAGCCAGAATCGTATTCCTAAAAGAGGATAGAGAGCTTTCTGGAGTGCCAAGAGAGGTGGTATCCATGGACATGTGACATCCTGGAAGGGGGATGTTTATTTCCAATAGCAGAGAATTAAAAAAAAAACAAACAAAGCAAGAGGGCATTATCTATTTCAGTGGATATAGAAATGGGGGACCTATCAACATTACAGTGGTCATCTAAAAGGGCTGGCAGGTTCAGAGAGACCTGAGCAGCCTAGACCATTTGTACTTTGTGGGGAATTTAGGATGCTGAATTTTGCATGCACAGTAGACCATGTGATGGTCACTGAGGCAGTAAGGAAGAATGTTATGAGGTGAGAGAGAAAGAGGGACTTTTTTTTGGTTGATATATTTATGAAAGAGAGAAAACCAGTTGGTGTTAAGGTCACCCATGATTAATCTGTGAGGGGAGAAAATCATGCAGGGTTGTGGGAATGGCACAAAGGAAGATTGAGATACCACTAATAAAAATGAAAAGGGAGTAGGAAAACAAATGTACACAAGATAAGCTTATGGGAGGAGAAATGGAGCCTGGCAGAATAAAACACAACACTTCAGCAATCTGCAGCAGTGTTACTGTAGGAAACAAGATAATTTCAGTTCAGGGTAGGGTTGGGGAAGGGGTTATTGGGAGTTGAGGTATTGGGAATTTTTACAGTATGCAAGAAGCGGACTGTTTTGACTTGTGGTTTATGGGGTGGGTGAGGTGGGGGTTTAATGTCACATGGATTGCACTTTGAACTATGTGTGATATGTCTGTGTTGTAAATTGCATTAAAATACATTTAATAAAAAAAAGAAAATTTCAATGTGAGGAGAAAGGAAAGTGTAAGGCAAAAGGAGGGAAGAGCAAGAAGACAAGGAGGGAGAAGAGATAAAAATTTAGTGAAGATGGTTTTGGAGGGAAGAGGAGACAGAAAAGCAGAGGAGAGGATGAAGACGTAAAGGAGGGCTGCAGAGTGACAAGGTTTGGGTAGGATGAAGCAAGGGAAGGGGGAAGGCAGGGAAACAGGAAGTGAAAAAAACAAAACAAGGGAGAGAAGGGAGACAAAGCATGCTCAAAAATAATTAAAAACGTGAACCCAAGTAATCAACTTTCAGACTGACAAGCATTGCACAAGACAGCTTATACTGTACAGGAGGTAGCACTGGTAAAATGTAACAACTGGGAAGCTAAGAGAGAGACAAGCTAAGTCTAAGGACATAAAATTAGCTTAGTACCGCAGTTAAACCAGTAAAGGACAATGTACAAAATAAATTGGGTTCCACATCAGTACACTGACAATAACGATGTCGAAACCCCTGACATCGATGTGAACAATGCTGACTGTCATCAGTCTTCCTGTCAGGAAAATGTATTTTTCTGTGGGGGGCTTTGCCTCCCACACACCCCATGAGGGGGGCTGTGCCCCCCCACAGCCCCATCTCTAATTATCCAACTCCAAGTCAGAGTTGGTTTGGGGTTGGGGCGAAACACCAGGAGTTGCAGTGTCAGCATACAGCAGACCACCACAGCGACCTGCTGAGATTTGTCACTGGGGTGGTGTACGCTGTAACATTGTCAATGTACTGATGTGCTACCAATAAATTGTTGCAATCATCATACAGTACAAGTCAGAAGATCAAACAAATAACGCTATCCACTGGAAGTTAGAAGGAATAATACACCTGAGTTAAACAGAGTTATATACACTGCTCCTCTATGTATACCCATGCAGCACAGGAAGTATGGTATAGCACCATGGCAAAGGTCAGGGAGACCAGCCCTTAAGAGGAACTATTCTTGCACACCTTAAAGAGCAACTTTACAGCCCTTTCCCTCAACAACACTATAGAAGCCTTACAGGGCCCCTATTCCTATGCTGCCAGTATTTTGATTTTTAAGTATCCCTTTCTGAGAAGGGAAAGGAATGTATTTTGGCTACTTGAAGCCATGCCACATCAATCACTTGCACTTCCTGGTACCTGCTGTAACTCTGATCCACTCCCGATCTGTCCCTGTGCTATCACATTTTCTGATGTCACTATATGGAAAGCTCAGGGGCGCATTCCATAGAAATGAATGGGGCCAGTTTTCAAAGTCCATTTTTGGTATTTCAAATGACCATCATTGACAAATCAAGGGCACTGCTCAACTAACAAGAACCTTGTTAGTTGAGCAGCGCCCTTGATTGGTCCATGATGGCCATTTGCAATACCAAAAACCAACTTTGAAAACTGGCGCCATTCATTTCTATGGAGCTTTCCCCTGCGCTATCCATATAGTGACATCAGAAAATGTGATAGTATATGGGCAGATCAGAGGTGGATCAGAGATACAGCAGGTACCAGGAAGTGGAAGGGATTGGCATGACATGGCTCCATGGAGCCAAAATATTATCCATTCCCTTCCCAAATAGGGACACTTAAAAAATCAAAATTTCGGCAGCACATGAAAAGGGGCCAGGTAAGGCTTCTATAGTGTTCTTTAGAGCAATTCTTTTTAATACTGGGATAGCCACTCTTTAATAAGAAGGAACATTTTAGCACAGTAAACTAGGTTAATACAGGAACTAGTCAAAAGTGGCCAGAGCAAAACCAGTCCACATAGAATAGACTAATGGGATTAAAAACAAATATAATGAGCAGTAATGCAGGATGGTAGAAGTAAACAACACTGGCAACATATACCAGAAACCGGGGGGCATGGCCAACAGCTGAAAGAAATGGTTGCCTGAGACCTGTGCTCTCTGAAAACCCTATTCTAAATCCGGAATAACTCCAATCTTTCTGCAGCGAGGCACAACTTTAATTCACACAAACCGTATACTAGTGCCTACCTTTCCAGGGACTTCTTGATTGGGCTTCTGGCTGCCAGCACTATGGAGTTCCAGCCTTCTCACATCTGTGCTCTGACAAGTGGCCCAGCCACACAAGTGGATCCCCAAGATGGATTCCGCACCACCATTGCAACCGCCCAATGACAAGCTGTAGGAAATCCGGCAAATGTTTGCTGAGATCCTGCATAGAATGGACAATATGGCTCTAGCAACTAAAAATAACTCGGCTGACATAATAGAACTAACACAAAGAGCCTGTGTCTCGGAACACAGGCTAGCCAAAGCAGAGGATGGCTGGCACAGAATCATCCACTTGCTGTGGTCCAGAGTTTTTCTTTTTTATTCGATTTTTTATTTTTATTTTTTATACTTGTCAGCAAGATGAGCAAAATTGCCCGTTTTCACAAACAACAAGTAAATATAATAAAAACATTAAGACATGCTCATTATAAATAAGACAGGACATACATACCAAGCAGACATTATGATACAATACAATATTAACAGTTGCAATTACAATCAGATAATGTGTTCAGCCATTGAGCAGGATTGTTCTTAAATTTTCGTACAGTAACAGCATTAGTAACAGTGGATAGAAGACCATTGAACAGTGTAATTGACTGAATATGACTGACCTCTGACCTACTATTTTTTTATAGAGGGGGACTCTAAATAAACCGCTAATCTGGGACCTTGCCTCAAAAGGGCCTTGGTAAGTGGGGAGGAGATCTTGAATAACCTGAGGGAGCTAACCCATGATCCTTTGAACACAAAGGCTCCCAACTTTATTTTTAGTCTATCTATGAAAGAAGGACAATTGGCCTTTTTTAACAATAAACAATGATGAGTTCTAGTAGGAATACTAGTCATGAATCACAAAACACTGTGATAGGTTGACTGTAATTTATTTATCATTTTAACACTTGTTCCTGAATAAATTAACAGGTCATATTGAAACAAACTTAAAAGAAAACTATGACCCAGAAGTCTCCTTGATTCTGAAATAAGAAAGGGTTTAATTCTAAAAAGCATTCCTAATCTCTGATGCATTTTCCAAGTTACTATGGTGGTTTGAGAATCAAAAGTTAATTGAGGATCAGAAGTGACCCCCAAATAATTAAAGCTCTCCACCAACTCAATAGGATTCCCTTTGAAATCAGTAACCTGTACATTTATATATCTGGCTTTCCTAGTACCTGCGAAAATCATACATTTAGTTTCCCCTGAATTCAGCACAAGATTATGAGACAAGAGCCACCTTTGAAATATGTCAAAGTCCTGTTGGACTTTGACTAATGCAAGGTCTGGTTTTAAATCATCAGAGACAATCACTGCATCATCTGCATACACAATTAATTTAAAGCCATCACAGATTGTTGGAACAGAATTCAAAATAAGAGAAAACAGTAAAGGTCCCAAAATTGAGCCTTGTGGTTCACCACAAGAAATTGGTGGGATCAGAACAGACTTGGCCAATAATGGTTTTATGTTTCCTATTATTTAAATAACTCCCTATCCACAAAATAACATCCCTGGAAAAAAATACTTCAATCAGTGTGCTCAACAACAAAGTATGATCTACTAGATCTAAGGCCTTGGTGAGGTCCACGAACACTGCAGCAACAGAGTGATGTATATCAAGGGGACCACGAATGCTGTTCATGAACCCCACCAAAGCCGTTTCAATATTGTGATTTTTCTTGAAGCCATGTTGACAATTAGTCAACAAATCATATTCTGATAAGAAAACCTGCATCTGATCAAGCACAATTCTTTCCAATATTTTAGATAATGGTGAAAGTAAAGAAATGGATCTATAATTAAATAAATAGTTGAGGACCTTGAAAACCGCAGCCGCCAAAATAACCTCCAGTTTGTGGGGTTTCCAGAGGGCTGTGAGGGAAAGGACACTATTCAATTTCTCCAGCACGAGTTACTAACAATCCTTAACCGGTGCATTGGGGACTAGAGATGAAGCAAATTTAAATTTCACCAGCGAAGTGAACACGAAGTGGGCACTTTGTGTTGTCACTCCGCTTTGCAGAGTGGCCAGCATGAAATGCCCACTTCACCTTGTTGTTATTACTTTGCATTGTCATTCTGCCTTAAGGCTAAGTAAGGTGGAGTGACAACAATACTGGCAGCCCCCCACACACACAGTCACTAGAATTAATGTGTATCCCCAAAATGCTACTGTCATCTTGTCTCCAGAAAATTCCCCAGTGCTGATGCCGATGAAGTGAAATGAGAGAGTAACAAGAAATGCAAAGTCTCCCAGAATTAATGGCACACTCAGTCATAAGGGCAGTTGTCAGATAAAGTCACGAGAATTAATGTTCATCCCCAAAATGCTACTGTCTTGTGTCCAGAAAATTCCCCGCTGCTGACGAAGTGAAACGAGAGTGTAATGAGACATGCAAAGTCTCCCATCTTAGAGATGCAGTGAATTAATATTCCACCGGTGACGTGCCCATAAAGTGGGCACTTTGCTTTGTCACTCTGCTACGCAGAGTGGCCAGCATGAAATGCCCACTTCACCTTGTTATTGTGATTGTGACTTCTCATTGTCATTCCACCTTAACCTGAAGTAAGGAGGAGTGACAACAATATTGGCAGCCCCTGAGCCCCTACACATCACATGGCTTACAGTACTGTAACTCACATGCTGTACAGGAACGCAAATGCCTACGCCTGTAGTTCCCCGATGACATTGACCTGCATCACAAAACTTCCCAATTTGAAAACTCATATCAATGAGTACAGTGGTGAAGTCTGGAGAGATACTACAAAACAGGCTTACATGATGCAAGTAACTAGTAAAAAAATTAATTTTGTGATTGGTGATGTGATCAGGAATTGTGACTGCATTTGTGACTGTGAAATATGAATTTTATTTACTCGGACTTGGAGCTGACGAGCTTATTGGGAACACTAATGCCTACAGCTGTACTTCCCTGATGACCTGGCTGTTAACAAAACTCACAAGCTTGAAAACTCATATCAATGGGTACAGTGGTGAAGCCTGGAGAGATACTATAAAACATTAATTTTCTGGTTTGTGACATGATCGTGAGTTGTGTGCACCACACCAGTATTCTGAAGGGAAGCCAAAGAAACAACTGTGACTTAAGTAACGGATGTAGATTGGGCCCTAAATAGATGCAAATAGAAACATGGAAACATAGAATTTGATGGCAGATAAGGACCGCTTGGCCCACCCAGTCTGCCCATTTCCCCTACCTAATGGATAAGCTGCAGATCCTAGTTAACCAGCAGCCTACTTCTTTCTACCCCCACCCCCTAGAATTTCCTTATGACTGTCCCATGCATGCATGCTTGAATTCAACCACTGTTTTTGACTCCACAACCTCCTCCGGAAGGCCGTTACATGCATCCACAACCCTCTCTGTGAAAAAATACTTCCTTACATTACCTCTGAGCTGCCCCCCCATCTTCAAATTGTGCCCCCTTGTTCTTGCACACCTCTTTTTTTGAAAGATGCTACCCTCTTGGACTTTGTTAATTCCCTTGAGGTACTTGGAAGTTTCTATCATGTCTTCCTCTCTCCTTCCTTTCCTCGAGACTATACATATTAGGCTCCTTTAGTCTCTCTTCATACGTCTTCTGGTGCAGACCCTGCACCATTTTAGTTGCCCTCCTTTGGACAGCTTCCATCTTGTGCATGACAGATTAAGATTGTGCTGCGCACTAAAGAGATGCAGACACAAAAGCACACCACCACCATCTAACCAGTGCTCACCATCAGAAATCCAAATTAGGAAAAGAATACCTTTTGCCATTTTTGGGGGGGGAGGGGTAGTGCACGGCAGTAACAGTCCACTACTACCAGTAAAGATACCACAAGCAGTACAAAAAATTCATGCAGGTTCTCATTGCTGCAGTTACTCTGTGGCAGAATAAATGGTATCTGATTTAATGGCATGCATGCATCGCAAACACTCACACACACTACAAGTAATGCGTAGCAAATTGAAAACCTTTAGTAATACAATCAAATGTTTTAAACAAACTGAAATTATACACTGCTGCACCACAACAATCAGCAAAAAAATGCCAAGAATTACTGAAAATATTACTGTGAGTACATTAACACAGTCATACAAGAAAAATATAACCAAAACAGAAAGACTGCCTTTTTCTCCCAGTTAATCTACCTACACCACAGATACGCCCCTCCCCCAAAGCACACTGCACAGTACACAGACTGACTGTTCTAAATTAACATTAAAAATCCACATACAAACAATAAACACTCGATGATATGAGCACAGGAGGGTTTCTTACAATCGATGTACTAAATTTTGAGCAAAAAAAAAGTCCCAAAAAGGCTTTTTTAACAGCTTTTAGAGCATTTGAATGGCAGAGCTCTGAGAGGAAACTGTCTCCATCTTCCACTACACACACACTACACAGAACTGAGGCTGTGCAGAACAATAAGAGCCCATGTGACCTGCAATCCCATAAAGCACTGCAAATTCGCTTTGGAACTCAATAACAAGGTGAAGTGATGCAAAGTACATTGATTTCAGTGTTACTTCACCTTAAAATTGGTGGAGAAGTGGTTTGGGGAAGGTGGAGTAATGCAAAGTCATTGTTTTCAATGGACTTCTAGTTCCTCATTATAACACAAAGTACTCCACTTCGTGTTGCGGAGCACTTCGCAGATTCTGCCTTACTCAGCATATCACTTTGCAGAGTGAATTTAGCCTGCTTCGCCCACCACTAGTGGGGACCTGCTGGAGATCGATCGGGCACACAGAACCCTGGCTCCCTGCCCGGCCTCAGGGGGCCATCCTCACACTATTCTTGCCCAGTTCCTCTGGCTTCAAGACCAAGAAATAATCACCAGACTGGAAAGGCAACAAAAAGAGCTCCACTGGAAGGGGCAGGAAATACAAATATTGAGTGACTACTCACAAAAAGTATCAGTGTGACAAAGGGCATATACAGCAGCATGAAGAGCCTGTGCAGAACTGGGGCTTGAATATTCCCTGAGGTACCTGGCCTCACTCAGAGTGGTGATCAACAGATACGCAAGGGTTTTTGATAATCCTGCAGCTGCAGAGAACTTCCTTGCTGCACAGGCCCCCAAACTCAACTTGGGCAGGCTCCATGATACCAGTGGATCCCTAGGCTCATAAGTAAGGCCTACCATGACAGATCTACTCCCACCAGAGCATGACCCCCACAGGCAGACATGCATGCCCACATTGGCCAAAGAAGAATACATACCACACCGTGTACTCCCACACAAGTCTCCGGGCAGTAACCTACAGAATAGAAGAAGGGCATGGGAGGAAGATATGCATGTTGACAAAACTCCCAGGCTTTGCTCCAGAAGCCACAGTGACAGCCCTGACCTGGATGATTCACAGGGCTCCCTCCTACCTGATCTGAGCAACAATCAATTTCAGGCCTTGATGGACTTGTCAACTGATGACCTTCCGAACTGTCTCCACTACCATCTAGACACTCAACAGGTAAAGGGACAAAGGCCCCGGTGGCAAGAAGCCTTTCATGGGTGTATGAAACAGCTGCTACATCAGAGGCCTTACCACCAACTGAGACTATACCAGTCACGATGCCATCCTTGGGGGCTCCCATATCCCAGAAACTGGCTGCTGAGCCAGTGGGCTGACGAGGAGGGTTCAGCTTTCTTGGTGAGGGACTTCACCGGCTGTTATTGGTTTGTTCCTCTGTGTTTTTTGCCCAGGAACTGCGTCTCACACAATCCCCCCCCCACCTGGCTGAATGTAAGTCGGTTTCATACTCCGTATTTTTATGTATATTTGTCTGCTGTTTCATTCCAGCACTAAGTGCATGACTGAGGTTTTACCCCCAGGGCATGGGAGAGGCAAAAGCTGAGGGGCCAACTGGCCACTCTAAGTTAATGAGGGGCAGCAGGGAATTGGACTGGGTAATGAAAGGGCTTTAACTAGGGCACTATATCTGGATCCCTACCCCCCTGAAACCTGGTGATGTGAAAACCCTCAGATTGCATCAAGGCCCCTATCAGGAAAAACTGGGTCAAGACAGCAGTTCTGGTGGGGTGGAAGACAGACCCAGATTCTGATAACCCTCTGAGGTATCCTAACTACCTTGCACCTTGGGTAAGGGGGGGGAAGGGGACCACAAAGCTGAGACCCACAGTGGCTACAGTTCTTGAGACTGGTTGCAGCTTAATAGGTTTGAAGCTGCAGAAAGGATAGTCTCATATCAGGGTGAGAGCAGAGGAAAGAAAGACTCCAGGACTTTAGTTTGCCTGTTTCTCAATGTTCTCGCCAAGATATCCACCTCCCAGTGACCTCCGCAGGTATTTCGGCTGCAAGACAGCTGATACAAATAGCGGATGCTGGTCAACCATTGGAAAGGTGACAGGGAAGGAGATGGAGGGGTGGAATGCTGTATTCTTTAGTTCTGCAAACATACGTACAATGTTACTGTTAGTACCTACGTTTGAGGTATACTTGTTTTTTTAAAGAAATGTTTTATGCGCACAGTTTTGTTACCAGATTTGGCAATCCATTGACTGGGGCCCAGACTCAATCAAGGAGATGGAGGAGGGGGAGAGGGCAGGGGTTTACTAGAGGCAATAGGGAAGCAAGTTAGAGAGTCCTGTCACAATATCTTACGTCCATGATATACCCGCCACCCGATGGAGACTAGACTTATATCCTGGAATGTACGGGGGCTCAACTCACCAGTAAAAAGAGAAAAGGTTCTGCTCCATTTGAAGAAGTTGTGCCCCATGATAGTATTCCTATAGCAGACAAAACTCTCGACTGGGGAAGCAAGGAAACTTAAACAAGGGTGGGTGGCTGATGAGCTACACAGTGTGACCGCATCCCACAGAAGGGCAGTTTCCATACTACTTCATAAAAGCTTAGGGTGGAAGCTGACCAGGCACATACATGACAAGGATGGGAGATGGATCATAGCTGAAATGGAGCCCCATGAGGGCCCCCTACTTCTTACCAATATCTATGCCACCAACGAGGACTGCCCGCTGTTTTTCCATGCAGTTAATCAGGCCCTCACAGATTTTAATTCAAAAAAAGCACCAGTGCTAGCGGGAGGAGATTTCAACCTTGTAATGGACCACTTAATGGACAGGAGTAATAAAGCCCATGAACCCCACGAACAAGCAATGAAAGTGGTCCAGAAACTAATGAGTGAGCATGCGTTGTTAGACGCATGGAGAACACAACACCCCAGGATGCATGATTATACCTGTTTCTCCCAGACCCATGGATCGTCCAGCAGGATTGATCTATGGCTTATATGCAGTGGGATATAAGGCAGGGTTGTTAACACAAAGACACATCTGACCATTGTCTTGGACCATGCCTCCTTGGAGCTGGTGATCAGACAAGGGCAAGAACCCCCCACAGTCCTCCACCTGGTGCCTGGACACTCTCCTTTTGAAGGATGTTCAATTCCGGGAGTTGTTGGGACCCGAAGTGATAGAGTATCAGGGACACAATGATAGTGGGGAAGTCTCAGACTCAACCCTCTGGGAGGCATTTAAAGCAACCCTCCAGGGCAGAATAATTGCTTTTGCATCTGCCAGGAGGTGACACTGAGAGGCAGACCAAAGGACCCTGGAGAAACAAATGCATACCTTGGAAACCCAGTACAAAAACCTCAAATCCCAAACCCCACCCCAAACCTTGTTGGACAACTGGCCAGTACAAGGATCTCACTCAATGCCCACCTAACCCGCCAGGCAGAGCTGAATTTGAGAAAGCTGTGCCATGCCTTCTGGGAGGGTGGGGAAAAGGCCAACATACTACTGACCTATCAATTAAAGCACCAATGAACAGCCAGGACAATACATGTCCTGGCTGATAAGAATGGAGTATCCTGTCACTCTCAGAAAGGGGTGAATGAAATTATGACTCAGTTCTATAAGCAACTATATGCATCCCCCCACCCTCCTGACCTGCTCCAAATCAAAGGCTTTATGGCTACCTTACCCATCCCAAGACTCCCATATATTGCCACTAAAAACCTAGAAGCCCCGATAACGATGGAAGAGGTAGAAGACACCATTAAAACTATAAATCCCTGTAAAGCCCTGGGGAAAGATGGACTGCCCATTGACCTGTACAGAGTGCAAGAAGTTAACCTGGCCAAATACCTGAGCAGGGCTTTTCAAGACTCTTTCGTCGCAGGACGCCTACCCCCCTCAATGAGAGAAGCGACTATCATGGTCCTTCCCAAAAAGGGGAAAGACCCACTATCACCAGGAAGCTAACGTCCTATATCCCTTATCAATGTTGATGCCAAAATTTTGGCTAAGGTACTGGCAGGGAGACTGGAGCAACTCCTACCGGGCTTGATCCACTCATCCCAAGCCAGATTTGTCAAAGGTTGCCTGGGGTCAGACCACCACAGAATGCTGACTACTCTAATGCACCTGACAAAAAGGTCCAAAACGCAACCTGTGGCCCTAGTAATAGACTTCAAACAAGTATTTCAACTCAATTGAATGATCATTCTTTTTTCACACCCTTACTACAATGGGTATAAGTCCTAGCTTTATCAACTGGATAAAACTCCTATACAATTCTCCCATGGCATCGGTCTTGACCAACAGCACTATATCCCACCCATTCGAACTTCAGAAAGGCACGAGGCAGGGTTTCCCCCTTCCCCTATCTTATTTGACCTAGCTATAGAAGCCCTGGCTATAGCACTCATGGAATCACACCTGATCCCGGGTATAAAGGGGGCTGACGCCAACTTGAAAACATTTTTATACGCCGACAACCTCTTAATCACCACGGCCTACACCCCCCAAGTGATCTGAGATATCTTTGCTATCCTGGTGGAATTCACCCAAGTGTCTTGCCTAAAGATGAATCGGGCTAAAACAGAGGTCCTGCTACTGAACTCGACGAGCTCTGGGGAGGATTTTACAGCCCTAGGTTTGAAATGGTCCCCCAATGGCATCAAATACCTTGGTATAATTTTACACCCCGACCTGACAAAAATGATAACAGCCAATTTCAATACACTGCTAGATTCCCTTAGATAGGATATGGAGAGATGGAAGGCTCTGAGGCTCTCGCTAGCAGGCAAAATAGACTCCATCAAGATGATGGCTGCCCCGAAAATATTATACCTGCTAGCCCATTTACCAGTCCCTATCCCCCAGAAATGGTTTCATAAATTTGAAGCATTGATGGGCAGCTTCCTATGGGAAGGGTCCCCACCCAGATTTAGTAAATTTAAGCTGCAGCAGCACTGGAGTAGGAGAGGTTGGGGATTACTATGGTTGCAAGGGTAACATATGGCCTATATCTCGGCTCAGGCCATCTGATGGTTTTTGAAGATAGGATAGACCTCTCCAACTTGGCTCCTCCTTGAAGCATCATTAGTTCAGGCCCCATCCCCAGCAGTGGTCCTCTATGAGAAAAAAAAGTACCCCTCTTAGCCTACCTCTTCCCATGCAGATCTCTATTAAATACTGGAGAAAAACACACTGTCTTCTAAAACTAGACCCGGATCCATGGAAATACATGCCTCTCTGGAACAATCCTGCCTTGATAGTGGGGAAACATCCTATCCACTGGAAGCTCTGGGCAGCCCAAGGCATTTCCCAGGTACAGGATCTGCTACTCCCTGGATCATATACAATTGATACCTTTGAGGCTCTAAAAACAAAATACCTTCTCACAGCTACACATTTATGGAGATATCTCCAAATAAGGGATGCTGTAGCCCACGTATCAAACTCCCCCATAGCAAGAGGGTGCAACATGGCCCTCACCCAGTAGATGTATAGGGGAAGCACACCAAAAACAGAGCCAGCTGGATATATGCTGCACTCAGGGATGTATCCCAGGATCCTACCCAAACTGACAGGGCACAATGGGAGAGGGAATTGCAGACCCCAATCTCAGAACATCAATGGGATCATGGGTAGGTGAGAATCCATACGGCTTGCCAGGATGGATGTACCCAGCTCATCATGAACAAGACCCTACTCAGATGGTACAGAGACCCAGTCAAACTAACAATGATGGGACTTTACCCAAACAATACCTGCTGGCGGCATGGAGCCCAGGGGGCCCATCTGTACCATGTACTCTGGCACAGCCCACATCTTTGACCATTCTGGCCAGCAGTCCAGGACATGTGCCAAATGTTATTCCCTATAGTAGACCAAGACACCCCCTCCTATTAGGTTGTGGGAGTCCTACTATGCAGAAACATAGCCCGGGAGCCCAGTGGCCCATGGCAGTGGAGGCCAAGGCCAAATGACTCATTCTGATGAGATGGCTTTCTTCCATGATACCAACCTTCAATGAGCTCCTTTTAGCGATAGCCCAAGGGGCCACATTTGAGGGACTCTCGAGCTTTGCAGGGGGAACCATAGCTCAATTTAGAAATGCCGGCAGCCCTACCTTGACTCAAAGTATTGCCATAACCTTAAATAGGGGATGCAGCATACTGACTCCCTCGCATAGCGAACCGCTTTCACCCTGCCCCCCACTGCTGCCTCCCTACCCTGTCTGAATCCTGTACCCAAATCTACTGAAGGTCCCCTACCAAACAAGAATTGTCACCTTGTATATAGTTGATATTACTACACACCTATGTTTTGGGATGCACCACAGCCCTCATCTCTCAGGGTCAGCTCAGGCCCAGCACACTGAGATTAGAGCAGCAGTACAGATCAGGTCTGTTAGGTTCACCCCACCTCCCAAAAGGAAAGGTGACAAGGACTGACCCATATACCGATAATGACTTCACAACTACGGCAAATAAGTACAGTATGATACTGCTTAAGATACTGCCAAGAATTACTATGTTAGGGTCTGCTGTGCTGTTGAAGAATCCTGGGGACACCAAATGTTGTGGTGGTCCCCAGAGAACATATGTAATATTGTGTCTATATGTGTGAGTAATCTAAAGAAAAACAATAAAAATCTTTAACTGCAAAAAAAAAATAGATCAAGAACTAAGGAGAGAATGCTGCAGTAATCAATGAATTGGGAAGGGGGGCTCTTCTAGTAGAGTTTTTAGTACCCTTCCATCTCTTGTAGTGAGTCCCAAGAAGATTTTACTCATGTTGTACCACCCACACTTAAAACACTTGGGAATAATATAGAAGTGGAGAGACCTATCTCTATGGCAGGAGCTTAGCACTCTGATTCTCACTCCTGAACTGAGGCTAGAAAACAGCTCTTGCTGCACAAATCCTCTTGCTACTGTTTCTGGGGAACCCCTTCTTACTTTTTTTCACAACCCCATACTGGCTGGCCGTATGCCAATATAGCAGCTCTGACTGCGTGGTGATGGGAACAGTATGGCCTGAATCACGGACTCCATGGGGCTATGTCCCACCAACAATATAAGTATGCCACAGTACAATATTTTGTTGTCTGGCCCCAATGCTAAACCAAAACAGCCCCTGTTGCAAAACTCCTCCTGAAGCAATGACTGAGTAGTCCTTCTGTCTTGAGCTCAAAACTCCTGACTGACTACATGGTGTAATGGTGGCTCCAACAACATGGTGACTGGACTACCTAGGCCAGGTTTCAAGAAGTCACTAGGGTTATGTCCCACCCTGCAAAAAGCACTCCACACTCCAGCTGGCATGCTGACTTGGCCATAAAAACACAGAATTTGACAGCAGATAAGGACTGCTTGGCCCACCCACTCTGACCATTTTCCCTACCTAGTCTAATACCGTAGACCCTACTTGATCTCCGGCTTAGCCCCCCCTTCCCTAAAGACTAAGGTTCCCTTATGTTATCCAATGCTTTCTTGAATCCTGCCACAGCTTTTGCCCCCATCCTGGTGCCTTTTTGCAAAAATATCCCCAGTTTCTGCTGCAAAGGTTCCCATGCAACTGGTGAGCCCTCTTGGACTGGTCTCATGACCCCATACTGCCTGCATGATATGATGGTGGCTCTGGATGAGTGGCATCTGGTCTGGACTCTAGGAGTCCTTTGGGCTTAGTCCATTCCATTGAATAATTGCACATTGCTCAGATTGCCAATCTGACCCTGGTGCTAGAAAGCAGCTCCTGCTACAAATGTTTTCCTGCTGCTATGACAGTAAAACCCTTCTGGCTAGGGCTCATGACCCACAAATAGTCAAGAAGTCAGCTTCAACTGCATGGTGACTGTTTCAGCAAGATATGTATGGTAAGAAATCCTAGGGCAATGTCCTTTCCCTGTAATGAGTGTTCCTTGCTCTCTGATATGGTCTCTGCTCAGATTCTATAAAGCAGCTCCTCCTGCTCCCATGACTTGGAAGATCTTCTGGCTTGGACTCATGACCTTGACTGGCTGCACTGCATAATGGTGGCTTTGGCCGCATGGCAAATGGACCAGCAAGGTCAGGTTTCCAAAAGTCCCTGGGACCAAGTCTTAGCTCTGCAGTGAGTGATCCATTCTCTGCTAGGTTCTCCAACCCTGGTGCTAAAAAATGCTTTTTTTCAAAAGTCTTCATTCTTCTGCAACTGGGGAGCCCTCCTTGCTGGGACTCATTACCCATGACTGACTGCATAATGGTGGCTCTGACCAAATGGCAACTCAGTTGTAGCTTCCCAGAGCAATTCTGAGTTCAACAACTTCCACAAATTACTTCCAAGCAATTTTTTTTTTCATTTGATATCCCAACAGTGTGATGCATGGTTTATCACACTTATTTATCCCAAGTTTGTGAACTACTTTTCATTAACATGTTGAAATTAATGTAAACAATTATTTTTTCATAAATTACAAAGTTTTCATATAATGCTTTTTATACATCAAGCACATTAAGCAACACAGTAAGATATGCCAGGGTGTCTGTTGTCCTATGCTAACTGCACTTGGAGATTGTGAAGCCACTAAGCCAAATTTCTTGGTGCCTGTTGACTCACCTGGGTATGCTATTATCTCAAGAAAAAGCAACACCCTAATATGTCTTATTGCTTATAAAACAATTCATATGCAAGAAATACTATAGCTGAACTATCCAAAACATGACAGATAATTCCTATACTGTACAATACTTCTGTAATATTCAGGTCATCCATGTAAGCAAAGACAGGAACATGCACAAAATGAGTGGCATATTATTGTATAATACTGAATTCTGTTAAAAAACTATATATACTGTACACACATGAACACACACACACACACACACACACACACACACACACACACACACACACACACACTCTTTTGACAACTTTCTAAATGAGACTCATTTATGTGATTCACTTAAAAAGAGACTGTCTCCCCCATAAAGATGGAATCTTGGCATGCCTACTTCAGTCACTCACCCTAACAACACTAACTGCCAAGATACACTACTCTGACATTTTTTTTTCTGTTTAACTTTTGAAACTGCTGTTGAAAAAGTACGTTTCATTGTCAACCTTACTGCTGAAGGGATGATGGATTACTTCTAATGATTGGATAATGCTGTGTACCACTCACTGTGTTTGCCCCGACTCTGACATTTGATAGAAATGATCTGAAAACTTTGCAGTGAGCTGAAGCAGCAGTGCTGGGCTCAGAATTCCTCCCACTCTCATTAGTGCCACTTCATTACATGGTGCTGGATAAGGACTGTGCTGATGTTATTAGCTCTTAGCAGTATGTTGTAAGATTACAGGTATATTGCTTGTTAAAACAATCTGCAAATTCTTTCAGTGATCCTTTTAAAATGGTGTCATAATGAAACACACAATAAATGTAATTATCAAATTAATCTGAGTCTACAGTTTTGCTGTAATTCACATTTCTTCAAACCACAGCTCAAGACATCTTAAAAAAAAAGATGGATTTATATTTCCCATTTTTCCCTATTGCACCAGTCAACTCTTATCCAGTCACTGCTTGGGTTGTCATCTCACTGCTCATGTCTTCAGTGGAAAAGGTGCCACAGCTCAAAATTAATAAGGGGCTAGCAATGAACAGGTTTAACTTTAATTTGGTAGGTTCTTTGATTGCCAGTAACAGAAGCGTTGTAGCCGTTACACACTGTATGTCACAGGAAAACATTACTGTGGCCTCCAATGTGAGGACCAAATGATAGCAACCATCAAAGATTTCAAACCAACAAAAAACAACAACAAAAAAATGGCATCTGATATGGATATAGAGAACCAGTCCACATGCATCCACTAATGCAAAGGTTTTCCAAAGAGTGGATGGTAGGAGTACAGTTATAACAATAAGAAATATAGAAATGAAAGCATAACAGTCTAGTTGAACTATACTGTTTCTTCTAGTAATTTGTTTCTATTAAAAGTGTTACATTTGTTCACAGTTATGCTACCTTTGACTTTATTTTTCATGTTACTACAGTATTGCAGTAAGCTTATTCCCACTTACAAAATTTGTGAATGTTTAATTTTCAATTTATTTTTAAATTGTATTATATTTTAACTGTAAATTTTAATATGTTATTTGTCCCTTTGATGTCTAATTTGAGAGAGCAATATCTTTTTTGTAAATACTACATGCCAGGTATGCTATTATGATCGTATAATAACATGCCTTGGGTGTTTTGACCTTAAAATGGACCAAAGAAGTGAGACCACTGACCATAATTACATACATCTGAAGTGTTGTTTTGCACTTACAAAATTATTTTGAAGACTTTACTATGACCTGGACATAGTAACAATTATAGAGACCTGGTGCAATGAAATCCAGGACTGAGATGTAGCCATACCAGGATATGATCTATTCAGGAGGGACAATGTAGGAAAAAAGGGAGGAAGAGTGACTCTTTATGTGAGGGAAAACATAAAGGCCACAGAAATACAGGTGGGGCAGGGAGAAGAGGCGGTATCATAGGTCACCCTGGAGACGGGGGGGGGTAACTATTTGAACAGGAGTGATCTACAGACCTCTAGCACAGGGAGAGGAGGGAGATAAGTATATGATAGAAGAAATCCAGAGGATGGCTAACAAGGGCAAGGTATTGCTGGTGGGGGACTTCAATCTACTGTACCAGATGTGGATTGGAGCCTCCTTGCTGCAGCAACAGAAGTAGAGGAATCCTAGACTCCCTATAGGAGGTGTTCCTTAATCAAATAGTTAAAGAACTCACTCGTGAGGGGGTGACACTGGACCTGGTACTGTCAAACAGGGACAGTGTCATAAATGTCACAGTGGGAAGCCACCTGGGGACCAGAGATCATCGCATGTTGTGGTTCAATATAATGACAGGGCCAGAATCTAACCACATTAAAATGAGGATCCTGGACTTCAGGAGTGCCAATTTTAAGAAAATTGGGAGAGTGCCTCAAGGAAGCCATAGGAGGAATGGGGAAAATGGGTGGGTAGAGGAAAAATGGGCAAAATTAAGGAAGGCCATTGAGAAGACAACTAACCTCTGTGTCAGACAGGTTAAAAACAGCAAGAGAAAATGAGACCACTATTGTTCTCCAAGGAAGTAGAAGAGATAGTAAAGGAAAAGAAGCAGACATTGAAAAAGTACAAGTCGACACAGAAAGAAGATAGAGTTAGCAGAAAAAACAAACAGAGGCAGGGAAAGCAGTTAGGAGAGCAAAAGCATGAATGGAGGAAAACATTGCCAAGTCAGTTGGGGGAATAAAGTCAAAAAGGGGGATACAATATTCTTTAGGTACATAAGTGAAAAGAAGAAAAGCAAGGCAGGGATAGTAAGTGTAAAATGGGAAGGGGGGGTGTTGAGGATGGCCAGAAGAAAGCAAACATAGTTAACAAGTACTTCTGTTTAGCATTCATAAATGAAGGGGTAGGTGATGAACCACAGATAGGGGGTAAGGGCATTAGGGGAAGGGAGGTGGACACTAGCCCTTTTATGGAGGAAAGAGTCCTCACGGAACTAGATAAATTAAGAGTAGACAAGGCAGTGGGGCTGGACTGGGTTCTTCCCAGGTCACTGAAGGAACTAAAGGAGGAACTGTCTGTACCTCTGATAGCCCTGTTCAATTAATCACTGGATATGAAAGATGTTCTGGGGGACTGGAGGAGGGTGGATTTGGTCCCACTACACAAAAGTGGGAATAGGTAGGGAGAAGGCAGGAAACTAAAGACCTGTAAGCCCGATTTCGGTGGTGGGTGAGGTTATGCAGAAAAGACTGGGGAATACCTTAAAATCAGTGGATGGCAGGATCCGAGGCAGCACGGGTTCATGGGGGGTAGATCTTGCCAAGCAAACCTGATAGAGCTTTTTGACTGGGTTACCATGGAGGTGGATCAGGGAGGAGCAGTGGATGTGGCCTACCTGGATTTCAGTAAGGCTTTCGACACCGTTCCATACAGAAGACTGGTAAATAAGCTGGGCAGCTTTGGAGTGGGTCCAAAGACAGTAAAATGGGTACAAGGTTTGCTAAGTAACAGAACTCAGATGGTGGTGGGAATGGAGTTAACTTTGAAGAAGGTAAGGTAATCAGTTGGGTGCCACAGGAGTTAGTACTGGGACCGGTCCTCTTCAATGTCTTTATTAGTGACATCACAGATGTAATGGAAGGAAAGGTATGCCTGTGCCTGAATGACACAAAAATCTGCTGCAGAATAGACACACCAGAGAGGGTAGAATAAATGAGGGAAGATCTGAAAAAAGCTGGAAGACTGGTCAAGGGTTTGGCAACTTGGCACCAATGTGAAAAAGTGCAAAATTATACACCTTGGGCACAGAACCCAAGGTCAACATATCATTTGGGGGAAGTGTTAACAACCACAAAACAGGAAAGGGATCTGGGGGTCATCATATCTGATGACCTGAAGGTAGCACATCAGTATGATAAGGCAGTGGGAAAGGCAAGTAGAATGCTGGGGTGCATAGGGAGTGGTATCACCAACAGAAAAAGGCAGATAGTGTTACCCTGTACAGATCAATGGTGAGGCCCCACTTGGAGTAATGTGTCCAGTTCTGGAGGCCCAGACTTAGATTGGATGGTGGCAATACAGAGAAGGGCAACCAAAATGGTTCATGGCCTGCATCACAAGCCTCATGAGAAAAGACAAGGGAGTTATATACTGTAAAACTAGAAATTTTCACTGTCAAATATTTTTTGCTATTTTCACTGAAACAGTGATTTGTGCTCAAATAAATTTATGCTAATTTGCACTATTATGTCTTTTTCCTATCGTAGTGAATGTGGTGCTAAAGCCTTAACGCTAAATTAAATTTGCACAATTATAGTTGCATTTGGGTTTGCGGTATGAGTGAAAATAAATAGTTTTACAGTATGTACTCTCCAGGGGAAAGGAGGGAAAGGGAAGACATGATAGAAACATTCAAATACCTCAAAGGTATCAATGCGGTGCAGGAGGGTGGCATTTTGCACAGAATGAGATGCTCAAGAACATGGGTGCGTGTTATGAAGCTGGAATGGAGAGACAGAAGGAATGTGAGGAAATGCTTCTTTATGGAAAGGGTGGTGGATATCTGGAACAGACTCCCAGCTGAAGTGGTGGGTGCCAAAACAGCATGTTTTCAAACAGCATGGGATAGACACAGGGGGACCTTAGTATCTGGGTTGGGGGTGAAGGCTGGAGGTCAATTATGGTCTATGGTAGCACAATATGTAGGGACGTTAGGGCAAACTAGGTTGGTCAGGAGGTCCTTTTCTGCCGAGAGCTTCTATGTTTCTATTAACATTCAAACTTTAAAAAAGCACACCTCCTCAAGGCAAAATTTTTGTCTGTGAATTTCGAACATCAAGTAGAAATCATTCCTGTTCAAGAACACGCTCGTAGCCTTAGAGATATAGTTTACTTTTTGAATATTCACAGGTAATTTCAATATCACTGGTCACCATTTAAATACTGTAACAATGGGTATGTAGTTTAAAATATGCCATTTATTTATTTTCCATGGGGTAATTAAATCCAACATCCCAACTCATGTAAATAGGGTTAGATAACTGCGTATTACTGTAGGTTACAAACTATGCTCTTGCTCATTACCCAAACACATCCTTCCGTCTACATTATTTGTGATCCTGTATAAGCAATATTATACAATAGGAATGAGCAGATAACTCATTAGATAAAAACATGTATTCTAACTGCAGTGAGATAACTCCAGATATCATACTGTGGTGACATCATCAAACACAAACAAAAGCACACAAAACACAGTCCTATTGTATAAAGGCATACATAATGGCTAGGTATGTGATACAGAAGATATCTGAACTCATAGCAAGTGAGCTTAGGGAACCATCACTCATGGATCTGCTACACTCTACCACTTGTGATATTCCCTGAGCTCACTTGCCACTCATTCAGATATATTCTGTATCACACACCTAGCCATTACGTTTCCACTTACTACATCACAAAGGCAGCAAAAATATATCAAGGGGTATTACCATACCTCTGGTATGTTGTGAGGTAACCAAATGCCTTCAACCACCAGAGAACTCACAGTATGATATAATTTAGAATAATGGTCCAAACATAAAGCTGTGAACCTGCAAAGACCCAGGTCTGAATCCCATAACTGACTCAATTGCCACTTTCTCACTGTGCAATGTGGTGCAAGTCATTTAACCTCCCTTTGCTTGAGATAATTCAGAGATATAAGAGAAACATCTAAAAGATTTAACAAGATACTATGTGTTGACTAAGATCATAACTTGTTTGTAGTCTTTTAACCCTTTGGCTGAAACATCGTGGAGAAACTAGAAATGTTCTGATGTTTTGCATTGTTATTTATTTTATTTGTATGAATTTCTCTGTAGATTTTGACTTAATTTTGAAATGGTTTTAACTGATCAATAAAAAAAACTTTGAACTTTGAACCTGACGTAATTCAAATCTCTAATCAACCCAAACTGTATTCGGATAAGCTATGCACTAGTGGTTTGCAAAGTGTAGAAAATTCACTTCATGGAGTTTTCTGCATAATGTCAAATATTGTACATGTAAAAAAAAGCAAATTGCATAATTTTGAAAACTACATGAAATGAGATGTACTCCCCTTTGCAAAAAGTTTGTCTGTAAATTTAAAATTTGCTCCACTGCTTCTACACTCCCCTACCCTATTTTACTTTACTTCACCTCATAAGTCTGGTCTTTTCAGACTTATTCTAACATTCTCCCCATCCCTTCAAATCACATTCACTGATTGTGCATATCATTTTTATTTACCTTTTTAATTTATTTTAGTGAACTTAGTAGGTATTTCCAGTAGGTATTTCTGATGTATACACTGGAGTAATGACCATTTTAGAAGTGCATGTTGTAGTTTACATTTAGTATTGTATCGTGTCATGTTCTTACATTGTTGTCACAATGCCTCTGTGTTCTGCTATAGAACTCTGTGGCTGGAAAAGACAAACTAAATCATCCAGTTCTAAAAAGGTCCCTACCATCCTTATGTAAACCAGAAACACTCACTCAGTTAACTAAATGGTTAGTAAAGACGAAATGATATATGGGTTATACAGTGATCTGACTCAAAATGCAGCCAAGCCAGCTACAATGCAATGCAGTAGCTTCCAGTAAATGACATGTCACAAATTACTGCAATAAAAAAGGGCTTAATTGCCATTGGATTGCTTGCTACCTGTGGTATACAGCAGCATTTTATGATATAGTGCAGCATTATTGTGTCACATTGTGGCTGGCACCACTGTACATACAGTGGAGTCAGCCAGGATGCAACACAATGCCTTGCAGTAAATGACATGTCATAAAATACTACATGACAAAATTGCTTAATGCGTTTTTATCACAGTGTTCCCTACAGTGTACTAGAGCATTTTGCAGTAAGGACAAACAAACACATGCACTTTCTGGTATTGAGTGGGTGCTAAGCAAACAGATTCTGGTCAGAGCCAACACAGCTGCTCTGCATTAACATGAAACAAACTTTTATTTTTCTTTTGTTACAGAAGTCCTTCAAAAAAATTAATACTTTCATAGATATAGTCTACTTTAGCTGGTTGTGTTGTTGAAGTGTAATGTGCTACATTTTAGGGGTGAAACCGCAGAGCTATTTTGTCCATTATGCATAGGTTTAGGTACAACACTGCCTGGTTATTGATGTTTTGCTGGGCTTGACCTCTGACGGTAAATCATGCATGCGTCGATGTATGACTACAGTTATATTGTAAATGGGGATATCCACAGCTTTACAGCAGCAGCAACACAGACCTACTCTCTGACACATTTGCAAATCTGCCTCCTTCAATTCCCCATATACAATATTACAATAGTCATACATCAATGTTTGCACAATGTTACATTAGAGGCCAAGCCCTGCAAAACATTGATAACCAGGTGGTATTGCACCTAAACCTACACAGTACACACTGGAACAATAGCTCTGGGGTTGGACTCCTAAAACGCATTACATCTCACTGTCCAGAGATGGTCCTGGTACCCCACCAGCTCCTCTGTTCTCAGTCACTGCTTTGGAGACACCCCTATCACCTGCCTGTTCCATAAGCAGACGTGTCAGAAAAGCCTGTGCCCAGGTTTCCAAGGGTCACCCTGCTTTGTGCATGCATTGGTAATTTAACCTCCTTGCCCTTCCCCACATTGTTCTTATAGTAATAATCCTAACAGCTGTGGCTCTTTGAAGTTGTAAGTGCTCTGGCTGCAGTTGATAAACCAAACACAACACTCCATTGTTTCAGGCATGAAGCATTTTGTGCAGTAAGATTCTAGATTGGCTGTCTCCTCCTGATATCCCTTGTGCCATGTCATTGATGGGAGATCAACTGGATCAGATCACTCACCTAAATTACAGTGTGCTGTCCATGAGGGACCCCATGAAGCTGCACACAGGGGATCCCACTGGCATCGAGAGGGACAAGCTGTGGGTCAGGGTCACCTATTTCTTCTCAGATGAGCAGGAGTAGATGATCAATGACAAGGTGATGACCCTGCTGAGTGCGAAATTTGACCAGAAGACAGATGCATGGGAAATCTACGCAAATTCATCACTAACACAGGCTGCTAGAATACCTCCAAACAGCACAAGATAAACCTTTTAGAGACTTCTAATTCTCTAATTGCACGCTAGGCACATACCGGGTACACACATGATCAAAAATGTCCTAGGTTTGTATGTTTTGTATTTTCCCTATGCTTCTGTAAATACCATATTGAAGTGGTCTCTGTTCAAAACTGCTGGGGGAAGTGAGGAACTACCCCACGGAATCTGCAGAGTCCATTGAGCAGACAGCTCAGTGGAATTTGGACTGCTGATAAAATTACTCCTGGAAAGGCTAAGCTGGGTACCCTGCTGAGATTAACTGTGAGGGTTGATCAGAGGCCTGAGCCCAGACACGGACACCTCTCCCGAGATCAGTTCTCCTATATGTTACCAAGTTTGGTCTCAGCTCTAGACTAGTGTGCAGCTATTGGGCTTAAACACCTGTACTTCTTTGTAGGGGTTAATGTGTAGCCAAAAACAGAAGTAATCAAGACTAGAATGGGAATTTCTTCTACATTGGGCAGCACATAAACACAGGCAAAAGCAATCAGCTGGGCTGCATACTGTAGGTGGCACTCTCACTGGTGTGTGAAAAGAGTGTTTTCTCTGTAGGACAGCTCGATCATGCATAATAGGCTGAGTGATATCATCTGCAGTTTTTTTTTTTTATTAAAAAAATAGCACATTGGTTCATGGTTTCACTGCCTAACAAAAAGTGGCATCCATATGTTAGATTGTTCAGCATGGTTGTGTATACTGCTGTCAGGTAAACATGAATGAAATCAGCCAAGAGTATTAGTTGAGATTTCTATGAGATAAATCCCCCCTTCTCCTTTTATAGCCATGTGGGCTATATACGTAAAAGTACTCTGTTACATGAACAAAAACATAGACAATAAAAAATAAAATAGGGACAGCTTTTATTATTTATAAAACTTGCTCACCATGGCAAGTGCACCTCTGAAAGAGTCATCACTAGTCACTGTGGAGCTTTTTTTTTTTAAGTCACCCTGTCACACACTGATTCTATTGATGTTTTCTTTTTAATTTTGTCAATGTGTGTGTGTTCTAAAACATACTACTTTTACATAAATAGTGTCATGTCCCTCCAAAAAGAAGGCTTTTGCACTGTGGTGCAGGGGCGGTGCTCTATGAAGGCTGTCTAAAACTCAGAATAGTCAGAAAAATCAAAGTGCGGAGAGCATTTAGGGTAGACTGTGACCATACAGTTCAACTGTGTACTTTAATGTACACGTGCAAATCCACTACGAAGGCTGCATTAAAAAAAATGTATTACTTCCACAACCTGCTGTTAGCAACCAGAAAATGGCTGAGTTGAAAGTAATTGTTTTTCAAATACAGCTTTCATCGTGGAATTGCATTTTTGCATTTAATTATCCAGTTGAACTATTTGGTCATGGACCAGTTATTTTATTATTCGCCCAACCTACCCTGAATGCTCTCCACACTTGTGTTTTAAAAAAGTAATAAAAAAGGCTTGCATCCCTATATGCACTGTAATCAACCCCAACATGCAAACACACTATCACACTTAACTCCCCTTAAAATCACAGCAATTATAAAAAAAAGAAACAGGAACATAATTAGATTACAAAGATTAATACCAGAATAAGGGCAATAACAATTACTGTATTATATAAACAGAGTCACATTGTGAGCAGCAAAAATACTTTTATTAATTGTAAGGTAGGTATTCATAAACAGTGGCTAATGTGTTAAAAACAATAAATAAAAAGTAAACAATGCTGTCCTTATGCCAATCCCCCACCCATCATCAAACCATAACAATTGCTAAACCTATTTTCAAACCCCGCTACATAGGGAATAGTGCTGTGCAGAATTTTCAAATTCCAGCAGAATTAAATTTTGCTGAATTTTCAAAATTCTGCTGAAATTCCACCAAATTTTACCACAAATGGAATGGTGAAATTCTTCGGTACAAAACAGTTACAGAATTATTTTCCACGAAAAAAATACTGTTTCACAGAATAATATTCCATGGATCTCAATAATTTCTGTGGAAATTTTTGCAGAATAATTTTCTGTGAAAAACTGCTTTTCTGCCGAATAATATTCCCTGAATCACAGTGAGTGGAATTCTGCTGAAGAACCAGCAAATTTCTGGTGGATATTCCACCAGCGGAATGGCCATTCTGAGCTAATTCCACCAGTGAAATTCTGCATTCAGCACAGCTCTAATAGGGAATATTTTTCCAGAAACAGCTTGTTCAAATCCCACCACTACAGGCAAATGAACACATGCAGCTGGCACAAGAATCCACTTATACTAATATAAAAAATGGTATTATTACAAGATGCTACCCAATTTGACTACAGCCTTTCATGCAGTCACTGACACATAGACTACTCTCACCTCCCTGGATGACTGCTAAATGACAGTTTACTATCATTTGCATATTGAAACAGCTGATGCAGTATGCAGGCGATTGTACACTGATATTCGACAGCCAGCTGTGGAGATGGAAGAATGGTACTCTATGTGCCACTAGCCAATGAGTAACAAATAGTAAAATGGTAGTGCTGGAAAGCTTGATAATTCTAATTACCGATGAAGAAGGACAAGAAGCTCTATGAGGAAAGACACGGGGAGTTTAATATGTACTCTCTAGAGGAAAGGGGAGATATAATAGAAACATTCAAATACCTGAAAGGTATCAATAAGGTCCTAGAAGAAAAAAATACTTACCATTGTGTAGAGGTGGATAAAAAATTACAGTTAAGTAAATTATCCATTACTGATACTTAGAAAGGAGACGAACAGAGACGATGCTGATGGCGGAAGAATTTAATGATTATAGTAATAATCACAGGGAGATATTACAGGTGGTGCATTTTTCATTCTTAATTCTTCATTCTTAATTCTTCATTCTTCAAACTAACAGTGTATAGTGGCTTGCTTATATAGTGGAAGACAGTACTATGGTTGTCTATGATTGGTACAAAACAAATACAAACATTAACTTAAAAGGCAATTCTCTTTTTAGTTCTTGCATGAGCTAATCCTTACTTAGCACAAATGTATTGATAGTGTAAATTATATTACTGTATAAGGCTAGCAATAATGGTCATTACCAGTTACTAAGGTCTTTGGAGGAAGAAATAGGTTTGCACTTAGGAATGTGCACACAAGCTTTTTAGTCTGTCCACATAATGACAAACACTAAAAATAGTCTGAAGGGTAATTTAAACTCTCTCCCTGTATTTCTGTTTTTGCAGACACTTAAGACACCTGTTTTCTATTACTCAAATGATTAGTACAAATATTAAAAGACACTTTAATATTACAAGTTGTGGCTCAGTTAAACTTGTAACTTTGCAAGTTTTAATATGATTCAGCTTTATAGGTCAATATTTGTTACACAAACACATTATGTTTTAGACCAAAATGAGGTTTAGGCTGAAATATTGGGACACATTTCTTTATCCCCTATTACACATTGTAATATTGTTTCTTCCAAGGTATCCTTCACTATGCTTGACTAATGCAGTATGCCACTTGGGTTCAGCTGCCCCGGAGGTGGAGTCAATTCTAATGATTTGTGGCATTAGCCAATCAGAAAGCAGGAGAGGAAGGGCTACCTGTAGCTAGAGGAGGAGATCAGGCAGATTCATTTTGAAGCTAAAGGGTCAAAAGGACCCAACATTTTACTGTATGAAAAAACTAAAAATTATGGAAAAAGACAAAGCATTGAATTTATTGAACATCTATAATTGCGAAAACTCTGAAATCGAATGCCAGGGCTCTCATATCTACTGCGATTCATGCATTTATCAGAGATTTGAAGCCATCTACAGGGAAATTAATTCCATAGACTTGCATTTGGTATACAAGAAAACAGAGTAATTTGACTTCCATAGGAACTAATATAATCTACAGGAAAAGACAAGAAAATTGCACTGGAGTTACAGGAAAAATACCAAATCAGTCTGGGAGCACTGGAATGCAAACAGTTAAAGTTTGGCCCCAAAGTATGGACTGCAGAACTTCTCTCAATCATGCTATGTAGGGCAGGCTGGGTGGGAGGTCAAGCATATTGAAGGATACCTTCAATTTAAAATTAAAAAAAATACCTTGGAAGAAACAATATTACTATGGTAAGCAATTGGTTCTTCCCACCCCAAGAATCCTTCAATGTGCTTAACTAATGCAGATCAAAAAGCAGTGCAGCTGGGAGGAGGATACAGAATCTACTTTAAAAAGAGGTTCTGCAGAACTGTTGAGCTAAATTTGGCATCTGACCTGGACGGCACATCCAAACAGTAGTGTTTTGTGAAGGCGTGCACAGTCTTCCAGGTAGCTGATTTGCAGATTTCCGACAAAGGGATGTCCATTGTGGCTGCCACTGATGCTGCAGTGCCCCTAGTGGAGTGGGCCCTGAGGCTTTGAGGTAGCTGCTTGCCAGCCTTAGTGTAGCATAACTGAATGCAAGAGACTATCCTATGAGAGATAGTCCTCTTAGAGGCTGGCCTGCCCTTGCCTATCTCACCATAGGTGAGGAACATCTGGGTATGGGAGGCCCTGAGCTGCTTAGTGTGCACCAGGTAGTTGGTCAGTGCACTTTAACATCCAAGCTGTGCAGCTTTTGCTCATGAGGAGTGAATGTGTCTGTGAAGAAGACAGGAAGTGTTATGCACTGGTTCAGGACAAATTCTGACAATACCTTGGGAAGGAATTTCCTATTTGTTCTGAGAACTACTTTATCTGTGTTTGAGATAATGTAGTTAGGTTCAGTGTAGGGTGCCTGCAGCTCTGAAATCCTTCTGGCTGAGGGGATTGCAACTGGGAAGAGAGTGTTTCAAGCAATGTACTTTAACTCTGCTGTAGCCATGGGCTCAAATGGGGGTTCCATGAGTTTGGCTATGCAGAGGTTCAAGCCCCAGGTAGAGACATGTTCCCTAAGTTGGGGTTGATGGTGTAACAGGCTTTTGAAAAATTTCTTAAAAATGGAATGAGAAATTATGGAGTTCTCCTTTCCAGCAGAAATGTAGATCACAATGACTGCTAGGTGAACCTCCAAGGATGAGGCTCTTAGGCCTGACATTTGTAAGTACACCAGGCAGTCCAGCACTGAAGGCAATCAAGCTTTCAGTGGGTTTATTTCTGTCCCTGCACCATAAGGAAAACCTTTTCCATTTGGAAGCATGGGTCTTCTTAGTACTAGGTTTCTTAGCCAGGCGATGTATTCTCAGGACCCGTTCTTAGTACTGAGAGTCTGGGTACTCTAGCTCTTCAAGTGCCAGACTTTGAGGTGAAGAGCATCTATGTTGGGGTACGTTATCCCTATCTGAGGCAGAGTCAGGAGACTGTGGTGGGGAGCAGTCAAATTGGTGGCTTGACTGATAGGGAAAGGAGCAGAGAGAACCGCAACTGTCTTGCCCAATCTGGAGCCACTAGAATCATGGTAGCTGGCTGGCCCCTGAGTTTCAGAAGGACTCTAAGAATCAAGGGAAATGGAGGGAAGGCATATAGGAACTTCCCTTCCCAGTTGAGATCCAGGGCATCCACTGGTACTGTGCCTTGGCCAGAGGCCTGCAACAATAGTGAGGGAGCTGGTAATTGAGGCTGGTGGTGGAGGGATCCATCTCTGGAGTGCCCCATCTCCTGAAGACTGTGGCCAGTAGTTGTCTGTTCAGGGACCGCTCATGGTGCCCCTGACATATGTGACTTAGAGCATCTGCCAGGACAGTTTCCATGCCTTGCAAGCGAATGGCAGAAAGCTGTATGTCCAAGGAGTATGATAGAGACCACATTTTCATGGCCTCTTTGAAAAGCTTTGTGGACCTTGTTCCCTCTTGCTTGTTGATGTAAAACATAGCTGTGGTGTTGTCTGTTCTGATTTGGACAGACTGGCCTTTAAACTGGGGAGGGGGGTGCAAAGGCTTTGATAGCCAGATACACAGCTCTGAGCTTGAGAAGGTTTATGTGGCAACTGAATTCCTTGGGGGACAACGTTTCACTTATAGACTATTCTGACAGGCGTGCCTCCCATCCTAGAAGAGAAACATCCATGGTGAGCACTTTGGATCGCTCCCTTTGCTAGAAGGGAACTCCCTCACTGAGGTTTTCTATGTCATTCCACTAGTCCAGGGCCTGGAGCAATGTCTTTGTGACTGGTATGAGTTTTGACAGGGAAACTTTTTTCTGGGACCAGTGAGCCCTTGCTTGATACTGGATGGCCCTCATCTGAAATCTGGCATGTAGGACTACAGCTATAGTCGAGGCCATGTGACCCAGAAATCTGAGGAAATGTCTGGCTGGTCTGGGTTGCCCCAGAACAAAGGAGTTTGCAAGGATTTGAAGGTTGTGTGCCCTGTCAAGAGGGAGCATGGCTTTTCCCTTCTGTGTGTCCAGTTCTGCCCCAGTGAATTCCAGTAACTGAACTGGTTCAAACTGGGACTTTTGAGGATTGATGAGAAAGCCCAAGGACTCCAGAGTGCACTGTGTTAGGCTGAGGGAGTCTCTGACCTTCTGTGGGGACTTGTCCACCACTAACCAATCATCCAAGTAAGGGAAGACAGACACCTGTTGTCTCATGAGGTAAGCTGCAACTACTGCCAGGCACTTTGTGAAGACTCTGGGCACTGAAGAAAGGCTGAAGGGTAGTGTTTCAAACTGATAATGGCCTGTAGGTAGTTTGAACCTGAGGATTTTTCTGTGGGACCGCCCGAATGGAATGTGAAAATAGGCATACTAGAGATCTAGGGATGATAGCCAGTCTCCCTTTTGCAAGGATGTAATCAACACAGCCAGGGTAACCATCTTGAATTTGGGACTGAGTAGGTATTTGTTCAGATACCTAAGATGCAAAATGGGCCATTAATCCCCATTTTCCTTTTGAGTGAGAAAATACCTGGAGTAGAGACTTTTTCCCCATCGGTGGTAAGGGACTCTCCCCACTGCTCTTGTAAACAGGAGTGACTTCACCTCTAGCTCAAACAATAGTTTTTTCTGTTGGAGTTAAAGATTTTAATGATGTGTGACTCTGCAGAGTTAAAAACTTTTTGAACTGCGGAGAAAGCCCTTGACCCATCACCTCCAGCACCCACTTGTCTGTGGTAATGAGGTACTGATGGTGGAGGTAGTGAGTCAGCCTTCCTCCTACTGGGGAAGGGGAGGCCACCTGGTTTCTGTAGTCAGGAGATTTGTTTAGACTGAATTTCTGAGAAAGGAGAGATCTTGATTTAGTAGTTGCCGTATTGGTCCTTGCAAGAATAGATCCAGAAGCAAATGATTTGATACCTTTTAATGGACCAACATAGATGTAACAACAAGAACAAAGTGCTCTAGCTTTCGGACCAACCAGTCCTTCTTCAGAAGCTCATGGCAGTTGTTTAGAAAATACAATACTTATAACAGCTAGATAATGCAGAGAAAACAGAAAAATCCCATTGGTTTAAAATACTCATTAAAAAAACAAAAAAAAAACAGAAGATGATGTCAGAGAAGTTAAACAGTACAATACTGCCTCAGTCCGAATGAACCTTGGGTTAAGATGTGCTTGGTGCAACAAACATAAAGAATCACTACACATAAATTTAATTGACATAAGAAGCAGATAACTCCCAAATCAAGCCATGAGTGTCACAGTCAGTATAAGGATGTGATTAAGTTGGTGGGGTTGTCTTTCAGTAAAGACAAACTAAGATAGTTATAGGGCTCATGAAATTACAATGTATGCATTAAAGACAAGAATACCAGTAAAGTTGTCTAAAAACATCAGTGCACACTGTGTGATGTGTAAAACCTAGCTAGACATGTCACCCAGCTGTATTTTCAAGCTAAATAAAAGGCCCAAGAAATTACAAAACCTCAGGACTATATAAATGATAATATAAATATAAATTGATAATATTAGTGTTAAACAAAAAACTCTAGTAGAGGAACCTCAAAGAATTCAGACCATGCATCCTGATATGTACTGATGTCAATATATACTGAGAATGTAGCAACTACATGTACCACAAGTGTCTAGGGAATCTGAAAAAGAGATAAAAAAGTAATTTATCTCCTCCTGCTCATACAAACAATACAACCTAACCCACCCCACATCACAATAATGTGGGTGGGGGAGATACATAGCTTAAACGAGATGTTGTCTTTCTCTCTCTCCCCCCTCCTTTCTTCTCTCTCTCTCTCTCTGTCACACACACACACACACACACACACACACACACACACACACTCTCAATCTCTCTCCTAGTGAACCTATATTAACTTCAGTCACTGTAATTGTTCCCCAAAGGAATACAACTTGTAATGAAATTCTGAGTAAATTACTACAATATTAGCCTCATGTAAAAAGATATGTGCAGGACCCCAAGCAAATGAGATCACACATCCCAATATGTACAGAGTTACAAAATTATATATAACAGTATAAGATAACACTCCTGTATGTACACTAGCAGGCTGGGTAAACTGAATATGGTGCAATGGAATCAATCCCCCACACAGGCAAAGATAACAAGTAAGGAGAAATTTGTTGTGTGAGAAATGAAAATAGTAACACATTATACCTCCATATAGCTAAATAGAGACTTACCTCAATGTGACAGCAAGCCCTACATCTATTATATCACATACCTCACAGCACATACCCACACACATACATACACACACGATCCACATCTCACATGCTGAAGTCCTATAATATGTCAGCTTGAAGAAGAAAAGGTCTGTGGATGTTAATTTCTAGTGTCCCATAAAGCCAATATCCAAGTTCATCCCATCTGCTACCATATTGAGATGTAAAATAAGTTTAATCTCAAAAGCTCGTCTCTGTTGTGTGTTTTTGAGATTTCCTTTAAGACCATTACTGACATATCTGAGACTGAGTGGTCAGGCTGGGAGAAGTGATGCCCCACTGGTTTTCAGTCTTCCTTGCTGTAATAGTATGCCTGTGTGAGTTCATCCTAGTGCGGAGCTGTTGGCGTGTCTCCTACATAACCTGTTTGTGGACATCTCTTGCACTGAATGAAATAAACAACATATCGTGACATGCATGTATAACTCCCATGCACCTGGAATTGTCTGTTTTGTGATGTAACCACACAGTCTGAGGTAGAAATTAGCCCACAAGTCTTGCAGGGCGTTGATTGCAGGTGGTGTGCCATTGTGTGACATGGTATTCTGTTCCGTGAAAGTTTGCTCCTAATAATTAGGCTGGATAAATTTGGCGGTTGTTTAAAAGATAGTAGTGGGAGTTCCTTAAAAATACAATTAAGGGTGTCATCCTCACTAAATATTGGTGGAGATCTTTAATAATCTTACTAGACGTTCAAGGTCTGGATGATATGTGACTACCAAGGGTATTCTTTCTGTAGCTGTCTTTTCTTTATATTGAAGTAGTTGTTGTCTTGGTACTGCGCTGTCTGTTCTGTTATCCTGTCAATTTCCCTGAAGAGTGTCCCTGTTCCATAAAGGTGTTTTTCAACATAGCTAATGTGTATCTCTGTCATCCTCATTTGAACAAATACGTTGACAACGAAGTGCTTGACTGTATATGACAGATTTTTGTATGATTAGGGTGGTTACTTTTCCTGTGCAGGTATCTCTGTCTGTCTGTTGGCTTCCTGTAAATACATGTATGTAAGGTTCCATCCTTAATGATGACTGTGGTGTCCAGAAAGTTAACCTTGGTGGTAGAGTACTCCAAGGTAAGCTTTATAGTAGGTGGAGATTGTTAAGTTTGTGATGAAAATCTTTGAGTGCATCTGTGCCTTCCGTCCAGATGATAAACAAATCATCAATGTAACGGAAATAAGCCAGTGGTTTGTGGGGATACTGCCTTAAAAAATCCTCCTCCAAGTCAGCCATAAAGAGGTTAGCATACTGTGGAGCCATTTTGTGCCCATTGCTGTTCCTATAGTTTGAACATAATGTTTACCATTGAAGTTGAAGTTGTTATGTGTCAAAATGAATTCCATAAGTTCCCCACCACTCCAGGGTTGATGTTTTGGTCAGGTCCTTTCTCACGTATGTATTTAAGGCATGCTGCAATGCCATCTGTGTGTGGAATATTAGTGTAGAGGATGTTACATCCATTGTCACTAAAATGGTATCAGGTGGTAAATCCTTATAACCAGAAAGTACACGCACAAGTGCGGGTGTCCTGGATATAACTGTCTCTTTCCATAACCAGCGGTTTCAAAATGGTCTCTACAAACCCTGAGATCCCCTCAGTCAAGGTACCATTACCAGAGGCAATGGGTCCTGGATTGCCAGGTTTATGTATTTTAGGCAGCATGTAGAATGTCCCTGGCTTTGGTTCAGCAGGAATGAGGTGAGCTAGTTTCTTTCGGACATGGTCAGGAAAAGTTTTAGTTAAGTCACATAGTTCATCTTTATATCTTGTAGTGGGTCACTCTCCAGTTCTCTGTAGTATGTAAGATCTGTTAGCTGTCTATTAGCTTCAGTAATATAGTCTTCTCTGTTTAAAATCACCACTGCAGAACCTTTATCAGCTTTTTGATGACAATGTTGTGGTTTGATTTCAGTGTCCTATAGCTCTCCATTCCAGTGGAGAGAGGTTATAATGGGTTTGTTTTTGCCTGGTAAGGATCTGACCACTGACTTGTTGGTGGAAACAATTAATATAATTGTCTAGTTTTTTGTTACGCCCACTTGAGGGGGTAAAATCAGATTCCTTTTCTTATCCATTACATTATTGCTGTTTGCACTGTCTTCACTACCAGTGATTTCTTCCCTGCCATGAAAGAATTCTTTAAGTCTCAATCTACGGAAGTACTCCTCTAGTTCACCACAAAACAGTATGTTATCCAGTGGTTTTGTTGGGCAGAAAGTGAGGCCCTTTGAAAGTACATTCAGTTCTCCAGTAGTCAGTGTGGTTGGACAAATTAACAACTGAAAGGTGCCCATCAGTATTGTGTTGTTGTTCAGTGACTCCATTATGTGCTTCATGGTTGTTAGGAAGTATGGTATGTTGAAGGGCATCTAATTTCCTATTTTTCACAAGCATGGCTTTTCTTAAGGTCCTTTGGTAGTTAATGTGTATCTCTCACAAGATGTCTTGAATAGGTTCCCCAGACACCCTTTCCAGAGTGGTTACAATTTCAGCAAACTTTGTTAAGAACAACTTTTTGGGCATATGACATGCGAATCCTGTGATTTCTCAGTTTCTCAGAGGTCCTATGACAAAGTTGTTCTGTATATAAATTGTTTGTATTTCTTAATGGATTCCAAATAGTAAGACCTTTAGGGATAATGTTTCTCCTCTTGCACTGGGTTAGAAAATAGATGTCACTGTCTAGCGCGCAATTTCTTCTTGATGTTATGTAACTGCCATATTCTACGGTAATTCCGGTATCTTCCATGTTGAAATCTTGATTTAGTAGTTGCCGTATTGGTCCTTGCAAGAATAGATCCAGAAGCAAATGATTTGATACCTTTAATGGACCAACATAGATGTAACAACAAGAACAAAGTGCTCTAGCTGACCAACCAGTCCTTCTTCAGAAGCTCATGGCAGTTGTTTAGAAAATACAATACTTATAACAGCTAGATAATGCAGAGAAAACAGAAAAAATCCCCATTGGTTTAAAATACTCATTAAAAAAACAAACAAAAAAAAACCAGAAGATGATGTCAGAGAAGTTAAACAGTACAATACTGCCCTCAGTCCGAATGAACCTTGGGTTAAGATGTGCTGTGCAACAAACATAAAGAATCCTACTACACATAAATTTAATTGACATAAGAAGCAGATAACTCCCAAATCAAGCCATGAGTGTCACAGTCAGTATAAGGATGTGATTAAGCTGGGTGGGGTTGCCTTTCAGTAAAGACAAACTAAGATAGTTATAGGGCTCATGAAATTACAATGTATGCATTAAAGACAAGAATACCAGTAAAGTTGTCTAAAAACATCAGTGCACACTGTGTGATGTGTAAACCTAGCTAGACATGTCACCCAGCTGTATTTCAAGCTAAATAAAAGGCCCAAGAAATTACAAAACCTCAGGACTATATAAATGATAATATAAATATAAATTGATAATATTAGTGTTAAACAAAATCTCTAGTAGAGGAACCTCAAAGAATTCAGACCATGCATCCTGATATGTACTGATGTCAATATATACTGAGAATGTAGCAACTACATGTACCACAAGTGTCTAGGGAATCTGAAAAAGAGATAAAAAAGTAATTTATCTCCTCCTGCTCATACAAACAGTACAACCTAACCCACCCCACATCACAATAATGTGGGTGGGGGAGATACATAGCTTAAACGAGATGTTGTCTTTCTCTCTCTCCCCCCTCCTTCTCTCTCTCTCTCTCTGTCACACACACACACACACACACACACACACACACACACACACACTCTCAATCTCTCTCCTAGTGAACCTATATTAACTTCAGTCACTGTAATTGTTCCCCAAAGTAATACAACTTGTAATGAAATTCTGAGTAAATTACTACAATATTAGCCTAATGTAAAAGATATGTGCAGGACCCCAAGCAAATGAGATCACACATCCCAATATGTACAGAGTTACAAAATTATATATAACAGTATAAGATAACACTCCTGTATGTACACTAGCAGGCTGGGTAAACTGAATATGGTGCAATGGAATCAATCCCCCACACAGGCAAAGATAAAAAGTAAGGAGAAATTTGTTGTGTGTGAAATGAAAATAGTAACACATTATACCTCCATATAGCTAAATAGAGACTTACCTCAATGTGACAGCAAGCCCCACATCTATTATATCACATACTCACAGCACATACCACACACATACATACACACACGCATCCACATCTCACACATGCTGAAGTCCTATAATATGTCAGCTTGAAGAAGAAAAGGTCTGTGGATGTTAATTTCTGTAGTGTCCCATAAAGCATATCCAAGTTCATCCCATCTGCTACCATATTGAGATGTAAATTAAGTTTAATCTCAAAAGCTGTCTCTGTTGTGTGTTTTTGAGATTCCTTTAAGACCATTACTGACATATCTGAGACTGAGTGGTCAGGCTGGGAGAAGTGATGCCCCACTGGTTTTTCAGTCTTCCTTGCTGTAATAGTATGCCTGTGTGAGTTCATCCTAGTGCGGAGCTGTTAGCGTGTCTCTCCTACATAACCTGTTTGTGTGACATCTCTTGCACTGAATGAAATAAACAACATATCGTGACATGCATGTATAACTCCCATGCACCTGGAATTGTCTGTTTTGTGATGTAACCACACAGTCTGAGGTAGAAATTAGCCCACAAGTCTTGTAGGGCGTTGATTGCAGGGTCGTGTGCCATTGTGTGACATGGTATTCTGTTCTGGTGAAAGTTTGCTCCTAATAATTAGGCTGGATAAATTTGGCGGTTGTTTAAAAGATAGTAGTGGGAGTTCCTTAAAAATACAATTAAGGGTGTCATCCTCACTAAATATTGGTGGAGATCTTTAATAATCTTACGAGACGTTCAAGGTCTGGATGATATGTGACTACCAAGGGTATTCTTTCTGTAGCTGTCTTTTCTTTATATTGAAGTAGTTGTTGTCTTGGTACTCATGTGTCCGTTCTGTTATCCTGTCAATTTCCTGGAAGAGTGTCCCTGCTCCATAAAGGTGTTTTCAACATAGCCAAATGTGTATCTCTGTCATCCCTCATTTGAACAAATACGTTGACAACGAAGTGCTTGACTGTATATGACAGATTTTTGTATGATTAAGGTGGTTACTTTTCCTGTGCAGGTATCTCTGTCTGTCTGTTGGCTTCCTGTAAATACATGTATGTAAGGTTCCATCCTTAATGATGACTGTGGTGTCCAGAAAGTTAACCTTGGTGGTAGAGTACTCAAGGTAAGCTTTATAGTAGGGTGGAGATTGTTAAGTTTGTGATGAAAATCTTTGAGTGCATCTGTGCCTCCGTCCAGATGATAAACAAATCATCAATGTAACGGAAATAAGCCAGTGGTTTGTGGGATACTGCCTTAAAAATCCTCCTCCAAGTCAGCCATAAAGAGGTTAGCATACTGTGGAGCCATTTTGGTGCCTATTGCTGTTCCATAGTTTGAACATAATGTTTACCATTGAAGTTGAAGTTGTTATGTGTCAAAATGAATTCCATAAGTTCCCCACCACTCCAGGGTTGATGTTTTGGTCAGGTCCTTTCTCACGTATGTATTTAAGGCATGCTGCAATGCCATCTGTGTGTGGAATATTAGTGTAGAGGGATGTTACATCCATTGTCACTAAAATGGTATCAGGTGGTAAATCCTATAACTAGAAAGTACACGAACAAGTGCGTAGTGTCCTGGATATAACTGTCTCTTTCCATAACCAGCGGTTTCAAATGGTCTCTACAAACCCTGAGATCCCTCAGTCAAGGTACCATTACCAGAGACTATGGGTCTCCTGGATTGCCAGGTTTATGTATTTTAGGCAGCATGCAGAATGTCCCTGGCTTTGGTTCAGCAGGAATGAGGTGAGCTAGTTTCTTTCGGACATGGTCAGGAAAAGTTTTAGTTAAGTCACATAGTTCATCTTTATATCTTGTAGTGGGGTCACTCTCCAGTTCTCTGTAGTATGTAAGATCTGTTAGCTGTCTATTAGCTTCAGTAATATAGTCTTCTCTGTCTGAGAAAGTCTGAGAAAGGAGAGGTATCAGCTTGTTTCTTTGCCCTCCTTTCTCTTCTCCTGTACAAACTCCTCATCTGAGTCCAGGGGCATGGGCATTGACATAGGGTAGACGGCCCTGGGATAATAACCTCTGCCTCTGTTTCCCCTACCTTGGAATCTTTAGGAAGTAGAGGCTTTTTCTTTGGCAGCATTGCTGTTATAGGTGGTTTTGAACTCTTCCACCTTTTCCATGTAAGCTTCTGTTTTATCTCTGAACAGAGAATTATTCTCACAAGGGAAATCCATAGCTTTTTCATGAGTGTCCTGTGAGAGATTAGTTGCTCTTAGCCAGGCATAGCGCCTAAGAGAAGTGGCCCAGGCCATGGCTCTGGAGGCAGTGTCATTAGTGTCCACTGCCATGGGAAACTGGTATTTTCTGGCTTCTTAGGCAGTCTTTACTGTTTCTGCCAAGTCTTGAGCCACTTTTTCTGGGGCCTGCTGGCTGATAGCCAGAACAGAGTTCCAGGCAGCCTTTTGATATTGAGTTGCATATGCCGTGTAGTAGAAAGGCAAAGTAGCAGAGAGGCTGTGGTGTAAGATTTTCTGCCAATGGTATCTAGCCTTCTAGATTCCTTTTCAGGAGGCTGGGATGATAGAGGCACTTTAGCTTTGTCACATGGAGCAGCCTGCACCACTCCTTCATGGACTGGGTGCATGTAAACAAATTCTACATTAGTTTTCTTCAGATTATACTGTTTTTTCAATTGTCTTGTCCACCCTGTGGAGTGGAAGTGTGGTTGTGGAGTAATTTAAAAGTAGCTCTGCAAAGAGATTTATTTATAGGCAGAAGCACCTTCTTAGAGGAAGGAAGACCCATCATATCTAGAAAGTCTTCTTCCTCATCCCGATCAGTGGTCTTCCAGACAGTGAGATCCAGAGTATCCACCATATGCCGAATAAAAGTAAAGTGAGAGGAAAAGTCCTACTGGCCATTAGAGGGAAAGCCAAACTCTTGGTCAGGGCATACATCTGGTTCTAAGGTTCTTATCCTATCCCCATCAATTTTCCCCCCTCCATACCTCTATACTTGCTGTTTCCAACCCTAATCCATCTCCCCCCTTCTCTTTCTTCCCTCCAACTGTCTCCTCACTGTGGCCACCTCCTGTTTTAATTGACCTCTTCCTAGCCTGTCCTGTTCCTGACATTACATCCTGAAAGTGCCCGGTACCTCACACTCCTGGTGTAATCAATTAGTATTTTTATTAATTATGCTAATACAATACTGTGTATTACTGTACATTGCTGTCCCTTATTATATTATCATATTACTGTGCTTTTTCCTTGTTATTATGTATTTATCCCCTCTGCCCTTCCCCCAGGACACATCTGGAAACAAGCTTTATAGTTCAGTATGTCTTTCCTGGTAAATCTCTTTTAAATAAATAAATAAGGTTCACCCTCTTCTTCTTCCTCACTCTCATAATAAAAGCCCTGGCCAAGCCCAGTGTCAGAGGTGTGAGGGGTATTAGTGTCAGGAGGGACACTAAATGAGTTTGTCCATAGCCTGAAAAATCTGATACAATTGCAAATCCTTAGCCATTTCTTCATCAGTGGATATATCTTTTTGTGTCACTGGTGTCTCCCTTTGCTTTTCAGCAGGAGGGGCAGTGATATGCTTTTCTTTTTGTTTCTTTTTAGCAAGCACTGAATATAAAAGCTGCTCAAATATGTCTCTTTTTGGCTTGGTCGCCATTATTGTTTTTATCAGTCTTATTTTCTAGGGAGTCCTTACTGGACTTTTCCTTAGATTTGTGAGAGGATGACCCCTCATCAGGATTTTTGCTAGAGAGGAAGGCAGTATGAGAGGCCATAATTTCCAACCTTTTAGTCCTCTTTTTATTTATTTATTTATTGAAATGTTTCACCAGGAAAGCACACTGAACAACAAGTTACTCATCTCCCAGTGTGAGGGGGAGGGGTCCTATTGGATGAAGAATTAGACATACAGTTTACATTTAAAACATACAAGAAATGAAACATTAAATTACATTTGTAACAAGACAGTTAAAAAAATATCATAAATAATCATTCAGTTGCATTTGTAACATAACATACAATTAAATATATCATAGCTGTAAAATATGCATTTAATTACAAGTGGCATATCTGAGGAATATAGTACATAGTGGTGAAGGGGGAGTAGGGAGTGCTGAGATGCAGGCTGGGGGGCTGGAAGGTTTAATAGGTGATATGAGTCATGGAGAGGAGCAGAGGCATAGGAGAACAGTTAAGGAGGGTTAACGCAGGAGCAGTTAGAGGAGAAAAAATTATGTAAGGCAGAGGCTAGGGAGTGGGAGGAAGAGGAGTGCCATATTGGGGGTGGGGGAGTGAGTTCCAGATTTGTGGAAAATGATGGGTAAAGCCTGACTGACTGAAGAGAGTGGTACGACAAGTGACCAACAGACAAAATTTTGAACAAAGCTCGCAGTTATGGTCTGGACCTAAACAGCTTAAACAAAGATTGTGGTAGTCTGCCTTGGCCACTATCTTAGAGCAATTAATACAGTTTTTAAAACCTGGAGGTCCAGTTTTTTTCTTAGGTCTATCTGACATGCCAGTTCATCAGAAGACCTCTGAATATGGTTCCCAATAGGGAAAAATAAAAGAATTTGGTTGGTTTGCAAGCACTATGGAACTACAAAAGAATAGTTGTAAAAGCACTAAAATTATTAAATTTATGTAAGAAAAATGCAGTTCAGATGAGAAAAAGGCAACCGCAAAGCAAATAAAGTAAAAGAAATAAAAAGAGCAGTTATTTGATAAAAAGCACTAAAAATGTTATGTCAAGAAAAAGAGCAGAAACCACAGCTTGAACCACTGAAGAGAACTAAATTTGCGGTTCCTGGGAACCAAGAGGAACCACTAAAAACAGTGAAAATACAGAAACATACTTCAGAAAACACTAAAGGCAGCACAAATAAATACAACTGACTTTAAAATAAATGAACTTCTTCAAGCAAAGTTTTGAAGATGGGACTACAGGGCAGTGTTGCTCCAGTTTTCGGAGAAATAAATCTGACTGACCTCCTCCTCTAGCTACAGGGAGCACTTCCTCATCTGCTTTCTGATTGGCTGATGCCACAAATCATTAGCATTGACTCCACCTCTGTGGCAGCTGAACCCAGCTGGCATACTGCATTAGTCAAGCATACCGGAAGGATTCCTGGGGTGAGAAGGTGACATTTTGCACAGAAAGAGATGCTCAATGACAAGGGGGCACGGTATGAAGCTGGAAGGGGGAGACTTGGAGGGGCTGTGGGGAAATGCTTCTTTATGGAACTGGTGGTGGAGGTCTGGAACAGCCTCCCAGCAGAGGTGGTGGGTACCGAAATGGTAACAGGTTTCAAACATGCATTAGAGCGATACAAGGGGACCTTGGTAACAGGGTTGGGGGGGCAGAGATCAGTTAGGGTCTACAGCAGCAAAGTAGGTAGGGACCTTAGTACAGACTAGGTGGGCCAGTAGGTCCTTTTCTGCTGACAGCTTCTATGTTTCCGTGTAATAACTTAGGTATTGTGATGAATAATGGGATCGATGGGTTAAACATGAATCAAGCAGCATGGGCAGTGAGAGAAAGGTGGTTGAGGGTTTACAGTTAATAAAATGAGGCAAAATTAAATTAAAATCCACAAAAGCATTCATGTCAATAAACATAGTGTGAAGTACGCGTGCATGCATATTGGCACCATTCATCAAAATCTCCTGAAAACATTTGTTTTAGAAAAAGAATTGAAATATATTAAAAATGTGCAATCAAGTTGTCACAACCCCTTTCACCTACTAACCCAAAACATTTGATGAATCCATATTCTAATCTAACACCAGCAGGGATAAATTTCCACGAATCACAGGTTCAAATCCCACAACACCCAGTCTCTGAATAAATGCAACTACTGTAGCACCAATCGACAACTGTAGGAATATAATATAGTTTTACTAATTCATAATGATCCCGTACTTGACTTGAGCATCACTATCCATTTAGGGACCAGAGAATACAACCCACTTATGATCAGTTGCGTAATAGGGAGATAGATTGTACTGCTGGTCAAAATAAAGGTTATTCATCAGTTTGAACTTTGCAGCTTGACATTATGATTTATGCAAGCCGTCAGATGTTCATATAGAGAAGCATGTTTCTGTTAAGAAACACAGAAAATATAAGGTGACAGCAGATAAGAACTGTGTGGCCCATCTAGTCTCCCCTTTTCCCTACCTAATGCAATACCACAGACCCTAGTTGATCTGCAGCTTACCCTCTGTTCCCTACTGCAAGAGTACTCTTATGTCTATCCCATGCAGTCTTGAATTCCCCTACCATTTTTTGTCCTCATCACCTCTACAGGGAGGCTGCTCCATGCATCCACTTCTCTTTCTGTGAAAAAATACTTCCTCACTTTGCCCCTGAGCCTACACCCCTAGCCTTATATCATGCCTCCTTGTTCTTGTACACTTTCTTTTCTGAAAGATGCTACCCTCCTGTACCTTGTTTATACCCCTGAGGTACTTGAATGTCTCTATCTTATCACCCCTCTCTCTCCTATCATCCAGGAAATACATATTGAGGTTCTCTGGTCTTTCCTCATAAGACTTTTGATGCAGTCCTTGTACCATTTTGGTTGTCCTTCTCTGGACTGCCTCTGTTTTGTCTAGGTCCTTCCAGAGATGAAGCTGCCAGAGCTGGGCACAATACCCCAGATAATGTCTCACTAGTGATCCATATAGTGGCATAACCACCTCCTTTTTTTTGCTGGTGATACCTCTCCTTAGGTACCATAGCATCCCACTGGCTCTCCCCACAGCTTTCTTATATTGTTTGGTTACCTTTAGGTCATCAGATATGGTTACCCCATGTCCATTTTTTGATCGGTAGCAATCAGTACCTCTCCCCCCACTTTGTATTCCTCTGTTGGATTTCTGTACCTCAAATGCATGATTTTGCACTTCTTTGCATTGAATCTTAGCTGCCACACTCTCCACCACTCCTCAAGTATGTTTAGGTTCTTTCTCATTTTTTCAACCCCTTCCCCGAGTAGTGTCATCTACAAAGAGGCATACCTTCCCCTCCAGCCCATCTGCAATGTCACTTATGAAGACATTAAAGATGACTGACCCCAGCACGAATCCCTGTGGCACCCCACTGGTAAGTACCCTTTCCTTTGATTGAACACCATTTACCACCACCCTCTGTGTCCTGTCTCTCAACCAGTTTCTGACCCAGATTACTACCTTGGGGCCCACTTCCAGGCTACCCAACATATTTACCAACTTCCTATGTGGGACAGTATCTAAGGCCTTGCTGAAATCTAGGTAGGCCACATCCATTGCTCAAACCTGATCTACCTCCTGGTCACCTAGTCAAATAAATCTAGTCCTAACTGTGACAGACAAAATAATCTGAATCTCTCACTCTCATCATGTATTCAGCAACAGCTCATTCCAGGATTTATCTAGTGTAGTTTTTTACTTAATAATCAAAAGAAAAACATGCTTGACATAAATATATGATCACAATGAGACAAGTTGTACAAAAATCAGCAGTAACCTACAACACATTTACTAGATTTAAGGAATGGCTGGTAACTGTTTTATTTTAAAACATGTATTCTTTGTCATGTGACTATAAATAGCCATTGCTAAGTTCATCAACTAACAAAAAAGGCATGCTTTATTTTCCTTGGAAAATGTTATGCTTCTTTTTCAATGCACACCTTACTGACAGCTTCTCTGTAGTCCATATGCCTCAGCAAAAAATTGGAACCAATAGTTAAAATATGACTTAAAATTTTAGTGTAGTGCTTTTTTTAGGATGAGCAATTAGTACAGTGTTTTTTTGTGTAATAAACTGAGTCCCAAACTAGACTTCATAGTCCAGTAAATACAGAGTAAAAACTGAGAAAAGCAGGATCATACTGAAAACAAGATAGCATCTGAGCTGTGTTTTCCTAACTATATGCAATAAAAAATTGTGTCAAAACAGGACCACATTGAATAAGAGATTTTGTATCTCAGCTGGGTTGTCCTGGGAACATTTATTTATTTATTTTATTTATTTATTGTATCACGGATTACAAATACCTTTGAGCCAGAGGCTCCTTTACAGAGGTTCTGCATGTACTGCAAAACTGTATAAAACTCATAACCCTACAGCAGAACCCCACTGAAAGGAGTGGTTTCATCTAACATGATCTTTCCTGTATATTTTAGTTAGTTTATAATGTGTATCCTATATAGCTGTGGGCAGGGCTGCCCTATGTGACCAAGTATAGGGTCCATATCTATGCTGACACCTCTCGCCTAGGCTCTACCAGCTATTCTGGATTTTGTGGTTTCACTACTGGGCATCAGGCCCCTGTGTTACCCCGATTCTAGTTTTTATTTGTTGTTCTGTCTAGTTCTCTTTTTACTTCTTCTTGTTTGCCTTGGTAGGTGTTTTGTTGACATTGATTGCAATGTAACTTTGGAGTTTCTTGGGTGTGTTGGGGATGGTAATTCAGGCACTCAGTGCTTATCCTGTTGCAGCATTCTCATTTCTATACTCATGCTGTAAACTGTATGTCTTAATGTTATCTGTTGTGCTGAGTCTGTTTGTTTTTATGGACTCATATTGTTAGTGTTACGTAATTTGTAGACTTACTTGTTCTATAAGTCTAATGGCAATGCTGTTAATTTCTCTTTGAAAATTTCAATAAAATGTTAATTAAAAAAATGAAATGATCTTTTCTAGAAAAATACATTATAAAACCAGGACTGCACTAAAATTGAGATGTTGCATCTCACCTCTACTATAACAGCTAAATACAGTATAAAACTGTAAAATCAGGAGGCTATTGCAAATGACATATTACATCATATCTGGTCTGTCGTAGATTAACATATAGTAAAATGTGTACAAGCAGGACCTCATACAACAGCACTGCAAGCCACAAACATTCAGCATTGACAAATGTTTGTTTTCCTATCTGTTTATGTGACTCTAAAATAGTATGTCTTGTTTCATGAAGTTTCATAAAGTGAGCAGGGCAAGAGTTTCATGATGTCATGATTCCTCTAAAGCAAAAGGCTATTTCTGGAGGTTCTTGGATGATTTATGGAGGTTTAAAAAGAGGTTGTCAATTTGTTTTCCCACCCTTTTGCTCAGTAGAGTAATTTGCAATGTTATCTCCTTTTTGTGGCTTGCTGAGTCTCTGATGAAAGTCTGTCTGTGTGTTTGTGTGTGTTTGTTTGCAAGATCACTGTTTATTTTTGATGAAAGTAAGTGTGTGTGTGTGTGTGTGTGTGTGTGTGTGTGTATGTGTGAGTGAGCTTGAAAGATCACTGTTTACTTTTAATGCTTTTTTAAAAGGGACCTATGTTTCTCTTGGTGACATCTCCCACTCCACACCCAGCTCAGACAGCAGATCTTTTGAATGCATAGGGATTCCACTCCCTCCTAACACACAGCTGGGGAGAGGAGGGGGGAGGGAGGGAGGAAACACAGTTGTGTTAATGCAGTAAACAGTAAATAGACAATAGGTTGTGTACAAAGTACATAATGTGATTTCTGGAAATAGACAATAGGTAGCGTACATACATTCTAAGAGCTAAACTTTTGTAGTAAAAAACAGTCTTAGACAGGCTGGAGGCCTGACTGTATCATGCAGTATGGGTACAGAGGTATCAAGGATCATTACTGTTAGATGCAAAATAGAGCAAGGTCAAGGGAAGGGGTGCAGGAGTATAGTCCTTTGTCAAGGGGATAAAGGGAGTTAGGGGCAGTCACACTCATTGTTGGTCTGTAGGTGTTCCTTCAAGAGGGTTTAAATGGTCTGAGCTTCAGTGCGGTTGCAATATGAGAAAGGGTGGCGTTCATCCAGGGGGGGCACGATAGGCAAAGGTTCACTGTCTGAGAGAGGTTCTGAGATGGGGTATGAGAAACGGGGATCTAACAGAGTTACGGGTGACTTTTGTAGTGGGGGTGGGAGTCAGGAAAGGGGAGAGGCCAGTGGGGGAAAGCTCCTTGGTGATCTTTTTCGCCATAAGGCAGGTGTGGTACTTTAGCCTGTTGTCAAAGTTAAGCCAGCTAGACTGCTGGTAGAGGGAACACATATGAATGTAGTGGTCACAGCTTAATATTAGTTAGCAGGCCTTGTTGAGGGTTATTCTAACTCTCTGGAGGGAGGTGGTGTTGGCTCTACCATAGATTAGTATGCCATGGTCAATGAGGGCAAGGATAGAGGAGGAGATGGCTAGGTGGAGGGCATCAGTGATGAGGCAGTGTTTGACCCAGTGGGAGTAGGCCAATCCTGGTATTGAGAGCAGTACATAGATGATGAATATGGTTGTGGAAATAGAGAGCAGGATTAATGTGAATACTGAGGTACTTGAAGGTGGTGACCTGGTCAAGGGGTAGGGATTGGGAGTTAAGGATGCTGAGGATATGATCTTTGTGACAGTTCTGTGGGTTAGTAAAAAGCATGACTTTTGTCTTTTTGTAGTTGAGAACAAGGCAGTGCTCTGTGAACCAGAGCTCTGCTTTGGTGAAGGTGTTTTGCAGTTGGAGTTGGAGTTTTAGGGTATCAGAGTGGGAGGTGAACAAAATTGCATCATCCATGCACAGTACCAGCTGCCCCAAGCATGCCAGGGGGAGGAGGGTGTTAAGGAATAGGCTAAATAGGAGGTGACTGAGGATGGACCCTTGTGGGACCCCCAACCTGACAGGGAGAGAGAGGGGAGAGTGTAGAGCCTATCCTGACTTGCTGTGTTCTTCCTGTGAGGTAGTCGGCAAACCAGCTGGTGGTCTCATGGGAGAGGCCAGTGTAGGTTAAAGCATTTAGGAGAAGGGCATGTTTTATTGTGTCGAATGCTTTTGACACGTCCATGAAGACTGCCCCTGTGAGGTGGCCTTTGTCAAGTGTGGAGTGAAGGGGGGATGTAAACTCCAGCAATGTCGAGGTGGTGCTATGGCCCTGTCAGAAACTGTGCTGCTGGTGGCAGAGAAGGTTGTACTTGGAGATATGATCAGTCAGCTGGTCAGACACAATTATTTCCAGGGCTTTAGAATGGGGGGGGGGGATGGAGATAGGATGGTAGTTGCTTGGTGGGAGTGGTCAGCACCCTTGAGAATAGGTGTGATGATTGTACTCTTGATAGTTCTCACAGATCTGTGAGAACTTTTACATGTTTTCTTTTTAAGAGTTCTGCCTTTGTTTATTTGCATTTTGCAGTAATACTTGAGTGTACTACATTTGTGCAGGCTGTTATCACTGTAATTTATTTTCACGAGTTAAGGGGCAGGACCATAGCTCAAGAGTGGCAATGCCATGACTGAGTTAGTGAATGAAAATCTTGATCCCTCACAAGTGTTGAACTGTGTATTTTGAGATAAGTCACTGTATGTTCAGTTGATTCAACATCAGTTGATAAGTTGTAACTTTCAAATCTGCTGACACTCATATTGTGTGGGAGGCTATTCCAAAAGTGGGGTAGCCTGAAACTGAAGTGGTTCAGATTTTCTTTTTTCTGCATGTGGAGTATGAAGTATACATGCTGGGAGGACTTAGTTGGTAGGCAGTATGTGAGATAGGAGTCATGGTGATGCATAGATAGTTTACTGAGCCAATACTTAGCAGCAAGAAGCCATGTGTGAACTGTGTGTCTCCTTTCAAGGGAGGCAGAACCTAACTGCATATTCAGGAAGCAGTGGTGAATGAAGAGTGAACAGCCCACATCAGAACAAAATGAATAAGTCAATTGAAAAGCATGTCCAGTCAGACCAGTTGGGTTTTGACTGTTATACCAGAAACAACATCATCATAGACAAGGAGGACATAACGTTCAGTGATACATCTTCTATTCATGGATAGGCAATACTTAACTTGATAGAATGCTCCCAGATTAAGATAATGGATAGAAGTTAGTTTGTCAATGTGGATAGAGTAGTTAAGATGCTGGATGACAGCTAGGATGAGATATCTGTACTAGAAAACTCTTTCAAGAATTTGTACCACTAAGAAAAAGTATGTTAAATGGGAGGGGGCTAGTTGCATGTGGCTAGAGCTGAACAGCCTGAAGAGCCTTTTTTCCAGTTTACAATTACTCTGTCTGCCAGAAATCATTGCTGCAGTTTCAAGAAATAAGACTTCAGTTTTGTAACAAGAGCCAAGGCTGGTGGTCCAGAGGAGAAAAGGACAATATCATCTGCATACACATAGGTGCCATAGATGATGGTGTTTAAGGGGATGTCACTGATTGATATATTAAAGAGAAGAAGTCCCAGTACAGAGCACTGGAGAACATCAGTGCCGACTGGGAGCACACTACAAATAAGCTACTAGTCTTGCCTAATTGACTATGTTTGAACATGTAGGACTGGAGTCAGCAAATGAGAAGATCACAGATGCCAGAGGCCAGAATCTGACAGAGAAGTAGGGTGTGGGAAACAGCATCAAAACCTTTGGCTACATCTATACAAATTGTATCTGTGATATGGCTTTAGTTAATGCTGGTTGAGATGCAGTTTATGAGTCTGAGCAGGGAGGTATTGGGGTAGTGCCACACTCTGAAGCCCAACTGACTGGAAGAGAAAAAGTTGTTTGTAGAAAAGAAAGTATGCATTTGCCTACTGATTATCCTGTTCAGATGTTTAGAGAGAGTGGGCAGTAATGATACTGGGTGATAACTGCATACACCAGTAAGGTCACCCTCATTGTGAAGGGGTATTATAACTGCCTTTCAAATATGTGGGACCACTTCTATTCACAGGCAGTTGTTGAAAAAAAATAATTTATTTGGCGATGACAGGGAAAGTCACAATAAGAAATTCAAGTTCAAGCCCATTCAGGCCACTGCCCTTATAATAATTGATTTTATAAGTTTCTTGGAGACTTCAGTTTCTTAAATTGAGAGGGAGTGTCAAAGGGAGACTAGAGGTAGGAGAAACTGACTGTGAGGAGAAGCAGGGGAAAAGAGGCCATCAGAGACTTAGAACAGTCAGCAAAATGAGAGACATAGGCTTCGGTGAGCACTTTACTATCCTTTATTAGAGAGGATCCTATCTAAAGCTCCTTTATAGGGACAGTTAGGCGCACTGTATAGTAGCTTAGTAGCCTACAATAATAGAGCCAATTACCATGATTATGTGAGGCTTCTGAGTGACCCAGGCAGTGTCTCTTTCCAGAAAACTTGTATAGCAGTAAAATCATTAGTGTACATACAGGATTAGAGCGTTAGGACAATAAATCATTTTTGTAAGATCATCCTGATAATAAATAAGTTACATCAATGTACATATGTGTACCAGAAAAAGCAGAGAGAAGCAGGAAAGGCTGTGAGGTGCACAAAGGGGAGAACAGAGAAAAAAATAGTTGGAGGGGTAGCTAGGGGGAGTAAGATTTTCAGATACAAAAGCAAAAACAGGAAAACAAGGAGAGGGACTGTGAAGCTGAGAAGGTTAAGAGAGACTGTGTTGAGGAGGATTGGAAAAAAACAGATATCCTGAACAGATACTTCTGCTTAGTCTTCACAGTGGAGGAAGACTGATTTGATTTGATTTTTATTTGTATACGGGTATGCACACTGGGATACAATCTCTTTTACAGTTATGACCTGTGGTCAATCAAAATATGTACAAAAATTACATCAGACAAGATTATACTTAATACAAAACATATTAATAGGAATACATATTCCTCGTCTAAATAAAAATCACAATTAAACGTAAATTTAAAAGCTCTAATACAGTTTAAACTGTTATACAAATTTATATCACAAGAGCTATAGCTCCATAGCTAATATATACATTAAATGAGTGCCACTATCCAAAAAGCAGCTACACTTAAACAAATCCATAAAGTGGGTTTTCAAAGCTGCTGTGAACAACCCATAGCTACTCATGCCTCTAATTTGTGCTGGAGTATTTTTCCATATTGTTGGTGCATAGTATGCAAACGATCGCTGTCCTCTTAAAGTATGCTTAAATGGGATTCTTAACATAGTTAGGTCCCCTGATGATCTAGTATGTAATTTAGAACTAGAAATATCAAGCTGATTTTTTTTAATTGTAAGGGTACCCCTGTTTGTTGTATTTTATAAATAAATTTAGGCATAACAAACTTATGATAATGTTCAAATGATAACCACCCAAGATTTTCCAATATATAGTGGAATGATGTACATTATTGGGTGTTAACAGAGCAAATCTACCAATTTTGTGCAACAACACTGCTTTCTGTCTTACAGTACTGTAAGGAGCATTGTCCACCACAATACAGGCATAGTTCAAAATGGGCAACAAACATTGATTTGCAATTGCCAAATGTGCCTCATTTGTCAAAAAACTAAGCATCCTATATAATAATCAAATTCTGGAATGGATTTTAGATGTAATGGCATGTATATGTGACTCATATGTTAATGTGGAGTTTAAAACTACCCCTAAATACTTAAAATTATTTACACTTCCATACAAAACCCCGTCCAATGACTCAACTTGCAGACTGGAACCAATAGCTTTTAACTTATCTGGAGTACCAAATACCATAATTTTTGTTTTTTGCTTATTTAATACTAATTTATTATGTATCAACCAATTTTGCATAGCTTTGAGTTCCTTGGTCAGAGTTATGTTAAACTTGAATAGTGCTTCCCCATTGCAAAAGACATCAGCATCATCTGCATACATAAGCACATGTGCACATTTAACAGATGAAGTAACAGAGTCAAAGAAAATAGAAAATAAAAGTGGTCCCAGTATGGAACCCTGTGGACCTCTACACTTGACCAAAGCCTTATCAGACAAACTACTTCCAATTTTTACCATTTGAAACCTCTTTGACAGATAATTTAATACCCAAAGCAGTGCTGGTGTCCCCACCCCAAGATACTTCAGTCTCTCAACTTGGAAGGAATTATCCATCAAATCGAATGCCTTGGTCAAGTTCATGAACACGGCCCCAGTCAGGCAACCCCTCTCCATACCTTCATGAACCACACTCATGAACTTGACCAAGGTACTCTCAACTCCCTTCCCCTTCCTGAAACCAAGTTGGCATTGTGATAGTAAACCATATGTTTCTATATAATCAGTTAACTGCCCCAAAACAATCTTCTCCTGCAATTTAGACAGAGCCAATAGAATATATATAGTTTGTAAATTCACTAGTTGAACCTGCTGTATGGATTTATATCACATACGAATGTTTCCACAAATCAGGTACTTCTCCCAAACAGAAAAACAAATTAAAGATCAGACTAACAGCATATGCTAACTCTGCTGAAACTAAAAGTAACAATTTAGGAGGCAAATCATCAAACCCACAGGATTTATCTGTCTTATGTTGTTTCAAGAGTTTATACACCTCTAAGTGCATAACTGCCTTTGTGTAAACTTTTGGATTATCCATGCATATCACCAAATGAACCAGGTTCATATTGCACTCTAATGATCAAAATCTGTAAATAATGTATTAAATTCATTTGCCACTATCAAATGATCTGTTATTTTTTCACTATCCTTATTCATGTGAAACTTTGATTCAGACCTAGGATCAATCATAGTATTAATGGTTTTCCAAAATGTAGTAATATTTGTCAATCCCTCTCTCTGTTGTTGCCTTAAATATTGAGCCTTTGCTTTTTTGATCTCAACCTTACATCTATTTCTTAAGCACCTGTAGTTCTGTAGATTTACAACCGTTTGATTTTTCCTATAAAGATTCCACTTGTCCCGTTCCTTCATTAGTTTAAATAAAAATGATGTTAACTACTTAGATTCTTTGCCTCTAACATGTCTTCTAATAAATGAAGCATACAAGTCCAATACCCTAGTAAACTCTGTTATAAAATAATGCAATGCACAATTAACATCAGGTATTATTTCAAGAGAAGACCAATCTATTTTCTATAGGCTATCTCTAAACCCAAGAGCATCAAAACCTGAAAAATTTCTAAACTCAGAGACCATGGATTTAACTGTGGGTCTATTTGAATGTTTCCAAAGGCAAAATATGGGGAAGGGGGGTGATGATCACTGAGTGAATCTGAAATTAGACCACACCTTAAAATGTGGTTTACTTTATTTGTAAGAAGCCAATCGAGCACAGTGTGCTTCTTTGTTTTTAAATTCAATCTTGTAGGGTTGTTAATTAATTGCTGAAGACCAGTATGTGACAGAGCATCAATCAGCCCGGGTACTCCATGTCCAGACCAATTTGAATTAAAATCTCCCAGTACAATGGTTTATCCTACAGTTTTGAGATATAACAGTTCAGAGAACTCATGTAAGCCCTATGTGCTTACTTTTGGGGTATGTACACACAACATACAGTCAATTTCTTAACCATGCCAATAGCAATCTGAATAGACAGTTTACAATAATTAAGGGAGCTATTTACAATATCTACAGTATCTCATGTACAGAGTAACTATTCTTAATGTAAAATAAAACACCACCTGCCCTTCCTGTCAATCTATCTTTTCTGTGAACTGTATACCCAAAAATATTGATTTGACTATTGGTTACTGAGGCCTGTCACCATGTTTCACTAACTGCCAGAACATCAGGCTGATAATTTACAATCCATGCCTCAGTCTTGTGAAATTTAGAGACAAGGCTGTGAGCATTAAAATGCATAATTCACATACCTTTACCAGCATTAGCAACATAGTCTAAATCTGCTAAATCGTTACTCATTGGACCAGGGTTACACTTGATATCCCCAGCCCTTAGTAGCAAATTAATCTTACTAACATCCACTACAAGGAATAGCATCCCCAGCAATCCCTTAGATGCTCTCATTGCAAACCAATGTTGTAGCCCACATATTTGTAACATGCTCCAACTGAGTGACTTTGTGGCACACTATAATTGCTTAACATATACACATGACCCACAGCACTCTGATTATGTGTGTTTGCAAACTGATGATGAATACCCTCAACAAGAACAGCATCAATCCCCAAGATACACAGCACATATATAGTCCCCAATATAATTCCCTTATTAGCCATGGTACAATGCACAAACCTTAACACCCTATTATAACAGTTCTATTGCACACAGTCCTTGTATGATTGGGACAGACCACATAGAAGCAGCAGAAACACCGGGGGGAGGGAGGTGGACACATGTTCACTCACAGAGGAAACAGTCCTGAGAGGACTTGCAAATCTGAAAGTGGACAAGGCTATGGGGCAGGACAGGATACATCAAAGGGTGCTGTGGGAGCTCAGAGAGGTACTGGCTGAAACTCTGACAGCCATATTCAACAATTCACTGGAATCAGAAGAATATGTCCCACTGGGACAGTTGAGCAATGTGGCAATGTGGTGTACAGGACATTGCAGAGGAGTCTGAAGGGAAGATATGCCTCTTTGCAGTTGACACCAAAATCTGCAATAGAGTAGATACTCCTGGGTGGCTGGAGAAAATGAGAAATGACCTGAGAAAACCTGAAGAGTTGTCAAGGGCATGACAGCTGGGTTTAATGCAAAAAGGTTCAAAATCATACACCTATGGCACAGAAACCCGGGGGTGGTGTATAAATTGAGAGGAAATATAGAAATATAGAATATGATGGCAGATAAGGACCACTTAACCCATCTAGTCTGCCCATTTCTCTACGTACAGGATAAGCTGCAGATCCTAGTTAACCAACAGCCTACTTCCTCCTACCGCTCACTAGAATTGCCTTATGTCTATCCCATGCATTCTTGAATTCCCCCACTGTTTTTGACTCTACAGCCTCCTCAGGAAGGCTGTTCTATGCATCTACAACCCTTTCTGTGAAGAAATACTTCCTCACATTACCTCTGAGCCGTCACCCCCCTCTATCTTCAGATTGTGCCCCCTTGTTCTTGCACATCTCTTTTTCTGAAAGATGCTACCCTCTTGGACTTTGTTGATTCCCCTGAGGTATTCGAAAGTTTCTATCATGTTCCACCCTCTCCCTCCTTTCATTGAGGCTATACATCTTAAGTTCCTTTAGTCTTTCTTCATATATCTTCTGGTGCATACCCTGCACCATTTTGGTTGCTCTCCTCTGGACAGCCTCCACTCTGTCTATATCTTTGCAGAGATGGGGTCTCCAGAACTGTGCACAGTACTCCAGATGTAGTCTTACCAACTGTCTGTACAGAGGGCCAACAACTTCCTGTTTTCTACTGGTGATGCCTCTCCCCATGCATACCAGTATCCCCTAGTCCTTCTTACTGCCCTCTCTCATTGCTGGCCCACCTTTAGGTCATCGGATATGACTATCCCTAGGTCTCTTTCCATTTTTGTTGTTGTCAGTATCTTACCCCCCATTGTGTACTCTTCCCCTGTGTTTTTGTTTCCCAGGTGCAACACTTTGCATGTCTTTGCGTTGAATCTAAGCTGCCATACATTTGACCATTCCTCCAACCTTTCCAAGTCCCTTTTCATCCTTTCCACTCACCTTGCATATCAATCATGTTACAGATCTTTGTGTCATCTGCAAAGAGACATACTTTTCCTTCCAGTCCCTCTGCAATGTCACTTATAAAGACATTAAAAAGGACTGGCTCCAGTACTAAATCCTGCAGTACCCAACTAGTAACCCCCCCTTTCTTCACTGTGGACTCTGATTACTATTAAACTCTGTGTCCTGTTATCCAGCCAGTGTTTTACCCAGGCTATCACCCTGGGACCCACTCCCAGACTGGCTAATTTGTTTATTGACCTTTTGTGCGTGACTGTGTCAAATGCCTTGCTAAAGTCTAGGTAGGCCATGTCCACAGCCACTTCCTGGTCTACTACTTTGGTCATCCAGTCAAAAAAATCAATTACTATAGATTTGTCTGACATGACCTTCCTGATGTGAATCCATGCTGCCTTGGGTCCTGTGCCCCACTGGCCTCTAGGTACAGTACTCAACAATTATTTCCTTCAGATGTGATTCCATCATTTTCCCTATCACTGAGGCCAAACTGACAGGTCTGTAGTTTTCTGCCTCCATCTTGCTCCCACTTTTGTGAAGGGGACTCACATCCACCCTCCTCCAGTCTTCAGGTACCACACCATCCTCCCATGACTTATTAAAAAGGGTAGCCAGTGGTACTACTAGTTCTTCCCTTAGTTCTTTCAGAATTCTGGGATGAATCCCATCAGGCCCCATTGCTTTATACACCTTCAGTTTTAAGAGTTCTTTCATAACCCTTTCTTCTGTGAAAGGACTGATATCATCCCCCCTATCCAGAGTGCTTCTATTGACTGGATTAGGTATCTCCCCCTGCTCTTTCATTGTGAATACTGAACAGAAGTATTCATTCAATATCCCTGCTTTTTCACTGTCACTGTCTGCCCAACCACCTTCCTCTTTATTCAGCTTCAGTATCCCTGCCTTAGTCTTTCTTTGCTCCCTAATGTACCTATATAAGGTTTTATCCCCCTTCTTAACAGAGTTTGCTATCTTTTCCTTGGTTTGGGCCTTTGCTAGTCTGGCTGCCTTCCCCACTTCCTTCTGCTTTAACTGGTACAGTTCTCTGTCCTGCTTCTTCTGTGTTTCCTTATACTTCCTGAATGCTATATTTTTCTCCCTTACCTTCCCCACCACTTCTTTTAAAAACCACAGTGTTTTTTTTCTTTTGTTTTGATTTGTTTATTTGCTTCACACAAAGGCTTGCTGCCTCTGTGATGGCGGTTTTTATGTATCCCGATTGTTGCTCCACCCCGCTTTCTTGCCTGTTTGCTAGTGCCTTTATGAGACAGTCTCCCATTTTGACAAAATCAGCCCTCCTGAAGTCCAGTACCTTCACTTTTGTGTGGCTTGACTCTAAAGCTAAGTTTATCATGAACCACACTGCTTGGTGGTCGCTTGTTCCCAGATGGCTACCCACTTCAAGATCGGAGATTCTCTCTCTGTCCCCATTTGAGAGTATGAGGTCTAACATTGCTCCCTCCCAAGTGGGTTCCAAAACTAGCTGTCTAAGACATGCCCCCTGTAGAGCATCGAAAATGGCCCTGCTCTTGGATGTGGCAGCAGCAAAGGTGCTCCAGTTAACATCTGGCATATTCAGGTCCCCCATCAGCAATATCTTCCCTTTCTCTGTCATCCTAAGGATGCCTTCTGTCATTTTTCTTGTCCATTTTCTCCACCTGAGACGGGGGTCTGTATACAACCCCTGTGAAGATTGTGGTGCCATTTCCAGTCTCTAGGGTGACCCACAGTGCCTCCACTCTTCCATGTTTACCCTTTAGTTCTGTTGCTTTGATCCCTTCCCTTATATAGAGAGCTACTCCTCCTCCTCCTCTTCTTCCCCCCTCCCTGTTCCTCCTGTAGATTGTGTACCCTGGTATGTTAACAGCCCAGTCGTGGTTCTCTGTGTACCATGTTTCTGTGACTGCCATGATATCCAGGCATCCCTCTTCCATCAAGGCCACCATTTTGGGGATTTTTTTACCTAGACTACAGGCATTGATACTCATTACCCTCCATTTTTTATGGCTTTATTTCTTTTTGCCCCATCCCTGTCCTTACTGCCTTTGTCTTTTTCTCCATTTACCCCTGTCCTTCTCTCCATCGACTGCTCTGTCTTGGTGTTTACCTTACTAACTACCCTGATGTTTTGGGGGGGTCTAGGATTTCCCTTCTCTTTTTCAGTGCCTCCCCCCTTGGCTAGTTTAAATGCTTGCCAATGAAGCATTTGAACCTATCCCCTAGGATCCTGGTTCTCCTCCTGCGATCATTGTGCCAGTATAGGCCTGCATCCCTCCAGGTGGAGCCCCAGTCCCCAATGAAGCCAAATCCCTGAGCACTGCACCAGTTTTTCAACCAGCCATTTAATCCAATGGTGCAGAGATACTGACAATCACAAAGTTGGAAAGAGATCTTGGAGTTATCATATCTGATGACCGCAAAGTGGCGGGGCAGTGTGACAAGGTGGAAAGCAGGGCCAACAGGATGCTGGGGTACATATAGAGGGGAGAATCACCAGCAGAAGGAGGGGGGGTGTTATTACTGAACTGATAGTTGATGTGTCCCCACTTGAAATATTATGTCTAGTTCTGGGGACCACATCTTACTTAAGACAAAGACAGGGTAGAGGCTGTCCAGAGGAGGACAACTAAAATGGTGCAGGTGCTGCATCATAAGCCCTATCAAGAAAGATTGAGGGATATCAATATGTACTCCCTGGAAGCGGGGACATGATATAGACATACAGTATAAGTATCCACTAGGGATGGGATAATTTTTCAGAAGAGAATGTGCACAAGGACAAGAGGGCATGAGATGAAGCTTGAAGGAGGGAATTTATTTTATTTATTTATTTTTATTTAGTTTTTGTTGACCCTGTAAGTGCACTAGACAAATCCTGCCTATTTTCGGGCACGACCTGGGGAGGGGGATACAGATGAATGCCAACTGACCTTGAACCAGAGTAAGCTGTTGGTGGTATTTTTAGTGAATGAGGGAAATTTGGCCAGGACACCGGGGAAATTCCCCAACTATTTTCAATAAGTGCCATGGGATCTTTAACATCCACCTGAGCTACCACCAATCCAAGCAGATGGGACCTCGGCTTAACATCTTATCCGAAGGACGGCACCTCAGAAGTGCAGCACCCCTCTCATGCTGCATTACAGTGTCAGTGCTGGGATATTAACCCAAGTGCCAGATGTGGGAACTGAACCCACAGCCCTCTGATCTCCCAGCCTCAGAGGCGAGTGTGCTACCTACTGAGCCACTGACACTGCAATTTAGGAGGGATGTGAGGAAATACTACTTCAGTGAAGGAGTGGTGGACATCTTGAACAGTCTGCCAGTGGTGTTTTTTTTTGGGTAAAAACAGTATTTGACATCCAGCATGAATAGGATAGGCACAAAGGAATCTTGGTAGTGAAGCTTGAGGGGGGTAGCCAGATATTAGGTAACGTCTGCGGTGGCAGTTTAGGCAGGGACAAACTGAGTAGACAGGTGAGCCTAACAGTCCTTATCTGCTGACAAAGTCTATGTTTCTATGTTTCCATCAGTGTAAAGCAACATACCATACACTCTACTTACAAAAAAAGTAAAAATGTGGAAAGCAAATACTGTAACTATGCATGCCATTTTGTAATGATTTCAATTTCCAAGGCATTTCGAAAATCCCTTGCTGATACCATATTTCTGGTTGCAAGTGATACAGCATTTTACAGCTGAGCAACTGTAAATGTTAATGATCCAAACCTATTTTTAACCAAAGGGATGTTTCATCCCCACTATGAGATCAATAGATACCCAGGGGGAAAAAGCTCTTCAAACCCTAATATGTGTAGAAGTGTACGATAGCTGCCAATTGTATAGAAAATCCTCTGGTTGTGATCCAGTGCATTTGTCATATATTTTGTCTCAAAGACTGGGTTCCAGTTAACTCTACAGAGGTCCTAGAGAAAAATCTTCAACTGGAAGAACCAAGTGGTAAGAATTTGTGGGGACTTTTTAAAAGAGTTCATCTTCCCAACATGGAAAGTTATACAGTGAGTACTGACAATGCTGAGTAGGGTTCTAGATGCATTAATGAGATAAACATGGGAAGCTAGGCCCCATCTATATTTGTGTGGTTTGTAGATCTGGAATTGTGTCTTGTTAGATTAGTGATAATTTGGGTGAGGATATGAGCTCTGACCCTGGCATGTAATACATCATATCCAGGTTATGTTTCTTATTTAGGTCACCCAAAATAATGTGTTTCCTTTTTTCTGAGTAGGTTTTGAGACTATATTTTACTAGACTGCATTGCTGCTATAACTGTCCCTTAGGACTCATATGATAAGATTTTTTGGGATGAGTACTTTACTCCTCATTTGAAAAAGTGAGGTGAGTAAAACCAAATTCAATTGCAGGGGAAACCATATGAGCAGAGGTGGAGGGAATTGGATCAATACCCATTACAGACTAGAAGGGAGGGTGGGGACATGATTGAAACTTTTAAATACATGAAGGGGATCAAAAAGTGAAGGGAGGGGAGCTTGTTCAGAATGAAAGGGGCCAAAAAATAGGGGACATAACCTAAGACTGGAATGTGGAAGACATAGAGGCAATGTGAGGGGGCAATTCTTCATGGAGAGAGTGGTGGAGGCCAAGGAAAAAACTACCATAAGAGGTGTTGGGGGTCAAAACAGTGGAGGAATTTAAGAGGGCATGGGACAGATATATGGGGTTGGGGAGTGGGGGGAAGGGGAGGGCCCGAAAGAGTGGAGATGAGTAGGGAAGGGGGAAAGGGAAGACTTGATGGGCTGATGAGGTCCATTTCTGCCATTAAATTTCTGTGATTCTGTGATACTAAGCATACAAATTTTGACACTTTAGAGTCCTTTTGTCAGCTGAAGAGGACTGTTCAGTATACTTCAAGCAAAGGAGGAAGGCTTTAGGGAATGACAGATAACTGGCTTGCAGAATGGACTGGTGTGACCAGAGAGAACTTTGTGGGTGTAACTGGGGATTAGGAGAGGCTTTTTAAACAGATTATAGGTTCATCGGCAACACTCTCTCTCCTGGGTTGCCAGACGCACAAGCTCAATAAAGAAAGCACAAAGGGAATCTTTGGCCCCAACCCTCCAATGGTTTGCCAGAACAAGACCACTGAAGCTGAAGATAAAAGATCTGACCTGAATCCTCCAGTGGACTGCTGCGATGAGACAGATGATGCTGAAGACAGAAGATCCTGCCTGAGACCTCCAATGGACTGTCAGGATGAGACAATGAGAAAACATGAGAAGACACATGAAGAGTAGGCAATCAAGATGATGGGAATTCTCAGAGGAGATCCGCTCTGGAAACCCCCTGAAGCCAATCTGTGCTGCTGAGCTCTGGGCCTCAACACCAGACATAACCTGATAAGGAAAACAAAATAACAATGAGTCACCAAATCGTGGACGGGGTTTAGAAGAACCTGTGAAGGGAAGGGACAAACATGTGAAGATACAGAAAACATCAAATGGGACACTGGAGAAGTGCAACACGTAGGAGAAATTCTTCCAGAAAAAGTATACTTAGAGAGAAGACCTTTAAATCCGAGACACGTGAATGCAGAGACTGGATTGTGGAAATGCTGAATACAGTTGCTGGACATTTCCCTCAGTTGGCTGGAGACTGATTCTGGGTGATGTGTATTTGAAGCCACAGCCACACAGTTTAAAACAGTCTGGATTTAATGTACAGCACCTTACAGTGCAGTGCAATTGCTGGTAGCTGAATGAAATGTACACAGTTTCGGGTAATTGCAAGTAGCAGGATGCAACGTACACAGTTCTAGGGCAACTGCAGGTTGCAATGGCAACAAATGCCAGTTTGGGGCAATTTCAGGTAACTGGATGCAAATTACACAGTTCTAGGGCAATTTCAGTTTGCAGGGCCAACACATGCCATTTTGGGGCAATTGCAGGTAACAGGAAGCAAAGAATACAATTCTAGGACAATTGCAGGTTGCAAGGACAACAAATGCCAGTTTGGGGCAATTGCAGGCAACAGGATTCAAAGTACACAGTTCTAGAGCAATTGCAGTGTGCAGGGGCACTAAATGCCAATTTGGAGGAACTGCATGTTACAGAACACAGTTTGGGCAATTGCAGGTTGCAAAGCACAGTTTGGGGCAAATGCAGGTTGTAGTACACAGTTTGGGGGCAATTACAACACTTCAACAGATCACTCAAAGTATCAGTATTATTGCCACTCTAAATTGCCCTGTCACTGACCTTGATTAACCCACTTTCCCTCTACTAGTCCTTTTGTGGGGTTTACTAGCTTATGTTAGTGCTCACCACCTCTATGCATGGTCCAGCAGGTAGAACATGTATGTCCCCCCACCCAACAATGCATCTTTGTCTCTGACACAGTGCCCTGGGTGCAAGCTATTTAAACAAGCAAATAAAAGTTTTTATTTTCTTTTTCTTAAAAAAAAAAAATTCTGTCCAGCTAGCACCAGTCCTACTCCTGCACTCCAACTACTAGGGATTGAGGTTAATTGGGACTCTGGGTGCCTGTTGCCCTTTTAACTCCCCTAGGGAGCTTATCATACATATTTCATACATCCAGCAAGGCTCAATGTCCCTAGGCCTGCCTTTGCTCTGCCTTCTTACAGTTATTTATCTTTCTCCCAATTATGCCATTTGGTATGCCTCTGGGAGCCAACCAATGAATAATAATTTATTTAAATCTGGCCCAAGGCACATCCCTGTTATTGCTCTCAGCCATCCCTCGCTGCCCCCTCCAGCGCATTTAAAAAAATGTCTGTTTTTAAACAAATAATTCAGTTAGTCAGCACCTGACTGTTGGTGCTGCTGCCGACTCATTGCCCCTGCCCGGGGTGAAGAATTGGATGAATGGAGGCTGGGAGGTATCAGGTAGTGGGAGGGACTACAGGAGGGGCCTTCTGTGACCTGGCTGCTGCTTCTGGGTGCTCTGCCCTATGCTTCTCCTCCAATGATCTCTCTCAAAGCATCTCCTGGGTACCACCACCAATGTGGGACCTGAGAAACTTTCCTTTTAAATAAAAATAAAAACAGGGACTAAACTGAGCCCTCACTATGACTGACCACCACTTCTTCTGGTCTTCCAGGGATTTGCTGACACACAGACAGGCTATACAGCACTGGACCACAGACTAGTTCACCGATCAGAGGAGGGGCACCACAGGAGAGTCAAATGACCAGGTAAGCCCTCTTTGTTCCCATTGCTCCCTCTTTGTCCTGCTCCTTCCCTGGTCAGCAACAACTGCTCCCAAAAAAAGAACTGTTTTTTAAAATGTTACACTCAGGATTCTGATTCTTGAACCCAGGGCCTGCACCGACCAGCCACTATTTCTTTTGAAAACAGACATCATGAGCTGGACAACCTAGGCTTGTGCTGCCTGCTCAGGGAGGGAAAGTACTAGGCAAGAGCAGGCAGCCAGGAAAACAAACTTGTATTTTTTTATTTATAAATATCCACTCTGCCCTACTGCCTAGTGCTGGGGTGAACACACTAAAAGAGGGGTCCCTAGACAATTACCCTGTGCCACTCCTGATTCCTACACTGTCCAAGGCTCTAAGGGGCCCTTTGTCAAATTAATAAATTCACTGTTGGGCCCCCATACTTTTGGACACTACACCTTCGCAAAAAGAAACAAGGTATACTCCATTACCAGACTGGGAGCAGAGGAACCGTGCTGACCCAGACTAGTGACATCATAATTAATACGTAAGTTTTAAAAATAAAATAATGATCATGGAATTATCAGTCACTCATCTTAATAGTATATCCATTCTGGATCAGTTACACATCAGGAATTAATTTTTTAAAATACCTAATCCACATTACACACTTAAAACTTTCATTCAATAATGATGTTACATCCAATAATACTTATTCTAAAAGCATAACCATTTATGTATGTCATCCAAGAATATTTATTAAGAAAAACAATCATATTACCCTCTAGAACAGCACTGTCCGTATCAATCAAATACCACATTGGCAAATTAACAAGTTTTTCCAAGAAATATTCTAGGGAAGGCAAGACATTATTGTGTAGAATAACAGTATAGAAAAAATCCACATCCAAAGCTACAAAATGCCAAAAGTCATCCGTGTCAAGATTTTCCACAATACTTATGATTTCCGTAGACTCCCCAGTTTATTGGTATTGAAAAAGTAACCATGAATCTGATGGGGTGGGGATTGGAAGAGTAGTTTAACAGTTTAGCTGTAGGAAAAGTTTCTGGACCTGAGCAGACAGAAGCTTCAGTGAATGCATACTGTAGATTTAGCCACTTTTCTTTAATTTTTAAAAAAAGTAGACATGAATCCATAAAGAACTGTAAACAGTTGAAAACTCCATTCAGTATATCAACTTTATTTTATATCCACATTTATCTCAGGAAATTCTCATGTTGTGATTTTTTTCATCTTTATATTATTTTTTGTGTGAATAGTCAATGTTTGTGTTTTATTTAAATTGCTGCTTAAAATCACACAGTATCACTAGAAGTTCAAACACCACATGTTGTATTTGCACATATTTATGGCCTGATATGTATAACCTGTTTTTACACTTCATGGTAAAGTAGCTTACTATAAGAGTATTGCAGCATTTTCCAGATTTCCATTTGATGTACACTGTTTAGCGTATATTATTTTAACTTGGGAAACTTAAACTATTAAAAATGCTGCTGCAGCTCACTTACAAGAGCCTGACATGTTGAATTTTGTGGCTGATGCATATAAATGGTTATGCCTTTAGAATAAGTATTATTGGACTTAACATCAATGTGGATTCGTATTTTGAAAAATGAATTCCTGGGCCAGGATTCACAAAGGGAGTGCAAAGTGAGTGCAAATGTTTGCATTGCACTTCCTGTCTGTGCTGGTGGGTAACAGAACTATTCACAGGAGGATAGCCTGGTGGGCTATCCGACTGTGAATAGGTGGCCAATGGGGGCAGCATTTACCCAGGAAAAGCAGTGGAATAACTAATAGTGCTACCCCCAAAACCAGCCAGGAAAATGGTGCAGCAGCCAATAGCACTCAGGTGCTAAAGTGCCATTCACTAATGGAGCCATGCAAATGAGCCCATTGGGCATGCAAGATGCCAGTGGCCATTAGCATGCCCATTACAGGCTCATTTGCATGCCATTATTGTGGTGTTCTGCATCCCCCCCCCCCACCAGCCGAATCCTCACATAGCTGTATTTCCCCATAGTTTAGTGGTGCCCTCCCCCACCCGGATCACAGACCCAAAGGTACAAAAAAAAAAAAGATTTCCATAGTGTAGCAGTCCCACCCCAGACCATGATCTCATGAATCACACCCAGTAATAAATATAATCATGTTCCATAGTGTAGGGTCCCACCCCAAATCCCTGATCACCCAATTACCCACCCATTTTTAAAATAAAAAAAAAAATTTCCATAGTGTAGTGGTCCCTCCAACCCTCCCCCACCCACTCCATGAAGCACACACCACCCCGCTCCTCCCACTCCAGCATGGCCACCAGTCAGTGAGCAGCACAGCCCTCCTCACACCTCCATGGCTGCCCGCCGACTAAACTGTCAATGACAGCTTACAGTATGCACTACAAACCCATTTGTTGACACTGCCAGAATGTACTCACAAAGTAAATTATGGAAACAAAGCTGTGTTTCTCTGAGTGCTATCTTTCATGTGAATTTCATTATGAGCTAAGTACAGGCTGGTACGAGGTCAAAGGTATGAATTTTAGCCAGATTTGGCGAAGCTATTTCTTTGGTAACCTGCTTCACAAACTTCTAGAAAACTGAGAAGAATCTCTTTTTACAGCCTTGGACCTAATGGTTGGATTTAAAAAAAGTTATCTAATGCTGGATGTGTATTTTTAATTCCTTATAAAAAGTTAAATATTTGCAGATGTGGAAATAGTACTGTGTGATAGCATATGTGTTCATTTGATGAAGGGCAATGGCTTCTGTGAAAAGTCTTCACACAAGGGAAATTATTTACAAAAAAGTTCTGTTCTAATAATTTAAAAGTTTAAATACTCTAGAGTTTCTATTCAATGCTCACATCATGAAACATTTAAATATATATCTTTCATGCATTTATATGGTTGTAGAAATCAGTTATATTGCTTAAAAAAACTCATAACTGTCTGAAAGTCTTGAGACATCTGAAATTTGTGATTTTTCATGTAGAGATAGTTACAGTCAAAAAAACATTCTGCTCAGATGAGATTCTGTCACTAGCGACCTATTTCTAATGGTCTGCTTGAAATAAAAAGTACCTAATTTCAAAGGACAGGAGGAGACGGTTAAGAAGATATCATTTTTGTAGACATTTATTAGGAAACAATGTTTATGTACTAGAGGTCATCCTCCTCAGTTAAGACCAAGACTCTTTCATACAAATAGAAGGAAAGCTTTCTATACACAAAGGGTGATTACTCCTTGGAATAAACTTCCAGATGAGATTAACCTCAGCAAAGACATAAATCAATTTGAAACAGATTGGACTCCTATATATTAAAAGGTAACAAGCCATCTTATTACGGATAATGGAAAAGAGCATCAATGGGCAATCGCCTTTCTCAGCTCCTCTCACCTTAGTATGAACCTTAGTAGTATTAGGGCCAATCTTGTAAACTATAAACTTAGGAAAAATGGAACTTGCACAAAAATAAGCAAAATTACTTGTTGATTCCAAAGATTTGTGTGTTAATACCTGTATTAGGTAGCCTCCAGATATTATAGTGGATAATAACTTTGATTTTATTTTTTTTCAAATGCATGTTATACTAGAGAGGGGTGTTGCCAAGAAGAGGAATTTACCATTCACCCTTCTCATCTGCAATGTCCAGTCACAGCTGGTAAACCAGAATATGTGGAAATGTGCACAGAATATAAATATTGGGCAGTCTGAAATGTTATTAGAATCCCTTCAAATCAACAGCTATGATCCAGGTTTGAGATTGCTGCATCCAAGTTAAAATGCTCCTTCCAACAAAAGATGGGGCATGTGTCTGTGTGTGTACCAGAGGTTTGGCATGCCAGAATGAAGAAGAGATGCTGCACCTGAAGCCACCTTTCATCCTCCACATCTATGCTGCTGTCCCAGGGTGAAACACATCAAGGCCGCCCCAAAAGACTTCATTTCAGTTATTGTCCACCTCTCCTCGTTCATCCTGGCTAGTGGCAGTGGTCATGGTAGTGACTTGCTTTTGCGGCAGGGTTCAACTTCTTCAAAAGCAGAGCCACTCAAGCATGGGAACAGACTGCACCTGAAACTGTCTTTCATCCTCTACATCTGTGCTGCTGTCCAAGGGCAAAAGACATTAAGCCAGCCTCAAACCACTTTGTTTTAGCTATTGTCCACTTCCCTTCATTCATCCTGGCTGGTGGCAGTGGTTGGAGGTTGGGGGTGCTGGTAGTGATGCGCTTTGTGGGCGAGGCTCAGCTACTTCAAAAGTGGAGCTGCTCAAGTGGCTCTCCGTGGAGCGGCTCTCCATGTGAGTGTCTCCCGCTGGAGTGGCGGAAGTCACCAGAGAGAGTCTACAGTGGGAGGCAGCAGGGAGACTGCCCTAATTTTTTTTTCTTTTTCTTTTTGTTTTATTTCTCCATATATTGTTTACTGTAATGTTTTTATTCTTGCCTAATTGTATGTAAAGCTCTGTATGTGGCAGCTTGCTTGTTTGCTTTCTTCTTTTGTCTTTCTGTAGTGCTAAGCCATAGCACTCTCGACATTGACAATAATTACCCATATACCACATCACTGTGTGCATTCCTCTGAGACCGTTTCCTTCCAAACTGGAGTCGGTTCAGAAAGTCTGGGCTATGGAACTCTGCCCTATTATATTGTGCATTCCTCTGAGACTGTTGACTTCTGAACTGGAATCAGGTCAGTAAGATCAAGTTACAGAACTGTACCATATTACAATGTTTCTTTTAAGGAATGTCTTATTATGTGCTTACAGTATTTTTTCATTATAGTATTTAATGCAACAACAGGTAGAAATGTTTTTATGCTTGACAATGTCTGTTATGAGAACAGCCTGTTCCCTTTTTGGGGAATTTGGTGTGACTTTTGTTCTATCAGTTTTGCATGACAGCCTATATCGGCTCTGTGTTAAACCATACACTGTATGTTTGATACAAACTCTTGTCTCTCAAAAGGGGAAATCAGGCACCTAAATTCTGGTAATTTTAATCATTTACAGATTTCGTTGGTGCTATTGGTATCTGCAAACATTAAGGTTAATCCTGGGCCTACTTGCGATAATGATTTTAAAATTTCCTTTGGAAGTAAAAGGCATGGGGCCCTATCTATTGTACATGTCAACATTTGCAGTCTGCCTTCTAAATTTGATGATTTTAGGGTATGAGTTACTGCTAATAGTTCTGAAATTGTATCCCTTTCAGAGACATGGTTTTGTTCCAAGATTACTGATTTCTTTTTGTTAAGCTGCCTAATTATATATTATTTAGGATGAATAGGATAGGTAAATGGGGGGGGGGGTGGAGTTATTGTATATTAAGTCTAATTTACTGGCTGTACAGGAGGATTTCTTGTATTCTTATACAGGTTGTGATTTTTTTATCAGTTACACATATTTTAGGCAGAGTAAAACACTTATCTGTAAGTATTTTTTATTTTCCCTCAGAGTTAACAGAAGATGGATTCTCTCAGTTGTCTAAATATATTGGATTCCACGGGCACACTAAAGAACATATTTTATTAGGGGATGCTAATATAAATTGGGCTGACAAAATGAATAACCAAATTAAAGATTTGTTAGCTGGATTGAATTTAACACAATTGATTGATAGTCCTACTCATGGTGACTATAAATCCGGTATGTGATAGATAGATAGATAGAGAGAGAGATAGATAGATAGAGATTTTATTTATGAAGCACCCAATTCTTGGGACTCTGGGCACTGTACAATAAAAACAACAATAAAACAATCCAGTTTTTTTTTTAAATCTTGCAAGAAAGCACACATATAATATAATAAAATCATTATAAATACGGACATCATTCTATCTATACTTCATAACAGAAATCGATCAATAAAGGCCTGTTGGAAGAGATATGTTTTTAATCCCTTTTTAAAGGCTTCTGCCAAGAGAGCCCCCTTCAAGTAATCAGGTAATGAGTTCCACATGGTAGGAATGGCCACCGCGAAAGACCTATCCCCCAAGTGCCGCAGCCTAACCCTGGGAACCCCAAGGAGGCCTCCCTTGACAGAATGGAGTGCCCGGGCCGGAAAGTGAGGAACAAGGAGTTCTTGTAAATAGACAGGACCTCTTTCATGCAGGGTCTTACATGTAAGGAGTCCTATCTTAAAGATAATCCTCCACCTAACCAGCTCACACCTTCTTGCCCCAGTCGGAAGTCTTGCCACCACATTCTGCACCAGCTGCAGCCTGTGGAGGTTGCCTCCAGATAACCCAAGGTTCAGGGCATTACAGTAGTTTAGTGTTGATGTTCAAAAATGGGGGGGGGACCAAAAAATACTCCACTCAGGCTGTTGTAAAATTTCTCAACGTTCTTTATTTATTTTTGTGAATTGCCCTGACGTTTCGCATTCTTGTGCTTTTTCAAAGGGCTTTTCATATATTCTGTAGGAATAATAGATAAATATTGTTTATAAATCTTACATTTTTTAATTCCATTTCTTTTCATTATTCTTCTATTAAATTTTCCTATTATACTTCATTACCACTGTGCTTCTTTCCCATGCTACTTATAGTACACACTCTGTACTCTATTCACTCTTATAACTAAAACTTTACAAAAATAATATACAGTAATAAAGAATATGTACCCTGTATTCATGCTTTGTTTCCACACTGGCCAGACACTTTTTACTTCTTCCATTGCCTGTTCTACTGATTCTTCATGGCAAGGAATTGCACCAAGCTTGTGTCTTAACTATAATAATATAAACAATATGTGAAAATGCCTTCAGCAACCTTATTTAGCAGGTTATTTTCAATACAATAATTAAACAACTTTCCCTTATTGCTATCTTTTCTGTTATAACAGTATACAATTTTAAAATATCTTAATTGGCTACATTTTACCTTTTGAAGCTTTATCTTTCAGCTCAGCAATGTGACTAGCAAGCTGTAATGAAAATTGTCCCCCACTTTAATACAGAAATGGTATATGGGAATCTTATAGAAGAAGATAGCAACATTCCATCAACAAATTATATGTCAGAAACATGAATGTAACATCACAATTAGTTGAATGTTCATGAAAAAGAAGGGATATGCATGCAAATTTTAACAAAAACATGGTAAAGTAAGAAATTATAAAGTTAAGAACACTGCACATTCTGAGGTCCTTCCCCCCACCCCCATAGTACTATCCCCCCCATATAAAGAACACATTAACTAAATACAAACTTAAGCACATTGAAGAATCACAACTTATTAAGAAAACCCAACACCTCAAGGCATCATTAGTTTCTCAATAAACTAAACATAGAAATGAGTAATTAAATCAATAAAAAAAGACACACTGTGGCCAGGCAATGGCCTGATCACAACAAAGGTTGCTAAGCGACCATGAGTTGAGCTTAATTGGAGCTCATCCATTGCAGGTGAATCTGCATGTGGTGATCAGGCTGAGAGGTATTTAGCAAGAGAGTTTGCACCACACACACACACACACACATATACACACAGTAGCTGCACCAAACAATGCAAGGAACAACAGAATCAGCACAAGGTAAGAAAAGACAAATATTTAGATATCTAGGAGCTGTGGCTAAGTCAAATAAATTTAAAATGTGACTAAAAGAGCTTATTTTCTTTACATACAGATACAGGGCTCACATAATAAAGCTAAAGAAAGAATTGAAGGTGACTTTTAACACTATACTCAAAGTATCTACACATACAAGCCAGGTAACGTGAGATAGTAACATACAATTGAAGATTAATAGGACTGAAAATATAAAATATTGAAGGGTACTGAAAGGATTGATTCTCTTTATAGGGACTGACAATAAAATAAAAAAAATAAAGAAATAAGGAGTTGGAAACAGTGTTCAGCACAAAAGAGAGTAAGAAGTGTTAAAACCAGTTATACAGGTAAAGACACATTGTAGAAGTGTTTAAATTGTTACCAAGAAATTTGATTGTATTATAACTTTAAATGTTTTAAAAACAAAACCTAAAATTCAAGGAAGACAAAGAACAAAGGAAACTGAACATGCTGAGCTGAAAGATAAAGCTGCAAAAGGTAAAATGTTATATTATTATAGTTAAGACACAAGTTTGGTGCAATTCCTTGCCATGAAGAATCAGTAAAACAGGCAAAGGCAGAAGTAAAAAGTGTCTGGCCAGTGTGGAAACAAAGCACGAATACAGGATACATATTCTTTATTACTGTATATTATTTTTGTAAAGTTTTAGTTATAAGAGTGAATAGAGTACAGAGTGTGTACTATAAGTAGCATGGGAAAGAAGCACAGTGGTAATGAAGTATAATAGAAAATCTTAATAGAAGAATAATGAAAAGAAATGGAATTCAAAAATGTAAGATTTATAAACAATATATATCTATTATTCCTACAGAATATATGAAAAGCCCTTTGAAAAAGCACAAGAATGCGAAATGTCAGGGCAATTAACAAAAATAAATAAAGAACATTGAGAAATTTTACAACAGCCTGAGTGGAGTATTTTTTCCCCCCCATTTTTGAACATCAACACTGACTTAGTCCTATAAGGGGAACCATTCAACAAACTGTCTTAACAGTTTTACCCATTACCCATGGAGTGAAGCATTATAGCTACACACCTTCAGCCATTACAGTAGTTTAGCCTGTAATGATTCTGTCATAGACTGGATTCTAAAAAATAGGGCAGACTACATTTTTTTTTTCAGCTTTGCCCCTTTCTGACTCATTAAGTGATTATAGCCCAGTTCATTTTATTGGAGTGCTAAGAAGCCTCGCTTTCCACCTAAATTTCTATATATGTGTTCACTTCAGCATCTGGATGTTAATGGTTTTAGAATGTAAATTGCTTCATTGGATTGATCAAATTTGAATAGTATGCCTGACATTGACGCAATGCTAGACTTTATTACATCTGAATTTAATCAAATTTGTGATCAACTCACTCCTGTTGGTATATTACGTGTGAAAAATCATAGTCATGACTGGATTACACCAGGGACCAGATATTCAAAACATTGCACTGAGCACAAACCATTTGTGCAGGTTTTGCACACCATTTATGTGGGGCTGCAATATTCAAAAGACCAAATAGTGCTAGAGCAACAGTGTAGCACCAGAGCTAAAAGATAATGAATGTGCCATGCAAAGTGAGGGGCTGGAACATGAATACAGGCACAACAGTATATTCAGTGCCTTAGCACTGCACAATGTATGTTAGCATGACACACAGTGTGGCGCAAGTTAGCACCCAGAAAAAGGTAGTCTTAACTCTGGGCAAAACAATGATGGGGGTGTGGATACAGCAGCAACAGACAACAAGGCTATATGTAACAACAGCATCATGGTGCACATGATGACTGCAGTCATTGAGGAGGCAGAGATGGCAGAGGACCACCCTGGGCCACTCTGTATGCCAAGGAAGATATATGCTGCAAACAGATGGTACTTGCCATGAGTCTGAGTATGATACCCTGGCAGTGCCCACAATGCCTTCAACTGGCACCAGTCCCAACTCTGCCAGGCATTTGAGGGTGGTCTAGTGCTGAATGGACACCTTGTCATTGAGTACATGCAGCACACACTTCCAATCCCCCTATAGGGGGTGCACCAACACAATCCAGCACACACGTGCAGCACTGAAGAGAGGGAAGGTGTTTTGGGCAGAATGTACAGGTGCCCAGGATGCACCACATAATAGGTGCTGCCACACAGCTTGGGTCATCAACACAGTGAACATGCTCCAGTGACAGGAATGTCCATGACATCATTGGGCCTGTATGATGGTATATGTCTGCCCCCCCAGAACACATACCGCACACCTGTACATACACCCTGTCACACACGGCCAACCATCTGTGTGTTACTGTGAGAATCCCATGCCAGTGGCACAGCATATGTGGGTCACAGGACAGTATGACAGTATTGTCCACTGTCAGAGCACACCTGCCAGATGGGCCTGTCTGTGTGGATAGCAGCATTCAATGTTACCTGACACACAGTATTCATTGATGTGTGGGTGTGAGGGTGGAAGACAAGGTTTGCTGGCCAAGGCACCTAGCTTCACCTGAGCTCTTTTCTTCTAGGTTGCTTGGAAGAACAGAGCAGAGAACCTTACCATACCAACAATAAGGATTAAGGCTTCTTTTGGCTCGGCAGGTTTACTGTGTGTTAGTTTTATTTTGTACTCACAAGGAATTGTTACTGTTTGTTCCTAACATTTTGTTGCTTTATTTTTCTCAGATTCAAATTGTTGTTACTGGGTATACATTCTGCTGCATTATTACAGGGTGTGCCTACAGGTGTATGCTTATATATTACTGCTGTAATCTTCTGATTCAAACTGTCTTTTGCAAGGTATATCTTCTGTTACTGCTTTAGTTTTCTCTGTAGCAAAGTGTTTTTTACAGGGTATATCTTCTGTGAAATTATTACAGGTGGTGCTTTACAAATTTCAGTTTTATCTGTCATTAGGATAAGCTTTCAGGGCTACTGCATTTGTTGCTGGCTGATTGTTTCTGCTCTTACCTCCTTGTTTCTTTCATCCATGGTTCTTCTTTTTCAGCAGAGGAAGTGCCCAGCCACCCACTCGCATCCCCAACCACCCCACACTACACTCCTTTTATAGGGTAGCACAGTCTTGACATTTCCTGTAGCAAAGCAGGAAGGGGTGGATCTGTGGGGTATCCATACAGTGACCTCATTTACAGGAGCACTAGTAATTTAACTTGTTATAACAAGTTATGCAAAAACAAACAAAACACAAAATCAAACTTTTGCTTTTATTTTCTTCCTTCTAATTACTCTGGCCAGGTTATAAACCCAGCAACTTACCTGCAATGGATATTATTAACTGCAGGTACTGTGGAACACTTTTCAGAAGGGCAGTTTTACAGGATTTAAGACACTGTCATACATGCTGGGCCAGTGGAGATCTAAGGGCTCAACTCCAGGCAGCATTGGCAGAGATTGCGCACCTCAAATTGCATATTCAAGAGGAAATATATTTCGAGAACTGCCTGCCATTTCCCCAACATCTAACAGAAGCACCTCGACCGCAGAGGGTAGTTGGTCTGGGAGGTTGGCAGGTGGTTAGGAGGGGAAAATTGGGTGCCCCATCACTCAGTGCTCTCCAACATGTCACTTCCACAAACCATATAAAAACTACAAACAGGTATCTGCCTCTGTCTCTGAAATCAAAGGGGCAGAGGACACTGTAGAGCAGAATACTGCAGCACAGGAGCTAGCACAACAAAATGTGCCCAAAACAGGAACCAAAACAAAAAAAGCAAAAAAGGAAATCCAAAAAACTTCTGATCATAGGAGACTCCATGATTCAGGGAGTTGATATATATCTCCAGCCAGAGGTAATGGTCAGAAGTCTCCCAGGTACATCAGCGTGGAGAGGCACTGACTGCATTGCTAAAATTGTACATGAAGCAGGAGAAAACATCGACATCCTGGTACACATAGGGACTAATGATCTCGCCAGTCGGTCAGTTGTGGAGACCAAGGAACACCTGACCAGGCTGGTTGACAAACTATCATCCATTTCATCCGGCATCTCCTTCTCTGAGATCCTGCCAGTCTGGGAGAGGGGGACAGATGGACAGAAGGTCAGAGAAGGGGAGACAGGGGAGCTAAACCTGTGGCTCAAGGGCTGGTGCCAGGAAAAAGGACACAAATTTGTAGGGAACTGGCAACAGTTTTGGGAGTGAAAGTTCTTTAAATTTGATGGACTGCATATGACTAAGGAATGAGTCAGTGCATTGGGGCAGAAGTTTGATGTCTTTGCAGAATATTTAAACTAGCAAATGGGGAGAGGGGTGCAGCACCTGAAACATCGACTGGGAAAAACACCCCTCCCCCCTCAGCTAGTGGTCAAACAGGAGTTCAGCATGTTTGTAGTTCATTTGCATCACCAGGTAAAGAAAAAGGTCTGGCTCCCTATAAAGTGCACAGGGGAAATGCCGGACCTTGCCCAACAACTAATACACCAAAATCTGACCAATGGAAAATCATGTACACAAATGCTCGCAGTCTGGGAAACAAGATCCCAGACCTGCAGGCAATAATGACAGAGGCTAAACTGGACATAGTAGCCATTAACAACACATGGTTTACCAGTAATCACACTTGGGAGACTTCAGTACCTGGCTATGTACTGTTCAGAAGAGACCGCGGTGCAAAAAAGGGGGGGGGGGTGGAGTGGCCCTTAATGTCAATGAAAATATCAAAGCTACAGAAATTCAGAATATACATAAGGAGCCAGAAGAACTGTGGGTCACCCTGGAAACAGGAAATGGTACAGCCATATGAACTGGGATTGTATACAGGCCTCCAGTACAGGGGGAGGACATAGACACGTTACTGTTAGAAGATATACAAAACATGACAGCTAAAGGGGAGGTTCTGATAATGGGAGACTTCAACATGCCAGATACAGATTGGTCAATACGATTGGTCAATACCTGCAGGGACATCTGCCAGAACTAGACACATGGTGGATTTCCTACAGGGGGAGGGCCTCAAGCAGCCGGTACAACAACCCACTAGAGACAGGGCTATCCTAGATCTAGTACTGACTAACAAGGAAAGGATCACAGACTTCCAAGTAGAAGGTCAACTGGGGGCCAGCGACCATCACATGGTATGGTTCAATTTGGCCACTAGAACAAAATCATTCCATTCCAAGGCAAACATATAGGACTTCAGAGGAGCTGACTTTGATAATATGGCCAACAGAGTTAAGCTAGCCCTGGCAAAAAGAAATACAGGTGATGGGGTACAGGCAAAGTGGGCAAGCATTAAAGTTGCAATACTTGAACCAACATCCCATTGTGTTAGTGAGAAAAAGAAGTGCAAAAGAAGAAGGAAACCATTTTGGTTCTCATACACAGTAGCAGAAAAGGTCAGAGCTAAAAGGCTGGCCTTCAGGAAATATAAGGGAACGCAGCAGGATGAAGATAGGGAGACATACAAAACTTCCCTAAGGGAAACAGGGAAGGCAGTAAGGCAGGCAAAGGCCCAAACTTAGGAAACACTTGCACGAAGAGTAAAAGAAGGTGACAAGACTTTCTATAGCTACATTAGTGAAAGGAGAAAGTCCAGAGGGCATGTTGCTAAGATCAAAGGGGATAAGAAGGCATGTGAGGAGGAGGACCATGTAAAAGGTTCTATCCTAAATAGATATTTCTGCTCAGTATTTAATGAAGAGAAGGTAGGGCAGGGCCCACAGCTCTGCACCATGGACATGGGGGGGGGAGGGAGGTGTGGACTAGCCCCTTCACAAAAGAAAAGGTCCTAGAAGAGCTTGATAAGCTCAGGGTGGACAAGACAATGGGGCCTGATGGCATAAATCCCAGGCTACTAAAGGAGTTAAGGGTGAAACTAGCAGAGCCATTATCAGAATTGTTTAGTGAGTATCTGAGCACAGGAGAGGTCCCAGCAGACTGGAGAAGGGCTTGTGTGATCCCACTCCACAAGAGTGGTAGCAGGGAGGAGGCAGGGAACTACAGATCAGTTAGTCTTACCTCAGTATTGGGCAGTACTATAGAGACACTCCTTAAGGAAAGGATAGTGCAACACCTGGAATCCATAGGAGCACAGGATCCAATACAGCATGGGTTTACAAAAGGAAGATCCTGTCAAACCAATCTCATAGATTTCATTGACTGGGTAACCAGAGTGGTGGACCAAGGGGGAGCAGTTGATGTCACCTACCTTGACTTCTGCAAAGCTTTCGATACTGTTCCACATAGAAAATTTAATTAATAAGCTGGGTAGGCTTGGGGTGGGTCAGACATTGGTCAACTGAGTGGCAAACTGTTTGACGGGCAGAAAACAGAGTGGTGGTAAATGGTATACAGTCAGAAGAGATGCAAGTCACAAGTGGGGTACCTCAGGGATCAGTCCTGGGGCCAATCCTCTTCAATATCTTCATCAGTGACATTGCAGATGGACTGGAGGGTAAGGTTTGTCAGTTTGCAGATGACAATAAGATCTGCAACAGAGTAGTTGATCCAGATGAGGTGGGCAGAATGAGAAGAGATCTGGATAAACTAGCGAAATGGTCAGAAGAGTGGCAACTGGGATTTAATGCAAAGAAGTGCAAAATCATGCACATAGGGAAGAGAAACCCTGAAACCACCTATAGGTTGGGAGGGGAGTTGCTGGCAGTCACAAGAGAAGAAAGAGACTTGGGCATCATCATCACAGATGACCTGAGATCATTCAAGCAGACCACTAAAGCAGTAGGTAAGGCTAGGTGGATGTTGGGGTGTATTAGTAGAGGTATCACAAGTTATAAGAGGGATATAATAATCTATCTTTACAAGACACTTGTTAGGCCCCATCTGGAGTACTACGTGCGGTACTGGAGGCCGCACCTTCACAAGGACATTAACCAAATTGAGGCAATCCAGAGAAGGGCAACCAAAATGGTGCAGGGAATGCACCAGAAAACATATAAGGACAGATTAACGGAACTCAGTATGTATACTCTAGAGCAAAGGAGGGAGAGAGATGATATGATTGAAGCATTCAAACACCTTAAGGGCATTAACAAGGAGAAAGAGTCTAACATATTTCAATATAAGAAAAATAGCAGGACAAGAGGACGAAGCATGAGATTAGAGGGAGGCCGATTAAGGGGTAATGTGAGGAAGTTCTTTTTCACAGAAAGGGTAGTGGATGCATGGAATGGCCTACCTCAGGAATTGGTGGATATGAATACAGTGCAGGGCTTCAAACAGGCATGGGATAGGCATAAGGGAGCAATACAGATAAGTATGAATAGATATGCCATTGGCAGAGCAAATGCTGATGGCACATTCTTAAGGTAGAAAAAGAAATGGGCAGACTGGATGGGCCTTGTGGTCCTTATTTGCCATCAACTTCTGTGTTTCTATGTTTCTATGATAACTTAAAATATTTAGGATTTATATTTGACAGTTCTTTATCATATATTAATCATATTGCTTCTTTGATTGAGAAGGTGCACATAAGACGCTTAGATCACAGGTGCCAGCTGTGGTCAAGATTTCTTTTTACCATCTTAGAAACATCACCAGGGTGAAACAATTAATCCCCCCGAGCAGATCTGCCTGCATTGATTCATGCCATTGTGACCTCACGTTTGGATTACTACAGTGCCCTATACCTAGGGCTAGTGAAGGTAGATCTGCGCCACCTGCAGCTAGTGCAGAATGCAGTGGCCAGGCTGTTGACCGGTCTACCCAGATCATGTCATATTACACCTGTGATGTGCTCTCTGAACTGGCTGTCAGTTAGGTGGTGGATCTCCTTCAAGATCGGCTTTCTGACCTATAAGGCTCTGCATGGCCAGAAGTCCAGTTACCTGCAGGATCCTATGCTAAATCGTATCAACTGTTGTTAGCTACCTACTCTAGCCCTGTTTAGCTTATCTTGTATCCTGATGTAAACCTTGGTTATTACTTGACTGTATGTAAACTCAACTTTCTCTGCCCTGTTATGCTTGTCCTGTATCTAGATGTAAACCTTGGACATTACCTGATTGTATGTAAACTCAACTTCCCCACTGTTTCTTCTGTAACCTAGTTTGTAACCCTCCCCGATCGCACCTGAAAATAGGCACTTGGCTGTCTAGCGTGACTTACCCGGTTAACAAAAGCAAATAAATAAATAAGATCTCCTGTCTCCCTACTGGTTCAGCTTCTCCCTCCATTCCAGGGATGAGGATTTGTTGGAGGTTCCAAGGATTTACTTAAAATCTTCGGGGGCACATGCCTTCTCATTTGCCTCCTCAGTCCTATAAACTCCTTCCCTTGTCAGATTCATGACAGTTTGTTGAGAGTTTTAAATGGGAACTAATGACCTTTCTGTTTAGTCAAGCATTCAGGGATGTTTAATATAATTTATTTATATATTATTTGTTATTGATTTGACTTTACCTGTATTGTTTTTAATTTTCAAACTCATTGTAAAGTGCATTGAGTTAAAATTGAGAAATGCGGTCTGCTATATAAAAATTTGACTGATTGATTTTGTTGATTAATTTGAAGACTGGGTTTACTATACAAAGTTGGGTATCGCTTAGCCGCACATTCCCACAATGTTTTAGCCCAGTCCATGTAACTATCGCTTATTGATTTTTATCTTCCAATGTATTCTGCAGCTAATTAGACTACTCTTAGAAAGGTTGAAGTACTTTAAAATCAGGTTTGTTGATTTATTACTCTAAGCCTGCATTGTACACATCACTGTGATCTCTATTCTAACTTGAATTGGCTTGCCATTGAAGCATGATGCTCATATTTGTTGTAAAAACATGTTAAAAATAATAATGTTCAATTGTTTCTTTTTTCCATACAAAGAGCGTTAGAAATCCATTTCATAGCTAGTGCACAATAAGACACTCCAGGATGAGGAAAAGTGAAATACTAGGTCTGATATAGTGACTTTCAAAGGCAGTGAGGGCAAGATTTTCAAAACGATGAATCTGGACACAAATGCATGTTCTGCCAGCATCTGCAAAATGTGTCCAAGCAATACTGCTACTATTTTTAAAAACAAGTGATGCTTATCAGGTTTTTGTCATTTTTTAATGCAATTGCTTATTTTTTACACAGCATTCAAACACTGTTGGATTATCTTATATCTGATCTAGCATTTTTGCACATTTCTATTTTGAAAAGAGCCACAGATGCATCTTGGATGGATTCTTTTGAAAATCTTGTTTTGTATCCATGAAAACGTTTCAGTTAAAGAGTTGGAAGGGGAGTAAGTTGGTATCATTATTTTATAAGACGTCCAAGGAATTCCATGGATCTTTATCCATAGACAAGTTTGAAATAAAATTACTCCATTTACACAGTGTCCACCAAATCATTGAGTCAGAAAAATATTTTTTTTCTTTTTGGAGGTTTTGTAGAGGTCCTATCACATTCTACTTTAAGAATGTTTTAACTCCTTAATCCTCAGGGTTTGTTACAAGGTTATCAGAAAGTAGTAACTTTAGACTTCCACATTCTCCAACTGCTACAGGCCAACAATGTTTTTTTGCATAAATCAGTTGTTGACTGGAACTCCTTACTTACAGAGTTTAATTAAATAGGACATTTGATGACTATCTAAATGTATGTGCTTTACTTACTGACCGTATCACTGGTCATCGAGGGCAGCAGTGATGGAGCCCCCCCTTTCCATTTCAAACCCATGGATACTTGGATCACCTTCTCCTAATTCAGCTTTCTCCCCTGCTCCAACCACATGCAGCAGTGCTTCCAGACCGTATCACTGGTCATTGAGGGCAGCAGCACTAGAGCCCTTCCTCCCCATTTCAAAACCCTGGATCCTTGGCTCACCTTCTTCTTCTAATTTAGCTCTCTACCCAGCTCTGGCCACAGACAGAAGGTCTTCCAGACTAACACTGGTCACTGAGAGCAGCAGCACCTGAGCCCTCCCTCCCTGTTTCAAACCCCTGGATCTTTGGCTCACCTTCTCCTCCTAATTCAGCTCTCTCCTTTGCTCTGGCAACATACAAGAGTGCTTCCACACTATCACTGGTCACTGACGGCAGCAGCACCAGAGCCTCCCCCGTTTCAAACCCCAGGATCCTTAGCTCACCTTCTTCTCCTAATTCAGCCCTCTTCCCTGCTCTGGCTACATGCAGCAGCTCTTCCAGACCATATTATTGTTCATCGAGGGCAGCAGCACTGGAGCCCTTCATCCCCATTTCAACCCCCTGGATCCTTGATTCACTTTCTCCTCCTAATTCAACTCCCCCTTTTGGCCACTCGCATAAGCACTTCTAGACCATATCACTGGTCATTGAGGGCAGCAGCACCGGAGCCCTCCCTCCTCATTTCAAACCCCTGAATGCTTGGCTCACCTTCTCCTCCTAAGTCAGCTTTCTCCCCTGCTCTGGCCACAAGCAGCAATGCTTCCAGACTGTATCACTGTCATCGAGGGCAGCAGCACTGGAGCCCTCCCTGTTTCAGACCCCTTGATCCTTGGTTCACCTTCTGCTCCTACGTCAGCTCTCTTCTCAGCTCTGGCCACAGGCTGCAGCACTTCCAGACCATATCACTGGTCATAAAGGGCTGCAGTGCTGGAGCCCTCCCTCCCCATTTCAAACCACTGGATCCTTGGCTCATTTTAATTAATTAATTAATTAATTAATTAATTAATTTAATTAATTATTTATTGAAATGTTTCACCAGGAGGGCATACTGAACAACAAGTTACTCGTCTCATGGTGTGACCTTGGGGGAAGGGGTTACATAAGGTTGTGAAGGATGATCAGTTTTAATAGTATGTGGGTAGTACAAACAATACAACATTGTAAGATTATGCACCAGTTGGAAAACAAGGTATTGTACAATAAACAGTAGTGGAACATTGGGTAAAATACAATACATGTCCAAAATCATACAAAAGAACATATAAATGTACAAAACAGTAATAATGCAACAGAACCATTATAGAGCATGAGTTTACCAGGAGCAGACTTGAGGTAGTACACAAGTGCTGTTGGAGTAAAAAGGATGGGATAGGTTTTGCACATGGTTGACCCTGAAGGGCAGGTGGAGAAGAGAGGGGGAGAGGCAAGAAGTGAATATGAGAAAGGGTAGCCATTTCCTGATTTCCCCTTCAGGATGTTGAGAACCCTGCTGGGGGGGGGGGGTCAGAGAAGGAAGGCAGAAACTGGGGATAGGTATTAAGGAGGGTTAAAGCAGGAACAGCTGAGGGAGAGGTAATTGTGTAGGGCAGAGGTAAGGGAGTAGTTGGAGGAGGAGTGTCATATTTCAGGGGGGGAGGAATTCCAGATTTTAGGGAGGTGATGGGCGAAAACAGTTTGACCAGTGAGGGTGAAGTGACAAGGGGCCGTTAAGGTTAGGGGGTCATTAGATCTGAGAGAGTGGGTGGGGGGTCAGGAGGAGTGGAGAGAGAGAGAGGATGAGAGCTTGGAGGGCAGCACTCTGAACCAGAATTAGGAGGTTAGTTTGGCACAGTGTGAGATGCGTCTGTGAGATAGTGGAAGGAATGTTAGAGAGTGATAGAGTTCACAGTGGTGGGAGCGGGAAGGGGAGTCGAGTCATCTCCTCCTCCTAATTCAGCTCTCTGCCCTGCTCCTGCCACACAAAGCAGTGCTTCCAGACCATAGCACTGGTCATCAAGGGCAGCAGCACAGGAGCCCTCCCTCCCCTTTTCAAACCCATGGATCCTTAGCTCACCATCTCCTCCTAATTCAGGTACAGCAGACTGTGGTGCAATCATACGCCAGCAAGTGTGCGGCACCCTCTTGCAGCAGTTCAGGCCCACGTGGCATTTAAGGACATGTTTGTGTCGGCATACCTGTTTAGACAGATTTTTCTACCCTGGATGTTTATATTTCAATCTGTATTGCCCCGTGCAAGTTTCCTATGTAACCTGTCTATGCAAATATTTTTGGTAGCTGTTCCAAATGTGCTTTAAGGAGATTTTGTGGTAAACTTAATGTGGTCTGTGTTGTCATCAATTGTACTGTATTTGCCTCCACTGTACCAGAGCTGTGTAATATATTCAGTTTGGGACTATTCCCCTGATAACCTGCAGCCTAACTGGTGATGACATTGCTGAGGGGTCTCTGTTGCTCACTGTCAGAGTCTATCTGCTGTACACATCGCTGGTAACTCCTCATACACCCTCATTTGTTCATTACCATTTCTCTGTCGCCCTTCCTTCCCAGCTCTCTCCCCTGCTCTGGCTACATGCAGCAGTGCTTTCAGATCATATCACTGGTCGTCGAGGGCAGAAGCAGTGGAGCCCTCCTTCCCCATTTCAAACCCCTGGATCCTTGGCTTACCTTCTCCTCCTAATTCAGGTACATCAGACTGTGATGTAACTATATGCCGGCAAGTGTGCGGCACCATCTTGCAGCAGCATTTCAGGCTGGTGTGGCATGGGGCTTCATGTGGTACCACTTGTGTTTGCCATCCTGCCACCCTAGCCACCCCTCCATCCAGGGGTTATGCTTCCTTTATTGGCTTCTACACCTGCCAGAACCAATCAGTCAACTATTATATCCCCCTCTTTTGCCCACAAGTGGTTGAGCTTGACTGTCATCTCACCACTATAACCCCCTCCATAGAGTTGTGGTACATCCCGACGTCTAGGTCCTGAAACTGGCATTTTCAGTCTTTCCCCCTTGCTTGTGTACTATCTAACATTTATACAACAAACAGGCACAATTCTCTGACCATAATAGTTATTTCCCTCTGTCACCAGAGCCTATAACCTCCTGCCTCAGTCGTACAAGTGCTTACTTCTAAAAACCTGCATTTTTGTTTCTTACTCTGGGAAATAACTTCTTAATTTTCAGTACTCAATTTATTCAGATACTACAATGTCATCCTCTTATTCTGAGACTCCTACTCTGTCCCACGACCCCAACACTAACTCTAGCAGCTAACCTCTCCCAGACCTTGAAAATACCCAATATTTACACCTGGTTGCTTGCACTTGCCCTCCTTCCCCCATTGCTCTCCCTCTCCCCTTCCAATTACCCCTCCTCTTCTTACGCCCCACATCCTACCTCATGCTTCCAATACCTACCTCTTGCTTCCAATACCCCCCTCATCCTGCCTTTCTCAATATGCCTTTAATTGCTGTCAAATATCTCCACCATCAGCCAGCTCTCCGCTAACCAACATCACACACACACCCGCCCACTCACCCCTTCCCCTCTCCCTCCTTATGGCAAAGTACAACTTGCCTCTCTCATTATGGAACTTAACAACAGGTTACACTTCTTTCACTCACTCACCCACAAAAGTATACACCTTAGTCTGGTGAAACCATGCAAATCTGCCAACAAACTTCTCATACTCTACCTACTCCTCATATTAGCCGGTGATATCCAACTAAACCCAGGGCCAACCGCTACACCTCCCTCTCTCCCAAAAGGCCTTTCTATATACCATCTCAATGCCAGGAGCTTATTCCCTAAGATTGACCTCCTAAGAGTTTAGGTGTCACAACACTCCCTAGACATACTCTGTATCATGGAATCGTGGCTCTCACATAGAGAATATCTGACTCCTTGTTCTCATAGCAGACTACCATCTCCTCTGGCAAGACTGCTCCAAGCATGATGGTGGTGGTGGTGGTGGTGGTGGTGTAGCAATCTACCATTGTCATAATATACCGGTCTCTCTCATTTCAAGTACGGCAGTCCCAAAGGCTCATGAACTTCTCCTCATTTAGCTGCTAACCCCCTCCTCTCTCCCTGTTTTTCTAGTTGTGTTATACTCTTCCCTTAAAGCTTCCCCTGCCTCTGTGGTTAACACCATCTCCTCCCTTTCATCTACTGCCAGCTACAGTGAACTTATCCAACTTGACGATTTCAATCTTGACTGGGCCTCCCCGCCCTAAAATTCACCACACAACACAAAGAGTCTTTAAACTACCACCAGCTCATAAATGAACCCTTGAAACCAAATCCCCACTCCCATAACCACATCCTCCTTGACTGGATACTGGCCTCTCATCCCCACTGGATCTCCTCCACTGGTACACTCTCTGACATATTCAGTGACCATCTAATGACATACTGCACAACCAAACTACAGTTTCCTCACTCCCTCCCAACTTACCATTGGACATGTTCCTTCCGCTCCCTAAACATCTCAAATCTCCTGCATGATCTTGCACCCTCTGACTGGGCCCTTTTCTACTCCTCTAATGATGTAAACACTGCCCTCTCCCTCTTCTGGCACATATTTTACAAAAAAATACCCATGGCCCTTCACGTCACCACAGGATGGGATATGTTCACCATCCTTGGCTAACAGCTGACATCATCAAACTCTGTAACAATTACAACCATGCTTGGCCAAGGTACAAAGCATCATCTTACCTCACTGACCAATCCACTTATCCTACTCTGAGAAATTCATGCATCAAAGCAATTAGGTCTGCCAAATCCTACTATTTAAAGCATACATTACAAGACAACCTGAACTGTCCTTAAAAATGTTGGCAAACACTCTCTTCATGCCTCAATACCCCATCTAATGCCTCCTCCCCCTCCCTCCTGACTGACAATTAACTAGTCTCTGACCTTCCCACTGTTGTCTCCACCCTAAACAATTTTTTCACAACATGTGCCCTCCACTCTTCAGTTATCAACCCTCCCACCACTCTGCTCACCCCCTCTACTCCAAGTATCCCTGCAAACCCCCACACAGCTCTGCAAACTCCTCCTACTCCAAATTCATTTCACTTCTCCCCTATCACTGCTCATGTATTGTTTTGAGCCTTTGAATCACTGAAACCTTGCCAAGCCTGCCCTGCTAGACATGACCCTCTGCTTCTACAAATCTCTGCTCCAACCATTGCCCACCCCCTGTCTCATCTGCTTAATTTCTTCTTCACCCTTGGCACTGTACCTCAGGACTAGAAATCAGCAAAAGTGATCCCCCTCCACAAAGCTGGTGATCACCCCTCACCTGGAAGCTACCATCCAATTTCTTTCCTCCCTAATCTAGCTGAGTGCCAGGAGTCCCTTACCCTCTCCAGACTCACTCACTTTCTCACCTCTTCTGAAGTCCTGTCTCCCTACCAGGGTGACTTTTGGAAAAACTACTCAACTGTCTCATCCCTTTTCCAGGTCACTGATGCCATTCTTACAGGCATGGATCAAGGTCATCTTACTGCAGATGTATTCATTGACCTAGCCAAGGCCTTTGATTCTGTCTCCCACCCTCTCCTACTCACTAAACTTGAACCTGCAGGAGTCTCCCTTCTAGCTGTCAAATGGTTCAAATCCTATCTCTCTGATTGCTCCCAAAGTGTTCAAGCAGGAGATGTACTCCGCCCTCCCATTCTAGTAGGTGTACCTCAAGGCTATATTCTTGGTCCCATTCTTATCCCGATCTTTCTAAATGATCTCTCTCCTATATGCTCTTTTTCCCTAATACACCTTCATGCTGACAACACTATCCTCTTTACGTCTGGCTCTTCTATATCTGTAGTGACCACTCAGTTACAAACCGATTTCACTCACATCCTGAATTGGTTCCAAGCCAACAAACTCAAGGTGAATACCACTAAAACAGTCTCCATGATTTTTGGCCCCAACCAAAAACTAGCCAAGCTCACTACACCCCCTTCTTCTCTACCCTCGATGGCACTCCCTTGGATTCTGTCCCACCCTATAAGTATCCAGGAGTCTGGCTAGATAGCCATCTTGATTTCTCAACACATGTTAACTACATGTATTCCAAGCTCTGCCCCAAACTTGGTGATCTCTATGGAAACAAAGACACCCTCTCCCTCCCCATTCGATGGCTACTTCTTACAAAAACTATCCTTCCACAATTCGACTATGCTGATGTCATCTGTGGGTCAGACTCTGGATCCATCCTCTCCAGATATGACGTCCTTTTCAATGCTTTCTGTTTCAGCTTAAATGTGCCCCTCAGGACACATAACTGCTCCTTTTACTCTTCATTATCTGTCCTCTCCCTATCATCCTGCCAAAATCAACACATTTCCATCATCTCTGACAAATTCTGGTTGGACTTGCTTCCCCCCTACCTTGCCTCCCTCCTATCACCCTCACTGCATACATCCTACCGCCTCCACACACAAGACCCTCATTTGTTTGCCCTCCCCCAACCACACTCAAATTCAGGTAAGGCTGCTTTCTCCTTCTTTTTGCCCCCCATTTGTGGAACTCCCTTCCCACTGTGCTCCATTTGCTACCTTCACTAAATCTAATTAAATAAACACTCTACTCTTCCCCTCTCCTTCCTGCTCTTGCCATCTACCTGACAAATTCTCCTTTTGAAGTACATGTTACTTTAAGGTAGCTTTTCAAATCAAGCTCTTCAAGCCTTCAGATACCTTGTTTGTGATACGTCATTCTTGTTTCTTGTGTCCATACTTGCATCTCTTGCACTCCAGTATGTAATTTGTAACCTATAATTGAGTTGTACTTTTGTATGTCACTGTACTTTTGTCAGTTCATTGTTGAATTACTGCCACCACTGTAGGCGTTCATTGTAACCTGCCTGTATCTCTGCATTTTATGTACTTACTGTACCTTCTTACCCAGGCTCCATTGTAACCTGCCTGTAACACCATTGTTCACTGCCCAATTACTCTGTATGGTAAGTTGTTTTGTCTCCTCTTCCTCCTTCCCCCATGTCACACCTGGAAATGAGCATTGGCTCAGTTTGCTTCTCCCAGTTACCAACTTTTAAATAAATGAATAAAAATACTTGACTGTGTTTATACAATGTACTTTTGTATATTGATTTGTTTTTTGTACGATTTTTTTATTGCATCTTTGTACCCAGGTCCCCCTTGAGAATGAGCATCCGATTGCCTGGGGTTCTTACTCAGTAAACAAACTAAATAAATATACTGTAAATAAATAAATACTTCTAGCAAGAGCCAGCATCACCAGATTGATGTCAACAGCAGAGCAAAGAAGTAGATTCTCTTTTATTTTTGCATCAGGAAGAAAACAACATTTTTTTACAAACTCCAAGTGCCTAAGTATTACTTTAACTTTTAATCCTTTTAGTGTAGCTTAGGTAAGGGGTGGTTACTTAAGGGAAATTGTCTAACAAGTATAAAGGTATGGGTGTGCAGAAATAATGCCACTATTTTTTAAATTTTACTAAGACTACATACTGTGTCTAGTTACTTTTGTTTGCTTTCTTGGAAGTTTTATTGTTTCTATTCATTCTGGCTGTGCAATGTTTACATGACTGTATATATCTGTGCATTAGTGTTATTAGTTTTATATTGTAAAGGAATAAAGAATATTTATTTTATATCATTTTGAAGGCAGAGTTCTTGTCCAGGGAGATTGCTGTGGCTGCGAATCGACTTGCTCAGCTTTTCTGAACTGCAATCCAGCCTGTCTTCAGGTTCAGAAAGCATTTTCACAAGAGAAGTGTGATGAGTTTGCTCAATTCTTTGCCAATAGGGTGGCTGACATCAGGGCTGAGATTCACTCAGCATGTTCTTTGGGGGTTGGCAGCTGTCGGTGTACGGTCACTACACCTCGGCCCTCCTGGGGTCACTTTGACCTGCCGGCAATCAATGATGTTGTGCGGATTGCAAAAAGTATGTGGCCTACTCCCTGTAGTCTTGACCTGGGCCTTACATATCTCATTTTGGGGTGCGTAGATGTCATTGGCCCTGTCTTGGCAGAAATAGTCTGGTGTTCCTTAGATTTAGGTGTGTTTCTGAACTTCCTAAAGGAGGCAGTAGTTACACCACTCCTTAAAAAATCTTCTTCGGACCCAGACTGTTCTGCCAACTACAGGCCAATCTCTAACCTTCCCTTTATTGGGAAGTTGATAGAAAAAGTAGTTGCTCTTCAGTTGGACAACCATTTGACCATCCACAACATCTATGATTCCCTCCAGTCTGGTTTTTGGAAGAGGCATAGTATGAAGACTGCTCTGGTTCGGGTGCTCAATGATCTCCTGATTGCTACAGATTGGAAATGTCATTCAGTCTTGGTCCTTCTTGATCTCTCTTCGGCCTTTGACACCTTGGACCATGGGGGGCTACTTGAGTGCCTGAGAGATATCTGTGGCCTATCAGGTACAGTTCTTAGCTGGTTTAGATCTTTCCACACTGGCAGAACCCAGAGAGTGGGGTTGGGGATTTATTCCTCAGCCTCATTCTCTCTGCCATGTGGGGTTCCTCAGGGCTCTGTGCTACCCCATGTTGTTCGCAGTGCATGTGCTGCCATTGGGAGACATTGTAAGATGGTATGGCCGGTGGTTTCACTGTTATGCAAATGATACCCAGCTCTACATGTCATTTGCCCCTGACCAGGATAGTACAATCTCTGTCTTTAATACCTGCCTTGTGGAGCTCCAGGACTGGATGTGGGCTAGCTGGCTAAGGCTGAACCATGGAAAACAGAAGTGTTAGTGGTGGAGCAAGGTCACAGGATAGAGAGGATGGGAGAGTGGTCTGCCTCTGGGCTCTGACTCGTAGGTAGCCAGCTCCTGCCCTCTGTTCAGGTATGGAATCTGGACGTGATCTTTGATGAAGGACTGACACTTCATTCGCAGATGTCAACCATAGCCAAATCCTCTTTTCACCATCTGAGGAAAATTGCCCGGATTAAGCACCTTGTTCTGTCCTGTGATCTTCCAACATTGATCCACGCCTTTGTGACCTCTCACCTTGGCTACTGTAACTCCCTATACCTAGGGCTTCCAGGGGTTGATATCCACTGCTTGCAGCTAGTGCAGAATGCTGCAGCCAGGTTACTGGTAGGGGTTTCTTGGACCAGTCATATTACTCCTGTGCTGCGTGAACTGCACTGGCTGCCATTTCAGTGGTGGATCACCTTTAAGGTCAGTTTACTGACTTTTAAGGCCTTTCATGGTCAGGGTACTGGCTACCTGCAAGAGCTCCTGATTCCTTACTGCCCCCTCTGACCCCTCCACTCAGCCGATGAGGGATTGCTAGAGGTCCCCAGTGTTCTATTAAGGGCATCTGGTGTGAGAGCTTTTAGTTATTCAGCTCCAACCCTGAGAAACTCTCTACCTTGTCGGATCAGAGCTTGTCTGACCCTGGAGAGCTTTAAGATGGCATTAAAAATGTATTTATTTAACCTTGCTTTCGAAGATTAGTATCTAATGATTCATTGTTGCATTTTAATATTTTATCTTTATTTTTAATTCTGTACAGTGCTTTGATACATGTTGAATTGCGCTCTGCAAATATAATTTTATTATTTATTATTATTATTATAAGTTGCCTCATGCCATATTTATTTGCAAATTATAAGAACCTTTATATGCAGTAGGTTGTGAATGAAAAGTTAAGCCATTTTCCACTGTTTTATATGATCCATGAAGCAAGGGGGAAAGAGTTTGAACCTAAGCTACTGAAAGTGAATATGATCCAGCTTATTGCTTTGACAATTTGGGGGCTCATCCATGATAATTTGTATTAAAAATGCTAAATGTATGTCAATATTAATATTCTTTTTATATTGGTATTCATTTTGGTTTTATTTTAATGAACATTGCATATGCCTTGAATGTGTATAAAAATAGATGAAAAGCTTTAACTGTATAGAAGCAATTTTTCTGTTTTTTGTTTTTCAACAGATTTTGAATTTACATCTGTCTAACTAAAAAGAAGCAATAGAAGGGCTGCTGACCTTTTTCTGAGGAGGAAAGAAAGAAGAAAGAAGAGAAGAAATTCCACCAATAGCGGTTTCTGACTGTCTGCTCACACTGGAAGCAAAAGAAGATGTCATGGGGTAAAAACTGTATAGTTGCACAAGCACAAAACCTCTTATGCACCCTAGAATAGACACACTTAAGTTTTATATTTAAGTATTGTTGTTTATGGGTTACTGCTGTTGATAAGCTATGACAGACCTAAGTAACAGTACAGATGCTGTAAAAAACAGGCAGTGGTACATTTGTCTCCTATTAAAAGACAATATGAAAGAATATAATTACAAAGAGTTCACAAAAATTACATGTTGATAATTAAGTAGTTGAATTATGATAAGGAACATTTAGTCCAGGAAATAAACCAACTGAAAAACAACAGGTCAATTTCAACTATTAGACTGTTACAACAGAATAAACTGGACTATGCTGATACAAAGAAATGGAAAAAAAATTGTTCAGTTTGAAAAACAATAACGTTGTATTGGAAAAAGCTGTTCAGCAAGCTGAAAGATTTGGCTGAATTGGGCAAACAGTATAGAAATTTGCAGGAGCAATATGAAAGTGAAAAGGAACAATGGCTCAAAGCTCCTGCAAAAAAGAAGATTTTGAACCAATGTGCGTAAAGAACACCTAAACAACATTTTGCCAACAAACTATTTAAAAATTCCGCTTTATAGGTAAGGAGCTAAAGGAAAGGCTGCTGTTTACATTGATGCTAACATTGCATTTATGTGAATAACATAAATCATTTTGTAGCATCTGAAAAAGTAAGCATCAGCCTTCCAATTAAAAACAACCATTTGTCAATGCCAAACATTCGCTTGCAGGTATTTGCAGTGGTATTTGGCACTTGGACAAGGCTTAAAAAAAATCAGTGACAAAGAAGTACAAGCCTTTGTCAATGCCAAATGTTGCTTGCTTCTATGTGCTGTTTTGGTATTTGGAAGTCATTGGAGTGCAAATATTGAAAATTTTCGAACTTACAAGCGTGTGTAGGAACTGCGCAACACACGCTTGTAAAACAGTCATTTTTAGGAATTTTTTCACCAAATTTTCAACATAGCCATTTTAAGACCTCTGCTAATGAACAGTGTCACTGTGATTTTCTTAATGTGTCCCATACATTGATTTAGCACACCGACTGCGCCATTGTGCGCTACATGGGCAGAAACACGTTTTGGGCAGGATGTGAAAAATGACAGCTGTACTTCTCATAAGGAGGTGTGGTAAAATGGCAATGTTGAAAATCTTGAGTGAAAATATTGAAAGTTCTCGAACTTACCAGCCTGCGTAGGAATTGCGCAACGCATGCTCGTAAAACAGTTATTTTGCGAATTTTTGCCCAAATTTTTCAACATGAGGGTTTTGGGACCCTTCTCATGAATGATGTCACTGTCATGGCATTATTCAGGCCTGAAGAGTGATTTCGTGCGGTGACTGTGAAATCACCCTTTGGGCCTGAAATGCCATGTTACATCGATATCATAGAAAGGGTCCCAAAACCCCATGTTGAAAATTTGTGCAAAATTCCAAAAATGCCTGAGATATGCAATAAAGTTGAAAACCCCTGACTAGCCCATTATACAGCTTACCGCATTTCCTCAGTTCCGGTCGGCTTTGAAGAGTGCAGAACATGTTCCCTGTCCACGAAGATCGTCGTGCCAAGCTCCGGAGAGTAAGTATAAGTGGGGGTGGGGAGGCGGGTGTGCAGTGGGTGGGTGCAGGTTGTGGGAGGGGGCCTGGGAGAAGCGCCGTGGGACCGTTTTCAATTTACAGGTTTAAAAAAAAAAAAGACGACGTGGGACGTTTGCCACACTGGGGTGGGCTCCCAGCATGGCAGAAGGATGGCTGGGGGGGCTGTGGAGCCGACAGGGGATTGGGCAGCCCCCTCAGCAGATGACACAGGATGTTGGCCATGCTAGGGTGGGCTCCCAGCGTGGCAGCAAATATTTGGGGGGGGCAGCGTGACGCAGTTCTGTGTATGACAGCGGTGGTTTTCTTTGAAGAGAAGACCACCGCTATCATACACAGCACCACGTCTGATTGGTGCAGGACTACCAATGGAGCAGGGGATTGCAGGGAAGGGGCACACCTCCAAAGTGTCCCATTCTCCCAAGACATTCCTTGCGCATGTGTGCAAGCGAACGTAAAAAATGATCTACCTGTTCCTTAAAATGGCTGCCAAATACGTGAAGTAATGACATAATTGGAGCTAGAATGAGAGACCTACATGGCTCTCTATAATGCTAACTAGTTCTGTCCCCTCCCTTTTGTTTAGAATTATGTCAACAAAATTATCAAAACCATGACTTAACATGGGGATCATTTTGATCAGTACATATGTTAGGCTGTGATTTTGTTCCTTTTGTTTACTTTAAGGTGCCAAAATTGTGTTGTAATCTAACTGACTTTCTCTTTGGCAAACTGTAGTACAGTACAACTTCTTCAAATACCTAGTTGTCTAATGTTTATGTGATGTCCCGATGGTTGTAGCAAAGTTCCGGTCTGGTCCAATGCCAATGATCTTGCTTTGTTAGTAATCCAAAAATATTCTTCTCTTATAGTCTTCTTTTTTCTTATGAACCCCACCCCCTGCAGCTAGCCCACCAGCCATCAAACAGTCTGCCATTCATACTCTGTCCTTATTACTGCCTGGGGTTGCATATGAGCTTCCCCATCCCACAAAGAGTCTTATCACATTTAAGGTCATAATCTTGTGCCTCATAGAGTAGTTAATACCTATACTGATATGCTTCATTGACTGGCACTGTTAAATGATGTCTCCTAATTCACTCTCTGGTCCTCTTTCATCAATGTTTCAATTCTTCTCCCATAATAAACATTGGGTGGATCACCACCGTTTTGCACAACACAGGCACTACGTACAGTCCTTTATTTTTTCTGCCTCTTTGACCAACAACTACGTCTTCCTGGACAGCCAAGCAATAAGTACCAGAATACACCAGAAAAAGTACTGTTCATACCCTCATTAGGGGTGGACTTACAGTACCATGAATAACAACATTCATATGCAGGGAAGACATGTTAATGTCTTGATCAAATCCTCCTGACCTCCAGCATTGGTCTGCCCCCTTACTTGTGATCAGCAGAATCTGGCAGGACAGTCCTGAACAATTATCTTGCAGTCCTTGTCCATGCCCTCCTCCATAATGCTAATTGTCCGGCTCACCATTCTTCTGAATCTTGAATGCAGTATGCACAGTCTCCCCAATACTGCCTCAACCATCCTTGACACCCCCACCCTGAAGGTACTCTCCCTACAGTGACTCCAGGTACCCATTTAGGTGCCACAGTGCCACTCCAAGTATTTGTCATCACTGCCTGCTCTCATCCATGGTCAAGTAGCAATCATGGTGCTGGTAGCCCCACATCTCTGATCTACCAATGATCTGCTCACCTTTCCCCCAGTCTTCGCCATCCCTGAATATAGGTGTACCCTACAGGAATGGCCTCCTCAGTTCCTCTCTGGTATTCATTCTTCACTCCTGCTTCACACATCAAAAACTGGTGAGCTCACTACACTTCCACATCATGAATGCCGTAAGTACAGTGCCTTTTTTTTTGTTGTTGTTGTTATTTGACATTACAAAAATAAACATGATCTTTCTGATAAGCTAGGCTGATAGCAGCAGGGCACAAGGGGGAAAATAGAATTTCTTACTCTTACTCTTATAAAATCCAGGCTACCTCTGATTAGTCAACATTAAATGACAGGTGCATGCATCATTATGCATGTCATTTAATAGTCCCTAATCATAGGCAGCTTAGACCTTATAAGTGTAGGAAAGCCCATTTTCCCCTTCTGCCCTGCTACTATCAGCCTGACTTACTGGAAAGATCATGTTTATTATTGAGATGACAAAAAAACTAGGAGACTGTACTAGGTGTATTCATGATGTGGAAGGGTGATGAACTCACCAGTTTTAAATGTAGAGAGATGGACTGATGAACAATTTCCAGAGGGAGATTGTGGAGACCATTCCTGCAGGGTACAGCTATAGCCAGGGTAGAGGGAAGATAGGAGGAGGGAAAGTTGAACAGATCATTGTAAGATCTGAGCTGTGAGGCTGCCAGCACTGTGATCACTACCTGACCATGGATGAGAGCAGGCAGCAATGGCAAATACTTGGAGTGGCAGGGTAGCACCTAAATGGTTACCTGGATTCAGTATAGGGAGATTACCCTTGAGGGGTTTGTAGAGGTTCATTGTGACAGTATCGAGGCAACTATGTATACAGCATTCAAGATTTGGAAGAGTTGTATGGGCAGACTGGATGGGTCTTGTGGTCCTTATCTGCTGTCAACTTCTATGTGATAAGCCAGCCAACTCGCCCTGTGAAGAAGGGCACGAAAAAAGACTGGAGGAGGATTGCTGAGGATTGTCCTGTGGGGTTCGGCAGATCATATGTAAGGGAGTAGACTGATGCTGGAGGTCAGGTGGATTTGCCTCCCCTGCCTAATAATGTTGTTATCCATAGCAAATCCAGCCCTTATGAGGGTATGAGCAGCAGTTTTCCCAGTGGGTCCCAGTGCTCCTTTCTTGGCTCCCCAGGAAGACCCAGTTGTTGGAAACACTGATGAAAGAAGACTGGAGACTGATTTAGGAGGCATCATTTAAGAGTGCCAGTCAATGAAGTGCATCATTATAGATGAGCACTACTCTCTGAAGTACAAGATTATGATCTGAAGTCAGATAATTCTTTTGGTGGGACTGGGAAGCACATAAGCAATCCCAGGCAGTACTAAGGACAGAGTGTGAACAGTAGACTGTTTAAAGGATAACTGTCATCAACAGGATTTCTTTAATGCCTAGAAGCCCATAAAAAGCTAATTTGACTGAGCCATTGTGCTTATCTGTTAGTCTTTGCAGTCCAGAGTTATTCATATGTAGTTCACCCTGTAATTAAGGGCTGGTGGCAGCCATATGTTTTGTGCTCCTAACAGAAAATGATATCACCGAGGGTCATGGTCCTCCTTTGACTGTATTTAATCCAACAGGTTAAATAGGAAATCAACTATTTTATTAAGTGTGTTTTAAGGTGTTATTACAATACTTTCTACATCTATGATAATTGTTTTGTATGTGCATTCAAACTAGTGAGTTATCACCAGGGCCACTGGAAAATTGTGCATGCAATTTTTATGTGGACTCCACAATTTTCACCATTCTCCACAAAAACTGACATGTTCTGCAATTTCTTGCAATTTTTCAGTTTTTATATTGAACTATGTAAAGTATAAACGTTTTTAATAAAATACTCTCAAATATATTGACAATTTTGCATACAGACTTGGGTTTGGTCGAAACAATGCAGTGCAAGGTAGGGGAAGGGTTTTATGTGACACTGATTTCTTTTGAATCCTTGTCTTGTTTGGATTCAAAATCCACTGGCTAAGCATAAGTACTCTTATTAAACATTTAGCATTTGTTTTGTTTTGAAGCAGTCTATCAGAAAACTTTCTGTTGCCACACAGACCAGAACACCTATGTTATTGTTGTAATAATAAAGCGTAATGCATGCCAAGAGGCTAGACTTATTCAACACATGCTGAAAGAAGTGTAATGATATACTCAATGTAAAAACTAATGTTATCTTTGCCAAAAGGCAATTAAATGAATGACTCATAATTCATTGTAGTCCTCTGAAAAACAATGAAACATATCATTAAAAAAACAGTAGTATTTGCCAAGTAAAAGAGCAGCTGATGACTTCAGCTACTGTCTGCAGACAGGCTACAATAATGAACAAGCTTGTATTACAGGCTTTGGAATGTGGCCCAGGGTACTCCATCAGTGGTGGCCAGTATGTTGATCTAGATCCCCTGGTGGATCTCAAGAGATTTTTGGTGGATTTGGGGGCAAAGATTGCATTTTTGAATCAATGAAGATCCTTACAGCTGATGAGTGTAATTATTGTACCTCTAGTAACAAAAGATAGGAGAAAAGGTACAACATATCCCATTCACTTAAATGGGGTGCTAACTATGAAGCTTTTTTGTAAGTGGCAGGGCAAGTTTTTCCTTGGGAGCATATTTTCATTCAGACTAGTTTTGATTCAAACAGCTGATTTTAAATTTGAATAAGCTAGTTGCTAACAGTGATCTCACTCTTAACAACTACCCCCTAGATGCTCACATGCAAAGACTACAATAAAAACCTGACTAAAGTCTAAAAACAAGCTTATAAAATACAAAATGTATCTGAACATTTATCTTTAACTAAACAAAATAATTCCAGCCAGAGTTAATCAAAGGAAAATTATAGGGTACCCTGACTACTGTATGATGCAGTACAAATATATTGGTATTTTTTTACCATTTTTTGGTAACCGCCTAAGGCACACTAGGCAAAAGTGCTTGATTTCAGGTACAACCCAGGAGCACTAAGGATGTTAAGTGACTTGCTCAGAATCACACAGTATGCAATTGGAGGTTGTGGGAATCAAACCCAGGTCTGCTAAATGCAGTCAGCTCATTCAGTTTGTTACTCTAACCACTAGATTATACTGCCAGCCTCAATAAGACCCAGATTTAATGTTTAAATGTGTGATTTCAAAGATAGTGTACAGTACCTACAGTATGAATTATGACTATTAAATACTTTAACAACATTTTACTAAAACTCAATTATTCACCACTATCTGCTTGATTTTTCTTGTACCAAAGTGGGTGAATAGCTGGCAGAGCACTGTAAAGAACAATTGATTACGCTTCATTATTCTACAGCCAGAAACAAACAAAAAAATATTTCTTCTGGTTTTATTTAATATTGATTTGCTGTGGCTCACTTTACAGAATCTACTTAGCACTGTATGAGGCAGGTGCTTTTAAATTTTGGAAGACAGGCAATGCTTACGATAGCTTATCAGTTCAGTATTCTTTTTAGGAACATAAACTTTTCTTTACATTTTAAACATATGCAGGTGTCCATGTATTCATTTAGCAATTTATACTGACTAATATATGCTGCAGAAAACATTAAAAGATTTATTGCGAAGCACTCTGGGTCTATAGTAGAGCCCCCCACAATTTTCCGCAATTTTTGCAAAATGCTATGCAATTTTTGGTAACCTTTTCCACAATTTTCCAGTAGCCCTGGTTATCACCTTTACATTTCAAACTATTAGTAAAAATAATCTATCTTCAGGATTGCTTTAACCTCTAGGATCTACAGTACTGCCAGCCGAACATGCCAGTACAGATTTCTGGGGCTGCCACAGTACCACCTTCTGTATTTTTCCATTCCCTCTCTTACAGTCTTTTCTCTTACAATTTTGTGTATGAACTTGGGTCTACAAGTTGCAAATGTGGCTATGTACCAACTGGGTGGCATCATAGCCTCCCTGTGCTCCCACAACACACCCGGAAACAAGCTGTTGCTCAGTGTGCCTTTCCTGGACAAAGACAGTAAAAACAATCTGAGCTTGTGTTATGATTCTGAAAATATGCTTTCTATCCAGATTTGACTTGAAAAGAAAAAAAAATAGGACAGTTACTATAGATGGACAACATCGTTTAACATATATAATCTGAATTGCATTATTAAAAGAGTATTTTACTTCTTTTGATGAAGTTAAAAGTAAAAGTTTCTTATTGAAATACTTTGGATGGAATGGGATTTTGTAATTACAACACTTTCTACATTTATAAATGTATAATATTTATTTTGTATGTGCAATTAAACTAATGAGTCACCACCTTTACATTTCAAACTGTTAGTAAAAATAAGGGGAAAATTGTTTAACCAGGAAAGGCACACTAAACTGAAGCTTGTTTCCAGATGTAACCTGAGAACACAAGGAAGTTAAGTGACTTGCTCAGAGTCACGCAGTATGCATGTGGGGGCTGTGGGATTCAAACACAGGTCTCCAGGTTTGTAGCTCAGTGCCCTTAACCACTGAGCTATACTGCCTTCTTATAGTCCAATAGAATTCTGGCATTGTTACGGTAGAAAATATAATTCCATCCAAAGTATTTCAGTAAGAAACTGTTATACTTTTTACTTCACGAAAAAAAAGTAAAATCTTTAATTAACGGTGATCATTATTTACATGCAGATAAAAACACATTTATCTCCAGTTGCAACCTCCCAGTTGATATTTGTGGTTACAACCAGGAGGTCATAATCAACACCTGTCAATCAAGCATCACCACAGAAAGCTAACTGGCATGTAGTTTCACTGTGAGCAGGCTAAGCATCTTGCCCAACATGGCAGCTCCATTACCGAGCACTGGTACCAGCACTCAAGCTTTGCCACACACTGTTAAGACAAGTATGATTTTAAATATATATAAATATCTGTCTAGTTGATCCTGCCTTGAAAATGAAAAAAATCAGTCTGGTTTATCCTGCCGATCATACCCTTCGAGTGCTCCTTACGCTATGCAGCAATGCTGACGTACCGTGACTTTCCAAAATGTGTACCACTACTGTACAAAAAAAAAGAAAAAAAAAAAAGGGAGCAGGCGTGTGTGTGTGTGTGTGTGTGTGTGTGTGTGTGTGTGTGTGTGTGTCTCTAACAGAAGTGCTGCATTAACTGAACTGTGCTGAAAGGGGAAAAATATCACCATTAATTAAATAATATATGTGTGTGTGTGTGTGTGTGTGTGTGTGTGTGTGTGTGTGTGTGTGTGTGTGTAAAAACAGAATTTTACACACACATTCAGTGTGTGATGCTTTTATAAACCCCTTGGGATTTATGTTGCATCCCATATCTCAGGTGTATATAAAATTCTGGTTACACCCACCCACCCATATATCATTCTATATTTCAGTAATGCATTTCAGGTTATGCATGTTTAAACAATGTTGTCCATCTATGTGTTTTTGCAATTAATAAACAAGTAAGCATGTCCTATTTTTCTCTCCAAGTCAAATCTGGATAGAAAGAGTATAATATTTTCAGAATCTTAACACATGCTCAAACCCCCATTCTGCTGGATGAACAAAGCTTGTTCACAGCTGTACAGTGCTAGCTGATAATCAAAAGCTACACATTTCAAGGCTGGCCCTATGATGCCAGGCCAGTTGATATGTAGCCACATTTGCATCATGTAGACCTGATTTCACATTTGAAGTTGTAAGAGAAAAGGCTGTAAGAGAGAGAACAGAAAAAAACAGAAGTTGGTCCTGTGGCAGTCCCAGAAATATGCACTGACATGAACACAGCCAGGGTTTAGAAATCCTGATACGAGGCCCCAATACCTGTTGGCACCACAGAGTCAGCCTTGAGATGTGTAGTTTTTGATGATCAGCTCGCAGTATAGAATAGAGGTTAAAGCAATCATGAAGATGAATTATTTTTACTAACACTTTGAAATGTAAAGGTGATAACTCACTAGTTTCAATGTACATACAAAACAATTATTATAGCTGTAGAAAGTGTTGTAATAATACTGTAAAAGTATCTATCATAAATAGATACTTCTGCTCAGTATTTACTAAAGAGAAGGTAGGGCAGGGCCCACAGCTCAGCACCATGGATGGGGGGGGGGAGGTGTGCACTAGTCCCTTCACAAAAGAAAGGGTCCTACAAGAGCTCGATAAGTTCAGGGTGGACAAGGCAATGGGACCTGATGGCACACATCCCAGGGTACTAAAGGAGCTAAGGGTGGAACTAGCAGAGCCATTATCAGAACTGTTTAGTGAATCTCTAAGCACAGGAGAGGTTCCAGAAGACTCGAGAAGGGCTCACATGATTCCGTTCCACAAGAGTAGTAGCAGGGAGGAGGCAGGGAACAACAGACCAGTCAGTCTTACCTCAGTAGTGGGCAAGATTATGGAGGCACTCCTTAAGGAAAGGATAGTGCAACACCTGGAATGCATAGGAACACAGGATCCAAGACAGCATGGGTTTACAAAAGGAAGGTCCCGTCAATCTAATCTCATAGATTTCTTCGAGTGGGTAACCAGAGTGGTGGACCAAGGGGGAGCAGTTGATGTCACCTACCTTGACTTCTGCAAAGTTTTCTACACTGTTCCACATAGAAGATTGATTAATAAGCTGGGTAGGCTCAGGGGGGGTCAGAGGTTGATCAACTGGGTGGCAAACTAGTTGGCAGGCAGAAAACAGAGCGTGGTGGTCAATGGTATACAGTCAGAAGAGATGCAGGTCTCAAGTGGAGTACCTCAGGGATCAATCCTGGGGCCAGTACTCTTCAATATCTTCATCAGTGACATTGCAGATGGACTGGAGGGTAAGGTTTGTCTGTTTGCAGATGACACCAAATTCTGCAACAGAGTAGATGATCCAGATGGGGTGGGCAGAATGAGAAGTGATCTGGATAAACTAGCAAAATGGTCAGAAGAGTGGCAACTGGGGTTTAATGCAAAGAAGTTCAAGATCATGCACATAGGGAAGAGAACCCCTGAAGCCATCTATAGGCTGGGAGGGGAGTTGCTGGCAGTCACAAGGGAAGAAAGAGACTTGGGCATCATCATCCCCAATGACCTGAAATCATCCAAGCAGACCACTAAAGCAGTAGGTAAGGCTAGGTGATGTTAGGGTATATTAGTAGGGGTATCACAAGTCAGAAGAGGGAGGTAATAATCCCTCTTTACAAGACACTGGTTAGGCCCCATCTGGAGTACTGCGTGCAGTAATGGAGGCCACACCTTCACAAGGACATTAACCAAATTGAGGCAGTCCAGAGAAGGGCAACCAAAATGGTGCAGGGACTGCATTAACAAGGTGAAAGAGTCTAACATGTTTCAATATAAGAAAAATAGCAGGACAAGAGGACACAGCATGAGATTAGAGGGAGGCAAATTAAGGGGTAATGTGAGAAGCTCTTTTTCACAGAAAGGGCAGTGGATGCATGGAATGGCCTACCTCAGGAAGTGGTGGATATGAATACAGTGCAGGGCTTCAAACAGGCATGGGATAGACATAAGGGAGCAATACAGATGAATATGAATAGATAGGTCATTGACAGAGCAATGGCCAATGGCACATTTTATAAGGTAGAAAAAGAAATGGGCAGACTGGATGGGCCTTGCGGGCCTTATCTGCTGTCAACTTCTATGTTTCTATATAACACCTTAAAACTCACATAATAAAACAGTCAATTTCCTATTTAGTCTGTTGGATTAAATACAGTCAAAAGAGGACCTAGATATAGAAACATGGAAACATATAGTTTGACGGCAGATAAGGACAGCTTGGCCCACCCAGTCTGCCCATTTCCCTACCTAATGGATAAGCTGCAGATCCTAGTTAACCAGCAGCCTACTTCTTTCTACCCCCACCCCCTAGAATTGCCTTATGACTGTCCCATGCATGCTTCAATTCAACCACTGTTTTTGACTCCACAACCTCCTCCGGAAGGCCGTTCCATGCATCCACAACCCTCTCTGTGAAAAAATACTTCCTTATATTACCTCTGAGCTGCACCCCCCATCTTCAAATTGTGCCCCCTTGTTCTTGCACACCTCTTTTTTTCAAAGATGCTACCCTCTTGGACTTTGTTGATTCCCTTGAGGTACTTGAAAGTTTCTATCATGTCCTCCCTCTCCCTCCTTTCCTCAAGGCTATACATATTAAGCTCCTTTAGTCTCTCTTCATATATCTTCTGGTGCAGACCCTGCACCATTTTAGTTGCCCTCCTCTGGACAACTTCCATTTTGTCTATGTCCTTGCGGAGATCGTGTCTCCAGAACTGCACACAGTACTCCAGATGGGGTCTTACCAGCTGTCTGTACAGAGGGATAACAACTTCCTGTTTTCTACTGGTGATGCCTCTCCCTATGCATCCCAGTATCCCCCTAGCCCTCCTTACTGCCCTCTCACATTGCTTGCCCACCTTTAAGTCACCTTATATGACTACCCCCAGGTCCTTTTCCATTTTTGTTGTTGTTAGTATCTCACCCCACATTGTGTACTCTTCCCCTGGGTTTTTGTTTCCCCAGGTGCATTACCTTGCACTTCTTAGCATTGAATATAAGCTGCCGTACATTTGACCATTCCTCTAACCTTGCCAAGTCCCTTCTCATCCTTTCCACCCCCACCTTGTGCATCAACTCTGTTGCAGATCTTTGTGTCATCTGCAAAGAGACATACTTTTCCTTCCAGTCCCTCTGCAATGTCGCTTATAAAGACATTGAAGAGGACCGGTCCTAATACTGAACCCTGCAGTACCCCACTAGTAACCCCCCTTTCTTCAGTGTGGACTCCATTTACTATTACCCTCTGTGTCCTATTCTCTAGCCAATTCTTTACCCAGGCTATTATCTTGGGACCCACTCCCAGGCTGGCTAACTTGTATATTAATCTTTTGTGTGGGACTGAGTCAAATGCCTTGCTAAAGTCTAGGTAGGCCATGTCCACAGCCCCTCCCTGATCTACTACTTTGGTCACCCAGTCAAAGAACCCTCAGTGACATAATTTCCTGCCAGGAGCCCAAAACATATGGCTGCCACCAGCCCTTAATTACAGGGTGATTTACATAAGAATAAGTCTGGACTGCAAAGACTAACAGATAAGCACAATGGACCAATCAAATTAGCTTTTTATATGCTTTCAGACATTAAGAAATCCTGTTGATGACACTTCCCCTTTAATGGCTAGTGGGGTAGCTTTGGGGGTCATAACGAAAATGAAGACTACCAGAGAAGCATATTTTTGGGATTAACAAGAAAGCATGAACTTTGGCATTGGACCAGATCAGAACTTTGCTACAATTATCAGGACAACATATTACCACCAGGCCACCAAGAATGTAAGAGATGTACTGAACTGTGGTTTTCCAAAGAGAAAGTCAGTTGGATTACAACACAATTTCAGCACATTAAACAAAATGAACAAAAATCTTGCCTAACATGTGTATTGATCAAAATATTCTGTATGTTAAGTCATGATTTTGATCATTTTGGTGACACAATTCTAAACGGGAGGGGCGGGGCAGAACTAGTTAACACTATAGAGAGCCATGTAGCTCCCTGCCTCTAACTCCAATGATATCATCACTTACCACATTTGGCAGCCATTTTAAGGACGGTAAAGCAGGTTTTCTGAACTGGAATGTGAAGCTTAATTTTTCAGATGCTACAAAACTGTATTAATATTATGCAGATAAATACAATGTTAGTATCTATGCAAACAGCAGCCTTTCCTTGCACGGGGTAAAAATGTCACATGGCAGAAATTTAATTTATTTTCTGTGGGGGGCTCTGCCCCCCACTACCCCCTTAATGGGGGGGCGGTGCCCCCCCAGACCCCACACTTAAGATTCTAACTCTGGGGGGTGCAACACAGAGCGCGCACAGGTCCAGGTTTCACTATAATGCTGTACACTATTAAGCGTATGACATTATGACCTGGTAGGGCCTTTCTTCATCTCTCTATGAAGCCAGATTGTTAAATTGTTTCCTTCTAAAACTAAGTTGTTTAAGTGTCCTTTAAGTTAGTTATTTCCTAGCTTCCTTTTTTCAGTGTTAAGAATAGGAAGAAAGTGCAAGCAAGGTCTATATTCCTCCTTGGAAATTTTCTTATACAGAACCTGTAAAAGAAACTTCTTACTGGCTATACTCTCCTTTTCAGTTTAGAATTGAAAGAGATTCAGAGGTGGAAGAAACAGCGGTAGTAAAAATGAAAATTCATACAGATAAAGAAACCAGGGTATTCTGTGAACATGGTGACCGCGATTGAGCGACTGCAAAAAGTGACTCAATCATGGTGCCTGTGTTCAGGGCTACCTGGCAGGGTAGCAACAGGATGCCATGGTGGGCAAAGGAGGGTGACAGGAAGTATACAAATGCACAGGGGGAGGAACCACACCGCACAAGTGGTGGAAGGGGAGGGAGGGTATGTGGAAGGTAATGTGGCAGTCGGCTGCTGAGCTGGCCATGTGGCATGGTGGTGAGGGTGGCCAGCTAGGGATGGGAGGGTGCCAGGTTCGGTTTTGGGGCAATCGTCACTTTTTGTATCATGGCCAATTTTTTTTTTGTTTTACATCCTCCTCCCCAACATACACCCCTCTGGAGTTGAGAATATTTAGTTAGGGGTGTGGGGTGTATCACCGCCTTTGGAGTTACCATAAGTGTACATTACCATTATTTATTTTCTGCGTGATGTACACTTGCCCAAATGGCGATCACCATTATGACATGAAACCGAAACCAGTGCACTGGTTAACCAAAGAAAGTACATCAAAAAATATATACACAGGAAGAGAAGAAAGTATAAAGTGTAAAAATTAAAACTGAAGAAAGACAGAAAACATCTGAAAAATCAGGTTCTGACATAGATTCTGAAGACTAGTGTTTCCTCTACTGAAAAAGATCATTCTGATTTAGAGAAAGAATCACGTAAGAGGTACTAAAAGAAAAAAATAGAGACCAAACTGAAAAATAATTCTGATTCACAGAGTGAGTTACCAAACAGATCTATAAAGAATAAAAAAGTGTTGAAAAGAGAAACAAGGGTATCGTAAGTCAAAAACTGTCATGAAAACCTTACAATTACTTGGAGCATGATACAGTTCCAAAAGTGTTAAAGAGGGCATTAAGCAACACATTTGTAATTTAAAAAAAATGCTTTGAGTCATTGTCTGTAACTGATAAGGGAGAACAGAGTTTTATAATTTGGTGGTCTGTGGATGATCCACATACCAATTGGTCTAGGGTATATAATGAGGAAAGAAATAAACCAGTTAAGCTGTACAAGTTTCTCAAAAAGGAATTTGGTGAATAGCACCAAAGGGGCAGCCAGGTGTGCCACTTATGATGTGGTATTGATCAAAGTCCAAGGGATTTTAATTGTAAGTTGAAAGATGCATACTTTGGAGCAGAAGATGGTACCGAGAGTGATAATTTCAAAGATGTATATAATCATGGTTTTCCTTCTTCAGTTAGAAGACAATTGGCAATGGAGCTTAATATGAAATATAGAAATCTACACTGGATTGTAGAACAGACTGGTCATACTGTATATGGGACTCTGTATGAGGTGAGGATGCTCCTACACAGGAAAAGGGAATTTCTGCCTCCAGGGCTAAAGTGTCTGAGGTCACTGTCACTGATATTCTAGCTTTGGAGGGAAATGAGTTACCTGCTTCTAAAAATTCAAAAAGAAAAACATAGTAATAAGACTACACAGTAAAAACCCGTAGAGCAGCCAAAACCTGTACAAGACTTAAATGGGGTTCAGCAACCTTGCCCTAATCAACAGTCTAATCAAAATCAGCAGCAGCATCAAAATGCTCAGCAATACTAAAACAGTGTTTCTCTTATGGGGGATACAACCATAGTAGAGGCTATAACAGGGGACAATATAATTCTAGAGGTGGTAGAAGTAATTTCAGAGGGTACCAGTATTACAACAATGATCAACAAAGTTACAGAGCACCCCAGAACAGGTCTAGGCTTGGTTCTCCAAGTCTAGAAGAAATGATTAAGAAGTCATAAGATTTAATGAGAAAGGAAATGCAAGATGAAATGAAGAAAAACCCCATTGGGGGATTTAAATGCACTCTTTCAAAGTCATTTGCTTTGTACTCCTGTTATCTTCTGCTTCTCATTCTCCTGTGCAAACTTCTTCAGTAGCACACACTACTGACATAGACCCTGGTTTTCCATTTGTATGGGCAACACCGGTAACAATCACGGAATCCATTCTTGGTTTGCGGATTCTGAATTGTTATACTGGTGCCTCACAGAAATTGCATGTCACTGCACAGAATCTCTAAGATTTCAGCATCTTTTTTAATTTTTTTTTATTTTCTCTTTCTATATCCCCTTCTCACAGCATCAGTCTCCGCTTTTCAGAGATCCCTAGGCTGGGTATCCACCAGCTTCACCTCAGGTAATGCTCAGGAGCTCCTGTGGGCCTGCCCCTATCCTGCCTGGATTGTACGCCCCCCCCCAAGGTGGGAAGGAAGGGGACCCCTGCTCATCCCTCCACACTCTTAGTGTATGTTAGGCAGCTCAGTGGGTCCCTCATGGATCCTGGTTATGAAGTCTGGTTCACCTGGGTCCCTTCTGCCAGTGGCCAATGTGGGGTGATTGTTCCTGGTTTTCTGGACTCTGTCCCTGAGGATACCAGCACTAGAGGAGATACAAGGAGGAAGGTTACAAAGAGACATGCCACTGCTCCAGATCATGGCTAGCGTCCTGCCCTCCTGATCACTTTGCAGCACCATTGTACCACCACCCGTGGTCATACAGGTGGTGGTAAAGCAGCAGAACCTGCAGCCCACCCTCCCTGGAGGAGGACAGCAGTCCCCCCCAGTGCTCTATCCTACTTCCCTGGCCAGACCTTCAGCAACCCAAGTTCGCTTCTGACCCTGGGTCACTGGCATTGCAAGCAATAGTGCTACCACAGTGCCAGTTGGCTGACCCAGATTTCAGCATCTTAAAATGAAGGCTGCTGTGCTTTGCATTCTTTCTGCTTTGCTGCATATAGAGTCAGTAAGGAAATCACCCACACTGCATTGTTGTAATCAGCCATTCAGTTTAACCATCCATGCCTAGTGGTTAGAGTAACAAACAGTGATTGAACTGGGTACATCCAACAGACTTGGGTTTGATTCCCACAACCTCCACTTGCATACTGTGTGACTCCAAGCAAATCACTTAACCTCCCTAGTGCTTCTAGGTCACTCCTGAAAACATGCAGTTCTGCCTAGTGGGCCTTACCTGCTTTACAAAGAATATAAAAAAAAATACCAATATATGTTTACTACATCATAGAATAGCATTCAGGGTACCATGTAATTTACCCTAGTTTTACTTGGGCTGCAATGATTTTGTATAGGTAAAGATAAATGTTCAGATACATTTTAAAAGGTTGTTTATAGATTTTTTTTTTTATTTAATTGTTTAACCAGGTATAGCACACTAAACTGGAAACTTTTTTACAGGCACGACCTGGGAGCACATGGAGGTTAAGTGACTTGCTCATGGTCACACAGTATGCAAGTGGAAGCTGTGGGATTCAAACCCAGGTCTGGTCTGCTGGATATCACCAGATTTGCAGCTCAGAGCCTTTGACCACTGCGCTATACATTTTAGTCAGGTTTGTGTTGTATTCTTTGCATATAAGCATCTAGATTGTAGATTGCTAAATGCAGGATAACTGTTAACAACTAGCTTATTCAAGTTTATAATAAGTAGGACCATCCAAAATCCTCAGTTGTTTGAATGAAAACTAGTCTGAATGAAAGTATGTTCACAAAGAAGAAACTGTCTTACTACTTATCAAAAGACTTCACAGTCAGCACCCCATTTTGGTGAATGGGATCATTTGCACCTTTTCTTCTACCTGCTGTTTCAGTCTCTGTGACAACAAAAAGTTTTCTGATAGACTACTTCAACAAAAAGCAAATGTTAAATATTTAAGTGTACAGTACACTCTCATTTATCCGACCACTTTCGGAGACATCTGAAATGGTCAGATAATCGGGAGGTCGGATAAACGAGAAGTCAGTCCGATTACCGCTATCCAAGGGGATCATGCCGACTGAGGACCATATGGTGTGGGAAAGGGGAGACCCCAAGAGTGCTAGCCATGTAAACAGCATGGATGTTTTTTTTTTGTTCTGATACTCCCTCCAGCCAGCATTAAGCCAGCTCACATGCATGCAGCGCTACTCTTACAGGCATTTAAGACACGTAGTTAGTTTAACCCTAATGATTCAAAACTAAAGCTGGTCAAAATAATATTTTATCAACAGTAAGAGTTTATTTTTTTGTTAAACGTTGCACTAGGATACCATGATAAACCCCATCCTACTGTATAATGTGAGCCCTGATGGTAGGGATTCTAGTGAAGGGGATGGCTAGTCTTGTCTCTGGGTTTAGGATACTCAGCCCTGCTGTATGTGCATGCAGTGCTACTCTAACCACGTTGGCCTCATGTAGAGGCAAAAACAGCTGTTGTAAGAGGAGGACCGTACTGCGATTATTAAAATAAAGTTGTACAGTACAAGAAATTGTTTTCACATACACAGAGAATAATTTTCATTGCGCTGCTTACTACCCCCCCTCTTGCCTGAAGAGGTCTGTGTACAGGATACTTGGGGTTGCAGCACCTTTAACACAGAGTGGAGGACAATCCAACCATCCATTAGATAGGGAGATCAGATGAATGAAGGTTGGATAATCGAGAGTCTACTGTACTTATGTTTAGCCAGTGGATTTTGAAAGCACATTCAATGACATACAGAAGGTAAGTCCCCAGGGGCTGTATGACGCTGGTGGGCAGAGTGGTGCTCAATTCACATCCAAACAAAGACATGAAAACTGGGAGACACCCTTTTCATGGACACCAAGTTAAAAAAAAAAAAGCATCCACATGTCTGGGAGATGCATGAATCCATTTTAAGGTCCTCCACTAATCACTTGTGGATTTTTTGGGTGAAGACACTTTATTTCAAAGATGCAATTCAAGCAGGTTTTTTTTTTTTTTTTGCTCCTCCTACTCCCTGGCCATCCACTCCTTCAGGTCTGCCAAGGCCCCCTACCACCGCTGCTGAGTCCCGACCACCATCCACTGCCCCTTACTGCTGTGCTACCAGGTAACCAAAAGTAACCCTTCATTGAGTGGGCCCCTACCCCTGTGGAAGGCTACCAGGGGAGGAGAATTGCCCTAAAGAGTTTCCTGTGTATCCTGGGCATGGCAGGGGTCAGAACAGACACATATCTGGGGCTTCCAGCTTATGGAGGGACCAACAGCCATCTTTCAGTTGGTCAGTGGGTGTTTTCCCATTTTCTTGGGAGCATGACAGGCCACATGCTGTCAAGGCACAAACCGATGTCCGTCACGCTCCCTGCCACAGTGAGGGCCGATGTGTTGTCATTCCTCTGGCCTCCACCAGGGGCCAGCAAAAGCTGAGCCGTGAACCCACCCTCCCTTCTGGGAGAAGGTGAATGGTCATAGGACACTCAAGTCTTCACCCACCAGCTGGTCCTCCAACACCCTAGTCTGTTCCCTAACCCTGGTCAGTGGTGCCACTGGCAGAAATCCAATTCAGGCAGTTAAATTTTCGTTGAATGTTTCGTTGAACAGAGATCTCTCTAAACACCTCCCAGCTCACTCATGTCTCACGGCCCGCCCTTTCCCAATCTCATTCCCTCTGGCACTGGGCCTTCCTTGCGACTCCTTTCCTGCTTCACATCTCCACTGGTACAAGACATTTTCCACCACCATCGGACAGTGGCCCATTAGCCTGCCAACTTCCTCTCCCGGTCGCATGCCTGCAATACTAACTGCCTATGGTGCCCTCTGTCTCTTATTGTTACCACAGCCAGCTGCCTACTCAAGCTGCTCATTTTATGAATATTATCACAATGTATGTTATAACTGAGTATCATTATTTTTTCTTTTAGTTGTTTATTGTGCGTTCTTTTACTACCTCTGTATGTATGTTGATCCTCATCCTTTGACGTGGAACCTTTGTAAACGAGCAGTTTCTGTTCAAAGGTATTTGTAATCTGAGAATTTAATGAATAAAATAAAAAAAAAAATTATAGCTAGGAAAAAACAAAGGTAGTCCACCTTAGCGGTGGTAGTTCAGATTAATTCACATCGGAGTTCTAACAAGCAAAGACACCAAGTCATTTGTAACTTGTGGGTGTTGAAGGAAGGGAATCATAGTGCTGTCACTCCTGCCATCACCCCAGAGGGATGTGGACTGCATTTTTGCTACTGCCATCACACCTGAGAGGCGGGGGCCATAGTGCTTCTGCCATCACCACTGATGGATGGGGAATGTAGTACTGCTGCTGTCTAACCTGAGGGATGGGGGCCATAGTGATGATACTGCCATCACACCTGAGTAATGATGAACATAGTGCTGCTGCCATCACACCTAAGGGATGGGGGCCACAGTGCTGCCACTTCTGTCACACCTGAAGGAGGGAGGTCATAATGCTGTTGCAGCTGCCATCACACCAGAGCGATGGGGGCCATAGTACTGTTGGTGCTGCCATCACACCTGAGGGATGGGGCCATAGTGCTGCTTCCATCACACCTTAGGGATGGGGGCTGTAGTGTTGCTGCTGCCATCACATCTTTAACCTAAAATAACTTTAAATTGGTACAAGGATGGATGGATGTGCAATAGTAGAAGTCAAAATTGCTAAGATGCAAGTTAGCAGAGTTAAAAATTGTTAAATAAAGTACACAAAACCAAACACTGGTAAAACTGGATTTTGACTTGGCAGATACCAGTGACAATACCGTTTTTTTACAATGTGCAAAATGGAATATGTCCTTTCTCAATCCCAGTAAACCAGTGTCCCTGACTACAGGTGATGCAAGTAATGGACTAAATTGACTGATAGCGTCAGTTCCTTCTACTGGTGTCCAAGCAAACAAAACTGTAATTGTTGAAAATGGTAAAGTCTGTCCAGTTGGTAAGAAAGGGATACATACATTTACAGTTGAGGGTGATTATCGTGTACTATCCATTACAATTGTTAAAATAGAACAGCTTAAAGAAGCCCATACAGTTTACTTTGAAAATATTTCTGATGTGATTGAAGATAAAGTAGAGTTAGTTGAGAAATTACCTTACTCTGGTTTTAAAGGACAAGTTAAACAGCTATACAAATATGAAATTGTGAAACTTAAACAGAAAAGAAAGTTATCCATGAAATGTCTTTTTTTGGTTGAAAGAAATGTTTCCAACAACATGTATTGTTTAACACGAGAGGGAATAATATATTAGATATCATTCTAAGCAACCTGGAAGATCAGGTAACAAATTGCAGAGTGCGAGAGCCACTATGTGGCCGTGATTATGACATAGTGATGTTTGAAGAAAGGATGGCAAGTCGTAGGATGCGTGACAGCACAAAAATTAAGTATTTTAAATGAGCAAATGTCCAGGGGATGAAGGAAGAACTAAGAAATTGGACTTGGGAGAAATATCTAAGAAACCAGGATCTTAATGAGATGTGGGATGTATTCATAATCAAATTACATAATTTAATAGATGAATATGTACTGGAAAATGAAACATATAATAAAAAAGGAGCATTCCAGCATGAATGAGCAAGGCAGTTAAAATAAGACCAGGAGGAAAAGAAAAGACCACAGAAGAGCAAAAAAAATTGAACACTCAGGAAGCTTGGGAAATTTACAAGAGGAAAACTAAGGAATGTAAAAGGGAAATCAGAAAGTGAAAGAGAAAGCACAAGGTCAGTTTGGCTACTGGAGTTAAAGGGATACTGTCAATCTGTTTTGCATCACATTATTTCTAGTTAAAACTCTACATTTTATTTTTGTGTACCTTATCTAAAATTCATTGATGTTCCTGTTTGTTTGTCTGTCTCCTTGTTTAGCAGAGCTGAAATGCATGCTAAAGTATATTTATAAACAACTTTGTTTTGTTTCAAATTCTGAATCTATTCTTATTGAATACTTCCTGAATATTAGAAGCACCCCCAAAGAGTGCATTCACTCATGATGCAGTAGCCTCTGCATCATGGGTGGCTAGACTGTGTTGAAGGTGTTCCCAAGTCCAGGAAAGATGCAGAGGGAGTTGATCAAGGAATGTAAACAACCCTGTTTTTTGTGGGGTAACATCAGTATGGTGCGCAGTCTGTTTTTCACTTTTTATAAGAAAAAAAGAATCAGAATCAAACTAATAGCTATATTACCAATCTTTACGGAATGTTGACAATCATAAATTTTTTTTTATTTTTTAAACAAGGGGCACTTTGAGGCCTAAGTGAGTTGACAGTGTCCCTTTAAAGATAACTACAAAGCATTTTACAACCATGTAAACTATAAGAGAGGAAGTATCATACAAGTAGGACACTTAGCAGATGCCCATGGAAAGCTAGTTACTGATGACAGGAAAATGGTTAAAATGGTAAATAATTACTTTGTATGTGTGTTCAATAGGAAAGAAAATATTGCCATGTCTTTGCAGCAGTTAACGGATGCTCCTAGTATTAAAATTGGAGAGGACATTGTATGTACCAGGGTATTAAAACTACTGTAAATCCAAATAATGCTCCAAGACCTGACGGGGTACACTTTAGGATCATTAAAGAATTAGCACATGAACTAGCAGAGCCTGTAACACAGATTTTTCAATCTTCCCTGGATAGCAGGCAAGCAGTAAAGTGTTGGAGAAAGGCGACGGTTGTTCCCATATATAAGATAGGGGATAAGAAACAATATGAGGTCTACAGACCAGTAAGTCTTACATATGAACTGGGAAATGTCCTTGAAGGGATTGTTAAGGAGATGGTGGAAAAATTTTTGGACACAAATGACCTGAAAGAATGTACAGCATGGCTTTTCTAAGGGCAAGTCCTGCTTGACACATTTGATATCCTTCTTTGAAGGCATTAGTAAGACTCTGGAGGAAGGAATAGCTATTGATGTAATATTGTTGGACTATAGCAATGCTTTTGATATGGTCCCACATGATGGTTCAAGTTGCACCTTGCTTATGTTAGGATTAAATAAATGAATTGTGGCCTGGATAGAGTCCTCATTTTCCAAAAGGGAACAGGTCACTGTAAGAGGGGTGAAGTCAGGCTGGATACCTGTTATAAGTGGAGTGTCTCAGGATCTGTACTGGGGTCATGTCTTTTTAACATATGTATCTTCAGTGAGACACAATGTAGGGGTATGGTTGGCAAAGTTTGCCAACAATACTAAGCTAATCAGTGGTTAATGGGTCCTCTGAAATTGAGATCATGCATAGGGAACTTACCAGACTTGATACATGGGCACAGACAAACAAAGTAGACTTCAATATAAATAAATGTGCAGTGATAAACATGGGTCAAAGTAATGAGTTTGCAGCATATGTTCTTGGGGGGGGGGGGCAGGTACTGAAAGAGGCTACTGAGGAAGGTGACCTGGGGATTATTTTAACCAATGACCTGAATTTTAAAAAGCATATCCATTTGGTTATTAGGCAGGCAAACAGTATATTGGCATCTATGTGCAGACATATAACCATTAGAGACAGAAGTGTGATCCTGCCCTTGTACACCGCATTTCTAAGACTGCATTTGGAGTACTGTGCACAGTTCTGGGCACCCTATAATAAAACTGAAATTGAATGGCTGGAAGGTGTTCAATGAAGGGCAATAAAAATGATTATAGAGATAAGCAGGATGGAATACAAGAAAAATGTTAAATAAGTTTGGGTTATAGACCCTGGAGTACCATAGACTAAGATGAGATATGTGTCTGGTATATGGGGCTCATAACAAGCATGAGCTATGGGACTGGTTGAGTTTTGACATGAGGGATACACAAAAAGGTACAAGATCACACATATTACAGTTAAAGGGGGAATTAAATCCTATGAAACAGAGAGCCATGTGGTTCTCACAGATGGTGGTGTCTGTTTGGAACAGTCTGCCATATGATGTGGTGGGATGTAGGTACATTGAGGAATTCAAAGTTAAATTCAACAATCACTGATTCAATAGTAAAGTGGGTGAATATGTCATTTGAGGAAAAGGATGAGTAAATTAAATGGGCAATACTGCCTTCCAATGCTCATAAATAACTTATGAAACCTATTTTATACTGAAAGAGAAGTACAATGGCCCAAACATCATATTTATGGTAAGAATATTATCGTTCAGACTTGTCACCAACCTACTGCTTTTCTGGGGAGCCAGAAAATTAGGGATGGTAAAGTGTCCAATAACAGGATAGTGTTCTGGACTTTGGTGCCCCAGGGCCTACCTTTAGAGGTCAAATATGCTAAAAACAAAAGCAATGCTGTAGCCCAAGGACTGGCAGATCTGCATGACTTTACTGTAGATGAAAATCCAATACATAATCCTGAACAACCTTCAAAATTGGACATTGTTCAAAAGCAAGAAAGACATCACATTCATGATGAAAATGTGTGTCAACATTTACCTAGAGTGTATATTGATGGTTGTGCATTCTGCTAAGGTAGACAACTGCATTCTGGTTTAGAAATAGTGTGTCATGAAAATGTACCATGTTCTCTTGTTAAATACTAGCTTGGTTCCAAGTCTAAGCAATATGAAGAATTAGTAGCTGTCCATGCAACAGTGCAAATTGCAGTGCAGCATAAGTTGCAAAACATTGTAATTTATATTGATTCTGATTATGTCAGACATAGTTTTCTTAATATTTACCATAGTGGAAGGTGAATGATATGAAATATTTGAGGGGTAAAAAAGCAACACATGCAGAACTTACACTAGCTACAGATCAGTTAACTAATGAATGTGGTTTGATTGTTTATTGAGAGAAGGTAAAAGGACATTCCAAACCTCACAGATCAGACAAAAAGGGAAATGATGTTAGCAGATGCTCTGGAAAACGAAGGTGCTTTAATTGGAGAGGTATGAAATGTAGTTCCTACTGTCCAAGTCAACATAAATGTGGTTACCCGTTAACAAGAACAACAGGTAAAAAAACAAAGTGCTACACTCATATAGTGATACACCTGATTTTAACTTAGTAAAAATGCAACAGGATGGCAAAACAGTAGCAAAACTGTATTGTTTCATTGAAGATCCCAACATAAATATTTCTGAAAGTGACCTACAAATGGACTGTGAAATGAAAACCACATATGGCAAAAAGGGTAAATTCCAATTATGGAATGGTCTCCAGGTAAAAACTGGTGAAAAATCACAATGGCCCAGATGGGTATTTCCTTTAGATCATATGGGAATTATGTTACAAGATGCTCAAGTGAACCATCTGGAGCATGTAGGGAGGACAGAACTTGTGAAACATTAAAAGAAGTAGCCTAATTCCCTTGCATGTGTAGTGATGTCACAGATTACATAAATGTGTGTAAAAGGGTGTATAAAGGTGTATATAAGTTTTGGAATGAAGGCTATGGGATGGATGTTAGAAAGGCATTGGAGGAGGTCCAGGGCTCAGGAGAACAAACTAGCTTTGATTGCTCACTACGGTGAGTGTCAAAGGGCAATCTCTGGTAAGAAGGCAGAATTCCTGTCCAGAGAGTTTACGGCTGGGAAAAATTGACCAGCTCAACTTTTTTGGGCTGTAGACAGGTTTTTACATCCTGTGAGGAGTTTGCTCATTTTTTCTCAGATAGAGTGTCCTCCATTAGAGCTGGGATCTACTTCTCTGGACAGTCATCATCTGGCAGAAGGGAGACAGTATGTTGCATTGACAGTCAGTGATCATGAAGGGAGTATCGACCAGTAATGACAAAGGAGGTCACTAGGGTGATCTCGAAGCTGCAACTTTCCTGCTGTGAACTGGACCCAGGTCCTATACAGCTCTTAATGGACTGCATGGAAGAGCTAGGTCCTTTATTCAATAGGATTGTTGGATGTTCCTTGTTGGAGGGGTTCTTCCTGGCCAATTTATAAGGTGCACTGGTGAAACAACTTTAGAAAAAACTGACATTGGACCCAGATGTCCTAGCGAGTTACAGACCTATCTCTAACCTGCCATTTTTAGGTAAGGTTATTGAGAAAGTTTCTGTGTTGCAACTTGAGGCTCCTCATGAGACCTTTGATATCTATGAGCTTCTCCACTTGGGGTTTCAATGGAGATTCAGCACTGAAACCAGTGCTGTCTGGGTGCAAAATGATCTGCTCATAGTGAGAGATAGAGGAGGGAGATCAGTTCTTGTACTCATACATCTCTCCTCTGCATTTGACACCATTGACAGTGGGCTGCTTTTGAACCATCTCAGGGAATATGTGGGACTCACTGGCACAGTTTTGCACTTATTTGAGTCCTTTCTTCAGGGCAGATATCAGAGGGTGGTGATGGATAATTTCTCATCACACCCAAGCGACTTGCCCTGTGGGTTCCCCAGGGATCGGTCCTTTCATCCATCTTGTTTTTTGAGTACATGCTACCCTTGGACAAGATCATGAGACAGTATAGAGTTGGGTTTCATTGCTATGCAGAAAATACTCAACTCTACCTGTCTTTTGTGCCTCAGGACCAGGTGCGGTGGTGGACATGCTGAACAAATGTTTGGCTGAAACTCAGGGTTGGATGTCCTTGAGCTCGTTGAGGCTAAATCCTGAAAAAACTGAAGTACTGGTGTTAGAGCCAGGTTGGAAAGGGGGATGGACTGTGTCTGAGGGGTTACCAAACCATTGTCTTGGACCCTCTCATCTTGATGCTGTCCATCAGGTGAAGAATATAGGCTTCATTCTGGACGAAGGGCTAACACTGGAGGCTCAGATGTCAGCAGTCCTTTGGAGTGGTTTCTATCATCTCTGAAATATCAGCCAGATTTGTTCCCCGATTCCCCCTGAGTACATGCCTTTGTGATGTCATGCCTGGACTACTTCGATGCCCTCTACCTCTGGGTAAGTGGAGGTGTGTTACAGCACCTGCAGCTGGTGCAGAATGCAGCTGTAAGATTTTTATCATGTCTTTCTAGATCAATTCGTAACTCCCCTGCACTGTGGAATCTGCACTGACTGCTGTTAAAGTGGAGCATCACTTATAAGATCAGTTTATTAACCTATAAGGTGTGATCTCTTGCATCCATTCTGCCCTGTTCCCTCCCTCCACTTTTCCAGTGAGGGCCTCCTGATAATCCCCAAAACTCAGTTAAAACATCTGGGGACAGAGCCTTCGGGGTGGTTGATCCAACATTTTGGAACACATTACTGAGAGCTCATAAAGAGGCTCCATCAGTTGAAATAATTAAAAAGAACCTTAAAACCTACCTCTTTGCCCAGAACTTCAGCTCTAGTATGGATTTTGGTTTTTATTAATTAACTTACAAATAGCTGTGAATTTTATGTACAATGTCCATATTTGGTTTTATTGCATATCTTAACTGATTTGAGTTGGCTGTTTGTGGTTTCAGTTTTATTTTATTTGATGTAGCAGTGAGTGTTGGTGTACATTATTTTTTGTAATAGTGCACTTATCCTCAGGGGAAGGGCACCAAAAATAAATAAAACTACTACTACTACCATCATTAACCTGTTGTAGATTTCAGCCTTCATTGCCAAGACATGGGGCCTGATTCCAGGATGTCATATGCCCGGTGCAAGGTGATTTACGCCAAACCCTATGGAGTAAATTGCACCTTGCTCCATGTGATACGCAACTCCCAATTCCAAAATGTGGCTTGCACCATGCCGCATCCGGGTTGTGCCAAAGGTGGGCTACACCACCCACTATGCTTGCAACCCTCTGCAGCATTGCACAAGGGTGGGTTATGGCAGCACATGCACCCTATTCCAAAAGGGTGGCTACCATATCCCATTTATGCGATTACAAGACCCGCAGTGGCACAGTGGGTTAGACCAGCATGGAGGTAGTCTAAGGGACATCTGTCCTGGCAAAATGATGGATGCCCCCCCCCACCATGCATTGGAAGACACACTGCCATGTCCAATGCACCCCCAACACAGTGATGCCCCCCCCCGAGTCTGGGGTGCCACTCGAGTCGGTCTTGTGCCATGCCTCCCGTTCACCTGTGCCACCCAGCTTACTCCTGCCAATGCCTCCAGGGGATTGCGGGCATGATCCAGGGCTGGGGGTCTCCAGGGGGGCAGTTACTTGTATCTGTGACTTGTGGCACCCACGACCATTGCGCCATTCCCATGGCACAAGCCTGCTGCGGCAAGTCATGGGTCAAAGGTGCCAGGGACCCTGCCTGTCCTGGAATAGGGTGCAGGGTCTCCAGCATAGTGGTGCATGGTTCAGCTCGCATATGCCAGTAAATTGGGCCATGCATTCAGGATTCGGGCCCCTAGAGTGTCACTCCAGGTAAAAGTACCTTGTTCTGATACTCAGACTGACTGGATTGTTCCTGTTACAAGGTCTTCAAGGGGTAACAATTACTTTTTAATAGTTCCATTTTTATTTACAAAATGGGTTGAATGTCTCACTGCTCCAAATGATAAAGCTGAAACTACAGCTTTATTTTTAATAAACCATGTGTGTAGTTGCTGGTGATTACCACTGAAAGTAGACTCTGATAGAGGTACCCATTTTACAGGCAGGGTTATAGAAAACATATAGAAATTACTAGAGGTTCAATGAAAGTTACACATATCCCATCATCCTGAATCAGCAGGATAGGTGGAATGAGCTAATTAAAAAATTGTGTACATATTTTAAAAATCATCAGGAAAAGATTGGGATGTGAAATTGCCCCTAATGTTAGTGGCTACACATGCTATAGTACTCGAGTAAGCCTATAGGCATATCATCGTTTGAGATAATGACAGCAAGACAAATGGTATTACCTTTATATCTCCTGTATACAATTGGAAATGTAAATGTATCATGTGCTAATACAGCACATAAATATGTAACTGACAAGACCTGCAAGAAACCGTTGCATTTGCTCAAAGTAATCTAGAAAAAAATATTCTATGTTCCAAATCATATTATGACAGAAGACCTGATCCAAAAAAATATTAAATTAATGTGAGAGGGCCCAATATTCAAAAATGGGCAAAGCAGACTGTGGAGTTTTGCACTGTGCTTTGCCCTTGCCCAGAGTCTGAGGATGCTATATTCAGTCAGATATGAATATAGGGGCATGTCAGTGTAGGACTAAGTCAAATAACACTGCCACAACATGAATCCTTGCTGTGCAGGGAACAGCACCTCCTGATCTGATAGCACCAGAATGCTAGGAGTGATATTCTGAGAGAGCCATGCAAATTAAGCCATTGGGCATGCAAGATGCTAAGGGGCATTTTGCAAGGAAAGTGGTGGGACGATTGTGTGGCACCATAAGCATCCTGATAGCCCAGTCCCCTACTTGAAAGAAAAGTCCCTGGTGCCTAATAGTCCTCTGATCGCCTGTCTGACTGTGTCAAAGGCATGCCCTGCTGCCTAGTGGTCACTCCCACCCTCTGATCACTAGCTCAACTGTGTCAAAGGCATGTGCTGTTGACTAGTGGTCCCACCACCCTCTGATTACCTGCCTGACTACGTTAAAGGCATGCTCTGGTGCCTAGATGTCCCCCCACCCTCTGATTACCTGCCCCACTGTGTCATAGACGTGCCCTGATGCATAGTAGCCCACCCCACACAACGATTACCTGCCCCTATAGTAAGTAATACCGCTGGTGCCTAGTGATCCTCCCAGTACCCGTTCCTGGCCTCTAAGAGCAACTGACTCCCTAATTGCCAGTAGCCCCATCACTCGGTTGCTGATCCGCAGTCCCGTAACACAGACAACACCCCATCCCATCATAGAAACATAGAAACATAGAAGTTGACGGCAGATAAGGACCGCAAGGCCCATCCAGTCTGCCCATTTCTTTTTCTACCTTATAAATGTGCCATTGGCCTTTGCTCTGTCAGTGGCCTATCTATTCATACTCATCTGTATTGCTCTCTTATGTCTATCCCATGCCTGTTTGAAGCCCTGCACTGTATTCATAGTCACCACTTCCTGAGGTAGGCCATTCCATGCATCCACCACTCTTTCTGTGAAAAAGAATTTCCTCACATTCCCCCTTAATCAGCCTCCCTCTAATCTCATGCTGTGTCCTCTTGTCCTGCTATTTTTCTTATATTTAAACATGTTAGACTCTTTCACCTTGTTAATGCCCTTAAGGTGTTTGAATGTCTCGATCATATCACCTCTCTCCCTCCTTTGCTCAAGGGTATACATATTGAGCTCTGTTAATCAGTCCTCATATGTCTTCTGATGCAGTCCCTGCACCATTTTGGTTACCCTTCTCTGGACTGCCTCAATTTGGTTAATGTCCTTGTGAAGGTGTGGCCTCCAGTACTGCACACAGTACTCCAGATGGGGCCTAACCAGTGTCTTGTAAATAGGGATTATTATCTCCCTCTTATGACTTGTGATACCCCCTACTAATACACCCTAACATCCCCCTAGCCTTGCCTACTGCTTTAGAGGTCTGCTTGGATGATTTCAGGTCACTGGGGATGATGATGCCCAAGTCTTTTTCTTCCTTTGTGACTGCCAGCAACTCCCCTCCCAGCCTATAGGTGGTTTCAGGGGTTTCTCTTCCCTATGTGCATGATCTTGCACTTCTTTGCATTAAACCCCAGTTACCACTCTTCTGACCATTTTGCTAGTTTATCCAGATCTCTTCTCATTCTGCCCACCCCATCTGAATCATCTACTCTGTTGCAGATCTTGGTGTCATCTGCAAACAGACAAGCCTTACCCTATAGTCCATCTGTAAGGTCACTAATGAAGATATTGAAGAGGACTGGCCCCAGGACTGATCCCTGAGTTACATCACTTGTGACTTGCATCTCTTCTGACTGTATACCATTTACCACCACTCTCTGTTTTCTGCCCGTCAACCAGTTTGCCACCCAGTTGACCAACTTCCGACCAACCCCGAGCCTACCCAGCTTCCTGGGTACAAGTACTGTGACTAGACTGTACTGTGCACTACAAAACTCAAAGCAAAATATTCCCTGGTGTTCTGTCGTATCCCTCCATCCCCAATCGCCATACTCACCCTGTCACTGAGGTACTCCCTGGTGTCTAGGACTTCCCAACACCATGGCACTGACCACTTACTATGCCAGACCCCCTTACCTGTATCGTCAGTGCCATGGGAGCCCATACAGTGACTGGGACAGCCCTCCTCACATCTTCATGACTGGCCACAGTATGAAAATCCAGGCAGCATGCATCCTATGTAATGTATAGGGTGGATGCACACCCTGTACATTACATAGGGCACACACTTTCTGGATTAGGATATGGCAGCCAGACACAGAGATGTGAGGAGGTCTGTTCCAATCAGAGTAAGGGCTCCTATGGCACTGACATTTCTGGTAAGGGGGGTTGGCAGTATGGGCGGTCAGTACAATGGTGGTGGGTGGCCCTTGACACCAGGCAGTACCTCACTGACAGCGTGGGTACAGTGATTAGGGGATGGGGGATGGGTGGATACCACAGAACACCAGAGAATATGTTACTTTGGGTTTTGCTCTGCACAATACAGTCTAGTTCCAGTAGTCATGTTGACAGGACAGGGTGTTGTCTGTTACGGAGCAGGGGATCTGAGACCGAGGGAGGGAGGCCACTGGCCATCAGTGAGCTGGTTGCTCTTATGGGCTGGGATCGGGTACAGGCTGGGATTCTAAGTACCAGGACATGCCATTGACATAGTTGGGCTGGTGATTGGAAGGTGGGGGGACCACATGGCACCAGGGCATGCCTTTGACACAGTTGGGCTTGCGATCAGAGGGTGGAAAGACCACTAGGCACTAGGGCATGCCTTTGACACAGTTAGGCCAGTAGTCATCAGGAAGGGGGTGCACACTAGGCACTAGGGAGCAGGTCTGCTCCCACAACAGCCAATTTGGTAGCTTGCTGCAGTAGCTCCAGCAGTCACTAGGGTTGCCTGGAGTAAGAAAAGGTTTGGTTTGGTGGTATTTGCACTGTGAAAATGGACCATGCTACCTTCTTTTGTGCAGTACAAATGAGCTGAATATGGGACTGCACAAATATTGTTGTCCCTTTCCCTTTCTTTGGCCAGATGCACACATTATGGTTTGCATAGGTGCTAAGACTGTGTGCCTGAGCAACTGCACCTTTTGAATATTGCACACCAGCACAAAACCTGATTTGTTTTGGCAAACATACATTTGCACCCATACAAACTTTTGAATATTTGGTCCAGGGCCAGTTTCACAAAACTTTGCCCTGGTGCAAACCGGATTTGCACTGATCAAACCAAGTTTTGCGCCAAGCTGGTATTCACAAAAGCCTAGTTTGCATGCCCAAAGCCAGGTTTGCACCAGGGCAAAATGTGGAGGGGGCTGCAATGTAAATGAGAGTAGGGGGCGTAAATATCGATGCTCTGTGATTCACAGAGTATTTGCTTTGCACAAGGGCAACTTCCTCTGTCCTCTTGAGCGGAACAAACACCGTTGGCTGAGATCTTGCTTTAATCACCCATAATCCTAGTGGTTAGTGGAGGTACTGTGGTGCCCCACCCACCCCTGCCACTGATCGCTGGCCTGAAAATAAGATAATGTTTGTCACTGGTGTCTAGTGGTCTCCCCCCACTGATTGCCAAGCCTTTCAAAGATATAACATTTATTTAAACCATCCCTGGCGTCTTGTGGTTCCCACACTGATCACTGACCAGATTATAAATATAATGGTGTCCCTGGCATCCACTGGTACCCCCCTCCACCAATTGTCAGTGCTAGAAAAAGATGACATTTTTCCATGGTGTCTCGTGTCCCCCCCCTCACTGATTGCAAGCCCATTCAAAGATAAAACATTTATTTAAACATTCCCTGGTGGTTAGTGGTCCCCCACCAATTGCTAGTCCAAAAATAAATATTATGTCTTCCCTGGTGTCTCGTGGTACCCACTCCTCCTCTGCTGATCACTGGCCTGAAAATAAATAAATATGTTTTCTCTGGTGTCCAGCTGCCCCCCCCCCCCGATGCCCACCTGATGAAAAGGAAATAGTTTTCCTGGTGTCTAGTGGTCCCTCCCCCTCTCTGAGTCCCCATACTGTATACGGTGACCCCTTCCCTGGTGGTTAGTGGTCCCTCATCCCGCCGATCACCAGCCCCTTGGGAAAAACATATCTCTCTGGTGGTTGGTGGTCCCTCCTCCCACCAATTGCCAGCCTGAATAAGACAAAATAGTATTCCTGGTTGCTAGCAGTCCCTCCCCCTACCCGCACCCATGCCTGCTCTAGGACCAAGATTTTCCTAGTGCTAATGGTCTCCCACATGATCACCTACCTGTTGAGAAAAAAACATTTCTGGTGGTCCAGTGGACTCCCGTCCCCCCACCCAGGCAGGTAGTGACCCACCACCCTGCTCCCCCTCAACATGAACCTGAGCCAGAGACCAGCACTGCCCTTCTCTTGCCATCATGGCTGGCCACTGACTGAGCTGTCAATGAGCATGTACTATATTCAGTAAATGCTCCTTGAATGACAGCTAACTCTGAGTTGTCAATCAATGTCAAAGCGCACACCTACTGTATGCAGTATGCGCTCATTGATGGGTCTGCAATCGTGGAGGGGACTACTAGCACAAGGGAAACCTGGGTCCCAGAGCGGGCGGAGGTTCGGGTGGGGGAAGGTACCACAAACCACCAGGAATACTATTTTGTCTTACTTGGGCATGTGCTCAGAAGGGGGAGGGATCACTAACCACCAGGGAGATTTTTTTTTTTTTCAATGGGCCAGCAATCAGCAGGCAGAGGGACCAATAACCATCAGGGAAGCATTTTTTTTTCTCCACAGGCCGGCAATCAGCAGGAAGAGGGACCACTGGGAGAGGGGTTACAGTATACAGTACATAGGATCAGGAAGGAGAGGGCCACTGGCCACCAGCGAAGGGTTTTCCATATACAGTACATGTAATCAGGGAAGATGGGGACCAATAAGGGAGATTGGGATGAGAAGGGACCACTAGACACCAGGGAAGGGGTTGTATTATACAGTACAGGGGACTGGGGAGAGGTGGAACTGCTAGACACCAGGGAAACCATTTCCTTTTCATCGGGTGGGCATCAGGAGGGGGGTGGTACCATTGGACACCATGGTAAACATATTTATTTATGTTTGGGCTGGGGATCGGCTGGGTGGGGGGGTGCCACTAGATGACAAGGAAACCATTATATTTATATTTGGGCCAGTGATTGGTTTGGGAAACTACTAACCACCAGGGAAGGTTTAAATAAATGTTATATCTTTGAACAGGCCGGCGATCAGTGAGGCGCAGACTCCTAGACACCAGGGACAGATATTATCTTATTCTCAGGCCAGCAATTGGTGGAGGAGGAGGTACCACTAGCCACCAGAGACTACAGCTTCATATAGGGCAGGGGCTGGGGCGGAGTACTCTATGCTCCCCACAGCCTATGCAAATGGGCCCATGATGGGCATGCAAATGGCCACTTAGTGACTTGCATGACAAATGGGCTCATTTGCATGGCTGCCTTTGTGAACTGGGAATAGCACCCCTGCACTATTCATTGCAGGCTCATGCTCCCAGTTGCTTGTCAAGGCAGTGCTACTGGGGTAGCTCTGGTGATACTGGGGTTATTGCTGCCTCAGACTGCCCCTATTTACAGTCAGATAGTGGGGAGTGCTGTCCAACTGTGAACAGCCGTTTTGGTTGCCTGGGCAGCTGCAAAATGCAATGCAAAATGTTGCATTGATTTTGCAATATTTTGTGAATCAGGGCCAAAGGTGTTTTATTTTAACTACAGCGGAAACAATGCTAAGGTTAAAAAGTTCCTTCCAAGCTAGGAAAAATGCTTTATAATTGAACATAAAGTTTCACCTGCAGTATACAAAACTGAGGTCCAGAAGAACAACACTGGTGAAGTGATGCTAAAGTGCATTCATATTAATCAGTTGAGACTATGCCATAAATGTAAACAAGCCTGGTATCACATCTCAAGTTCACAGAAAAGGGCTGCTCCAGTACTAGTTGGGCTCAAACCAAAACAATTTAAAGAACACAGTGAAGTCAGCACCAACACCAATAATTCAAATAATCTTTAAGGTTTATTCCTCACAATGGGCCTTATACACTAACAAAATAGTTGCCTATGCGCTGCATAACAGCGGCACGTAAGCAACCTTAAGTGAGAATGCCACGCAACGGGGGTCCTGAGGACTCCCAATGAAATTCACCAAGGGTTCGCAAGACACTTGCATGCCCGCCGTCCTAGCCCCTCAGGGAGGACCGAGCTGGGGGCATGTTGGAGGCATGCCTGCACTACATGGCATTCACTAAGCCACATAATGCCAGGCACAGGGGTGCCAGGTATGCCAGCTGAGCCAGGTTTAACTCAATATGTGACCCCATGTTCTGCATCCACTGGGTGTGGCAGCACCGGCCAATTGACATCCATGTTGCCTTAACCCACTAGGCTGCAGAGGAGGGCTGGGGCAGCTGCACAGGTGAGTACCCGACTGATGTACTTCCACTGCAGCTGTATGCAGTTGGTCCCCACTCTGTGCACCCACCACAGGGGTGTAAGAGATCCAGTGTGGGACCCAGTACAGACATCCAACTGGATGTCTGCCTGGGTCCACGACTCCACACCTGACTGACCGTGAGACCCTGTGTGCAGAGGGGGCATGGCCATGGACAGGTGCCCCATGGGTGCATGCAGTCATGCATACCATGCACTCTGCGCTTGTCTGGGGCTGCAAAGGTATGCAGGTTGGGTACACACCTCAGGAGTGTATAACTCACCTGTTTATGCATAGGGCCCTTAGTGCATACAGCTCCTTTTTTCCAGATAAGGTGAAAACACTTCCTCCTTGCCTCTACTGGTTTTGCGCATGTGCACTTCCTCAGGGAGGCCTATCATGTGTGTCAACAGGCCTTTATATACAAATATATAGAAAAAAGACTTTCCAGTACAGCCAAAACCTCAAAAAAAGGGAAATTTAGAGACATATATTTATCAGTAGCTGTAATGTGGAGAGGATGATAACCAGTATAGGCTTATGTTCAAACAATACAAAAGTTCAAGTATACTTTTGTATCATACATACATACATACAGGTGAAAACCATTACAGGTGAAATAGTGATGAGGCACACAAAACCAATTGAAATTGTGTTAAGGAGTGGTGTTGATGGGGGACCTTAATATGCCAGGTACAAACTGAGGAACCATGTCCTCTAAGGTGGCCAAGGAGCAGAGGCTGCTGGATGGCTTCCAGGATGTGTTCTTAACACAGCATGTGATGGAGCCCACAAGGGAGGGGCATGTCCTGGATGTGGTTCTGGCAGATGGGGATCTGGTAAGGGACATAGCTGTACAGGACCCCCTGACTGGGAGTGACCACAATACTGTCTGGTTTCAAATAAGCATGGGGGGAGTGGGGGTGAGATCTAGGACACTGGCAGTGGACTTCAGGGGGGCAGACTTTATGGGCATGGGAAATATTCTCAAGGATCACTTGAAGGGGATTACCTCAATGACAAGTGTGGAAAGGAGATGGGAGGTCATAAAACGGGACTTCATGAGGCAGTCAGGATCTGCGCTAAGTTGAAACGTAAGGGAGCAAGGTCACGTAAACCATGCTGGTGGTCCAGTGAGGTACAGGTAGCAGTCAGAGAAAAAGAAGGCGGCCTACAAAAAATATAAAAACAACAAGAGGGATAGGGATAAGAAATGTACCAACTTGCATCTAGAAAAGATCACCCGTATGGTGAGGAGCAAAGTCCAGTAAAAGAGCAGGGCTGGCACAGGAATACATGGAGGGAAAAGGGTTCTTCTGGTACATTGGGGAACGGAGAAAAACTAAGGGCCATCTCAGCAGATTGAGATCAGAAGGAGGGTGGGTGGAAGAGGCGAGGGACCAGGCAGAGGTATTTAATGAGTACTTTGCCTCTGTGTTCACTAGGGCGGGGGATGGGATATCTACAAAACAAGGCATGAAGGGGATAGAAGCAGCAGGGAGTGGGATCAGGGGAGCAACAGAAATGGAGCAAGAGGGAGGGAAAGGTACCCCAGGGGGGTCACATCTGGATAAGGATAAAAAGACCAGTAAGGGGGGGGGCGGATGATGCTATCTCCACCAAAAGGTGTGGTTAGCCCTCAAGGCCCTAAAGAAAGACAAATCTCCTGGGCAGGATGGCATTCATCCTGAGAGTACTATGGGAATTGGCGGACATACTGGCTGCACCCTGGGCGGGCTTTCAGCAGGTCACTTGAGACAGGAGGGTACCTAGGGATTGGCAAGAGGCACATGTGGTACCAATCCATAAAGGGGGTCGAGGGAGGTACCAGGTAATTATAGACCCATCAGTTTGACCTCGGTGGTGGGAAAATTAATGGAGAATATACTAAAGGACGATTGGGGGTGTACTTGGAGGAGGTGGAGGTCTGGATGAGTCGGCAACATGGGTTTGTGCCAGGTAGATCATGTCAAACCAACCTTGTGGAGTTCTATGAATGGGTAACATCAGAACTGGACAGGGTAAGCCTGTGGATGTATTATTCTTGGACTTCAGCAAGGCGTTTGACTCTGTCCCTAATGGTCTGGTGGAGAAACTGATGGGGTTAGGAGTAGGCCCTTTGATGGTCAGATGGATTAAAAACTGGCTAGCTGGACGCACTCAGAGTAGTGGTCTGTGGGAGCTCTCAAACCCTAGAGGTTGGTAGTGGGGTACCACAGGGCTCGGTCCTAGGTCCGATCCTGTTTAATGCATACATATGGACATCAGGGAGGGTATGGGTGTGAAATGATTCTCTTAGTGGATGACTCCAAGATGGGAGCAGTAGTTGAGGGAGAAGAGGGAGGTGGCCCCTGCAAGGGACCTGGACACCCTGGAAAGCTGGGCTCACACATGGAAATTAAATTTCAATATCACCAAGTGCAAGGTGTTGCATCTTGGTCGGGGAAACCCTAAACACAGGTACACCCCGGGAGGGGAGGCGCTGGAGGCCTCAATAGGGGAAAAAGACCTATGGGTCATGGTGGATACATGTATGAATAACTCTGAGCAGTGCAGGAGAGCAGCTAGCAAGGCAAACAGGATGTTGGGATGCATCGTAAGGGGATCACCTCTAGGAGCAGGGAAGTGATTCTGCCTGCCTACAATGGACTGTTAGACCACACCTTGAGTACTGTGTACAGTACTGGAGACCACATTTGAAGAGGGACATACAGCTCCTGGAGAGGTACAGAGGAGGGCAACAAAGATGATACAAGGGCTAGGGATTTTGACTTATGAGGACAGACTTGAGGGAGCTCTGCCTGTTTTCATTGGAGGAGAGGAGAGAGACAGGGGACATGATTGAGGTCTTCAAGTACCTCAAAGGGAATAAATAGGGTAAACATGGAGGATCTTTAGACTAAAGCAGGGAGGTATCACCAGAGGGCATGGTTTGAAGTTGGAAGGTGGAAGGGTGAGGGGAAAAGAGGAGGAGGTTTTCACCGAGAGGTGGTGGACCCTTGGAATGCACTGCCTGGTGAGCTGGTTCAGAGATCCACAGTGGAGGGCTTCAACAGAGGGTGGGACAGACACAGAAAGTGGATGTATCAGATGATGGCCTGTCCCGGGGGGGGTGGGGATGGATGATAGGGGTTTCTAGAGAACAAGTGATGGGAGGGTCTCGGCACCCAACTAAGGATCTAGGTTCGAGCAGACTCGATAGACCGTAAGGCCTAATCTGCTGGCAAATAGTATGTTAGTAATTTATACCCAATGTTCATTCTCCGATGTACTAGTACCACTCTATGTACTAACAATGCAATCCAAATAATTGTATATGCATGCTATTAAGTTTCTACTAGGCTGCATTACAATAATGCAAAATTCCTAGATGTCACTAATATTGGCATGTCAAATTCAGATCTATAAAAATAAATTCTGTGTAAAAACATCGGTGGTCATAAAGATCAATATATAGCACATGATCTTGTTAATTTCTTTAGCATAACAGTAGAATTATATATGTGCGTGTGCTTCAATACTTATGCTCAATCATGGGAGGTCAAAAAACTTAAAGCCTAATAAGCTCTCAAATTTGCATATATCTAAATAGTAAATCGTTCATGTTAGCACTATTCTGTCTAACTAGATTTTAACCCTAGGATGTGATGTTGTGTTCACAAATCTTCTTTAGGCAGAATACCCTATCAGTTCCATGACCTAACTAATAATAAGGTCTATGATGCTCTCATAATAATGGTAATCATGCAATGCAATTTGAAATAAAAAAATTAGACCTCTATTTAAAAAAAATGAAAAGTGGGAGGTCAAAAAGGTCATGTCCTAATATGCTCATGTGATTGTCTTAATTTCAAATTTTAGAACTTCTTTATATATAAGGATGCTGAAAACATATTTATTTTGTGATGGGCCTAGGTTCTATTAGGATAAAAGTGATGTACACAGGGACATCTTTCCTATCGTCTATACCTTTTTTCCTCATAAAAATCTGTTCTTCAATAGTAACCGACCTTCCCCCTGAGCAACCAACCACCCCATGCCCCCTTGCCCTATACTTACCAACCAAGGTTGTCGTCTGTCATCTTCTGTGGACCGGGACACGTCTGCACTCTTCAAAGTTAAACAGCGAACTAAAGAATAAAGGTAAGAATATATAGAGGCAGTCAATGGCGCATTTTGAATATCAGCCATTTGTAGGTATTTTACATAGATACATAGACACTGTTGGCAGATGAGGGGCTATGGCCCACCCAGTCTGCCCAGTTGAGCTTGTAACTTCACTTTATGTTATTCTAGAAGTATGTTGACCCTTACCCCTGACCTCCAGAATGTCCGTATGTCTATCCCATGCATTCTTAAATCCCATGATTGTTTCAGACCCCACCACTTCCTCTGGCAGGGTGTTTCACTTGTCCACCATCCTTTCTGTGAAGAAATTCTTGTGCATGTTTCATCTGAATTGCCCTCCCTCCAACTTCATCCCATGCCCTCTAGTTCTGGAACATCTTTTTCACTGGAAAATAATGTATTCCTGCACCCTGTTCCTCCCTGTAAGGTACTTGTATGTCTCAATCATATTCCCTCTCTCCCTCCTCTCCTCCAGGGAGTACATATTCAGGTCCTTCAGTCTGTCCTTATAGGACTTGTGATGCAATCCCTGTTCCATCTTTGTTGCCCTCTTCTGAATCTTCTCTACCCTGTCTATGTCCTTACAGAGGTAAGGTCTCCAGAACTGCATATTGTACTTCAGGTGGGGCCTCACTAGTGTCTTGTATATTGAAATTAACACCTCCCTTTTCCTGCTGGTGATGCCCCTTTCTATGCATCCAAGCATCTTTTTGGCTTTACCTGCTGCCTTGTTGCACTGTTTCCCTACCTTGAGATCATCAGAGATGATAACCCCCACCCCAAGGTCCCTTTCCTGCTTGGTGCATGCTATATCCTCACCCTCCCTCCCCAACTTATATGTTGTTGCAGGGGTTTTGTGCCCCATATGCTTTATCTTGGACTTCTTTGCATTGAATTTCAACTGCCAAACCCTTGATCAAGCTTCTGCAGGTCCTACCTCATTCTGTTTACACTCTCTGGCATGAACCAAATTTTCAACATGGACTTTTTGGGACCCCACCTCATGAATACTGGCACTGTCATTTTGTTACTCTGTCCTGAAAGATTATTTCACTGTGGCTGAAAGAAATCACCTTTTGGAACTGAGTAATGAAATGGACATGCCATTGTGCCCTGGAGGAGTCCCAAAAGCCATGTGAAAATCTGATTGCAAAAATACCCCAAAACGCCAGAGTTATGCATGGTCATTTAAATTTTCCTTCACACGTGTGTAACTTTGCAAATTTATATTTTCACTCCAAGTTTTCAACATTGCCACTTTTCACACCACCTCATGGACAGTACAGCTGCATTTGTCACATCCTGCCCAAAATGTGCTGTTGCACCTGTGTCACGGAATGGTGTGGTCGATGTGCAATATCACCTTTTGGGATTGAGTAATGAAATGACAGTGCCAGTGTTCATAATGTAGGGTCCCAAAAAGGCAATGTTGAAATTTTGGAGCAATAGTAACAAAGAATGCCTGAGTTACACACAATCAGTGAAATTTTCCTACGCATGCATGTAACTGCCAATCATTTATATTTTCAATCCAAAGTTTGAACATAGCCATTTCTTCACAGCACCTCATGAATATTACAGCTGTCATTTCTCACATCCTGTCCAAAATGTGTTTCCACAGCTGTGGCACAGAATGGCATTTTGCCATGGATTAAGAAATTTGCACCTACAGTATGAGGGTTATGAGGTGGGGTGATAAGAAGACTATGTTGAAAATCTTGGGTCACAATGTGAAAAAATGACAAACTTATGAGACTTTGTTGTGATTTTGTTACACACCTATCTCAAAAAGTAAGGAAATTCATTGCAAAATACTCCATTTTACAAAACCAGTTAGGATTTCCATTCCACCTTTTAAAGTATGGAAATTCAATGTTAGGGTTAATACATGGATCAGCACAGCAACACCAATCTCTGCAAACACTAGAAACAAAACAGTTATTTGATATATCCCTTGGTGTCCTTCCACCTACTGTAACTCATACACCATACAAATATATTGTTCTATACCACATGATTAGCAGCTCAAATGGTGAACGAGTTAGGTGGAAGTACACCAAGGGATATATCAAATAACTGTTTTGTTTCTAATGTTTGCAGAGATTGATGTTGTTGTGCTGATCCACATATTAACCCTAACATTGAAGTTCCATACTTTTAAAAGTGTAATGGAAATCCTAACTGGTTTTGTAAAATGGAGTTTTTTGCAGTGAATATATATTTAAGTTTTGTTGCTGTTTGTCATTTCAATTTAGTCATTGATGGATCATCAGATGAAAATAATTAATGTAATGTTATCTGTTTTTCTTTGTCGTTACTGATAATGACTGTACCTGGCTGTATACTGTTCAAATGTTTGTTCTCACCTCATGCTGCGTCATGAAATACTCTTTAATGTTGACTCTGGTCTCCCCTGTCTGTACTCTCCCGGGTCATGCCTGAATATAGGCAACATTGTTGTCTAGTGTATTACCTGGTAAACAAAAACCAAATAAATATATATATATATATATATATATATATATATATATATATATATATATATATATATATATATATATATATATATATGTGTGTGTGTGTGTGTGTGTGTGTGTGTGTGTGTGTGTGTATACACACACACACACCTGCTCTACCTACCACCACCACACACACACACACACACACACACACACACACATATACACACACACATATCATATACACACACACACACATACATATAGATATTATGATGGCACAGTAATGCTACCATAGTTAGGGTTGAGTACCCCATTTAAGGTTAAATGGTGAAACTTTGCATCTTAATAACTTTGCCATCATTCAACGAATGTGCCTAGAATTCGGCAGGTCCAGGGCGTAACCATTGATCTTGGGATCTACCAACTTTCATACCGGTTGGATGTACGGCTGTGGAGTTATTAAGTGACATTCTGGGGTGCATTTACATTTTTTTATGCATTCTTTGCTTGCACCTACAGGTCACACGGTTAGTGCGACTGTTCCGATTAACCGGAGATGTCACGGTCAGGGCCTCGATGTGCCTTTTAGAGATTTCATGAAAGATATTGAAGCGGTTCAAAGTTATTCAAAAACAAGTTCCCATTATCGTCAATAGGAAAAGTTAACAAAAATTGTGACACTTTCACAAATGCACTTTTTAGTGTTGCAAATGACCCTAGTAGTGTCGCTAATCTGCCATTTTTTCACTTACTGATCAGAAAAAAGCTTGGCATTTAAAATTGGGACCCTCTAGGAACACAATTCTTTTTGTGTTCACCTAGTCAGAGCCTCAGGATGCCAGCCAAGTCTTTACTTTGGGGTTAAACACCCCAGAAATATGTTTTCCAAATTTTTGGGAAAAGTAGTGTCGCACTTGTGACACTTTCACAAATTTATGCGACAGGTGTCACAAATCACAACACTACTTTTCTAGACTATGGCCAAAATGACAGCAATTCTTTGCCACCCTGCTGCAAAATAATGGTTTGGTCTTTTGGGCTGAACTTTGGAGGGGAAGAAAGGCAACATCCAACAGATGTGCATTTTGGTGGTTTTGTGACAAAATATTACAGGGTGGCAAAGTTACGGTACTCTGAAGTTCACGTTTTTTCCCACAGGATAACATTACGGTGTCCATCGCGCCTTTCGGGGTCTGTATCTCAGAAACGGTGCAAGATATGGACTTTTCATCAGAAAAATGCTTAGCCCCCAAAAACAGGGGCTAAGCACAAACTCAGCCAGGAAAGTCATAATTCATATGCAATTTTAATTTTTTCTCTACGTCGTACGGTTCCTGAGATATAAACAATTTAATATTCTAACTCCTCATTTTCTGCTCCTAGCCCCATTATTATTATTATTATTATTATTATTATTATGTAGTAGTAGTAGTAAGTAAATCATTTTTTATTCGAATACAAATAATTGGATACATTCAGATGAGCAAAGCTTATTTTCAATGAAGTTCCAAGTTTCATTAAGAGGTTCCACATCAATTAACAATACAACAAAACCGATACAACACAACAAATAAGGCAACTAACAAAAAACAATAAAGTTAAAAAAGAAAAAGCAAATCCATCACATAACAAACATATTTTAAAATGCTAGCAATTATTGCATGTTGTACTCTTGTTTAGTGCAAACGTATACTATTTCCTTAATTCACTTATATTGTGCTTAGTTTTATTACTTCTCAAAACTGGGGGAGATTTATTCCATAGGCTAATACCTCTAGCAAGTACAGAAGATCTTCCAATATTCAGGTTACATTTAAATGGAACAAACTGAGTTCAAGCTGAGGCCCTCAAGCTTTCCTTTATCTTTCTGACCTCAAATAGGTCAATGATATAATTGGTACTTCCTTATACCATACTTTAATCATGAATTGTGGCAAGTGTAAATCTCTTCTCACTGTAGGTCTAAGCCAATCTAATTCCTTAAAAAGTAGACACCTGTGTGTTCTATAAGGAGCATCCAAAAAAAAAAGAGCTAACCTACGTAAGACTAAATCTACACTACCTGTATGTTTTTCTAAGGCTCCTCCATAGAGCAAATCACCATAATCAGTCACTGGAAGTAACAGAGTTGATCACAGTCAGGCGGACTTCTCTGGTCATAAACCTTTTATATTTATATAAGGCACCCAATTTCCTATTGATATTTTTTATAAGGGAGTCTATATAGATATCCCACCCTAAACTAGGGTCTAACCAGACCCCAAAATATTTGTATGAGTCCACTTGCTTAATGGCAGTGCCATCCACTGTATGAATTTCCAAATGCAAATCTTTTTTATTATTATTATTTTTAAACAACAATGATTGTGTTTTGTTGGTATTTAAAATAAGGTAATTCATCTTGAGAAAATCCTGTATTTCATCAAAGGCCAGTTGCAGCCTCACATTTATAGATTCTACCATATCTCCCTCAACATACAGTACAGTGTCATCAGCGTACACATGCATACATTCTTTGTACTCATTGTGTTTCTCTATGCGGCTGTTGGGGAAAACCAGGGTGTGCGCTCATGTTACTGTTATCCTTACTGTTTCCGTTTGCGGTTCCTTACCCGTTTGCATTACCGTTCCCGTGTATGCCACCATGTGCGTTACCCTTTGAGTTTCTGTTTGCACTTGTGTTTGCATTACTGTTATCATTTGTGTCTACAGTACTGTTTCTGTTTGTGTTTTGCTTTGCATCACCACGTGCATTACCATTTGCGTTTGCGGCAGCCCCTCCGTTTGCATTTGTCTTTCGTTTTGCATCATTGTTACCATTATCATTTGCATTTCTAATTGCATTACTGTGACCATGCATATTACAGTTTGCATTTCTGTATGTGTTTGCATTTGCATTTCTGTTTCCTTTGGCATTATTTTTGCTGTTACCATTACCATTTGCATTTACAACTGTGGTACCATGACCGTGCGCGTAACGGTTTGCGTTTCTGTACATGCTTGCATTTGAGTTTCTGTTTCCTTTGGTGTTATTTTAGCTATCACTGTTACCATTTGCATTTCCAATTGCAGTACTGTGACCTTGCACGTTATGGTTGCGTTTCTGTATGCACTTGCCTTTCCGTTTCTGTTCCCTTTGGCATTATTGTTGCTGTAACAGTTAACATTTGCATTTACAATAGCAGTACCATGACCATGTGCATTACCACTTGCGTTTCCATGCACGCTTCCATCTCCATTTGCGTCACTGTTCGCATGGGCGTCACTTCGCGCTTGCATTTCTATTAACATTTGCGTTACCATTTCCATTTGTGTCACCATGTGTGTAACTGTTAGCACTTCTGTTTGCATTGCAGTTACTATGTCACAAGACATCACATGGTGGGAGCGTGGGGCCTGAAGGGCCTGCACTCCCACCACCACATTCTATTCACTATTTATAGTCCTCATTCTCAAAAAGAAGGGAAATTCATGGCAAAAAACTCTTTTTAATGCATCAGTTAGGGTTGTTCCACAGCAACAAAAGTGAGGAAATACGATGTTAGGGTTGAAGGCCCCCCTTGAACCCCCCCAGCCTGCCCCCCTAACCAGCATCAGGAGGTGATTTGGGGTAGTCGGTCCTAACTCTCACCCCATTCTCCTGTACTTCAGCTTGCTTACACATGTGATGGGGTGAGAGTTAGGGCTGATGACCCCAATGTACACCCTGATGCTGGTTGGAGGGTAGGCTGGGGGGGTGCAAGGGGGACTTTCAACCCTAACACCGAATTTCCTCGCTTTTGCGACTGTGGAACAACCCTAACTGACGCATTAAACTGAGGATTTTTGCCATAATATATATATATAAAATATACACACACACACACACACACACACACACACACACACACACACACACACTATGGTAGCAAGGTAGTGCTACCATAGTTAGGGTTGAGGAGCCATTTATATGTTAAACCTAAAATGTTGCGCCTTAGTAACTTTGCAACTGTTCAATGGATTTGCCTGAAATTTGGAATATGTGATCAAGACCCATACACCTTGGGATCTGCCAAGTTTCATACTGGTCGGATATATAGCTGCGGAGTTATTAAGCATGATCTGCACATGCATTTATGCTTTTTTGGAATTCTATGGTCGTGCCTACAGGTCACACGGTTTGTGTGACCGGTCCAAAATCTTCAGGGAGCGTCGACGGGGGTCCCAAATGTGCCTTTCAAGATTTTGTAAAAATATTATCTGGTACAAAAGTTATTCAAAAACAAGTTCCCATTATAAGACAATGGGAAAAGTTAACAAAAAGTTCGACAGTGTTGCAAATGCAGTTTTTACTTTCTCAAATGGCCCTTTTACTGTTGCAAATCTGGCATTTTGTTTTCAGTTGGTGATCAGAAAAATGCTTGGCATTTAAATTTGGGACCCTCTAGCAACCTAATTCTTTTTGTATTCACCTAGTCGGACACTGAGGATGCTAGCCATGTCTTTATTTTGTGGTAAAACACCCCAGAAATATGTTTTCCACATTTCTGGAAAAAGTACTTTTGCACTTGCGACACTGTAGAATGAATTTGCGAAAGCTTTTGCAAATTGCGACCATACTTTTCTAGGCTGTGGGAAAATGACAGCAATTATTTGGCACCCCGCTACAAAAGAACAGTTTGGTGTTTGGGGCTGAAATTTGGAGGGAACGCAGCTGACATCTCTCAGATGTGCCTTTCAGTGTTTCATTGAAAAAATATTACACAGCGGCAAAGTTACGGTACTCCAAAATTGACACGTTTTCCCATTGGATAGCATTATGGCATTCACCGCACCTTTCAGGGCCCGTATCTCGGAAACAGTGCGAGATACAGATTTTTCGTCAGAAAAATACTTAGCCCCCTGACAGGGGCTAAGTATACAACTATCCAGGAAAGTCATAAATCATATGACTTTTACATTTTTTTCTACGTCATACGGTTCCTGAGATATAAGCAATTTAGTATTCCAACTCCTCATTTTCTGCTCCGAGACCCATTATTATACATACTTTCTTTGTACTCACTGTCTTTCTCTATGAAGCTTTTGGGGAAAACCAGCCTGTGCGCTTACATTACTGTTACCATTGCCCTTTCTGCTTGCAGTTCTGTACCCGTTTCACTTACCGTTCACATCTACGCCACCATGTACGTTATCCTTTGCATTTTCATTTTCGCTTGTGTTTCCATTGTTTTTTACCATTTGTGTCTACAGTACTGTTTCTCTTTGTATTTCGCTTTGCGTCACCATGCCCATTACCATTTGCGTTTGCAGGCACCATGTTACTATGTGACAAGACATCACGTGGCGGACCGTTCCCGTCTATGCCACCATGTGTGTTACCCTTTCTGTTCTCGTTAGCGCTTGTGTTTCCATGTGCGCCACTGTTAGCACTTCTGTTTGCATTGCTGTTCCTGTTACTATGTCACAAGACATCCCGCAGCATTACATTCACTATTTCTGGTTATCATTCTCAAAGAAGAATTAGAGGCAAAAACTCTGTTTAATGCATCATTTAGGGTTGTTCCACAGTGAAAAAGTGAGGAAATTCAGTGTTAGGGTTGAAAACCCCTTGGACCCCAGCCCACCCCAACCGGCATTGGAGTGTGCATTACGGTCATCGGTCCCAACTCTCACCCCATTCTCCTATTCCTCAATGCTTTCCATATGTGATGGGGTGAGAGTTATGGCTGCTGACCCCAACGCGCACCCGATGCCGGTTGGGGGGTGGGATGGAGGAGTGCAAGGGGCTTTCAACCCCTAACATTGAATTTCCTCACTTTTGTCGCTGTGGAACAACTCTAACTAATGCATTAAACAGAGTTTTTGCCTCATATATATATATATATATATATATATATATATATATATATATATATATATATATATATATATATATAATAGAGACATTGCATACAATGTAGTAGAATGTACTATTATTATAGTCTTGCACAGCTGTTACAGTATGTGCAGTCACACTTCATTGTATATTTTGTATACATATGCTGGGATTGGATGTATGGAAAAAAAAAGCCCTGGCACTTGGAGCTTTTCTAGCAGAGTTAGTAAGCCTAGTTCCCCCTAGACATGTCTTTATGTGTTATTTTTTTCAAAACAGTTTTTCATGTCCCGGGGTACAGCAAAACTTATAGGGTGGCAAATAATTGTTTTTTTGAAAGCCACACCTTAGCTGAGTATGATGAAGAAACTGCTCTGTAAAGAAAAAGTTAACCGCTTGCATGAAAGGAAAGAGACCCAGGAGCGGAGCGGCTTTACTTTGTCTGCAATGCAAAATGCTGCTCCAGAGCTCCCTTTTTATAGCTCCACTTGTAGAAGTGTGCCCATAGAAAAAAATATAGGCTACCGTAACATTGAAACCCCTATTGAGAGAGAGAGAGAGAGCAAAAGAAATAAAGTTAACTTAAAAGTTCGTCTGCTCCTTGCACTCTCTCTCTCGTATCCTCTGATGCAGCAGCTGTAGAAATGGGTGGCTGACATTAACAGTAAATAGTTTACCTTTGCCTCTCCATCAGGCATACCACCCTTGCTGTAATTAAACTGTCTGTAGCAGAGTGGAGCCCTTAACACTCCCCCCCCCCCACAGTCCACGTTTTTGTAATTACACCTGCCACTCAAAGAGAACACAGGAGGGACTATAGCCTCATTACTGCATTACTACATATTCAGGGGTTTCATTCAGACTTTTGCTTATAATTATATCCTTCATTTTGGTATAGATCCCAGCAGTGATATAATATAGATACTATGGTGGGTCATCCTGTAATTTTTTGTCTAGTTTGAGAGATATCTTACTGTATTGGTTAGTTAAGGGTCTTATTAGGTGACCCAGCATGAGGATATAAAACTTGTCATAGTGGAGAGACAGATCAGATGAACCTTGACAGTGGTACTGAGAGGAGCTAACTGAGGTGTAGACCTATACGAAACACAGAAGGAGATCAGGAATTGCTGTATAGATCCATTACTGTGTAAAGCTACCTGAAGTAGTGATATGTTCTTTTGCCTTTTCTTATTTTAGTCTACTATTTATGAATGCTTAAGAGAAAATAAATATCACACCCTGGTGTGTTTTACACCTAATATCCTGTGTTGTGTTATCTTTACCACACCCTGTGACATATTTTATATTTCTTGTAAAAAAATGATCTGCATCACTTCCAGCTGTGATCTATTAGACTAACCAAATTTAATGGATAACAAGTATCCTCTTCATTACATGACAGTGCACCATCCTGCTTAATATGGTGTGCAAACATGACAATTATTTGTGATACCAGAAGGCAGCATAGCAGAAGATTAATTTACTTACTACACTACAAGTTCTCAGGGGGGTCACAGGTCAAAAGAGTCAGATGCTCATGCATATCAGAATTTTTGAATTGTATTCTCCCAAACATAATAGGTGAAATCCTGCAACGTGCTGATCACATATAATCTGTAAAAAACATCAATAATACAGTCAGCCACTAATTATATAGCACTATACAATACCATTATGCAATCTTTAGTCACATAGGTTGTGGTAAAACCCAAATACTGCATCATGCTTTTCAAAAAACACCACCACCTCTTTTTTTCTATAAGTATGGGAGCAGATTTATTGCCTCACTTAGATCAGGTTTTTTAAGGCCCTGCAGGTGGAAGATCCAAAATGTTTCCCATTCAAACAGGAGGTCATCGATAATACCACCCCTCTCTCCTAGAGTGACTTTTCCTACACCTCAAAATTCAAAGCTATGTTCATCTTGATTTCTTTTAAGATGAACGTGTTTAGCCAGTGCTTTTCTCAAGTCCCTATTCCTAATGGCACTCTTGTGCTTTCCTACTCATACATTCAAGGCTCTATCTGTTTTTCCTATATAAAAAGCTTTATATTTACATTTGGCAATATAGATTACTGAGCAGGTAGAGCAACTGATGAATAGTTCTATTGAATAAGTTTTTCTAATGTTCACTGAGGTGAATGCATTAGTTCTCCAAATGGTGTCACAGTGTGTACAATGTCCACACTTACTGTATATGTACCCTACTGGGGTTGGGGTAACCACATTTCATTCCTAGGTGTCAGCTGCAGGCTGTGAACCACTTTGCCCCATAAATTTGGGCCTCTCCTGTATGCCATTCTAAGGATTATTTTCACAGAATTTTCTAGTACTGGTTCTCTCTCGAGTAACCCCCAGTGTTTGTGTAGAATGTCCTTTACTGCATAGGATCTTTTTGTGTATGTGGAAACGAAATCAATGCATGCCTCTTCTGTTCCCTTTTCTTCTCTGTTGTGGTACACTAATAGATTTTCCCTATTTCTAGCTGAGGCTGCTTCCTTTGGTCCCGGAATAGTGTCTGTTCTGAAACCCCTTTCTGAAAATCTCTGTGCCATCTTGTCTGCCCTGCCTTCAAATGCTGTTTCAGTTGAGAAATTTTCTTGATGATAAAACTGGGCCCTCTTCAATATTTTCAACAATGTGACTCGGGTGTCAATGAGAAGGTAGCAAAATTGTGTTCCTGTCAGTTGTTTTTCTATACCGGTCTGTCTGTAACCTGCTGTTGGCATCTTTAGTGATCTGGAGATCAAGAAAGTGGATGGTTGTGGTGCTGCTCACTTTGAATTTTAGGTTCCTACTGCTGCTTTCTAAGAACTCAACTAATAGCTATAACTTTGGCTCATCTCCCTTCCAGACAAGGAGAATATTGTCAAAAAAAAAGCTTCCACAGGCCAACCTGCTCAAAGTGTGGGTTGGCCTGCTGTGATAGCACCACATCTGTCTCTCTCAAGCTCCCAAATACATATTTGCATAATTGTGGGAAAATTAAGCTCCTATAGAAGTGCCCTTAATATGCTGATAATATGGCTTTTGAAATGAAAATGCATTGCACTCAAATACTTTCTTGGCACATTTCAGAACAAATTCCCCTTTCCCCACAGTTATAGTAGCTGTTCATTGTCCTCTAGGCAAGTTTGCAAGGCAGCTAGGCCTTCACAGTGGGGCATATTAATGTACAAGGACTTTAGGTCCATTGTACAAAGCAACCATCCCTTCTCTATGGTGAGGCCTTTCAATAGGTTTGATACTGCAGTGCTGTCTCTAACATACGATGGTAAAAGCCTTACTGGAGCTTTAATAAAAGTGTCTACATACCGGGATAGGGGTTCGATTACAGAACCATTACCACAACTGACCCACTTTTGTCTTCTGGTTTAATAGTAATGTTTTCATTACTTACCAGCTCAGTAAGCATCTCTTGTTCCTCTATAGAGTGGTGTCATCTAGACTGGAGTGCAAAGTCTCAATGTCTTTCAGACAAGCCCTCTCAATGACTTGCATCATTGAATGCATTGTTGGCATAAATGTAGATGGATTTTTAAGCTGTGCCTCATATTATTAGACCCATTCCGATAGGTCTCACTGGATGTCCCAGGTATTATTTCCTCATTTTTATTCATTGCAAAGAAATCCTTGAGGTTAACTTCCTGGACAGTTTTTTATTTATTTTATTTATGTATTTATTTGTCTAGGATTACAAATACCTTTGAGCAATGCACTCTTTTACAAAGGTTTTGTGTCAAACTTCAGCAACATCAATTAATACTTCAAAATGCAGCAGAAACAGAGGTTACAATGCAAATAGCATATCATGTCAATAAGGTGTGTAGCACAGTTAAACCAAGGGAACGTGCAGTCACATATAAGTCTGATGTAACAGGAAAAAACAGGAGTAGCTAAGTCAGATTACAATTTTGTACAAAAGAGGATACCACATATTAAAACAAAGGAAGCAGCCAGGTAAGGCCTTGTCAATCATGAAAGAAAGAGTAGTTATCAGCAGGGGATGGGAATAAAGAAGCGAGGGAGAGAAAGTATCATACTTGTCTGATGGCTAAGAAAATTTCACTTGACCTCCTTCCACTGGGAGCTCAAATGGGCAGACTGGGTGGGCCATAGGCCCTTATCTGCCGACACTGTCTATGTATCTATGTAAATATGAGATTGTAGTGTGGGAGTGGGGGAAGAGTAGGAGGTGGTTGGGAGTGACAAGTAAATGCCAAAGTGCCAACCCCAGGAGCCCGAGTCCATTCCTGAACCTGGGTCGCCCGAGTGGTAAGACATAAGGCGCCCACGCCTCAACCTTCTATGCCACCGGGCCAGCATCAAAGAAAGTTTTGATGGGCCTTGCAGCTCCTGGAGTCTGTTCCCTCTTACAACCCAGAAACAGCAGTCACAACACCAGGGAGACTAAGCCACAGCTTCTCCAAATTCCCCACTGCCATACTACACAAGGTGAAAGATCCTTTGCCTTCAGAGCTCCGAGCTGGATGAATGAACTCTCTAGTGATATTACCGCCACCACCTCACTCGGCTCCTTCAAATCCAGCCTCCACAAGTCACTCATTGCCTTGAGAGCCTGTGACTGCCTTTGATCATGACTGAATCGTCTATCACCTATGCCAGCCTTGACCTTATGCTAACCCCTACCAGTTGGGTGATGGTCACTGTCTTTAACTCTTACAAACGTCTGGTCACCCTCTGCTAATCTTTGAATCTTTGACAATGCCTTCCTGGCGGCATCCCCCCCTTACCCCTGCCTCTGTCCTCCCTAACTCCACCTCTGACCCCACCTCACCCTCTCCCTCACTTGCTCGTCTCCTGCCCTTCCTTCTACCTTTGTCAACCCTAGTTCTAGCTTTGTATATGTATAGATAAGTGACTATTTGTCATAATGTCATCCTTGTTGTTTTGTTGTACCATATGACATGGAACCTTTGTAAAAGAGCCCTGGCTCAAAGGTATTTGTAATCCTAGACTGAAATAAATAAATAAAATAAAAATAAATAAATAAATAAATAAAATAAAGAGTTGAGGTCTGTGAATGCATCATTGAATGTGTTAACAATAGTGGTTGGATCCATAGTGGTGGTTCCATCAGTGTGAAGGACAGTAGGCACAAGTTTGGGGTTGTTCCCGGTGACACACTTTATGTTGTCCCAGAAACGTTTGCCATCTCCCCAGGTATTTGTAAGCATACCCCTATAATAGTTATTTTTCTCAGTGTGGATAGAACGCTTGCAGTCATTTTATGCACGTTTGTAGTTTAGAACATCTGCTTGCTTTCCAGTGGCTCATGCACAGTGCCAGAGCTGATCTCTCTGGATTTTATGCAGTCTTTTAGGTCAGCAGAGAGCCATGGATTGCAATGTCCCTTGATAGTTTACCTCTTTAGTGGTGCACGAATGTCGCAAACAGTGTTAGAGGTGTTAATAGAATATTTTAGAGCTGAGTCAACATCCTTAGCCATTGTAACTGGTGTCCAGTCTTGCTCTCTGAGGAGTGATTTCAGTGGTTCCAAGTGGCCCTGTGCTAGGATTCTGCTGTTGATTGTCATGGGGGGGCTTATGAAATGTGTTTTTTCAGGTGCATATAACCAGGGAATGATCACTAAGTGAGTCAGGAAGGACGGTTATGTTAGAAATATGATTTGAGTGGGTGGTTAATACCCAGTCCAAGAGGGTTCTGGTTTCTGTCTTGTAATTAGCCCTGGTCGGGGAGTCGACCATCTGGGTAAGTATAGCAGCTGAGATGGTGACTCTATAGCACACAGTTCCGGAGGTGAGCCAATTGATATTGAAGTCACCAGAGAATATTGTCTCTGATCTGGATGGAAGGTTCCTGGCAAAGCACAAGACATTAGAGAGCCCAGTTGATTGCTCTTTTGGGGGATGTAAATAGTTCCTATGGTTAGGGCTTTTTCGTGGTCACCAAGCAGTAATTTTATGGCAAGTATTTGAGTGGAGGTTTTTGTCCACGGGAGCTGGCAATGCACAGCCCCTTAGTATATCCTTGAGGTAGATGGCACAGCCATCCCCTCTTTTAGAGGTCCAGTCTAGCCTGTATAATGAGTAGCCATGGAGGGCAATAGCTATGTCAGGAACTTTTGGTGAAAGCCATGTTTCCATGATAGAGTGGGTGTCTGGTAAAGCACCATACTTAGCAAGGAGACCGCAGATGTTGAAGGAGGCAAGAGTTAGCAATCCTTGTTTTCTAGAGGCGGGAGGGGTTCCTTGCATGATTGATTCTGGTTTTGGGTGGACGTTTAATGATATTAATGGCAGCATTAGGATGAGCTTCAGCATGTAAAGCTGTAATTGTCTGAGGTAGGTGGCTTTTGTGCACCTCAGGGTTCTATTCAGGTTCAGTCTGTGTTGTCTCACAGTGAGAGGGGGATAGTAGAGATAGTGGGGAGAGATGAGCAAAATGAATTCCTTGAGTGCCCAACAGGTGTGGCAGTCAGCAAGGTGTGGTAGTCTGCACATGAGTGGACAGATACTTGGTCATTGGTTTGTGTTCCAAAAGTGTGGCACATTGTGCTGAAAGAAGGGTAAGTGGGCTGAGAAGGGTAGCAGGCCCCAATAAGGCCAGCTTGCTTGAGAGTGGTTAGTAGGAGCATTAAATGCAGCAGCTGAAATGCTGACTCCATGTCTGGGCTGGGGGTTTAAGAGAATGGGAGGATTAGATTAAGGCACAGGAGTTCAGTCTGCAGGCCCTCTAGTGGCAGAACACTATAATTTGTGAATGAAGAAATGGTATTGGTCATCTGACCACCTCTATCTGTAAAAGAAAGTGCACAGATAGGGTGGGCAGGGGAGCCAGTCCAACTTGCTGGCTGGAATTCAGCAGCTGTAGAGAGTACAGGCCATGGCTAGACAGAAGCCATCCACATGACAGAAGAGTTCCCCAGAAGAGCTGGATCACTGGGCTAGCCATTCAGGGCCTCCGCTTGCTTGGTGGCTTGCAGCTGTAGCTAGCATGGGTGGCAGCTGCAGAGGGGCTGTCCACCTTGCAGAAGAGTTCCCCAGGAGAGCTGGATCAGTGGGTTAGCAAGAAGTGCCCATTCAGGGCCTCCACTTGCTTAGTGACTTGCAGCTGTAGAGAGCATGGACGGCAGCTTCAAAAGAACCATCTGCACTGTAGAAGAGTTCCCCAGGAGAGCTGGATCACTGGGCTAGCAAGCCACACCCGTTCAGGGCCTCTGCTTGCTTGGTGGCTTGAGGCTGTAAAAAGCATGGGTGGTGGCTGCAGAGAGGCCGTCCCCACCATAGAAGAGTTCCAAGAAGATCTGATTCACTGGGTTAGTGAGGAGCACCCATTCAGGGCCTCTGCTTGCTTGGTGGCTTGTGGCTGTAGAGAGCATGGGTGGCAGCTGCAGAGGAGCTGTCCACACCACAGAAGAGTTTCCCAGGAGAGCTGGAGAACTGGGCTATTGAGGAGCATCTGTTCATAGCCTCCACTTGCTTGGTGGCTTGTGACTGTAGAGAGCATGAACAGCCAATGCAGAGGGGCCATCCGCACCACAGAAGAGATCCTCAGGAGAGCTGGATCACTAGGCTAGTGAGGAGTGCCCGTTCAGGGCCTCTGGTTGCTTGGTAGCTTGTGGCTGTAAAGTGCACGGATGGTGACTGAAGAGGGTCCATCCACACTGTAGAAGAATTCCCCAGGAGAGCTGGATCACTGGGCTAGTGAGAAGCACCAGTTCAGGGCCTCCACTTGCTTGGTGGCTTGCAGCTGTAGAGAGCATGGGCAGAAGCTGCAGAGGGGCCATCCACACTGCAGAAGACTTCCCCAGGAGAGCTGGATCACTAGGCTATCAAGGAGCACAGGTTCAGGGCCTCTGCTTATGTCCAAAACAAGTTCAAAAATAAATTGTACCATTGTAGGTACAAAAGTAAGTCCCTTGTTAAGTACTTGCAGTTGTGGGCTGGTGAATATCTGTGTGGAGAGATGGACGACATGCATCTGGAACTTCTGCCTCTGCCCTTGCTCCTGCTGCAGTCCATGGGTGGAGTCAAACCTCTCTGGTTGTAGGTGGTGCCTCTTCCTTCATCTCTTGCCTCCCCTTCTTGTGCATCTCCTTGGAAGTGCTCAAGCCTGTTTCTCCATCTCAGATGTGGGGTGCTGATTGTCTGAGATGGATTCTCTAAATCATCCTCACTTTCTGATTCACTGGTGTGATAACTGGTATTTTTTAAGACTGAGTGGGGAGTGAACTGTTTGCCTTTTTTGTTGTTCCATGTCCAAACTCTAGCCAGTTTGTAATCTTTGCAGTCACGTTCAAACATTGTTAGTTTAATGGCCTTAATTTTGGCATCCTGTTTTTCGTCTTTTTTTTTCATAGCTTTCTGCAGTTCTGTGAATTCCGGTGCATCTTTAAATACCAGGACTGCCTTTTCTCTCTCAGAAACACCCACTTTTAATTTGGTTTCTTGCTGTAAGTGATCCAAAATGATAACTTCCACAAAGAATTTAGTAGCTTTTTGCATGGAATCTTTGCAATTTTTCATAAATCTTGGGAGTTACTGTCCATAACCCGGCCATTTTAACACATGTAACCCCCTGGATGTTCTGTTCACTTTCAAATCATCTTTATTTTTATAGCGCCTTTCAAAACCAAGGCGCTGTACATAAAAACCATATACATAAAAATAAAATTTTAAAACAAACATTAAAACATATCATCCGAACTAGGAAAAGCTAAACTAAATAAATATGTCTTTAACTCCATTTTAAATATATCGATAGTTGGGCATTCTCTCAACCAACGAGGTAGAGAATTCCACAGGGTTGGCACTGAAAAAGTGAAAGCACGGGATCCTGATGTCTTCAATTGAACCCTGGGAATCTCCAGCAATCCCTCATTGGTGGAATGGAGAAGACTGAGGGGGCAGTAGGGTATCAGGAGATCTTTCAGGTAACCGGGTCCCTGATCATGTAGGGCTTTAAAGGTTAGTAAGCCAACCTTAAAGGTGATCTGCCACCAAACAGGCAGCCAGTGCAATTCGTGGAGCAGAAGTGTAATATGACTGGTTCTAGAAGTCTCAGTCAAAAGCCTGGCCGCCGTGGTCTGCACCAGCTGCAGGTGGCGGATATCAAACCCAGGTAGCCCTAGGTAGAGGGAATTGCAGTAATCAAGATGGGTAGTGACAAAGGCATGGACCAATGTTGGATGATCACCCAGAGGAACCAGGTGTTTCACCTGGGTGATATTCCTCAGATGGTAAAAAGAGGATTTGACATTTGACACCTGAGATTTTAGGGTCAGACCATCATCAAAAATAACACCCAGATTACACACCTGATCGGAGGTAGACAGCGACATACCACCAAGTAATAAGCCTGATGTTTGTCCAGCTCAGAAACCCACCCCTGGACAACCTGGGTCCACTACCAGCACCTCAGTCTTATCCAGATTCAGTTTCAGCCTGCTGGAACTCACCCGAAGTCTGATCTCAGCAAGGCAGTTATTTAGCCCAGAGAGTGCATCATCCTGTCCGGGCAGAAAGGACAAATACAGTTGAGTATCATCTGCAAAGCAGTGAAAACCCAAACTGTATCGCCTGATGATATCTCCCAATGGCAGCATATACACTGCAAACAACATGGGGGCTAGAATGGAACCCTGTGGTACCCCACAAGGCAGGGAGTGAGAGCCAGAGGAATAAATTCCAGTGGCAACTCTCTGAGACCTGTCCGTGAGGTAAGAATGAAACCATCTGAGGACTGTACCAGACAGCCCACAAAAAAAATGCAGATGCTCAACAGCACACCATGGTCTACAGTGTCAAATGCAGCAGAGAGATCGAGGACCTGAATGGTACATGCCTTTTGACCTCTAGCCATTAGGAGGCCATTCAATACCCGTACAAGGGCAGTCTCCGTGCTATGCTTCTTCCTAAAACCAGACTGGAGAGTATCACAGACATTGTGAGTTGTAAGATGATCATCCAATTGAAACACAACCGCCTTTTCAATAACCTTACCAACAAATGGCAGGTTAGAGATAGGCTGGTAGTTGGCTAGACAATCTGGATCCAAGGAGGGTTTTTTAAGGAGTGGTCAAATGACCGCCTCCTTCAGGGGGTCAGGAAAGACCCTCCTCCCCAAGGACTTCCAGACAATGTCAGCAAGGATCGGACAGATAGCTTCTACACATCCCACTAAAAGAGGTGTAGGACCTGGATTGAAATTACAACTAGTTGGTCGCAATGTTTGGATGATCTTCACAATGTCAGTAAACTCCAGCCGTCGAAAATCTGACCAGGCAGACCGAGCACATGCCACTTCCTCTTGAACCACTGCAATCCCTCATAGGGGAGGTCTGACCAATGCCAGACCTGATGCTGGCAACCTTATCCGCAAAAACCCGAGCGAACTCCTCGCATCTCAGCTGAGAAAAAGCTTCTCTTGGCTGGAGATAGATTGGATTGCACAATCTGTCTACAGCCCGGAAAAGCTGAGCCAGTCGATTCTGTGCAGCAGATATCTCCTTGGACAGGAATTCTGCCTTCTTATGGGTGATTTCTGATTGATAGAAATCATAATGTGCCATCAACCTAAGCCTGTCAGCATCATGGCCGGACTTCCACCAGGCTCTCTCCAACCTTCGGCCAACTTGCCGTAACTCCTTCAAGGAGCCATCAAACCAAGGGCTCCTTGAACAAAGGGTGAGAGGCCGAACATGAACAGGAGCAATCTTGTCCAGAGCATCTCCCACAGCCTTGTTGTAGGCTAGTACGAGATCATCTGTACTCATGCATTCACCCGACAAGCCCGATAGATCCAGTACAGCCATTAGGTCACTGGGGTTAATACCCCTTAAAGGGCAGTACTGAACCATCTCCGTAGGGGCAGACCTATTGGGGGGGGTCCCTGAAACAAACTTATGGTGTGATGGTCAGACCAGCTGACTGGTTCTACCCCCAAATCAGCGATCTCCATACCCAGAAGAAAGATCAGGTCCAGTGAATGACCCCCTACAAGGGTCGAGGAGGTAATCACCTGTGTTAGGCCCAGCATCATCATCAGCTGGAGGAGATTTTGACCAAAGTGCAAGAGTTCATCTTCGACCCAGGCATTGAAGTCCCCCAGAACTATCAATCTGGGGGACCTCAACACCATGTCGACGATAAAGTTGGCTATCTCCTGCAGGAATTCTCCACTGTCACCTATTGGATGGAAGATGAGGAGAATCCCATAGCCTACACCCTCTCCCAGGATATATTCAAAGGATCTGGTACTTCCCAACATAACATAACATAACCTAACATAAGCCTCAAGAGAGGTTCAATTCCAGGAATTCCTACAAGCTTTTAGTGTACACTTCTCAAGTTCCATAAATGCTTTTTTAACGTCACAAATCATCTCACCTGTATCGGAGACTTCTGAAGTGCACGCTTGTGCAGTGTTAGGAATATCCACAAATGGGTTGCCTGTAGCCTCGGCTGACTGAACCTAAGTATTAAAATACATACACATACATAATTCTACTGTTATGCTAAAGAAATTAACTAACAGGAGCATGTACTATATATGGCTCTTTATTACCACCGATATTTTTAATGGAACTATATTTATAGATCTGAATTTGACATGTCAGTATTAGAGACATCTAGGAAGTTTGCATTATTATATTGCAGCCTAGTAGAAACTTATTAGCATGTGTATACAATCACTTGGTTTTCATTGTTAGCACATTGAGTGGTACTAGTACATAGGAGAATGAACACTGGGTATAAATACCATTGAATTTAGCAGAATTTCATTTGGTTTTGTGTGAATCATCACTATTTCACCTGCAATGTTTTTCACCTGTACATATGTAACATAGAAGTTGACATAGAAACATAGAAGTTGACGGCAGATAAGGACCGCAAGGCCCATCCATTCTGCCCATTTCTTTTTCTACCTTATAAATGTGCCATCGGCTTTTGCTCTGTCAGTGGACTATCTATTCAAACTCATCTGTATTGCTCCCGTATGCTTATCCCATGCCAGTTTGAAGCCCTGCACTGTATTCATTGCCACCACTTCCTGAGGTAGGCAGTTCCATGCACCCACCACCCTTTCTGTGAGAAAGAATTTCTTCACATTCCCCCTCAAATCGGCCTCCCTCTAATCTCATGCTGTATCCTCTTGTACTGCTATTTTTCTTATATTTAAACTTGTTAGACTCTTTCACCTTGTTAATGCCCTTAAGGTGTTTGAATGTCTCGATCATATCACCTCTCTCTCCCTCCTTTGCTCAAGGGTATACATACTGAGCTCTGTTAATCTGTCCTCGTATGTCTTATGATGCAGTCCCTGCACCATTTGGGTTGCCCTTCTCTGGACTGCCTCAATTTGGTTAATGTCCTTGTGAAAGTGTGGCTCCAGTACTGCACTGCAGTACTCCAGATGGGGCCTAACCAGTGTCTTGTAAAGAGGGATTATTACCCTCTTACGACTTGTGATACCCCTACTAATACACCCTAACATCCTCTAGCCTTACCTACTGCTTTAGAGGTCTGATTGATGATTTCAGGTCATCATTGATGATGATACAAGTCTCTTTCTTCCTTTGTGACTGCCAGCAACTCTCCTCCCAGCCTATAGGTGGCTTCAGGTTTCTCTCCCTATGATGCATGATCTGCACTTCTTTGCATTAAATCCGTTGCCACTCCTCTGACCATTTTGCTAGTTTATCCAGATCTGTTCTCATTCTGCCCACCCCATCTGGATCATCTACTCTGTTGCAGATCTTGGTGTCATCTGCAAACAGACAAGCCTTTACCTCTAGTCCATCTGCAATGTCACTACTGAGGATATTGAAGAGACTGCCCCAGGACTGGATCTCTGAGGTACCCCACTTGTGACTTGCATCTCTTCTGACTGTATACCATTTAGCACCACTCTCTGTTTTCTGCCCGTCAACCAGTTTGCCACCCAGTTGACCAACTTCTGACCCACCCCAAGCCTATCCAGCTTATTTATCAATCTTCTATATGGAACAGAGTTGAAAGATTTGCTGAAGTCAAGGTAGGTGACATCAACTGCTCCCCCGTGGTCCACCACTCTGGTTACCCAGTCTAAAAAATATATGAGCTTAGTTTGAAAGGACCATCCTTTTGTAAACCCATGCTGTCTTGGATCCTGTGCCCCTATGAATTCCAGGTGTTGCACTATCCTTTCCTTAATGAGTTCCTCCATAATCTTGCCCACTACTGAGGTAAGACTGACTGGTCTGTAGTTCCCTGCCTCCTCCCTGCTACCACTCTTGTGGAGTGGGATCACATGAGCCCTTCTCCAGTCTTCTGGGACCTCTCCTGTGCTCAGAGACTCACTAAACAGCTCTGCTAATGGCTCTGCTAGTTCCACCCATAGCTCCTTAAGTACCCTGGGATGTGTGTCATCGGGTCCCATTGCCTTGTCCACCCTGAGCCCAGAGTGAGCTCTTATAGGACCTTTCTGCCGAAGGGAAGTACTCACCTCCCTCCCCCTTTGTCCATGGTGCTGAGCTGTGGGCCCTGCCCTACCTTCTTCTTCATACTGGAGCAAAAGAACCCATTTAGAGATTCTTTACAGGTCCTCCTCCTCACATGCCCCTTTTCACCTTTGAGCTCAATACCCCTTCTGGACTTTCTCCTTTCACTAATGTATCTATAGAAAGTCTTGTCACCTTCTTTTACTGTTCGTGCTAGTGTTTCCTCAGTTTGGGACTTTGCCTGCCTTACTGCCTTCCCTGCTTCCCTTAGGACAGTTTGGTATGCCTCCATATCTTCATCCCGTTGTGTTCCCTTATATTTACTGAAGGCCAGCCTTTTGACTCTAACCTTTTCTGCTATTGTATATGAGAACCAAAGTGGTTTCCTTCTTCTTTTGCACTTCATTTTCTGTCTAACACAATGGGATGTTGCTTCAAGTATTACATCCATAATGCTTGCCCACTTTGCCTGCACCTCCTCACCTGTGTTTCTTTTGCCAGGGCTAGCTTAACTCTGTTGGCCATCTTATTAAAGTCAGCTCCTCTGAAGTCCCATATTTTTGCCTTGGAATGGGATCATTTAGATGTAGTGGCCAAATTGAACCATACCATGTGATGGTCACTGGCCCCCAGGTGACCTTCTACCTGGAGATCTGTGATCCCTTCCCTGTTAGTCAATACTAGATCTACGATAGCCCTGTCTCTTGTGGGTTGTTATACCAGTTTTTTGAGGTCCTCCTCCTGCAGGGAATCCACCACGTGTCTAGTTCTGGCAGATGTTCCTGCTGGTATTAACCAATCTGTATCCGGCATGTTGAAGTCTCCCATTATCAGAACCTCCCCTTTAGCTGTCATATTTTGTATATCTTCTAACAGTAATGTACAGTATATAAATATCCTGTTGAAACACATGACCAGCCTACCTGAGGAAGCATGCATTCGTGAAACTGGTCGGCTCTAGGAGGAAGAGTTTTTACCTTATCTGGGCAAAAGGAGCTCTATGCGCTATGGCCCCTTTGCATGAAGGGATGTAAGATACGTGCCAAAGGCGAGTACCCTGCCTGTGAAGCTCTGCACCTGAGGACTGGTGCTCACGAAGCTGCACTCATGACTACTGACCACCTGTCCATGACCCCAACACCCCCCACAGTGCACAGGGTTGTGCAGGAAGGCTGGGAGTGGAGTAGTGGACCCAGGCCGGGCATCCAATCAGATGTCTGGCTTGGGTCCAGGAACAGATCCCTTGCATTGAAGCTTGGGTCCGGGTACATGAATATAGACTGCAGTCACCCGGACCTGCACAGTCAGTCCCCTTGGCACAGAAAACACCCCTGGCCAAGTCCATGTAGGCAGATGCCCAACAGGAGAATGGATGGCCCCCAGTGGAAGGACCCCTGTCCTATCTCATATGTGGCCTCCCACACACACACATCCATGTTCTGTCCAGATCTAGTTGCCCCTCCACACATCTGGGTCCCATCCGTGAGGTAGATCCCCCCACTGACATAAGCCCCAGGGAGTCTGTCATGACTTGCACACCCTAACCCCCCAACCCCTGCTCCCAGCTCCACCGACCCTCAGTGGCAGTGTGTTTTCCCCCCACCCCTGCAGCACTGACAAGCCCCCTCATACCTGCAAGTTGGTACCATGGCACCAGATGGCTGATAGCACAGCCATCCTGGCACCCCCTTGGCATGCTCCCAGCATCACTTGGATGGCCGGTGGCTGAGGAGGTGTGTGGTGAGTTGTGCTGCTGGTCGTCCAGGGTTGTGGCATCACCCATCATGTACGGGGGTGGAGGTTGGTGCTGTCAGTGCCACAGGGGACCAATGGCCACAGCTGTGGGTGCTGGGGACAAGGGGATGGGGGCTGGTGATGTGCGGATATTACAGGTCCCAGTGGGTGTTGGGGGGGATATGCCTGGCACTATGGGGTCAAGGAAGCCATGCCGGGGGGGGTTGGCTGGCACTACCAGACTGGGACATGGCAGCTGTACTGTTTATGGGCACTCATTTGTTCAGCTGCCCCAGCCCTCATCATTTGCCTAGTGGGCTGGGGCAGCATGGTGGATGGTTTCCTGGTTTCACTGTGACTGGCAAGGCATGTCCATGGGGGCACATAATGTGTTATGGCAGGGTCCCCCCTGCCATAACCTATGCCCTCCTCCACACCACTGTGCACTGCACTACTTGCCTTTGTTAATGGTGCATAGTGCAGGCATGTCCCTCACCCACCCTCCACCCACCACTGGTGCACAGCTCTCTGCATGGCTGAGGGCTCAGCATGTAACTGTCTTGCACTACCTTCATTAATGCCACAGGTTCACAGATCTGCGGCATACACTCCCGGTTTCCACAGCATGTAGGCTTCATGCATAGGTCCCATTGTGAGGAATAAACCTAGAAGATTATTTAAATTACTGGGGTTGGTACTGACTTCTCTGTGTGCTTTGAATCATTTAGGTCTGTGTGCAACTAGTACTGGAGTAGCCCTTTTCTGTGAACTTTTATTGGTTTTGGGCACGCTCAGTACAACCAGTATTACCAGCTTTATTTTATTTTACCTACCGGGTTGGACATGGCATCTAACCTTAAGGTCATATCATTGGAAGGAGGAGAAAATGCTTTTTCCACTGCTTTGTTCTCAGCTGATGCTACAGGCAACCTATTTGCGGATACTCCTAACACTGCACAAGCTTGCACTTCAGAAACCGCCGATACAGGTGAGATGATCTGTGACATTAAAAAAGCATTTATGGAACATAAGTATACATGAAAAGCTCACAAAAATTGCTGGAATTGAACCTCACTTCAGGCTTATGTTAAACTAAACAGAACACCCAGGAGGTTACATATGTTAAAACTGCCAGGCTATGGACAGGAACGCCTGAGATTTATGAAAAACTGGAATGATGTCATGCAAAAAGCTATTATGCAGTCTGTGGAAGTTATCATTTTGGATTACTTAGAGCAAGAAACTGAATTAAAAGAGGAGGTTTCTGAGAAAGAAAAGGCAATTTTGGTATTTAAAGTTGCACCAGGATTCATAGAATTGGAGAAAGCTTTGAAAGAAAAGGTGAAAAAACAGGATGCCAAAATTAAGGCAATTAAACTAACAAAGTTTGAACATGACCACAAAGTTTACGAACTGGCTAGAGTTTGGACATGGAACAACAAAAAGGCAGATAGTTCACTCCCCACTCAATCTTAAGAGATACCAGTTATCACATCAGTGAATCAGACGGTGAAGAGGATTTAGAGGATCCATCTCATACAACAAGCACGCCATGTCTGAGATGGAGCAACAGGCTTGTGTACTTTCAAGGAGACACACAAGAACGGGAGGCATGAGATGGAGGAAGAGGCACCACCTACAGTACAATCAGAGGGGTTTTACCTAAACCAGGGACCATGGCAGGAGCAAGGGCAGAGGCAGGAGGTCCAGATGAATGTCATCAACCTCTCCACACAGTCACTCACCAACCCACAACTGCAAGTACTTAACAAGGGACTTCTTTTTGTACCTACAATAGTACAATGACATTCTGGACATAAAAAAACTGTCTAGGAAACTTAACCTCAAAGCATTCTTTGCAGTGAATAAAAATGAGGAAATAACACCTGGTACATTCAGTGAGACCAATCAGAATGGGTCTAATGATACAAATATACAGGAATATGAAGCACAGCTTAAAAATCCATCAACATTTATACCACCAATGAATTAAACTGTGCAAGTCTTTGAGGGGGCTTATCTGAAAGACACTGAGACTATACTCTCCATTGCAGATGGTACCTCATACTGGAACATGACTACACAGGAATAACAGGTGCTTACTGAGCTGGTAAGTAATGAAAACACTACTATTAAACCAGCAGACTAAGGTGGGTCAGTTGTGGTAATGAACACCACGAAATATGTGTAGACGGTCCAGAGACAACTCAGTTATGCCAATTTCTATAAGAAGATAGGTCAGGAGTCAGGACCTTACATTGAGATTTAAAATGGAAATTGATTCTTTGGTAAATGAAGCAGTGTCTGATGGCATTATTGATGATGATATATCTGATTTTCTTAAAGTCAGGAACTCCATTAGGAGCACCCTTTTATCAACAAGGGATACCCTAAAAGCACAGTGGACAGAGCACTCTCCCAGGTCAGTAACATGCCCCGTAACCTTGACCCCTGCAGGAAGGATACTGCCACACAAGAACAACGAATTCTACTAGTGCTTCCTTTCCATCAGAGCACACCTTCTCTTCACAGGATCATCACCAGTAACTTTCCCATTTTGCAAACTGACCCTAACATTGGTGCTTCCTTTACAGAACCACCTATTGCCTCCTACCACCGGCCACCTAACCTGCGGAATCTCCTGGTTAAAAGCAGCCTACCTACTCCTAACAGTTCCTCCCCCCCCAGGTACCAAACCTTGCAACAGTACTCGCTGCTACACCTGCAAATTTATTTCCAGTGTGACTGAAATTCAGGGGCCTACAGGTGTTTTTCACATCACCAAGGAGTTCTCATGCACCTCCACTAATGTGGTGTATTGTATTCTTTGCAGGAAGTGTACAGCTATTTACATTGAAGAGACTGGTAGGCGCCTTGCTGACCGTTTCATGGAACAATACAGAGCAGTCAGGAATGGTGACACTGCTTAACCCATTGTATCCCACTTTATCTCCAAGGACCACAGTGTCAATGACCTTTCTGTTTGTGTCCTTCAGCAGGGCTTCTGGGATGCTGACCATAGAAAACACATGGAAGCCAAGCTGATCATCCGCCTTGGCTCCCAGCAGCCTTCTGGTTGAAATGATAGACTTATTTTCCACTAACATCTTTCAGCCACCCCTTAGAAACATAGAAACATAGACTTTGACGGCAGATAAGGACCGCTTGGCCCACCTAGTCTGCCCATTTCCCTACCTAAAGGATAGGCCATAGATCCTAGTTAACCAATAGCCTATTTCTTCCTATCCCCCACAAGAATTGTCTTATGTCTGTCCCATGCATTCTTGAATTCTCCCACAGTTTTAGACCCCACGACCTCCTCCGAAAGGCTGTTCCATGCATCCACCACTCTGTGAAAAAATACTTCCTCACATTGCTCCGGAACCGCCCCCCTCTATCTTTAAATTGTGTCCACTTGTTCTTGCACGTCTCTTTTTCTGAAAGATGCTACCCTCTTGGACTTTGTTGATTCCACTGAGGTACTTAAAGTTTCTATCATGTCCGCCCCTCCCTTATTTCCTCAAGGGTATTCATATTAAGCTCCTTTAGTCTCTCCTCATGGGGCTTCTCTTGCAGACCCTGCACCATTTTAGTTGTCCTCCTCTGGACTGCCTCTATCCTGTCTATGTCCTTGTGCAGATGGGGTCTCCAGAACTGGACGCAGTACTCCAGATGGGGTCTCACCAACTGTCTGTACAGAGGGATGACAACTTCCTGTTTTCTGCTGGTGATGCCTTTCCCTATGCATCCCAGTATACCCCCAGCCCTCCCTACTGCCTTCTCACATTGCTTGTTATCCTTAAAGTCATCTGATATTATTACCCCCAGGTCTCTCCTTTTTAATTGTTGTTACTACCTCCCTCCCCATTGTGTAATCTTCCCCTGGGTTCTTGTTTCCCAGGTGCATTATTTTGCACTTCTTTGCATTGAATCCTAGCTGCCATACTTCTGACCCTTCCTCCAACCTTGCCAAGTCCCTTCTCATCCTTTCCACGGCTCCTTGTGTATCAACTCTGTTGCAGATCTTTGTGTCATCTGCAAAGAGGCATACTTTTCCTTCCAGTCCCTCTGCAATGTCACTTATAAAGACATTAAAAAGGACTGGACCCAGTACTGAACCCTGTGGTACCCCACTAGTAACCCCTCTTTCTTCAGAGTGGACTCCATTTACAATTACCTTCTGTGTCCTGTTGTCCAGCCAATGTTTTACCCAGGCTACCACCCTGAGACCCACTCCCAGGCTGGTTAATTTTACTATTAATCTTTTGTATGGGACTGTGTCAAATGCCTTGCTAAAGTCTAGGTGGGCCATGTCCACAGCCCCTCCCTGGTCTACTACTTTGGTCATCTAGTCAAAGAAATCTATTAGATTCGTCTGAATGACCTTCCACTGTGAACCCATGCTGCCTTGGGTCCTGTGCCTCCACTGGCCTCTAGGTACTAACAATTCTTTCCTTCAGAAGTGACTCCATCACTTTCCCTACCACAGAGGTCAAACTGACAGGTCTCTAGTTTCCTGCCTCTGTCTTGGTCCCACTTCTGTGAAGGGGAATCACATCCGCCTTCCTCTTGTCCTCGGGTACCACACCATCCTCCCATGATTTATTAAAAAGAGTAGTCAGTGGTTTCACTAGTTACCCCCTTAATTCTTTTAGAATTCTGGGGTGAATTCCATCAGGCCCCGTTGCTTTGTCCACCTTCAGTTTTAGTTCTTGCAGAACCCTTTCTTCTGTGAAAGGGCTGGAATCAACCCCCCTAGCAAGAGTTCTTCTGTTAATTGGATTAGGCACTTCCCCCTCCTCTTTTGTGAATACTGTGCAGAAATATTCATTCAGTATCCCTGCTTTTTCACTGTCCCCCTCTGCCCACCCACCATTCATTCTATTCAGCCTCACTATCCCTCCCTTTGTCTTTCTATGCTCTCTGATGTACCTATAAAAGGTTTTATCCCCCTTCTGAACTGAGCTGGCCATCTTTTCCTCAGTTTGGGCCTTTGCTATTCTGACTTCCCTCCCTGCTTCTTTCGGCCTTAACTGGTACAGTTCTCTGTCCTGCTCCTTCTGTGTTTCCTTATACTTCCTGAATGCTATCTTTTTCTCCCTGACTTTCCCAGCCACCTCTTTTGACAACCATAGTAGCTTTTTCTTTCATTTTGATTTGTTTATTTGCTTCACACAAAGGCTTGTTGCCTCTGTGATGGCAGTTTTGATGATTTCCATTGTTGCTCCACCCTCCTTCTAGCCTGTTTGCTAGTACTTTTCTTGAGCACTCTCCCATCTTGCCAAGTCAGCCCTCCCAAAGTCCAGTACCCTCACTTTGTATGGCTGAGCGCTCTGTAGCTGAGTTTAGCGTGAACCACACTGTTTGATGGTCACTTGTTCCCAGATGGCAACCCACTTCTAGATCTCAGATCCTCTCACTGCCCTCATTTGAGAGTATGAGGTCTAAGATTGCTTCCTCATGAGTGGGTTCCGAAACTAGCTGTCTGAGGCCTGCCACCTGTAGGGCATCGAGAATGGCCCTGCTCTTGGATGTGGCTACAGCAAATGTGCTCCAGTTAACATCTGGCATATTCAGGTCTCCCATCAACAGTATCTCCCCTTTCTCTGCCATCCCAAGAATGCCTTCTATCATATCCTTGTCCATTCCCTCCCCCTGACATGGGGGTCTGTACACAACCCCTGTGCGGATTGTGGTGCCCTTTCCAGTCTCCAAGGGACCCACAGTGCCTCCTCTCCTCCCTGTTTACTCTTTGGTTCAGTTGCTTTTATCCCTTCCTTTACATTTTCCCTAAAGTCTATTTGTATTTGTGTTCATTTAATTTCTTTTTCATTTTCACCATAAGTCTCCATCTCTGTCTCCTTCCCACACATGTCACCTTTCAGCCTTCTTACTAGGCCCTGTTAATTAGTCCCCACCTAGGGACTTCCCTAGCTCTTTCACTCCTGTCATGCTTTATCTTTCCCATCATTACCTTTTTGTTTCTCAGATTCTCTCCTAATCTTGCCATTTATCACTTCTTCTCCCTGAGCCTCCCCTTTTTTCTTTCTCCAGTTATATATATCCCACTTTTTACCTCCCCTCTACACTAACTTTCTTTTTCTCTTTTAGATATTTCCTGAAGAAACCGAAGGTCAAAACGTAGATTTTTAACACTATTTTCTATTTTCAGCACGTATTTAATACAACCATTTTATTTTGCTTTTAGACCACATGCTGAGGCAGCACCTTGTTTTTTACATTCTGTATGCTACATTTGCTGCGACCCACTATGCCTAGTCTGAAATCTCTTCTGAATTCTCTACGATGCTCCTTCATTTCATGTATATCTGCATTCCCTTCTCATATTTTTAAGTCTTCTCTTGAATTATTTTTTGCCATTTGCTCCAAGACTAAACTCTGCAGTCACTTACAGTTTCTTTCCAAATGCCGCCACCTGGGTATTATTCCTAAAGGTTTCTGTTTGAAATTTCATCCTTGTTCATTTGAGTCTGAGATACAGGTTTCCTCCACTAATAAACTTTTGAAAACTTTCTCTAGGAAACTTATCACACACATCATTCTCTCCATTAAAACACAGCTGATCTCTGTGGACGAAACCATTCAAAGGCAAAAGGATTTCCTGCAGTGAACAGCTCCACATAACCTTCCTTTTATTAAGCACTTCATCCAAAACCTTGACTCCACTCTCTTTCAGTTCCTCAAGGACACCAAATCTGCAAAACTCCAGTCTGTCACCCAGCAGATCAACAGCCAACATGAGCCCTCAAGTCAGACACAACCTAACAATTTGGTATTTTGTATTCCTCCAGACCTTCCCCTGACACAAGATAAGCAATCACTCCTCAGCAAAGGTCTCTCTTTTGTGCCCACACCCAGATATCTTGATGCACCCCAGGTTCAAGCTGATCTGCAGTGCTTTTATCGTAGAGTACACCTTACTGCTCATTTTTCTAATGAGACTCCTCTTTCCACAGATGACAACAGTATCACCAGAACAATCAACGATATCAATCCACAGAGAAGTGCATGGACACCCCCTCCAGGAAATTTTGCTGCTGTTGATTATTTTGTTAACCAATGCATGGAAAACACCACTAACTTCAATTTTCGTTGCAGGCACAACCATTCCAACCTGACATCTGGTGAGCTTGCAACCCTCAGATCTCTGCAATGTAGGAATGACATTGTTATCAAACCAGCCGATAAGGGAGATGCTGTTGTGGTCTGGCAAAAGGAGCTATACATCACTGAAGACACACAGCAACTCTCTGACACCAGGTTTTATTTTTCTCTTCCACAGGACCCCACTGCTGACTATCAGACTGGGGTCACCACCACCATCACCTTTGCTATTGAAAACAAAGATCTCCCTGCTTCTGCTAAGAGACTTATAGTTCAGCATCCCCCAGACAACCAGGTTCTATCTCCTTCCCAAAATCCACAAAACATGTAACCAGGGTCATCCTATAGTGTCTGCCTGCTCCTGCCCCACATCTTACATCTCTGCATTTTTGGACAGCCTCATGAGACCCCTCGTTGAGTCCCTGCCCTCCTATGTTAAAGATACGAACCATGCTCTCCAGTTATTTGACAGGGTCAGATTCAGTGACTCTCATCAGCTCATCTTCACCATGGACATCAAATCTCTTTACACAGTGATCCCCCATGATGATGGTCTGACAGCTTTGCAGCATTTTTTGAATAAGCGGGAAGTCCAGCAGCCACCCACACACACACACTAACTCATCTGGCAGAACTGGTTCTTACACTCAATGCTTTTTCTTTTAATAACAATTTTTTTCAGCAGGTCAGTGGAGTTGCCGTGGGTACCAAGATGGGTCCCAGCTTTGCTAATCTGTTTGTGGGTTGGGTTGAGGAACGTTTCTTTCTCTCATTCACAGGGACTGTGCCTGAACTCTACAAACACTACATTGATGACTGTGTGGGGGCCACCTCCTGCTCCAGGGAGACCCTCCATGACTTCTTTGACAAGTTTGCTATGGCCCATCCTTCCCTTCAATACATTGTTGAAGTATCCTCCTCTACACTGCCTTTTCTGGATCTCCAACTGTCAGTACAGAACACTGGTCTGAAGACGTTGGTTTATTACAAACACACTGACTCTCACAGTTTCCTCTTCCACAGCTCCTTCCATCCTAACATGTCAAGAATGGCCTGCCTTATTCACAGTTTCTTAGACTTCACAGGTTATGCAGTGAAGAGGATGATTTTGCTGAGCAGACCCAAATGATGCACATATTTTTTTATCAACAGGGGATACCCTAAAAGCACAGTGGACAGAGCACTGTTCCGGATCAGTAACATGCCACGTAACCTTGACCCCTGCAGGAAGGATACTGCCACACAAGAACAATGGCGAATTCCACTAGCACTTCCTTTCCATCAGAGTACACCTTCTCTTCACAGGATCATTACCAGTAACTTTCCCATTTTGCAAACTGACTCTAACATTAGTGCTTCCTTTACAGGACCACCTATTGCCTCCTACTACCAGCCACCTAACCTGTGGAATCTCCTGGTTAAAAGCAGCCAACCTGCTACCAACAGTTCCTCCCTCCCAGGTGCCAAACCTTGCAACAGGACTCGCTGCTACACCTGCAAATTTATTTCCAGTGTGACTGAAATTCGGGGGCCTACAGGTGTTTTTCACATCAGCAAGGAGTTCTCATGCACCTCCACTAATGTGGTGTATTGTATTCTTTGCAGGAAGTGTACAGCTATTTACATCGGAGAAACAGGTAGGCTTCTTGCTGACCGTTTCAGGGAACATTACAGAGCAGTCAGGAATGGTGACACTGCTAAACCCATTGTATCCCACTTTATCTCCAGGGACCACAGTGTCAATGACCTTTCTTTTTGTGTCATTCAGCAGGGCTTCTGTGATGCTGACCACAAAAAACTTGGAAGCCAAGCTGATCAGCTGCCTTGGCTCCCAGCAAACCTCTGGTTTAAATGATGGACTTATTTTCCACTAACTTCTTTCAGCCACCCCTTATTTTCCCTAAAGTCTATTTGTATTTGTACTCATTTAATTTTTCATTTTCACCAGAGTCTCCATCTCTGTCTCCTTCCCACACATTTGTCACCCTTCAGCCTTCTTACTAGGCCCTGTTAATTAGTCTCTACCTGGGGACTTCCCTAGCTCTTTCACTTCTATCATGCTTTTTCTTTCCCATCATCACCTTTTTGTTTCACATATTCTCTCTTAATCTTGCCATTTATCACTTCTTCTCCCTGAGCCTCCCCTTTTTTCTTTCCTTACACATATATATCCCTCTTTTTACCTCCCCTCTACAATAACTTTTTTTTTTCCTCTTTTAGATATGTCCTGAAGAAGACCTAAGGTCAAAACGTAGATTTTTAACTCTATTTTCTATTTTCAGCGTGCATTTAATATAACCATTTTGTTTTGCTTTTAGACCACATGCTGACACAGCGTTTTTTTTTTGTTTTTTACATTTTGTAATCTATATACTGCCTAAAGTACATAAATCCCTAGTAAATCTGCCTGGGAGACCTATCGTGACTGGAATTGGTTCTGTAATCAAACTCCTATCCCAGTATGTAAACCCTTTTATTACAGATCCAGTAAGGCTTTTACCATCTTATGTTAGAGACAGCACTGAAGTGTCGATCTTGTTGAAAGACCTCACCATAGAGGAGGGGTGGATGTTTTGTACAATGGATGTAGAGTTCTTATACACTAATATTCCCCACTGTGAAGGCCTACCTGTAGCTGCTATGCAAACTTGCCTAGGGGACAATGAACAGCTACTGTAACTGTGGGGAAAATGGTATTTGTTCTGGAATGTGCCAAGAAAGTCCTTGAGTGCAATGTGTTTTCATTTCAAAAACATATTACCAGCAGATTAACGGCACTGCTATGAGGACTACATTTGCCCCCAATTATGCAAATGAGTATTTGGGAGCTTGGGAGAGGGATGTGGTGCTATCACAGCAGGCCAAACCACACTTTGAGTGGGTTGGCCTGTGGAAGCACTTTACTGACGATATTCTCCTTATCTCGATGGAGATGAGCCGAAGTTAAAGCTATTTGTTGAGTTCTTAGAAAGCAGCAATAGGAACCTAAAGTAGCACCACAACCATCCACTTTCTTGATCTCCAGATCACTAAAGATGCCAACCCCAGGTTACAGACAGACAGACCTGTATAGGAAAACAACTGATAGGAACACAGTATTGCTACCTTCTGGTTGTCACCCGAGGCACATTGTTGAAAATATTCAAGAGGGACCAGTTTTTATGCATCAGAATAATTTCTCCAACTGAAACAGCATTTGAAGGCAGGGCAGACAAGAAGGCACAGAAATTTTCAGAAAGGGGTTACACAACACGCTATTGAGAGGGCAAGAAAAGCAGCCTCAGCTAGAATTACGGGAGATCTATTAGTGTACCAAAACAGAGAAGGGG